>HG992277.1:5000-2505000 GCA_905220595.1 Spilosoma lubricipeda | reverse complement strand
TATAACATTAGCCTTGTAGAGCGGGAAAACTACAATAGTTTAAAGTGTGTATACATTTTTTTGAAGCACCCGGTAGTACACATTTCTAAATACCATTATGACTATTTATAATTGTAGCTTCACTCGTGTTTTTGTTAATTTTCTCAATCGATTTGCTAGTAAAAAGTTGTCTTGAGTTTTATTCTACACTACATAATCATATGCTAAAACTCTTTTAGATAAATTAATCATTCTGCCTTGCGGTTGGCGTATGCGACTGCTGATCGTGAGGTCTCGGGTTCGATTCTCGGGCCGGACCAAATGTTTGTATGATCTACAAATAATTGTTTCGGAGTTAGGGTGTGTTCTATCTATAATATAATAATAATAATAATAATCGCTTTATTGTACACCAAATTACTTATAAAGGTAACTTACAGCTAAGAGGTACAATTGGCGGCCTTATCGCCCGAAGGCAATCTCTTCCAGGCAACCATGGAGAGAAAGACGTGGAAAGTATAGGGTAGTGCTCGTGTATAAAAATAATAGTAGAAGAAATAATAGATATATATTAAATAAAGTATTAATAGCACCTAGTGTGGTTGATTAAATGAGTACATAGAAATATTAACTAATATAAGTTCCATATAAACTCCAGTGGAATTCGAGACCCAATTTAGAATAACGTCGGTTACGAGTCTTTGACGTCTCCCAGGTAATGTGCCTTCACCAGTCTCTTGAACGCAGCCAGAGTCTGCGAACGTCTTATTGTTTCTGATAGGGCGTTCCACAACCGAATTGCTTGAACAGTGAAGGAGTGGTCGAGGAATTTGGTAGTATGTCCCGGCATTTTCAATTTCAGGTTCTCCGACGCTCTCAACAGTCTGGGGTGTGTGTCATGCAGGAAGGTGAACCGTGATTTGAGGTAACGTGGAGTAAGAGGATTGAATAGAATATTAAAAAGAAGAGAAAGAATATGAGTGTTCCGGCGAAGGCGGATGGCGACATGATCATATTTGCGTAATCCAAATATAAATCTTATACAGAGATTTTGGAGTCTCTCAAGCTTATTTAATTGGTCTTCAGTGAGATCTAGATAACTGGCATCAGCATAATCAAGGATAATATGTATGTATTTACAAAAAAAAAAGTATATATGTATTTGTATCAGTTGTCTAGTACCCCATAACACAAGCTCTGCTTATCTTGGGACTAGATGGCGTTGTGTTTAGATGTCCAAAATATTTATTTATTTATTTATCATTCTGGTCTGAATCATAATCATCCTCTTATTATTGACCTCAATAAGCAACATGATTTAAAGACTACCTTCTATGTACTAGTTTTCTACATCATAATATTCAAGAAGATGAGTACTTAGTAGGGAATATCTTATCAACGTGCATACAACCGACTTGGCATGCAAATTCACTTCTCTTATTGCCGCTCTGTTGTCTTGTTCAGCAGTTAATTATCTTTTAGAACTGTTTACTAGCTAGACTGTGTTTCACAAAATACATACAAGTTCTACATTGAACAAGTTAAAGAGAACTATATTTATATTTGCTTTCCAATAAAATTATGTAATAGATTTTGCTACTTAATGAACCATTGTATTTCATGCGCTAACCTGATAAATATACTTAATTACATGTTTCTAAACTCATATATATTATGTAATAAATTTATATAAGTTAAGTTAAAATTCCTGTGGGGAATGGCGTCGCTACCCAAAATACAGGCTACTACCTAGTTTGCCAACGGAGGCTATCTCATGTTCGATTTATAACTTAAACTAGTTTCAAGTTGAACAGATTGTATTTTTTTTCGTGCAATAAATGTTATTATTATCTAAATTACACTCAGATACACAATAAGTGTTTACACTCGTCAAAAAATGATTCGTCGAGTGTGGAAATTTGTGTGTGTGGATTTGGATTCAGGTGTACTCTTCACTCGAACAAAAAGTCAAAGCCTGGAATATACTACTAATGCACGCGTTACCTCCTATTATGTTCCTGGGTCCTTTAAAAGGGGCTGGTAAAAACATCTCACTTAACCGCCATAGTGTGGGTCAACATGCTGCATCATTTACATTCGTAATGAGTAATACAAGCACCACTATTTGATTCTACTCAAGCTTTTAATCAAGCAGAGTAGAGTCACTTTGGCAGGCTTTGATATAAAATGTAACAATATGTCAGTTGTACAATTTCCTAATAAAGGAGCAGTGTTGTTTGTAAATGAACATCTCACAATCTATAATAAAAACCTTTTAAAAAAAGCTAAGGATATATCCCAGTCCAAGGAATATCAGTACACCTGGTCAAAAAACGGTCGAATTTTTGTAAGAAAAGCTGCCACAGCACCTGCTATTCCAATCGTAGACGAGGAAGATCTAAAGAAAATTATTTGAACCTACACGTGGCTATTATTATCATGGTATTATTATTTACATTTTATATCTCAAATAACTACTATGTAGAAGTATATTTTGTTATAATTTATTGTTATCATTTTATAGTAATATTTTTTGTCACTGTCTACTCTATGCGCTGTTGGGTCTGTATCATGGTATTTTGCTCGAGTGCTCTGATGTTCACAACACAACCCGTTAATCTATACGCCCACAAGAAATATTTTATCACTGCCATGATGTATTCGATGAGTCTAAGCATTACGCACTACAATGCATTGGCATATATGCGTTTGTGCCGCGATTATACATGTCAACCAATTAACCAAAGTTTATATTTCAACAATTATATCTACAAAGAGGGTGTCATTAACAAACATAGAAAATTTGCTTATGCATATATACCAACGCGAAAATCAACAAAAGAGTCTGAGGCGAGGTGCATGAGGGGGGTTGCTGTGCTAAATGTGTTAGCGGCCGTGCAGAGCGTGGGTGGAGTAATATTTGTTATTATGAATCTACAGCGATACAGCACAATCTTACGTTTCTTGTTCTACCCACATTCTGTAATATGCGTAGTAACAATAATCATGTACATCTGTATATTATTTCACAACTTACTGATAGCAATTTACTCACGATTTTGTAACTCCTGTTATTATCTAGGTATGTGCGCCTTATGTATCAAAGTATACGAGTTCGATCTAATATATTTTAGTATCTTATTGTATGTTCTTATTGTAAAACATTTGTGCATTATTTATAGTAATGATTGAATCTAATTTAAAAATTTATTATCAGAACTGTCGTGGGTTAAGAACTAAGACATCACAATTCTATCAAAACATATTGTGTAATGACTATGACATTGTTCTTATAACTGAGACATGGTTATACGGTGGCATACTCGACGGGGAATTTTGTGACGACAGATATGATGTGTTTCGTAATGACCGCAATTTATCGGCTAGCAACAAAAAAACCGGTGGAGGTGTTATGATTTTGGCTAAGCGCGCGCTCGGGTCATGGTGCATCGATCACGACATAATGTCTTCCACTGAAATCATGACTATTGTAATACCGGCCCGTACTCTGTCTGCTGCTTTGGACCTGTACGTCAGTGTTGTGTACATACCACCGGACGTGCATCGCATACCTACAGACGTTGACTGTGTGCTTAAATGCCTGACAAACATAATTACTAACATAACTAAAAAGTACAATTACGTGCTAGCTGGTGATTTTAACATGCCTTGCATCGAGTGGCAACATAGTACTCCCATATTTAAAAAACAGGGTGCTGTAGAGGTCCAACTTGCTGGTAGGCGATTAGTTGAGACGTTGTACCTTCATGGCTTAACACAATACAACACCCTTCTCAACTATAAAGGTAACACATTAGATCTCGTTTTCTGTAACTTACCCCTCAAGGTCAACGAATGTCTACTGCCTCTATCAAAGCCTGATCCAGCTCATCCTATAATTAATTTCGAAGTTCTCGATTTATCAGTTTCCCCGTTTAAAGAATTGTCTTCTTCCAAGCCGAATTACCGTAAAGCTGATTTCATAGCATTAAACAGTTTCTACAATGAAATTGATTGGCAGCCACTGTTAAGCATTGTACCCATTAATGAGTCCGTGGACACCTTCTACAAGCAGGTACAAATAGGTATTGATAAGTTTGTACCAATGTGTTACAGACCAGGCACTCGTAAATATCCCGTCTGGTACAGTAATTCACTAATAAAAATAATAAAACAAAAAACTAAGGCACATTCACGCTGGAAAAAATATGGAAACCTTCTGGACTACGATGAGTTTGCAATGTTACGTACTGGACAGCATAATGTACAAAAAGAATGTTTTGATAAGCATATACAAACAACCGAAAAAAATCTCAAATGTGAACCTAAGAGGTTTTGGACTTATTTGAAACATATGCGCGGTGGTTCTAATTACCCTAAAATGTTAACTTATAATAAGGAAGTTTACTCTAACGGACGGGATATATGCGAGGCATTCAACAATTTCTTTTATAGCGTATTTGGAGTTGAATCCTCTCCGGATTATTCTGAGAACAGCTCTTACACTGGCGACACCTGTTCCGAAATCGTATGTAAATTGAGAGTGAGTGCCAGTACCGTAGAAAAAGCAATTGGAGCTCTAAATACTGACAAGGGTCCTGGATGCGATGGCATTCCCCCTATATTCTGGAAAAACTGTGCCAATTCCTTAGCGGCCCCTATTTCAAGTATTTATAATCGCTCGTTGGAGGCAGGAGTTTTTCCAGATATATGGAAAAAGGCTCATATTGTTCCTATACATAAGAAAGGTTCACGGGTTAAGATAGAAAATTACAGAGGCATCTCTATACTTAACACCTTGGGTAAAGTTATCGAAAAACTCGTATATAATGCTATATATTCTCAGATACTGGCGGGGATTCCAAACTCACAGCATGGATTTTTAAAGAAACGTTCTGCCGTCACAAATTTAGCTTGTTTTTCTAATTATGTCTTTAAAAATGTGGATGGTGGGGGGCAGGTTGACGTGGTGTACACGGATTTTGAAAAAGCATTTGACCGGGTAGATCACGTCATCTTGCTTAACAAATTGTTCAGACTCGGTATACGTGGTGATCTGTTGAGGTGGATTCAGTCTTACCTAGCCAAAAGATCGCAAGCAGTAGTGATGGGAGGGTACCGTTCCAATTTTTGTGAAATCCCCAGTGGTGTGCCACAGGGTTCACATTTGGGACCGCTATTATATAATGCGTATTTATACGACATCAGTGATGCCATCAGAAACTCTAAATACTTAATGTATGCTGATGATAAAAAAATATTCTTAAAGATTGGGTGCTTTACTGATTGCCTGGCACTTCAATCTGACCTAAACCATCTGTATGATTATTACAATAAGAATAACATTTCTGTAAATATTAATAAATGCCAATGTGTCACTTACAGCCGTAAAAAACAACCATTACACTATTCATACAATTTTAACGGCGCTCAAATAAAGAGAGTCACTGCTGTACGTGATCTCGGGGTTACATTCGACAGTACACTATCGTTTTCTGAGCATATTGACACTATTTGTTCTAAAGCATATAAAAACCTTAGGTTTGTTCTAAGATCTTGTCAACATTTTAAAACAATTGAATCACTAAAATCCGTTTATTTTGCTTATGTACGTAGCACACTAGAGTATAGTTGCCCTATTTGGTCCCCTTATTATCTAATTTATTTGAATCAAATCGAACAAATACAAGTAAAACTGGTAGCTCACTTTAATTATCGTCTCTGTAAACCAGTCATGACTTACCGACAAAGTTGTAAAGAACATGGCTTGTTGACTCTTGAGGACAGACGTATAGTCCTGGACATGTGTTTGTTGTATGATGTTATAAATGGAAATTTCGATAGTAACGAATTGGTTTCACAAATACTTTTTAACACCCCATCCCGTCGCACCCGACATACGCCCATGCTTCATGTTCCCCGTCATGTGACTAACTACGCGAAGAACTGTGTATTTACCCGTATTTGGCGTATATATAATGATTTTTTCCATGAGGTAGATATCTTCTCATGTTCCAAGCAATCGTTTAAATTTAAAATCACCGGTGTTTTGAGTGGACAGTGTAAATGATTGAGTTTATAGCGTATATTTTGAATGTATTTAGACTTGTGTCAAATTTCATGTTCTCGTTCGCATGCTGAATATATAGTTTTAGTTAACGAGGAAAACCTGTTATTGGCCATACTTTTTGTGTATGTTATTATGTTATAAATATTGTATCGCTGTTGGTTTTCAAATAAATAAATAAATAAAATAAACATTTTCTAAAGTCTGAACTCTTTTCATAAGTGAGTGATGTTATGTAATTGAAACTCCCTCCCCCAAGCACGCGCTCAAAAGCTGGCTGCGCACTTAAACCTCTTGAGTTGGCGGTGTTCACGAGCGGCTGTAGTCAGTTACCACGTCTGCTGCATTTACTCCATGGCACAAAAACCTTTATACTAATATATACAAATTCTAAGTAAAAGCAATACGTTAAAAGGCTATATATTATGTACCCGAAGGTCATAGAACGTCACGTACTGATAAGTGGCCTACCATTGTCCTATACAAGTTAAATAAACTTGAAGAAGGCTGAAGGCCTTGAAGATTGATTACGCTATTGGTGGTTATAATATATTACTGTTTTGGGACAGTCTAATACGTAGCTCATATGAATATAGATGTGGCTTGACTTTGCTGAGGGCTAAGGAGATGATTACTATGCGTTTTTTAATGTTTATTCACTTCACGTTATTTTTATCACTGACATTAGTTATGTCTTAGTTGTAATAACAGGGCTAGTACTATGAGTACTAGATAACTGATATGAATTCAAATATATAGTTTTTTGTAAATACATACATATTATACATAGAAAACACCCGTACTTTAAAACAAATATTTGCAGACCATACAAACATTAGATCCGACCCGGGAATCGAACCCGAGACTTCAAGCACAGCAGTCACCTATAACTGCCACTGCGCCACCGAGAAAGTTAAGAAATGTATAATTCTATGTAAAACCACATCTAGTCAAAATCCTAGTCAATGTATTCCCAAGATCTGTATGCATTGGCTCACCAACCCTATTTGTTCGGTCCGTGCAGATCGCCATATCTCACGTTGACACGCGATTGATCAAATACTACCTACTTGTACACTATGCTGCCCTGGTACTTTTGATGGATAACTTAGACGACAGGTTTTATTAATGATTTTGTATCTATTTCTGGAGTTTCAAGGCGAAAAGGCGATTAGATTATAGCCCCAAAACTAGATAAGTTACTTTTATTCTTATAACCAACATCTAGTGATAACAATACAGTTAAATGATTATGTTGTGTGGAAGCAACGAGTGAAATCATGTTGACATGGCTACGTTTCGAGTTAGCACGGTAGCTAATAGTTACATATTTTTATGGTTAGCTACAGATTACTTTGGCTAGCCACATGAGATCTCTGACTTACCAATATTTGATCGATTTTGTACATAAGTTACATACTTGTAAACAAAATTGTTCCAGTTAATCGATTTTGTACTTTTATGCTTATTATATGATATGCACTACTGCAAGATAAAAGTCATTGAATCAAGTCATCATGTTACTTGTATTTCCGCCTATTCAATTCTTGTAAAATCACACCAAAACGTTTTACCTTGGATTTCAATTCAATGAAGTTTTTACTCACAATCTTGTACCACAAGCTATACAATTATTGTTCTGTATATTCAAAATATTGTACCTAATTTTCCTTTTGTTGCAAAAACAATACATTTTATTTAGTGAGGCTTACAGGCGCAATCTTGTAACGACTTAAAAAATGTAAGGTAATTTTTACTGGTTTAAATGAATTTACCTTCACATTATTTATGACACGCTTATTTTTCTTCTTTCATATCTCTGTATATTTTTATCTTTGAAAGAATGGTATTTTTAGCGTACATCATATTTTTAAAATACATTAGTTTTTGCCTGCGGCTTTACCCGCGTGTATATCATATCCACCAATCGCGCTAAAGAATATCATAGTGTTATCCACCATTAGACCGGCGTGGATCGGGAAAAGCCTATGTGCTCTAGTGGACTGCAATAGGCTGATGAATACTCGGACGTATAACGGAGCAAAGAATCAATTAATTGATAACATCCATTGACTTGTTTGCTCCGTTACCTCTTACACAATAAAATAAAGCTGAAAAGTACCCATGGTTTAATTTTTACGGTTTTATATTATTACTAGCTTTTGCTCGTGGCATATATCCTTCCTCAAGAGTCATAGTCAATACTTTCGAATTTAAAATATTACTCTGGATAGTATGGGTTAAGTTAATTTCTCAGTTGCGTCAAACCGTTGGATGCGGACAACACAGGACTGTTTAGCAGAGTACCTTGGGCTCTCCCAAGGCCTATGGCCTGCAGATTACGTCTTTCGGCTGAGAATTTGATGATTATTTTTGAAACGAAGTTCCTTATGGGATATTGCGATAAGGGCTACCCCAGCCGGCAGCTCTCTGTAACGTTAACTTTTTTTGTAAAGTTGTGTTTTTATTATATCGATAAAAAATCATAATAAAAAATGTATACCCGAATAATTATTTTCTTCATACCTCGAATAGAACTTCAAAAATATTTTTATAATAAGGAACTTCGTTCCTATCAGGTGTCCCACTATACCACACGTTTTTTCCTTACGTAATGTGAATATAGGAGAAATATAGATGTAAAATAATAAAGGTGTAATGGTACGGGTCTCATGTGCCTCCAACGCAAGGGGTGGATCCTCCGAACAGGTGAGGTAATTATTCCTGCGTCATATATTGTTAAATTGTTAGAATTTATACATACCTAAGCCTGATCAGCTATATCAGCATATTTTAGATATGAGTATATTACGATCACATAGTATTAAGACATTTTTTATCTCGTCGAGAATAAAATGTGGTTATATGCATTGTACAGAGAGATTTTAGGATATATAATGTAGCTGTAAGTTGGTATAACAAGCCACACGTTACCATGTAACATTAGAGTATTATGGAGCCGTGGCGCCTGCATAATAAATACTACTTACATGAGATGAGAGCAATGCTCACCGTCGTAGTATTCTTCGTAAATAAAAGTTCGCTATAGTAATCATGGCTTGTGGACCACGGGCCAACGGTTGATGTTGGGAAGTTGTATATACAATTGTATATGCTAATCGGTGCGAGAACTTTGATATCGCGATTCAGGATTAGTAGTTACTCCGTGTAGTTTCTTACTTCGTCATTCTATGTATATTCAGTAGATGGTGCTGTTGTATGTAGCTGTTGCGCTATATGTGGAAGTCGCCACATATATTTAGCAGAAGTACAAAATTAATCTTAATTTCCAAAAAATCCTTGCAAATATTTAATAACAAACGAGTTGACAAAAATATTATAAACATTAATTCGTAGGTAAATAAAGTCAAAATAACTAAAGCATACACCGTATCCGTACCTTATTCAAAAACGCAAGATAGTTTAATTTTCTATTCGATAGCAAGCACATTACGTATGAAGTAGTGCATACCGTGCCAACAAATATACGTGGCCAATGCATACTAAATGCACAAACATCGTAAATATACCGGTTTATGAGTTTTGGGACTTACGCTTTTTAAATTATAATATGATATTGCATTAAAGGGAGTCTGAACACAGCCACCGTGTTTTCAAAATAAATTTTAAAAACTTAACTTGTTGGGAATTTTATTAAGTGTCTTTTATTTTTTTACCCTTTCTTAATCTTCTTACCCGACTGACGAAGGGTGATGTTGTTTTCCGTATCTTATTCCTATTATCTTCATTATTCTACTGCTAACTTGATTGTTTATTACAAGAAAAACTTAAAAAAACTGTAACCTGACTATGTAAAAACTTTTGATACAATTTATTCATTTTATACGGGCTATTATTACTAATCTATTGACACCTCATTCATTAAAATCAGTACAGTAGTTAACATAGACTGCCAAAAATGTTACCTTTCCTTTTGAGTTGAAGACAATTACAGCACTTTTGGGAACCTGTATTTAGGTATTTGAAATAATGCACGAACAAGTTCATCGATTGTCCGCTGGATAACGTGGAAGTAAATTTTTCCACCCATTAGTGTCAGCAAACCATGGAGCAAATCGTCAAAGAAACTAATCGAAATTTGTTACTTATTTGCATTTTATGTTCTCCTAAGAACGTGAAACTTTTATAAGTACAATAAAACCAACCTTTAAAGGAAAGTCAAAACTATAAAAGAACTATAAATTTCTTTTCTCATTACAAAAATTACGTATAATTTAATATTATTTCAGTTTATAGTTAAACGTTTGAACGCTCAAAGTTCAGTACTTTGTAGGAAACAATTTTATCTGTTCAGAATAATACTGAAGTTAAGATTCAATTGAATCGATCAGAAACCTATCAAATGTTTGAAGTGCGAGTTATAGAATATGAAATTAACGTAAATTGTTCTTATCGACTGTTCATTCGAATTGTATTAATTTTTAAGTTGGATGAAAAAATGCAAGTTTGAGGGAAGGTGAGGTTATATTTCATCCCAGCAGAAGATGGCCAGGGTAGCGGTGCGAGCGCTCCTCCAGTACACGGGCTGAAAGAGAATATCGTAGAACCCACAAAGGATGCGGTCTGCAATAGGTCTGCGTAGGAAGCCCAAGACACGTCGGGGTTTCAGGGATTTCCGTTCCGGGGTGCACTTGGTTCCCGGCTACTACTACTACTAATACTACTAATACCCGAGACGGTGTACGGTTTTTGGTTAGTTTAAGTCGTCGGACTTAAACTGACTAAAATCCACAGAACGTGGCTATGTCGATAACCACGAGCTGGTGGATTTCCACACAGAAAATAAGGATGAATGAAGAAAACAGGTAAGTTTAGGACTAAAGAAAATCTATATCTATGATATTTGTTATAATACAAGTCTTTTAGGATAGGATTGAGTACCCGTATGTGCATTCTGTAATGTGGACTTTAATTGGCATCAGATTCACAATAAAAATCTGGTCCTTATATATGTTACGGGCAACGTGATAAGCTGATAAGCATTATTAATAAGGACCGGCCATTATTAATAATGCCCAAGAGCGTCGTGTAATCTAAGTATTTTATCACTTTGACCGGCATTATTAATATTGCCCGACGTCCCGTGGTCCACGTAAGAAGTCAGTGTTTGAAATAGAATTGAATTTATCACATTGACCGGGCATTATGAATTATCTCGGCTTGTGTGTTGGGTTAGGTTGGGTTTATTTATTACACCAAAGTTCACCTATTTTATTACTTTGCCCAAGATAGGGTGGGCATTATTCATAATGGCCGGGAAAAGTGATTAATCATGCTGTTTTAATCACATTGCGCAATTGAGTAAGGCATTATGAATACAGACTGGCCATTATTAATAGTGCCCGGACTTATCAAATTGCCCGTGACATATATTTATTTGTTAAAAGCGCATTCAAAGGCAACTTTGTCTTACCTATATAAATTCAATAAAAGTAAAAATATAGTTTAGAATAATAGCTTAGTTTTACTAGCATGTTATGTGTGAGAGAAGCTTATAACGTTGCGAATCTTATTTATGTCAATAAGTACAATAATAATTATTATTGTATGGATAAAATATCTTGAAGTGGTCTATTGCCAAGTTAACTTTTTACTTTAGAAAAGCTTTTTAAACTAATACATGAGAAGTACTTTGTGATTTGAACTTTGGATTTATGAATAACAGCTATAATTCTAACGGTACTTTATAAAAAACTTTGCAATAATATGCTACATTCTTAAATTATCCATTCCTTGGCAGTCAAGAAACGGTTCCTACATTTGAATATTACATGGATTGAAAAACTTGCATTGTTTCATGTAATGCCGAGAATTAAGACGAAAACAAAGTTTTTACGGATACATATATCACAGTTATAATTATTATCAGCCTGTGGAAGTTCAGTGCTATCCATAGGCCTCTACCACGTACGCAACTCTAATCTGAACGTGATTTTAATAAAACATCTTAAATGTAGTTGAAAGGTACAGTTGTCTTGATTTTATTAAAACTAATGGTGTTGAGTAAACATTTAAATCTTAACTTCTAAGATATTGATTTAGCCTTTTCTGCTTGTAAAGATTTAATTCTATCTCACCATATTTATCTCGATAAATAAAATAAATCAAGTTTGATTTAAGTGACTTTTAAATAACAATAATTCATCACCCAACAAATATCAAGTTACAAAATGAATTAATAATCTTTATCTTTTTTTTTATTTAGTTTTCAACGTGCAAATTATTTGGTACATCAAACGAATAGCAGTATTCAATATTTTTGCAGTGTATAATAAATATATTTTCTATGTCATCCTAATTCAAGGTAACCATCTGTCTCATGAAGACTGAAGGACAGCAATTCAATAAACAAAAACCGTCCAAGTCATTGTCCGTTTTAGAACGAAAGCTTTGACCAAATAAGACAAATGTCCCGACTCCATCGTACACGTACGTTTTAGCGTGTGCAAGATGTTACATGTTTAGTAGATAAGGGAGAAATTTATAGAGGCAAAGGAATATTATGGTTTACCATTGGCTTGTGGTATTCCTTTGATGTTGTTGAAATAGGTACTGATTATAAAACCCCAGCGTTTAGGAAATAGATCACATAATGAGTTAGCCTTTATAATCCTCTAGTAGACAAATTTAGACCTTCATCCATTATGTCAAAGTGTTTTGTACTTTGTCATTTACTAATATATCTTAAATTAGTATTTTATTGAGGTATATGGTTTTAATCACATACATACATATTTCGGAGATGTATGACTTATTTTGGACGGTCTTATTTGCAATTAGAGGTAGCCCAAAAATATAGATGTGTGAAAAACGGAAAAATATATTTATTTCACACAAGGCACGGCTGTTGTGGTGGTTAAAACGGTCGCGACACCGCTCTCTACTCCGCTGAGTATCGTAGGTTCAAAACTACTTCGGTAAACACTTTATATGCTCCACAAATTCTTGTTCTGAGTCTAGGTGCCCTTTGTTTAAATGTGTTTGTTTCATGTTCATACATAGTATATGTTTGTTAAGTCCCCACAACACAGGAATACACCTAGAGCAGGAGGAGTCATAGTCCAAAACGTGGCAATTAGGTTTAGGGCTACTATACCAGGCTGTATAATATATATTTACGTAAATTCTTGTAACCATTTTAGATCAATTTTCCTAAATTTATAATATGCTCACACAGTAGTATCTTTTGGAGCCTACTTGAAGCGTTTTGTCGATCAATGTTACTAAAAGCGTTATTTCTAAGACAAGTTCGTATATCAAAAAGATCCTTAGGTATATCTCTTTAGGTATTTCGTTCGTTCATACATTTCCTTCGTATTTTAGACAGTTCGTTCAAAAGAACATTATTCAAATTCATTTTTACAAATACACAACAAAGTTTCAGGGCCGGACTCTGAACGTCCTTGTTAACTAATAATTTCTACAAGATTTAAATCTGCTTAAAATATATACTATAAACACTAACAAAGAGGTCGGACGTAGCTGCTATCGATCATGCGATTCGCCGTGACGGTACTCATCAATCATGACGTCACGCCTCCCAATCACGCCAGGATGAGCTTCACGAGGAGCGCTTGAATTAAGATCTGAATGTTGATTTCGAGGATTTTTATACAATGTTGAGCATTTGACATCGTTGACGTTCTGCAAATGGACTATCTTTTCTTTATATTAGAAATGGAAAGTAAAGTGCGAGTCACATATTTCCGATTTATCTATTTAATAGATTTTATTCAGAGAATAAGAGTTTTAGAATCAATGTGATTTTTATATAAGAAAAAACGTACTATATTCCTTATGATTTGCTAGAAGCTAAGGAAATACCTTAAGAACATCTGTGATTGCTCTAAATGACTTTTCCTCGACTGATCCTCTATAATCTAGAAGACAATGATGAATAGAAGTTAAAACAAAAACAATTAATAACTTGGTGACTTGGTTCGTTTCGGGTCGTAACTAATTGGCAATTTTAGAAAAACACTTCTGAAGATAACCGTACGTATTTAAAAACATTGGTCATGCTGACATTGACATTATTGTCATGTAAATGAATAAAATCTGGCGAGTTTTCTATGAAGAAAAACCTTACAAAAAGCTTTAATTTAAGAAGGAGTTAGTTAGGAGAATATAAAATTTACGATTATTTCGATTTTCAGATGCATACCTGACAGCACCATTTTTAAATACAAATCAGATGCATGATGATGCAGATTTGTTTTTGAAAAAGTTAAATTAAAAAGCTTTTTAAAAACAAGCTTTTACTAGAACTATCAAACGAGTGCAAACTCGACGATGTTGCGATTTTTCTTTACAAAGTTCCTATGGCCATCTTCCAGCTCCAACATCACATCAGCTCCATGTTATTATAGTATTGTACTGTTACGCTGTATATATATGCTTGCAAAATTTTAGCAAAATCGATTGAAGATATCTGCTTCAAAATTGAGTTGCAAGATTCCACCCGAACATACGTGCATACATACAAACATTACATGTTAATAAAAAGCTTGTAAAATGCTCTACTTCTCAAAATACAGACATTATTCAAATCATTTTTGTTTTTTTTTTACTAGAATATACTTTTATTAAAATTCCACCACTAAGCGTGCATAGAAGAAAGTTAGTTAAAAATTTATTTGAATTTTTGTTTTTATGGCAAGTATCATCATCTTCCTACCTTTTTTCCAACTTATTTGGGGTTTATGCAATGGGGTTTCTTCCTCCATTCTCCTCTATCACTCCTCAATTCACTGCTTACTCCCTTACTGGTCATATCCTCTTTTACGCAGTCCACCCATTTTTTTATCGTCTTCCTCTACTTTTATATCCGTCGACTTCCATAATTAAACTTTCTTTACGACATTTTGCTTAGCTCTACGCATCACATCACACCAGGATAACCTGTTGCTTCTCAACTTTTCATCCACTGGTGCTACTTTCAGGCTTCCTCTAATGTAGTCATTCTTCACCTTATCCATTCTAGTCGCACCACACATGCATTTCAACATTCGCATTTCAACTACGTACAGGAGTCTCTCATCCGTTTTCTTTATTGGCCAACACTCAGATCCATGCAGGACGGCAGTTCTATGATCGTTTTATAAATTTGTCTTTTAACATTAAAGGGAACCTGGGATTGCAAATAGTTCCTGTTACCTGCCGCCACTTCATCCACCCTGCAATGATACGATACTGCACAGACTCTACTTCGACATTACCTTGTAACAGCGAACCGAGGTACTTGATATCGGTGCAGACAAGATTCACTGTTCCATTCAGTGACAAGGCGGCAGGATCGGTGAGACCATTGAAATCACAGAACATGCTAGCTGATTTTCAGGTCAACATTCTATAGTCCATTTGTTTACGGTATAGTAAGTAGTAGTATTTAAAAGCTCACAGTAAATATTTTTTGACAATATAAAACCATAAGCAGATAAAATTATTACGCCGTCGTTGTTAAAATTTGTTTATGCTCATTGTGTGATCGGAATTAGTTGAATCGAACAGGTGCGTAACATAAAACTATTGAGCCATATATTTTCACTAAATCACCCTTTAATACGTTATGAGGCTTTAAATTCCATTTGCATTTGTACCGGTTCGTAGTTTGATAGAACAACTATTCCATTTAAATAGATCAATTATGTACAGGATACAATGAATTAGTTACATGTAATCGTGTTGTGGTTTTAGATTTGCTGCCGAGGTATGTAAATAGAGGAAATGTACTGTAAGTACATTTTGGGAAAATTAACGTGAGTAGTTTTAGCTGTTTGATTGGTTTACGTTTAGACTCTTCTGAGATCTTTAATAAAAGTCCTGATAATACACGATGCATAAACCATTTTTATCATAATCATGTTTTGTTCGGAACTGTTAATCTTCTAATCTGTCAATCTGACAGAACTTATAAATTAATTAATTTTATAAGTTATGTCAGTAACTGTCGTCTTATATGAAGTTCTTTGTATGGTTTTTTAATATATATGGGCCTGCCAAACTGACTTTACTCTGCTTGTTGGGAAACATGAGCAGAATCCCAAAAATAATAAGCACCATACTCATTGCGAATGCAGACAATGCAACTATGCAGCATGGTGATCCACACTATGGCAGCCTATTGAGATGTTTTTGCATCATTGGGCCTACGGTTTTCTACTTAGCAACGAAACATGACAGCACGAATGATGTCATTTTAGCTTGGTCTCCTGTGAAAGGGTAGTACCGGCCCATTCGTGCTGAAATCAGAGTGGCTCTACCATGATAAAGTGAATTTAAACTTCAAATGTATTCTATGTATGGAGTTTTGCCAATGGATTACTAGTCAAAATAATTTTCAGCCAGATCACATGTTAATTACACCAAAAATTTACCCACATACAAATCAAGTTCGTTGAACTCGACGCAGTGATAGCAGGCTACGTGCTTATGTGATCATATAAACCTCGATTTATACCATGCAGTATATAATATATACGTATACGTTACTATACCCTGTCATGCTTCGCTGTAGCATATTCTGGTCGCAAGAAACCAATAATATAGGTTTGTATATCGTGTTTAAACTCTTCTAAGCCGTATTAAAGTTTTAAATAATCCCAACATAATATAGTTGAACGTTTACATCCCACGTAGCCAAAAAGTAAATTAACATGGCTTACGTAAGTAAACCAATATAATAATGATGGCTCCGTTCACTTGAATTCCTTGCTTAGATCACCTGGGGGATTCATTTGGAATTTTCGTCCACTTGGCTTCCCTGCTTAAACCCCTAGGGGATATATTTAGATTTTTTGTCCCACCATTCCGTTCCGTTTATTTCCATTTTTGGTACCCATTCAAATTGGAGTGATCTCTACCACTCCCTACTCTTCAATAAAAATGAAAATATCTCACTAAAATCTTTATCCTGATATTTTAATCCTTGCAGCTGAATTACTGAAGTACCCGAAATGATGGATGATACAATAAGTCTGGCAAAAAAACAATCTGCTACGAAAACAACGTCTGTTTACATTGCACTGTATCAAAGTGCTTCATGAATATTTCACTTTATTAAAAGGTATTAGAGAAGAAAATCGCAGCACCAAGAATGCCGATTATTCCAATTTGTATTTCTTACATTGCTGTTTAGAACTTAAAACCAAATACGGATTATCATTTTATGACTGTGATCGTATTAAATTTTGCATTCAATGTACTCTTCCATTTAAATTATTCCCAAGTTGGAACTTTAATTCAATTTCAGACTGAGAAATATCAGTTGTATCGCTTACACCTGACAGACAGACATGACGAATCCATAAGGGTTCCGTTTTTTGCTATTTGGCATTTTTGCTTTTGGAACCCATAAAAGGAACAAACATTCATACATCCTCACAAACTTCCGCGTTTATAATATTAAATATTAGCTGAGCCTCGCGGTATTACCCGTGGTATAACAACAACCGCTGGTAACGCCGCAGGGCAACAACCGCGGTTAACATTGCGGGGCAAAGCTAGTCTGGAAAAAGCCTAGCCTAAGTTACTCTTTTTTTTTTTTTTCTTCCTCCTCCTCCTTATATCACTAGCTATCTGCCTATGAAAGACCCATCAAAATCGGTTCAGCCGTTTCAGAGATTAGTCGGAACAGACAGACAATAGTTGTAGAAAAAATTTAACAAAAATAAAACCGATTTCAAGGACACTAGGATCTAATGATGGCATTCAAGAGAAATCGAGTCAATTGACTCGATTTCTCTTGTGCCTGTGAATGCCGCGGTCCTTATCATGGTACCACCGTTGGAATATCTCCTTTTCATTAAAAAAAGAATCATCAAAATCGGTTCATAAACGACGAAGTTATCCGCGAACACACATAAAAAAAAAAGAAAAAAATTTATACGGTCGAATTGAGAAACCTCCTCCTTTTTTGAAGTCGGTTAAAAATATGCATGTATTAAAAAGCGGTTCTTTCATTATTACAAACAAACACTTCAATTTTAGTAATTTGTATATATCATAAAGTGCGAAGTAGCATATTTGTATATGCATTACATTCTTGATAAACCAACTTATGTAATAGGCAGGTATGTTAATATTCCTAAGTCTTTTATTTTCTGTTACTTTTATCAATCCCTCAATTGTGGTTAGAAAACGAGATCTAATGATTGCCTTCATTTTTCGACACTCCGCGTTCAGTCTCACATCAAACTAACATTAGTAAAGATGAAAGACGTGAATGCACATGTCCTTCAATGTTAACCAACCATAATTTGATCGTGTTGATTGATCTATTCTCTCCTATGACTCTTTTTCCAACGGCCCCTCGCGACCGTTCACCCTTCAAATTCCAAATTACTGTTGCTTTATTGACTGTTTCTTTATAAAAGTGCTCTTTTTATTGAGACACATTTTGATATATCTACGATTACTTTTCCCCTCATAAATAAACCTTGATTATTTCTTCTAGGTCTGGGTGTCATTACTTGTCTATACATACAAGTAAATAAAATTAAAGTGTCTGTTTGTAATATCAAATTAACCGTTTTTTACTAAATGCATATGTATGTATACACGGTACATATAACAAAAATTTACTTTTAAAAATTTTTGTCTGTTTGTTACGGGTAATCTCTGAATCGACTAGATCGATTTTGACGGGACTTTCACTGATAGGTAGCTAATGATATGGGGAGTAACTTAGACTAGTTTTTTTTTTACTAGCTTTGCCCGCGGCGTTGCTCGCGGTACAACAATAACCGCGGGAAACACCGCTGGGTTAGTTTAGAATATTTTATTTAATAATAAATTATTATTATTATTATTATGTTCACCATAGCATAGGCTCAACATTTTTTGAAATCAGAATACTGTTTAAGGTAGAACCCACATTTATATAACACACAATCATAAAATATGTAAACAAAACCGCATAATGATACAATATACAAGAGAATGTATATGCATCGAAAATATAGGAATGCGTGTAAGCGTGAAAATATAGGAATGAGTGTTCTTTTTGCGGAATGCCGCAAATACCAAAAGTTTGCAGGTGTACTTTATTACATTTTTGAAACGTTTGTGGTCAGGATTCTAGGTTTATAGGGTCCGAGTGTTCGTGCTATGTTTATACGACTAGTCATTCAACATGTCAAAGCTACCAGTCCTTTTGAAACGCTAACAGTAGGCGACATATCTCGTCGCTTGCATGTAAACATCTATACATTTATATAAATAAATGAAATTGGAGTGTCTGTTTGTAATATAAAAAAAAACGCTTTTTAATAAATACATATGTATGTATACACGATACATGTACCAAAAACACTTTTTTTTTACATTTTTTGTCTGTCTGTTTGTTTCGGATAATCTTTGGAACGGCTGGACCGATTTCGACAGGACTTTCACACTGGCAAATAGATGATCATCTAGGGAGCAACTTAGGCTACTTTTTTTAGACTAACTTTACCGCGCGTCGCTACCTGCAGTACGACAATAACCGCGGGTTTAGCTAGTTGTAAATATTTTCATTGTTGTATTTTATTAAATTACTTTGCATTAAGATACAAAATGTTTAACTGGCTGCAAAAGAATCTGCGAATCATCAAACCTGTCTGTTATCAGTATCGATCAACCGATTGCCAGCCTCATTATATGTTACAGCCCCTATGTTACACGATTCGTCCCCTAGCAAACGCTTCATTAGTATAACAATATATATTTATTTATACATAAAATGTACGATTGATAACTAAATTGCTATGGGGAGAAGATTCGTGGTAAAAGACTCAATAACAATAAACTTCAAAAGATATTTGATATGTAATAAAATAATTGTCAATTTTACAAGGTGTACTATTATAAGTATTAATTTTGGCATAAATACCGTGGTGTATCAGAGGATAGTTCACTCTCACAGAATACAGGTGGTGGGCACTCATTGAGTTTGTCCGAGAAAGATTGTTTGGACCGTGGGAGAGCCACGCTTCGGCACAAATGGGCCGGTTCGACCGGAGTGATACCACGGCCTCACAGAAAACCGGTGTGAAATAGCGCTTGCGCTGTGTTTCACCGAGTGAGTGAGGGTACCGGAGGATCATACCCCAACTCCTCCCCCCGTCCTTCCCCATTTCCCCTTCCCCCAAAGGTCGGCAACGCACTTGTGACTCCTCTGGTATTGCGGGTGTCTATGGGCGGCGGTAATTGCTTACCATCAGTTGATACGTCTGTTCGTTTGCCACCTATACCATAAAAAAAGTTATCAAACAGCACCCCATCACTAATTTTGTGGATTGCTTGTAACGCTCTCGTGTTTTAATATTCAACCGATCGCCATTAAATTTTACGTATCATCATCGTCATCTAGGATACACCAATATTTGTGTTATGTTATGTTAACTTAATGTATATTCACGCGAGTGAAGTCATAAGTGAAAATCATGATCAATAGACAGCAAGTGATAATAATAAGATTGTTATATTGCAGGCGAGATGCCAATGAATCATCTATAGCAGCTCATCATTATCATTACCAGTTGACTGCCTCGGTGGTGCAGTGGTAGCGTACGCCGGATCGGTCGGTCGGACCAAATGTTTGTATGATCTACAAATATAAAAAAGGTATATATATTTATATCAGTTGTTCTAGTACCCATAACACAAGCTCTGCTTAGCTAGGGACTAGACGGCGTTGTGTATTAGATGTCCGAAATATTTATATTTATATATTTAATTTGTATTAGTCCACTAATTTCTTCTGTTTCAAGTTTATTGTTTGTTTTAAGCTTTCCTTATCTTTGCGGTGCTGTTGTACCATGTAGTTTATTCAATTAGTTATTTTTGACTACATTCATGGGATGAATACGAGAGCATATTCTTTGCGTGGGTGCAACATTCGCTTCTGAATAAACTCCGTATTTTATAATCTTCACTTGATGATAGTAGATAATTCAACCCTACTGATAGCAACAATATAAGAAGGTATAACAATATTCTAGAATGTGATATAGTTAGAACTGATCTAGTTATTTTAGTTCCAGAAAAGTTATCTTCTATTTTAAATGAACAAAATAGAGTCGTAGTTTACCCAATTTTAATACAAAAATAATTAGTAAATTAAAATATTTTTTTACTACAAAAATATTTGTGTGGAAGTGATTATTAAACATTGATTCCAATCATTCACCAACTACATAATTACATACTGAACTAAACATATGAAGTTAACCACAATGGTTTAATTACCCAGTATATCCACGGCCCCATTAATTTGTAGTTAAGAACCTAAATGTTTATTTCCAAACCTTGTTAAGGGATCAACAATTTTATTCTTGTTAGACAGATGATGGTTGAAACTCTGAACTGTAAGAGTATTTCGAAGATTTTTGATTTTTTGGTGAACCCACCTACGTCTGCAAATACTAATTTGATTCTGGAGTTCTGTGTAAAAATTATAAACTAACATCGCGTTTTAGTCTTAAAAACCAGACAAATCACTCATTTTAACTGCCTCGTTGGTCTCGCGGTCGGCGTGTGCGACTGCTGCTCATGAGGTCTAGGGTTCGATTCCCGGGTCGGACCAAATGTTTGTATGATCTACAAATATTTGTTTCGGAGTTTGGGTGTTTTGGGTGTTTTCTATGTATAATATGTATTTACAAAAAAAAAGTATTTATGTATTTGCATCAGTCGTCTAGTACCCATAACACAAGCTCTGCTTAGCTTGGGACTGGCATTGTGTGTTAGATGTCCGAAATATTTATTTCTTTATTATATTTATTTAGTACCTTTCCTCAATAATATTAGCTTATGCTGCATGTATGTCGGTTGTTACAGTAAACAGTCTATGTAAGGAGGAGAATCAAAGTTTATCTATGACAAATTTGATTAAAATGATAGCCATGGAGAAGAAGGGTAATTAGTATAGAAGAGACAAAGTTTGGCTGATCCTTATACATCTGGCCGCTTGCCCTACGTTTCGTAATCGTGTTTATTTTATAATGTAGAGGGCTTATGAGCAGACAGACCACCTAATGGTAAATGGTATCGACCTACGCCTGCCTTTGAACACTTGCAACTTTAAAAAAATTAAGGAAAGTCTAGTAAGGATTTCGTAAGGGATTTATTTTTTCGTAAGATAGATTGAAACTGAGCTCCAAGAGCTCGAGAATCCATTATATATATGTCTGACGGTAGTAAAAATTCAATAGCCTTAGAAAACAGATGAAACGCAACAGTGTTAAAGTCATAATCCAATTGTATTATGATTACTAACACAGTGAATCATGATATACTCACAGCATAGCGTGACTCGCAACGATTTTGTCAATGCGGTGTAACCATATGGCTTTAAAATTAAATTATTCAATGACGGTTATCGCTGGATGTTTTGATTCTAAAGGGATGAGTAAGTATGAATATTAATACAAGTGTGAATAATAAAATAAGAGGCGATTGCCGGTTTGATTTGAATGAATTTATTTAGCCTTATGTTACACGATATTTTTTATCAATTGGATATTTTCGCTTTATAATTTTGATATGCGGAAGTATCAAAATTAAAAAACCAACCATAACGTTACGAAGTGACTTACATTGTTTTTTGTATTGCACGAAAATCAACAAGTTTATCGATAAAATTTAACATTAAAGATTTTCAGATATGAATACTCATTATTATATAATATAATATAACATAATAATGTACACTTTTCCTATAAAACTTTGTATGAAGAAAGGTTTTCTTGCATACAAAGCTTTACAGGAAAATAACCATTTAATCGTCGTCAAAATTTGAATGGATGTATGGGTGGTAGTTTGTTACTCTTTTACGCAAAACCACTGAACTGATTTGGATGAAACTTTAAAGTAATATAGCTTATACATAAGAATAATATAAAGGCTACTATTTACCGCGACAACCGACATACACCAACTAGTTGTTTATACTTAACATTAAGTTATATGGGCAACCATTAAAATGGAGTCCTAGAGAAATTTTGTTCAATGAACGCTTCTGTTGTGGAATTAGCTCCGTGCTGGAGTCATCTCAAGGGATTACACAATTTGATGCTCTTATTAGTCAAAAGGTTACATCATACATGTCCTCTTAAAATGGTAAGTTTCAACGAGTTAAGGTATTTGTGTACCATCAGGAGGGCCCTTATGCTTATTTGCCATGGATGCGTTAAAAACAAGAATTCTTATATATTGTGCAGATTAAAGTTATATTTATTAGGAGAATTTTGACGTACTTGTTTAACCATTAATATTGTTTGGGTTAATTCGGAATTATTAAGAAAGCTTTATATTTACTTAATTAATTTAGAGTTGTTCACGCATTTATCAGCGCATTTATCAGTCCCACTGATAAATGCGCTAGATAGGAACGAAGTTTCTTATCCTAAAATTTAATAATATATGCAACTTACAGATGTCGGCTAGGGCGTACATATGGCGCTATACTTTTTTTTAAAACTAACGCTTTTTTTATTTAACGTTAAGGACGTTTTTTGTCGGCTAGGGTAGCCCTCCGCAAGTTTTTCCATAAAGAACTTCGTTCCAAAAAAATCTTAAAAGAAGCCCTGATAACAATTGCAATAATAAAACTGGACACTTTTATTTCTCGTATCATTTTAGTCATTTTTTTAACAAAATTTTTTATCTAATGAGCAAAAATATTGGTACACAACTCGCTACCATGACAAAATAATCCCGTAAAACTACACACGAATAAAGTTACAGAAAAACTGTCATTTCATCAAAGAAGATATTATAATAAATAATATATAAGCATTAAGCATGTCATAGAGTAACTTTCTTTAGCATAAGGTTGAAGACAAATAGACCGGCTGTCGGAACACATCAAGAGTTCGGGATATTGAATGATTTTCCTCGTAGGGGCTATTTGCATCGCTGATTACACTATCCGTTTTTTGTAGTACTCGTTATCTTCTATACAAATAAATAAAATTGGAGTGTCTGTTTGTAATATTAAAATAACCGCTTTTTACTAAATGCATGTGTACACGGTACATATATCAAAAATGTAGTAAAAATTTTTTTGTCTGTCTGTCTGTCTGTTCCTGGTAATCTCTGGAACGGCTGGACGGATTTTGACAGGACTTTCACTGGCAGGTAGCTGATGATCCAGGGAGTAACTTAGACTATTTATATATATATCTATTTATATTATAAAGATAGTAATTTCAACATTTTCAGATTTCAATTATAACTAATAGGTTCTCACATTTCCGACTATCTGATGCGATGCTGTCACGTTTCGTGTGGTTATGGATTAAGAATGATACCACTCCTATTCATTCCCTGGATTTCGTAAAAGGCGACTTAGAAACCAAACTACTGAGGACAATACTACTGCACAGCCAGTATTAAATAATAAAAAAACACAAAGCAGTCATGAGGACTGTCGACAGAAGTGAAAACTCAAAACTATAAACAAACAGTATAACAACTCACCTAAAATGAACCTCTTTGCTCTTTAAATAACATGCGCGATAAAAGAAGTAAAAAAAATGCTTAGTGTGATGTTATAAAATTATAGGTTAATGCTATATAATTAATAAGTTTAGTTTATATAGTCATGTCATATTAGACAGTTGAGCCATCAGCTGTCACCATTCACACTCGCGCAATGGCCCTGCGTCATCGTAGGTCGGGTCATGTGTCCTGTCACGACGTGTCTTGTCGTGAATTTAACATTTTTGCCCCATCCCAAAATAAATTTTGCTAAAGTGCACAAAGCCACTAAAGTTTTTACTTAAAAAAAAGAGACACCCCTAGAAGAGACGCCCGCTCAAAGGACCCATAGTGAGAGTGAAACACATTGCGCTGGTAGTGCCGTGCCTAGGTGGTTCCAGATTTTGAATGCTCACCACAGAAAAGAACCAAACCGCTTAAAATTAAAATAAAGATCTGATGTGGGATTATGATGAAAATATTAATTGTATGTCTATTTTGTAAATTTAGATATGTCAAGAAAACCCTTTAACACGTCACTTATACTTACATGTGATTCTTAGATTTTGGGTACAATGTTACACAGTTGTTCAACACAATTTTTAGTTATTTATTGAGGAGTTTCTTAGCCAGACTATCTCACTAACTAACAGTACACAGTCGCTTCTTTTTTGTCTGACAAAAATACGGGTGTAACATATTATATACCTTTCTATTTGTAAATTAACAATTCTGAAAAAATCATACTTTTAACATAACTTTTGCCAGCATGTAGATATGAAAAGCCCTGTTTAATAATGATTGGGAACTTCGATTTCGCTCCAGTGGATTTGCAGTCCATCTGTTCATCGAAAATATTCGTAATATTCATAATACATCGCATTACTCGTTAAATTTTCCAACAATATTGATGATTGCTACTGGGCTAACGTATTATGTTTAATGAGATATCAAATACCAAAATGTATAAAGCGCAGGTTTACTACTGGACTATTTATTTATAAAACAAACATTTACACTTATTTGAAGCATGAACGTTTTATAAAATAATAGTATTTATTAGGATCAACAAGCTTTAATTTAAAAAGCCCCGCACGCAAGCACTTAATCGAGTAATCATACGCCAAAAATGCCTTACATCATTTTGGAAAACAGCTGATACACTGCTGGACCGATATTAACCAAACATAGCTAAAATCCACTGCAAGGAAACTGGTTTTCAAATGAAAAAACCGTATTGAAATCGATCCATTCGTTTGAGAGCTACGATGTCACAGACAGACACACACACACAGACAGACATCGATATCAATCTTAGAACACCCCTCTTTTTACGTCAGGGGTTAAAAATAGAAGATCAACATACGTAGAATAAGAGTTGGACACATAAGAACTATTACAAAGCATTTTTTAGGGTATACCTTAGTAATATAATATTACATTGTTCACATTGGAAAATTAATTAACATAAGTAAATGTATAAATATCTGATCAATACTAATGCATTACCGCTGTGCAAATAGAGAAGTCACTTGATACATTTTAAAACATCGCTTAAAGAAATATACATTTTTGAAACTGTTGAACGCAAAGTTTCAAATAGACCCATTTTCTATCGGATAACCCGCATTTTTCTTTGTCATATATCATAAAAGAAACAACAAAATAAATTGAAACATTATTCGAAGAGACTACAACACGGTAAGAATTTTATTACCACAGCTGAAAAGATTAAGATATGTCAGCTGTATGTATGAAAGTAATATTGCTAACACTAAGAATAAAACGTTGTTCTAGTAAGCAGCTTTGAGAAGAGTGGTCGTTATCTTGTTGTTGTAAGAACTACATTCCTTCAACTTAAGTATTGATCCTTAAAGCTAGAGTGCTACAGTCCAAATTACAACGGAAAGGAGCGATAGTCACGTATCGCGAAGGACTCTTGATTTCGAATGTATCAATATTATCCCTACATCTGTTTGTATTCGGTAGTGCTAACAAGGCTTAATATGAATTAGCTTCTAATTAAACAGTCGTACCGTCAATTTAGTTAATACTAAATCTGGAACTAATTTTGAATTCATGTTTATTAATTATGTTGTGTAATATATGATGTTAATGAAGTCATGAAAATACGTATGGAAATTATCCTACTGGCATCACGCTATTGGGCTAATCGTGTTCTGATGACGGTTACCATTGAAGCAGTTACCTTGTATAGTTATTGGCTGACTGGTGCGATGGCCTGTAGGCGACACACTTGCATTTTGGCTAAGACGCAAGTGATTCACTTCGATTCTCTCTCTGCAATCGCTAACGTCTGTATTATCTTGTATTGTTAACTTATTTTTGGTTTGTCCACGTGACTTAGCGATAAGATGACGTCATTCCCATACACTTGTTAGTTTTCTTATAAACTTTTCGTTTTTAGAATGTCAACTCACAATCACCCAAATCACAATCGAGGTCTATTGAAAGGTTTACTAAAGACTTCTTGAATTTACGGCGAGCAATCGCATCGCAAACATTGTTTAAAAACCAAATGCTTTTGTACTCTAAAGGAAATCCATTAATCTATGGTATATTTATTCTTGCTAATGCAGCTGCACTATAAAATATTGGTTTTGTATTAAACTGTCTGAGAATTCGAAAACCTATTTCTTTGAAGTAACTTTGTATTTTTTTGTTCAAAGCAGTCATAATCTTTAATTATATCTGCGTTGATGCTATCTTGGAGGAGATATGTAGACTTTTAGAAATTAAAACGGCGATTTAAACTCTTATAATACTATTTAAGGCCTTTTTTGTGTAGCATTTAAGAGTAATTTAAATTAACGTAATAAATTTAGCTTTGATGAATAAATGATGTAGGAATAATGGTTACATATATCTTGATGGCTTCTCAGTCTATTTAATTTGTTTTTGTGATATATTATAAAAAAAAACTATAAGAAATTTAAGTACATCTGTGCCCCAGGTCTCCAGATCAGTAATTTCGCCATCGTCGTCTAGATATTCAAGGTTGTTGTATTTTTTTAAGCTTAAATATAATAGTTAGTTGAAGGTCTTTGTATATTACGTATTGTTATCAAAAACTGATTTATTCACAAAGTACACTAACTCACTATATTCACATTTAAAAATAACAAAATTTTAATTATAGGGTTTCTCATTTCTAAATCACAAAATTACCAAAATTCTATACATTCTATATTAAAATAAAAGAAAGAAATTGTTTATAACACTGCTATTTTCCATTATCTATATTTACTACGATAAACAAACTAACCGGAGCTAATCATCAAATAGCATCCAACAGAAAGGCAATACAAAGCAACGTTACAATATTCCATTCAGGCTTCCATTCACTCCATATAACACTGGTTTATTGCAAGTGCTACGAGCACAGAGCAAATAAACTTTTATAATATTAGCACAGATAAAAAACAGAATACAGATTAAAAACTATGTTTTACAGCATGCGGGTAAAAACTTGTAGTGAAAATTATTTAATAATCTCATACATAAACTTCGTAACGATTTTGCGCAAACAACTGTTCTTATGATAGAAATTGGATTTAAAATTCTCACTCAATAAGTGGTCTTACCTAAACAGGGCCTAAAGGCAAATGAAAAGTGGCTGGCAGTTCATGGATATGGTCTGTTCAAGACCATAATAGTTAGCACTCTTTGAAGGAGGGGTTTATTCAGCAGTGGATAGCGACAGGTTTTTTGTATAGTCATATATTTATACTTAAATGTTTTTTACCAGGGAAAAAGAATAATTACTACGAAAAGTTACTATTCTTAACTTAAACAATAGATACAATGGTATAGAAAATCAGTGACATAGAAACCAATGAAATTGACGTGTTTTTGTATTATGGCCTATAAGAAATTCTGAGAAGTTTTTTCTTTTGTGTACATTTGTTATATAATAATTCTCGTGTCACGTGGTTGCTCACGCTGAACTCCAAAAGCATCTAATCGATTATCTCGATTTTTAATGTGTGTATTATGCTGACGTGTCTAAAATAGGATAGTAACAACATCACTTTATACTAATAGTAGCCGATCATGAATGAAATGATATGCAGATGAATTTGCTTGGGTCAGCTAGTGTTTGATAAATTGCAGTGTCCGCCACAATTAACGCAACGACTACGATTGTTGCAATTTTAAGAATTAAGTTGAAAAAATAATGTTTATTCTTTCACAATTTGTTTTCATTTCATGCTATTTATTAGGACTACGTTATTGTGTTTGGTGATCTGGAAAAAATATACCACAAAAGTCATAAACCTGTTCTTAAGATACATACATTAAATGACCTCGTGCAAGAACAAATAAAGACAACGAAAAATATAAAAGCATCCTTCGCCTCTTATCCTAATGGAGGAGCTTTTATCTCCAATACAATAAGTTAAGAACATATACACGTATGTATATTTTAAATCCAACAAAACCTGACATAAGCTTTTAGCTACAAAAAAAAACTTTCGATAGCAGAGTGCTTAGAATAATGCTGTTCGTAAATAAAAATGAGTTTGCGTTAACTATGAATACCTTTTCTCTCTCTCGAGTATTTTTTTTCATTTTTTTAGAATTTCTAGTATTATGTGTGCCAGATGGGTATGTGTGATCACGCTAAAAAAATCATCTGATAGTGGAACTGATCGAAGAGAAAATCTCTTGTCATTGACACATTGAACTTTATTTCTGTATAAATAGATAATATATTATACTGTGGTACTGCCTCATTGGTCTAGCGGTTGACGTATGCGACTGCTGATCAAGAGGTCTCGAGTTCGAATCCCGGGTTGGGCCAAAAGTGTTATTGAGTTTTACTAATTCTATAAATACTTAATAATAGCTCGGAGTTTGGAACGTTTGGGGGTTGGGGTCTGAACTCCCGTGCCTCGGAGAGCACGGAAAGCTGTCGGTCCTGCGCCTGGTCTCTCCCCGATCGTGTCGGTTAACCGTCTCATCGGAATATGAGAGTGAGGGAACAGAGAGTACACCTGTGTTTGCGCACACACTTGTGCACTATAATATCTCCGGCGTAATTGGTAGGTCTCTGTTGAGACTGGCCGCCGTGGCCGTAATCGGCTAGGAGAGCATCATATTGAGGTAAGAAGGGAATTCACAAGAACAACAATTGTATCTATCAATGAAAAGTTACGGCCTCATACAAAAATACTATTTTTTTGGTTATGGAATAGGGCAAACAAACAGACGCATAGGCTGATGGTTAGCAATCACCGCCGCCCATGTACACCCACAACACCAGAGGCGTCACAAGTGCGATGCCGACTATATAATTATAAATATTAAATATAATTAGGATTAATTATAAGGACATCTAGCACACAACTCCATCTAGTCCCAAACTAAGCAGAGCTTGTATTATGGGTACTAAAGAATTAATTTAAATACATATTTTGTTTATAACATATATACTATACATAAAAAACACCCAAAATCCGAAACAAATATTTGCAGATCATACAGACATTTGGTACCGGGAATCGAACCCGAGACCTCAAGTACAGCAGTCGCTTACACTAACGTTGTGGCACCGAGGCATTCTATATTACAAACCAAAGTATTTCAGCTCGGAATCAGCATTTTTTTAAGTTATAATAAAGGTTATTCCTATTAATACATTAAATACATAGTAATATTTTAAGTGGTAAAATATATTCACTCAGTGATGCATTTCCTCCGTCTGCTATTACGGAATTATATAGATCCGAGTATCAAGTACTTTATCAATAAAAGATGTCGATACTGATTGGGTATATAACGGCTCTCAATTGCACGGCGTTTATATAAAACTAATTAACTTTACACTTCTCGTAATCCATACTAATATTTTAATTTGTTATATAAATAAATATATATTTCGGACATCTAACACACAACGCCGTGTAGTTCCAAGCTAACCATAGCTTGTGTTATGGGTACTAGACAACTGATATAAATACATATATACTTTTATTTTGTAAATACTTACTTATTATACATAGAAAACACCCAAACTCCGAAGAAATTCAAGGTAGTAGAGCCACGCTGATTTCAGCACGGTTGGGCCGGCTGGACCGGGGCGGTACTACCCTCACACAGAAAATCAACGTAAAATGACAGTGAACACATACATAGTTGAGTAAAAATAAGACATCAGATTGACAACTTCGTTGAATTCCTTATGGTCGAAGTAATTTAAATTGTTTTCAACTCTCACAATAAATATACTCATTCACATGATTGTGTCATTTCCTTCATATTAATATGCTGATCGCAAATAGGTACTAATCAACTTTTTATTGCGTATGCCGTCATCATTCTTGTTATATATTGCGTTTCTTTAAATGGAAATAACGATATATTTATATGTTCACTTTATTAAATTATTTAGTGCTATTTATGCAGAACCCAATTTAAAAGCTATATTAACATACTTAAATAAAAAATAGTAAGAGATAAAGTAAAAAAAATATATCAGTTTCTGGTCCCATAGGCTACAAAATTATTCAATCATTTTAAACCCAAAAGCAATGTTTATGTTAGTCCCGTTTTAGATAGGTTGTTAAACTAGAGAAAAAATAGAATATGAAATAATGATATTTTTTTATCTTATAAATATAATCTTCAAACAAAAACGTGAGGGGAATATTTTATGACTGCCTCGTTGACGCAGTGGTAGCGTACGCGACTGCTATACATGAGGTATCGGGTTAGATTCCTGAGTCGGACAAAACATTTGTATGATTTGCAACTATTTGTTTCGAAGTTTGGGTGTTTTTTTATGTATAATATGTATGTATTTATAAAAAAAGAAAAGTCTATATGTATTTATCAATTGTCTTGTACCCATAACACAAGCTCTGCTTAGCTTGCTTAGATGGCGTTGTATGTAAAAAGAAAATCAAGCATCCATTTTCAATCATGGACCAACAGCTTGTGTGACCCACAAATTGTTTATCTGAATCTGGGTGTTCTTTGTACCCGTTTCATACGTATTTGTAAAGTCCCCCGTGACACAAGATTTATTCCTAACTAGCTGAACCCCGCGGTGTTACCCGCGGTTATCATCGTATCGCGAGTAACGCCGCGAGTCAACCTTAGTCTAAAAAAAGTAGCCTAAGTTACTCCCTGGATCATCAGCTACCTGTCAGAGAAAGTCCCGTCAAAATCCGTCCAGCCGTTCCAGAGATTACCCGGAACAAACAGACAGACAGACAGACAGACAAAAAATTTTTTAACTACATTTTTGGTATATGTATCGTGTATACATACATATGCACTGATTAAAAAGCTGTTATTTTAATATTACAAACAGACACTCCAATTTTGTTTATTTGTATAGACTAGCTTTTGCGCACGGATTCGCTCACGCAGACTTTCATACTCTGATTTAACCCACTAGGGGTGGAATTTCAAAATTTCCATTCTTAGTTCTCACTTACGTTACATAAAGAACCTACATGCATAATTTCAGGATTCTAGGTTCAGCGGTTTGGGCTGTGCGTTGATCTCTAGTTATATCAGTCAGTCAGTCACCTTCCTCTTTTATATACATAGACGTGGGAGTTGTGCTTGAAAAAAAAAAATATAAATGTGGGAAATGATAAAGGGTAGAAAGATGACCTCAAATGTTAGAAACCAACAACGCGTTGTAGGCAATGTTGATATTTACATTTACAATTATTGAAGTAAATTAGGAACCTTTAGCACTTTTTGGATGAACAAAAATCATGAGACTCATGTCATCAAATGCTTTCCTTCAAAAAGACTTCCAAAGACTTCAAAATAGGATGAGGTTGCTCAATTCGACCGTATATATATTTTTTTTATTTGTGTTCGCGGATACCTTTGTCGTTTATGAACCGATTTTGATGATTCTTTTTTTAACGGAAAGGTGATGTCCCAACGGTGGTACCATGGTAGGGCCATTAATATATGATGATGGCATTCAAGAGAAATTGAGTCGAACCTTGAAGTCAGTTTTATTTTTCTTAAAATTGTTTTACTTCTTTTTATCACGCAGTCTATTTAATGAGCAATGAGGTTAATTTCAGGTGAGCTTTAACAGCTGTTTGTTTATGGTTTTAAGTTTTCATTTCTGTTGGCAGCCTTCATGTTATGGGCAGGACAGAACTGATTGTTGTGGAAAACATTGTGGGAGAGCTATATATATATAATAATGACGTATATACTTTCACATCCTACTTATATTATAAACGAAAAAGTTTGTAAGTATGGATGGATGTTTGCTACTCATTTCTCCAAAAACTGACGTAGCCGCGGGCAACGACTAGTAAATTTATATTTTAACTAGTTGTTACCCACGGCTGCGCCCGCGTGTTTGTAGGTTATCGCAGCAAATAGTAGCCTTTGTGTTATTCTGATGTATAAGCTATATTACTGTAAAGTTTCATCCAATTCCGTTCAGTAGTTTTTGTGTGAAACCGTAACAAACATCCATCCATCCATATTTACAAACTTTCGTGTTTGTAATATTAGTAGGATGAGTTGACCGCAAAAACTTTGATATTGAGCAAACGTAAACTTTATCGTTCGTCTGCCGACTATATTTGGAATTGGGAGGTCCGTAGCTGTTTCTACGTGGGTTGTATTGACAGGCAGCTGGTCTTATTTTTTTTAAATATGAGTAGTATCCATACTCATTACCAATGCAGACAATGCAAAAGTGCAGCATGGTGACCCACACTATGGTGGCCTATAAAGATGCTTCTGCATCATTAGGCCTCGCACTCCCCAACGAAATACGACAGCAGGAATGCTGTTATTTAAGGTTTCTCTCTGTGTGAAGGTAGTAACGAGGTAGTAAAGCCACGCTGATTATAGCACAAACGGGCCGATACTACCCTCGTACAGAAGATCACCGAAAAATGACCGTTTCGTTGGTGAGCGCAAGGCCCAATAATGCAGAAGTATCACTAGGCCGCCATGGTGTGGGTCACCATGTTGCATTGTTGCATTATCCGCATTCGCAATAAGTGATGGTGACCACCATTCTTAGATTCAGCTTATGATTTCCATCAGATAGTGTAGAGTAATTTTTGCAAAGCCATACATAAAAAAAAATGCCAGTCATAGGGACTGCCGATAGAAGTGAAAACTTATAATTTAGAATGTTATTTCTAGAATTAAACTCACTTGTACTTATTCCACTATTTTATTTCCTTTTTTACACCTGACCGGTTTCGCCTTATGGCATTCTCAAAGGTTATTAAAGTCGGGATAACCTTTGAGAATGCCATAAGGCGAAACCGGTCAGGTGTAAAAAAAGGAAATAAAATAGTGGAATAAGTACAAGTGAGTTTAATTCTAGAATGTATTACAACAAGTTCCATCAAGTGCCGACAATCGAGAGTATAAATTATATAGAATGTTATTTGTAAAATTAATGTGTAAAATTAGAAATTTCATAATGTTTAAATTAAAACATCACGTTGGTGACGAGGTGAAACGAACTCATAAGATTTTCCCACACCAAAAAGTTCTCAACGCGGCTCAAGAAGATTTCACTTCAAAAAAAAATGGCAATCATAAGAACTGCGGCTAGAAGTGAAAACTTATAACTTAGAATGTTATTTGTAAAATTAAGATGTTAAATTAGAAATTTTAAATGACCGGTGAGACGGTAACACGAACTAAAAAAAATTTCACCTACCAAAAAGTGCTCAACGCGGCTAAAGAAGTTTTTACTTCAAAAAGTGCCACCCCGGTCGAGCCGTCCCGTTTGTGTGGATATCAACGTGGCTCTACTACCAAAAAAAATCCTTGTTAGCAGATGAGTTGAAGCAAGCAATCTTCTTCTTCTTCTTTGATGAAATGGCAACCAGCCGGATCTCTCGGATCAGCTATTTCTGTCAATGTCAAGTGTTTAAAGTCTTCAAGTTATAAGTCTTCAAGTCAATAAGTCTTCGTCGTGATGAAATTAATGATATAAAATATAAAAAATGTGGATGAGATGAAATGGGGACCGTCTTCCGAAAGATCTCCATCTCTCAAAAAACGATCTCCAGCAAGCAATCGTATAATGGCAAAATATAATGTCAAATATGTTAAAGTCAGTCAATTATCATAAATATAATATGTTAAGGAAAATTAAGATGTTTTAAGATGACACACTTATTGTTACCTGTCGTTTTGACAAGGTTCAAGTTAGACTGGTCTTGTTGTACCAGTATATTCTCGATATTTTTTTTTAGTTTCTCCATTCCATAATAATATGTAAACCAACCGGCCTAAATATGGAATATTTTGTGACTGTAAAGTAAACATTAGGTAATTTAAACTAATCTAAAATCTATTATGTGATGAAGTAAATTCTCGTACAAAACCATAATTAAATATTATAAAACGCAAAACTTAAAAAGAAATTTTATCAAATAGAAAATTCCAAGGATTTTATTAGCCGATTTGGCAATCATATTTTACCGCGCCATACATAAATAAACTTATAACGCAACATCACTTACAAATCTTACACGCACTTAAATCCTTAAACCTAGTTGCCAATTCGTAAACGGTCTTCAACCTTTTTTATTGCCCATTATATTAAGCCGTTGGGCTATGAGTAGCGCCTCATTGGTTCTGAAGGCTCCATGGTTTGTAAGATCGAATAAAAGATAAGATAGACTTAAGTATTTCAGAGATTAATATCTAGAGGCAAGTTTTGTGTTGAACGGCTTTTCTTCAATAAACATGTAATCATTGGAAGTCTGTTATTAATCAAGTAGTATTAATTAATGTATATTATATACAGTTGTGATGAAGACTAAGTATTGGTTTTGTTTGTCTTAGAAACTTGAATTAGGTTTCAAGATATATAATAATATACACCATATGAAGAGAAATCTCTAACTACATATGAATTTCTTGAAGTGTATCACTATCTGTATTCTACTTTATCTACAAACGAGGGTTAAATTTCAAGGAATCTCAAGAAAATTTACAAGCTTGCTTGCTTTTAGGGAGTCTCCTTTTGCGTTAGCAACAATTACTTTAACTAATTTTACAATCAGACATATGTATAAAGTGAATCTGGCATCTAGCTCCCGTATTCGGAAACTTAGGATTAGGCAGACAATCGATAATAATAGAAACCAACCAAAACTCTGCAATAGTACATGTCGCATTGGTATAAGACTTTTTTATATACCAATTGTAATCCTCCAGGTGCAGAGTCATAGTTGATATCCTTTAAGATTTGTTTTACAAATTTAAATCGATTTTGAGCTCTTAGCCAGTTCTTGTTTAATTTCTTAATTAACTACATATGTTACTAATATCATCACTCACAAATTCTTAGCAGATTTTTTTTTCTTATATGTTTGTTATACCATTTTCAATACATTTTTTTGCAAAATTACATGATGTGACTACCTCTACGTTATTGTTACACTAGTTGTTGCCCGCGACTCCGCCCGCGTATATGTCGGCAAATAGTAGCCTATGTAATATTCTGATGTATAAGCTACATTACTGTAAAGTTTCCTACAAATCCGTTCCATAGTTTTTGTGTGAAGAAGTAACAAACATACACACTCACAAACTTTCGCCTTTATATATTAGTGTGAAGTGTGATGTGATAATAATGAATTTGTAATATTATCAATTTGTAAATGTAAACAACGGTAAGCGGACCTTAATAAATAAATATTTGCGGTATCTTTTCATCAAAAAACTTATGTAATTTATTATTACATTTGTGTTTTTGTACCATTGGTAGATATGTTAACTACTCACATGCACCAGATAATATTATCTAGTTTTAGGTTCTCTAAAAATGTAATTGCATAATAAAAAAGCTATTTCACAATACAAAGTTGCGAAATAACTTTGGTTGAATTTATGCAAATTTTATTACCACGTCTTCAACTTTGTTACAAAAATCACGAAATCACGATGTTACCTAATAAGGAAACTGCTCAACTTTATCTACAGACCGGCACATAAAGTGAAACAGACTGAATTACTAGGAAGAACCTGTAACAGCCTCTTGAAAACTTTCGGTGGCGAAGTTTCATATCAACATGTTGGGTGATGTGTGAATTTGTTGAAGTAAAATGAACTACTGGGCCCCTTCTCTTACAGAAACTTAATGTCACTATTTGCACATTTGCAGAGCAAGCAATATAGCATACCTATCATATGGTATCTTTATTAGGTGAAAGTACAAGGAACGAGTGTGTATCCAGAAACACAATGATTTTTCATCTTCTATGCAAATAAATAAAATTGGAGTATCTGTTTGTAACATTAAAATAACCGCTTTTTACTAAATGCATATGTATGTATACACGGTACATATGTAACAAAAACTTCGTTTAAAAAAAGTTTTGTCTGTCAGTCTGTCTGTTAGTTCCGGTAAATCTCTGGAATGGCTGGACCGATTTTGAAGGGAGGTAGTAGGGGTTTCACTAGCAGGTAGATGATGACCCAGGGAGTAATTTAGGCTACTTTTTTTTAACTATCTTTGTCCCGTGGCGTTACTCGCGGTACAACGATAACCGCGGGTAACACCGCAGGATTCATCTATTTTTTGTATATAAACGTATAGGCATGTTGTACGCAGATTCAGTCAAGAAGAAAAATTAATTACAATACAATACATATTCTTAATCATTATGTAACTGTAGGGGAACACCAACCATCATTACTCAATACCTAGATAACCGATACGATACCTAGATGATTTTATTTTTGGTAAATTTTCTAAAAATGAATCCTAACTAGATTAAATTATCGCCTCCGAAACCTACTGCATATTAAATTTCATGAAAATTATTGGAGCCGTTTCCAAGATTCAGCTAGTGTATATAGTATATAGTGTATATATATTTATATACACACTAGCTGAACCCCGCGGTGTTACCCGCAGTTATTGTCGTACCACGGGAAGCGCCGCAGGGCGAAGTTACTCTAAAAAAAGTAGCCCAAGTTACTCCTTAGACCATCAGCTATCTAACAGTGAATTTCCCGTCAAAATCGGTACAGCTGTTCCAGAGATTTTAATGTAACAAACAGACACTCCAATTTTATTTATTTGTATAGATGAATTTCTCATTTAAAGGTATTGGATAAGTAGGTTTCTCAAAACTGTAAGCCGGAGCAGTGAACTATAAACCAAAAGATCAGATCATAGGGAATAATACAGCATAATAAGTTCTACACCTTCTTTAAAAAAAAAATTTTATATCCACTGAAGGTCTTGAAATACGACCGAAGCAACTTAATACGTACATATGGTACGTACTAAAGGGTGCAATGATTTTTCTCTTATCTCTTAGACCATTCAAATTCTCGAACATATTTCATGGGTGCAAGTGAGTTCTAATTGCGGCTATTTGCACATCCGCTCTTTAGAGACATTCTTGTTCATCGATGTGTGAGTGTATCTACGACTGTGTGGTCGTTGTAGGTTAATGATCTTTTGTGTTTTAGCTTGTATGGCTGTGACTTAATGCGGTAAAGGGTGTGGTGTAATAAAACAGACGGTTTGAATCAGGTAAAATATGTTCAAGGGTTATGATGAAGGACTTCCCTTTGAAGTCATTTACTGAAAGCATTTTGGGAGTTTAAGTCCAATAATTGTCGAAGTTGATAGTCTTCTTATACCCCTTTTAGATTATATAATTCTAAATCCTTATGTATGTGTGTATTTTATCGAGATTGTTTTTAAATAATATACAGTCAATTCTAGTCAACAACTAACAAATGAGACGAAACTCAGTCTCAAACAGTCCGCATTTCGTCCTGTTGTCTGCTGATTACTATTTATGACTATTATGGACCTTACTTTCACCCAGGATTAATAATTATTCTGTGATATTAAAAAATAGATACAGTGGTACATAGATTCTCCTCCGTTTTTGATGTCATTTAAATACATAATTATTATTGAGCAAGGGACTTCTTATCTATAGTTATCAGTACTAATTTTATTAAACTAAAGAATTTGTTTGTTTGGTTGAACGCGCTAATCTCAGGAACCACTAATCCGATTTGAAGAAATCTTTCATCATTAGGAAACCCATTTATCGAGAAATACTATATATCATCACGATACGACAGTGAAAAACGTTTCGAAAACGGGGAAATATTATTTCTTTTGATAACTTCCATAGTGTGCGCTGCGTATTTATTTACTTTTTATTTATTCAAACTTCCTGCAAACATATTGCACAAGGCGGACGTAATGCCAAAAATATTTCCTTCCAGTCAAACCTATAAATACATATTTATGTAGTTAAAGATTCGCGAAATAACGTATAAAAGGATTGTTCCCCTTGAAAAGTCCTAGAAAAAAGTCTGTGGCAACATATATGTATCTTTAAGTTTTGACTCACTATAACTTTTTTATAGTAAATAAATATGTTTCTTCGGTCTAACATCACGTTCCAGGTAATAGAAGACGGGACTGCGTGGATCAGCTATTCCTATATAACATCAGCACCTTATAAAGCTATCGTCGCTTTATTCCAAGTTACAATTTCAAGTCGTACTGACAGTTCGAACACTGCCAAGATGTTCTTGACACATACGCGGAGTGTGGTTTAAGAGCAACATTTAAAATGAAATTATTATATCATTCTTGCATTAATCCATGTGATTTAAATGATATGATGATCATCAGAGCTTAACTCTTGTCGATGCAGCTTTTGCCATCTCCCCCTATCAAGAGCTGTTTCCTTGACTTCCTTATACGTCACACTTTATCCTGAATCTAGTCGATATAACTATGTCTCGGTCTTCCTCTTCCTCTCTTTTCATTGTTACTTATAAAGTTTTTGGAAGGTATAAGGTGGCCTACTATCTTGCCTCTTCCAATTTCTATGGTTGATACCAGCAGCCTTTTCTCTTTTACTCTTTTTAGAACTTCGTCGCTTATATTTTTTTCCGTCCTGCGGATTGCTTCCATTCTTCTCCAGCACCACATTTCATAAACTTTAAAATAAGTTACAATTACACATTTAGTAACTTTAATGAAATTATTTAAAAAAAGAATAACATAGATATTATTTAAACAAAAATTAAATAGTGACATCCTGCATCTTAATAAATACAGTTATTATAAGTAATCATTCTCTAACCTTATACTCGTAGTAACGTACTAACAAAAATACATCTTCTATTGAACAATGAATCACAAATTCCTTGAAATCTAAATAACTTTCATAGTTTCTATTTGAGGATAGTCTCAGCTTGATAACTATGAAAACATTGATTTTACAGCTTCCAATCAATCTAATAATCCATTTATTAACTTTAAACGTACTAATACAAATGAAAGTCAAACAATTCATGATAAACCCGATATTTAAAACTATAAGCGCCATTTTGAAAGTCTCGTTTGAACCGATTAACTAATAAAACAGAATTCATTACGGACTTGTATAAAAAGATCGAGAGTGACAATTGCAAAAAGATGTTCAGATATGATGGCGCAAAAAGACTCCGACACTTGTCATATCACACATGCGTAGCTGAAACTAGTCTCGACATAATGTCGCTAGTGATGGTACAAGACGATGGAAACACTTTTAGTTTTTTAATTTATTAAATATTTTTGGATTGTTTTATTGTCAAAATGTTTTAAATATAATAAAAAAACCTACATTTAAACAATTACTTCAAGGCAATTTTAGTTTTTCCTGTATCTCGGTTGTTGATGTGAGTGTATAATAATTGTATAATTGTAAAAGTCGCTATCTGTAGGATGTAAAGAAAGGAAGGAAAAAGAAAAAGATAAAATAGAAATAAAGTAATAATTTATTATTTAGCAGTGGACATATAATATAAGTTATTTTATTTATTCGAACTACATGAGATATCATAGCCTCTACGTCACGGACTTTAGAATATCAAATTTTCCTTTTAAAAAAACAAAATTCGTTTAAAAGATTGATTTGGACCCTCCAAATAAATCCATTTACATACTTAAACATAGTCTCGACAGTACTTAGGATCAAAGCTTCAATAGTTTTTAATTGATTGAAAAATAAATGTTAAAACATTACTAAAATATTACTTGTAAAAATAAAACACCAGGATCAAATGAAATATTTTTATTATGTGAATTTAGTTAATGTAGGGTATCTTTATAGGGTGCATAAAAGTAAACGTGACCAAAAAATCAGCCACAGTAATTAAACAATCACAGTAATACCTAATTACTAAAGAAATCCGAAAAAAAACTTCTGTTAATAAAATAAACGTTTTCGTGACGTCACCCCATTTGAACTGCAACAATAAAATACTGTTTACCTTAATCAATACCACAACTAGGAAAACGATCCCCAATAAAAAGTACCCCACTTTATACACACGTGTCGCGTCCCTACTGTAATGCTGACAAATCGGCGGTGGTTTCTGCCGCGCGCGATGATTCATGTATATTGGCGGCCTGCCAGACACTCCCCATCAAATATTGGGACAAATATTTGACGTGGAGGCCAATGTTACTTCGTATTTTCGACACTTACGGACTTAATGTTTGTGAATTGTATGTAATACATTGCTGATTCTGCCGTTTGACCTGCGAATACATATGATACACAATTTAAAAAAATACGAAAGAACTGAAGCACAAAATAATTTGATGTGTTTTATTCTTTTATCATAATACTACAACCCATTTACTTACTATTATTTTTGTTAATAACATATGGTTCTTCTTATGGTTTTGGTTACCTAAATCGTTCCTAAGACTTTTTTCCCTAAAACTTGCTCGAACTTTACACGACACTATTGATTTTATTGTAATCTTGCTATCAGAATCGTGTTTGCAAGATGGTGGTATTTCGATAACTCTAAATTTTGAAAAAGACATTCTTTCATTGTTTTACTATGTAAGTGTTATATTCACAATTATAATCTAACTTGTCTTTACGTTTATCGTAAGATTGTTGGATAATCTTGGGTTACAATTTATCTGTCGCCATCTGTAAGCAGTATGTATGATAATTAAACAAAAAACATTTTCAACTCTTTTTGATAATACTAGCTAATGGCCGTAAATTTGATTGCTTTAATGTAAATTTTCAATTAATTATTTATTTGAGAACATATATTAAGGAAATATCTCTGTGCTTTACCAGTCTGATTGAACCGTTCTGAGTGATTAAGTAACAAGAAAGAAAGAAAGAAGAAACACAAGGGCTTGGCTGCCCTTTGAGCCCTTCCTCCTCAAAAATAAAAGGAGGGGTGTTTTAGGTCTTGTATCATGGAATATCAAATAGAATTGCTAACAGAAAGTAAAACCGACAACAAATGTACATATTATTTATTAATCTTGTTATAGTTCAGTCATACAACAAAAGCTAAACTATAATAAACTAGACAAAGCTAGTATAAATTATAATATTCTCGTTTTAAGGTCAAAGTTTAAGAAAATGGGCCATTAGGAAGATTTTTGGCTCCAACTTACTGAAGTTATGTATCAAGTTCTTTCTTTGCCTCTGCCGACAGTATCGCCGCGAACACGTTCCGTATTACTGAGGGGTAAGAGACTCGTCGTTATAAAAATAGTTCTCTAAATATACATCCCGTTTTGTAAGTCATTTCAGTTTCAAGTTCGGCTTCTGTTCCGAAGCGTTATGTTTGTGTGATGTAGTTAATAGTACGGTTTTGTTACATCCTTTATTTATTTGTATAACATAGTCTGTAATGCTATATTTATAACATGTTTGTAACCATAAAATGTTGACTATGATGATTGTTTCTACGTGTCCTCTTCTTCTAAGGAAAGACTTACACCCAGTAGTGAACTATTAGTCTACTACCAACTGCTGTAGTGGAACATTAATAATGATTGATGATTAAAAAATTTGTTTCTTTTTCTGAATGTTTGGAAGACAACACAATGTAATTATAAAGCATATTATTTAAAAGTATCATATGAACAGAAATCATATCAAATTTAACTGAAATTTTTAGAATACTTTCAGTAAATTGGATGGCCAAGATAGACAGATAAATATACTAAACGGAATCTTTCGTCTTATAAAAACATCCAGATACATAATGTATGTTGTTTTACTTTAAAGCGATATAATTTAACTAAATTAACCGTGATTAATTGTTTTCATTTAATACAAATGTTTTCGGATTCAATTTATCGGAAGGGTTATTCAGACACCAGTGGATTAAAAGGATTTGTAACAGAGAACTTATCATGAGTCATTAACTGTGTATAAATTCTGTTTCTTCTCTAGAGACGGTTAACGTGAAGATTTATTGTTAATTAATTGATAATTGTCTTTCAAAATAACTCAAAGTGATAATGTGCCAAGATCCAAAAGTACATTATAACGAATCTTGTTCAAATCATAATCTATATATAAAGAATTTATATTATTTTCTTCGCAGCTACAAATTACTTGAAGTCGTCGACCCATCTTGTTGTTATATACGTACATGTTCTTGGTGGATCAGGAGAGTATTTATGAGAAAGAAATATTATTGTTTGTTTTTATGCGGTAAGTTAATACTTTGATCCGATCATAGATTGACACATAAGATACTATAGGGTGGGCACAACGGGCTGGCTCGACCGGAGTGATACCACGGCCTCACAGAAAACCGGCGTGAAAAAGCGCTTGCCCTGTATTTCACCGAGTGAGTGAGGATCCCGGAGGCCCATACCCTAACCCACATCCGTTCTCTATCCCCAAAGGTCGGCAACGCACTTTTGACGCCTCTGGTGTTGCGGGTGTCCATGGGCAGCGGTAATCGCTTACCATCAGGTGATACGTATGTGCTCGTTTACCCCTATAAAATAAAAAATAGAGTGTATTATATCAAGGAAGAAAACTAAGAAAAATATTAATTAATTTAGATAGATAGATAGATGATTTACTAGTACATGTATATATTACGGGAATTGATTAAATTATGGCAAAAGTGGTTGGTGTTCAATACTATTTATTCCTTTCGAAAAATATACGTGAGCATTTGTGTTATAAATCGTGTGAAAACAGTATAACTAATCATATGAAACTGTAAGAAGTTTTTATATGAGCTACCAGTATAACTGGTAAAATGCTTTCACCAATGGAAAGCTACATTATCAGTGAGGAACATAGTGTAATTTTGTGATAGATCATAGTGAAAACCAATTTTTATATTTATCTTATTTATACAAACTTCCTGTAAACATATTTCACAAGGCAGATTCAATGCCACAGGAATTTTCATAATATAAAACAAAGAAGTATGAATTTCAAAACCAATGTGTTTTTATTTGGTAATACCGAATCAAACTAACCGTTCAACATCAACATCTATTTAGTAAATAGAACATGGAGTATAGTTTCGACATTTGTTCTATCTCATCATCTCTGTATCACTGACCACTTGACACACTCACACACTCCCACAATATTGCTCACTACAGGCACTTGAAGATTTCTGCTTATTTTCATCGGTCTGAGTTGCATTAATCGTAAGTCACAGAGACAAATAATATCAAGAAACCATCGTAATACATATGCGTGGAAACGAGGGCAATCTGTTGGATGAATTTGCATTTATGAATCAGCAGTCCACAGAACATTAATTCAATAATATAGTAGTTACAAAATCATTAGGAATATGTCACGGAATATAGTTAGAACTCCATCAGATCCAGGCATGGAACAAGTAATTGTATGCAAAAGTTAATGTAGAGCTTCAAATTATTTTTTCTTTTCAAATCTAGACAGCAATTTATTGAATAAGACCTATATACTCGTATTGTTACAATGTTCAACTGAAAATCATCTATACTAATATATAAAGCTGAAGAGTTTGTTTGTTTGTTTGAACGCGCTCATCTCAGGAACCGCTGGTCTGATTTGAAAAATTCTTTCAGTGTTGGATAGTACATCTATTGAGGAAGGCTATAGGTTATATATTATCTCGCTAAGATCAATAGGAGCGGAGCACCAATGAAAATTGTTTCAAAATCGGGGAAAAATTATCACTCTACGGGCAATAGGAGACGCAAACGAGGTTGCGTGGGTCGGCTAGTAATTTTATATTATTAAATTTTTGCTTAAATATCTGCCACTACGATTATTATTTGAAACGTAACTTAATGATTAAAAAATACATATTAATATATGTCTTGCTCTTTGAAATGTTGATGTGTTGACAATTTCTATAAAATCACTTCACATTATAATATTACACTGGAAACTACTAGTTAAATATATGATTTTTAACCGACTTAAGAAAAGGAGGAGGTCCTCAATTAGATTGTTTTCTTTTTATGTTTGTTTCGACTGAGTGAGCCATATTTGATGATTCTTTTTTATATGAAAGCCGTTGCTTCCCGCTGGACTCATTTCAATTTAGCCCAGTTCTTTTGTACACTTACTTCTTAGACATTTAATTTAGTAATATATCGTTAGGTGAACTGTGTTTCATCTACAAAATATAAATGAGTCATAATCAATTCCTAATATACTTTATTTATCGGAAGTTTTTAAAAATAAACGACAGAAGCTTACTACTAAAATGAGATTTTTGCTAACGTCAGGACTTGAGATATTGTAGACGGAGTAATCGAGTCAGTCAAGTTTGAACAACGCTCTTGGCCCTTCGAAATAAGGTTCGTAATTAAATGCCAGATTTCACGGATCTATATCATTGGCCTTTTAAATATTGTAATGAAATCACTAGCAGATAACTTAAGCGAAGTTCTAAGCCTTTGAGAATGCTAAAGTTGTAAGGATAGTGGAGACCCCTTTAAAAGTTGTGACGTAATTGATAGCGGCCATTTCAATTTGAAGTATCGTATCAGTCTGATTGATTTGTTCACATATTTCAACTTCAACTTCACCAAAATATTTCAAAGCCAAATATTCCAATATCTGTTTGAATGGCACATTTTAATTTTTACAGGAGTACCAAATAACTAACATTTTGTATTTAACAAGTGTATCATCAATCCAAGCAGATATCTTGAGAGATGTAAACATAAATAAATATTTTTAACATTTTAATAACAACATGTTTTCTGAAGTCAATAATTTCATAAGACGAAGCAATGAACATTCCTTTTAATTTCATTACCAGACCACAAAACAAACTCCGAGAAGTCAGTCGTTAGAAAAATATTATTCAAACAAACCACTAAGATAGATCAAAGATTGTTTTAATACATACGAGTCTACAACCATATGACCAACCTCAGATTTACGGCATTATCCTGTTTATGCTACAGTAAGTTTGCTGCTTGGCTGAACTGACTTGAAGCTTTGCCCGTTTTCTGTGAACTGTATGACGAAACAACTCAGTTTGATCCTGACCGCGGTCGGGGTAGGACGTGTGTCCCGCTTGAAAGTAGTGTTTCGAAAATAGTAACGTCTATTTTTCGTTTATCTATATTTGTCCGAAAAGTGAAAGTGACTGGTACATTGTTCAGTGTAACTTTGATGAAGTGAATAAATATTGGGTTTTATATAATTAATTGGAGTGGATTTTCTGGACAAAAGTGAGTATTTCTAGTTTATCATATTTATTAAATTAAGACAGGGGTGTCTCAGATGGTCGTAAATATTTATGTTCCATAAGTAGCGCATGATAATTATTTGCATAAGTTTATACTAATATCGTGTGAAGGTAACTTTATATGTTAAATAGTTTTAAGCATTTCCATAAATCTTGTTAGTAGTGAACTAGTTTGTAAATTTGAGTACTTTTTCAAATATTTCAGACACAAATTCATAAAGTATTTTAATTTGATTTTTCGTGTCATCTAATCAGATAGTTTTTTGAGTTACACACATTTAAATTGAATACTACTCAAATTCAAAGTTTTAATTTTCATTATTAATTCAAAATTATAATAAATGAAATAATGCGATCAATAATAAATATGTTGTGAATTTAAATAAAGATGAGAATTCGGTATGCGAGTTCAAAGAAGAAATTTTCCAATAAAAATTACAAAGTAAACAAGCTTTATGGGATGCAAATCTAAATGAAAATATTCATGGAAATTTGTCGATCAAAGGCTTCGTTTCTGAGGGTCATGAATCGACCTCCAAGAGTTCAAAGTTTATCTGGAACCCACCATATACGTATGTAAAATGTAAAGGACAGATTAATAAGCCAATCCGCCTTTTTATGATCATCATGATGTGTTTATTTACCTTTTATGATTTGATTCTGCGAAGTTAAACAATAATTTTATATTTTCGGTATTAGCAATTTCGTGGATAGTTAGTTTATGGATTAAAAATAAACATCTTGGTATGATTTTTATGTTTGGAGTGTTATTGGGTAGACGTTTGCCTACATTTATTTAAAGTCGTTATCATCAGCTTTATATTCAGTGCTCTTTACTTTTTCATCTACTATTTAATATCCTTTGCTACTAGCCTCTATCTTATTTGTCCTTTCCTTTTTGTGTTTTCTCCGTTATGCCAGGTTCAGCTCCAATATGATTTTATTTTTAATTAATTTACAGCAAAGTTTAAGATATTTTTTTTTATTAGTACTATTCATATGCTACTACCCAAATAGTGTAGCATCTTCTATCCTAAGATGATTCTGATAAACCACTGGCTAAGCACTCTAATTGTATATATCTCCCTAGATAAATAAGTCACCAAAATTGATTAGAGAGGCTGATTAGCTACAAACAATATCTTGCTTGCTTACCGATTTATGTAATTCTTGCTTGTGGATAACCAGAAATTTAGATTCGTTTATGGATAAAAAATTTGAATTCAAATTTATCAATCATCTTTAATTTATATAAATAGTGGTATCTAGATTGTAAATGGTTTTGAAATTGAAATTCGAATCGAATAAAATTATATTTAGGAATTGGAATTAACCAATACGAATCATATTTGTTACTTACTAGTGAAAGTGTTTTTACATAATAATATAATATAAAGAAAATATATTATTTAAAGTGGGATTATCTTTGAAAACAATAACTTAATAATACATAAACCCCACTGGGAACTTAGTTCAAGTGACTAAAACTATAGCGTGCTTATGCAGTAACGTGAAATTTGCTTTAGACTAAAGAATTTGATACACTAGCGTTTCAAAGGTATTTATTTTTTGAATACCTGCCTCATGTGCGCATATTTTTGATAAATTTTCACTTCAAAGGAACGTTTATCTTGAATCTCTGAAGAACAAATTTTGAGTCAAATATTTTTATACAATTTTGGAGGCTCAAAGCATTCCATTGAAATACTCTACAGTAGTGGTTAAACTCGCATATACGTATAAAATGTTAATGATATTACAGTTGACCTTAGGGACATATTTATAAACTTAAAGTATAATTTAGGGAACAATCCATTCTAATATTATAAATTCGAAACTAACTCTGACTGCTGTGCTTTCACGGATAAGAAACTGCACCGATTTTAATGAAATTTGGCATGGAGATAATTTGATTCTTAAGTAAGAACATATGCTACTCTTTGCTGCGATTACATATAATTATTTGACTGCCTGCTGAAGTTGTCCAGAAATCTGATTGCAGGACTAGATAGATATCTAAATGAAAATTTATTATCCAAAGACCAAAGGTCTTATCGTTAGTGGGCTAAGAAAAACAAGTTTAATAGACAAGTTCCCCTTCATGATGTTTTTAGCACGAATATTTCTATCCTCTCCTCATTTTTGGAATATCAAATTAATTTAGTTTTAAAATATTATTGCAGTATTAATTAGAAGATAATAAGTAAATGACTATGATTATTATGAAGTGATTGATCAAATGATTGATGATTATTATTTGATTCAAAATAATTGTGATTTTTTCATTACTTGCCTTTACCGAATGTTTGGCATTTGAACCAAATGTCGGCCGAATGCCGAAATTCGGCTCGAACTGCTGAAATTCGGTTGAACCGAATGTGAAATGAATTTCGGCTCATCTCTAATTCTTTGTAATATGTTTGAGAAAAATGTTAAACTTTTATTCAATTAAAGCGTATAAATAATTATAATAGTAGGTATCCATTACGCAGCTGTGTATTGTCTGTTATCTTATTACTTTTTTTGAAACGGAGACTTTCCTTCTTGACCTTTAAACACCTACATAGATATCCGATACCTAATATTATTTTTCTTTGTTCGTGAGATTGAATACTAAAAATAGCCGAGGTGTTAGGTTTGCTACTTATTGTATGGAGTATAATTACTTCATACTTACTGTGCAAAACGATCTCGATAGAAATAATATTTCCAGCTCATAGAAATCATTTAAATATCAACATCATCGACAACCTGTAGCAGTTCACTTCTGAACGTTGATATAAAGTTTATTTCATATTTTCCTTCTCTTTGTAGTGCTATTGTCTTGCGTAATTGGTTCCATTAGTCGGTTCTTACGACTACTACTACTAAATTAAATACTACTCAAGTATGAGATTATGTTACCAGTATCCGTCTGAAGGCAAACGTTTATGTTCAGCAGAAATTTTAGTTAGTACGATAACATGTTGAAATTATCGAGTAATAAATTCTCACATAGTCGCTTATAACAGAACGATTCATTTGCTATAGGAAAGTTGTGACTTCAAGATGTGATAAAACATTAAACTTTTCTAAAGTACCGTTATTATATCAACGGATATCGATAGCTTTATTTGAAATTTTGAAGAATTATACATTACTAGCCGACCCACGCAACCTCGTTTGCGCCTTATATTGCCCGTAGCGTGAAAATTTCCCCCGTTTTTGAAACATTTTTCATTGTTGCTCCGCTCCTTTTAGTAGTAGCGTGATGATATATACCCTATAGCCTTCCTCGATAAATGGACTATCCAACACCGAAAGAAGTTTTCAAATCGGACCAGCGGTTCCTGAGATTAGCGTGTTCAAACAAACAAACAAACAAACAAACAAACAAACAAACTCTTCAGCTTTATATATTAGTATAGATGTGTTCTTATATTGGAACTAAGATTTTAGTTTAAGTCATTCTAAGAATATTGTACAAGAGTTTAATGACTACACTACTACTACTACTAGCTGAACCCCGCGGTGTTACCCGCGGCTATTGTTGTACCGCGAGTAACGCCGCGGGACAAAGTTAGTCTTAAAAAAGTAGCCTAAGTTACTCCCCGGATCATCAGCTACCTGCCAGTGAAAGTCCCGTCAAAATCGGTCCAACCGTTCCAGAGATTATCCGGAACAAACAGACAGACAGACCGACAGACAGACAGACAGACAGACAAAAATTTTTTTAACTACATTTTTGCCATATGTACTGTGTATACATACATATGCATTTAGTAAAAAGCGGTTATTTTAATATTACAAACAGACACTCCAATTTTATTTATTTGTATAGTTGTATAGATATTGAGCAACAATTTGGCTATCGTAGTACAGGCTGTGCCTGGTTCAGGATCGAGTGGTCGTGTGTAAAATGAGCGAATGAATGTGCAAAAGTTGACGAAAGATAGAAGATAAAGCAAGTTACTTAGATATGAAACACAACTAATTGAAACTAATTAAAATCAGTAATCTCATACGAACTTTATATTTTAACTGAGTACATAATTTAAATGTCGAGTACTTTTAAGCGTATGGCTACTCTCTCCTTAGAGGATACTCTGGTCAGCAGCGGGATATTATAGGTTGTTAATGATGATGATGATGACGTTTAAGCGTGAGTGAAATAAAGTAAATTTGTACCGTGGGAGAGCCACGGTTCGGCATGAATGGGCCGGCTCGACCGGAGTGATACCACGGCCTCACAGAAAACCGGTGCGAAATAGCGCTCGCGTTGTGTTTCACCGAGTCCCACCCCTCCCCACGTCCATCTCCCTATCCTCCAAAGGTCGGAAACGCACTTGTGACGCCCCTGGTGTTGCGAGTGTCCATGGGCGGCGGTAATCGCTTACCGTCAGGTGATACGTCTGCTCGTTTGCCTCCCATTCCATAAAAAAAAAATGTTTAGTTAAATCACTGATTTTACATGACTACTTCTAATTTCAACCTTACTATATGTATTAATATCAAGTCAATTAATTACTATACTTTTTGGGTTCTAGGCTTTCCTGTGGGCTTTAGGTTCATAGGACATCTTATCGTGGTAATAATCGATTTTTTAAATGGTTAAGTTGTTTTATTTAGAAAAATTTATAGTGCCGAATTGGTTTTGCAAATAGTATTTCAATAGTGTTTAGTTTTATTTTTTCAAATGACAGCAACAAACACTTTTCATTCTTGAAATTTTTTTCTTACACCATTTCCTACGCATTGTTTGGAGTTCAATGAGCATTTCAACGAAGGTTTCATAAATATATCTTTAGCCAACTTAAAAATGAAGTAGGTCGGGGGTCCGTCTATGTTTTTTAAAATTCTCATTTCTTTTATTGTTTAGTATAGCGTATTAAATACAGAATATCGGCTGAGTAGTAGTTAGAACAAGCAAACCAGAGTTTACGAACCAAAATATTTAGTGGCTTAATGACATTGAACAAAACATGAGCCAAAAAGTTATAAATAGATACATATTTTCACCTGGTTAGTTGCTTTCACACTCAAGAAAAAGGAAAAAACTTCCTTATATACACATTAAAAGTAGCCACATATACTTAAGAAAATGGGGTCTCAACCATTTTTCAGGAACAATGAAAGTAAAACCTTTCTTCGTAACTGAAGTATTATATGCAGAAAGAGGGAGAGAGCTACGGTATGAATGTTTTAAGCGGGTACATGTAGACGAAGATTGTTCAAAGAGGTGAGTAAAGCGATTCAATAAATACTTTTATTATTTACTTTTATCATCATTGAATATTGTTTGCTGTGCTAACATTTCATGATAATTTCCCACTTTTTCCTTTAAAACTACTTATTAAATGAAAATTACTGTACTGTTGGCCTAATGGTTTAAGCAATCGCCACGCAGCTTTCTACTGCGCCCAATGTTGTAGGTTCAAATCCCACATGGGACAATACTTTGTGTGATCAATAAATTGTTGTCCTGAGTTTGGGTGTTCTTTATGTCCGTTACATGTATGTTTGTAAAGTCCCCCGCGACTCCGGATATATATTCCTAATGCGAGAGTTGTTTTCTTAAAGAAAGAAGTATGTTTATGATAATTAACTTGATCAAGATGAGTATTTAGTACATTTAAAAGTCTACTGCAGAACGTAGGCTCTCCTTCAAAGGGACAAGCGCTCCTTTCTTAGTACCTACCTATATATTTATATATTATGGTACAATATAATACATGTTACCCGTCATACCTAAATAAGTTACCACTAATTCGTCTATTTAAAGACAAGTTCCCCCAATCATGTACCTACATTTATGTTTATGTATTATGGGACAAAATAATATATTTTACCAGTCATGCCTAAATATGTTACCTATAATTCGTCTATTTAAAGACAAGTTCCCCCAACCATGTACCTACATTTATATTTATTTATTATGGTACAAATTAATATACTTTACCAGTCGTACCTAAATATGTTACCTATAATTCGTCTATTTAGAGTCAAATTTTCAATCCAAAAGTTGCCTGTAAGGGCACCGTTCTCGGCGATAAAGTCGAAATTTTTAGAAATTCGTTATTTTAATGTACCTTTATAAAATAGAGTCCAATAAAATTTTATCTACTCTATTAAGACAGTGACAATGTGGGTTTATTTTTTAAGTTCAATTTATTTATAAAAACCTGTTATCGTCTACTTTTATTTAAGCTTCACTTGCAATTTGGGTTGGCGTGTTTCAAATGTCTGTATAATTTTCCACAACACTTTTAAGAAAGAAAGGAAATTAAATATGTCAACCGCTTGTCATCGCCGGTTAATTATAATGCGGCTGAGGTCTTGTGTTACAAAATGATGGATGAAGTGGCTGTTACATACTGACACGTTTTAAATATACTAAGAAAGAAAATTTTTTTGAAGATATCGACTAATCTTCACGTAATCGAGGCATAAACTGATGGAAGATTTTGTAATAATTAAATAGACAAAATATTTTATGGTAGTAGAGCCACGCTGATTTCAGCACAAAGGGGCTGGCTCGACTGGGGCGGTACTACCCTCGCACAGAAAATCAACGTAAAATGACAGCGATCATCCTGTCGTGTTTCGTTGGTGAGTGCGAGACCGGAGGCCCAAAGCATCACTAGCCCGCCATGGTGTGAGTCACCATGCTTTATTGTTGCATTGTCTGCATTTGCAGTATGGTGACCACCACTCTTGGATTCTGCTTATGCTTTCCATCAGGCAGAGTAGAGTCACTTTGGCAGGGCCAGATACAAAAAAAAAAACATTTAAACTGGATGAGCCCGTCGGAGTTAATCGCGGTATAACTTCACCCGCGCAGGTAACGCTGCAGTCCAATCATTTAGCTACACAAATAGATTTTTAATGTTATTTTTTTTCCGAATTGTGAATCTAAATCATTCTCGAATCCTCAGGAATAGACATAAAAAAATATCAAAATTGGTTCAGTTGTTTAGCTGGACTCAGTCACATACACATGCACAGAAGATTTGTATATATAAAGTAGTATAATATATTTTAGACAGAATTGTTAGAGCTACATCTATCTCCACTACAAGAATAGTTAATATCTCTAGTAGTAATAGATTTATACAGAGGTATTAACTGTAAAGGTTAGAATTGATGGTGGATTTTTCGATGATCTCTATTCGAATATGTATATGACGGCCATGTATCAACGGAATAAAAACTTTGAGAGCAATCTTCCATCAATGTTAAAAGTACACTTTTTCATCAATATTTTTCATATTTACTTACTTAAAAGTTCGTTTCAAAAAAAATTTTCGCCTTGGACAACCAAAACGAAAAGATAAGGTTTCATGTTAAATTAAGCTATTTCTCGTGATAGAAAAATGATATTAATCTTTTATCCAGTGTAAAGTAAATTAATGTTTAGTAGAACGTAATAATTCTCAAGATTTTCTAATTAAAGACTTTTTTTGTAATTGTAAAAATATCCTTAGATTTTTGTCTTTCGTAGCACGTCTACTTTTTATATAAGAGCTAAGTTTAGTTTTGAGTTAAACGATGAAGGTAACAAGGATCTTTTTTTAGTAAAATATAGTACCTAGCTATCGATTTGCTCGAAAATTATAGCATTCTGAAGTTAAAAGTAGTAAATATATCTCCTCTTTTAACTAGAGATAGATTGTTGAAAACGACCTTTGTACTTGTACGTTGTACTTCGATAGCTGTGTAACTGTGTCAATTATTTTAAACTTACGTTATGAAAATAATGATGATAAAAGTTTCCTTTTTATGAGGGTATGGACGGCAGTCATGTGGACGGTTAGTTAAGGTAACATGGAACTAAATATAGTTTATGATTATATGGTCAAAGGTCATCTCTAAGTACCTATTGATCACGTTTATTTCCTGAACTTAATCAGCCTGAAGAGTTGGTTTAAATAGATTAATCTATGTATAACATCAATCTAAGATCATTAGGAGCACGCAACGCTCATAATTTTAAGTAAAACTCTAGAATTCGTGTCTCAAATGGGGTTGATTTACAATTTCGAAATGTACGAATCACAAATGCTATAGATTTAATCAATGACTTTATTGAACTCTGCAGTTACTTAGGGGAATAATAATGAGTAGTTTAATTATGAGCTTGGGTGTTCAAACTGAATTCGTAAACACACCTAATGAAATTGTAGAAAGACGCGCGTTAGGTAATATCATAGACAAAGGTTGTCAAACATCTATTTGGAAATATACGAAGGTAGTAAACAATATTTGTTTAACTTCACTTGCTATTTGATACCACCTTTAAGCTTAATGTTTACTTTAAATTTAACCGTTCCAATCATTTTGCTACCAAATTAACTGCGGCAGACCTATCTTCTCCTTCTCAGCTGAGAGAAGTCTACTGCCTAACATAAACCTCCCCAAGATTTGTTACTTTACCAGACTACCTTGTGCCCTTTGGGTGGGAACAATTGATGTGATACCAGTCGAAGAAAAATCTCAAAGAAAACTAACCTATTAAGCAAAATTGTTGCTTTTTCATTGAGAAAGGTAATTGGGGTGCACTTTATTTCCCTGATTCTATGAAGAGGGGTGTTTAAATAGGACGAAAACTTACTTGTGACTCTTGTGTCACTTCCCCAGATCCATCTGCTGGTTTCCCTCGTGTTCTATAGAATAACAGACCCAAGGGGCTCTCATAACCCCTTTAAATTTACTTGTAGTATTGTGATACTACGAAATTGATCTTCGTTATTGTTTCTTATTATTCTCTTATTGTAAATATTTGGAAGAGTAGGTATTATATTGCATGAATTGTTTTATTGTGTAAGATATTGGAAAGGATTGCTGTTATTGTTAAGTTTGGTATTTGTTCATTGAATCTGATAATGAATATCCTATCAATAGGGTAGTTGACTGTAAATAAATACCGATATCGCCTTCTTTAAAACAAATGTTACGAAACATCTCAGAAAATATAATTAATATGGCTTTGCATTTCTATTACAAATTTTAATGAAATAAACATTGAAATATGTTGCTCAATTGAGTAGTCTAAAACAGTGAATTCATAAGTTTGTATTTAGAATTTTTTTCTTACAAAGTTATCGTTTTGACAGATGACAATTTGTATTTAGAAATGTAACACTAACTGTCAACAGTCTCGATAGATGGCGTTAGGAGCAAATTAGATCGCATAACGGTTCACACTGCAATGCTGGTCGCATTTGGATGAAGTAGCTTCGGATGAAGTAGGGTTTAGTGCGTACGATACCGGGCCACTATTCTATTGACAAGTACAAATCATGACTGAGGTGAAGCGTTTGTGTACGCCTCCGTGAACCGTTCGCAGTACCACCTGTATTTTTGTATCCTCAACTTACAATAAACCCAACTTTGGACAAACCCCTCGTTCCTCATTTGACCTATTATATTAAAGAAATATATAGGTATATATATTATCAGTTTGGTTACCGTAGTTAAGGCTCCGACTAGTTTGTGGTCAGACATCCATGTGTGAGCATATTGTATTGTTATTTACCTAGTATGTTTAAATATTAAATATTTCGGACATCAAACTTGCGCTGTGTTTCGCCGAGTGAGTGAGCATACCGGAGGCCCATATCCCCTTCCCTATCCCCCAAAGGTCGGCAACGCAAGATGTCAAATATTGACGCAGTTGTGTTTTTTATTATTTTTAATAATGTTACTTGCTTAACTTTAGTTTTAAGCGTTAGTTTTAAAATATTCTAAATGGATTATGGGTCTAAAACCATATATTCATTATTATTTTTATATGTTGGTATACTAGTTGCGTTATTTATCCGTTATCAATCCATATATATATTATAATATAACAATTGCTGCTGCTCGAGCATTATGCACCCCAGGAAACTAAATAAAAAAAACACAAGGGGAATTACCCCATACAGTGAAAATTGCACCCTGAGTGATGGTCATGAAACTCGCTAAACTAGCAAAGTGAAATAATATACATTTTACAATATTCCATATAAATCAATTATTGTAACATGTATATTTTACATATTCCATTTATATGGAATATTGTAAAATAATACATAATAAATAACAAAATTTATGAGGAAATATTATATAATAGATGGATTTTACTCAACCACACCAATCCGACTGAACGAATCTGGATTAAATTTCGAAAAGCAGTAGATCATACTGTATAAGATTGCGCCCTGAGTGGAGGTCATCAAACTATCCGAACTACAACACTAAACTGTGGTATACGTACAGATAGACAGATATTTTAATTTCCATATTTTCTATAAGTTTTCAATCGAGGTCAAACTTGGTCAACCCTTATAAGAGTCTCATTGTAATAATCTATCATAATATATCCCATGTCCTTCAAGTTTGAGAGAGAAATTGCAAAGGTATAACCATTTTTGGTTACGTATCAAAATTTATACTATACGATTTTATTTCCGCATCATGTGATATTACGGATTGGTGAGCGTCCCGTAATAACTAAGTTACATCATTCTTGTTGCCAATATCGCTTCGGATATTGGATTCTGGTTTTGTCTAGCGATACATGTATAGCTGTACATAATATGTTTTAATATAAATTTATTGATGTTTAAACGAAACCCATAAATATTTTTGTTTCGAAAAGTGATTTAAAAAATATGGGTACCATCCATTAGATGTATTTTGCACTAACTTTGAAAGTTTCTTCGACTTACGTACGTTAACGGCATGAAGAATTATAATAAACTCGACTTCTTAATATTTATTATTATATTCTAATCATTATTAGCAACCCGTCTAACATGAATGTCAGATTTTCCACGGAGACACTGGCATCGGACCTTCGCAAACCTGAGGACGAACTAAATTCCAAGATTAAACTAGTTGTCGGTATATTTGTTGGCACTGACTTTCCGATAACGATTGCCATAGTTGTTCATGGCAACCAGGTCGATTGCTTAACGCACTCTCAAATCGTGAAACACTATCAACTTCGTGAAACCTGGTCACAGATGTATCATAGGGTTCACGTGAGTATTTCATTCAGGTCTATATTAAAACCAACAAAAACGTTGTCTCTTTCTGAAGACTTTAAAAAAAAAAAACAAAAAGAAAATTGCAAATGATTCAATTTCTGTAGAAATTTCGAAAGAATTTCTAAGAGGAGTCAAAAGAAAATGAAAAGTTTCAACGCATTTAAATCATAATACGTATCGTCTGATCCAGTCTACCGGCTTTTGTTCAGTTCAATGGCTGACAACACAAAAGGCCCGCTAACGTTTCAGCTTTCCACTTTAGTAAGATCCCTATTGCTACTAATTTCTGCTTCATTTTTTTGCAAGTAAAAAAATATGCGGAAAGAAGATTATCGTATTTGTACAAGGTTTTGAGAAGACACGTTTTTAGATGAAAATTCTATGTTTTTATTTTGAAGAGTTTTTTTTGTGTATTGCTACTACCTAATAAATTCAAAAACTCTCAATCTGCCTCAGGCTGGTAGGTTATGCATAAAATATCTAATTATATTCATACATATTTCATATTTCGATGCTAACTCTCAATCTAATTGATTCTGTTTTATATCACGAATTGAAATAACAGTGGGCAAAGCTAAAGCTGCAGACTAAAGCTTACACTGAAAAGCATATGACATCCACAAACAAACAAGATAGGACACAAATACTAATAATGAACAAATAACGAATAAGAACCTTAAGAATCTGCATATGTTTCATAATACATATTTAAACATCAATGTTCAATGCAAGACGCTTTCAAACGATATTTTTACCAGACTATGGCGAAGACAAAAGGAAGAGCATTATATTCCACCATAGCGCCTAAACTACTACACACATTTTAACGAATTAGGGTTCAATAGATTTGTAATAAAGGCCTTACCATTGACATAGAGACCAGTGACATAGAGTATACAAATTTTATCAAAATTTCTTGCGTAATCGGTTTATGGTTTCATAAACTTCTTTTATAGAAATAGTAATGGGAGACGTATGTTCAACTGTAGACGGTCATGGACGATACAATGAAAATAATGAATATTATTAGTTTCAAAGGCATCAAAGTGTATTAAAATTTTGTTTTAGTTAAGACAAAGAAAACGAAACATTTAATTAAGAAGAACATAGTGAATTGTTCTTTGGTTAATCTAAAATGAGTTTGTACGTCAAGTCTGAAATATATTTGGGTTCAGACAATTTTAAGTGTACAACTTAATAATATGTAGAAAGTTCAAGCAACCTTAAAATTAGGTTCACGATATGTATAGATATTATTTAAAATAAAGTAGATTATTATCCAAATCAAATTAAATCTAATACTGAAAAGAAATATATTAATCAGTGAATTAAAACAAACCTTATTTTTGAATAAGACCTACGAAAATTTGCGGTAAGGGCTTTGTAATAACGATACTTTGACAAGAGTAGTTCTTTGCAATTTATACAAAGGCTTTGTACAAGAAAAATAAGTATTAAGTTAGTTTTAAAGAGTGTAACGGGACTGTGGTTTAATATCTCTTTACTTGCGATATTTTCGTGATAATTAAAATATATTATTAATATTCTTTGTCCTTTTTTAATTTTAATGATAATGAACGTTAGGCTGATGATGATAATAATTTTTAGTCCCCTGCTTTGTAAAAACAACTGATCAAAATACGTGTGTACATATAGGTAGTAGAGCCATGCTGATTTCAGCACGAACGGGCCGGCTCGACCGGCGGTACTACCCTCGGCCAGTTAATCAATGTAAAATGACAGCGTTCATGCTGTCGTGTTTCGTTGGTGAGTGTGAGACCGGAGGCCCAATGGTGCAGAAGCATCACTAGGCAGCCATAATTTTGGGTCACCATGCTGTATTGTTGCATTGTCTGCATCCGCAATGAGTATGGTGACCACCACTCTTGGATTCTGTTTCTGCTTTCCATCAGGCATAGTAGAGTCATGTTGGCAGGCCATACATAAAAAAAACATGTACATAAACTACATTAATGCATGCCGCGTTGGGTTTGTAAAATATAAAACGATGATTTAAGAAAAGAAAACATAATTAGTAAGATGTTACTATTAAATCTAAGCTCTACATAAACAAGTGTAAAGTAGCAATTTGAGTGGTCCGAGCTTGTACTGTCTGTCAGTAAATAAGTGGTTTTATTTCAGTAGCTTAGGTGTTACAAACCAATTATGTTCTAGATAAATTTCTGAGCTGGAGTTACACCACATATATAGTTATAGAATATATATATAGGTATATGCGTTATTTGGTGTTGTTGATCGACTTTTTTTCTTTTCATTATTCAGACAAAACCCTTGGCCACAGTGATCAGTCTTTCAGACAGTTTGTAATCTCAATATTTTGGTTTATCGAAGTTACAGTTTATTATTTTTAAGATCATGTTACTTTATTCAACTTTTTCAAAGTTTAATTTTTATCTTTGTTAACCTAAAATTTTATTTGTTATTCCAGTTCATTCAATTGTGCCCAACTATTTCAAGTGGGTGGAGTGTCGCATTGTCAACCCTTATCAGTTAGTGTTGAGTGGTGAGCAAGTTATAGGCGGGGAGCGGGGTCAGTGTTTATTTAAATTCTAAAATATATCAAATGTACTATTGGGGTAGCATTACTTTTTCTAGAAGATAAATAATAAGCTTTTGTGAACACATGAAGCCCGTTGGTTTGGTTATTAGTGGTCTTGATTGCTGAGTCTGGCATTGCGGGTTCAATTTCCACTTCCCAGATGCTTGACCATTATCTCTACGTCTGACTAACTTTAATGATAGAAACATGTTCAGTCTGCTACTATTCTTTTTTATATTAATTTATTAATACTAAAGAACATTACTAACACGGATGATTTGTTTAAATTGCGAAATGTGAGCAAGAAAAGTCATACAAAATAATTATGTCTATTTAAGGTATTATATGAAAAGTTACTTCAACAGTTTTGAATATAAAATATATTTAGGAACAATCTACACTGACTCCTAAATAAATCAATCGAAAACTCCCTGCCTTGGAATCCCATTATCAGAAAGATAGAATGATTGCTTTTTTTTTTAATTTGGACCTGCCCAAATGCCTCTACCCTGCCTGATGGAAAGCATAAGCAGAATCCAAAAGCGGTGGTCCCCATACTCATTGCGAATGCAGACAAAGCAACAATGCAGCATGGTGACTCACAATATATCATTGGGCCTCCGATCTCGCACTCACCAACGAAACACGATAGCCCGAATGCTGTCATTTTACGTTGATCTTCTGTGTGAGGGTAGTACCGCCCGGGTCGAGCCGGCCCAACCGTGCTGAAATCAGCGTGGCTCTACTACCTAGAAATAGTGTTCTTTTGACGATAATTTCATCTAAGTAATAAATAAGAGTTAACTATTCACAAGCTTTTCTCTTACGTGCGCTTTAGTTATTGCCTTAAACCAATAGTTAAGTTTTATTTCGGTCAAAGTAAGGTTGAATAGCAAAAACATAGATAACATTAGTAACCCGAATACTATTACGTAATAAAGGTGTAAGTACCTATTACAGGCATAGTTTGTTTTACTGGCCTTCTACCTCGAAGCTCTAGTTGAAGCTACCTCCAGGGAGCAATAGTTATTTTTTTAAATTATATTTAATGCAAAGATAGAATTTTAGCCTAGTGTTATTTTCTTCATGTGGCAAATATTTGTAAGAAATAAATATTCAGTACTAGTTTTTATGAGGTCATTTTGCGTGTACCACTTTTACGTTGTAATTTTACGAGTATACTAATATCATAAATCTGAAAATATTGTTTCTCTGGTTGAGCGCATTATCAGGAAATATGGGTCTGATTTGAAAAAATATTTCAGTGTTAAATAGCCTAGTTATCGACGAAGGCTTTATATCATCACGCTGTGACCAAAAGAAGCCGAATATCAATAAAAAATGATCGAAACATAATTTGTACTTAATTAACTTTATTAATTTCTAGTTCTCGTTGAAATAATTCCTAATAGCTGTTACTCAAGTAATTAAATTTTGATGTATAAATTTTATTAACTATTGAATTAATTATTTATGTCTGTACAAATACTATAAACAGGTAAAGTTTGTGAGGTTCTGGAGAGTAATTTCTGGATCTACTGAATTGATTTAAAAAAATATTTAAATTAATAGAATGCCACATTGAAGACTGTAAAAGACTATATTATCAGCAGAAAAACATATTACCGCGATATGCGATAAACACGCCGTGGGAAAAAGCTAGTATTTTATAATTATACCAGTTAAAATTGAGAAATGAAAATAGAAATGAACTTCACAAATAGATACGTACTATTTTGTGACTGATTTTCTTTTATATTCCATTGTGATAGTTCTGAGTATGTCATTTGGTAAATGACGTACCCTCTTAGCAATCACAGCTGAAATATATGAGTTTTCAGATGAGATAGCACTAGATAGAATGCATAGCTCATTTTAAAATCGGTGACACTTTGTAAGAGGTATATTTTGGACTACGTATAAGAAAAACCTTATTATATTAGTGAAAACTTTACTTATTATTATTTATATTGTATTATTAATATATGTTTATATGACGAAAGAGAGCAAAAATCTAATAAAATAATAAAAAATAAAAATGAGGTAAAAAAAATTTAGATAAAATAAAATTTAATTTCGACCGCTGGGTGATCACTAGTCCTGCTAATATTATAAATGCCAAAGTTTGTAAGGATGCGTGTTTGTTGCCTTTTCAAGCAAAAACTACCTAACGGATTTGGATTGAAGTTTACAGTAATATAGATAATACATCAGAATAACATTTAGGCTACTATTTGCCGGGCAACAGCTAGTATAGTGTAAGCGTATGTGATTTATATGCATTTTTATCAATAATATGTAGGTATTTTGACTTTATAAACATTGCTAAAGTTGAATGACGACCAGGCAGACGGGGCAGTAGCCCCGTCTGCCTGGTCTAGTGGTTAGCGTAAGCGACTGCCGATCAAGAGGTCTCGGGTTCGATTCCCGGGTTGGACTTCTGTTTTTCTTACAAGAAATTCCTAATAGCAGCCCGGAGTAAGGAAGATGGATGGTATTTTTCACCCGTGCCTTTGAGAGCACGTTAAGCAGTCGGTCCCGGTTATCATGAACATCTATGGCAATCGTTATTGGGAAGTCAGTGCCCTCAAATATACTGACAACTAATTCAACCTTCGAATCCAATAAACTATCAGGACTGTGGAGGTCCGATGCCAGTCGCTCCGTGGAAATACTGATATTCTGGTAATACTGGTTGAACTAGTCACTAGCCATCCCAAATAATCTTGGGACTAATAAAGGATAGGAAGATGAGGCTAAAAACGAGTCAAGAAGAGTTGGTATAACGTCTGATATCTACCTCAAAGTCAAAGATTAAATGTAGATGGAAACGTCAAAAAATTATATTTTCGAGAAATTATAAACATGTTGTTAATACTATTAAAACAAAAGTTTAATTTGAAGATTTGAACGCTACTATACAACATAATATACTCCAGCTTTTACAGAGTCGCCGTTCCTGCACTACAAATAGCAGTAAAAAGCTAACGCTGAGTATTGTCTGGCCACATTGAACGTTGCTTTTCAACTCAATATTATCGTACACTCAGTTATATCAAATTATTTTTTCCGTATCTCACAATGTCTACGAGTGTACACAAACTCATTAATTTGAATTTGTATTAATTTCAGAATATCGTTCACCTTACTGCTTTTACACTTATCGCTCCTGCAGTTTTACCAATATTAATAGCCATTGCCTTGCTTCGAAGGTTCGTTACTTTGGGGTTATGTTACGTAGTTCTATAACACTAAAGTCTAATCAGAGAATACTCAATAATTATTCCTAAATTGAAACAACTTCTGAATCCAGTCAATGATTCATGAAGTGGGCACGTTTAGACAAAAATAACGAAAGGTTTAATTATGTAATTACGTAAGATTCAAAGACAGTTTTTTTAATAAAATAGCAAACACTTCTATAGTCCAAGACAAAATTAAAATGTCTACTGCAGATACTAACGATCATAAAGATTTACCAATAAACAGTTCTAAGTGATAGTGCCTGCATTTCAAAAATATTTTTCATTTATAGTAAGTCTATAGGTCTATAAATCATATATAAAGGTTTTTAAAATAAACTTTCAGCCAAAATTGTTCTCTGATATACCTGAACACAATTATGGCCGTGTCAATAGTTAAACATTGGCACAACTTCATTAAAATGCAATGCTGTTTGTATTTACTTAAAGTGAACAAGTAATTAATAAGTAATTACTTTTACAAGCATGCTCTTTTATTTTCAATGCCTTTATTGACGAGTGTTTTCCTTCCATCAGTTACTTAATATTGAATTTCTGTGAATCGTTTCTATATTCGTGTCAGTTCTAAGACAGACCAGAGAGTCAAAGTCATATTCGAAGTAGAAATAATACTTGTGTTCAGTTATTTTCTTCCCTTAGTTTCAAGTAACATTTCCTTTATAAACATTGTTCAGAGACTGAGCGGATATTATATTTAAGGTACATTCTTATCTCGTTGAGTATGTACTTATTATGATTTTGCTGGTTTACTTACATTTCAAAATATGGCCAGCCTTTACGAATAAATGTCATATTTTAATATATAGTTTAAAACTGATTACATGAATAGATTTATTACTCAACCGGTTCATCATCAAACTGACTAGAATTAGGTTAATAGTTTCATTTTGTGAGGATATGTTCTTTTCTTTAGGAGTAGAACGAGGCATTTTGTGGAATCCAAATTTTTACACTTATACTTTTTTTTACACTTATCTTTAGTGATTAATTTATCTGTGGAAAGTTAAGTAAGAAGGAATAAAGGAAATTAGATAATCGACGGCTGGATTAAGAGTATGAACAATTACTCTATCAGATCAAGGTACTTACAAGGTACCAGCAACCTTTACTTTGAAAAAATCCAGGACATCTGACTTTATTCATTTTCTTTAAATCAGTATCAAAAGCACTTTTTATATAAATGAAATGGTAACGTATAAAAAATCGTAGGCACGTAAATCAGAAAGACTCGATTTATTAAATGGAACATCGAGTGAGCGAGCGAAAAAGTTTCAGTGACTAATAAAAGGTTTTCGGCTTGAAATTGTTGAGTGTCGCATCGCTGCAATTGATTGGAATTCACTCACAAGTGTTGGCACATACATCAAAATATTGCCAAATATTTTGTACAGTGGTGCCAACACCAATATTGTCTACTATATCATTAGCATTATACATCTTTCACATGAAGCTTCTGCCAGCCGTCTTGCGCAAATCATCAATCCACCTGACCTGTGTGGCTGGCAGGAGCTGGAAGCGAGAAGTCTAGGATCGAACTAAGTGGCGTGCAACCATCATCAACCTATCGCAGTCCACTGCTTATGTCCAGCAGTGGACTGCGATAGGCTGATGATGATGATGCATATTAACAATGTTTAATATGAGTATGTGTACAATGTACCTACATACTCAAAAAAGTAAAATGGTACATTGATATTTTCTTTTTATGAGATAGGAGGCAAACAAGTAGACGTATCACCTGATGGTAAGCTATGAACGATGTAAACCTCAATAATATAAATAATATTCTTAACCACATTTCATACAAAGGATTTTATAAAATATATTTCAAGTTGATTCGTAACTAAAAAATAAGGGCCTTCACATTAAGAATACTGATAAACGATTGACGTTTAAATCCACCTCTTAGTTAGTTTTTTCTTTTATACTTTATTTATTCATATCTTTACTTATTAGTACTGCTTTAAGTTTTGTTTAAGTATCGCGTAAATCTTAGTAAATGTAAAGTTTTTTTTATTTATTCCTTTTTCTCGTCCATTATTCTAAGATTATTTAATTTTTATTTTTTAAAATATGCATATATAATATTTTTTAAAGAGACAGTAGAAGTAACATTTGGAGTTTCTTGACGGTTCTTCTTCATGAGAATGACATTTTGGAACCGAGCAAAAAGAGTCATTAATTTAACGTTTCGAAAGAAAACCTTTTTGATTCTGATTTTGTGATCCATAAGCATCTCAATAGGCCGTCATAGTGTGGGTTACCATGCTGCATTATTGCATTGTCTGAATACGGTAATGTTTATGGTGATCACTACTCTAGGATGCTGCTCATTCTTTCCATGACACATAGTTGAGTCACTTCGGCAGGCTCAAACATAAAAAAATGTAGGTATTTTTAATTAAGAACCTTTGTTTTAAGTCACTTCGCCGGTTTTCTTATCCATCTGTTACAGAAATCAATCTACATTTTAAAAAGTGTAAATGAAACTTCCTAAAGAGGGCTTGAATGATACATAGTATTTATGCCGTAAAATACCTGAACTATAACGTCATTAACTTAAAGGAAAGCTAGCTACTAAAGAACTCGAGGAATTTAAGCCTTCACTAATTCTCTCTTTAATGGTTAGTATTCCGTTGACCCTTACTTCAATACCATTTTATGAAATGCTCTCAGGCACGAGTGTTCGCTCTAAAGGATTTGATTTTGAACTCATCCTAACTAATATTATAAATGCGAAAGTAACTCTGTCTGTCTGTCTGTCTGTCTGTCTGCTACTCTTTCACGCCAAAACTACTGAACGGATTTGAATGAAATTTGGTATACAGATATTCTAGACCCCGAGATAAATCATAGGCTACTTTTTATCGCGAAAAAGGGGTTGTAAGGGGTTAAAAGGGGGGGGGGGAAGTTGTATGGGATTTCATAATTTTTAAAGATAAAACCATGAAACTTTATATTTAAGAACTTGATAAAAAATAATAAAACATTTGTTCTAGCGTTTTTGAAATTTCGACCTGTGAGGGGATGAAATAGGGGTTGAAAGTTTGTATGAAGTTCGTCATTCTTTAAGTTGGAAACATGAAACTTTACTTTTGGGCTGCTGATTAAAAATGAATAAACACGTATTTCAACGTTTCTAGATATTCTACCCTTAAAGGGGTAAAATAGGGGTTGAAAGTTTGCATGGAAGTTCGTCAGTTTTTAAGTTCGAAACATGAAACTTTGTTTTTGGGCTACTGACTAAAATTAAGTAGATACGTATTTAAGCGTTTCTGAATATTCTACCCCTAAGGGATGAATTAGGGGTTGACATTTCGCATTTAGGTTAGTCTGGAAGTCAGTCATTTTTGAAGTTCAACAAATGAAACTTTGTGTTTGGGCTACTGATTAAAAATGAGTAGATACGTATATAAGCGTTTCTGGATATTCTACCCCTAAGAGTTGAAATAGGGGTTGAAAGTTTGTATGGAAGTTCGTCATTTTTTAAGTTAGAAACTTGAAATTTTATTCATGTGCTACTGATTAAAAAAGAGTAGATACGTACTTAAGCGTTTCTAGATATTTTAAATATGTGAAATAGGGGTTGAAAGTTTGCATGGAAGTTCGTCATTTTTTAAGTTCGAAACATAAAACTTTGTTTTTAGGCTACTGACTAAAAATGAGTAGATACGTATTTAAGCGTTTCTGGATATTCTACCCCTAAGGGGTGAAATAGGGGTTGACATTTAACGTGTAGGTTGGTCTGGAAGTCCGTAATTTTCGAAGTTCAAAACATGAAACTTTGTTTTTGGGCTACTGACTAAACATGACTAGATAACTATTCAAGCGTTTCTAGATATTCTACCCCTAAGGGGTGAAATAAGGGTTGAAAGTTTGAATGGAAGTTCTTCATTTTTTAAGTTAGAAACATGAATCTTTATTCATGTGCTACTGTTTAAAAAAGAGTAGATTCGTGCTTAAGCGTTTCTGGATATTCTACCTCTAAGGGGGTGAAATAGGGATTGAAAGTTTGCATGGATGTTCGTCATTTTTAAGGTTAGCAACATTGAACTATATTTTTGAGCTACTGATTAAAAATGACTTGACACCCGTTAAAGCGTTTCTGGATATTCTACTCCTAAGGGGTGAAATGGTTAGTCTGGAAATCCGTCATTTGTGAAGTTCGAAACATGAAACTTTGTTTTTGGGCTACTGATTGAAAATGAGTAGATATGTATTTAAACGTTTCTGGATATTATACCCCTAAGGTGGTGAATTAGGGGTTGCAAGATTGCATGGAAGTCTGTCATTTGTTGAGTTAGAAACATAAAATATTATCTTTGGGTTACTTATTAAAAACGAGTAGATACATATCTAAACGTTTCTGGGTATTCTACCCCTAAGGGGAGAAATATATAGGCATTGGCATTTCATATATTAGTTAGTTTGGAAGTCCATAATTTTTTAATTTAGCAGCCTGAAAACTTTCGGCTTTATGTTTCTGATGATTACAAATAGACGAATACTTATATCAGCATTTACGCAAATTCTGTTCCTAAAGGGGATGAAATATGGGTCAAATGTTTGTAAGAAAGTTCTTTTAAATGGGCTATTGATCAAAAATAAATAAATAGGTTTAAAATATGAATAAATTACTAATACATACTTTTACACAGTTTTAATTAAATACATATAACAAACTTCCACGCGGGCAAAGCCGCGGGCAACAGCTAGTATCATATAAAATGAAGTCATATACAATGGAATCTGTGGACATGCGATAGAATATTATCCCTGCATACGTTCAGTATGGAATATTGTACTACACCTTGAAGGATTGTTTACTTGCACTCCTTTGTCTATGCTAATGTTGTAAAGAGGTAAAGTATATATTGTATTGTGTAATGTTAAGAGGTAATAGTAGGGGCTTATCTCTGAATGTAAGGAATCGATTTCGAAAATAGAAAGCCACATTATCTGTGAGTGTCATATGTTACGTATTAATCTGAAAAATTATTACCTAACATTCGATATACACGTGGGCGGAGCCTCGGGCAAAAGCTATATAAAATTAAAATATAGTATTTTTTTATATCTGTTGATAACTTATTGAACCTCACAACTTCACCAGCGTCTGTCAAAGTGGTTTATTTTTATCCGTTTTGCAACGCTCTTTAATGCTCGGTTCGGCTTAGTGGTCAAAGCGTGATATTCTATTGTAGCGTTATAGCCTCTCTCGATAAATTAGCTTCCGATACTTCAAATCAATAGTTCCTGAGATAAGCAAATTTAAGTAAATAAGCTCTTAAACTTTCTCATATTAGTGTCGATAATAATTGCATGACAATACAAAAGTATGAAAACTGAACATGAGAGCAAATATTGGAAGTTAATTGTAACCTGCTTAAAATTTTTATGTTGTATATACCCCACATACGAAGGGATAGTTAAAGCGCCAAATGAATAGATCAGATGGTAAGTGGCTACCGCCGCCCATGGACATCTACAATTTACTACAGAGTGTTTTGCTTCTGTTTACCTCACTCACTTGGTGAATTAAATCAATAAAATAATCACATTCCAACAATTTCATAAGAGGCCCTGTTGTCACTCTAATTAAGACCAACCTAAAAAGCCTGATATAATACCGACATTCGTGCTGTCGCGTTTCATTGGTGAGTAAGAGATTGGAGGCTAACTTCAATCGTTCACTCAAGGTTAAAAGATTGGCATAAAGTTTGTTTGAAGTTTTCTCTCTCTTTTGGATTGACGTTGTTCTGCGTAGTTTGCTTGCTTAGTCACCAAATAACGACACTCATAGGATAGACAGAGGTGGTGATACTCTTTATACTTCATCCGTAAGTAACCACATGGAGACGGTAAAGAAATTAGTAAATACAACACAGTTACAAGATCTTTTGCAAAACACGTAGAACGATTCCAACCCTACTCATTAAACATTAACGTTAAAAGCAATAACTGTACAGTTTTGTGTTTAAGTAAATCTAGAAAATATATAACTGCGTCTTAGGCATGTTTCCTTAAATAATACAAAAGTAATCCAAGTTTATTTAATCAAAATATTTCATTTGTTTGGTATTTGTTCAAAAACTCCACTTCCTCGACGTGAAGATGCGGGAAGGACGTTGTACAAAAAGTATAACATTTGTGAAATAGGAAAAACATGGTACCAACTCAAGCACTTATTTAATTTAAGTTAGAAGAACTCGTAATAGCTTTTGCGCAGCTAAGTTTTATACTAAAAGCGTTGCCGAAAATAAAAATAAAGTTGTATTTAGATTACTGAGCAATATCAAATGTGTACATCGTGTTTGCCCGAAAATGAATACTATTTTCTTATTTCATACATTGTACGCTTTTTAAATAAATAGTCAAGGTTGGTTGTTGATAAGGTTCAAAATTGAAATAAAAAGAATGGGTGGTAAAAACTTGAGAATAAAAACGGTGTGCGTATACTGCTAACTAGAGGTATACGATAATGCAAACTCGCTTAAAAAACTGATTTAACTCAAAGAAATAAAAGCATGAACATCTTTTAGTCCACTGCTGGACAGAAGCCGCAAGAAAATAAATAATATTCATAAACAAAAAAATACTTCTTGTGTTGACATCAACGATAAGTACATTCCAAAAGTTTGATAGAAAATAAGTCTTAAGAATATTGAAATATAGTAGATAAAATTTTATTGGATGCATTCACATCTCCTGTTTCAGATTTTCAAATGATCCCTCATGTGTATCATAAAAACATTTGAGTTACTCTACTCCAGTGAACAGTCTGCTATTCTTTCATTAAAAACCTGATTAAACTGTATTAGTGTTATAATCAATAACATTTTCCTCCATTTCTATTTATTTTTTATTGGACGTACTAAATGCATAAATAAATAAATATTTTAAATAAATAAATATTTTCGGACATCTAACACACAACGCCATCTAGTCCCAAACTAAGCAAAGCTTGTATTATGGGTAACTGGATAACTGATATAAATACTTATATACTTTTTTTTTGTAAATACATACATATAATAGATAGAAAACACCCAAACTCCGAAACAAATATTTGCAGATCATACAATCATTTGATTCGACCCGGGAATCGAACCCGAGACCTCAAGAACAGCAGTCGCGTACGCTACCACTGCGCCACCGAGGCAGTCATATAACAAAATAGAAGGAAGTGTCATATTCAAGGACGAGTTTAACCCAAAATTGAGTTTTCTTCCAGCACCACAAGTCTTTTTCTAGGTAATATCGTTTTTTTATCTGTACTAAAATATTACTACTTAACATGCTGTGTTTATGCCTCAATACACAGCGGTAACGTATGCGACTGCTGCTGCTTGAGGTCTCGGGTTCGATTTCCGGGTCGGACCAAACGTTTGTATGATCTGCAAATATTTGTTTCAAAGTTTCGGTGTTTTCCATGTATAAAATTTGTATATATTTAGGAAAAAAAGAATTGTATATATATATATATATATATATATGTACATCAGTTGTCTAGTACCCATAACACAAACTCTGCTTAGCTTGGGACTAGATGGCATTGTTGGTTAGGTTTGAAAGACAACAGAAAACAAGGTTGGCAAAATTCACTAACTTGAGTATTGAAGATAAGTGCATGTCGCTTCTACTTCTCGTCTATACAGAGGATGCAATTTCGAACTAGTTGGGCGCTGACCATCGATGCAAAAACGACACGTACACAACGATTCAGGAACATTCTGTGGACCGTACAAATTTTCTAGCTACCTACTTCTTAGTCACTTTTATCGTTAAAATCTATTTTTAGAATTTTGTTTTGTTAAACTACCTATTATAGTAGTAAGTTCGTAAAAAAGCATATAATCATATCTCAAAATATGGGATTCGTGTTTTAGTGGTGGTAACTATCCTATAAACACCAGTCCAAAGACACACAACAAAAAATCTCAAATTTACTAGATTATAAAGTTTAAATGTGTAACTTGATCTATAGTTTACAATTTTAATACTAATCGCACATAAAATATAATGACTTCAAACTTACTCTGAATTGAACAAAATACATTTAACAACTGGAACTGAAGCTATCTTACTCGAATAGTTAAAAAGATCCTTGAGGTCTAAGTAATAGAACTAAATGTTTATTTAATATTGCAGATCTAAATGTTAGTGACGGCGTTTGTTATTTAATCGTGGGTAAACCGCTGAACGGATTAGTTAGCGAATTTATAGCTAAATTTTACCCTTGATTTATGTACATCGGAACTGAAGTCTTTACAGGGTCTAGACGAAAATTAAGTATGGGTTAAAACACTCGATAGTTAAAGTTAACTATATCATGTAGCCATAAAAATGAGTGATTTAATCTTATTTCATTCATCATTATTTACTCAAGAGCCACGCTCTTGTCGATGCAGCTTTTATCAGCTTTCTCTATCAAGAGCCGTATTCTTGACCTCTTTTTAACTTACAACTGTCACTTTTTTCATTCATCATCATTTACTTATGAGCTACGCTCTCGTCGATGCAGCTTTTATCAGCTCTCTCTATCAAGAGCCGTATTCTTGACCTCTTTTTAACTTACAACTGTCACTTTTTTCATTCATCATCATTTACTTATGAGCTACGCTCTTGTCGATGCAGCTTTTATCAGCTCTCTCTATCAAGAGCCGCATTCTTGACCTCTTTTTAACTTACAACTGTCACTTTTTTCATTCATCATCATTTACTTAAGAGCCACGCTCTTGTCGATGCAGCTTTTACCAGCTCTCTCTATCAAGAGCCCTTTCCTTGATCTCTTTTTAACTTACTACTGTCACTTTTTTCATTCATCATCATTTACTTATGAGCTACGCTCTTGTCGATGCAGCTTTTGCCAGCTCTCTCCATTAAGAGCCGTTTCCTTGACCTCCTTTCAACTTACAACTGCCACTTTTTTCTTTTCCGGTAGATATAAGTATATCTTGATTTTTCTCTTCCTCTCTTTATTTGCATTTTTGCCTCTCTGATGTTACCTACAAAGTTATAGTGGCGTATAAGGTGGTCTACAATCTTGCCTGTTCTGATTTTCTATAATAGATCTTCAGCTCCCTTTCAACCTTTTTTATTTCTTTTGTTTATAAAAAAGAGCTGTGTATGAAAATAACGAAAACTTCAAAGTTCACATATATATATTCAATCCAAACTACAGGCTGCTAATACATATATTTATAGTTACAAAACGGATACCTGTGATAGATAGAGTTACTATTTATAAAATACCTATACCTACTATTTACTTAACTGCCTCTGTGACGCAGTGGTAGCGGATGCGACTGCCGTGCTTGAGGTCTCGGATTTGATTCCTGGGTCGGACCAAGTGTTTGTATGATCTGCAAATATTTGTTTTATAGTTTGGGTGTCTTCTATGTATAATATGTATGTAATAAAAAAAACGTGTAAGTGTATATGTATTCATATCAGTTGTCTAGTACCCATAACACGAGCTCTGCTTAGCTTGGTATTAGATGGCGTTGTGTGTTAGAAGTCCGAAATATTTATTTATATTTATTTATTTATAAAACTACTATGTCAAATGTTGTAATTTTGACTTCTGGCTGTACGCTTTTAAAATATAACATAATGTCATTGTTATTGTTAATAAATCGTCTCTCTATACTGGATAAGTTTACAACATTCAGACTATTGTGTAATTAAAAATCAAAGTTTTATGATAAATAAACTTATTTTGATGATAAAAAGACTTATAATTTGACCTGATTATTAATTAACATAAAACAAGAAATTTTATTTTTAACGAAATAAATATTTTGAGAAGCAACACGTAAGTGATACTGGTCGAAAAAAAATTGAAAGCTCCTATTATGGATATATTAAAAATCAACTCATGGAAAGCATCTACAAACTTTCAGTATTTCACGAGATATACTTGTTAAAATAAATATTAAATTGCAGCCTTCACTAAACTAAATTGTATGACATATTGACATCCCTAGTAACAATTCTTTTGTAGAGGTCTCTGGTCACTTCCGTCAAAAATGTCAGTGTGTTGTATCCGTCTAACTACGATTAAATACTTAAAAATACATATATCGGTTTTAATCACAACAGGTTATGGGCCTAGGATGCTCTAATCTATCAATTAGTATTGTGCAATTAACAAATCAATCAAAATACACCGTAATAGTAGTAAAACCGCGAATAAGAATACACCGCGTACATAACCTAAGTTACCGGTACGCAACTTTTTCATTTTTCAGCTATTACAGATATTGTACAGGTAATATGAATAACAACAATGCAATAATGTCAATCCCCAAACTCACGGGTCGAGAAAACTGGTCAAGCTGGAGTTTTGCGGTCAAAGCCTACTTGCAACACGAGGACTTGTATGACTGCATATTGAATGTACCAACACCCGATGATCCAAAATCAATGAAGAGCGATGTTAAAGCTAAGTCAAAACTCATATTATTAGTAGATCCAATTTTATATATACATATTCAAGATGCTAAAAATGCAAAACAAGTATGGGAAAATCTAACTAAATCATTTGAAGACAGTGGATTGACTAGAAAAGTAGGATTGCTAAAAGATTTAATAAATACAACACTAGAGACGAGTGATAGTGTAGAAGCATACGTAAATAAGATAATGTCTTCTGCTCACAAGCTAAGAAATATCAATTTTAAGGTTGATGATGAGTGGTTGGGAACACTGATGCTTGCTGGCTTACCGGATACTTACAAGCCCATGATTATGGGTATAGAGAGCTCTGGTGTGAAGATAAGTGCTGATTTGATTAAAACAAAACTGCTTCAGGAAATAATATCAATTGATTCAGACACTACTGTACTTTACACAAAGCATACTAAGTTTAATAAGCCTAATAATAATAAAAATCAAAAGAAAGGCCCGAGATGTTTTAACTGCAACCGCTATAATCATTTAAGTAAGGACTGCTGGTTTAAGAAAAATAATAAGGAATATACTAATAATAATTCTGGCTATGTAGCTGTGTTCTCAGCAACAACTCATATTGATAATAGGTGGTATATTGATTCAGGAGCATCTATGCACATGACGATGAGGCAAGACTGGCTTTATGATGATGTACCCCTACCGATTACAAGTATCAAAATAGCAAATGACAAAATGCTTCCAGTTAAAAGGTGTGGCAAGGTAGACTTGCAAGTTATTACAAAAGAAGGTAAACAAACCATTCAAATAAAAAATGTTCTATATGTTCCAGAATTAGCAACAAATTTACTGTCTGTGAGCCAAATAATAAAAAATGGTTGTTCTATACAGTTCACTAATAATGGCTGTAAAATATTTAATAACAAGAAGAGTGAAGTAGCGTCTGCACATCTTATAAAAAATATGTACCGGCTGAATACTAACACTATTCCAGCATACAATTGTAAAGCTGAAGAGTCAGATTTCTTATTGTGGCATCAAAGGATGGCACATCTAAATTTCAAGGATTTAAATAAAATAACAGACAATACTGATGGAGTGAAATTAGTTAAAAATATAAACAAAATAATATGTGAACTCTGTCAACAAGGAAAACAGTCAAGACTGCCGTTTCCAGCTGAAGGTACCCGAGCCAAGACACCTTTAGAGTTGATACATTCTGACATATGTGGACCGCTGGAGGTGAAATCACTAGGAGGAGCCAGGTACTTCCTCACATTAACTGATGATTATACCAGGAAAGTGTTTGTTTATTTTTTAAATAACAAATCAGATGTTTTTGTAAAGTTTAGAGAATATAAAGCTTTAGTAGAGAATCAACTTAATTCAAATATAAAATGTCTACGTACTGATAATGGAAAGGAGTACATAAACAAAGAGTTCTCAGATTATTTAAAGAAATCAGGCATAATTCATCAAACTTCCAATTCATATACTCCCCAACAGAACGGTTTGGCAGAAAGGATGAACCGCACACTCATGGAAAGAGCACGCTGTATGCTAATCAACTCTAATTTACAGAAACCCTACTGGGCAGAGGCAGTAGCTACAGCAGCCTATATAACTAACCGTTGTCCAACACGTGCACTGTCATATGCTACACCTGAGGAGATGTGGTGTGGGAAGAAACCTGATGTAAGTAATTTAAAAATATTTGGATGTGAAGCCATGGTTAAAATGCCTAAAGAAAAACTACAAAAACTGGATCCTAAAGCAATCAAATTAACATTTATTGGTTATTGTGAAACCACCAAAGGTTACAGGTTCATAAATCCAAAGACTCGAAAAATTACCATAAGTAGAGATGTAGTATTTATGGAAAACTCAATAAGACAAAGCCATGCAGTAATACCCTTGGATGTAGAGGAAAATAATAATACAAGTAATATAACAGAACCTTTAATAGACAGTACAGACAAATATAAAACTTCATTGGATAGTTCTCAATCAAATGATATAACTACACTAACAAGCAGTGATGATTCATTTCATTCTGATGAAAGCTGCTCGTATATTCCTGAAAGAAAAATTAATGTAAAACAGCACAGCATTATTAAAACCAGATCAATGAAGTCTAAACAAGAAACTAATACTTACCTCTGTACAGGTGAAGCTCCAGATAATGAAAATATACCACAAACATACGCTGAAGCTATATCATCAAGAAATAAAGATAAATGGCAACATTCAATACAAGAGGAACTAAAAGCACATGACCAAAACAAGACATGGACATTGGTAGAGAAACCACAAGGTTCAAAGGTAATTGGCTGTAAGTGGATTTTTCGTATTAAAGACGAGCCATCTAGTGCAGTCTATAAATCTAGACTCTGTGCAAAAGGATGTTCACAGAATTACCTAATTGATTATACAGAAACATTTTCTCCTACTGTGAGATATGATTCTTTGCGAATTCTACTTTCAGAGGTATGTCAACATGAACTACAAATGTTACAGTTTGATGTCAAAACTGCTTTTCTTTATGGAGACATCACAGAAGATATATATATGTATCCACCTGAAGGAATAAATGCTCCACTTAACTATGTATGTAAGTTGAACAGATCTTTATATGGTTTAAAACAAGCGCCACGCTGTTGGAATATTAAATTTAAAACTGTACTTAACAAATTTGGTTTTGCGAACAGCCACTCTGATCAGAGTGTCTACACAGGTTGTATAGAAGGAACAAAAGTGTACCTCCTGCTTTATGTTGATGACGGATTAATTATATCTAAGAAGAAAGATGTTATAAGTAAGGTAGTGAATGACCTTAAAGCTAATTTTGAAATTAGAACCATGGAGCCAAAGAATTTTGTAGGTCTTCAAATAGAAAGGTCTGACAAGCAACTATTTATTCATCAGAAGAAGTATATAGATAAATTACTTATTAAATTCAATATGAATGATGCTAATGGAAATTGTATTCCTGTAGATCCTCATACAATCTTGGAAAAAGTAGAAACAGTGGCTGAAGAGAAAATACCATACAGAGAAGCAGTAGGGTCTCTCATGCACCTTGCAATTGTGAGTAGACCAGATATCATGTTTGGAGTAAGCTTGGTAAGTCGTTTTATGAACTGCTATAATAATAGTCACTGGGCTGGTGTAAAAAGGATATTTCGATATTTGAAGGAAACCAAAGAATATGGGTTACTTTATTCGTCAACCAAGAGCAATATAATAGAAGGCTATAGCGACTCAGACTATGCTGCTGACACTGACACAAGGCGATCTACTACGGGATATGTATTTATTAAAAACGGTGGAGCTGTCACATGGGCAAGTCAACGACAACAATGTATAGCCCTCTCTACTACAGAAGCAGAATTCATGGCTGCATGTTCCGCTACAAAGGAAGCTTTGTGGATCAAAAGACTACTACTTGATATTGGTGCTTATAATCAGGACACAATGTGTTTATGTGTGGACAATCAAAGTGCAATATCAGTGATTAAAAACATAGACTTTCACAAAAGGTGCAAACATATTGATGTTAAATATAAGTTTATTAAAGAGAAGTTTCAAGAAAAAGATATAGATGTAAAATATTTAAGTACAAGTGAGCAGTGTGCTGACATATTCACAAAAGCTCTTCCTCGAGTAAGATTTCAATATCTTAAAGACAAATTAGGAATCACAACTTGTACTCCTTACACCAATTATAATCCTTAGATATTGTAGCATACCTGGTAGTGTTTAATATTATTAATATCATTGTTAATTTATAAAGTTGGCTTGGAGAAGGCTTTAATTTGGTGGGTGTGTTAAAATAAATATTAAATTGCAGCCTTCACTAAACTAAATTGTATGACATATTGACATCCCTAGTAACAATTCTTTTGTAGAGGTCTCTGGTCACTTCCGTCAAAAATGTCAGTGTGTTGTATCCGTCTAACTACGATTAAATACTTAAAAATACATATATCGGTTTTAATCACAACAATACTAAACATGACATCAGCGATTTCCAGAAATATAATTTAAAAGAAATAAATATTGTAAATCTCGAGATTCCCACGGTTAAGTGTCGTTGCGACTTGAGGCGTCAATACCGTTCCTCGTTCCTCTCGACTCCCAGTTCCAACTAAAAGTTTGTACACGGAATTGCCTTAACACGTCTACTAAAAAGGTTGAATCAATATTTAGAAGAGCTTATACTAACTGTTTTATGAAAGTACTTAAAGAGGCTTATATATTATCAATATCTATACCAATAAATATCTGTTTATAATAAAAAAAGAAGTGGGGCACTCGGGTCCGCCGTGGTAAAGCTATGGCAGAGCATTTTTATAAACTTATCCAATTGTAATTATTTATTTATTTTTTTATTTAATCAGAATGTATAATATTGTGAATGAAAAATACTAAACTATTTTTCAAATGCTCCATCGCAATCACCATCTATATAATTGGTGCCATACTGACAACAAACAAATGTATGTTTGGAATTACCGGACCGTTAAAATTTGTCAAGTAGGGTAAGAACAACAATTTTAACATTTAGTAGTAATTAATTATTAACTGGAAGGTGTAGGTAAATGATTTATGACTAAGGTGCCTCGACTTCAAATCTCAACTGGGCGTCATCGTCTTTTTGTGAATGTTTCATGGATATGTATAAACGTGATAAACGTGAGTGGGATAGATATTATGTCACATTTCTTATATAAATCAGCTTCTGTGTGTTTTGATATGCATTTAAGTTTTAGATTATTATACGTACAAAAAACTGATATATCTACAAATACTTTGATAATATCAGTTTTTTTGTATTATTTCATTATTCAGGTGTATTGATGCGAAGTCAGCGACAGACTGATTTGTTGATACGTCGTTCGGAGCAGCTCGTCTCGATCCGTGCGAACTTCGGGTGTCAGGTTTTTGTGTTACGAAATTTCCTGATTGTAATGCTTTCGCATTGTTGGGCCTCCGATGTCGGTCTATCTGCCTATTTTTGTCCCGGCTAATCTCAGGAACGCCTCAACCGATTTTGACGGGACTATCACTGTCAAATGTCTGAAGATATAAAAAACAAGTTTTTTACCCCAAGGCTTTACCCGCGGTTGTTAATATAATGCGGGTAATACCACAGGAATGAGCTCGTAGGTAAAAAATAAAAAGCTAAAAGATTTACTTTTAATTTGAATTTTGATTTTAATGAACATAATTGACTATATTTTCTTATCGATTCTGAAGCTGCTAAAAGTGTTTGTTTGGTTATTTACTTCATCATTATCATCAACAATCCATAACGTCCCACAGCTAGGCTGGTTGTTGTGTGGCCCAGTTGTGCTCCACAGCACAACTGGGCCATGAGCGCCGATAATTTACTCATTTATTAGAAGTTCAACAGCATCGAAATTTTGCATTATGTGGTCAATTACAGACCCTCAGTAATATTGAAATGATTGTTAAAAACAAAATTAAAATTTAACAATTTGAAAATTTGTAAACAATTTTCTATTGGCACAACTTCAAATGTGAACGCTTAGAAAATCAATAAAAAAGATGAAATTTATGAACCAGTTTCTAGTTTTCGTTACGAAAGTATCCAGAAAATTAAACAAAATCAATGGTATTTATTTCAAGGAAACTTTTTTAAACACTTTCGAAACGTTACTGCTTCTAGATTCTAAAATGACATTTCTGTAGAGAAGAACCGGCAAGTAACTCCGTTTAGTCTACTATATAAAGGTATTTTTTTTCAGGTAAGCACTTGAAATATCGATATCGTTTCGAAACAACCGAGAAGAGAATGTAAGTGACACTGAATTTATCCTAGAGATAGCGGTTGCATCGATTGCTATTCCGCAAACTTGTAGCTAGAATGTGCGACGCATGTTTCCTTTAGAAGCACTGAATGACCTACATATTGGAAAGTGTATCGTGAGTCAATTGTTTTAAACAGAATTATCAGATGATAAGACGAATTTGCATTCTTGAAATTAAACTAACTTGCACTTTTATTTCACTATTTAAATAATAATTGACACCTGCTCCATAGTACGACGATTCCTCACATCCACCACTCAAACCCCTACAACACTACACAATGAACCAACCCACTTGGCGTAAGCCCGTGCTAGGTTCACAGTTCACATTTACCAGCATCAGCTGAGATAAACTTTTCCATAAACCAATAATAATATATTTATTTGCTTTAAACATGGTATACAAAGGTGTTACATTTTATCATTTTTAGAGCACATACATGTTCCGCTAATATAAACTAGCATGCAAAAGCTTCAATAGACTACGAAAACGTAGTCTGTTCTGAAAAGATCTTGAAATTCTATTTTATAATTATTTAATTCTTAACTGACCATTTACACCCCAAGGCATTACCCAAAGATTACCAGTTAGCCATACGGCAAATCCGCTCAGGTAAAAAAAATATGTGTTCTAACAGGTTCTACCAAGTGCCAACAATCGAGAGTAAAACTTACTCGAAATAGATTTACTTCATTAAGAAAAAAATTGTAATAAATATGACACTATGTCAAATTGTTTATTTTAGTACTCTAACGGAGAATACTTTTGTAGATTAGACGTTCAGATTTATGTTCAGAAACCAAGAAAGACGTTATTGTCCCATCCGCAGCGGGTCAAATCAATTTCTATATTCAACATTTTAGTGTAACTTTACAAGAAGTTGAGTGAAGGACCAATTTTACTTGATTATAGCCAATATTATAAAGCTACGCAATTAAAATCCAATTAGAAACTTCAAATGAAATTAAGGGTACAAATTAACTCAGTAAATCAAATTTTGAACCGGACCTCCAAAATCAAATCACGATCTCATTTGTGTATTGCAATTAACTTCAGTCATCCTGGTACTTATTGAATTTCTACTTAAAAATGGGTTCAGCTGACAAGAAAATTTGTAGTTGTTTACCATATTTTATTTAAAGATGAAGAGGAAATAAAAATCCATTTAATAATATCCTTATAATAAAAACAGTGATTCCTTCATTATGTATTTTAAATATTTACTCGTCTAACCGTTACGCGACTCGATAGTGTGAAATGTCTACCTAAAGCCTATTTTGAATTATGTCATTACTAATTCCGCTATACCGATTCGAGACAACGCAATGTTTTGTAAATCTTATTGTCTTTGCAATATTTACTAACTCCAAATACACGTTGTTTTAAGGTCTAATTAACTAGAAAACGTGTCTTACAATTGTAATAAAATACAAATTTTGAAATATATGTCTGGCAAATACATGTACATACAAATTCTATGATATAAAACGTTAGACATTCTTAAAACATGAAATAAAAACATGTAAGGAATTCCAAAAACGTCTTTACTCTATCACACATTCGTAATGGTTGAAGGCCCCATTACACTTCAGGCGATCACAGTTAGCTAAGTAAAAAAGAAAGGAAGAGCCAAGTATTGAAACAGTGACTTAAAGTAAAGAGGAAGGTGAACCAAGTTCTTTTACTTGTGGTTTGAATATTTTTTATTATTTATCTCTTTCTGTGTTTTTATACATTTTGATTTCTTTCAACTGTAATCTTTTAATGCATTGTGTCTGTGGTGTTTAATAACATTGGTCTTTGCGTAAGTGTTCTTTTGAAATTTTATACTGTTATTTTAACTGACACACACACTGATTATATTTTTATATTAAATAATATGTTTATATTATTTCATTAAAATATACTTTTAGAATTGCACATAGCTACGGAAATTTTTAAATTATTTGAATCACTTTGAAATTTCCATGGTCACCATACTCATTGCGAATGCAGACAATGCAACAATGCAGCATGATGACCCACACCATGGCGGCCTTGTGATGCTTTCGCATCCTTGGGCCTCATATTAATATATTTTATAATTCGGTCACGTAAAGCAAAATATTTTGACTTTTATGGAATTGTTAGTATTACCATATTTTCTCCATATACCAAGGATCTCCATAATAAAGAAATCAATAAGCATTATTTTTTACGACGTTCCTCTCCGCTAGCTTCCGCGCCCAGCCTCACGGTTGAGTCAAGCGATAATGTGTTTGTATTGCCTCTGTCACCGTTCCACGTTTTTACCCCTATACATATTTATCAGGTAGAAAATAGAAAAATATATCAATGTACAATGACTCGCTGTTCGCCTTGTTTATTTTACGTTAGAAAGTATTTTCTTATATCTCTTGGTTAACTGTCAGAAAAGCCTTTTATTCAGTTATTTGTTTTAACGATTGACGTATCTGCAATAAAAACGATTGGTTTATGTATTTGTACTACAAATCCGTGTCATATATGTCATTGCTTTTTATAATTTAGTAAAAAAAGAAATTCTTGAATGCCTAGTAGTAGGTGGGGGTGTTCTGTGCTGTGGGGCCCTTACCGCAGGCGATAGAATTGCGGCGATATTACCGTCGTGCTACGTATTTGTATACAGTTGGTGATTCCGTTAGAAGTTGAGACGATTCGCTGAAGCTCACCCGCAGATAGAAACGCTGATCAGTCGCGATTCTCTCGCTCATGGTGACGGATATATGGATCACCAGGTGTCCAATATTCAACGATAATGTTATTGTTAACTATCAAATTATCGCCATTTACTTCTGAACCAAGGTCTACCTCTAATTATGTAAATATAAAATTATTGTTAACCTGATATTAAATGTAAGGAGTATCAATCGTTTTTCAACGTGGCGTGTGAGAGCAATAATTTGGCACAAAAAAAAGTAAAAACTAAAACTCAACTACGACAAAAAACGACGCTGAAAAAGCATGAAACAAGTTTCAAATGCCGTAGTCACGAGTTGTTAAAGTGTTATGGACTATGGTACATTACTAATTTTCAAAAGCCGCAATCCATGTAGTGTAAGTAGTCCAGGAGAATGAGGGGAGAAGTATGGGCCTCCGGTATCCTCACTCACTCTGTGAAACACAGCGCAAACGCTATTTCACACCGGTGTTCTGTGAGGCCGTGGTATCACTCTGGTCAAGCCGGCCCATTCATGCCGAAGAGTGGCTCTACCGTGGTAAAATAATAAAGAGCATAGAATAATAAAGAGGATTTTGATTCTTTGAAATTTAGATCGTGAGAAAACGGTGGCTAGTGACCTTTTTGTAAAATTATAACTATTCAATTACGAGACGTGTTTAGTGTTTTTTAAAACAAATTTTGTTATTTCGTTTTGTTCATGTTTAAATAATTCTTTAATCAACTTTTTCTATATAACAAAACATAAAATTAATTAATTGTACGTTTTATTTCAGTTAACAATTTCAAGTTCACCTTTAAAGTGAATGTGAATAACAAAACTAAATATCATTTTATTTTGTTACTTTATTTGACTGAGAGAAATTAACAAAAACTAATTTGTACAAAGAAAACATAGCCAAATTATTAGCGTTAACCACAGCGACGGCGTCTATTGAAATTAATAAGGTTCGCCTGGCCTAACATTTTCAACTATTCAATAACAGATTGTTTTGAGTTTTAGCTAAGTCTGTGATTTACTGCTAAATGTTGTCAAGAGCATTGTTGGGGTTCAGTTTAATATTTGAACCAATTCAACCTTTAAGATTTGCTTCAATACAATCACTTGTAAGACTGCAAATAGACACAGTAATTTAAAATTGAATACTGACATTAGTCTAACTGAATCCTTAGTGAAGAATTCCTGTGAAACTTAAATAAAAAATGTTTCTTTCTCTCTCTGATCGGTTCCTCATGTATGAGTATTATGGTCACAATTGAGGTCGCACCTTCAACAAATGAACTCTCTCATCCAATTCCTGTTCTAGGCTTTTTAAAGACCGTGTTCAAATAAGGGGGAGATGAGTGTTTTATTTAGTCGGTTTATCTTATTGCTGTGAGACAACGCGATCTTTTGCCTTCTTTGTTCTAAACCCTCTAAAAACAATGTTTTTTTCTAAAACCTGGTCTCTGTTCACGGTCTGTTCACGGTGTGTGCTGTATATTACACTGGATAAGCTGTCTACTGAGGAATTTTTTAACGCCAACAATTCTATTACGATGAAACGCAGCGTCTTTTTATGAAAACATGGTTGAAATTTCTGGCGAACACCTTATTATAAGTTTATATTTCTATGTATTTATAAGTAATCACTAGCTGAGCCACGTTACCCGCGATACAACAACAACCTCGGGTAACACCGCGGGACAAAGCTAGTCTAAAAATAATCATCAATAGTATGGTGGCAGTTTAATTTAGTTCGGAGTTTGGATTTCAATTCACGCTTGTCTATTTTTCTAGAATTTCATTTAGCTCATAGTTTCAGATTTTGAGAACTTACTTTTTCGAAATAAAAAGTAGTTTATGCGTTTATGTTCTATCGCAAGGTGTAATCTAGCTCATTCATAAAACCTATCAGATTTTCTGAATATTTGTATGTCAGTAATATAGGATTTATCAAAGGTTAGCGGTAATAATCAAAAACTGTACGTCACGTCTTACCGCAGACTATAATTGTAACTACTCGTATATATGGCTCGCTACACGTGTTGGGTAACTGTGCGTGTAGTGAGCAGTTGATATAAATAAATAAATATGACTTCGATAGAATTTTACGCAAAATTTTCATTTTGCCGTATAGACTGTTGCTTAATATTTATGAAGATCCAATAGTGCTTTGAGGCAATTGCAGAGGCCTATGTCCAGCAGTGGACTGCGATAGGCTGATGATGATGATGATGAATAATGATTTAAGTATTCATAGAGAAAACCTGGAAACTGAATATACAACTAAACTATATTCAGGAAATTGTCTGTACGAGTTTGGTGACCACCACTCTTGGACTCTGCTTATGCTTTCCATCAAAAAATATATAAACATAAAAAAGTAGGACGCCTCATACACGGCCGACAGATCCCAGGCTAGACTAGACTCTATACTGTGACGATTAGATTAATTATAAATATACTTATAAATTATAATTATATACAGCTTAAAAATAAGAGCTTTTAAAAATTTATTCCTTTCAATTCAATAATATGGACACTGCCTCGTGGCGTGGCGTGATGCAGTGGTAGCATATGCTATTGCTGTGCTTAAGGTCTCGTGTTATTTGAACCTGAGACCTCAAGCTCCAGGTTGGAGCACAGTATGTGTGCATGCAAATATTTGTTTCGCAGTAAACTCCGATACATCACAACGCTTTAACACAAATAACACTTTTAAATATGTATGTATTTTAAAAAAAGTGCGTAGTATTATTATTTTGGGACTAGATGGCGTTGCGTCCGAAAAAATATTATATTATATTATTATATTACTAATAAAAGCATGTTAAAAATAAAATACACCAAATTAAAAAAAAAAACACATGTATTCTAAAATGACAATAGCGACAAATGTCACAGAGAGTAAGTTTTGTTTTGTTTTGATGAGATGGCAATAACAACACGGCGAAAGAGAAAGAAAAATCAAGTAAAAAGGAAAATACCGTTTAATTTAAAGGTTCTTATTACATAGCCGTGAGTTCAATTAATATTTCTTGTTAAGTAATGGATCTCAAAGTTGGGCAGCTTGTCACCCGCATAAGTTCAAAAGGTCAAATTGTAACTTAAACGAATAAATCAATTACTTAGGTACAATGGGCAAATAATTTATTTCAACACGCTTTTTGCTTATTGTTTGTGAATACAGATGTTAAACTGTAAGACTACTTACCACGAAATTTAACTATTTTTTATACTTATTAACTAGTTATTTAATAAATAAAAAATAAGTTCAACTTAATGCGATACGTGGCAGGGGTTCAACTAGTAAGTTGAACCCCTGCCACGCATCGCTGCAAAATATGGTTGTTCCAAAAATAAATAAAAGTCATGATTATGCGTGTTAATTTGACTTTTTGAATTTTTGTGGCACCCACAAATCAGTTTAATATTTTTCTATTAAGGTTTTATTTATAGAGAATGAATAATTAGAGAAAATTAGTCAATTTTTTACAAAAAAGTAAAGCAATTGGCATTGGTTGAAACAAGCTGCAATCAGAATAGATTTATTTCGAAAGTTCCGTGTGCATTTATGCACCTTTAATTGCTTTTTGACAATTTTTTTGATTTTCAAGGTCGTTTTAGGATATTACCAATACAACTTTACAAAAATGATAAAAGATTGTATTATATCAAACATACCCAAGGCTAATATAAGAACCAGAAGATCGAAGGAAGTAGATTAAAAAGTAAACTTATTGAAGTCTCAGGGGACATTGTGGGGACTAGTAGATAGTTTAAAGAATAAGGTGAACGTTTAGTTTTTTGCTCACAGTAAAATAGTTCTTAGGTGTAGGAATAAAGAACGATTTTGCTTTGAGTTAGCTTTTCAAAATTTACGCCGTTCTTGGTAATAATAAACTTGAGCTCAAGCATTCGATAGATTCAATTATCTATTTTTGCTCTTAATGTATCATACTCTATTTATACTAAACTGTATTAAATATAATGTTGGGTTAAGGGTTGAGCCTTTCATACTCTTAATACGAGGCCTATGTCGATGAGGCCATCAGTGTGGTATCACTGCGGAAGCTAGTCAATCTATACAAATAAATAAAACTGGAGTGTCTGTTTATAATACTAATTTTTATTTTATTTATTTAATTAAAGTAACCGCTTTTTAATAAATGCATATGTATGTATACACTGTACAGATACAAACATATTTTTCTTTACAATTTTTGTATGTCTGTCTGTTTGTTCCGGCTAATCTCTGGAAAGGCTGATGACAGAACTTTCACTATATATAGGCAGCTGATGAAAAAAGAGTTACTTAGGCTACTTTTAGTTGGACTAGCTTCACCCCTCATCGGTGCCCGCGGTTATTGTCGTAACGTGGGTAAAACCGCGGGGTTCAGCTAGTTGTACTATTACAATGTTACTGTTAGAATGATGTGGTGTAGTGCATGCAGGTAGATATGCATCAGGAATAGGCCTTTATCCGAAGAGGGGTTCTTACTTATATAAGATAAATAAATGTGTAAGATAAGTTAAGAAATAAGTTATTTTATAGTACGGAATAAAAGGCTCTTATAAGTTGTTATTAATTCAACAATTCTAAAACACTATATTGATGTAAAACATTATACTTATTTCACATTTTTAGCCAAACTGAATTCAATTTCACTAAGAATTGAAGCATTCATTTTTATAAACAGCCGCGTTGGGCCACAAGAAAATCTGTGGCTTCATTTTATTGGTTTTTTTATTGTTATGGAAAGCTATTTTGGTTTTATTGTGTACTAACTATGCGCTGTTTGTATGTAAGTATAGATTACTTTCATTACTTATTTATGTTGCACATTAATGTGTGGGTGGAACATTAAATGAAATAACTAGTAATTTTATCTAAAAGGTTCTGGAAGTTTATCTTCATTTTCAAATAAAATGTAGAAAGATTAGGATAAAGTAAAAGATGTACCTTCAAGAAAATCCTCTTGAGACATATTAAGTATTTTGTAAACTGAAGGGTATTTAGGCAAAACCAAATATTTTAGACGTTATTGATGATAAAGTAAATAAATTGATTGCTGTTAATAATAAAAAGAGGATCCGTAGGATTACGCCATGTAAAAATAAAATGAATTCTTATAAAGTTTGAGATATTTATTCGCCTTTCATCACTATTTAACATTACATTACATTTATTTTACATGTTGCTAATATATACATTTCTTTGAAATATAATGATGTCTATCAAACACTTGTGAAAGCGAAATATATAGCTTAATCTAGCAGATAATATCAGGGGCCTTATCAGACACTAGAAACCATCCTTTGAATAGTAAATCTCGTTTCAGTAGTACAGGAATTAATGCAGTCAAAATAATCCGCATAATAGAACGTCATGAGTAAACTTTTAAGAGTACCAGTGAATAATATATATATATATTATAAGCGTGCCAATTCATGACAGGTAAATTTTTCATTTTAAATAAAGGTAAGTAGGTATATGTTATAAGAACAAAAATATTCTTCAAAGTTATTCAGAAGATTCCATCTAGGAGTAAAAACTACCTACCATAAGTCTATGTTTGGTCTAAAATTTGGCAGGTTTCCTTAAAAAAAAGTTGAATAAATACTAACATTATCTCTTACCTTAATTTCGCATCAACGTTTTAATCTTAATAACACTTAATAAAAGTGAAATAATCAACGACTAAATACAGGTGTCGAAACGATTAAAATGCAATCAATTTCGTACCTGCCCCTGCATGATAATTATATTACGTATCATAAACGAGGATATTTTGTGATTATAACAATCACCTCTAACTCATGTGTCATGTTTAGATCAAAAGCGATTTCCTCTTTCACACATTCAACGTTCATTTAGTCTCATCTATTATTTCGGTAAAACCCTTTTTCATTTAGATACTGATAAAACTGTGTCTAGTATCAAATTAGTGCTATATCCTTGTTTGTTACCCGCCTTAATTAGTCACGTACAACAAGCATTAAGGTTAATAGTTGGAGAGGCACTTTCAGTGGTTCTTAAACTTTTTGTAGAATAACCCCGCTTTTTATACTATACGCTTTTTTGAAAGTATTAATTTTTATGAAAGCAATTTCAAGATTCTATTTTATGACGTAAGAATGCATTAACTTATATTTTTAACGTAACATGATCCTGAAAATTTGCGTTTGCTTCCAGAATGGCAAGATTGTTTTAAACAAAGCTACATCTTATGATATTTGCGTAATCATGATAATGTTAAAAAACTATTTTGCTTATTATAGTTTACTAGCCGACCCACGCAACCTCGTTTGCGTCTTCTATTGCCCGTAGCGTGATATTTTTCCCCCGTTTTCTAAACATTTTTCATTGGTGCTCCGCTCCTATTGGTCCTAGCGTGATGATATATAGCCTATAGCCTTCCTCGATAAATGAACTATCCAACACAGAAAGAATTTTTCAAATCGGACCAGTAGTTCTTGAGATTAGCGTGTTCAAACAAACAAACAAACAAACTCTTCAGCTTTATATATTAGTATAGATTTTATATTATAGTTTATTATCATCATGCACTTTAGGTACATTGGCGAACTAGATGCCTTAGGCATTTTTTACCAATCAACCCTTAGTTGATGCAGAGAAAAAGAAAGCAGCTGCCTAAAAAAAATATTTTTTTTTTTTTTGTAAATCGAGTCTAGTTTCGAACATTATTAAGTAAAGTTAAATATCTAATTATTTTATGCCTCATAACTTAGTATTATTTATGTTTTGTTTCATCGGTTACAGATAAGTTTCAGATAGTTTATCTGATAGATAATTTATAGATAATAATTTAACATAGCTTCCATTTAAATTGTATCAAACCATCATTAATCTTTCAAACACATTTAAATTATGATAACCTCAAGAAAGTTTCGATGTTCCTTGTTCGATTTATGAATAAAAAATAGTGGATTAAAATAGATTTATCATAACTTATTACTTAAATATTAGAAAATGTAAAATAGATGTTTAATAGATTTAGGTAGGTGGTGGTTAATTTCAATTCTAAAATATTTGCTCGAATAGTAAATAACTTTGAGATCTTCAATTGGATTCAAGATTACGTATCTCATTTAGATTGGGGAACAGTTCAAGGTTATTTCAGGCTTTTGTAAAGGGCAATAGAATAGCTCCTTATTTTACTGTTAATGGTAAGTTCAAAGGCATACTCTCACCTAAACCTTTTGGGAATTACATTTTTGGGCCAGTATTAATTTCCGACATATAATATGTATACAAAACACATTTACTTCTGGGTCTTAGAACAACTTTACTCGCACAATGAAAGTTTAAAATAAAGCGATATAAAACCTATTATCAAGTATAATCATTATATAGTTCTGAAGACTGACAGGTTTTTTTCAAACTGTAAACGACAAAATCTCATTTCGTCGTTTATTTACTACCCGACTACGGCAAAGCCAAAGGAGGGTTATGATTTTGACAGGCTATGTATGTATGTATATTCATTTGTTCCCTCATAACTCCTTAACTACTCATTAGAACTAGAGAAATGAGGTGTCGTTAGAAGCGTCATGAGTGTCTGCTGGTTATAGACTATATAACGTGTTACTGAATCTAATGTGGTGCCCTCTAGCTGACATAAAGTACTGTATTAAAAAATAAATTTTAGATAAATATGCCGTGTTTGGTATCATTAAAAGGGGCGCTACTTGTACATTTCAAAAATACATATGTTATTAGCATTTGCTCCTGACTTTGTCCGTATTTATTCGATAATTGTGATATTTCTATGGTACCTATTTAAAATATACTTTCCAAAGAAATTGATATTATAAAGGCACTAACATATTTTAAATAAAAAAAAATAAAATTAAAACCTTCTTCAAGAAGCCACCTCATAGGAAATGGACCTAGATGAGTCTCGACGTTTCCACAAGGAATGAGATCGACTTCATTATGTCTACAAAGAGACGAATATTCAGACGAATGTCTCCGTGATCCACAGGGTGAAAACCGTGAGCCATCACAGGATGGTTATAGGCGCAGCACCAGAAGCGTCAGAAGTGCGTTGCCGGCCTTTGGGGAATGGGGAAGGGGATGTGGGGAGAGGTTGGGGTATGGGCTTCCGCTATCCTTCCCGGATCCCTCCCGTCTCAGGCGCAGAGTGGCACACCGTGTGGTTTTAGTCGGTTCGATTCCGACACACCGCCCCGCCGCAAACCCCGGCTGGGTGACGGCCCGAGGGGGTTTCCTCACGTTAAAAAAAAAAAAAAAAAAGAATGGGCTTCCGCTATCCTCCCCCTTAATGTATCCCTACGTTGTCGTCGTGGTGGGGCTTGCGTGGGTCGATGATCTCTGGGGCTATGCCGGTAGAGCCACTCATGCCGGATAGGCCCGGAAGGAGACTCCAGACTAAATGGGATACCCGACGGAGTCTGATTGCAGACTACCGCGGAGGGCACTCTAAACGCCCCTCTGATCTAGCAGAGGGCGTATTGGAGTGCCAGCGGTTCCGAGAGGAACCTTGGGACGGGTCAGCCCACTGTTAACTCAGGGACTCACTCGCTGAAATACAGCGCAAGCGCTATTTCACACCGGTTTTCTGTGAGGCCGTGGTATCACTGTGGTCGAGCCGGCCCATTCATGCTGAAACGTGGCTCTTCCACGGAATAAAAATTCAAGAGCCAAATTAACCCCACACTACACGGAAGACATCCCGGATATCAGCCTGTATGAGACTAAGAAAGCACTCAAACAGCTCAAGAACAACAAGACGGCGGGTGAGAACGGAATTACATTGGAGCTTCTGAAAGCGTGTGGAACACCGACTCTGAAAATCCTTCAGAAGCCCTTTAATTCCATCCTGCTCGACGGTATACGCCCCAAGCGTGGAACAGAAGTATGATGTTTCTCTTTTTGAAGAAAGGTGATAGAACCTTATAGAAAAAGTACAGGCCCATCTCGCTCATTTTTGACTGGAGACCATGTGACGGCAAATGCAGCGTAGGAAAGTTTCCCAAGCAAGCAAGGTGGACGGACGACCGGTCCAAATGGAAATCAATAGGAGAGGCCTACGTTCAGCAGTGGACCGTTAACGGCCGGTACGATGATGATGATGATGTTGTTACGACAAGTTAATTAATATTAAATACTAAACTTTATCATAAAAGTATCCATCTCTTCTCGCTTCACGTTTTTGCTTATTATGAACTCCAAAATCATCTAACCTGATTTGCGTGCCTAAGATCGCGTAGTTAACATCACGCTTAGACTAAAAGAAGGCAGTCGTGATTGGAAAGAGACGCAGAGAAGATTGCATGAGTCTGTTAGTAGAATTATAAAGTTCACAATCTATGTTGTGAACTCAACTCAACTCTATAGTTGTTTATCGTATTCGCAAGTGAAATATAAAAGTCTAAAGAAGTCTCGAGAAGTGTTTTAATGTAACGTTTAATTCTTTCGGATTGGCGTGTACTGTCTTTATTTTTAACCGACTTCAAAATTTTTGACTGTTGGAGTTTGTTGTTCAACTCGATCATGTTTTCTCAATCTCCCATTTCTCAATGGGGCTGTGAGAATCTGGTCGAATTCAGTGTGGGTCACCATGCTGCAATGTCCTTACTCGTATTGAGGATGGTGACCACCACTCTTGGCATTTGCTCATGCTTTCCATCAGGCAGATCAGAGTCATTTTGACGCAGGTAAACTATTAAAAAAAAACTAAATCGACAATTTATTTTAGGCAATTTGATAGATAAATACGTCATCACTCTTAACTGATTTCCATATAATAATTTAAGTGTAGGACGTAGAACTTTAACAGAAATTTAAAGTTAAACACAGTTGCAGTTGAAGGGATATGAGCCCATTTTGAACCAATCATTCTTTTATATCATTATGTTACAAGAAGGCAGAGTAGTACATTTTCTCGGATTGCTTTTGCACAACATACTATACTTTTTTTTACAGGTCTGTTTACCACAATATAAATACTGCAAACGATCACAAATCAAGCTTAAGATATTAAAAATAAGATGAAGCAACCTCTTTAAATTTGAGGGAGGCAGTTACATGCTTAAACAAAATAAATCGAAAAATTTAATATCATCCGCAAAATGAAAATGAAAAAAAAATCGCCGGGAAAATTTTCTTCATAACTGTGAAAAAATCGTTGTCCTCGGCAGGTAGGGATAATCAAATATCTGGGAGAGCAGGACCGTATATCAAAAGCCTCCGTGGGGTGCTTACGTGAAAAGCGGGTTGGAATAACTTAGGACCAAAGATTGTTATCTTAGGATGCTATATAAACTGAATCTTTTACTCAAAATTTCTAAGTCTTATATAAAAATTATGATCGTAGTAATCAGTTTGTATTAAGAAAGTATGTAAACTATTATCACTGGATGAATGTTAAATAATAGTGTAGAAATAGTGTAGTGTTTACAGGCGTTTAAATAAAGACATAAAGTAAATAGTGCCTCTGAGTAACACATAATCGATAGCATAAGATCGAGCTAAAATTAAATCAACAAGTATCAATCTTATTACATTTCCGTATCTTCAGTTTCCAGAAGCAATAATAGCTTGAATAAGATGGTAAATATTCCGGTTTATTTTTAATATCGCTTGTACAAGATTCTGTTCCATAATCTTAAGTCCTCATTACAAAATACGTCTCTACTTTGTAGCACTCGTAATAGTACACAACATAATTTTAATCTAGTAAGATATCCGAAGATCAGAACACAGCAGAAAACAGCAACATCACTTTATTTTACAAATCTAGTTATTATGTATGAAGTCCATTTTCAAGTGCTGGCACATTGCCAAGAAAGACTGTACAAACTTAAAAACACCATTTCTAATGTTTAGGATGAAACAAAGCACTAGAAACATAAAAGTGCCTCCAAAATTGAGATTGGATCATATACTAAGGAACAAAGTAGAAAACATGGTGTGTGTCTAGTATTTTATACGATTTTTCCGTCCATTCCCGAGGACGTGGGATTGCACAATTGGATTTCGTGTTTATACCTTTTCAGATTAATGTCAGCTTGTAATCGTGGCGCTCCTAACGTGTGTGAGATCGTCTTGTCCTAATTACTTCCGTTTACAGGCTGATTGGTGGTCGTATGGTTTAATTGACACTATATATCTTGCTACTTTTATTGTGGATGTAGGCTCCTAATATAGCTTTAGAAGAACATGTGTCTATTTACGTTAAATATTATGTAAAAATCTTCGATTTCTTGAAAACAAGTACTTGTCTTATGAGCCATGTCATTGTGAAGTAAATGTAAAGTAAAGTAAATTATAAACGTATTTTATGAGGCATGATAATTGATGGTAATTGTATAATAAATAGAATTATATAGTTATATTTTTTTCAACATCACATTCAACCTTTCCCTACTTCATACCTTCCCTGCTGATTACCAAGTGATTGATTACTTTGGTTCAATCAGAAACCCGATTATTTACATCTGACATTTTGAAGATCAAATATGTAATAAAAAAAAAATTGACCTTATTTAGCTATGAAAAGTCGCATGACAACATGAGTTTTCTTCGGAGATAAAATAAATTTAGTTTTCCATCATCGTTTAGAGATTTTTTTTTTCAATGAAACTAGATTCACTTTGTTGAGGTATTAAATAATAGGCTTTTCAACTTGGTTAAAGGTCAAATGTTCACTTGAAACGTAAAATGTAACAGTACAATTGCAGTAAAACCAAAGAATACTCTTTTAAAGCACGATTGCACTTGTCCTGATATTTGACTTGTACGGAATGATCTCGGCGCTGTCCCCCCGCCGCGCTGCTCACGCGCTACGGGCGCGTTCACACTTATTTAGATGTATTTCTTTTAAAACGATAATATTGCTTATTATAGTGATTTTTGCAAGCACATAATGACTTAATTACAGTTCGGCAACCTCTGGTGACGAAAAATCTAACTACATAATGACTACTCTCCCTGTATCACGCAATGACAATTCCTGCACTAATTAGTGCCAGCTGTTTAATTGTTATCAAACAGACATCATTAGCTAACCTTCCCCCATCCCCCAAAGGCCGGCAACGCACTTGTGACATCTCTGGTGTGCGGGTGTCCATGGGCGGTGGTAATCTATTTCATAAAAAATAACCTGGCTTAAGAATCTTCCTGACGTCCTTTATGGAATTTTTTCCCGTAGTAATTATTTTTCAAAAAAAGTATGGGAATTTTATAACTGGCATATCGCTAATGGCATGTAATTTATAGTTAATAGATGGTAATTTTTCAAATAACATTTTCATGAATTTCCCACGCGACAAATTTAATTTGTACGTTGAAGCGGTCCTCTTAATATCTCAATTAATTGGAACCTGTAATAGCTGTCAGGGTACTTATGTTTTTTTGGCACGAGGATAACAGCACCCGGAGTGATTGAAATTTAGAATTTATTTCGGACATCTAAACACACAACGCCATCTAGTCCCAAGATAAGCAGAGCTTGTGTTATGGGGTACTAGACAACTGATACAAATAGATATATACTTTTTTTTTTGTTTGTAAATACATATTATAGATAGAACACACCCAAACTCCGAAACAAATATTTGTAGATCATACAAACATTTGGTCCGACCCGGGAATCGAACCCGAGACCTCATGATCAGCAGTCGCTCACGCCAACCGCGAGACCAAATTATTAAAATCATTAGTTTTTTTTTATTATAGAACCATGAACCATTATAGCAGTTGTTCCACTTAATTATGAGAAATACTGGTATCTATGCATGTGCGATGTATTATAACCCCCTCTTAATATTTAAGTTATATTTAGCTTGTCTATTAATAGAAATAAATTCTTCTTAGGGACGTTCTACTCAAACAGGAAAGTTACACCCATCTCATAAAATTAATAAAACACTTTAACTATATTCAAAAAAGAATATGTATGTTGTAACTATATATGATATTATTTATGGGGCGAAAATATATTTATATGAAAACTGGCTACAGACAAACAAAAAGACAAAAAAAAGTGAAAAATAAATCGTAGATCCAAAGAAATTGTCTTATTACACTGCTAATAAAAAAAACTAACTATGAGTAATAATATGATCTAATTTCTGGTTTTTGTACTAAATATATTTCTGTGTTAAGAGAACTTTGGTATTTTAACAATTCATTAATCGTTGGAAAAATATTCATTGAAATATAATATGGCAATTTTGCTGATCGAATTTAAAACATTCACCAATTCCATTCACAACACTAACTTATCAGGCTAACAAAATACTCTTTCTTTGCTATTATAAAAGGAATTTTCTTTCAAAGAAAATATGTTTTCATATTGTGAAGATAAAATCTCATATAATACATGTGGATCGACCGGCGCCACGTTAAATGTCACCGGACAAAGAAAATATTTTGAAAAGAATTGAAAATTACGCTGCATAAATTGGTTTAAAATATGTTTAATATTAGATTTTGTTTTTACGCCTTTGCTTATCTTGTATTGAAGCTCTATCATTTTTAAAATAAAGATGGACCGCAATACAACTTAGATAATGGTCGGTTAAATGCTTGTAGGTAAAAGAAAACTAGTTTCTGAATGTTATCTCTCTGACCATAGAATATGTAGATGTTGAATTAAGTAAATTACCGCTAAGTAGATATTATAACCATATTGTCAACGACTTCTTTTCAATATGAAAATAAATAGTAAAAAAGTGATGTTAAACGAGCTCATTAAAATGTGCTTACAAGCTTTTTGAACAACCCAACAAAGTCACAAACATTTCTTGTATGTTACTAAACAAGAAAAATATAATAGCGCTATACGTTTTAATAAAAAAATAGGGAAAGATACCCTGCATTTTTACTAGTATTTTAAATTCGAAAGTTACTGTATGTCTCTCTGTAACACTTTAAAGACTAAAACGCTGCACCGATTTCAATTAAAGTTGGCGTGGATATACTTGTTCTTGAGGAATAACCGCAGTAACTGATATACATATGGGCAGAGTGGGCGGTGAAAGCTATCTAATATATAAAATTCTCGTGTTGTAGTTAAACTCCTCCGAAACGGCTTGACCGATTCTTATGAAATTTTGTGTGCATATTAGGTGTGTCTGAGAATCGGACAACATCCATTTTTCATACCCCTAAATGATAAGGGTGACCCATCCTTAAATATTTTTTATGGCAAAACAACGTTTTTGCCGGGGTCAGCTAGTTACTTTATAAAATTAATGTAGATGCATGTACTAAAAAATCTAAATAAAAATATACTTCTAAATAATAATATCCTACAACTCTATTTACTGGAATAAAGTGAAAAGAGAAGCAGTAAATACCTGTATGGATCATTTAACAATCACTTATAACTCCAGACGCAAGACCACTAAGGCAATTTCATACAACTATATTTTCTGAGAATATTGCCGGGTGCTGGTGCAAGTCAGTTGAACAAGTTTGGAACTAGTACAAGAGTAGTAGCAGCTTACAGAAGTTTCTTAACACTTGCATTCCTTGCTTGAATTATTGCATAATATAAAACTAACAGTTTCCATTGTTCCGCATCACTGTTTTTATTGGTACTTGTAAAATGTTTGATGGTACCGGGTTTGTAATAGTTTGTTTCGTCTTGGCAACGTTTAAGCCGAAATTTTTTGTGCTTGTTTTAAATTGCTGCTTTTAACTTTTGATAATATTGACAACATAATTATAATTCTTGCAGAATGAACAAATCAATTTAGAATTGCTTTTTAATAAAAGAAATAAATAAATATTGACGACGTGACGTGAAGTTAGTACCGTCACTTATTATTCTCACTCCTTTATTATTCAGTTACTTATATAAAAGACAAAATAGCGAAAAAAGTGTATTTCCACTATTTCAAATTTCATTGAAATCGGTGGAGTGGTTTAGCCGTAAAACTTTTACACACGTACAGACAGTGATAGTTTTGAATTTACAATTATCGTATAGAATATGTATAAACTTTTAGCTCTTATCGTGACTTTGCTGAAAAATTGCATAAGTTTACATTTGAAACGAAATTGTTAGAGTTTTAAATTTATTAGTCCTCCCAAATTGAAAAATTGTATTAGAATTCGCATAGATCTTCACAAGTATTTTCAATTGTCTGTACTTTGGAATTTAATATGCCTGGGTAATTCCAGTCGAGAAAAATGCATGTCTGGAGTTCGTAGATAAGAGACTTGGAAAAGAAAATTTATTTTACAGTTAATATAACATAAGGTTTAGTTTTGAATAACTTAAATACTTTGAATATTTAAAATAGATAGAATGTTTTTTGATGTTAATGATGTAGAAGGCTTTGTTACTTTTTAAACAATGTTATTGCGAATAAGTGCGCTGCATAGTTAGATAATTAGGGGTGGTAACACTGACCACAGCACAACGCCAGATGTCAGATAGTACACACTTCTGAAAAGTTCACTCCTTTTACTTTGAATATTTTGTACTAGTATGAAACTAGTAACAATAACTATCCAAGCACGTACATAAGCCTCACTCAAAAATAAAATTAAACATTAAACCTCCACTTTATTTCTATCTCACAAATCTTTAACGGTGTTGATCACACCATAAAACACACCGAAGAAACCAAAAGCCGTAATCCAATTTACGGCGAACAACAAACATTATAAATAAACACCGAGGACCCCACAAATAGCGAAAACTATAAATAATACGAGCACATAAACATCGTCGTAGTTCAACGCCATGATATTGATAATAAAAATTCCTTTCCGGACTCGCGAAGGGGAGATCTTAAGACGACTACGTACTGAATGCCAAAGTGTAGATAAATAGAAATCTAGCTTAAAGTCGTGTGTTGGAAATTAAGTTACGCGATAATGTCCGGTAAAAATCGTTTAATTCTATAGCGTTTTTAGATCGTTGTGGATAACCCACTATATTGTGAATGTTAAATGTTCGTATTTAGTTTTTCATTACTTGTTCAAAAAAAATCTTTTATTCGATGTATTTTTTGCAGATTTAACAGACATCGGTGGCTAACCTTTTGGTCCTATGTATGTATGTAATCATCATCATCATCAGCCTATCGCAGTCCACTGCTGGACTGCTTGGAGAGGCCTATGTATGTAATGATTTGCGAAAATAACTTTTATTTAGTCTATTGAAATCTATATGTTCATTTTCTTGTATTTTTGAAATTAAAAATAAAATTATTTATAATGGTTTTTATAAACTTGTGTCTTTTTTGCAAAATAGTAGAAATATTTTTTTCTCCTTCAACATAATTTTAGTATAAATATTTTTTGTCTAGAAATTGATAATTAGAATATTAATATGTTTCTACATTAAATATTGGCTTACTATTTTTTTTCTCTTAACAAATGTAAAACGGTCACTTTTCTACGGACATTTTCATTTGAAATTTTCTAGTGTAATAAACTATTTCTCAGTTCCAGTAAACGTAATAAGCTTAGTAAGTTTATATCGGTATGAGACGTAGTAGTAAGACTTGCCCTCAAGTTATAAAAATATAATCAACAACTTAGTTTACTCTGTCTTTTTTTTACGAAACTTTAAAGTCTTATGTTTTCTTTGTTTTCAGGTTTACTGCAAAATCTAACAACGGTCTGATATTTTACTAAGTAAGTCTTTTTCTATTCTTAAAACCTTTTAACCTGTATTTTCTATAAAGTTCTGGTAGGTTTTGTGCAAAATGATAAAGCAATACGATAAATAATGTTTCATGTGCTATGTTTGTAATGTTTTTGTAAAAAAAATAAAGATACTAATAATTCTTGAGGGTAAAGGTATCGCGATAGGAATATTTTCTAAAACATGTTGAAAATACATTTATCTTGAGCTTCTTATCTGGTTTTCTTCTATTTATTTTAACTGACTCAAAACACAATTCAAAATCTCTGTAATAGAATCCTATGAAGTAACTGACTTTTAAAAAAGTGGCCATTAGTTTCTTTGCCAGCATTCTTCTTATAAAGCTCTACGCATTTTGGAAACTGGAAGATATAGATCGACACAAACAGGCAGTAGATTTTGGTGCTTTCATCTAATATACCTTGACAACACAGCACATGCTGTGGCGTCTGTATGTGTCGATCTATGATTTTTAACTGTAGCTTCGATTTAACATTCATAAATGTCACTTAATGTTTTAATTGAATAAATGATTTTGAGTTTATTAAATTGTGAATTTTCAAATCCAGTTAAACTGTCTGTTAAAGTGAAATGAATTTTAAATATAAACTTGCTATATTGGCTTATTTTGTCATTCATATTATACTAATATAATATGAATATAAAACTAGACAGTGAACATCAACAACATAGCTTCTATACTAGTAATAGTATCACGAATCTTGAACTATAATTAGAGTTTTATGGCAAACGAAGGAAACATCATTGTAAATACTGTTTTCCCCTTATAATTTCATCTGTAACTGACATAATGATTGCCTTCTCGCCCCATTACACTGATGTGTTCATATCGATGTTCACACATTGGAATTTCAAATTCACAATCCCAAAAGCCGTCAATAAAGTGAACCATAAAATTCGATCACCCGACGGTAATATAAGATTGTTGACGTAGACAGTGCTATGTTTATATTTTGTGTTAAAATTAATATTTTTGGAGAAACGTTCTTGATGTTAGGAATCCAGTTTTGGATTGCTTTCATTTTAAATAATTTAAAAAGGTGTATGGCAGTATTTAGCTTTTGAAATTGTGCCCATCTTTAAACCTAGAAATAAACACGGAATGTTTAAGGTGGATATTGTAAAACTAAATGATATTGAAAGAAGGAGAAATACATTTACTTGAGAGATAATACGCTTTCAAACATACAAATACTTGGCCTATAAAGCACTTCTGGAGCTCTCCTTGATTACGGTGGTAGGCGGCCGCGTGGTTTAATAAGTAAACCGATTTTCTGGGACTCCCAAATACACCCTCTGTCGCCAAAACTGAGGGTGTGGCGCGAAAAGCGTTCCTCACTTTTAAAAGAATACTTTTTGACTATCTTTACTGAATAGTAAAGATTTGTGTAATTACTCAGGATAGTTAACAACTAAAAGACATTGAAAATAAGATGAAAAGATAAGTCCATTTGAGGTGGGCGTTAAGGAGTCGCTCACGCAAACAAACAATTAGTTTTTTTTGGACAATACGGTCGTTTTCAGATAAAAACACTGGAGTATATTTCAGTGGCACTCTCAGCCCGGTTGCACTTGGTGATTAGAAATAGTTACCGAGGGTAAGCAACAACGGCGGGGTCAATACCTGGATGGGCGAACGCTGGTGGCCTGTTACTATGAGCGTCTCCGTGATTCGGAGATCACGTTAAGCAGTCGGTCCCGCAGCTTAGTTGTAGGACTTTGGGCGGCTTAAAAACATCCAACGGCTAACTAATTACGTAGCCACAACTTTGTATTGCCAGTCCCTAACCCGCACTCGGCCAGTGTGGGGACGTATGGCCTTAACCCTCTCCTGAGAGAGACCCGAGCCCAGCAGTGGAACGTTATGGGTTGTTGATGATATTTCAGTGAATTATATTAATAATATCTAGATCAACATACGTATAAGCAAACGAATGATGACATTATTTTCTCATCTTTCTGTGTTAGGTATGTCTATGTACGCAAAATGTAAATTATTTTGGAGATATTATACTTAGGAGGTGTGTAGTTAACATCCATATAAGTCACAGTCACATATAAGTATGACATTTATTCGACCTAATTAAGTAGGTATAGAGATATTAATCGTTATTTGTTTTCAATTTTATATTACTAATTTTAATTTTAAGGTTTACCATTATCAGTACTACTGATAGTTATTTATAAGTCTACTCATCTATATACTTATAATAATTAGTAAGTAACACTAACTTCACAGTAGGATGTACCAATATCCTACTAATATTATAAACGCGAAAGTTTGTAAGTATGGATGGATGAATGGATGGATGTTTGTTACTCTTTCACGCAAAAACTACTGAACGGATTTGGATGAAACTTTACAGTAATATAGCTTACACATTAGAATAACACATACCTAGGCTACTATTTGACGTAATAACCAATATACACTAGTCGATAAATATGAGTCAAACAAATTAATCATTACTACCAAAAATTTGTGAATGAATACTTTCTTGATTTACACTTTTATACTAACATAATCATGAAAAAAACACAAAACATTGATCTCTTGTTTACCCATTTGAAAAAGTTACTGATCGATCTAGGTGAAATCTTTTAGGATAAATGAACTCAAAACTGTACGGCGTTAAAATAATAAAACCATGCATAAAATACGGCTGAAACATAATATATCTGGGACTTCGGCACGTTTCATCTGCTCTCAGTATTACTGTAACCACGTCAATAAACTTTTATAGTTTCGTTAAGTCCGCATAATAAAAAATGTTATCTATTTGACAAATAAATGCCACTGTGTTTTTATTTATAAAAAAACCTTCACTATCAATTTGCCTTGCATTGTAAAAGGAACTGTTATAATAAATTACTTTACGCTAGCAAAGCTCCCCGGCCATTCTACAAGGAATAATATTTTTTGTTGCGAGTGCAAGGCTTTGCTTTTAATGGAAACTTTCGCTGCAGCATCAAGCTGTCAGGGTTGTAACATCTTAAGAAGTATTTTATAGTTGTTACTTCCTTTATTTGTTAATATGTTGTTATTTCATTATTGCTTTAGAAGTTAATTTTTGACCGGCATAATTAATTTGTATTTTATATCTAATACCTATACCTTTTGTTTCTTTGGTATTTTGGTGACATTAGCTTTTTCTTTTATGAAAAACACACCTCAAATGTTTCTTTTAATATGTTATTTTTGTCTCAAACTAATATATCACGTCAAATCATAATATTAACCATTTGGTCGCTTAGTTACTTACCTGTTGCTATTCGCATGCCAGTAAGCTAAAATTTGCTGCTATTTCGTATTTAGCTGCGGTATTTAATACAATGCCAAAATTTGAGCTAAAATACATATTCTCTTCAAACTTTACATGTCCACAAACTGACCGAATCAAACAACTGTTATACTCAATAGTAACAAGAAAAATGTTCTATTTAACATGAACTATTTTGCGTTTTTAACGTAAGCCTACGATTTTGAACTTGGGAATGTAAGAGATGTGAGTTTATTTAAATTTTTCATTTCACTGTGTCATAATCTTATAATGTGTCATTCTTCCGTTTATCATTTATCTATACTAATATATAAAGCTGAAGAGTTTGTTTGTTTGTTTGTTTGAACACGCTAATCTCAGGAACTGCTGGTCTGATTTAAAAAATCTTTCAGTTTTAGATAGCCCATTTATCGAGGAACGCTATAGGCTATATACCATCACGCTAAGACCTATAGGAGCGGAGCAACAATGAAGAATATTACAAAAACGGGGGAAAATTATCACGCTACAGGCAATAGGACACGTAAACGAGGTTGCGTGGCTCGGCGAGTTTTCTTATAAAAACAAAGGATTTATTATTGTATACTATCTTCGAAGTGTTGCACTATCTTTCAAAGATCATCTCAATATGTCAGAACGTAACTCATTTTCTTCAGTCATCTTTATTATAAGTTTGCTTCAAGCAACATGACGTACATGACATTTGGTATTCATATTAAACTTTTGATTACTTTGATCCGTGTTATTAGAATTATGTTAATATTTGTGAAATATTAAACCTAGATTTAATTAAATTGGAGACGGTAAATCCTTCGTTGCAAATATTATGTGATGTTGATATTTTACAAAACAAAGTTAGTCTTATTATGATTCTTATATAAGTTTTAGATAACAGATGAATATTTCCTAATAATGATCATATTAGTTAAGCTCGAGATGTCTTTAATAAAGTAAATTTTCATTTTGGTAAAGGTACTCTAAGGAATTAACCAAACCAAAATGTCTTTGAAGTGTTATTTTTACATTTAAAAGTTTTATCAATTAAATACGTTATTTACAATATTCTCAATTACATTGCAGTTCAAACGTAAGACTTCACTCTATTCCGTACATTACTTGTTTAAATTTTTTTTTAACATCTCATCAATACTTACATTAATAGGAAGTCGATTAGAATACGGTAAACATGTTACCTATTTATTCTAATCTATCGTATAATATATACGATAACCTTACCGTGTAAACTTTATTCCAAATTCGAATATACATACATTTAGAAGAAACTCTAAACAGACAAGATGTTTTTTTTATGTATGACACTGCCAAAATGACTCTGCTCTGCCTGATGGAAAGCATCGGTAGAATCCAAAAGTGGTGGTCACCTTACTCATTCCGTCGTTTATATTATATGCTTAATTATAAGTTTTCTTAATGTTTTTAAAATTACAGCACGGACGGACAGGATAAAAGTTAAGACAAAACTTATCGTTTTTAGCTCCTGCAGTCTTCATCGCTACGTCTTGATCTTTAAATTTATCTGTTTTCCATTCTTCAGTTTACCTTTTTACTTTGTTCAGACTAGCTTTCAATAAATTGCAATATCAAGCTTAATTCATATCAGGAAGACGGCGGAATTAAAAAAAAAGCAGCTTAAAACCCTATTTGAAATTAAGATTTCGTAAGTCTTAAATACAATGGATAGAAAAGATAGTAAATTGAGCATTATTATAAAAATGCTTCGAAATACATAAAATATCTATCACTGTGAGATACACGATTATAAAAAAAGATGCCATGCTTTCAATCATGCAAATAATAAAACTGATTTACACCAAAAACAAGCCAATACCATAAATCACATTAAAGGCATGAAAAAAACAATATAAGTGTCAGGTTATTTTTCGCACAGATATTATTGTTTTAGGGACAAGAAGTTGGGGTAGGTTGATATTTAATTTAATGGGAGGCCCATATAAAAACATGAGGGACATGTTTAGGGCACACTTTGTCGATTTCTCTACTCGAATTATTGAAGGGGAAATGTGTAAGGGAATTCGACAGCATTTGAAAATGTGCCTTAATAGTTGGATTTAAGATTTATTTTTTCACGAATAAAATGAAGTGTATACCTAGTGTCAGCTATTAAATTATCAAAGTAATCTAGTGATAAAAATCTAGATGCAAAATAAAATGTATCACTTATGGCTTCTTAAGTTAGGGGAACGAATAAATGTAATGGTGAGTGTGGCCTGTTTTGAATTATACCGTGAAGTGAACACTTGGGAATAAAACTTAGAACAGGAGTCATAAACTTATCGTTTCTAATTGCTTCAGATATAATTGTCAACGATATCGTCTTTAACCTTAGTTACATTTATTTCAGTGCCATTTGTAATGAAATATTTTAAATGTTGTACTAAAGCAACATCTATTATAGCAGGTATCTACGTCAAATCTTAACAGGAATTTTTAGTTTTTTTTTTTTAATGGTATACTGGGTAGACAAGCAGACGTATCGCCTGATGGTAAGCAAGTATCGCCGCCCATGGACATTCGCAACACCAGAGGCGTCACAAGTGCGTTGCCGGCCTTTGAGGGATGGGGGGATTGGGGTATGGGCCTCACTCACTCGGTGAAACAGAGTGCAAGCGCTGTTTCACACCGGTTTCACCGATTGTATAACGCTTTAACAACACGTGACTACGGCTATTGAAACTTGTTTCATGCTTTTTCAGCGTCGCTTTTTGTCATAGTTGGGTTTTAGTTTTTACTTTTTTTTATAGCTATATAATTATAAATAGTATTTCAGCTTCACCCAAATACATAAAACGGTTAAAAGATATGTGATAATCATACAATTAAGGCCTCGTATTGACTACACGCTCCTGGCGCGCGCACCATTAACGACCACACCGAGAATGCGTTCCGTGGAACGCATTCCAAATATTTGAAGTATATCAACTAAACTACTGTTCCAGTGTTCGACCGTTCATCATGCAGGCCAGTCGTGTACGCAACAAAATACACAATAGCATCGCTCCCGTCTTAACAGGCACGCGCGCCACCAGTGTACTGTCTTTGATACGCGGTTAAAAACCGACAACGAATAGAACGGCCCACTCCAGATTCGCGAATCCTAACTAACACATTGGCACGCGTTCCAAAATGGTTATGAATTCGCACGGCCGGAACGCGCGCCAATGTTCGTCCTCTTGGAGCGTGAAGTCGATACCCATCTTTACGAAAAAAACAACATTCTTCATTATAACAAATAAAATAAAAACAGAATAAAAAATCTATGGAGTATTTGTTCAAAAAGGGTTTACCAGTGGGCTAGTTGAATATAGAATGTTAAATAGGTGGATTAAATTGGAGATATTTTCATTTTATTATTTCATTAAAGAAGTGTTAAAATAGAAAACCTTTGGTAGTTGTATTTCTAACTTTGATTGATCAACCCTTGGGATTGCGTTGTAATTAAACTTTTTGTTTACGCAGTCCAATTGGGCCGAGGGCTGAATAAGGATAATACAGTGAAATAAATTATCCTGTTATTTCTTTTACTACATAACTGAGTAGATACAAAAATTGTCTTTAAACAAAGGCTATAAAAAGTATACAACTATAGCAATTCTTGTCAATATATTTAAATTTACATTTAAAATCATTTTGTTAAACATTTAAATCCTCGGGCGATAGCAAACTTCAAAATTCAGAAGCTATTATGATGATTATGGTCTAATTGTTCTTTTACTTTAGAACTTGTACTTTAGTCCAGCTTTGGTGATTTTACCTGGAAAATTTTCCGAGAGTTTGGAAAATTGATGAAATTATTATTATAGATTAACTTGTGTATCTTTATTTGTAACACGGCGCTCGATTATTTGTTTATATCAGTTTAATTTCATGTAAACTTGTAAATAAACGTTTTAAAGAATAAAGGTTCAAATTCATGAATACATTGTCACCCTTTACAATTGTATTCTACCTATATTTGAAAGTCTCTTTTTAAGGAGACGCTTATATCCAGTCGTACATTGTTTAAGGCTGTTGATATAAAACGTGTCACCCACCGATATCCTAAATCTTCTTTTTCTTCAAGTACTATCTCCACCACAGTGGTTGGCGACCACATGTCTGTTCGTCTCCTTGTCTTCAGTCATTAGTTCATCTGTGCTTTCTACATCCAACTAGTCTCTTACATTTTTAGTCCAAGATGTTCGCCTTCTACCTCTACTGCTTCTAAGTCTAAGTTTAAGTAAAAACTTTTCATTTGCACCTACAGTCCTTTCTAATAACTCGATTTCTAAAAGCGGAAAATTTAAAACACATTCCTCTAAATAGCTTTTATGAGTCACAAGTTATTTTCACTTTAAAACTATGCACTAGTGTGAACGACTAGAGTATTTAATCGTGTTACAACTTAGGTTCTAAATTTCACCAATCGTGCATATCGCACTGAGCAACTAATAAAGACTTTATAACAGCGCTGAATGTGAATCATGCCAAGTACTTCTAGTTCGAGTTATTTGAACTATAGAACTGCTAGTTTAGACACCCTTGATATGTCACAACTTTCTTCTCATTGTCGTCATGTATAGGAAACATAGTTAGCTAAAATCTCCGTTCCACGCAGAATTTTAAAAAGGAAATTTGGGTCTATTATACCACGCTGGCTAGACGGAGTTCTGTAGTGTTTTTGTCACGTTTTTTTCCTCTTTACAGCGCTGTTGTTCTGCGTAATTTGCCCCTTTAGTGAGCTCTTACGACACCTACGATGTAAATAGGGGTGGTGAGACACCATACTTACAATGCGTCACCAAACGGACTTTCCTACTGTTTTCTTGGAAGTGATTTTGTGCGGCGGAAAAACTTAACAGGGAGCAGTGGGTGATTTGACCAATGAGCGCGCGCGTTTTTGAAGTTACCAATCTTTACTTTTTACTTACTTTACTTACTTTTTACTTGGCTAGATATGAAAGGTGACAGTAATTAAGTACGTATTGAATTAGTAATTTTCTTAGCGTCCTGAATATTAAAAATATCTTTACTTTTATAAAATTAATCAATACGACTAAGGTTTTACTTAATATAAAGCTATAACATACATTACTAGCAAGAGTTACATATTTTCAAATATTTGATAGAAAAAACTCTTTTAAAAGAACTCTTTTGAAATAGTACCTTCTTCGGCTTAGTTGCGTAGCTACACGGTATCTTCAAACTACGTAATTTCATTAGCCATTGTTACGTCTATAAATATTAATTTGCATTGTCATTTGCTAACAATTTAGCCGTTGCCGACGTTATACCCCAAGGAAGTTTGACGACACTCCTCGCTAACAGAAACACGATATTATACAGTACCGTTTGCATGTAGCTCTCAGTTGAATACATGTTTTATTTTACTATTTTAGACATTGATGTTTTAACTAGATCAGAAAAGTGAGAGTTCTTAATTAACAGACGGAAGACTTGATGAGTGACTGCCTCCAAGAGTGATAGGAAATTTAGGTTGTACTTATTCAAGGTCGTAGAGCCATGCGTATTTCAGCACAAACGGGCATGTTGTACTGGGACGGTACTACCCTCTTACACAAGACCGACCTAAAATAACTGTATTGGTGCTGTCGTCTTTCGTTGGTAAGTGCGACAACGGAGGCCCAATATTGCAGAAGCATCTTAAAAGGCCGCCATAGTGTGGTCACCATGCTGCATTGTGAGCATTCGCAATGAATATGGTGACCGCCACTTTAGGCTTCTGCTCATACTTTCCATCAGTCAGACTAGTCTATTTTGGCAGGCTCATACATAAAAGAAACAAAAGCAATGAAAGAATTACTTTAAATCGGATCTTTGCCAGGCCGTGATATTTCTCCGAACAAGCCTCGATAGATGTGCCGAAGTTAACCTCTCGCACGGTTACTTATTTATGTATTGCAGGTGTATCAGACATGGGAATTGTATCAAAATGTAAAGGGGCCTCCGCGCCAGTATTAGACGATTTACAAATCAATATTTGTTATCTACCCATGTTATTTCTACTTTTTTCTATCATATTTAGCTCCTATTGGTCTAAGCGTGATGTTTTCTATCCTGTCATAAGCACGCTAACACTCATTAAAAATATGAAAATCGGTTGGATAGTGTCGGAGTCCATCGTGAGGAACAAGTTAATTATGATTTTATCACATTGATGATTGAATATTGATTATGATCTTATCACACTAATATTATAAATGCGAAAGTAAGTTTGTTTGTTACACTTTCACGCGAAAACAACTTAACCGATCCTCATAAAACTTTGTGCACATATTCTTGGAGGTATTAGAAGAAACATGGAATATTTATTAAATGCGAGCGAAGCCGCGGACGAAAGCTAGCTAAAAATAAAAGAGTTTGAAGCATTTGATTTTTTTATTTACGTGACAGACGTTACCGTGGGAGAGCCACGCTTCGGCATGAATGGGCCGGCTCGACCGGAATGATACCACGGCCTCACAGAAAACCAGTGTGAAATAGTACTTGCGCTGTGTTTCACCGAGTGAGTGAGGATACCGGAGGCCCATAACCCAAAACCCCTCTCCCTATCTCCCCTCCCTATCCCCCAAAGGCCGGCAACGCACTTGTGACGCCTCTGGTGTATGCAGGTGTCCATGGGCAGCAAAAAAAAACAAAAAATTAGACATAAATATTGAGAAACAAAAGAATGATTTGTAAAAGTAAAAACATTTAACTAGCAGCAACACTATCCATCTTGAGAAAGGAAAAAGTAAAAAAAACAACCACATAAATACCCAAAACAGAAGCCAAAGGGTGCGAACTCAATGAGTGATTTACAACATCGGAAACACATACAAATAAACATATCACTTTTTATATTATACGTATCGTTTATCTCCAAGTGTTTTATTTTATGGTTCGTAAAATAAATTACAGATACGCACATTATCTGTAATTTTATGATAGGTTTAGTTTATAGTGGTGCGAAAGAACTTCGGTGACAATGTATTTAATGTGGTATTTAATATTTTTTTAAATATTGATATAAAAATGTATTACATTCTAGAATACTATAGACAGGATTATTAAACCATATAAATGATCTAATTTAAAACTGATTTTCAAAAACTCACTTTGTCTATATAGCCACTATATCGGTTCACTTAGATTAAGGTCTAACAAAATTCTGTCAAATTTTTTTATTGAAAGTCCAAATTTTTTTTTTTTTTTTTTTTTTTTTTTTCAATCATTTGCATTCCTTCATTATGTCGAATCATATAACTCAGTTTAGGATGCAGCATAACATATACAAAGTATTTATTTTTATTTCAATATCTCTTTTCATCTAGATCTATTACAATTTTTTATATGTACTCGTAAACCATAGATAAAATATCCACTTTTCGATTTACGATTGCAATCGAACTTATCCCCTCACTATTGAACTGAACTATCGAGCTTAAGGTCGAACTTCAGATGCTCGAGTAAAACGAATATCAGTTCATAATTTATGTTCGTGATTTTATTTGACCATGGAAATGGTTCCCCGGTATTGTTTAACACAATTTGTGTTCATAGGTAAATTACTACGCTCTTGGTGTTTTGTGTAACCCTAAGATATATGCATCTCCATTGTCTGATAAAAGAGAAAGATTTGTTTGTATATGAAAAGGGCTTCCGAAAAGGGTAGATGAAGGTATTACACAATTTATAATGTTACTATTTGTTCATTGTTGTGCTACTAAGTTAATCTGAGATAAAATTTTGATTATATATTTCGTTTAGATTTTGAAATTTAATCTTAAAGTGTTTATTTATGATCAACTAGCAGCCCGTCCCGGCTTCGCACGGGGTAAACAATTATTTATTTTTGGAAATTTGTATATAAAAACAGTTTTTCACAAATATTTTTATTTATTAAAAAAATATTATTTATTAATTATATATTAAAAAAAACCCCACAGTTATATTTGTATGTAAGTCTATTTATGTTCAATTTCTTTGATGGTTTAATTGGCGGGCACTTAAATAAGTAATATTTATATCGGATATTATATACATTTTTACTATGTTTTTTCAAGTAATTAGAATAAAAGCAGAGTCGAATAAAATATATACAGTCTAAATTAAACGTTGACAACTTTCAACTAAAAATGTATCTACCTATACATCTAGGTATTTCAAAGAAATTTTTGTTCGTGTCGATAGAAACTTGCCTATCATTATTTAGTATTTTCCGTACAAAATTTTTTTTTTTGTTTGGTTTTGTTGTTTTGTGCTTTTTATTTTGGTTTTATATATTTTTTTGTGTTTTTTTTTGTTTTTTATTTTTTATTAAAAAAGGGTTTGTCATTAATCATTTTCATTCTTATTATTACTTAATAATTTACATTTTTAGTATTTTTTATTTTATAGGTTTACTTTTACATTATTTACAGATATAATATTAAGGTAGATTTACGTTTTTTACGCTTCACTGTAAACTACGTTGGCAGTGGTGTTTGTAGATGGCAACAAAATATATTCATTTTCAGGAGATCCCACTCGAAAAGGGCAACATATAGTTGTCCATGAGAAAAGCATTATTTTCTTAGGTCGATGCCAACCATCGAAAATGTTTGACCCTGGGACTTATTTATTGTGAGGGCAAATGACGTTTTTAGAGGAAACTGTAACCTCTTAAAAGATATAGGCAAGTCCGTAGGAATCATGGGGATCCGCGGTATGTGGGCGAGCTGTCCGGCCGCGGCCCCGGTGATTATAGTGGCTATTATGACGTTCTCCCGCAATTCCTTCACCAGAAGTCTCGTGCCATTGCACATGCTGGGAGGGTTATATCCATAGGTTCCTCAGCAGCATTACGGGAGTGCCTACCTTTAATTGTAGTTCGTGGGGCGGCAAGCCGGAAGGATTCAGGGAATTTAAAAATTCTTGTGGATAGTGCACTGTATCTTCGATGTTGCATACTGTGTCAATAGATTTGTAAGATTTAAATTCACCGGGTACTTTTTCCATAATAATTTTGTTAATCTCATTAACCGATTCATTTCGCGGGGATACTATCGCTTTCGAACAGAGCCAATTGAAATTTCTCTCCGTAAGATTTTGTATGTCCGGATATATTGTGTCCACAAGAATTTCTAGACTCTGAACGATTTGACCCAATTCGTTATCCAACAATACCTGGGGACTGTTTGCAACCGGAGACGGTAATTTTCCGTCTCCAAGTTTTAGAAGTTTTTGTGAGAAATTATTATCGTCATTGTCACTTAAATGTGCTCTCATATTTGTGCGCAGATTAAGAGTTTCAATCGATTGCCATAAAGTTGATGATTTAAGGCAAGCTCGAATAACGTCAGCTCGAGTACCTTTTGTTATAACTGGTAATGTTTGACGAAAGTCTCCAGCTAAAACAAACGTCACGCCCCCCATTATACGGTCTGAGCTTCGGATGTCTCTCAGCGTGCGCTCCACGGCTTCCACGTGCGCCCTGTGGCTCATGGTGCACTCGTCCCAGATGACCAGCGAAGTGTCTTGTAAGAGCTGCCCCAGCGGACCGTTTTTGCGGATCGAGCGCTATGGCGGCTTTGTTTACTGTTTGAATTTTTTAATTCGTAATATCTTTTGAATGGAAAGTCCAATTTAAATAATTTAAAAACTATTTTATAGGTAGTTAAATGGTCTTGACCATAAAATAATTTATTTGGATAAGGATTAATATAAACACATAAATAGCATGGTTTGGATTTGGTTAGCATTTTCATTAATGTTTAAAATGAAAAAAGTTGTTGTAGTGACATAACTACAGTAGTTGGACATATGCTACCGCGGAGTTTTTTGTAGACTTTATGATGTTCTTCAATATTGTTGTACATCATTTTGTTCTATCGCTAATAGTTTCGGCAGCGCATTCGACGAAAGACATTTTAAGACTCATTTTTCTACACCTTCGGTTACATTGTTCAAATTTTACCAAGGATCCCTAATTTTTTTCAAAATGAAATGTAGCCTATGTCAAATTGGAAGAATGTAGCATTCTATTGGTAAAATTTTTTTTTAAATCGGCCCAGTACTTTTTGAGCCTATTCATTACAAACATACAAACATAGGTACAAATCTTTCCTCTTTATAATATTAATAATATTAGTGTAGATGTAGATTAATCAGTTTAAAGTTATTTTGTCTGTGAAATCATTGCAATTGCACGGATCATTATACTACTGCGATAGAACATAATTAATAGGTTATCTAATAATTTTTATGATACAAAAATACTATAAAGTGTTAAATAAGCTCTCCTTAAATCAGCAAAAAATGTATGGCTATAGTAGTGAATTCGCATTAGATGCATTAATTTTAACACTTTAATCATCCCCTAAAACATATAACTTTATTCTAATGCTAAAAAACAATATAAGAAAAAAAAGTCGTGTGGTGCCACGGGACACCAGATAGGAACGAAGTTTCTTATTACGTTCCTTATTAACAATCATTATAATTTAGGTATTCAAATAAATAATAAACCGGACGTGAATACCTGAAGTGGTCCGGAGAATAGCTGAAAATCTCTTCTAAGCATCCCAACCTCATCTCTTTGTTAATTAAACACAGTTCGTTACTGTCAATAGATGACGCTATAAAATGACGTCACTTTCCAAATTGCGGTGTTACGAGTATCCGCTAGTGAATGACTTTTGCTATTTTGCATAGAATAGTTATCGCATCTCGGCCTTTTAGCTAAAATCAAAGTGTAGTATTTGTTATTTTCAGTTTAATATCTGAAAGATCGCTCACTGAGGGACCGATATATTAAACTGTTTATCGTGAATTGACGGTATGTTTGAGGCTCGCTCCACTCCCATCACGTGTCGATCCGGCATTGCACTGCGCCGGGAACGGCTCACATTATACCTGAAACTAATCCACATTACTTCAATGTTTGACAGGATTCAAATTCACAACCCTAATGCAAGTGTTCCATACTGGCACAGAACAAAATGGACAAAAAAAGAACAAAATGGTCACTTATGCTGTCACCTGCTCCGTACTTATTACATACAACTTACAGATGGCGCTATACTTTTTCGTTCACAAAATCTTGAACTTTTTAAGGAACTTCGTTCTAATAAACATGAAATAAGTTATGCATTATTCTAAAAAATGTTAAGCTTTCAGTTTTTATAAGTAGTCTTCTGGAATACGAAATAAATATAACTACAAAAAAATATCAATGACATCATAATATGGATTTATCTGAACTAGATCACGACTATCCATGCCACTGTTTGGTAAAACAATCAACTAACGTCTTGCCGATGATTGCCGCTTCCATATGGTTAGGTACTTTAAGAACTAGCACGATGACACTACTCACACGGGAATTAGTCACATTATGTTATAATTATCATATTTCATAGTTTAATCATTAAGAAAAACGGGTTGCAATCCAAGGGTGCCAGCAGAAGTGAAAACTTAAACATAAACGTAATGCAGTTTTGATTTATTAAACACTATGAACGATGCTATACGAATGTATACCTTGCTTTGCCTTTAATGTTCCTTTAAAACCGATAACTACAGAAACGTTTATTTTGATGTCTTAAAAAAAAGGTTAATGCTATATGCAGTATAATAAAATATAATAATAATAAAAATTCCCATGGCGCTCATAGCCCAGTTGCACTCGGTGATCAGAAACAATCACCGAGGATAACCAACGATGGCGCAGTCAGTACCAGTTAAGTAGTCGGTCCCGGCTGTTATCGTAGGATTGAAGTATAGAAGATAGTGAAGCTTTCAATTTATTATATTTTTTTTTCTATATATATATAAATACAAATTAAAAAAGATGATGGTCCAAACGGTTAAATTAGATGTTGGTTTCATTTGACATTAGAAATCGCAACTTCAGGTAAGCAAAAATATGTGCAACATAAACCACACAGTGTAACATCTGTACAAAGTTTTAATTTTCTCAATCACAGTTTGGAGAACCAAGCGTCTCCCAAGGCACAACACAGAAGCGTTGTGCCTTGGGAGATGCTCATGTCCAGCAGTAGACGAGCAGACGGTGGTGATGGTGATGATCACAGTTTTGTGAAGTTTTGTGAAACAGTCCAAATTATTAAATTCACACAAAACTAAACAATAATCATGAACATTCTAGATATCTTAGAACAAATACAAACGGAAATATAGCCTACGTTAAGTCGCTTACATTGCGTGGGTGTTGCGTTTGTATACACAACCTAGCTTTACTGACATTTATGGGGCGAGAGTCGACAGATGTCTTCTATTCTCAGCCTTTTACAGTCATATAAATATATTATAATACATACAAGCACTGCTATACTGAGATTGTAACAAAAAATTCAAAACACAAAAAAAAAAACATTTCCAATGAACATTTTGTTTGAAATGGTCTGAAACAAATATTTTTTTACTTTGAATCATAATTTCCTTATATAAAATCGGATCAAATGCTTAGTATGTTTTTTCCGTTTTAAGCTTTGTTTATCTCTGTTTATTAAAACAACATGTTCTTCATCTGTTCAGTCAACATTACTTATAATAATATTGGGAAAAATATACTTCATGAATATTTAATCCAGTTTATACGAGGGTAGTTCAAACATGAAAGAGGTACGAATTTAAGCCTCCTTTTTACCCGATTACGGCAAAGCCAAAGGAGGGTTATCATTTTGACAGGCTATGTAAGTTGTTGTTTGTTCATCTATTCCCTCATAGCTCTTTAACTACTTATTAGAACTGGACAAATTAGTTATCGTTAGAAGCGTCTTGATCGTCCGCTGGGTACAGTACTATATATGACGTGTCACTGAATCTAAAGTGGAGCCCTCTAGCCGACATAAAGTAATGTATTAAAAAATAAATTTGAGATAAATATGCCGTGTTTAATATAATTGGAAAGCGCGATACTTGTACATTTCAAATATATATATATTACTAGTTGTTGCCCGCGGCTCTACCCGCGTTTATGTCGGTTATCGCGGTAAACAGTAGCCTGTGTTATTCATATGTATTAACTATATTACTGTAAAGTTTCATCCAAATCCGTTCAGTAGTTTTTGCGTGAAAGAGTAACAAACATCTATCCATCCATGGTAACAAACTTTTGCATTTATAATATTAGTATAGATTAGCATGTTCTCGGAACTTTTTCCATATTTATTCGATAATTGTGATATTATAACTGCACCAAAACATTTCAAATAAAAAAAGTTAAAACGAAAACCCAAATACGACAAAAAACGACGTTGAAAAAGTATAGAACAAGTTTGAAAAACCGTAGTCACGCGTTGTTAAAGAGCTATGGTACGTTTCTATGTAACTCGTGACTACGGCTTTTTAAATTTGTTTTACACTTTTTCAGCGTCGTTTTTGTCGTAGTTCGGTTTTAGCTTTTACTTTTTTTATGGAAGTAAATAGAATGCTACTTATTAAGTGAACACATTTTTTTGTTCTACCGATTTCTGTCTAACGGGTGCGCGATTTTATATTTTAGAAATATACCGGCTTAACTCACAGCTCAGTCCACGCAATAAATACATTTGTTTTTAACGTACCGTGCAAAAGAAATTACTGTTGTGGTAAAATGTATGGATGCTGTAAAAAATCCCCGCACACAGTTAATTTTAAAGAACTTCGGAACAAAGTATCCGACTTTGCTTTGCAAAAGGTTATTATTTTCCGTGAGCAAACACCGCATAATAAACGTCACAATAGTTTACAGACCTCAGTCTACTGCGGATATTTACAACTCTATTATGAGAACTTTAAGAACTAGAATTGTTTGCATAACTGCAAGTGTTAAATGGTGTTCGTAAAAACATGTCACGTGTGAACAAATATTATGCTCAAACAATTTTAGTATCCACAATAAAAATGATTCCTTTGGGACGCAGTTTGTGTTTCACCTATCGTAACTATTAAACTGGTTATATTTACATTGAAAAAAAAAAAGACTTTAAAGTGAGGTCTGAGACTCTGGTGAATTATATTTGAATTCTGAGACTTGCAGTTCGATATTTGGCAGGTTTTCAATTGAATATAGTTCCTTTTTCATATTTTACACGCAAAAGGTTTTGAAATCCCTAATAATTATTGCAATTTGCTTTTCAAAGTATCACCCATAGGTTTAACAGTGTGTGTGAATATTTGTAAAATCGCCCATATTGTCCTTGAAAAAGCCATGTCAGAAAGCGAATGTTAAAATTTGAATGTACTCGTTCATTTTTAGGGTTCCATACCTCAAAAGGAAAAAACGGAACCCTTATAGGATCACTTTGTTGTCCATCTGTCTGTCTCTCAAAACCCTTTTTCTCAGGAACACGTAGAGGTATCAAACTGAAATTCACATCAAACATCAGTCTACTGTCCCATGAAGCTGTGAAAAAAAAACAAACTAACGCAATCAAACTAACTAAGCCAACTCAATGAAAAGATACAGCCAGTTATGCTGCAAATGTATCCGTGGGAGAGCCACGCTTCGACATGAATGAGCTGGCTCGACCGTGGCCTCACAGGAAACCGGTGTGAAATAGCGCTTGCGCTGTGTTTCACCGAGTGAGTGAGGATACCAGAGGCCCTTTTCCCAACCCCTCCCCACATCCTTTTCCCCATCCCCCAACGTCAGCAACGCTCTTGTGACGCTTCTGGTGTTGCGGGTGTCCATGAGCGGCGGTAATCGCTTACCATAAGGTGATCCGTTTGCTCGTCTGCGTCCAATAAAAAAAAATTCTAGATCCGCAAGGGAATCAAAATCTACTTACGGGTACTTCCCGTGAACTCAGAATTTTGAAATTTGGTACGGAGCACCAGTCTTATAACACAGATAAACGAAAAATTGCGAAAAGCATAAATTTTTAGTTACATGATATAATAAAAATATTTTTAATAATTTTAAACTTACTACCTTTTCCTCATGATCGCGTAGAAAAATACATATCAAATACTTAGGTATACCTTTAAGCTTTACAGCTTACGAAAATCAAACTTCGATGTCAACGCAATCAAAAGAAACAGTAATGTAAGTCGCTAATTTGACACTCGTAACTACTTACAAGGGAATCAAAACCTAAAGGACTACTTCCAGTCGACCTAGAATCTTGAAATTTGGCATGAAGCAACATTTTATAGCACACATAAAGGAAAAAATTCGAAAACTTTAAATTTTGAGTTACATCACATAACATTTTTTTTGATAATTATAAACTTATTACCCTATTCCTCATGAACGCACTTCGCCGGTTTTTCTGTGTAAGTCCACGGAATAAAGCAAAAATGTTTTTTTAAAAGACATGTATTTGTTCAAAACTTAACATCAATAAAATATTATTTGATTCTGCGTTAATAAGTTGCTTAAAAATTTAGAATTTAATATAATTCAGACCCGCATTGTTCGTAAGTAAACGGGATTAGTACGGATTTCTCATTTGAGCCTTAATTCTTCGCCGCGAAGATATTCAATGTAACTCTGTGATCGTGTAATTGACAAAACCTTGTTATTGTAGATCAAGTTCTAGATTATCAATCTTTGCGTTAATCAAAGACATTACACGATATGTATATTGGAGAACTGATATTTAATCAGTTGGTAATTGTACTATACAACAACTGATTAATTATGCAAATATGTAAATGCTTGTCCATTTGTCTCCAGGATACAGGCACTGTTTTTTTTTAGAAATACTTGAATGCTTAGAAGTAAACTGATTTCCTAACAATACATTCTTTTAAAACAGTATTAAGATAATTTAGTGCAATAGGATCTCTTTTTGCGAAACATTTTTTTGAATCAAGATATTATAGTAACTTTTAAACTTTGAGATAAAATTATTGTTCTGTCTAATCTGTTACACGACGATCACTTTACCACAACTAGAACCATCTGGATGAAATTTAGTCTCCTAATCGTCCAGTAGATCAGTCCCCATGCCCGAATATCAATAACTTAACTGACTAACCTATTCACCCTTGAAGACATAAAATGAAATGCATTTCAAAGCGGAATATGCAACGAAAAATTGTTTTTCATTTTATTTCATTACGTCCATTTAATCCCATGGTCATGGTGATATTTCTAAGAAAATGGTAGGCTTTAGGCAATTTCCTAATTCAAATCAGAAGATTTTCTTATCTCTGTATAAACAACGACCGGGCTTAGTCACGGGCTTAAAGCTATCGTAGAAAAAGGAAGAGAGATAAAGCGAGGTCAACAAGATACTATTTGTAGCTGGATCTCATCTGGTCAAAGTGTAGACTTAGGACTTGACGAATTGAATTAAGAAACCTTTTAGACAGATCTCGTTTAAGGCAAGATATCTGATTTAATACATTTTCGCCTCCTGATTATTTTTGTGACGCAAAATTTGGATTGAAAATAGACTCTTAATTTATATAACAAAGGACACAAAAACGAACAAAATTAATTTCAAAGATAATAAATGGCATATTATGTAAAGGTATCTGTGAGTGTCATAGCATAGATACTAAATAAAGTATATGTTAAAAATATAGCCAACGAAATGGGCATGGGTCAGCTAGTAACATATAAATTTATTCATGCGGACAATTTTATATCTATATTCATGGGTTCGGACTGCGAAGAGCGGGATAGATGGCGCTCCTTGGGGACACCTTCGTTCAGCAGTGGACGGCAATAGATTTTTGTATATTTATATGCACATACCTTTGGAGATATTTCTGCCAACATAAATCTGAATTGCTTTGTAAAATATCACGTCTCTGCTGCATTATATAATAAGAAATAGTTTCTATTAATTGCCAATTTACTTTGAATTATTGTATATATTTAATATCATTGTAATGGCTTGACATGAAGAGTGTTTGCAGCATGTCTAACATCTACAATGATGACTCTGACGTGTCTAAACATGTCCAAACGTATCTGTCAGGCCCTCATATAACGTCCATCAGTGTGTCATCGCCAAACGTTTACGTAAGGCAGGTAGACATTTTAGGATAACCACAGTGCAAATTTGGTTTTCATCAAAAGCAGGTCATAATGATGATGAAAATTGTTCATCTACCCTAACCGTGCAGTTATTTGTATACGCAATGAAAGTTGAACGGTAGATCACATAAAAGAAGAAATAGCTAATAAAGGTAAGATAACAAGTGAAGTGATTAACGATAGAAGAGTCATTAAATAGAATAATTGAGGAAAAGAAAATTATTATTTGATGACATATAATATTTTACATGATCTAAAGATTGCTTCTCGGAATCCACTTATAAAAGCTGTCATAGATATTATTATATAAAAACGAGAACGTCGCCTAAGAATATAAATCGATTCAATCGTCAATCACAATAAGATATTTTTCCCCGAACATATTGTATGGAATGGGGGATCGCTTTTTGTCCAGTCTAGCAACAAAGAAAAGTATTAAACTCCGCTATCCCAATATAAAGAAGTGAAATAAATTTGCAACGTCTATAGCTGCAGAGTTTTACTACTTTGATAAGATAATAATCAAACTCAGTACAATTGATTAAAATATGATAAACTACTTTCGATGGTTCGATATATGAATTGTAATTGACAAATAACCGTTAAGTTATTTTATGAAATACGGTAATTGTGAAGAATCTCTTTTAAGGAATAATTTAGAAAATAAATATTTAAAGGTTTAGAAGGAATTGATTTTTCCAATCTATATATATATTAATCTATCTATCGATCTATATATATAAAATGTAAGTACGCGCATAGTTTCCAATCGGCTGCACTAAATTAAATAATTCCTTTTTTATGTGTTTGTTATTGTTAGGACAAGGTTTAGGTACAAGAAAAATTTAAAGATAACGGGAAACTTTTTTTCCGCGACTGTACTCTGCCTGTAGGAAGCTGAGACAGATACCTATGGAAATATGGCGGTACAAAGTTCGCGGGGTCATCTAGTATTATTATAATTTACAAATTTTAAAAAATAACAAAGTTAATAAATTATAAAGGCCACTTCACACTATGTAATAAATAGTCAGTGTAATTCCGTTGAAACTAAGAAACACCAAAATTATTTGTGAATTTATTAAAAATTTCACAATTTTTTATGTTATCGTAAGTAAATCACCATAAACAAAAATATTTATATTCCAAAGTGATTGTGTAATCATTTATACCCAAGAACACCTAAAACTATTATACTGTTATTTACCTAACTTAATTTCAAAGCGGTTTATTTTCGTCTGCAAGTAATGAAAAAATTCTTCCTACTTCTTGCGACTTATCCTATCAACCCTATTCAACCCGCCTCAACACATTTACTTCATCGTCCGCCTGGAATTTAATTTCTGTCTTAGTAAAGGAAAAGATTATATGTGAAACGATAACATTATTTTAACCTGATGCAATATACACAAAAATTAATAAATAAATGGTAGTTATAATAGTAGAAATAAGGGTAAATTTGCTAAATTTCAGATTCACGCTTCGATGCACTTTGATTCTGCTAGTATAAATCTACATACAGAAACCTCTGGTAACCTTTTATGGCGGAGGAGGAGATTTTTTTGTCGCTTAGAACTTAGTGAAAAGCGACAAAAAAATCTCAATCCTATCCAAATATGCTTTGGCACAGCTCTCAAACGTTAAACTTTTTAAGCTAAACTAGCTCAGCCTTTTTGAACAACAAACTTCTAAACATATTTTAATCCTATTACTTGATACAAAGGCAGAATGCAATAGCTATTAACTTCAGTCAAACAATGAAAAGCAACAACTCACAAAGTGAACAGTAGCGAGTAAAATTGGGAAGCTGGCACGGGACAGAAAACGACAGTTAAACAGTCGACCCGAGAGTTGCGGAAGAAATACTAGCTGGAATTAAAGATGATGTTCAATGAAAAAAAAATATGACGAACGAATAAAGTAAACATAGAGTAAAAGTCTCTTTAATCAGCTGGCCTTTTAGGGTCCGTTCACACAGACCGGCTAGGAAAGTAGAGCAGATTGTTATCACGTTGGAAGCAGAGTTTTGACTAATTGTAGTAAGGTTTATTTATGCAAGTGCACTTCTTTTGTCATTCAGAATGCTTGCAGAACGCGCTTCGTGTAAATTAATTAAGAGGAGCCGACCTCTTCCAGTCGGTCTATGTGAAATAGTTAGAGGCTCCGCTCCGACCAATCCCAAGTATATACGATTCGGTCTGTGTGAAAAGAAAAAAAGATGCCGGTACTCTCCGAGCCGGCCGGTGTAAACGAATCCTTAGATTGTAAGGCCAGATTTGATTATTTGATTGATTCAATTGTCATCTAAAACAAATATTGTGTGGACATTATCATTTGTTTTGATTCTGAATGTAAATTGTCTATAATATGTGTAAATTTAGAAGTATATAGGTGCTTATCAACAGTTTGGTTAGCATATTACAGGCTCTACCTAGTTGGAATTAAACGACTGTGTGTCAAATGCATAAGGCCATTAATAAAGGTCATTAATAAATTATTATTAAAATACTAGCTGTTCGCGCTCCTTCGTATACGAGACATTTGGATTTATAAGTTATTTTCAATTTTTCACCGTATAAACCTTCCCTGGACTACGAAAAACATTTCAAAACCAAAACCAACTAAATCGGTCCAGCCATACTCGAGTTTTAGCGAGACAAACGAACAGCAATTGATTCTTAAATATAAGATTTCAGGCCAAAAGGTTCGATGAGTATATTATGTGTATCAAGAGTAATATTTAATTTCAAATCAGGCTTAATTATATATATACTTAAATGTACTTATTCCAAATGCAAAATCCACTGAGTTTATTCTATAGAAATCTTCTTTGCATTGTATCCCTGTCAATCCTGTGATAACATTAAATAAAATAATCGAGCCAGCACTGTAACTAAAATTAATCTCAGATACGATTCATAAAAGCTTTTTCGCGCAACGACTATATTGAAACAATCCATCAACTCTTAATATTTCAATTATTGTTACTCATACCGGAAAACTGATATGCAAATATTAATACGCCATCAAAGCGATAAACAAACGATATAAAAACAATTTCCTGTCGACTTTTACATATAGCATCATTGTTCAATTTTAATGGATTACGAAATTCGTTTCACAGTTTGGAAATTACTAGAAACAGACTTGTATATTTTGACCCGAATACGGCGAAGCCAAAAGGGGTAATAGTTTTGTCAGTCTATGTATGTTTCTATGATCAACCGTAGCACCTAAACTACTAAACCAATTTTAATGAATGACTAGCAGAACCGAGCTGAAATGAGTGTTACCCGCGGTTATTGTTGTATCGCGAGTAACGGCGAGGGACAAAGTTAGTCTAAAAAAAATAGTAGCCTAAGTTACTTCCTGGATCATCAGCTACCTGCCAGTGAAAGTCCTGTCAAAATCCGTCCAGCCGTTTCAGAGATTACCTGGAAGAGACAGACAGACAAAAAAAAATTAACTACATTTTTGGTATATGTACCGTGTATACATACATATGCATTTAGTAAAAAGTGGTTATTTCAATATTATAAACAGACAATCCAATTTTTTATTTGTATAGATTTTATCAAATGTTCCTACGTAGTAGTGTTACACTTTTTTTTACTTTTTCTTGTTGAGACCGTATTGTAACATAAGCCAAGAACATAAATAGGGACTTAACAGAATGATATTTTTAAAGAGAACTGTGATTAATAATAATTAATAAATAGATCTCACGCACATTCTTCTAATGGCAACCAGACTTCTGACGACTCTTATATTTCTAAATACAGACATGTTAAAGTAAATTGCATCCTGATATAAAATGATGGTACTTGTGACGTCATTATCGGTCCTGGTTAAAAAAATTGGCTCCTTCTTAAATGTTTGAAGTATTTGACTTAGTTTTATTTAATACTAGTTGTTGCCAGCGGCTTCGCACGCGTGTATATCGGTTATCGCGGCAAATAGTAGTAACATGTGTTATTCTGATGTATAACTTTAAAGTTTCATCCAAATCCGTTTAGTAATTTTTGTGTGATAGAGTAAGTCGCGCAAAACGTCTATCCATACTTACGAACTTTCGCGTTTATAATACTAGTAGGACTAGCGACCCGCTCTGGCTTCGCACGGGTGGATTTCAGATGCACCCACCGACGAAATGATTTGTGCAATTTATATCATTTAAATAAGATACTGTAAAGGGCCACATTGATCCATATTAAATGCATAATATATTTAAGGTAATTAGTTGGGTAAGGATTAATGCGGTATTGCTAATAATCGCTTCGTTAATAAGCCATTATTTCTCGCAAAAAAAAAATTTATAACAAATGGTTGTTGTGGGTTATCCCGAAGAAATAGACATACTATTATACCATAGCGGACTTTTTTGTAGACTTTTTTAGGTGTATAATACTGTAGTACATTATTTAGATCTATCTCGTAGTGCTCAACTAGAGTTTGCAATGTAGGCGCAAAAAATGTGTTTATTTACGACATCACTTTAGAGTCGTCTAAAATTATTAGTATTTCTCTACTATATAACCTTCCTCTTGAATCACTCTATCTATTAAAGAAACCCACATCAAAATCTGTTGCGTAGTTTCAAACATCTAAGCATTACACTACCTCTCAAGTTACAGGAATACCTAGTTTGGGAGTTAGGGTTAGCCTAATTGTGTGACCTTTACCTTAAACCTTGTACTCTTTAGCTCTAAGGCAATTGTAAAAGGTTATTTAAAACAATAAAGATTATTATTATTATTATTTATAGGGACAGACAGACAGTGGAAGCGACTTTGTTTATACCATGTAGTGATAAAAATATAGGTATGGTTATTTTTTTCTTGTATCTTATCTCTGTAATTAATATGAAAAAATTCATTCTTAATGTTCGTTTGAACATAAGACAAATAATAATACTGCTAACAGCTTCTAAGCCTTATGTGTAAATGCGTCATGTGTATGTTGCTCTCGTTAATCAAAATGTCGCTTCAGTTACCATTATTCTCAATCTACGTCAAACTCAATTTCTGTTTTAAACAAGAAATCGTTCTCATCAATTTCCTTGCCATCTATAAAAGAGTGCAAGAATTTACTGAACAATTTAACAGATTTATGCTTTAAATAAAAACACTAAATCAGCGATGGAAAGCAAATTGTTAATTTTATTAACCTTATATAAATCTCTGGGGATATCGTCGATTGTTCATATTTTTGTGTTAGCCTACATTCTGCCGAGTTTACATGCTTCGCTTTTATACTTTATTTTTTATTGTCAGCAAAATGACCTTCGCTTATATTAAATGTCAGCCCTTTGTTGAATTTCAACATTTGACCGCACATTTGGTATTCTCGGTGGGTCTTGTTGACTACATTTGTTCTGGTTTTAGAGGGATTATCGCTGTATCTGTTATGCTTTGCTGGATTTGAATCATCTTACCCGAAGTCCATTAGTAGGAGGGGTGTAATTGTTTTTTTTATATACGTCACATTCAGATTTTAAATTACATAGAGTAGTTTTTTTTTTATCTTTTTCGTGTATACGATAAAGACCGTTTGACTTTTCATTTTTTATCGCTAATCTACAGATATTTAATTGCCAATTTCAATGAAATATCTTACATTGTTTGAGTCTCGATACATACTTTTCTTTTGTATTATAGCTTACACCTTGGTCTTAAGTTTTTTTTTTGACTCTACACTACCTGATGGAAAGCATGAGCAGAATCCAAAACTGGTGGTCACCATACTCATTGCGAATGCAGACAATACAAAAATGCGTGCTAGTGATGCTTCTGCATCATTGGACCTCCGTTCTCACACTCAGGAACGAAACATGACAGCACGATCGCTGTTATTTTACGTTGATTTTCTGTGCGAGTGTAGTACCGCCCCGGTCGAGCCGTCCCGTTCGTGCTGAAATCAACGTGGCTCTACTACCTTGAGACACAATTATCTAAAATTTATGAATCAACAACGACAAACTGATCGTGTGTTTAATAAGCGATAGTGGGTGATGTAAATTCTTTACTAACATTATCCTCATCCTCCTAAGACTGAGAATAATTATACTCGTCCTCGAAATTAAATTATTTTATGTGGTTATTATAAGACACAAAGTTTAATAGTATTATTATAGACTAGCTGACCCACGCAACCTCGTTTGCGCCTTATATTGCCCGTCGCGTAATAATTTTCCCCCGTTTTTGAAACATTTTTCATTGGTGCTCCTCTCCCATTGGTCTTAGCGTGATGAAATATAGCCTATAGCCTTCCTCGATAAATGGGCTATCTAACACTGAAAGAATTTTTCAAATCGGACCAGTACTTCCTGAGATTAGCGTGTTCAAACAAACAAACAAACAAACTCTTCAGCTTTATATATTAGTATAGCTGTTGCCCGCGGCTTTGCTCGCGTGGAAGTTGATTTTATGTATTTAATTAAAACTGTATAAAAGTATGTATCAGTAATTTATTCATATTTCTGAACGTATTTATTTATTTTTGATCAATAGCCCATTTAAAAGAACTATCATACAAACATTCGACCCATATTTCATCCCTTTTAGGAACAGAATTCGCATTAATGCTGATAATGCATAAAGTTACATGGTACTAATTTAAAAAATAACGGACTTCCATACAAACTTTCAACCCCTATTTCACCCCTTTAGGGGTTAAATATCCAGAACCGCTTAAATACGTCTTTACATTTTTTTAATCAGTAGTACATGAATAAAGTTTAATGGTTCTAACTTAAAAAATGACAAACTTCCATACAAACTTTCAACCCCTATTTCACCCCTTAGGGGTAGAATATCCAGAAACGCTTAAATAGGTGTCTACTCATTTTTAATCAGTAGCCCAAAAATAAAGTTTCCTGTATCTAAATTAAAAAATTACGAACTTCCATACAAACTTTCAAACCCTATTTCACCCCCTTAGGGGTAGAATACCCAGAAACGCTCAAATACGTCTCTACTCTTTTTAAATCAGTAACACATAAATAAACTTTCATGTTTCGAACTTCAAACATTACGGACTTCCAGACTAATCCATATACGAAATGTCAACCCCTATTTCACCCCTGAGGAGTAGAATATCCAGAAACGCTTAAATACGTCTTTACTCTTTTTTAATCAGTAGTACACCAATAAAGTTTCATGATTCTAACTTAAAAAATTACGAACTGCCATACAAACTTCCAACCCCTATTTCACCCTCTTAGGGGTAGAATACCAAGTAACACTTAAATACATATCTACTCTTTTTTAATCATTAGCACATGAATAAAATTACATGTTTCTAACTTAAAAAATGACGAATTCCATACAAACTTTCAACCCCTATTTCACCCCTTAGGGGTAGAATATCAAGAAACGCTTAAATACGTATTTACTCACTTTTAATCAGTAGCCCAAAAACAAAGTTTCATGTTTGTAACTTCAAAAAAGGCGGACTTCCAGACTAATCTATATGCGAAATGTCAACCCCTATTTCACCCCCTTAGGGGTAGAATATCCAGAAACGCTTTAATATGTATTTACTCTTTTTTTAAACATTAGCACATGAGTAAAGTTACATGTTACTAACTTAAAAAATAACGAACTTCCATACAAACTTTCAACCCCTATTTCACCCCTTAGGGGTAGAATATTCAGAAACGCTGAAATACGTATTTACTCATTTTTAATTAGTAGCCCAAAAACAAAGTTTCATGTTTGTAACTTCAAAAAAGGCGGACTTCCAGACTAATCTATATGCGAAATGTCAACCCCTATTTCACCCCCTTAGGGGTAGAATATCCAGAAACGCTTTAATACGTATTTACTCTTTTTTAATCATAAGCACATGAGTAAAGTTACATGTTACTAACTTAAAAAATAACGAACTTCCATACAAACTTTCAACCCCTATTTCACCCCTTAGGGGTAGAATATTCAGAAACGCTGAAATACGTATTTACTCATTTTTAATTAGTAGCCCAAAAACAAAGTTTCATGTTTGCTACTTCAAACATAACGAACTTCCATACAAACTTTCAACCCCTATTTCACCCCTTAGGGGTAGAATATCAAGAAACGCTTAAATACGTATTTACTCACTTTTAATCAGTAGCCCAAAAACAAAGTTTCATGTTTGTAACTTCAAAAAAGGCGGACTTCCAGACTAATCTATATGCGAAATGTCAACCCCTATTTCACCCCCTTAGGGGTAGAATATCCAGAAACGCTTTAATACGTATTTACTCTTTTTTTAAACATTAGCACATGAGTAAAGTTACATGTTACTAACTTAAAAAATAACGAACTTCCATACAAACTTTCAACCCCTATTTCACCCCTTAGGGGTAGAATATTCAGAAACGCTGAAATACGTATTTACTCATTTTTAATTAGTAGCCCAAAAACAAAGTTTCATGTTTGTAACTTCAAAAAAGGCGGACTTCCAGACTAATCTATATGCGAAATGTCAACCCCTATTTCACCCCCTTAGGGGTAGAATATCCAGAAACGCTTTAATACGTATTTACTCTTTTTTAATCATAAGCACATGAGTAAAGTTACATGTTACTAACTTAAAAAATAACGAACTTCCATACAAACTTTCAACCCCTATTTCACCCCTTAGGGGTAGAATATTCAGAAACGCTGAAATACGTATTTACTCATTTTTAATTAGTAGCCCAAAAACAAAGTTTCATGTTTGCTACTTCAAACATAACGAACTTGCATTCAAACTTTCAACCCCTATTTCATCCTCTTAGGGGTAGAATATCAAGAAACGCTTAAATACGTATTAACTCTATTTTAGTCAGTATCCCAAAAACAAAGTTTCATGTTTGTAACTTCAAAAATGGCGGACTTCCAGACTAATCTATATGTGAAATGTCAACCCCTATTTCACCCCCTTAGGGGTAGAATATCCAGAAACGCTTTAATACGTATTTACTATTTTTTAATCATTAGCACATGAGTAAAGTTACATGTTACTAACTTAAAAAATAACGAACTTCCATACAAACTTTCAACCCCTATTTCACCCCTTAGGGGTAGAATATTCAGAAACGCTGAAATACGTATTTACTCATTTTTAATTAGTAGCCCAAAAATAAAGTTTCATGCTTCTAACTTAAAAAATGTCGTACTTCCAGACTAACCTATACGCGAAATGTCAACCCCTATTTCACCCCTTAGGGGTAGAATATTCAAAAACGCTGAAATACGTGTTTAATCATTTTTAATCAGTAGCCCAAAAATAAAGTTTCAGGTCCCTAACTTAAAAAATGACGGACTTCCATACAAACTTTCAACCCTTATTTCACCCCCTTAGGGGTAGAAATTCCAAAATTCCTTTCTTAGTGGGTGTCTACTCAATAAAAGGATCCTACTCACCAAATTTCATAGTCGTAACTATCATAGTTTACGCTCGGCGATGATGAATCAGTCAGTCAGTCAGTCAGTCAGTCAGTCAGTCAGTCAGTCAGTCAGTCAGGACTTACTATTTTATAAGTATAGATAGGTAAGGAATTTAATATTAGGTGCAACCGCTTTTAAAAATCAAATACATTTGTACATGTGCTTTCTGTGGAGAAGCATGATATAACGTATTCTCAAAGTAATCACTGAGTGATTTTATCTTTTTTGTTTGTACGTTAGTTTTAAAGCATTTTAATCTATACATCTATCTACTTCCCCTCTGGAGTGTCTTCTAAATCTTCTAGAAATAAAATTGGAGTATCTGTTTGTAATATTAAAATAACTGCTTGTTAATAAATGCATATGCATGTATACACGGTACGTATACCAAAATAACACTTTTTACAATTTTTGTTTGTCTGTATTTGTTCTGCGTAATCTCTAGAACGGTTGGACCTATTTTGACAGGACTTTTACTGGCAGATAGCCGATGATCTACTACTAGCTACTTTTTTTAGACTAGATTAGTCCCGTGGCGATACCCGCAGTACTACAATATCCGCTGGTAACACCGCGGGGTTCAGCTAGTAGTAAAATAAAATTCAGGTGGCAACGGCTCGCATACTGTTTACCTTTCATGTAATACTAACACTATTGTACCTAAATATCTGACTTTTAAAAAGATTGGCCAAGAGTTTCTTTGCCAGTATTCTTCTCAAAAGGCTCTACGCATTTTGGAAACTGGAAGTAAAGAATCGACACAAACAAGCAGTTGATTTTGATGTTTTCACATAATTTACCTTGACAACACAGCACATGCTGTGGCGCCTGTTTGTGTCGATCTATATTTTTTAAACTGCAGCTTCAATTTAACGTTTATAATGTCACTTAGTGCCTTAATTGAATAAATGCTTTTGAATCTCTTTGTTGATTCGCACTTTATGGCCGCATATAAAAAGCAAGTAGCAGTCAACTTGGTCAACGGTCAATTTCTATCGTGAAAATAATTCGATATTGGTAATCAGTAATTTAAGCACTATTGTGAGACATATAAACTGACAAACATTTATGACTTCGCCTAGTCGGGTAAAAAGGATATAAAATTCATCTTGTATACAACATATAAAGATTTATCTTGTACTAGGTGTACCAGCTACATCGTACACATGACATTAGGATTTTCAAATCATTTTAATTTTCACCGTTTAAACCTTCCCTAAACTACGACAACCATTTTCAAACCAAAATCAGCAAAATCGGCCAACCATTCTCGAGTTTTAGCGAGACAAACGAACAGCAATTCACTTTTAAATATAAGAAGAAATTAAAATAGGAATCTGCGGGATTGCTACCATGTACCTTTTTGTTTGTGAGTATCCGATATTTCGGCGCTCCGTTACTCCGTGATCATGGCGCTTGCAACAGCGCCGAAATATCGGATACTCACAAACAAAAAGGTACATGGTAGCAATCCCGCAGATTCCTATTTTAATGTTACTGACCATCAAAGTTTAAAATAAGAAGAAATATTAGCAAGAGAAAGCTCGAAAGTAAAAAAAATAGTATGGGTTTATTATATATAATACATGTTTCTTCCCCTAATAAGTAGGTTACAGTCTAGAATAATCACAACATTATTTTTTCTAAAAATATGGTGAAAAATCTTTAGAAAGTAGCACTCAGAAATCCTAAGTGATCCGTCAAGCAAATGAAGTGTAAAACCCAAACTGGGTACTACCGCTGCCGGTGTAGCCGCGGCCAATTTTTCCGGATTACAGATTTACGATGTATCGGACTGGACCGGACGGCACTCCGCCATTGCGAAAAAACTACGTAAATTCGCCATTGAATTTAAGTCGGCTATTTATTTGGACAGTAGCTCGACGTATACCTATTAGAATGGGGTAGCAATATTTCGACATAAGCGGCTATAACTGTATCGAGTATTCAAAGTTTTATTAAATACGGGGAATAGGAGTTTCTCGTTGGTTGTATACTATGCGTGTGTGGACGACACGATCTGAAGTCCTAGTCGTATGCTTTAATGCTAAATCAATTGATATTCAGAATTTTCTTTGCTTTGTAAAACTGTAGTCTATTTCATGAGACTTGTATGTACGATTCCTGTATCTTTGATGTAGACCGAGCATATAACAGTTCTGTATGTTTAATTTGGCAATTTTTTTTCTATGTAGCTATTATTATTCCAAAGAGATATGATAATAATGATAAAACAATAAATTCTAAAGCTGTAACTAAGGAGTTCCTTTTTACAATTTGTATCGATATTTTTCACACACGCTGCACAAGGCCATGAAACCGAGTTTAATAAGCGGTAGGCTCAACATTATTCAAATGGCGATGGAAGAAATTCGCAAGCGTCTGTATAAAATTATGCAGAATTAAAATAAGCCGACAGAACTAAAGTATTCTCTCACACGATATACTCTTTCATAAATGATCTGACTTTACAATTTGGCAACTCTGAATGTTAAAAAAAATACTAACGGAGCAATAGCGTGATAACCACGAGATAACGAAAACAAAAAAGAATGTAATTGAGCATTTGCAGAAATGAAATTGAATAAAATTTTAGACAAAAGATTTCTTTAGTCCGACCGACAATATCAAAGATTAGTGTCTTAATTATCCGCCTTTACAGATGGAATTTAATTTTCAAATGTTAGTAGGTCCAACTTCAGCCTGATTACAGCTTACATTTAAAAATAATGATGAAAATTGTACACAAATAGAACAGGACAGACAGAAAAGAAATAAAAAAATAACATCTCTTTTGAAGTAAATATACTAGTAACTTAAATATTTTTTACTTTATGTAATCAACGTATTTATAAAAAGAAAAAACTATACCATATAAGTCGGTGAACCAAAGCTTGGTAAATATCTGGAATATAAGGACACGATTGAAGCTCAAATTGAGCATAGCGGGTATGAGTACCATTGTAAAAACTGTGGAGCTTCCCTTACGTTTGTAACTGCGTATTGCATGAAGCAATGTTTTCTCAATTTATTTAGATTATGCTAAACTTTGTCCCGAAACAAAGTGAATTCACGCTAAAAGAGTAAACGACGTCAGTGTTTTATATAATAGCATTACCCATTTTGTTTTTTGTTTGGAAGAAACTGTTTAACATGGTAGATACACTTCTTTGTTTTATAACTGACTCACTTCACGTATGGTCTAGTTGTCTTAGCGGTCACCATGACGCTTTACACTTCGCTTACCTAAACCTTTATATATCTTCAAAATATTAAGAAGGTCTTGTCTAAAAGAATATTCAACAATTCTATTGCGGATTCCCACGAGGTTGAGTTACTTATCCACTTGGGTAGTTTGGTACTTGAGCAGGTAAATGGGAGAAAATCTTCGTCCTTTTTGTCCCGAATCTCTAGTATACATTCCTTCATTTTGTAGTCGCAAAGTAGAACAATGACATCTAACATGTAGCACAAATGTAACTTATTACATGAAAAATTCAAAAAAAAACACCACAAACTATTTAGGTAGTAGAAGTGGACGGCAAACGTGAATATTGTATATTTCTTCTTCTACCTTTGAGAATATACAAACATCTGATAATATATCTCTCAAACTTTTCGTTATCTAAAACGAATTGTATATATTACTATCTTTAGGTGTGTCAAAATTGGTAGTAATTTAGTCGCTATCAACTCCCATCCCTCTTTTCGTTTTTACTGTATCCGGATAAAAGAGTCTGATATACTAAGCGTCTGATTCAACTAACATGCGATGCATAAAACATGACGGAACTCAAACCCCGAGTGATTCGTAGCCTCTTTGCTAAAAGTTGAGCTTCGAGTGTTTGATCGCATAAAACAACGGATTCTTGAATTGGTGGGTTGAGGTAAAACGCTGCAATCATATACAGTTTGCCCTTTTACTTCGATTGGAAATGCTTTTGGGAATGGTAGTTGGTTGTTGAAGGATATCTGGAGTCGAATATCGGATATTCGTTTGCTTTCAATACTTTGATAACTTTTTTTTATATTTTGTATGTTTGAAATGAAAAAAATGCTCTAAATTCGTATAGGTATTTGAATGTGTCTATAATTCTGCATTATTTAATATATTACCTACATTGTACTTACGAATTTATAAAGTTCTTTATGTTTGATTTATAGCCCAAAGCATTAGCAAGCTAAAGTGGCAGTGGGCTGGCCATATTTGCCGAAGAACCGATAACTGTTGGGGTAAACAGGTTCTTGAGTGGAGACCGCGTCTCGGCAAACGTAGGACGCCTACACGTCAGGTGGAGTGATGGAGATGGAGGTGGATGATGAGAGAAGCCGAGGATCGAACCAAGTACCGTGTAAATGGAGAGGCCTATGTCCAGCAGTGGAATGCGATAGGCTAATGATGATTTAAGTTTGATTCAGTATTTACTATCGAGAACAAACACAGGTAATGCGTGTATGATTTAGATTTTTGGAACAATTATAAAGTGTATAAATATGCATGCAAGCGGCGCTGTTCGTTTCAAGCAAGTGTATCATAAACGAACTGACATAATGTTGAGAAACATGAAAGAAAATTAATAAGTTCAACGTTCTATAAACTCGTGTTCAATAGACTGAACAGTCCTAGATGTGAACAGCAAAAGTTTCAAAGAAATTGTTCATTGGATTTCTTCTTTGTTGATTGTGTAGCCTGTTTGAAGTTAATGATAGCATTGGTTGCGAAAAGCAAATGGTTTGAGATAACCTCATATCGTTTTTGTCATATGTTTCAAATGTTTTAGATTAGAGACAGTTCGTTACAGATGTCAATTTCAATTTTATTTCGATCAACTAAAATATAATACTAAGTACAGAAAATAAGGCTCATTTAATTTCAAATTCGTTCTAGGTAAGAAGATATTAAACAGTGAGTGGATAAACGTAGTGTAGGTGAGCAGCCAGCAGAATCAAAAGTGTCATGTTTGTATGAACCACAATTTTCTAGACATGTTATTGACTTTTCAAGGCGCGTTCACCGCAATTTGATATCGTGTCGAATTATGTGGCTGAATTTTCACCTGAGATAACTGTTTGAATGATTCGTAGATTTTTTTAGTCTAGACTGTTCGATTATTTATTTGTAATCTTGTTACCCTTACCAGGACTAAAACGCTAAATATGAACTATGTTGTTTGTTAGAATATTCACGATTCGATAAATGGGTGTAAGCTTTATATGAGTCTCATGACTTTAACTTCCACTTCTTGTATTTTCTCTCAAACTCAAAGGTAATAGAGGTTTTATTGACTTAATTGATTTGAATGGTACGTTTCGTAGAATTATCGTTGTACTAATTTCAGGGGAATTGGATAATGAATGGAATAGACGGACGGATGCTTAATAGTGGAATGGATGATTCAGAATACGATGTTTTGGGTTTATATTTACTTTGAACTGCCCGATGTTTTGATTTTATTAGACACTCCAGTTGATTCAACTAGTGGACAACTGTCATATTCACAGCATTGCAGTAATTTTGGTTTATGAAAGCTATTATTTTTTATCGATTACCATAAGGTAATCGAGAAAATCCTAAAATATCTTTTAGGATTTTAGATAATTAAGAATGTAATACTAACACCACATTAGTACATCAATACGAAAATTGTTTTGTATCGAAAAAAACTGAGTATGCTTAAGAATCACGTGTAAACCACATTGGGAGCAGAACCTCATTTTCACAAGTGTCAAGTCCAAAATCCACTTAACAGGCTATTGTCACCTTTAGTAAGGGTGCTTTTCTATCAACTTCGGACTCGTAACAAAGACGAAGTTGATACTTGATGATCCTAAATTCAAAAGTTGTATTGAACCTTTTATCTGTTGTTATGTTGTATCACTCCTAAATTAGTTTGCGTTCGATCTATTATGATATCGTTTGGCATTTTATAAAATAAAACGATGTAAAAAACTCCTTTAATAAGCTTCCAAATAAGCTTAATGATAGTTTTTATCATTCTTATAGTTAATTCAAAATATGTGCGCCCTACTACTGCTACCCTAATTTTTGTTACTTACCATAATATCCACGTACATAGGTTGTCTGTACGAGACCACTAATAGTCACGTTTGCATGTAAATATAAATAAATATAATAAATATTGGACATCTAACACATAACGTCATCTAGTCCCAAGTTAAGTTAAGTTCACAAGGTAGTAGAGCCACGCTGATTTCAGCACGAACGGGCCGGCTCGACCGGCGCGGCACTACCCTCTAACAGAAGATCAACGTAAAATTACAGCGATTATGCTGTCGTGTTTCGTTGGTGAGTGCGAGACCGGAGGCCCAATGATGCAGAAGCATCACTAGCCCGCCATGGTGTGGGTCACCATGATGCATTGTGGCATTGTCTGCATTCGCAGTATAGTGACCACCACTCTTGGATTCTGCTCATGCTTTCCATCAGGCAGAGTAGAGTCATTATGGCAGGGCCAAACATAAAATAAAATGTAGAGCTTGTGTTATGGGTACTAGACAACTGATATAAATACATTCATACTTTTTTTTTGTAAATACATGCATATAAAAAATCCAAAATCCGAAACAAATATTGGTAGAATAATAATAATTTTAATATCGCACCTATTTTTTTTCTGTTATGTGTTTACAATAAAGATGGGCAACTAAAATAAGTATGGGTTTGCGGGTACTAGTTATTTCGCAATTCAGTGGTAAGAATAATGTTAATGATACAAATAATTATCAAACTCTACATTGCTTAGAAGGTCCAAGATGGAACAGTTAATAATTACGTCAAATTCAATATCGTTCTCATGAATCAATAAAACTCCTACCAAAACCACAAAGCGTCCCAATAATAAAAATCACCCCTTTAATAATTCTCAAAAATATCTTGATAAAGTAACAACTATATTTAATAACATTAATGGTTAAACAAGTGAGGTGAATCGAACAATTACATCTGACAATGACCGAAAAATACAATCAATTTTGGTTATTATTTTCTTCGCATCAAGGTCGAGTTCACTGTACAGTGAATTTATTACCAGACTTCCAAGAGACAATTGACCCCTATATAGCACGTCAATTGAAACTTATTTTAGGGTATATCTTAATGGTACATTAATTAACGCAGACCTCTAATTGATGATGCCTCTTTGATCCAAAACCGAAGTGATTCGTCAAGTTTATATTAGGTGCGGTTAAATCGAGAGAAACATATTTAGTTTGTAATGTAATTGATGTTTGGGAGTCTCTACACTAACCTGGTTGAGCGTAATTATCTACACAATTATATATAAATATACACGTGTATATTAAGCCACGATGTTCAACATTATTTCCTTACTAGCCGAACCCCGCGGTGTTACCCGCGGTTATTGTTGTACCGCGAGTAACGCCGCGGGACAAATTTAGTCTAAAAAAGTAGCCTATGTTACTCCTTGGATCATCAGCTACCTGCCAGTGAAAGTCCCGTTAAAATCCGTCCAGCCTTTCCAGAGATTACCCGGAACAAACAGACAGACAGACCGACAGACGGACAGACAAAAATTTTTTTAACTACATTTTTGGTATATGTACCGTGTATACATACATATGCATTAAGTAAAACGCGGTTATTTTAATATTACAAACAGACACTCCAATTTTATTTATTTGTATAGATGTTTTGGTGCCTCTATAATACTAATTTCTTTGCAAGGTGTATTTTAAATAGATACCACAGAAATATCACAATTATCGAATAAGTACGAACAAAGTCACGAGAAAATGTTAATAATATATATATATATATATATATTTGAAATGTAGAAGTAACGCCCTTTCGTATGATACCAAACACGGCATATTTCTCTCATATTTATTTTTAATACACTACTTTATGTCGGCTAGAGGGCGCCACATTAGATTTATTGACACGTCATATAGCCTATTATCAGCGGGCAATCAAGCCGCTTCTAACGATACCTGATTTATCTTAATCTGACTAGTATTTTTAGAAATAAGGATGGAACAAACAAGCATATCATAGAAATACCACACTTATCGAAAAAATACGGACAAAGTCACGAGCAAATGCTAATAATATATGTATTTTTGAAATGTACAAGTAACGCCCTTTCCAATGATATCAAACACGACATATTTATCTAAAATTTATTTTTTAATACAGTACTTTGTCGGCTAGAGGGCGCCACATTAGATTCAGTGACACATAATATAGCCTATAACCAGAAGACAATCATGACGCTTCTAATGACACCTCATTGGTTCAGTTCTAATGAGTAGTTAAGGAGCTAAGAGGAAACAAATGAACATACATACATACATAGCCTGTCAAAATCATAACCCTCCTTTGGCTTTGCCGTAGTCGGGTAAAAAGCGGTTTTTTAATGTTACAAAAAGACACTCCAATTTAATTTATTTGTATAGATGTATAGATTAGATGACTAGTTGGATTATCCATGAATGTGCCTATCATTGATTGCTGCTAATCCAGTGTAAATTTAGTCATTGTTGGTATGAATACTATTATGTTATTTAAATGATTTGACAATATTTGCTTTCTTTCTTTTATTTGGAAGCATTAAGTGTTAAAAATCTTTGTGGCGCATATATTTTGTTTAATATTAACGCCAACGATGCGACTGTACGTCTAACATTGGACTTAGACGAGGGATTAGACGATGAGACGAACATTAGCGTGCTATTACAAATTCTATCTCTAAATAGGTGTCTATTAACAAAACCAAAATAATCTCAGATGTCAGTAATAGACTCAGAATGAAATTCGTTTCTGAATAATTCCATTTGAATTTAATATGGTGTTTAAACACATTAAGAGTGCCATGTCATATACTATTATTTACACTGGGCTTCGCTTGGGTAACAAACTAATGGCCTGCTTGTAGTGTTGTTTTTGAGTTTCGTGTTTTTTTTATATATTTACATTATTATCAGTTAGATTAAAATCTGTAAAAGTAAAATAATGAAAAATTAAACACACAAGACGTACAAGAGGACGTATTTCATAGAAAATATAAAAAAAAAATTGCAATCAAATTGAGAACCTCCTCCTCCTTCTCCTTTTGAAAGTCAGTTAAAAATAGAATATAAAAGTAAGACAATAAAGATAAATAGAGAGTAAAAAAATTACCTTAAAACAGTACAGTCTCATAGATATTATAGGCTGCTGACTGCTGACAAAGTCATAATTTTGGGATACGTAAATATGTACTCTACCTCTCTGTGAAATAAGCGTGACGTCATGTTTGTGTCTGTACATATGTAGACATACATTCTTGCCACATTTAGAACCCCCGCAGACTACAAACTATTTAATTGGCTGATAGTATAGTTGGTTTCTTAATCAGCATGAAGATGTACGAAAGTACGCACATTGTAACGATTCGGTTTTGACCGACAAATAAGCCAAAAGTTAACCCGATTACTATCGGCCGATTAAAAAGTTTGTAGTCTGCAGGGGCTCTTACCAGGCAGATCTTACGGTACAAATAAAATATTCAAGTGATGTATTTGTGGCTAAAGCTAGATGTAAATAACATTTCGAATATTATGGTAGGTACAACTGATGCACAGTTTCGAACATCCAACCCAGTAATTTTTTTTTTGTTGGGCGTCAAACACACAACACCATCTAATTCCAAGCTAAGCAGAGCTTGTGTTATGGGTACTAGACAACTGATATAAATACATTTATATTTTTTTTTGAAAATACATACCTATTATACAAAGAAAACACCCAAACTACGAAACAAATATTTGTAGATCATACAAACATTTGGTTCGACCCGGGAATCGAACCCGAGACCTCATGATCAGCAGTCGCACACGCCAACCGCTAGACCAACCAGGCAGTCGTTATTAAAGGCTTTAAAAATTTTAAAATAAAAATAAGTTTTAAAAATTAAAGGCAAGTTATCAAAAGACGTGGATATATAAATTCATTCATAACTATTCCAAAACAAAAAAAGATGAAATGTATTTGTATTTACTGCACTATTTGGTATAACCAATGAAAATCACTTCAATCCCAATTTTGACATCAAATTAACCCTCAACTTAATATTGTATATTTTGTCATGTAACTACAAAAACTTAGTGTTATCTATACTCTATACTAATATATAAAGCTGAAGAGTTTGTTTGTTTGTTTGTTTGTATGTTTGTTTGTTTGTTTGAACACGCTAATCTCAGGAACCGCTGGTCGGATTTGAAAAATTCTTTCGGTGTTGGATAGTCCATTTATCGAGGAAGGCTATAGGGTATATATCATAACGCTACTACTAATAGGAGCGGAGCAACAATGAAGAATGATTCAAAAACGGGGGAAATTTTCACGCTACGGGCAATAGGAGACGCAAACGAGGTTGCGTGGGTCGGCTAGTCTACACTAATATATAAAGCTGAAGAGTTTGTTTGTTTGAACACGCTAATGTCAGGAACCGCTGGTCCGATTTGAAAAATTATTTCAGTGTTAGATAGCCCATTTATCGAGGAAGGCTATAGGATATATATCATCACGCTAAGACGAATAAGACCCGAGCACCAATGAAAAATGTTTCAAAAACGGGGGAAAATTATCACGCTACGGGCAATAGGAGACGCAAACGAGGTTGCGTGGGTCGGTTAGTTGTTGTATAAGTTTTCATTTGCCAACAAGTAAAAAAATATCGCTAATAAAGTTTACCGCATTTTTATTAATATCATAATTTTAATTAACTTAGTAATTGCTTAAGTAATTAGTAGTCGTGCCGTGAAACTCTGTACACCTTGTTGAATACTAATTTGACCCTTTGCTGTTGTTTTATTTTTCGGCAATTCAAGAAGTTCTTTGAAAACTTTTAATTGAAGTTAGCGGTTCTTGGAAAGATTTTTTTTCTAGAAACAAAGTTGAAAATAAAAAGTAATGATTAAATTTACATAGTGTACAATCCTCATGTATTAAAAAAAATGCTTAGTTATTCTGCCTACTAAGCTGGTGGTTCTCACCAAAGATAAGTCAATGGATGATCAGTACATCTTCTAATGACCTATCTCGTATTTGTTCGGTGCCTGAGTGAAATTTAAAAAGACTCTATTTCTATTAATTGGAAAATAAATAAGTGTTTAGGGAATCCTCTAAAACTTAATTTTATAAAAGTAAATAATAAATAGAAACAATCTTCGAGGGTAAGCAACGATACATCATGAGCGTCTCCGTGATTCGGAGCTCACGTTAAGCAGCCGGTCCCGGTTGTTATACCAGGATTACAGTCGTGAAGCTTAGTTGGAGGCCTTTGGGCGGCTTAAAAGAATCAAACGGCAAGATTACGTAGCCATAACGCGATCTTGGCAGTCTCACTGAGTTGGTGAGTCTCACTCACACTCGGCCAGCTCGTGGACGTATGGCCTTAACCCTCTCCTGAGAGGAAACCCGAGCCCAGCAGTGGGACATTATGGGTTGTTGATGAAATAATAATTTATATTGTTAAAAAAAATCCAAAGAAAAAAAATATTTCTAATTTTTAAGTTACCAAATAAGCATAAATAAATGCGAGTATGTGCCATATTATAGTTGGCAAGTTAGACAGTCACAATAAATGATAACGTTACTATCACGTAGAAATAATTCTATCTATGAAGGAAATTACATTTCGATATTAACTAGAGCGGTACCCTCATCTATTATCTCTCGTTGGGGTGGCCGAGGCTATAGGTTTGATTATGACAATGGGGCTATTTAATACTTAATCGCTATTGTTATGACGTAATTGTATTAAATATATCGTGAGACTTCAATCGTGAGAGTTTGAGTACTTAGATGGAGATGTGTTACGTATGGACGTGTGTTTTCTTTTTTCCTCCTAACCATTTCTCGCTGACCCACTAATTTCTAAGTCTCAATTCCTTGAGTATTAGTGCGAATACACATAAAAAAAATTATATACGATCGAATTAAGAACCTTCTCCTTTTTGAAGTCGGTTAATAACGAATTTAATATCAAAGTTCACGCACCCTCGGGCATCGGTTTCGACCACCCATGAAGAAATAAGCTATTTCAAAGTTACTCTTTTAAATAAATATTTTATTCAGTCTCTATTATTTCTAAGAAAATATGCCTCATTTTAATATGTAAAAGTATCTCATCAATTTTGAATGCTAATTAAGTTCCATCATAATTTAATTTTAGGTCCCTAAGAGACCTTTTTGCACTTAGATATTCCATGAATATTCATTAAATTCTGTTGAAAGAAATAATGTTATAACAATAGTCAGAGAGTTAAGTTGTTATTTTAATAGTTCAAAAAATATATCCACCAAAAACAGTAATTTTACAGCTTTTCTCTGCTTTGTTGCAAACTGATAAAAAAAGCTACTTTGAATAACCATTTACTCAATCAAGCAGAAAACGGCTGTAATGCGTCAGTTCTGTACTCTAATATTAACATTAAAATCAATACTTATATGGATGTGTACATATTCTGTCGGAGCTTGCGTGGTGTTTCCGCAAATGCTTTTTACTTCCCATAGTTGTTACTCAAAGAGCCAAAATGCAATGTAAATGTATATGTTAAATCATATTCCGAATATTATAATGTTGGTAATTATAAATCTAGAAAGAAGTTCTGTCACGAAAGCAACTTTTATTTCATCTATACAAATAAATAAAATTGGAGTGTCTGTTTGTAATATTAAAATAACAGCTTTTTACAGATACAGATACATATACCGAAAATGTAGTTAAAAAATTTTTTGTCTGTCTGTCTGTCTGTTTTTTTTTTTTTTTTATGTTTGACCCTGCCATAATGACTCTACTCTGCCCGATGGAAAGCATAAGCAGAATCCAAGAGTGATGGTCACCATACTGCGAACGCAGACAATGCAACAATGCAGCATGGTGACCCACACCATGGCGGGCTAGTGATGCTTTCGCATCATTGGGCCTCCGGTCTCGCACTCACCAACGAAACACGACAGCATGATCGCTGTCATTTTACGTTGATTTTCTGTGCGAGGGTAGTACCGCCCCGGTCGAGCCGGCCCGTTCGTGCTGAAATCAGCGTGGCTCTACTACCTTGAAAACTACCTACCTACCTACTGTCTGTCTGTTCCGGGTAATCTCTGAAACGGCTGAACGGATTTTGACGGGACTTTCATTGGCAGGTAGCTGATGATCCGGGGAGTAACTTAGGCTACTTTCTTTAGACTAACTTTGGCCCGCGGCGTTACTCGCGGTACAACAATAACTGCGGGTAACACCGCGGGGTTCAGCTAGTCTCAAAATAAAGTTGAGAACGGTGGAAAATTATGAGTAGGAGAGAATAGAGACTGTGTTCTATTTAATTTGTCAAAATGTGAATGTGTATTTGTGTGTATTTTGTGTCTATTTTTTGAGTGAATTTACGATTTAAAGAAGAGACCTAAAGATAAAAATATTATCTGATAACACTATATACAATGAAGAAATTCCACAATTGTATAAATCACACCAGAATTTCAGAAATCAAATACTTTTCGTTACAACATAAAATCGCCGATTCGCCACAAGAATATTGTGGGGCACTGAAATGATTTACTGTAATCGATTGTTTTGTTGAAAATTTGTTCGGTAAATCCTTTTATGTTTTCTAAAAATGATAAGAGTTGAATTATTATTATTGAAAATATTGTTTGTTTTTATTATATATTTTAATCTTAAAAATGCTACTAGAAATAGGACATCGTTCATCAAATAGTTCATATTTTATATGTTACCTATAGCCTTCCTCAATAGCTCGATCATCTAACACTCAAAGAAGTTTTTAAATCGTAGTAACCAGTACTTCCTAAAATAGCGCTCAGCTTCAGCTTAATAAAGAAACAAACACATCAGTTCTAAAATATCTATATATTTATAGATATTATAAATTATAGTTTAAATAGAGAAGACGTGCATAATGCTATCTTTTTAATAATATTACACATTAAATTATAATAATTAATAATTATTAAAAGAACCGACAGCGTTCATATCTGCCAGCTTTATGAAATTCAGGTTTTTTTTTTGTTTCTTTTCATTTTTATGTACCCAGTGTCACTATCACGACTAAGGCGAATAGATGAAATCGAACCCGAGACCTCATGAGCAGCAGTCGCACACGCCAACCGCGAGACGTTGGTCTCGCAGGCAGTCATAAAAAAGATCATTATTTTTGTCTATAATGTCATACTTGTAGTAGTCTTAGACAAAAGAATTCCTAAAGTTCTAAATAAAAAAATTAAAGGAATTATGGTAAAATTTCGACCTCAGGGCGATCACTAGTTAGTATAGAAACACACACAGAGCATATAAACCCAAATAAAAAATAGCTAGCAAATTATTATACAACATTTCTAAATTACACACGTTTATGTTTTACAATATTGACAGTGATTTCCGATGCTCGTCTGATGAAATCGTCATTTATCAACTATAGGCATCAACTGTACTACAATGTTTGACTTATTTTATGCGCTATACAAGTAAATAATAGTGTAAAGTGTGTTCTGTAATTAAGCCTAATGATAAACATACATAGCGAAACAATAACTTCCGAATTAATTGTTTCCAAACCGTTTAATTGTATTGTTGACATTATCTTATGACGCAGCCCCTTTCCTCCACTTCACATGTACTATTGACATTATCACGATAGTGAGGAACGTGATAAGAATATCATTTTTTTTACCGCCTTCCACACCAGAGATGTCACAAGTGCATTGCCGGCCTTTTGGCGGATGGGGGGGAGGGGGGTAATAGTGGGAGGGGTAGGGGTATATGCCTCCGGTATCATCACTCACTCGGTGAAACATAATTTTAGATACACATATGTAGGAATCAATGTGTTGTAATTTTATTTCCTTTGTTTAGTTTGGTAATCTTTATTAAACAGATTTTTACGGTTTTGTAACGTAACTTTGCAACTGGAGACGGCCTATGTCTGCCACAGTACGGCTACCTTACTATACATACAAAGAAATAAAATTGGAGTGTCTGTTTGTAATATTAAAATAATCGCTTGTTAATGAATGCATGTTTATGTACACACGGTACAAGTGCCAGAATTTAATTTTTTACAATTTGTGTCTGCCTGTCTGTTTGTTCCGGGTAATCTCTGGAACGGCTAGACCGATTTTGATGAAACTTTCACTGGAAAATTGCTGATGATCTAAGGAGTAACTTAGGCTACTTTTTTTAGACTAACTTTGTCCCGTGACGTTACCCGCGGTACGACAATAACCGCGGGTAACACCGCGGGGTTCAGCTAGTTTTTAATAAAGCTAATGGTCACTCAGTGGTCGAAATCCGACTATTATTAATTTTCTTTTGGCTTTCTGCACTCCTTCTCTATATTAAATTTAACTTAACCAAAATTTTACACTCCTCCTGCACCAAGTCTTATGGGTTCAAATCCCATTGTGTGATCCATATTTTTAATTTCTGAGTCTTGGTCATTCTATATGCCTGTTTCATATATGTTTGTAAAGTTCCTCGCGACACAGGATGTATATTCCAAATGCGGGAGTTGTCGTTCTTAAATAAACGTAAATAAACAAAATGTGTAGATGATAACATAAATCCTATTGATTTCTATATTCTGAAATTAATAATAAAACGATTATCTCAATTAGTAATAGTTTTAATATCTCCTTTCTATACTGCAAAATGTCTTAGACGCCAAATTACCAACGCATTTTCAAGCACTCCTTTAAAGTAGCAGAAAGCAACCAACAGAATCCTATCTAGCTCAGAGTACGTCTATTTAAGCACTGGTTGGCATGAAGCCAGTTGAACATGAATCACGCGTAGTGTCAATGAAACATAATCCGATCATTTCGTTAAGTGACTCGTTACATTATACGCTGTCCGATTGACGGATTTTGAAATGTTGCAACGTTTCAGTTTAATGAAACAGAACATCGCTAAGGGCTTATAATTTACTCATTTATTTGAGATATAAGAGGTGAGTCATATTATGACTTAGTAAAGATTAGTGTTTTAATTTTGTAAGTAAGTACTTTTTGAAGTGATAGAATTCTATACGCTTCTCTCACGATTAGTCAATTAGCATTAAATGATGAAAAGGGCAACAACGTCGTAAGGTAATTAATTGTAGGTAAGTCACAAAATTGTTTTGAAGTGTTCGACGGTTTTATGAAAATATGGTTATACTAGCTTTTGCACGCGGCTTCGCTCACGCAGACTTTTATCTCCTGATTTACGCCCTTAGGGGTGGAATTTCAAAAATTCCTTTCTTAGTGCTCACTTACGTTGTATAAAGAAACTACATGCAAATTTTCAGGATTCTAGGAACAGCGGTTTCAGCTGATCTCTGGCTATGTCAGTCAGTCAGTCACCTTCCTCTTTTATATAAATAGATTATTTAATATGTCAATCAAGTCAGTAGATAGTTTTATGTCTTTTATATTATTTAAATGATTGAATTCTAGTTTGATCTTTTATTTATGTCCTTATAGAGACAATATTGGCTAACCTTTTCATCTTGTGCTAGATGTTAAGTCTTAAGCTCCATCTACTCAAGTTTTCGTCATCATCTTGCATCAGCGATACTAAAATATTTCTACTATACCAAAATAGATGAAATTCAGGAATAATGTCAGAAAATAATATTTAATGAACTTAAATAAGATAATAATATTGCGCTATGTAAAGTCCTCTTGAAATTGGTTGATGATAATAGTAATAATTTGATACATCTGACCACCTTAAACATTTACATATATATGGTATTAGTTAAAATTTACTTCTTATAGAATAAAATTAGTGATTACTTTTCTATTGTTAGCAATACTTTTTATATTTATTAGTATAGCAACTCACGGATTGGAGAGCCAGTTAAAGTTTTTTTATGGTATAGGTGGCAAACGAGCAGATGTATCACCTGATAGTAAACGATTACCGCCGCCCATAGACAATACTATACGTCGCTGCTATAAACAATAAAGAATTTAAAGTACTTTCAAGACATTTCCCCATTCACAAATCCAACATATATACGCACTAGTCTTTGCAGCATCTCCAATTGTACGTATGTTGGTAATCGCGGTAAAGAGCATATATTAATAGCATATGTTCTTCCTCAAGTATTTAAGTATACCTATGCTAAATTTCATTGAAATTAATGTAGCAGTATAGCTATGAAAGACATGATGGACAAACAGAGTTATTTTCGAATTTATAATATTAGTTTGAAAGTATTAATTTATTTGATTCTAAAGGCAGGTTAGTTACACCATTTATAACTCAAGAAGGGCTAGATTTACGATGTTTGATTTTTTATTTTATTAATCCCGAATAACAGAGTACAGCATACTACGATATTTAAAAATTCATAAACAAAACATGAAGGAATTTCATTTAATCGTATCGTGTGTAGAAACCAGTTGAAGATTACTTACAACTTTGGCTAAAAACGCTAATAAAACTGCGGAGAACCCCTAGTTGGAAATGTAATGAACTTTTAAGACATAAATAATACCTTTGACTGCCTCGTTGGTCTAGCGGTTGACGTGTGCGACTGCTGATCGTGAGGTCTCGGGTTCGATTCCCGGGTCGGACCAAATGTTTGTATGATCTACAGATAATTGTTTCGGAGTTTGGGTGTTTTTTATGTATAATATGTATGTATTTACAAAAAAAAGTATATATGTATTTGTATCAGTTGTCTAGTACCCATAACACAAGCTCCGCTTAGCTTGGGACTAGATGGCGTTGTGTGATAGATGTCCGAAACATTTATTTATTTATTTATTTTATTTATTTATTTGAAAATTAAACACGATTTTTTAAACTGTTGATTTTTAGAGCCATGAAAATTTGTAAGCCTTTAAAATGCTTTAATTAAACAAAACTTTAATTAAAGTGCTGCAAAGTTTAAGTTTGAATAATTTTGAAACACATTTTGCTTTGGCTCGATTCCAATACATGAATCACTCACTTGAATCTCAAACGATTTGTTACAATTACCGTATCCAGAACTTTAGATATCTCAGTTAATTTCAGACCTTATCACTGTTTGTTTAGGTTGATTTTGTCAGTTGAAAGTGTCGTATTACAATTAATGTTAATAAGCTGGGAATTTCTTTCTGCTTTGCAGAATTCCAAACGATCTCTTGGTTTTAAATCTTATTAGCTTTTGAGTATGCTCTGTCGTAGACATTAATAAATTCAACATAAATCGTATCTCTGATATAAAAGTACTGTAAGTAAGTAAGTAAAGTACTTTTTTAAGATCCAGTAGAAAATTGATCCAGGTGATTGACCCACGCTTCGACATACATAGGCCGGCTCGATCGTAGTGACACCACGGTCTCACAAAAAACCGGTGTGAAATAGCGCTTGCGTTGTGTTTCACAGAGTGAGAATACCGGATGCCCATACCCCATACCATTTCTTTATCATTTACTAGCTTTCGCACGCGGCTTCGCTCGCATTTAATAAAAAGTTTCCTATGTTAGTTCTAATACCTTCAAGAATATGTGTACAAAATTTCATGATGATCGGTTAAGTAGTTTTCGCGCGAAAGCATAACAAACAAACTTACTTTCCTTTATAAAAGCAGTGTGATTAGCATTTAAGTTTTTTGATGAACCTAATAATAATTGAATTCTCGTATTTATATTTAAATAGAGCTTTCAACAGACACTGTGGTGGCAGGTCACTGCACTCCTTGACAGAGATTTCCAAATCAGGCCTCTTACTAATTGGACATCCACAAAGTAAAACACAAGCAAAAACGATGCTTTCTAAACGTTTTAATTTTATTATATTTTATGAATATAATATATTTATTATCCTCTGTTATAACGTATATATTTTTTATTTTATTTTTAAATTATAATTTCATAAGTTATAACGAATTTAAATAACAAGACCGGAAGCCCAATGATGCAGAAGCATCACTAGTCCCCCATGGCTTCCATCAGGCAGAGTAGAGTCATTTTGGCAAAGCCAAACATAAAAAAAAGCATGAATTAAATAACAAGATACTTAGTTACTGAATCTAAATATATCTTTCTTTCAAAAAATAAACACGTATATATGTGTTATTGGTACGTTTAAGTATACAATACTAAATAATATGTATTTAAGCAAATCAATTTGCTGAGTCGTTCACGCCCATTACACCAAACGTATTGTTTAGTACGTTCTGCCTCCAACGGCTTATTAATTCAAGATGCTGATATAATTAATGTTCTGGAGATCGCAAATAAATCTACTTACGAAAGGTTAATGGAAATTTCAAGATCATATAAAATACTATTTCTGTATATTCTTTATATGGCTCAAGCAAGCCAAATTCTAAAGAAGATGAAGTATGTCTATTTCGTACTGGTTTTAAGACTAAGTTTTTTAAAGTCTCGATTTAGTATTTCACTTTTTAACCGACTTCAAAACAAGTAAAATTTTAACAAAAATAAAACCGACTTCAAGGTTATACTCGATTTCTCTTGGATGCCATCACAGAATAGAATAGAATAATTCGCGGATAACCTCGTCGTTTATGAACCGATTTTGATGATTCTTTTTTTAATGGAAAGGAGATGTCCCAACGGTGGTACCATAATAAGGACATTAATATCCGATGATGGCATCCAAGAGAAATCGAGTCGAACCTTGAAGTTGGTTTTATTTTTGTTAAAATTGTACTTGTTAAATAAGAAAACAGTTTTATAAAGGCTATATATATATCGAAAATTTATTTCATAGCTTATGTATCCAATAAACTTTATGAGAAAGAGGCACAGTTGGCGTTGTGGTTTAAACTGTAGCCACGCTTCTTTCTACTGCGCCAAGTGTTGTAGGTTGAAATCCCACATGGGGTAACACTTTGTGTCATCCATTAATTGTTGTTCTGAGTTTAGATGTTATTTGTGTTCGTTTTGTAAATATTTGTTAAAGCAGTAAAAAAACATTTTTTAAAATATATTTAACTGAACACAAATTAAATAATTATAGACTGCTTCATTAGTAATATTAATCTCTTCAAAAATCCTAGGATTATACTAATGAATAGGTACGTCTTTAAATAATAAATTTCAGTATTTTTTACTAATAAAATATGTCGGTTATTGCGGCAAATAGTAGCCTAAATGATATTCTGATGTATAAGCTATATTACAGTAAAGTTTCATCCAAATCCGTTTAGTAGTTTTTGCGTGAAAGAGTGTAGATCCTTACAAACTTTCGCATTTATAATATTAGTAGGATTCAAACTAGGGGGTGGAATTCAATGAAACTATACAAAAAACGCTTTTAAGTGCTGAATTCCGAATATGTGGCGTAATACGTATTGCTGGCAATATTCCAAATTCAGTAGCTAACATTACTGTGGATTCAAATAAAACTAATTTCGAGGATAGTACCTATCACGTCCATTGATTAAATTTTAAGCTAAACTCTTTACTGAAATTTAGATAGTTACTCATTGACGGAAATGTAATTAGGTAATGAGTCATCTGTGAGTCATACATATGTAACAAATTGTATTTTACAGGATTTTAACATCAGAAAAATGCTTCAAGCAAGGTGATCGTAATTAATTACTCTCAAACGTTAAAAGTCTATCTATTTTGAGATAGTAAAACCTTTTTTACCTGACTACGGCAAAGCCAAAGGAGGGTTATGATTTTGACAGGCTATGTATGTATGTAATGTATGTTAATATGTTTCCTCATAGCTCTTCAAATACTTATTAGAACTGGACATATGGGCTATCGTTAGGAGCGTCTTGATTGTCCGCTGGTTAAAGGCTATTATATTACATGTCACTGAATCTGATGTGGCGCCCTCTAACGGTCATAAAATAATGTTTTAACAATTAATTTGGGATAAATATGCCGCGTTTGGTATCATTGGAAAGGTTAAATTGTTATATTTCAATGGTTTTTAAAATATATTTTGAAAAGAAATTAAAATTATAACGGAACCAAAACATTTTAAAATTTAAGTAAAAAAGACGTGTGGCACTCGGGGACTGCCGCGGTAAAGCCATAGCGTTGTTTGTCAACTTATGCAATTATATTTTTATTTTTTTTTTCGACTGCCTCGTTGGTCTCGCGGTTGGCGTGTGCGACTGCTGATCGTGAGGTCTCGGGTTCGATTCCCGGGTCGGACCAAATGTTTGTATGATCTACAAATATTTATTTCGGAGTTTGGGTGTTTTCTATGTATAATATGTATGTATTTATAAAAAAAAGTATATATGTATTTGTATAAGTTGTCTAGTATCCATAACACAAGCACTGCTTAGCTTAAGACTAGATGGCGTTGTGTGATAGATGTCCGAAATATTTATTATATTTTATTTTCATTTATGAAGTGTGTATTGTGAACGATAAATACTAAAACATTTTTTAAATGCTACATCGCATTCGAAGTACACCGCCATCTATATAATCGGTACCATACTAACAACAAACAAATGTATGTTTGGAATTACCAGACCGTTAGAATATATCAAGTAGCATAAGAACAAAAAATTTTACATTTAGTAGTAATGAGTTATTGGCTGGAAGGTGGAGGTGAATGATTTATGACGAAGGTGCCTCACATTTAAATCGTCGTTTGTTCTTAAGTGACGTGTAACTAGGGTTTTTCAAATTCGTTTCATTCTTTTCAGCGTCGTTTTTTGTTTTTAGTCACGTATTATTTTTGATTTGATAATAAAAATTCAGGTTTTATAGTTGCTGACATAAAAAAAAATATTTTTGTTACTTCCGAACGTTTGAGAATATTTATTTTATGTTATATAATGTTATATAATATTTAAGTAAATAAAAATTACAAATATTTAAAAAATATACTAATTTAGTGCACTTATTAAGTTATTTGAATGGTAAAAGGACAGTTTCTACGCCAGTTTTCCGGGTGTTTATGTACATATGATATTCCCTTGGCACAATCTGTAGTCTAAACGACTTATTAGATTTTGATTTGTTTGGTGTCGTTAAATTCGTCTTATTTGTTACAGTGAGTGACATGAAAATTTAAAAATTACAATCTATAGTTTGTACACGTTAATTACTTATATACAAACAAATCATTATAATCAAGTCGAGAAAGTTCCTTTCAACGATAAGTATATGTATCAGTAGAATTATCCGATTTGTATTTTCTTACATCAACACGAGGACAATATTATTATGTAACATAACACCGGAGTTTGCGTTTACCTCATTATTTTGTAAACGATAATCCTTCTAATATATGAGAATCCTTCGCGTCAAAATATATGACACGCTATAATCACTTTAATTATCCCAAGAATTAACAAGAGCTATAAAGCCTAATAGCTTCAAGTTGGAAACTTCCTTTGTTGGAGAATGAAGATTTTAAATTAATACGAGGATGTTAGTATGTGCAGTGTGTATAAATACATATGTATAAAATTTCAAATTCCTCCTTATACTGTTAAAAGTTTTAGAAAAAAAGGGGTACAGGATTCTGGTTTTTCGTCAAATTCAAATTCTAAAGAAGAAAATAATCTTAAAAGCATGTGAGACAAATATTTCTTGTATCGGAATTTTCTCTTCCATAGTGAAAACAATTCAATAGTTTTTTTAGTAAATTATTTGTACCCAGTAAAAATGAATAAAACACGATCTCTAAGAATATTAAATTAAAGGATAAGGAATAAGGCGCATTGAAGTAAGTTTGAGGTTGCTTTAATAACGTAAAACACAAAAAAAAAAATGTACATAACACTTACCTAATAATAATAAATAATTTTTATTTCACAAAGTAATTGTATTACCTACATTACACTTGTAGGATAAGTTATTATATTATTATTAAATTCAGATATTGTATCATTCTTTGCTGAATAGCAACGGACATCATCTTTGTACCAAGAAAAATTAGGAGCGGGAGTCATCATCCTGATATATATTTATAGATTCATATTATATATATATATTCATAGACTTTAGCTTTCAATCGTCAACTGCCTAAAATCTAAACTTCAATAAGCTCAAAATAACACTGTAAATTAAAATAAATTAATTTAATTAAAATAAAACCCCTAAATTTAATTATTGCTTTATGGTTTCGTTTATGGCGGTATTTACCATGAAATGAAACGAACAAACGGCGTTTACATGAAGTTATTAAATTTTCACTAAGCTCCCCTGCATTAAAAATACAGCTTTATTTGTCATGAAAGGCAACGTTAATTCTTTATTTAATTTTCTACAACGGATAAAAATGTTTTATGGACGATATTATCATGTTTGTAATTCTCGTTTTACGACCTTTATCTGTTAAAGCTCACATGTGAAAAGTTGCGAAAAGGTATTATAGGTAATTTATAGGTAGCAGAGCCACGCTGATTTCAGCACGAATGGGCCGGCTCAACCGGGGCGGTACTACCCTCGCACAGAAAATCAACGTAAAATGACAGCGAGCATGCTGTCGTGTTTCGTTGGTGAGTGCGAGACCGGAGGCCCAAAGATGCAGAAGCATCACTAGCCCGCCATGGTGTGGGTCACCATGCTGCATTCTTGCATTGTCTGCATTAGCAGTATGGTGACCATCACTCTTGGATTCTGCTTATGCTTTCCATCAGGCAGAGTAGAGTCATTTTGGCAGGGCCAAATATAAAAAAAAAAAAAAATACTTTAGACTGTCAGCCTTGGCATGATGTCATAAGTCGAAACTGATCAGGATTAAAGTCAATAAAAATAGTGGAATAAGTAAAAGTGGCTTTAATTGTAGGATAATTTATGAAATTCTCGTGTCGCGGTGTTTATAGTTAAACTCCTCCGAAACGGCTTGACCGATTTTTATGAAATTTTGTGTGCATATTGGGTGTGTCTGAGAATCGGACAATATCTTTTTTCATCCCCCTAAATGGTAAGGGTGACCCGTCCTTAATTTTTTTTAAGGCAATTTAACGTTTGCTCGGTCAGCTAGTATATGTATTATTGTTTAGTTATTGATATTAGATTAATCTGTAAATGGAGGTCTTTTAAAAAAAAACACAAAACACTCACGAGGACTGCCGACAGAAGTGAAAACTCATTACTGTAAACAAAAGTTGTTAAGGATTCAGTAGTTTTAGAGATACTAGATAAATTTGGCTTATTTATTTTACAAACCTATTGAACATACAAACGGATTTATTGGTATCTTATTTACGTCTTCGCTATGAAAGTATAATGTTAGTGAGTGCTATGTTATAAGTGACGACCTTGTTGACTCGTTGTCAAAGAGGTCACGTGTCCCGACGCGTCACGTGTCCTGATGCGAGTTTAACTCTTTTTACCAATCCCATTACATTTTTTAAAAGTGCAAAGCCTCTAAAGACGTTTTTGCTTCAATTATCGTTATTAAATACTTATTATTAAATTACTTCAAAGTTTATTTACAGTTATCATAGTTATTTACACATAATTAGTTTGGTACAGTAACTACTAAAACAAACTTCAGAATAACTTTTTCTTCTATTAGTTCAGTGAGTAGACAATTCAAAATTTAGAGAAAGTCTTTAACAATATAAATTAAACATTGACACATCATTATTAAAGTAAAAGTTCGTTAAATTTTCTTTATGTTTTTTGGTTGAAGACTGCTGTTTCTAGTATTTCCAGTCTTGAAAAACTCCAGTTTCCATGCTTCCAAAACTTTAATAGTTTTTTGCAGGTCCTTAAAGCGAATGGATATTATTGAGAAGATGACAGTTTAGGAATGAGACTATCAATAGGCGCGATTTAATTAAGAGCGTAAATTTAATTGTAATGAGGATGGTGACCACAACTCAAAAAAAAATGTATACTAAACTCAATTGGTAAGCATTTTTTTTATTACTGTTTGAAAGATGAGCCAAGTTACCGGAGACTCAAATTCTCCAACTGCTAGACTTCTAATTCTTCGTAATTCTAGGTGGTGATGGGATATGAAGAGGCCATTAGTGGCGGTGATCACTCACCTTTAGGCAACTTATCAGCTCGTTTATCCTTTAATTCATAAAGAAAGAAAGATATAAAAGTTCTTTGAAATATAATAATACCAACCATTTGTTACAAAGAAATCAATTATTTCGGCCAGATTTACAGTTATTTGGTGCACGAAGCATACTAAAAGCAAGTTTGCAATTAAGCTGTCATTATTAGTGCGTAGATAAATTTAGATTAATATCTCAGAATATTGCGTAAGACAAGTAAGTCTCTTGTGTAGTTTGCGATTAACAGTAGCGAATTATCAGTATCTGAATTTTCGAGGACCAATTACTAATTCGCCTTAATTTATTTTGTTCTTAAGTACGCACAAGTAATTAGATAAATGATTTAGTGTCTAATGTTAACACGTACTGTATGTTTTTTAATATGTATGTTCTGTATTTAAAATTTAATAAGGAAGAGATCGGACAAAAATATGCCATGGCGTCTCAGAGCTCCCATACATAAATACGATGCGATGGGACGCCGCATCGTAGGAACTTGCGAATTGCTACGATGCGAATTCGTACGGTAAAGCGTTGGTTCCTGTGACCACACTTTCGACCACAAAGAGATGTCCTAATCAAATTTTTGTATGAAATGGATTATGCAAAATAGAATAAAAATAATAAATAAAAATAATATAAATGATTTATGGATACAAATAAATAAGAAAATAGTTTTGTAAATGTTTTAAAAGAAAAAAAATATGTTTTAAAAAATAAAAAAAAATAACATCTCAGATCCTGCAAATTAGCGTATAGTTACCTAGTTAGGTAACTTTACTCTACGTATGTATAAAATAATAATTAAGACATCTAACACACAACGCTATCTAGTAAAAGTAAAGAAAAAATAAAATTTGCGAGCTCATCAGCATTATTTATATGACTGACTGTACTCTGTAACTTTTAGCTATAGCATATTGTGATTTCATTGGCAATAAATAAAGAACGAATAAAAATATATTTCAAACGACTTGTACAACGTGTAAAGTTTGAGTTTAATCGATGTTCAACTTTGTAAGTTTGAAGCATACACAAACAAACTTAAGAATAACTTAAGGAGAAAGAACGAAAGCAAGAATAATGCGGGTAGCCATTTTCTGCTAGCTATGAGAAACAGTTCTTACATTTTAAATATAAAAATGAATAGCCGAGGTGTATTTACGCGCATAATTTCCGATCGGCTGCATCAAATTAAAATAATTCTATTTTATATGTGTTTGTTACTGTTAGGGCAAAGTTTGTGTACAAGAAAAAAATATAGATAACGGGAAAAGTCAAGTTTTTTGTCCGCGGCTGTACACTGCCAGCTAGTAAACTGTTTCTCATAGCGATAAGCTATATAAATAAAATATATTTTATAAAAATGTATGTATGCGTATAACTTTCGATCGACTACACCATTTTTTGTTTTGTTTTTGTGTTTCTTATTTTCACGGCAAGCATAATTACTATAACAAGTTTTTCAGAGAAATTATTTAAGAAAGAAAAATGTGATGGTACGAAGTTCGCCGGGTTAGCTAGTATATATATAAACGAATGTTTCTAGCCTGATCTAAATGTTTTACCTTAATAGATGTGTCCACAAACTTCGTTCAACTTTTCAAATTTGCCTTAACCAACAATTATAAGTTTATTTTTGTTAAACTTTAATAACTAACCTTGTTTTGTTAAAGTATTTCAAACAACCGTTTTAGTTTCAACAGAGCAACTAGCAAAACTTATTCGAGAAATTCAGTTGTTTTATCTACAACCTTGAAATAAGCTTAAGAAAATTTGGATCGAGTTATGCAGAAATGAGACAATTCACCATAGAGTTACTATTTGACTTAATATTGATTATAGGATTTTGGGAAGAATTTTTATTTCATGGGGAAAACTCTTCAATAATCAACATGATTTCAGTCGAAAGACATCCACTAATGACTGAACCATAAAAATAACATGAAATACCCTTGCAATCTAATGTTGCTTACTCGTGCTCCAAAGCTTTTTGAACAGTAAAACATTATCTTATATAAAATTAGGAAAAAAATAATTAGATAAATAATAATTATAGAAAAAGCTAGAAGAATAAAGCTTTTAAACTTTTCCCAAATACGTTTCCTTATGAAATATTTAGGCTCGATCGGAGTGCTACCACGGCCTTGTAGAAAACCTCACAGAAGTTTGAGTAAGTGAGGATACCGAAGACCCATAACCCTACCCCTGACCCCATCTCCATCCCCATTCCCCAAACGCCGGCAACGCACTTGTGACGATTCTGTTGTTGCAATCAGGCGATACGTCTGATTGCAACTTCCACAAAAAAATCTATAAAGTATCTTTCCCAATTACGTAGCAGAAGCTGTCCGACATCTCATAATCGGTTGAATAATAAGAAGCCAAGAAAAGTAACAAATAAAATACTTTCAACTTTTCACAGTTTGGCGTAAACAATTCCATAAATTACAGAAAACGCTTAAGTTTCATCGAATTTATTACAGGTATATTAAAAGTCAAATAACATTCAAACTAAGTATTAAAATGAGGGAACGGTTACGCTACCTAATTTAACTACAGATTCTGCTTAATATATTACTCAACTTTTCAACGCTAGTAGTAACATCGTCGTCCCGGTTTTTTAGTTGAACAATCTCGTCTTAATTAAAATAATAGAGAAAAAAGTCTAACAATAGAAGCTGCCCTAGCTACGTTAATCCGGTTGACCGCGGGACCTCCCTTAACGAGAGAACGTCAGTTAACTGATTACCTCCCTCCGTAACTCGAGTAGAGTTACATAGTTAGAACACTCGTTAGACTGTACCTATGTATTGACTTTGCCTCAGTTTTATGAATCCAATGAATTTATCTGTGCTAATTTTCTATTGTCTATTTTTTACTTTGAAATTGAATTTCTTTATCTCATTACTTTCTTTTGAGTATATGATATGTTTTTCTTTTAAAATTTTCTTTAGATAACCATCATGAATTCTATGTTATTCTAAGAAATATAAACCCGTTTGATGTACTCAAAAATGTATTAGATTAACGGTTTTTATCCTGTGAAAACCCTAACGCTCTACTGGTAACTGATAAATCGCAAAGAAATGTTAGTTTTGGCTTATGTACGTAACTTAATATTTTTCTGAAGAAAAAATGATATTCTAAGTTTGTTACAAACTTGAAATAACAAGTTTTCTTTCGTAAATGATTACAGTTATTATTTTAATAGGTACAATAGCTTATGAATGATATTTCAGTATTACAATAGAACAATGAAAATAATTCAAGACAACAGACAGAAGAATGATGCTGAATAATTTGATAACGGACTATTTATTTTCATAATGAATTTTGAAGTTATTTAGACAAACGGTAAAGTAAAACCTATTATATAAATTGACTTCAACGTCGAGGTCAGACTATATTACAATACATAATTCTATTATTCCAATTTAACGTTCCAATTGTAATTCAAAAGACAAATTGTAGATTTGTTTGAATATTTAAATGTTTTATGAATATGTAGAGGCACGAGATTGTTAATATTTTTAAATATTTTGTTTTTAATTTAAATCTCTTTTTAACTAAAACTATAAAACAATTTACAATACAACCACAAAAAATAAATCGGTTTTAGTCACTTCAGTCGCGAATGTGACGTGAAATGACCCTTGTTAAATAAGGTAACTAGAATACATCTAATAAAAAAGTTTAATAGTAAATAAGCTTCAGCTATATATTAGTATGCCATGTCTGCTACTAATAAATATTTAATAAATAATAAATATTTAATAAATAATAAATATTTCGGACATCTAACACATAACGTCTTCTAGTCCCAAGCTAAGCAGAGCTTGTGTTATACTAAACAACTGATACAAATACACATACTTTTTTTGTAAATACACATAGAAAGCACCCAAACTCCAAAGCAAATATTTGTAGATCATACAAACATTTGGTCCGACCCTGGAATGGAACCCGAGACCTCAGGATCAGCAGTCGCACACGCTAACCGCGAGACCAACGAGGTAGTCTCAATAACTTACATACATATTACAAGCCTGATTTTCATTATGTACACGTACGTTATTAATTTTATACGCCAAAATATGAAATAAAATATCATTTCATCAGTTTCATTCAATAAACCGCTATTATTGAACATATGTAAACATGTCTTAAGCATGTATTTTATCGAGCTAAATTATAAGTGGGTGTATTTCGGTACATCACTACGATTTCCCATTGTTACCGTCGGCTGATCTCCGGTATCCTTTGTTCGATTTCGTAAATACGTGGCAGCTAAAATGTAGCTCCTTTGTATATCGAGTTGAGATTTGTGATCCATTCTAACGTTTTATTTAAATGTCACAGACATGGATCATCTTCGATCTCTTTTGCTATATTTGAGATTGTTTTTTTACAAAATTACTTTTTAATTAAAGTAGAGTAGTTAATAGTTGTATGCTACTTCATATTACGCTACTAAAATTCATAATGATTCTAAATATTTTAGACCTAGTTTATAAGGAGATTCATGACCAGCTTAGCTTATACTGTTGATGACAAAATTCAAATCATGAAAAACCAAGAGAAACGTGATTATAATTTAATTTTCAAGTTGAATATACGGTATTTCTAGTAAAACGTTGGTTGATGTCGAAAAAACTTTTATTTATCGACAACCCATTTCCACATCACTAAAAATGATTTTAAGGGAGGGACATTTTGCAAGTCATTCGAAGTGGGGTAGACATAAAGAAAACTTGAGCTTTTCTTGGTAAAGCGTATTGGATATGATTACCCATAAATACATAAAAAATGAAGGCAGCCATCCCTTGGATATGAACAAGCAATTATTTACCATATGTTTGTTTGACGAACAGAACATTAGGATTATATTTCAGTTTTTTTTTGGATTTTTTAATAGTATCATATTACAATATTTGCCATTCCAATTTTTCGTTTCTGAAGTTTTCAAGCCTTCAATACGAGATACAGCAATTTGTACTGTACTGAAGTAAATACTGTTACTACATCAGAGACTTACACATTCACTTACGTAATTTACCCTTCATATTTTTCTTTATCCTATGAATATATATCTATACTATCTTCCCATCAATTTTCCACACTTTCTTTCAAATCCATCTAAAAACCACAAGTACACCAACCGTCCAGTTAGTGCACTGACAAATATAAATTGGACCTAAGACGTCAAATTATTCATCATCTTCTCAAGATGATGAATAATTTGACTGCCTCGTTAGTCTCGCGGTTGGCATGTGCGACTGCTGATCATGAGGTCTCGGGTTCGATTCCAGGGTTGGACCAAATGTTTGTATGATCTACAAATATTTGTTTCGGAGTTTGGATGTTGTCTATGTATAATATGTATAATTTGACGTTTTAACCTTTACACACGAGGGCTTATCATGTTCAATTTCGATGTTTCCAGAAACGTACAGATACACTTTTAAAGATCTTTTCCAAATTATCATAAGAAAATAATTTCGTTTGAACCATGAATTTATATATTCATCCATATTTTTGTCCTTGAACACACAAAAAATGAATGTCTGTACTCATTTTCATACCTTGATTTATGGACTTAATGTTACAAATAATTTCATATTCGTGGATGTATATCGGCCATTAAAAAGTAGACGTTTGAGTTCCATTGTATGCAAGGAACCGTGTCGTTGTCTGATTGATGACCTGTAGTGAGCCATGACGGACGGACGTCGTGCAAACAATTGCTATTAGTGTCGTGGGCCGAAATGCAATTTGTAGTTGACTTTGAGATATCGGTCACGTAATTAGAAATTGATTTGTGACCTCCGCAGTTGTTTCGTTATATACTAATTGCACGTACGAACTTAAAAAGGACTTTGGACAATGAGTAGGATAAAAAAAAATATTTTACAAGTTAACTAAATCAAACTAAATATTATAATATTTGCCATTTACAGACTCTATTTCATGCATATTTAAATTTTTAATATTAATACAACTAACTTATGAAACAAAAATAACAAACTATTTTTATAACCTATCTTATCTTGTTTCAATGAGTGTTTAAACTACCTTTAAAATTTTATAAAGTAAACTAGCTGAACCCCGCGGTGTTACCCGCGGTTATTGTTGTACCGCGAGTAACGCCGCGGGACAAACATAGTCTAAAAAAAGTAGCCTACGTTACTCCCTGGATCATCAGCTACCTGCCAGTGAAAGTCCCGTCAAAATCCGTCCAGCCGTTCCAGAGATTACCCGGAACAAACAGACAGACAGACAGACATACCGACAGACAGACAGACAGACAGACAAAAAAAATTTTAACTACATTTTTGGTATATGTATCGTGTATACATACATATGCATTGATTAAAAACCTGTTATTTTAATATTACAAACAGACACTCCAATTTTATTTATTTGTATAGATAAGTATATTAGCTGAATATTAATACTTTTTCTTTCTTTTCAGATTTGTGACAGTGTGTGTTTAAAATGCATGTGTGATGTGTTAATAGTGTCATAGTGTTGTGTACAAATATGTTGTCAAGATGAAGCTGTGGAAGAGCCTGAAGATATCTATAGGCAGTCGCACTGACCCCAAGTCATACTCGCAAGAGTTGCCGCAGTGGGGTGGGCAAGGATATGAATTAGATGGTAAGTTCATACTATGTTTGTAAAGAACATCCTACTTTTATGAATTGAATAGTATCTTCGACAATATGTAACTTTACTCATGTTGCGCACGATGTTGGACCTAAAGCAGAATAAGTCTAAAGGTTAGAAATAATAAAAAACTCACTTTTTTAATTTTATTAGCTGACCCAGGCAACCTAGTTTGTGTCTCCAATTTCCCGTAGCGTGATAATTTTCTCCCGTTTTGGAAACATTTTTCATTGGTGCTCCTCTCCTATTGGTCTTAGTGTGATGATATATAGTCTATAGCCTTCCTAGATAAATGTACTATCCAACACTGAAAGATTTTTTCTAAGTCGGACCTGCGGTTCCTAACATTAGCGCGTTCAAACAAACAAACAAAATCTTCAGCTTTATAATTAGTGTAGATGACCTGCTGATGGCATAACAAATCTTTTCATTGACAACTATAATCCCTGCATACATTTTGAAATACTCCTTTATAGCTTCCCCTTACTTTTCGTTGTTATGTTCATTGGTCGTGCATTCTTGCAATTTTATTTACTTACTAGCTGAATCCCGCGGTAATTGTCATAACGCGGGTAACGCTGCGGGACAAAGTTAGTTTTAAAAAGGTAGCCTAAGTTGCTCCTTAGATCATCAGCTATCTGCCAGTTAAAGTCCCGTCAAATCGGTTGAGCCGTTCCAGAGATTACCCGAAACAGACGGACAGACAAAATTTGTAAAAAATGTCACTTTGGTATATGTACCGTGTATAAATACGTATGCATTTATTAAAAAGCGGTAATTTAAATATTACAAACAGACACTCCAATTTTATTTATTAGTACAGATGTATAGATTTCTACATGAGCCCGTCAAAATAATATAATATTTATAATATTTCGGACATCTATCACACAACGCCATCTAGTCCCAAGCTAAGCAGAACTTGTGTTATGGGTACTAGACAACTGATACAAATACATATATACTTTTTTTTGTAAATACATACATATTATACATAGAAAACACCCAAACTCCGAAACAAATATTTGTAGATCATACAAACATATGGTCCGACCCGGGAATCGAACCCGAGACCTCACGATCAGCAGTCGCAGCTACACGCATATACTTAGTAGAATAATGAAGCTTTTATAATGATAAAGCAAAGGTGGTTTATATTTTCTCTAATTTAATTTGATTGGTGCCAAATAAACTTCTTTGAAATGCTTTGAATCTATAATCTGGAACATACTGCGTAAATGGATTCACTAATGTGTTTTAGTCTACGATTTCACTTAATTTCAATAACAAATCTATCAAAAGATTGAAAATACATCAAAGGAGTTTAGGATTAAAATCAAATATAAACTAATATTCATTCTCCAGATTTCAGTAATCACTGTCGGCATCTGTAAATTATCGTTGAGGAGACAAAATGAGAAGGGACACCTGTTTTTGACGCGTAACAATATCTGTTGCGTCTCATTATGAAAATGTGTGTTGTCGTTTAAAATAATTTTATCGCGAAAATCCTGTTACAATTCATTATAGTAAATATACGACAGCCATGTTGTTTAGTAGATACGAATTATAACATCTGTGTTTAATTTTAGACGCGTAAGCTTTTTGTTAATTAGATTTAACTTATTAGTACGTGTATGAAAAACAATGCGGAGATCAAGTTTATAAAAGTAATTTTAATCACGATGCAACACGACCGTGGGAGAATCACGCTTCGGCATGAATGGGCTAGCTCGACCGGAGTGATACCATGGTCTCGCAGAAAACCGGTGAGAAATAGCGCTTGCGCTGTGTTTCACCGAGTGAGTGAGGATACCGGAGGCCCGTACCCTAACACCTCCCCACATTCCTTTCCCCATCCCCCAATAGGTGGGCAACGCACTTGTGACGCCTCTGGTATTGCGGGTGTCTATGGACGGTAATCGCTTACCATCAGGTGATACGTCTGCTCGTTTGCCACCAATACTATAAAAAAACACACTAGTACATACACTCATGATAATATTCCCATTCAGAATTTGTGCTGCTGTGTTCTGTTGGCGAGTGCGATAATGCAGAAGCATCTCCACCGCTCATCTAGGCCGCCATAGTGTGGGTCACCATGCTGCATTGTTGCATAATCTGCATTCGCAATGAGTATGGTGACCACTACTTTTGAATTCTGCTCATTTTTTTTTTTTGTGATCAAGCTACCAGAATGACTCTACTCTGCCTGATGGAAAGCATAAGTAGAATCCATCATGCTTTCCATCAAGCAGAGTAGTGTCACAATGGCAGGCTCATACAAAAATAAAATGTCTACTACATTGTGGGTAACGTGTTAAGTCTAAGCGAATTGTCGTTAACGGGGTATTTTGAAGGGACATCTAGCAAAAATGCACTTAAACATGCCAAAAGCCGTACAGAAAATAAGCCTCAAGCTATTCAATGAGTGAGTTAGGTCACTGCACCTCTGACTCCTCCTCTTAAAACTGATTGGCAGATATCCATGGGCGACGGTAATCACTCTACCATCACGTGGCAGGTCCATAAAAAGTACAATTTTTGAAAACAATATAAAATACCCTAAAAGTTTAGCCAAATGGAAATTGTGTTACAAATAAAATGAGTAACTCTTAGGTCATCTTATCTATCAGATCTTAGGCATCAGATGACGAGCGCTTAACGCGTGTAGTTGTAAACGCGCGTTAGCAAAACGCGCGTTGAGCGCTCGTCATCTGAACGTGGGCTAAAAGTGGAACATAGGCCGACTGCTCGACGCTATGATGTTTTAATATTTTGCGTTAATTAGGCCATCACGGATATTTCGTGCATATAACCTATTGAAATGTAATTATGTGTGAAAATATGACGACATAATATGTGTGAAGTGTAGAAGTATCTCCTTTCCGTTGATAAGAAAGGTGTCCAGGATCAGATGGATTGTATTAAGTTATATTAAGAACGTGAATGGATTAAAATACAACCCTTTTATTCATTGAAAAGTATATTTTAAATAGAAATTAGTGACAAAATATGTCTACGGTTTCGAATAAATTAATATAGGGTAATTGCCCTTTTACTTTCTTGATATTGATCCAATGAATGATAATAAAACAGGCATGCAGAAAATTACAGGCCGTCATTTAAGTTTCATTATTATTATTAGGTTAATGTTTTTCAGGCTAATATTGCTATGAATTGGCAAAAAATATGAAAGATTGTTGTTGCCATAATAACCACTTATATTTGTTGTCAATGTTTTCCAATCGGACATTTATCTGTAAAACATACAGTGAAGTAGAAATTACACATAAAAATACATTATAAAAAAAAGTAAAAGCTTTTCAAACATACAATAAGTTTAAACAGAATGAACCACTTAAAGTCTTTGAGGGAATTTTAATTTACTTGGTTGAAATTAAGGCTGAAGTTTTTTCGGGAACTTCCATCTCCAAACTTATTCGGGTTGAAAACACGAGATAAGTTTTCCAAGACCCCTAAAAAGTTTTAATGTGCTTCAGCCCACAGTTCCTTTAACCATGAAATTTGAAAAAAAATATCCATCAAATTTTAAGATCAACATAAAAAGTAAATTAATCAAAAGTTCAATAAAATTATCATTGACTGCTCGTAGTCGTAAAAAATACGAAAATAAATATAACATTAAGATTTTTTTCTGGATTATGTAACTTTTATTACTGTTAACAGAATTCAGGTATTGAACAAGTCATAAACTGTTAATATTTTAGGAATACTAGACACCTAAACTCAAGACTCGAAACTCGTACTCTAAGTACTCTAAACGACAAGAAAGCTTGGACTTTTGACTTCAAGCTAATCCAGCTTGCTTGTTATTGTTGTTACACCTACATTAAGACAACCATAATGACCACAATAGACACCACTCAAGTTTAAAAAAAACTGTTCTTATAAATAAATTTTATAATAATTAAATTAATAATTGGTAACTAATTTATAGATAGAGAATATAAGTGACATATAAAGACTACTAACCATTTTGTCTGATTTTTCGAACTATATAAATAGATGTACAATTGCGTGATGTAATTAGGAAATCACATAAATCTATTATATTTACTTACTAGCTAACCCACGCAACCTCGTTTGTGCCTTATATTGCCCGTAACGTGAAAAAAATCCCCCGTTTTTGAAACATTGTTCATTGTTGCTCCGCTCCTATTAGTAGTAGCGTGATGATATATACGCTATAGCCTTCCTCGATAAATAGACTATCCAACACCGAAATAATTTTTAAATGGGACCAGCGTTTCCTGTGATTAGCGCTTTCAAACAAACAAACAGACTCTTCAGCTTTATTATATTTGTATATATATATAAGGACAAACATTTATTTAATGATTGGAGAAAATAACGACTTTCTTGTAGTACAATAAAAAGGAACTAATGTCAGTTACAAAGTTTATTTCATCCAACTCGGTGTTTTGTTCTTATACTATATCTTCTACGTTCAGTGAACCATGCTTGTATAGCCATTCTTCTTTCACACTTAAAACACAATTTGCCAATAAATCTGTACCTTTGGGTGACATTATTACAATGATAAACATAAATTCTATTTTTGTTTACTGAATTATGTAGTTATTTCATTATTGTTCAACTAACGTTTTTATCCAGGTCTCTTTACAATATAAATATATCAAGTAAGATTTTTTATACTATATCTGAAATATATATTTTGAAGGTCAAATTCGTTGTGAGTAATTTTTTTCTGAAAATATGTTATGGAAAATAACAGTGATAAAATAACGTGGAAGTACTTAATGTCAGGATAAATTCATCCAATTGAAAATGTTGTTACAAAAAATAAGATAAGCCGTCACGGGACGCCTGGCAGATGTGAAACATCAAAATTGTTTTGGATAAAATAAAATGACTGTTTATTACATTAATATCTATTTTTATTAAATACAAAATTCAAGTAAAAACACAATTAACAAAATAAACACAAATGAAAATAAAATACGACGGCGGTAGTTAGATAGTTTGCGGCAAAGCGTCGCCACTCGCCACGCCAAAAATCAGGTTTACCCCTCGTCTATAGATGTTTCACAAAATAAAATAAGCAACTCTAAAAGAAGACATAGGTCGAGTTTTCGTACCAATACCAACTGATGGATGTATCTACCCGTTGGGCAGAACTCTATAATAATATAAAATATCTATTGAATAACAATTCATAAAAGGTAGTACAACAGATACCATGCAATTAATATAGTTAAAACAATCGTCTCTAGTTTTGTTTGCGAAAGTAAACAACCTCTTCTCACTTAAGAGATTCTGTTATAACCCTGACCTGACGTGCACTAACGTCTAGGGTTTCATGTTTAATTAAAGTCTTTGCTAATTAGTTAGCACGCCAGACTTAAGAATAGCGGAAACGTAAGGCGCTGCGTAGTTAATTAAGGATATTCTACTTTTTTACTTTACATTTATATGACCAACGAGGCACTCGTTGGTCATATAAATGTAAAGTAAAAAAGTGCGCGGTTGGGGTGTGCGACTGCTGATCGCGAGGTCTCGGGTTCGATTCCCGGGTCTGACCAAATGTTTGTATGATCTACAAATATTTGTTTCGGAGTTTGGGTGTTTTCTATGTATAATATGTATGTATTTACAAAAAAAAAAGTATACATGTATTTGTATCAGTTGTCTAGTACCCATAACACAAGCTCTGCTTAGCTTGGGACTAGATGGCGTTGTGTGATAGATGTCCGAAATATTTATTTATTTATTTGCACTAGGATTTTCATGCATCCAAAATCAAAACAAAAGTAATACCTCCCTGTTCAGCACGTCATCCTTTTCTCAAACTTAGTTAGGGTCAGCTTGTACTTTATTACAACCCGGCTGAATTCCGTGTTTTCGTGAGACGGCTTCTGTTAGTCCCCAGTAGTAGGCTATATTATAGTTCTGTAAATAAATTGTTGTCAGATTTTTTGGCTTTCCCACTATTCGTTATGATTGCCCCAGATATTTGTATTGCAACCGGTAAATATGCTCATCAAAGTACAGATACAGGGACTCATCCATTCACTTACCTGGCTGGGATTGCTTAACTTTGTAATCTGCTATCATACGAATAAAGTTATATTTATATATATAAGTTAAATATTATGGTATACTTTTATGTTTTGGTTTTATGATAAAATTTAATATTATGAGCATAATGCTAGATAAATTTTGATAAACAGCGAATAAAATATCTCGTCATCTTGAATAATAGAAGATATAAAAAACGAAATAGACTTTTGCAATTTTTACGATGTTATGAAGATAAAATATTTTATTAGCACCACCCTCTGGTTACTGGCATATATTTATTATATATTACTAAATGTAGTGTATATGATGTACCTATATTCATGAAATTGGTCTTTAGCTTCTATTTTTATTTTAAACTAGCTGAACCCCACGGTGTTACCCGCGGTTATCGTCGTACCGCGAGTAAAGCCGCGGGGCAAAGTTAGTCAAAAAAAGTAGCCTAATTTACTCCCTGGATCATCAGCTATCTGCCAGTGAAAGTCCCTTCAAAATCGGTCCAGCCGTTCTAGAGATTACCCGAAACAAACAAACAGACAGATAGACAAAAAAAAAAAATTACCTTTTTGGTAAATGTACTGTGTAAACATATATGCATTTATGCGGTTATTTTTAATATTACAAACAGACACTCCAATTTTATTTATTTGTATGGAGTATAGATGAAAGCCGAGAAATTGCTATGCTTTGGTATATACAGGCCGACTAGAAACGTTGCCAAGTGTGTCAAAATGTTCTTCTTAGTCGTTTACTCTTGACAGAACGTGTCACACACACAGAACAGTCGTGGTTAACGATGCTGCATTCTCGTCGGCCAATGAGGCTCCCACGACGTGTTTCCACTTATTATGGTCTAACGTACGACGACGTAACGATGTAATAGATTACGTCTCGGGAACTCTGGACGATGAAGGTTTGTGTTGCAGCTCTAATGAGGTCTGTCCAACGCATAGGTGAGCGTCGCCTGCCTTTTGTCCCTGGACAACAAGTCGCTTCATGCAGTGTATATTGCGAACCATGTGACCGAAATATTGAGGAGTCAAAATCACCCCGCCCTAATTCTATGATTAATTTTGTGCCTGTAACGCACTTCTTAACCTGAGACCCCCCTTGGTAACCCTAAACCATGGTATAACAATATACCTCGCCAGGTATGGCATTCCGAGATACAGGAACACAGCACAGCACAAGCTGACGTCATCACCGCTATTGCTGATTCTGGTTGGTTCATTTCGTGTTATGTTGCTATAAAGTGGTAACTGGATAGTGACGTCAGCTTGTGTAACTATCGGAATACGAGATCTTGTTTTCTTAGGTCTCGCACCCGTCTAGCTAGCGTGGTATAGTAGACCAAAATCTCCTGTCTAAGTAGAGACCTTTGTCCACTTGTGCAATATTAAAGTGTGGCCAGACTGCTCGTTAATTATCTACTCAAAAAAAAAACATAACGTACTGAAATACCTAGTTTACACAAAACTCTGTATAAGAACTCCTTTCTTCTTTCCCTGAGTGGTCGAAATATCTTTAGGTCGTTCATCTCTCGAAAAACATAAGCAACCATAATGTAAATAATAGTTATTTCATTCTTAAAATGATGTAAAGAAAACTAGTACATACTACCGTTTAGACGTTCATCTAGTTGAATGGAGTGCTTATCTTAAATTCTTAATACATATCATCCTCATTATCTCAGCCAAAAAACTCAACTATTTGACATTGGTGTTTACCTTTCCTCGTACATAGAGACACGACGCTATTTATATTAAAATCAAATTTGAAAACGTAATAGAATTCTTTCTCAGTCTATTCTTACGCAAGTTTTAATTCAAATAAAGTTTTGAAATCCGTTTATCTCAACAGACCATCTCCGTCGACCGACCGTCTTTAACACTTAATCCTGTATTTTCTAGAAATATTTCAACATTCATCGTAAAAAATGTATATACATACATATGGATGTTCTTTTATCTTCTGAAATTTATGCTAACGACTGGTGTCAGAATGAAGAATGGCTTAATGCAAAATCCAGGGGATTCGATAATTATAGTCGTGTAAACGTTTACACAAGGTTTTCGGGTTTACCGTGTTTGAGCTCTCTGTAATTTATTGTATTAGACGTTGAAATTTCGTCTGCTTACTTATTAACTTTTTTACTTTAATAACTTTTGGGGTTCTTGTCCTCATTAAGTAAAAAGTATTTGTAACAGAATGACTTAGTTGGGGTCTTGGATTTTTGGACAAAATATTTTTAGGCTGGCTCCTTCTCTAAGTTCAGCCTCTCATAAAAACGAGTAAGTTAAAGAAATGGGGAGAACCTATGATAAGTGATACCAGAAGTTTTGGTGAAAGATTGAAGCTGCAGTAGATCGAAGAGACCGGGTTTCGCTATCTGTAAGTCTGTCCTTAGGTTGTAGAGACGGGCACGCTAACTAGCTTTTTTTTTTATATTTGGCCCTTCCAAAATGACTCTACTCTGCCTGATGGAAAGCATAAGCTGAATCCAAGAGTGGTCATCATACTGCGAATGCAGACAATGCAATAATGCAGCCGTAGTGGGCTAGTGATGCTTCTGCATCATTGGGCCTCCAGTCTCGCACTCACCAACGAAACACGACAGGACGAACGCTGTCATTTTACGTTGATTTTCTGTGCGAGGGTAGTACCGCCCCGGTCGAGTCGGCCCAACCGTGCTGAAATCAGCGTGGCTCTACTACCTACCTCTTTATTTGTGATGTGTTGGCACAACGCATTAGATGCTACATATACTATCACATACCGTGGCAACGCATGCGGTGGTGACACTTTTCCAAATCATCAGCTAGTCCGACCCTCAGCATGAAACATTTTGGAAGGAAAATTTGTGCTTTTTACCTGACTGCGTCAGAAGGAGGGTTATGTTTTTCGAGTGTATGTATGTTTCTATATGTCTTTGGCACGCCCTAGAGCCTAAACGGCTAGTCGTATTTTTATGTGAGTGGTGTCAATAGATTCGTCTTAGTCGTGAGAGTGACACTGTGTACATCGAAGCTACAAAAAAACAAAATAAGGCATTTTTGACCTCAAAAAGTAATCTAAAAAACTAATGTTTTCAAAATAAATCGAGTGTGGTATCACAATAAATAATTTTTAACGATGATTACGAAAATATGTAAAACTTATATGTTTACTTATATGTTTGAATGAAAAAAACTAAATTTAATAAAGATTACAAATATTGACGCAGTCGGGTATTTTTTTTAATAATTTTATTAATATTCTGCGCCTTGGGAATCATTTCGGTGCAATATTTTACTACCTGCTAATAAATTTCAATCGAGTTTGTAATATATCCTGGCAAAAAAACATAATTGATTATACTTTTATTGAATGACTAGAACTAAAATGGCTACTGATATTAGTTAATGTGCTTGTATTTTTCATTGAATCATCATAAATCCAAATTGTTTCAAATATTCTTAATCTATCTTATTCACGAAAACCTAATTAAAAATTCACAAGGTACACATCCATATTTTCATATTCATATATTCTTAATCAAAATATGTAATTATAAATATTTTTTAATCTGTCATCCTTACTTCTAACCTCATTATGCTATTACCATGAAAAATTGTGACACTAAAATCTGTAAACTAAATTAACTTCAGGTTTACTTAAATACATAAATGAATACTTTGTCAAAAAAATGTTCCATAGGGCAATTAAATTTACTTGACGCTACACCACCTCGTTATATTTGAGGTTTCTGGCAATTTTTTCGTGTTGTCCGCAAAAATAGACTTGAGACAAAAACAAATCATCCTTTGTTACCCCTCCTTTTGTCGCCTGTTCTGAAATTGTTACGAGGAGGATCTTAATTAAGAAGCTGGAATATTTTCATAAAATGTATCCTATTTTATTTAGCGTAATGTTTAATGTTTTGATTTCTGGATAGCAAATGAAACTTAACCAAGTATTTTTAACACGACTTCAAAAAACGAGGAGGTTCTCAATACGACCGTATACGTTTTTTAACGTCTTTTCGCGGATAACTTCGTGGCTTATGAACAGATATTGATGATTATTTTTTTAATGTAAAGGGGATATCCCAACGGTAGTACCATGATAAGGACACTAAAATCTGATGATGGCATCCAACAGAATTAAATCGATTTGATCGTTCTTGAAGTCGGTTTATTATTTTGTTATTTTTTTTATTTACTGTTGAAATAATTTGATCAATAAATGTATATATAGAAAACACACAAAATCCGAAACAAATATTTACAGATCAAGCAAACATTCAGAGACCTCAAGCAATAGTCGCATACGCTACCACTGCGTCACCGAGGTAATTAAATATTAAGAGCGAGACATTTTGATTGTTCATCTATACATACTATTATCATATTTAACTAAAACGTGTGTCCTTGACTCAAAGTAAATAAACATTTTGAAATATATCCACTTATTTTAAAACCAAATAACGTTCTTGCTAACTTCTCATGTGTTCACAAGACTGTAAAAAGTGACATTCAATAGAATTATAATACCGCATCGCACTAATAGATTTCTAAGAAAGCTTGTGAGATCAAAATTATTGAAATTACTGAATTGTTCGGTTGGAGATTCCGAATTTTCGGCTATAACTGATTTAAATAACGATCATGCAAACCTGCGTTAGCTTTTGCTAACAACTTTAATCAATCGATATGAACGTTTCTTTTTTACCATAACTTTTCCTTTCTTTCTGTCTTTAGTTTCTACTATCTTTGTCCATCTCCAACTCCCATACTGTTTTACCTTAAGGATTAAAGTATCTCCATATCAAATTTTCTATAAAGAAAAATTGTAACAAAAATACTCAAAATTAGTTTATACGTGAAAACGTAACAGCCTGACAGAATTGCATTGATATTATTAGTAGGGTTTTACAAGTCGAATATCAACTAGTTTCACCAAGTTCTTACAACCGAGATTATACATGTTTTTCTTTCAATTTATTCATCTCTGAAATGCTCGAATGATTTGAATACCGTCACATCAGTAGTTTAAAATTATAGTTGGTGAAATAGAAACGTTTAAAGCAATGTTGCCTTCCCATTCAAGGAAACAATTGCGCATTTCACCGAACAAAACTAAGGCTTATTTAGTTTGTACATTATTTGTCCCACATTTAGACCCTTTTGTTAATATAGGTCACGGTTGGTTGCCGTCCAGCTGAGTAAGTTGGACATCTTAACATGGAGTTTATTAGAAATACAGAGCGACAGATGTCGCTGACCTACTATATTATATGCCTTGTTTCTTTGTAAGAATATTTAATAATTAATACCGAACTATTTATAGCTATACGTCGATACGGTGATAATATTTGATATTTTAATCCAGAGCATAAAATGAGGTGTGAGAATAAAGGTAAACAAAATGATAACCTCCCTTTTAAGGAGAGGCCTATGTCCAGCAGTAGACTGTTAAAGGTTGTTGATAATGATGCTAAAAATATATAACTTTAAATGATTACTGCACTGACAAATATACTGCTTGAATTGTCACTTATTTGAAACAGTGTATTATCAATGTGTTAAAAAAAATGATCATTCTAGAAAAAGCAGATCGAAACTGCTATACGTCATGAAAGTTCTCGTTGGTTTTATGAGGTATAGAACAATATACTTTACGTCGATATGCATAGCGTCGACTATAGGTTGATTGTCGCGCGATTGATTTGATTACATTGGACGGTTTGTTCTTGGAACCGGTCAATGAACTCTCTCAAATGTACTATTAAAAACTGTTTTAATATAAAAGGCGTCTTGAGGGCCGCACTTCAGTTAAATTTGAGCTACAGTGCGACAAATATTGGAGTGTTATCAGTGAGACCTTGCGACTTCGGCGATAATTAAGAACTATATAATTATACAGTGCTTTAAAAATTGTTTTTAATAAAATTACTTTTACTTGTCAGAAGGCTTATTTCTCAAATCATTGAACCCTAACATGTAACAAAATATTGAATTATTTAATTCTATATTATATATAGAATTAAATAATTCATTATATATATATTTATTTTTGGTCTCTTTGGCATATTATATTCGGTTTATCTCAAGATAAATTACTATTCAATAGATAATCTCTAAACAAAAATACTTTCTATGGTTGTAAATCAGACTTTATGAGTTTTCATGAGTCATTGAAAAAATGAACTATAGGTTATCACTCATACTACAAATCATTACAAAATTACAACTGAATTTCACTTCACATAGTCATGTTAGCTATTTGGGAAATGAAAACTACAGCGACTAGTTTGGAACAACGTAACGTTGTGTAATGGATTTGTTAATTGTCGAGCTTTCTATTACAAGTACGTTAGACAGGTGCAGCTGTTACAGTAGTTTCTGCTAACTATGTAGGTACTTTGTCACTTATGTTAACCATGTGTGATATTTGTATATATGTTGATATTTAACGAATTTCAAATAGTTTCTTTAGGCTTATTGAAAGCTTTATGAGCTTTGACGAATTGACGATTATAATTTAAAAATCACCTTTAGCATTTTGGCATTAGTCATCAAATGTGTGATAAATGAGCTATTAAGCAATTGTTTTCTTTTATAACGAGTTAGCCATTAAAAAAATTATTAATTGTAGCACATTAACGTTACGTCAATGCATAGCGATGATGATTGTAAACGTTTAGTTTTTTAAACTGTAATTGCAATTGTGTATTTTATCGACATAGGGGTCAAACTAGAAATATCTATCAACTAACACTTCCTAAATACGTTTGAAAGTCATGATGGGACTATGTTTTCATGAAAACTTAAAAGCCACATCGTTACAAAAATAGTCCAGACTATACATGGTTTTCTTTTAAAGGTAGCTCCCGCATTAGGAATTTGTTGTACATTTTGATTGTGATCAAAATTGTTTATAAGTTTTAACAAATTCTAAATTCAAAGGGAAGATACAGCTCATCTGGTACTGAGTGTAAACACACTAACACTAAAAATTATTATTTTCTTGGCATGACGGCTCATATTCACATAATTTTCGATGTAAAGAGGCAAGAATGTGTTACTTTTATTATTATTTAAGTCGACCCTGGTTGACCATGACTATTACCTCAACCAATAAACATTTATTGTTCCCTATTCGGGAAAGATTAATACTAACGACTGTTCTGGCCTTAAATGAAAATGCAAACCTTCTAAACGACCCATAAGGCTGAGACCCAAACCTATTCAAGGTCAATAGTACGTAAAGAATACTAATTAATAGTAGACCTTTCTTGGAGAAAAATATCTGCCATATTAGGCTTTGGATCTAATTAAGAGCAACAAAAGAGTTATGATATTTGGGTCCAAATAATTTTAATTCCATGTAACTGGAAATTTTACGTTTGTGGTTCAAAGGTATTTTGATATTAGTCGTACTGACATTGGTTAGTCGAAATATTGATATTGACCATACCAATATGGGTAAAAATCAATACCTAGACTTTTAAACGGTTTAAAGATTCTATTTAGCGATCTATTAAGTTTTGTGTTTGGAGTTTTCCTCAAGAAGTTTATTGCGAATGCAGACAATGCAACATGATGACTCACACTATGGCCTAGATATCTATTGAGATGCTTCTGCAACAATGGACCTCCGGTCTATTGTTTCGTTGATGGGTTCAACGAAACTAACAACGAACTGCACGAAAGCTGTCATTTTAGGTTGCTCTTCAGTGGGAAGGTAGTACCGCCACCGTTGATCTGGCCTATTTATGCTGAAATCAGTGTGACTCTACTACCTTAGTAAAGTTGATATAATTAAATTAAAAGAATCAAATAGAATAGAAAAAGGACTTATCAAGTCAAGTGAACAGACTTCGTCTGCTGAAGAATCTGATAGAATCAGAACACTAAAGGTATGACGCCCCTGGTCTGGAAAGTAGAACCATATGCTGTTAAGATTATTAATTAATTAAATTAATTATGAATTCTTACTTTTAAAGTGAAATAACAACCTACTATTTTATTTTAGTTTGCCCACAAAGTTTCATCATCGCTTAGAACTTAATAAAAACTTATTACATTTGCTCAAAAAATAACAATGTTCACTATACTGAGTACGAAATAGTCAGTCCACGACATAGAGACTGTTCAAAAGCCAGTCTTGAGCAAAATTGCCAAATCTTTTCATACCGAGTTTTGTAGGCCAAGATCTTAGCGAAGGCACTTTTTATTTTGAGACAACATTTATGTAGATGTTTTTTTTTTAAATTAACTTTGGTACGGTCTCTCCCTTCCTTAAAATATACAGTTGAATACTGATAAGGATTATTGAAACTGAATTTGAATAATTCATCAAACTTTTATGATCTGAGTTTAAAGATTTCTTAGAAATCCTCGATATTTTTTTTGTGAATCTGGAATCTTACCTACACGAAAAACAAGGATGTTCAGATAGATGATGAGCGCTCAATGCGCGTTTTGCTAGTGCTCGTTTACAATTACATGTAAATTCAATCTAGAAAGGTGCGTTGGCATGTGTACTCCTAGAATAAAATTACATGTAGTTTTCTATCTAACTATCTAAACGCGCGTTAGCAAAACGCGAGTTGAGCGCTCATCATCTGAACATGGCCTAAGAACGAATATAAATAGTGTATATGTGTTTTAAAAATTACGATGTATTTAATATCTAGATTATAATTTCTATCTCAATTGTTATTGACATTAAACATTTATTATTAATCGTGTTGATGAAAACTTTACTAAAAAAAATACATGAATTGATAAAATCATCTTTTTTTTTATGTTTGGCCCTGCCAAAATGACTCTACTCTGCCTGATGAAAAGCATAAGCAGAATCCAAAAGTGGTGGTCACCATACTGCGAATGCAGACAATGCAACAATGCAGCATGGTGACCCACACCATGGCGGGCTAGTGATGCTTCTACATCATTGGGCCTCCGGTCTCGCACTCACCAATGAAACACGACGGCATGATCGCTGTCATTTTACGTTGATTTTCTGAGCGAGGGTAGTACCGCCCCGGTTGAGCCGGCCCGTTCGTGCTGAAATCAGCGTGGCTCTACTACCTTAGGAGCTATGAGGTAGCTACCTGTTGAGAAGTCGATTTTCTCTTTTTAAAAACAGTATTCTTTAAAATATTAAATGATGAACAACACTGCATGGTTACAATAAACATCACAAATATTATTTAAAAAACAAGAATTTCTGTAGCTTATAAATAATCTCTACTCACAAAGTTTATTTTTACTTTCCAGTGCTGGGATATCTAGTTAACTTATCATAATATAAACACTCCGTTCATCTACAGAAAGTAGAACAAAATTAGAAGAACAATCCTAAAACAACATGTACTTGAAACAAAGTCAGAGGTCTTTCGCATTAGCTAATCACGAGGGTTGAATAATAAAAGTAATTATTAAATAGCTAATATTTCCATCAGAATAGATTTAAACATTAATCATAATAATTAAATAGTACTATGGATACCAATGCGACCAGAATCTATGCTAATATTATAAAGCTGAATAGTTTGTTTGTTTGAACGCACTAATATCAGGAACCACCGGTCCGATTTGAAAAATTCTTTCAGTGTTGGATACTACATATATCGAAAAAGGCTTTAGACTATATATCATCACGCTAAAACTAATAGGAGCGAAGCACCAATGGAGAATGTTTCAAAAGCGGGGGAAATTTATCATGCTACGGGCAAAAGGAGACGCAAACGAGGTTGCGTGTGTCAGCTAGTCAATTATTAAATGAATATTAACAATTTAAGTAACTTCCTAAACATTGCCCTAATTTTAGCCATAAGAATTCAATGAATTTCAAGTTGGAGTTCTAAGAAGACAAAATAGATTAAACTTTTGTCCTTGTCATCTCGCAATAGCGGCCAGAAAGAAAAAGATATAGATTGTTTTTTATGTTATCATCATCGGCCAAGTCATAGGCCTCTTCTTAGTAAGGTGACTTGCCAGGCGGATCAGTAAAGAGTTCGCATTTACCATTAACATTAGTATTGTGTTGCATAGTTTTCCCTAAGTTAGTCGGATTTTATGACAGCGACGGGATGTTAAAAAGTAAATGACACTCCTTAAGTTTGTTCAGTTGTCTTTATCATCATCCCATACCCATAATGTTCTAATGCTGGGCTCGAGTCTCCCCTCAGGAGAGGATTAAGGCCATATGTCCTCACGCTGGCCGAGTCCCAAGTTCCCTTGCGCACAAACAATGATGACAAATATATGTAGATATGACAACAAGAATATTTAAATTTGGTCAACATTGGATATACTTTTTAGACAAATTACCCAAATTTATAATGCATGATTTTGTCTCTAAACTATACGCTACACTGCACATACGTACATTATTATTAGAGTAATATATTTTCAAATCTACTCCCTGTCAACTAATTGTACTGTAGATGGTAGATGTTACTATTTCGTATTTCATAATATATCATCACACAAATGGGAATTAACGTATGATGGACAACCAAACCATTACGTTAATTCTCGTTGATGCAATAGCACTGTACGCTCAGTATCACTACATATTCATATAATGTTAACGAACAAAGCACTCAATCTGCGTTTAAATTTAATAATGTGTATTGTGTGTTATGATGAATGAACTTTGGTAAAAATAAATAAATAAATAAATATTTCGGACATCTAACACACAAAGCCATCTAGTCCCAAGCTAAGCAGAGCTTGTGTTATGGGTACTAGACAACTGATACAAATACATATATACTTTTTTTTTGTAAACACATACATATTATAGATAGGAAACACCCAAACTACGAAACAAATATTTGTAGATCATACAAACATTTGGTCCAACCCGGGTATCGAACCCGAGACCTCATGATCAGCAGTCGCACACGCCAACCGCGAGACCAACGAGGCAGTATAAAATGTATGCATTTCTAAAATTTTACTTCAATCCACACATGCTTTTATTATATCTATTACAGTGTCTTTATTAACTGAATAAGTTATATATATACCGTCAATAACAATATCAATATTTCAAGGATTAAGGTTACAGTTTCGAAAGGTAGTAGAGCCACGCTGATTTTAGCCTGAACGGGCTAACTCGACCGGGCGAGGCGGTACTACTCTCTCACAGAAGATCAAAATGACAGCATTCCTGCTGTCATATTTCATTGGTGAGTGTGAGAACAGAGGCTTAATAGTGTGGGTCACTAAGCTACATTGTTGCATAGTCTGCATTCGCAATGAGAATGATGACCGGTACCCTTGGGTGCTGTTCATGCTTTCCACCAGTCGACGAAGAGTCACTTTACTAAAGAAGTATTATAATGGGTCAGTTAAAATTTTTTTTTAATAATTTATTATAAGTCACAAGGTAACAGTTACTTTTTAATAAAGAATCGGGTTTCTATTTACAAGAAAACAATTGCGGAATAAGGTTATTCCAAAATTAATTTTCAGAAATATTCCTTTGTTTTTTATCACAAATAAATTTTGTAAGGCGAAATAAATATCAAATTGATACTGGTGATAAATTATTGTCATATGAATTTGTTATACAAAGTGATTCCTTGGAACGAGTTTTAGTAAAATCACACGTTCTGACCTATTTTCAAAGTATTCTTATATAGCACACAACACTACTACGCACAACCTACATACCTTAGATAGATTTGGATGTCATTTTTGTTAATTAATTCGTTAAATTAATGATAATTTGTATAGAATTAAGTTCCTACCTTAGTCTACATTTTCTTTTCTTTGGAAGTGCAGTTGCATTTTTATCTTTTGTTTCTGTATGATTTTATTGAGCCTATTTAATAAAATAAAATAAAAATAGTTTTGTCGGCCGTATAGTGGGCCTGTGTGACATCTGTCACACAGGCTTCGAAATGAAATGAAATCATTTATTCTGCAATTAGGTTATATAAACACTTTTGCAAGTTAATTTAACAGAACAGTTAATTAAACAGAAATCTTCGAGCCTGGTGTGGACTCCAGCACTCACTAGGGATTTTTTTAGAAACTGTTTAGTTTGTACCTATATCTCATGTAACCAAAACTATATCTTCCTATGATAGAAATAAAGTTTATTATTATTGTAAATTTTACAATAACCAATTATCATACTTTTTAAAAGTATGTGTTGCTGGCATTCCTATGGTGGGATAGTTCGCAACACACTCAGAACGTAAGTAGGAGCCGGGCATGATTGGAAAGAGAAGCAGATAAAGTCGCGTGAGTCGGCTTGTAGTATGTAGAAGTAGTGTTTATATGAATATGTTTACCCGATTTTATTAGCAACGCTTCGAAGCTTTTCTCGGAAATAAAGGACAGCTTTGTAAATACTACATCGGTCAATATAAGGAGCTTATATGAATCTCATATTTTATTTCAAACCCAGTGTAATATATTTTTAGCCCACAAGGTGCTTATGTCGACTCGTCTTTCACCCATTATGAATTCCTCTTAGCGAGGCAGGATGTCTCAATGATTCACGAGCTTCAGCGACTAATTATAAAACCGGGTTTAGCTTTGTGTCTTCTAAAAGTTAAACATTATTTCTGTGGAAGTATAGCTGCATATAAGCCGTACTGTTGAAACAACGCTTTGGCATGAATAAGCCGACTCGACCGGAGTGATACCACGGCCTCACAGAAAACCGGTGTGAAATATTGCTTGCGCTGTGTTTTACCGAGTGAGAATACCGGAGGCACATACCCAAACCCTTCCCCTCGCCTATAGCCCGGCAACCGACTTGTGACGCCTCTGGTGTTGCGGGTATCTATGGGTGGCGGTAATCGCTTACCATCAGGCGCTACGTCTGATCGTTTGCCCCACCTATTCCAGAAAAAAACAAAATTGAATTTGTTAAGAGTTGTGGTCAAAGTGCATTTATAAGTTTCGGATCGGATTCTACAGCTCCTAGGGGACACAGGAGCCTGAGTATATGGTGTTTCCATTAAAAAATACCCCGACGACCAGTCTCTGGCGCCCTACTCTGGTTGAACCCGGGCCATGTTATTTCAGGTCCTCCCCGAATTGCCGCCGTGCCTTACCAGGCCCTGTCTCGGGGGAAAGTTATTTCCCCCAACTACTACCTACAATATTGCCTCTTCTAATTTCCATTGTAGATATCAGCAGCTTTAGTTTCTCTCTTACTAACGTGGGAAGGTGTGGGATGTAAAGTTTATTTTAGTCACAAAAGGCTTCCTAAGACTAAAGTATTTATAGAGCATAAATATGCTACATATTCTTTCTTATAAAAGAAAAGGTATTAGTTGGTAAAAACATACATAATAATGATGTATGCTCATAATAATTATGAATTGTAGTATTAATGGACATTAAATTAATATAATTTTGTCTCTGATTTGCTAATTGTTTTAAAGACTTTGTTATGTATGTTTATACTAAAGTGTGGATAGGTATGTAAATGAACGTTTTTAAACGGTTTGGACAAAGTATTCCTGACATGAGCATTTACATTGGCTATATACATGCTATTTGCTGATTCAATCACCTAAGGCTAAAAGTCTTTTGTAATAAAAGCTTCTGTTTTTAATATAGTAAAGAAGTAATCGTAAGATAACAGTTTTAAAAAATATTAACATAAAAGCATTATTTTAAGTTTTTCTTGGGCCAAAGCTATGTCTAGAAGTTATTTTGCTTTAATTCATAGTTAAGTCTTGACTTGACTAAGAAAACATCGCTTAACCCACAATTAATGCGGTCGGCAGTGTCGAATTAAAATTTTACAAAAGAGATTATATTTAAATACAAGAAATTTGTGTAATTATCTGTACTAGAGTTTCAGTTAAATTTAAGACATAACATTGAATAAATTTGTCTCTCCAAGGCTTTTTTTTATTCAGTTATTCGTGTTTTCTTCAAACTTTGTTGTTGCTATAAATAGAACAATTGTAACAAAAATAATCTGTTTAATGAAATATTATTCTTTTGTCTTATATGAAGCTTCACTGGATTCGTCTCTTATAATGAATTGAAATGAGGTATTACAGGATAAAGAAAAAACATTAACGGTTGTAAAAAAAGCGTTATTTAATACATAAACACGGATATCTTAACAAATTAAAAAGTTGAATTGTGTGAAATTGTAACTCACGTATTAATGTGATTGTTTTGAAAATACACGCCATAGTCGGTAAGAAGTAGATCATAAATCTAACTGATTACATTTTAAATCAATTCTCAACAATGTATACAGTTACAAAACCTTGTAACGTTAAGGGGGTTTAGTGGTCATATACTGACCATGAGGTTTCTAGGTGAAGTCTTAATGGTGAGATAACATGAGATAAATTAAAACTCTATAAGGAGTATTTACAGTTTTAATATTAAACCAAGGAAGGTTTACATTATATAGAATAATTTCGCGAGTACAGAAGATATGAGATAAGCTCAGGGCGAGGTTCTAGAAGTATACAAGAGTGGTGTTCCTCCACAATACTGGGAGGCATTTAACTTCTCAGGAGCGGCGGTTGGAAAGAGGCCGGCTTTCAGCGTGTCCGCTCTGACATCTTGATGCACAGTGCGGTGTGGTGACGCGGTTGTTTGGCCGAGCATTGGTCCAGCGGTGGAAAGCGGCTATGTCGCGTGACAACCTTATACTGTAATCGACTGTAACCGATAAGTACAGTTTAAGGTTTTATAACTTATAGTATAGCACAGTACCAAAAATGGTATAGATAAAAATAGTTAACAAAATTTCACAGGCATACTCAGGAAGAATGTTAAATAGATTTAATGTACGTTTCATAAAATATTTTTGTACATTTTCCCTTACCTAACGTAATATTAAGAAGCCAGTGAATGCTATTAAGTTAACAAGGCTAAAGGTCTGATAAGTGAAAGAGACGCTTATTTATCAGATTTTGTATTCAAGTTTAAAAGACAAACTTTGTTTAAATGTACAGATTTATATTTTATAAAATACAAGCCATGGAAAAAGCTTTATCAGACCAAAGACAGAACTTGTTGTGTTCTTAGAAGTGGTTCGGGTTTCAAACATATTTCTTTTACGATTAAATGTTTGAAAATTAAAATTTCGGAGAAGTTAATAGATTCTGTTCTACATTTTTTATACAAACTCATTTAGAACTGTTAAAGAAATTTTATTCAAGTCATAAATTCTGAAAACATTCGCTTAAAAATCTTAATCTTTTCCTCAGGCAAATATAAAAGTGGAAGCTAACTAATTTTAAATTAAACGGCAAAGAAGTTCTTTTCATACATCAATGGTAGTAAAAGTTCAGAGTACAAGATCTTGACTTGGAATAGGTGTTCTTATTATAGTAGTTAGCAGTTCAGCATAAGTTGCTTTGAATAATTTATGGATGACATTACGTGGTTGAATGAACATGTTCTTGAAATAAACGTTCCGGACTCATGTATTTTAATAATGATAATTTATGAGGCTCTAAAAACCTCTTGCAGGGAAACTAGGTGGAAAAGGATTCAAATGTTTTAAAAACTTGAAAGTACTGACTGAAATGAAGGGAGTTTAGTTAATTTTTTTTAAATTAGAAAATTTAGAACACTGCATATTACGTATGTTATATTATTAGTTGAATTCCACATTTTTGTATTCTACATTCCTAGAATTTTGATTTCTATATGTATTGTATTCAGTTTTCTCTTTGACGTGGTACATATTACATATTTACAATACATGAAACAGGTTTTATTAAAGTTAGAAATGTAAATATTGTTTGCAACTGGGTATACAATTCTACAGGCAATGGAACTGGGCATGGAGTCTCGAAATGCAAAATAGTGTTAAAAATGTAGAAATATGAAACTGTTTTACTTTTTCAATAATGTTGAGGCAAAATAGTTATAATATAATTGTAATTGTAACTTTTGTCAAAAAAAATATCATTGATAAACCAGACGCGATTTCAAATGGAATCGTCCGTCTGTAGTCAGTCATTTTTTAAACAAGAATTTCATTACGAGGATAAAAGTATTTCAAGTCACGTAGTAGACAATGTCTTGTAATCGACACTTTTGTGACTCACTTTATAGCTTCGTGGTTTTATGGCAACCATGAGACAACTCTTGGGATTGTGATTGAAAAGTGTGTGATCGAAAACCAAAACATTACATTTCCTCTAAAAGTGCGGGTTATAAAGTAACGTTTTACGGCCTTACTGATTTTTTTTTGCTTGAAAATGTATTAATCAATCTATCGTCAACTGCTGAAGGAATTATAATGTCAATGTATAAATATGTGATTCGTATGACTATATAATATGACTAGCTTTAAAAAATGTGAGAATATATAAATTTAATATGACAGCGTATGCGATTGCTGTGTGTGTCAGATCAAATGTTTGTATGATCTGCAAATATTTACTTCGAAGTTTGTATCTTTTCTATGTATTATGTTATGTATTTACAAAAAAAGGTATATAATAATATGTATTTATATGAGTTGTCTAGTACCTATAACATAACATGCTTAGCTTGGGACTAGATGGCGTTGTGTGTTAGATGTCCGAAACATTTATATTTATGTATAATATTATCTGAAAATTGTACACGTAACACCATCATCTCAGGTATAGGCCTGACAAAGGCTTCCCCCAAAGTCCATTATAACCGGTTCTGTGCTGCCCACATCTGACTTTCGGTAACCTCTGCTAGGTCCCAGAACACTATGGTGTTAATATATTTTTTACTTGGTTCCAGCCTTTGAATGATGACACATTCGAGAATTAGCGCAATTGAGACAGTCAAAGACCAACAATGCAACATTATTAGTCTCTCTCTAACTCTTGCGGTAGGAGTCACAATTATAACGTGAGCTGATTCATCTGCTAAACATTGTTATTCACTTGTCACTGTTATTGTCTTGTTACTGTCTGTGTTTGTTTAGTTATTTTTGCCCATTTTATGAATTGAAGAATTTTTTTTCAAGAAAGAATGTGTGTCGTCACGGGACGCCCGGCAGATGTGAAATTATTTTGTTTAATTTCTTTTTTTTATGGTGTATTTGGCAAACGAGCAGACATATCACGAGTAAATGTTAAGCGATTACCGCCGCCCATAGACACCCGCAACACCAGAGGCGTCACAAGTGCGTTGCTGACCTTTGAGGGATATGGAAAGGAATGTGGGGGTATGAGCCTCCGGTATCCTCACTCACTCGTTGAAATACAACGCAAGCGCTATTTCACACCGGTTTTCTGTGAGGCCGTGGTATCATTCCGGTCGAGCCGGCCCATTATCGTGGCTCTCCCACGATAATTAATACTTTTTCCATAAAATAAAATTACTGTTTATTACATTAATATTCATGTTTATTAAATACTAAACACAAAAATTCAAAATGTTGCGACAAATCTATTATTTTCATTAGTGACTTCGGTATGGCGAAGCGTCGCCACGGCAATTTTCGCCACGCCAAAAATCAGGTTTAACCGGTTTTACCAGAATATCAGTTTTTCCACGGAGCGACTGGCATTGACCCTCCGCAACCCTGAGGGTGAACTAAATTCGAAGGTTGAACTAGTTCTCAGTATATACGGTATATGATAGTGTGTGCAATAGGATAATGGAAGTAAAATTTCAACAGTTTACTTAATGTTATTTAGTAACGTAATATTACTCCAAGATTAGAGGATTATTCAAACTAACAGAAAGCCGAAATTTTGATTACAAATCAAAATACTGAACTTCAAATTTAACCGATACCTTGTAACTTCTACTCGTGAAATTTTAGCTTGTATTTACTCTTCTGGTGTCTAAAACGATTAGATTAGATAAACTTACTACAGCTTGCGTAATCAAAATACGATTTTGTTATAGTATTAGACCAGTTTGTTTCGAAGTTAGCAAAACAAACAACTTTTTTTTCCTTTTAATGACCGAGAATTTCCTTATGAAAAAAGTTTTGACAAATGTTGTGTAAAGAATCTGTCTTAGATTTTAGTAGCAGGTAATAAATACAAAAAACAACGATATATAATGGTAGTGGCATAGCTTGAGGAAAACATCCTTGTCTTTCGATTCGCTTGACAGAAGAGCATAAAGAGAGAAACAGATTGGACTTGATTAAAGACAATTAATTTCTTTTTTATTACGATTGTTATAGTATCGAATTTTGCAAGAAAAAAGATACGACTATAGTAAAAGAAAACTGAATTCTAATCAAACTTTTTTAATTGACTTTTTTTTATAATAGTATAGCAGGCAAACGCGCAGACGTATTGATGGTAAGTCATTACTACCACCCATAGACAACAGCAACACCAGAGGCGTCACAAGTGCGTTGCCGGCCTTTGGGGGCATAGGTCTCCGGTATCCCCACTCACTCGATCTTCATGAATATGTATTATTTCAATGTTTAATTCAAACAAATTTGCAAAGAAACTGAAGTCCTTGCTATGTCCAGTCTAAAACGTTATATATAGATGTATTTGTTTACTAATTACGGTGAATGTTTAACAGTTTTGGTTAACAACTTGAGTTAAAAGCCTCAAACATAAAGCTAAGTTTATGATCAAGCTTGTGATAATGTTCTCCGTAAGTTTCAGTGAAGTCCGACTATTATCACTGACATTATAATATAGTATATATATCTTTGTTTATTTATATATAACATCGTGTATGTTAAAGCAATACACGTAAAATTCATTTTATTGAAATTTGTTATCTATACTGAAAATAAAAAACAAAACTTTGATATGATTTAAAGTATTTTAGGAGCTATTTGTGGGAATCGTTTTTTTTGTATTTAAAAGGTAATTATGTACAAACGGTATTAATTATTAAACTACTAAGCTTAGAACCAGAGTAGCCTAAATGTGAAGACGTCACTATAACAAACAGAAAACACGCTTTGATGTTTTTCCACTATTTCATTAGCAATAAGTATAGGTACCTATTTGGCGATCGTGATTCATACGAACGAATATTTCCTTATGTCTGAATTAGAAGGTTGATGTATATCATAGGGATTAATAGGTGATAGGGTAAATGCCGTTAGCTTCCATATTTTGATCCCACTTTTGTGGATGATGATGATGAGGAAATTGGAAGTAAATTAAAAACCAAGGGTAATACTAAGATTGGTAGACAATGGAAGAAGACTTATGGACTATGTCACACATGTATGGGTAGATACGCGTCAATAACGCCAGTAGAAATTTCAATTATTTTAAAGTCAGTCAGTCAGACAGTCAACACATCATGATCGTATGTAATTAATAAAAGATTCCTACTAGTATTACAATCCAAATTAGACCATTACATCAATTTCATTAACCTTTTCATGGCAATACTTTTAATAACCTACCGAAGTGTTTCTGCTCAGTCTGATGGTAAGCTCAAGCAGAATCCAACAGTGGGGGCCACCATACTCACTGCGAAAGCAGACAATTCAGTAACGTCCCACACTATAGCAGCTTAGTGAGATGCTTTTCCACTTTCTATTTTTCTATTCTAGAGGAAAGACTTAAGCTTTTTTTTACCATAATAATCGGTATATACGCGGGTGAAGTTACCAACAAAAGCTATTAATATTATGTTTTATTCATTACCTTGATGCTCAATTACTGTTTAGAATACCTTACCTTACTATACAGATTCCTGATAAAATTAACAAACAGGAAAGCTTCAAGTTCAAAAGTTCATAATTCCAAAGATTAGTTCCTTTAATTAGAAGTAATTAACTTAATTAATATACCATTATTCAAATGACGATATCTGTTACACTAATCCAACATTAACGCGCCCTGTTCGTAGTATTTAGCTATTATACACTTCCTGGAAGGGTGCTTATTATGTTTCATTAATCTAATTATTATTACGGTATCCTGAAAACTGTAATAAATTTCAAAAGTCTTTGCGGTTTGATACTAAAATATGATGTAATAGAGGACGATCATAATGGCATGCTCCCTCAAGACTTAGTAACGGCTTGCATATCCAACAGAAATAGAATCCACCACCATCTAACGAAATCACATTGAACTAAGTACCTACCTAAATAACAACTAAATCTACATCGCGCAATTAAAGTTACGTGCCAATTAGTACACTTTATTCAACTTATTATTTACGAGACGAACTCGCCAAGCATGTTCATCTCGCTTGGATGGAAGGTCCTGTACTTTTTGGAGAGTTCTTACATGTGTTTCTCATCATATACACTTTGAAAGATTATTGAAAACAATTAAATTCCGCTAAAACTAAACTTTTATGGTAATCAACAATTTAGACCTCCAACAACATCTTGGTAAACAGCCCATTTCCCAAATCTCATTAAAGACTTCGGCAAAAAATTTGCTTTTAGCAAACTTATACATCTTAAAACATTTTGCGGTTGTAAAACAGAAAGTATTTAGAGTTTTCATAAAAAGTTTTGAAAAAGCTTTTGAAATTGCCAAATGTAGGTTTTATCTGCCTTACATCATCATCCCATAATAGTCCACTGCGAGACATAGGCCCCTTCTTAGAAACCACCAGACCCCTAGCGACCAGATGGGTATAGTATACTTTCAAAGATATGACTAAATAGCACAGACCGTGATCACATGTTTAGAGAAAGTAAACAGTATCTTTTACATTATATCACATTTAATTATACCATTATTTATTGAACCATTACATCATATAACTGCCTCGTTAGTCTAGCAGTTGATATATGCGACTGCTGATCAAGAGGTCTCGGGTTAAATCCCGGGTCGGACCAAAAGTATTATTGAGCTTTTCTGACTATAAAAATACTTAATACAAGTTCGGAGTTTGGAAGTTGGGGTCTGAACCCCGAGCTTCGGAGAACAAGTAAAACTGTCTGTCCCGCGCCAGACTTCTCCTCGATCGTATCGGTTAACCGTCCCATCGGATTAAGAGAGAGAGGAAAAGAGAGTGCGCCTGTGTTTGCGTACACACTTGTGCACTATATCTCCTGCGTAGTTGGCTGGTCTGGACGCTTGGCTGTAATCGGCTAGGAGAACGTCAATTTATTGAACCATGGGTCAGTTTTGTACTATAATGTTATTATTCGTATACAAAATGATTTACAGGGGTTATTGTGCGTAACTGTCATAATAAGTGACTGTTATTGCGGTATATCGCTAACACACTATTTCCTTTATGACTCATGTATTACATTATTGAAGAGGCCCATAGTCACGTACAACGTACTCCGAGGCTTAAGTATTGGTATAGTGAGATAACTTAATAGTTTACTGTGTGTATGTCATTGAAATTGTTCAAATTATTCCCTATCGCTTCCATTATGGGGAACGATCCAAGGAATTGTTAGGAATTGTATTGAACGCAGTGCAAAATTTATGTCATCACCATTTAAATAAATATACCTATCTGTAATTTATAGAAAAACTTTCCTTCTTTTAGATGGTATTCTTCATACCTACGATGATTTACTTTTACATCATAAACTAACGCACAGGTGACCTTTGGCCATGGGTTGTGATGGTAACTTACCATAGGATAATTCGCTCGTCAATCAATTAATTGATGCTTTTTGTCCAATCATTAATATCATTAGTGTTGACTACTTTGAAGTTTACACCTTGATAACTGTACTTGAGTCGATATTGATTAATAAATCAGTGATATTGTTAATGAAAGTTTGCCATACAATTACAATAATATATGAGTAAAAAGCTTACAGTATCACATTTTTTTAATGAATACACTATACCTTATAAGGCTAATTTACATCCATTAAGTTAGAGGAACAGAAAATTATATGGGATATATTTCATACTAGTTGTTGCCCGCGTCTCCGCCCACATGTATGTCGGTTATTGAGCTATATTACTGTAAAGTTTCATCAAATTCCGTTCCGTAGTTTTTGCGTGAAAGAGTAACAAACATCCATCAATACTTACAAACTTTCGCGTTTATAATATTAGTAGGATTGAACCAAAAGAAAGAAAATTTGAAACATACTATTAAAATCCAGCTGGCCAATGTGGTAAAGTAAGTCAACAGCCCTTTTCTAAGAAGAGGCCCCTTCCAGAAGTAGATTATTACAGGCCCTGACAGAAAGTCATAAATCTACAATTCTAACACATTTGTAGGGCAGCACTTTCGTTAAAATATTTACACTAAACTCTTTGCAGTTTACAGTACTAAAACTAATATCAAGGTGCGGGTGACAGTTGCCTGTACGAACATTCTGGTTGGTCTAATTTAGTCTACTACGGTTATTAACGATTTAATATATTGCGAATGTGGTACAGCTGAAATACTAAGTCAAAATTTGTAAATCGCGGCAACTTTCAACAGTGAAACGAAATAACCATGCAAATGACCATGTAACACCGCACCATGGTACAGCGCAAAGAGTATAGGTATATCAAGTTTCATGGAGGAAGGAAAGAAAACTATATAGATATATTGAAAACAGAGACATTCACATTTGAATACGCTTAGAGATTTCCAAATCTCAATGACAGTCGTCACGGTTGAATCATTACTCTTCAGCGTAAATGGCTCAACCATCACGTCACGGTTGAGTCGTTCACGGTCTATTTGCTTAATGACACATGGTTTGTAAGCTTCGGAGCACACATCGGTTACCCTCTCAGATTAGATGTCCAAAGCTGACCATGTTTGTAATGAAATTATTTCAGGTGAGGCTGTTACGATTAGATAGATATCCAGTGTAAATGTATACTTAAGGAATGTCGTTCATTTCGATTTCAAATTTCGATTCAAACACCCCTCTTTTTGCGTCGAGGGTTAAAAAGATGATATGAAAATTCACCTCCGGTATGCTGACCTGTGTTGTTCTATGTTTTCAATACTCAATCAAAGAAGGTGTCACAGAGACCGAAGAATTAAACATTAAACTAATTACACTTAGTGTCTGGTTACCTTTATGTGGGCATAAATGCATATATAAATCAAAATTGTATAGACTATATTCCGTAATAAGATTATCCTTAGCTCGTAATCCAATTTACAGATTTTAGCACCTTCGTGAAAATATAGCTTTATGATTAAATGATTTAACATACCCGACGGTATCTAACGAAGATGGATGAAATTACTTTGTAATTAAAGTCTACATCGCTATGTAATATCTTACAATCGGTAGATCCTCCTTTTATTTACTATCGCTTTGTTAAATCACGATTTATTCATAAATAATTTGCATGTGACTTTTTTTAAATATCTTAAATACTGCTGGGCCCCGCAGTGTTACCCATGGGTTTTGTTGTATCTTGCTCATCTTATGGTTTTTGTTTTGCTTTCGCGTAACCCTGTTTTTTTTAAAGTACCCTTATTTATTCATAATAACATCAATCATCTGTCACTGAAAGTCCCTTCAAAATCCGGAATCAGTCGGAAGAAACAGAGAGAGAAACAGTTTTTTTTTGTAGTTCGTGAAAAGCTGAAATTTTTTTTTAGAAATCACACACAGATTTTTTTTTTTTTGTCGGATGTATTCACTTGTTAAATCATTGTCAATCATTAAACCTTGAAAAAGAATTACGCTTTAAAGAAATAGAGGTATAATAATTTCATAGAGAGGTATAGATTTCAGAAACAAAATTGATTATATTCTCACGTTATCGTCAAAAGAAACAAATATTAAACATTTATTGTCTTTTTTTTTGGGACTGAGTGATTTTACCAGGGACCAACATCCCCTATCACCATCAGGTGATCTTTTTATTCATTTGCCATCTCTTTTCCTCCTTTTTTGTGATATAAATAAAAAAAAAACATTGCTTTCCTTTCTGTGATTGCATTGTTGTACAAGAATTGCTACGTTCCTTTCTTCCAAGGCGTAAAGTTCGCAAAAAAGATCAAGTACGACAGTTTCCACATCTCATCGCTTTTGCTGCTCAAAGTTCCGCGTGACAAACAAAACGAAACAAGTTTTCGATGGCCTGTGGTCTAAGGTAAAGAAAATTGAAGTCGTAAATCGAAAATGCTAAAAGTACTATATTTATTAGTACTGGTGATATTTAAGAAAGGATATTAGTAGACAACAAAGAAAAGATGGATGAACATAAAATATAAGTACCTAGAAGTCCAGTGCTAATTTAACAGTAATTATACAGTATTTATAAAATGTATTTTTAAGTTCTAACAGCCTAGTTACAAATGCCTAGTGAACAATAAATCTGATCTTTGAATATTTGCCAATAAGTCACGTCAAAATCGGTCCAGCGATTCCAGAGATTAGCAAGAACAAACAGACAGGCAGACAGACCGGCAGATAGACAAAAATTGTAAAAAATATTGTTTTGGTATATGTACTGTGTATACATACATGTGCATTTAGTAAAAAGCGGTTATTTTAATATTACAAACAGACACTCCAATTTTTATTTATTTGTAGTATTGAGTATAGATAATGATTTTTAAACTATTTCAATACGAAAATTTAACTCGCTCGTGTTTCTTCACTTGTCCCGCATTAGCACCAAGAAGGTAAATAAAATTACCTACAGACTGTTCCGACTGAAAGAGTCACGTCCCTCCATGGTAATGGATTACGTGATCCCCTCTCATAGCGAGACTTCTATAGAGTAAGTAAACGAGGATTATAGGGCATGTTCCACTTTTAAACTGCGTGCGCATTGTTCCGAGGATTAATAAAGTGTCTAATGAAAAATAGATCAGGAGCAGTTCTTTTGTTTCAACTTTAGTTTGTTTTTCTTAGTAATTGTTTTTTTTTACAGGATTTAGTGTGATTGTGTTTCTTTGTTTAACATAACAAAAGAGACTTGCATATCACTAGCTTGATTTACCTGGCGTCAAGATTCAAGCTGACTTCTTTTGTTCTTGTTGATTTAGGAATAATTAAGTTAATGAAGAACTTTGACGAAGCGACTCCCGTTAAAATGAAATGAAATCTAATTGCCCTTAAAATAGGTTTAAACAAAATGCAGTAAAATATATTTGTATGAAGCATGGTATAGGTAATCAGGTTTAGTTGGTAGTCTTACGTATTCAGCGCCGTGAGCTCTCGAATCAATACTTTAAGTGCCATTTAAGAGGTGCCATCACAAATCCTGGCTCATGACAAAAAAATTAGACTTATTTTGCATGTTTACTGGGATTTACTCTCACATACCTACGAAAGGATAATTCACCATTTACTTTGACAGGTTATATAAGATGTCTTATAATTTCATCACATTTATTGACTTAGTTTCTTTAGACTCATATACTAACTATAAATAATGCCCTGGTAAATAATAAATATAATAATTTAGCAGCTCAGTAAAGAAGTATTCATGTTCCATCATTCAACTTACGTCACGTCCTAATTTCTCGAGGGTTTAGTATAAAAACATATCGGCCTAATAATCAACATTCATTTACCTTCAGGAATAGCTATCGATTTCAATTAGTGTTAAAAGAACTTTACACTTAGTAATTGAGAACATGTTAAATTTCGGGAAAGCTTATCACACTAATATATAAATGCGAAAGTTTGTGAGTGTGTATGTTTGTTACTTCTTCACGCAAAAACGACTGGACGGATTTGGATGAAGCTTTACAGTAATATAGCTGTACATCAGAATAACACATAGGTTACTGTTTGCCCGACATACATGCGGGCGGAGCCGCGGGTAACAGCTAGTCACACTAATATATAAAGGCGAAAGTTTGTGAGTGTGTATGTTTGTTACTTCTTTACGCAAAAACTACTGAACAGATTTGGATTAAACTTTACAGTAATATAGCTTGTACATCAGAATAATACATAGGCTACTATTTGCTGCGATAACCGACATATACGACGGCGGAGCCGCGTATATGTCGCGTAACGTATAAACTATATTACTGTAAATTTTCATCCAAATCCATTAAGTAGATTATGCGTGAAAGAGTAACAAACATACACACTCACAAACTTACGCCTTTATATATTAGTGTGAAGTGTGATTTATCTGACTAATCTGTGTCTTCTGTTGCCCGTAGCGTGATGTTTTGAAGCGTGAACATTTTGTATACGATAAAAAAGATTTTAGTGAGCTAACTTTAAAAGATAGATGTTTAACTTTTTTATTAATGGGCCTACCAAAGTGACTATCTTGCCTGATGGAAAGAATAAGAAAAATTCAAGAGTGGTGGTATACTCATTGCGAATGCATACAATGACACAATGTAATATGGTGACCCACACCATGGCAGTCTAGTGATGCTTCTGCATCATTGGCACTCATACTCGAATATGCTGTGATGGTCTTTTTTAAAACTTCTTCAGGGGAAAAACTCTCAAAGTGAATTATTTTCAACCGGTTTCACATAATTTGTCATTGACACTCCGCTCTTTTTGACTCTCTGGTAAATAATATTAGTTCAAATAAGACTAGTTATAATCACATGACTGAGGTAGGCTATGCGACCAATGAAGTAGATAAACTTTCATGCGGTCAATGAATGATTACTCGTAGAATCTGATGATCAATAATTTATTAACTTTATTATGTATTATTTTGTTACTTCTACTTTATAAAACCATTTGGGACTAGATGGCGCTGTGTGTTAGGTGTCCGAAATATTTATTTATATGTTATTTATTTACTATTTAACTTTGCTCCAGAGCTTAATTTTTTGAAATTTTTCATCTTGAACTTTCGCATCGCCAATTTATTCTTTAAACTCATATATTTTTAATAGTCTGCCAAAGATTTCGGTGCAAACTTAAAACAAAATCCCCATAATTTATAATTCGTCTGCATCAATCTGGGGCATAAATAACCTTTGTTAATGAGTTGGGGTTGCATTCGTTAGTCGAGCAAAAGTCTTAAAAGTTTTTTTTATGGAAGAAAGGGTAAACGAGCAGACGTATCGCCTGATGGTAAGTGAATGTCGCCGCCCATGGACACCCGCAACACCAGAGTAACAAACATACACACTCACAAATCCACACTCGCAACTCACACTCGCGTCGCCGGTCCTTGGGGGGAGGGGGAAGGGGGTAGGGATTGGGGGTATAGGCCTCCGGTATCCTCACTCACTCGGTGAAACACAGCGCAAGCGCTGGTTCACACCGCTTTTCTGTGAGATCGTGGTATCATAAGTTTCTGAGAATCAATAAAAAAACCTTTTGTAAAAAGCATTTTGTCTAAACCTTTTCCGTTAAGTGGTAAATAAGTGTGAACGACTAAGAGATTGAAATCAAGCAACGCGTGTTAGGAAATAATGAATTGGGAACTCTACCTTAAAATGGTACCTTTCGTTTCTGAAGGAATACTATTTAATGAAAGTCAGGGATAACCTTATCCTCATTGAATAGACTGTACTATCGAAGATTAAAGAGTATGCAATGCGATAAGAGTAGATTTTAAATTATTAGGATGTTGACAATTTTTGTTACATCTATACATCTATACAAATAAATAAAATTGGAGTGTCTGTTTGTAATATTAAAATAACCGCTTTTTACTAAATGCATATATATGTATATACGGAACATATACCAAAAATGTAGTTAAATTTTTTTTTGTCTGTCTGTCTGTCGGTCTGTCTGTCTGTCTGTCTGTCTGTTTGTTCCGGGTAATCTCTGGAACGGCTGTGCCAATTTTGACGGGACTTTTACTGGTAGGTAGCTGATGATCCAGGGAGTAACTTAGGCTACTTTTTTTAGACTAACTTTGTCCGGCGGCGTTACTCGCGGTACAACAATAACCGCGGGTAACACCGCGGGGTTCAGCTAGTATTATATATCAACAAATCGTGCACTGCTTAACTGCGTCACATAGCGCTACTTTATTTAATTATTTGTATTACTATGTAAGAAACAGGCATTTTATCTATACAAATAAATAAAATTGGAGATAAATTGGTTTAAAAAAAACGACGAAGCACTTCGAGAAAAGGTAGGTAGTGCCCTTGCGCTTCGCTTGGCTCGTCTTGACGGGGGCACGATTGCACCCGCAGATAAATAAAAAAAAGTTAGTTTATAGTATGTTCTATTATAAATAGTATAAAAATAAAGTAGGACCAGAGAAAATTAAACTTTTACCTATCGTCTAGTTAAAATACATTTGTATATGTTGCCATCAGAGATATAATGATAAATATATGAAATATATAGGGTAATATAAAACCAAATGTAAATAAAAGTCATTTCTCTATTGGGACTCCAATAATTCACTGTCACTTTAACACTTCGAATTTAAAATTGTATGATAATCATTTGAGTACTTAAGGTATAAATGATAATACTCGTTATTATGATTATGTTGTAAATGTTATAACTTCACAATATTTGGTTTACAGACAAATCATTCACTGTGCAAGCAGTAAGACTCTGGAACAATTTGCCTGAAACAATCCGTCACGCTAAAACCTTACATGTTTTCAAAAAGCTAGTGAAGGATTATTATTTGTCATTATAATTTATTGTTATTTATTTTAGTCTATTTATATATGTATGTGTTTGTGTATGTATGTATATATGTGTATGTTTACATGTGTAATGAGAGTAGATGTGTGTATATGTATGAAAGTTGAATATTTTGAATCTGGTGATTGTTTTTATCATTCACATACTAAGTTTAAGATTTGTGCACTCTACTACTGCTACCCTAATTAATGTCACTTATCATAATTTTCGTACTAAGGTTGTCTGTAAGAGATCGCCATGAGCGATAAGACCGCCAATTGTCACATTTCTAAATTGCAACACTTTTGTTTTTTTTTCTTTTTTATATATGTAATGATGTGTGTACAATAAAGATCAATAAATAAAAAATAAATAAAAAAATAAATCTTAAGCCTGGTCCCTCTACTATTATATTTTGCATACATATTATAATCATGATGTGCATTTGTGTGAGGTACTTGCTAAATTATTAGACAGAAAAAAACGTTAAGTTTGTTATAACGGTGGAAAACACTTAGTTCATACGTTATTCACATAAAATACTGATAGCCTATTTAAACTTATTTCAATAAAACTGAAAATGGAAAAAAATGTATCCACACAGCTGGATGTAATCAAAAGTTAAAAATATTATCTGAAAATTTTAACAGGCTCTCCATACTCGGAGCTCGGGCATCGAGCAGAAATATTAAACCAATTTCGCCAACGTGCTAGAGCGGTGGCTTCGAAAATCTCATCAAAATATCTCTCCCGCCGTTGTTAACCTTAAAAAAATATTATATATCTGGTTTTATAAATACTGACGTAATATTTTGGGTTCACGGTAAACCTGAAGTAAGACTTGGCAACAGTAAAATGACTTTCTGTAATATGACTTCAGAATAAAATGTTTATAAAAGAGAATGATTCAGAACAAAATGGATACATTATGCAAATATTCTTTTATAAGACTACGTAAAGCTTTAAGTACGTAGTCTTTTGAAACGTAAGTTTAACAAGACATGACTAAATTCGAAACAGGTATTTACGACATCAAATGCATATAATCTGTTAAAATTTCAATAATGTACGAGTAGTTAGTCCCAACGATTTAGACTCTAGTTTAGGTTGATGAATCAGTCAGAGAAATTCTTAATATATAATTTTTCATATGTTCACTTAGTAGTGGGTAGTATACTCTTAATAGTAGCTAAGATGCGTATTGTCCCCACCCCAAATCAACCCTTTACAAAGTGACATGAGTAGCTTTCATCTTGAATTTTCGAATCTTTATATTCCCTATTAAGCCCACGATCTCTAAGAACTCTACTATGATAAGAACAATGTGAATACAACAATAAAAAAAAAACAAATAGAAAAACCTTTTTGAAATATTATTTGTTTTGAAAAGCTTCGCACCACAAAGTAAATTGTCGTTCTGACCTGAGAAAACTCGTGACCTGAGATGCCAATAATTTTACTGTAGACATAAAACTAGGAACCAGTAAGGAATTTTGATAAAGTTTTTAGACAATGTCATTTTTATATGAAACTAGTTTTTGCGCGCAGCTCCGCCTGGAGTTTATCACAGCAAAGAGTAGCCTAGGTCCTTTCTCAAGAATCATAGTATCTCCATGCCCAATTTAATTGAAATCGGTGCAGAGGTTTGTAGCGTTTCCCAAAGAAAATTTAAATCAAAGTGGCCTTTAAACTCCTATTCTTCGTTTTTGACAACTAACATAGGACATAAATTTAATTTCAACTTCAAAGACACATATTATTTCAACGTATGGCCCAATTTATACTGTAAAGGGGCAAGTATTTTAATTAATGTTTTAAGCTAGTGACCAATGATAAATGTGAGTATTTGCGGTGTGAGTGTCAGCCGAATACCGTAACGGCACATTGTGGAAATGTGGCGTGCCAAATGCAGTGGACCTTTTGATTTGGGGCTTCAATAAAAGCGATTTCATAGGCGGAGCGGGGCTAATGTTAAGTATATGGCTTAAATTTGATGATGTTAATGAGTTTAAATTGAAAAATACCCCAGGTTTATGTCACTTATTTTCGTGTTTATGGATAGCTTAATAAAACTTCATCTTTGTAATCGATATTCAAAATGTTGATTTTAGTAATATTAAGTCAACCGGTTGAGGCTGTTAAAGTTAATATATTTTATCACTCTATTATTACTTTCTTCACTAGCACTAGTTCACTGCAACAGCTTGTGAGTAGAAGGCCTTGTGTATCTACAATACCAATACATAACCCTCCTTTGGCTTTGGCGTAGTCGGTTAAAAATAATAACAAAAAAGTGTATTAAAAATGTGAAGAAATAAAGGACGCTGTCACTGACACCATACCATAGTGTGCTCTTAACGAGGGCTTGCAATTTACTCAAGTTTATACTTCTTATTTCGACCTCTTGATAAATGACACGTCGAGGAATGTTGGCTAATTCCCCGCCCCGAGGTTACGGCTTGTTTGGTATTGTTTCGTGCATTTGTACAGTATAAATTCTGTTATTTCCGTTGTCTGCATTCCAATTATATTACATTATTAGTACTTTGTTTAAGGGAAAGGATGACATTATTTTTTTTTTTAAATTACTCCACATTCTTAAAGGAAACAAAATGGTTTGTGTACGTACCATAGAGAAAGTATGAGAATCTTTTAACTAATACATGATGTTTTGTTACTTTTGTTACTTAAAAATTGCTACTGAAATGGACTACTGGTAATAAAACTGTGTGTCATCATCTATACTCTATTCACATATAAAAATATTGGAGTGTCTGTTTGTAATATTAAAATAACCACCTTTCACTAAATGCATATGTATATATACACGGTACATATACCAAAATATTTTTTTACAATTTTTGTTTGTCTGCGCTTGTTCCGGCCAATCTCTGGAACGGCTGGACTGATTTTGACAGGATTTTCACTGGCATATAGCTGATGTAATAAGAAGTAACTTAGACTACTTATTTTTAGACTAGTTTCGCCCCGCGGCTTTATCCGCTGTTGTATAAAACACCGTGGGACTCGGCTAGTAAATTAATAAAGATACATTTTTCACAATACAATAATAACATATTATATAACACAATGTAATATTTTTATACTGTACTATTAAATCTTGTACTTCAAATAACTTCACCTTAATGAAAACAGAATAGCCCAAATAGAATAAAGATCACTCAATACCCTCAAAACAAACGTAAATCCAATTCATCTTAATCTTAAAAGGATAAAACATGAAGGACACCAACAAAGGCTTTTACTTTTAGAATATTAATGACATTCGTTATGAGAATAATTACATAAAGGGTAGACGAGGTCTGAATTTCCGAAAGAGAAAAAGTTAGACAAGAGTCTTCCGTTGCAAATTAGAGAAGGATAAAAAGTAATTCTTCTTTTACAAAATGAAATGTCAAGACAAGGACCCACGAAGCCACCGTTGAAATTTACAAACAACAATTCAAAAGTTGTGTGTGGTTTAAGTAGAAGAAAGTAGCGGGTAATGTTGTTTATTAGACACCTGCAATTTTAGTGATAATATTTGTTATCATTATTATAAATTAATATAATGGTAATTACAAGGTAGTAGAGCCACGCTGATTTCAGCACGAACGGGCCGCCTCGACCTGGGCGGTACTACCCTCGCACAGAAAATCAACGTAAAATAACAGCGATCATGCTGTCGTGTTTCGTTGGTGAGTACGAGACCGGAGGCACAATGATGCAGAAGTATCACTAGCCCGCCATGGTGTGGGTCACCATGCTGCATTGTTGCATTGTCTGCATCCACGCGCACTATGGTGACCACCACTCTTCGATTTTGCTTATGCTTTCCATCAGGCAGAGTAGAGTCATAAAGGCAACTGTCGTTGGATTTGGAATTTGGGTGTCTATGTATTGTATATATTTACCTAATACAAGCTCTGGATCTTAATATGGGACTAGATGGCGTTGTGTGTTAAATGTCCGAATATAATTTGTATTTTTTTAGAAAAATATATCTTACTAGTTGTTGCGGCGGCTCCGCCCGCGTATATGTCGGTTATCGCGGCTAATAGTAGCCTATGTGTTATTCTGATGTATAAGCTATATTACTGTAAAGTTTTATCCAAATCCGTTCAGTAGTTTTTGCGTGAAAGAGTAACAAACATCCATCCAAACATCCATCCATCCTTACAAACTTTCGCATTTATAATACTAGTAGGATTAGTAGGATAATAGTAGTAAATGCTGCACTTGGCAAACACTTTTATTACACACGAATTGAATTGTAACTATCATTTTGTTTTATGTACCACATTTTTGATATGGAATAAAATATTCAATCATAATTTATAATAATATATCTCAGTAAGAAGTGTTAAGGTAGTACTCGTACATGTTTATTGTCACAAAACTACTGTAATAGTCGTATTGTAAATATTATGAAATCACAAATGGAATACAAATATTTTGAATCATCAAAAAAAACAAACGTAGTATTTTTTTCGAAAGTAGTAATTATTTATATCAGGTTATTAATTTAATTAAGTGTTTAATTTACAAAAAACATTAACTTTACTATCAATATATTTAATTATGATTTAATATCTTTAGATACACTCTAATAAGTGATTTAATAATATATTTAAGATATAATAATTAAACGTTTAAATTACAATATTGTTTACCCTTAGTAAAATGACTTTTGTTCATAAAATTACCGTGAGTATTTTTAAATACTGTAATCGCTATTCATTTATAATTTGAATCGTTACAAGTCAAGGCTAGTAAAAAACTGCTACCTGAAAAAATATTTTACTGCATTTTCATCATGATTGATTAATTATTTAACAAATTAGAGGATATACAGTAACGTGAAAACAATATATTGTAATGTCACCTCTTTCTTGATCTTAACGTTACTGTCTTTTGCCGCTGACGTTATCCCTGAGATTTTCTCACTCTCCCCGAATAATGAAAATCATAAAGAAAAAGTCAATTATCTCAATATACTTTCAACTATATTGAACCAGTGGTATTTCTGGTAACATTAATAAGAAAGGCTGAACTCACTCAATGGGGAGGAATTCCTAATACACTGAGCTACCGGTATTTCTAGAAGCATTCATAGGATCTATTGTACTGACTCACTAGAGATGAATAGGAATGATAAATAATTAATTAATAAAAAAGAAATTGTACGCTGTTTTTCCTGTGATTCTTATTTTTATAGTAAGATCTTAGTTTGGCAAGTAAATACCAGTATTGTTAATATCACTACATAATATAAAACAAAGTCGCTTCCGCTTTGTGTATGTTCCTATATACCATTAGATCTTTAAAACTCGCAAGGGATTTTGATGCGGTTTTCTTTATTAGATGGAGTGATTCACAAGTACAATTTTAACAAAAATAAAACCGACTGCATGGTTCGACTCGAATTCTCTTAGATGCCATCATCAGATATTAATATATTAATATACTAGTTGTTGCCCGCGGTTCCGCCCGCGTATATGTCGGTTATCGCGGCAAATATTAGCCTATGTGTTATTCTGATGTATAAGCAATATTACTGTAAAGTTTCATCCAAATCCGTTCATAAACGATTAAGTTATCCGCGAACATTATTAACAGTATTTTTTGAAGTCGGTTAAAAAAGAAGGTTTATATGTATGTCAAGAAACATTTTTTAGCGCTTACATTGCACACGCTGGCTGAAACCTATGAGATAGATCTAAATGATGTACTACAGTGTTATACACCTTAAAGAGGTCTACAAAAAAGTCTGCAAAGGTATATTTCTATCTCTTAAGGATAACCCGCAATAACAAATATGTTATTCATTACTTTTTACAAGAAATAATGGCTTATTTACGAAGCGATTTTAAGCAATACGGAATTTATCGTTATTCAATTAAGTACCTTAAATACATTATGCATTTAATATAAATCAATATGGCCCTTTATAGCGTGTAATTTCAATGAATGTTTTCAAAGATATTACAGAATTAAAATGCAGGGACATAGCGATTGCGGCGGTATCGGCCGGGGAGGTTGGTGCGGCGGCGCGAGCGTCGCTTAATCCGTACTTATAAATAAGTAGATACGTTACGATAAATTAAAAAAAGAATATATTAGAAATTGTATGATAGTACCAGCTGACCCGGCAAACGGTATTTTGCCATAAACAAAAACAGTTAAGGATGGGTCACCCTTACCATTTAGGGGTATGAAAAATAGATGTTGGCCGATTCTCAGACCTACCCGATTTCCACACAAAATTTCATAAAAATCGGTCAAGCCGTTTCGGAGGAGTATGGTAACTAACATTGTGACACGAAACAAACAGAAAGACATTCAAAAATTCATCCAAAGTTTGAAATAAGTAATAAGTTAACAGTTTCATAATTTCAAAACAAATTGTCGCGGCAATAAATAGCAATTTAGATTAAATGGCGTACGCCGTGTAATATCAAAGTAATTTTGAACAAGTTTTACCGGCGAACTGCAATGGATCGTCATCATCATACTTTAGTTCTTCGTCCCCGTTTATTACTTTGAAAAGTGCCACAAGTCACTATTGATGTCGATAATACAGGACAAGTACCACGATATTGTTTTCTATTGTAGTAAATTACGTTCACTCAATGACTTAAACAAAATCACTTCTATAGTATTACTAGCTGAACCCCGCGGTGTTACTCGCGGTTTTCGTCGTACCGCGAGTAACGCCGTGGTACAAAATTAGTCTAAAAAAATTTGCCTAAGTTACCCCCAGGATCATCAGCTACCTGTCAGTGAAAGTCCTTCAAAATCGGTCCAGCCGTTCTAAACATTACCCGGAACAAACAGACAGACAGACAGACCGACAAACAAAAAAAATAACTACATTTTTGGTATATGCATTTAGTAAACAGCGGTTATTTTAATATTACAAGCAGACACTCCAATTTTATTTATTTGTATAGAGTATAGCTGATACGAGACTTTGAGCCTAAATGTTTTATTGATCTAATATAAAATATAATGAATTAATTGCTAATGATACTGATAGTTGAGAACACATGGTGCGTTCAATGACCGGTAGTGTACCAATTTTTTTATGTAATATATTAGTTTATGTATAATGCATGCGTAATACGATGTTAACAATATCGCAATGAACGACTGCACTGTACAGTTATCAAATATATGCTTTTGCCACAGGAACATTTTGTAAGTATCTTATGTCTTAATCCGACGTGTCGACTATCTCTATTAGAAATTTTATCAAAATAAAAATAAAAAAGAAAGCAACAAACATACAAACGATAGAATTTATAATATTTGTGGGATAGATTCCATTCGAAGCGATACTTAAACTTTGGTTAGAGATGTTTGCTTTTTTCCTGACTTTACTTGACATACCATTTCAATAAAATTGAATTCATCCAAAACATAGAGTCCCAAGAACATCATATGCTTACAATGGGATCATCAAAATACGATCTACTTGAAACTAATCACAATATTCCCATCAAAATCGTGTCATAAACGTATTCATATTTTGTAGATTAACTGAACTACAATCGTTAACGTTCTGTACCATGACTCATGGTAGGCTCCAACTTCGGTATTATTTTAAGAGACGGCAGTTCACAAGTGCAGTTACAGTAAAACTTTCTGCTAACGAGCGGCCGGAGATTTGTGCGTCCCCTAGTTAAATGTTTGGACCTGCGGTACAGGGTTGTTTCGCTGCTGTGGCTAAACGTTCTCTTGGATTCGCTCGATTATGGCTGAAATAAAAAAGCGTTTGTAGACAGTTGGGTAGTTTAAGTTAAGAATTTTATAGCTACATGCCTGCCATTATCTTTTACGTGAAAGCTTAAAGGATAGTAGAGGGCTTGTTCTTCGTTTGTATGTGAATTGTACAATCTATTAAACTATACGAGCATTGTTAAGTTACATAATATTGCACCCTTTGTGAAGGAGTAATGTTTCAGGACAAATAAGCCGGTTTGACCAGAGGTATTTTTTTTTATGTATGAGCTTGCAAGAGTGACTCTACTTTGCGTAATGGAAAGCATGAACAAAATATACTACGGTCATACTCATTGCAGACTCAAAAATTGCGGCAAAGTAGTATGGGGACTCCAAACTTTTTGTTTTGTTTACTTTGGTCGACTTCGTACTCATTCAAGTCTCATAGTTAAGATAAAGAAAATTGTAAACGCTTTTTATTTTTTAAAAAAGGAGCAGCAGTGGAGTGGCTACACTTGGACCTGGCGACTAGTATCACTCGATTTTTGTATATTGACTATTCATAAAGGCCTATAAAAAAGTGCCTATTTGAATATAATCTTTTTGACTTTGACTTTGTCTTTGACCCACACTATGGCGACCTATTGAGTTGCTACATCATTAGAGCCTTCGATCTCTCACTGACCAACGAAACACGATAGCATAAATGCTATCACTTTTACTTGGTCTTCTGTTAGATTTCGTATTTAGGTATATAGATAAAGTTTTATTAAAATAACACATATATGTAAGAACTAAAGCAAAATATGTATTTCTGTTGCAGTTTTCAAATCCCAGACATCGCTGTCTACCGACTCAGGCCTCTGCACCGAGAGAGGGCTTCGACGGACTCACATAGAATTAATTAAGCCTCCAGGGAAACGCATCGGACTTAAACTGGCAGGTAATGTATTATAGTTTACTCCGATATTAAGATGTTAGTTTAGTTTATGATCCAGTTTGCTAAGAGAATGTTAATCATTCAATAGTAGTGTTATATCTAATTTAATTGTAATTAAACCACTGATTTTAATAGATAATGAACGTAAGTACTAAGTGGCTTTTGTCAGTTTCCTAAAATGGAGTATTTAAGGTATTAATAATATTGTTATTATATTAACGGGGATAGGGTTTGGAAAAATTCTACAATTTTAAAGTTCCGGGACACGAAATGTCCATAAATTTCAACAACTTTGTTTCTCTCAATTCCGACTCGAAAGTCATGGGACCCGAGACAGATTTACAAACAGTCTGAAGACTTTGGGACACGGGACGTCCAGGGAACTAATTCCTGTATGGATATATTAAGTACATATACCTTTAAACGGCGGTCACTTACCAATAAATGATCTGTTTGCTCGTTTGTCACCTCTGTTGCAAAATATGGTTTAACTGAGTATATTTACATCTTAGCTATCTATTGTCAATATTGTGTAGGTGGGTGTTCATATTCGTGTTATCGGATAGGTTATTCAATTGTATCTTAACATCTATACATCTATACTAATCAAAAGTTAAGGTAGGTTAAGGTAACATTAAGACTGGCTATAATTTCGGTTCCAGTTGAGGTTCTTAAAAACGAAATCTGGCTACACAAAGAATATCCGTTAATACTGAATGGGTAGTGTGTAGCGAATAGTTTAATTACTATTTAAAAAGAAAACTATATATTGTTTGAGACTTTGTAGTAAAGTAATCTTAAGTAAGAAAATACTATTAAAAGATAGACTGTGGCTTTAATCTAATGTAATCATATCAGTTGTCTAGTACTCATAACACAAGCTTTGCTTAGTTTGGGACTAGATGGCGTTGCGAGATAGATGTTCGAAATATTTATTTATTTAACTTCAAAATGTTTCGTAAATTATATTTTTTTGGTGATAAGTATTTCAATTGAGCCTTTAATGGAAAGAAACTTATTGAAAGTCTTTTTTAACAAATCAGAGGTTGAATTTACAATCGTTCGCTAGAAAGCACAAAAATTCCTAATTGCATAGGTGACAACTCGTCACTAGAGCACAACTTTCCCCCCTAAACTGGGTGGGGGATAGTATAGTAGTAGAGTATAAAATTTCTAATTACATGAGTGAATGCAGTTTTTAGTAAGTAATTACGTGTTAAATCACAGATCAAGGAATTAACTTAAACAAGATAAATCGTTTCCCACGTATATAAATTGGAGATTTCGGGCAGTTTTTCACGTGTGACGTCACGATACACCATATTGCCTTAATGTGTTGTGTCACTCGATTAATGATTCTGTACGCAATGTGCGATTTTACTGAATAAACATTGCTTGTCATTTTGAATATTAATTTATTTTATTTATTTTTGAGGGTAAAATAAACCCTTTCTGCATATCATTTTTATATTGTCCGTTGTTTTATTAGACTAAATAAAAATTAAATTGTTGTACCACTTGACTGCCTCTGTGGTGCACTAGTAGCGTATACGACTGATGTGCTTGATTGAGGTCACGGGTTCGATGCCCCGGTCGGACCAAATGTTTGTATGGTTTGGGTGTTTTCAATGTATTTATTTACAAACATAAAGTATATATGTATTTATATCAGTTGTTATTTTTTTATTATTATTTATGACAGAAATTCTGCTTAGTTTGCGAAAAATCTTAAGATTTTATTTTACCTGACGGGTTTCGTCCTATGGCACCCAGGGTTCCTTACAGTTTACAGGACAAAACCAATCAAGTAAAACAACCTAAATATTATTAAATAGTAGAATAAAGTACAAGTGATTTTAATTTCAAGAATGTTAGAAAATGATAAATTAAATTAAAACAAGGATATTATATGGTTTCTGTTAAATAATAAGACAGAGTTTGTAATACACTTCCCACATTCATTACATTTTACTATAATGCGGACATTGACCAAAATAGTACCGTGCAATATGTAGAAATACAAAGTTGTTAGCTGAGACGTTTAGTGCCAAACAAATTACCTCTCAAATCATGTCCTACAGAACAATGATCTTTGTTCCTGGACAATGTTCCAGTCTCTTAAAATGTGCGTCTTTCTTGCCCTGACCGTTATTCTTTCAACATATTATGAAACACTATCATAAAACCAATGGACACATTCAGAGCAAATGCTTCCATAATACTATGGTCGGGCTTCCATAGGCGCCGTGTGCTACCGCACATAAATTGTTGGGGAATAATAAATCTTATGGCCGTTGAATTCTTTCGTGACATTCGGAATTAAAGCCATGTTTTTGCGGTCAATTTTCCTCGACCGTATGATTCGGTTTATAAAAATGGGTGCATTTTGAGACCAACGAGAGATTTATGTTTTATTCACTTTTTATTAATAGACTAGCCGACCCACGTAACCTCGTTTGCGTCTCCTACTGCCCGTCGCGTGAAAATTTCCCCCGTTTTTGAAACATTCTTCATTGTTGCTCCGATCCTATTAGTAGTAGCGTGATGATACATACCCTATAGCCTTCCTCGATAAATGGACTGTCCAACACCGAAAGAATTTTTCAAATCGGACCAGTGGTTCCTGAGATTAGAGTGTTCAAACAAACAAACAAACTCTTCAGCTTTACATATTAGTATAGATTTAGTAATACAGACACTGTTCTAATAGGCTTACACTTGTGTGTGATGGTGAAATAATTTATATAATTGAAATAGTAATATTCTCACACATCTCACACACAACTGTATGACCCCATATTAGGCAAAGCCAAACTTATATATTTCTTTATCTGCACATGCATATTATAAATAAACTACACCCACACACAGAACCAATGGTCGGTCCTAGGTGAGAATCGTACCTAATATATACAATACCTTTATATTTAACTAGCCGACCCACGCAACCTCATTTGCGTCTGCTATTGCCCGTAGCATGATTATTTTCCTCAGTTTTTGTAACATTCTTCATTGTTGCTCCGCTCCTCTAGGTCTAGCGGTTCCTGAGATTAGCGTGTTCAAACAAACAAACAAACTCTTCAGCTTTATATATTAGTATAGATAACCTATCCGAACTTGAGGAATAGCACAGAATAACTAGTACTAACGTACCAATAGGCCCGTCGTTATAGTTTATAAGAAAGCTGATTTTATCATTCGCCGGCGTTTATATGTAAATAGGTAGTAAACGTTTATTCAACAGATATTACAGTTCTTTCGGTAAAAAAAAATACTAAGATTAGTGGATTAAAATACCAATGGTATTTCATACACGGGTTACCTTTTTTCTGACAAAAGTAGTAAGTATATGTTTTTGCTCGTTTGCCACCAATACAATAAAAAAATAAGTAAGTACTGTAAGTATTTTTTTTAATACAGTACATACCTACCAACTATATTTAAAAACTGGCCCTTTTCACCATTTTACAACATTTTTCAAAGATTTAGCTCCAAAAATAAAGTAATTACAAACACACAAACCTTAATCAGTTCTTTCAAACCATATTCCCGACTCATTGAAGTGGAAACTAAATTACATTTTAGATTAACATTTTCAGGGCCTTCTAAAAGTAGCAATAAATAAAGATTTGAAATAAAATCAAATTTAATAACCTTAAAAATGATTACTTGCGAAGACCGTCGGAATTTTTCACAGCTTCCTTCTCCAATCGGAGTTAATCCAAAGCAAATTTACATATTTATTGGGTGGCGTGCGGACAAATGCGGTGACTAATCGATAAGAACCAAGTTTTGGGTTCTATTGTGATTGGGCATGTCCTGGCTGATTGGTGTTAATGCATTTGAAATGTAAATTCGATACTCGGTGCGATTATCGATGTAATAATGATGTTCGTTATCTGATGATCTATGTTGGTTTCTGTTGTTGATTCTGTAAGGGGTTCGGATATTGTCAATTTGTTTTATAAGGGGTTTTGATGGTCTAACCTGTTATTTGAATTAATATGTTGTGTAGACCTTTTATGGTAGAAGTGTTTATAACAATCAATGAATTGTTTGATGTTAATTTTGATTTACTGATTACATATCTGTAACTGAAACGTTAGCGAAAATTTATTACGAATAAAATTATTAAAAAAAAATATGAAAAGGAATTTTCTTTAAACTTAATGTAAAAATATGTAACCTGTTCATTAAAACATTATAATCTCTTCTTTACCTCTGCTGATAAATTTACATATTTATTAAGCAGTAATATATAATATATAAAAATGCATTTGATGTGGCGACCTCCACAATTTGACGTCCACATACCGGACGCCACTTTTCTAACTAACTAGCTACATACATATATATTTTACTTACTGTAAACATACTGTATAGCTTAGTTACAAACAGACATAGAACTAATCTTGCCCATCACACAATTCTTACTAGTCTTGGGCGAGAACCAAACCTACAACCTCTAGCTTAGACCACTAACCACTAGGCTGTGGATTAGTATAGACCCAATAACTGTAAATATTATATTCTAACTGACCCCCGTAAACTCGTCTGCGTCTTCTATTGCCCGTAGTGAGATGTCATAAAGTGTGAACAAATTTGGTTACCATAAAATGATATTAGTGAGCGTCTCCGTGATTAGGTCACGTTAAGCAGTCGGTCCTGGTTGTTATCATAGGATAACAGCCGTGAAGCTTAGTTGGAGGCCTTTAGGCGGCTTGAAAACTTCCAACGGCAAGATTACGTAGCCACAACGTTGTGTTGCTAGTCTCCAACTTGCACTTGGCCAGCTTGGGGACGTTTGACCTTCACCTTCTCCTGAGAGGAGATCCGAGCCCAGCGGTTCGTTATAGTTGGTTGATGAACCTCCAAACAGATATATGCAGTAGCTAACTTTTTTCTAGATCTTTTAAAAAGGAACAAACAAACAAACACTTCAGCTTCATAACATTAATAAATATAGATTGACCTATCCGATTGCCTTTTGCAGTGCATATGCATGATGTAAAATAGTATTTGTGACTTGATAAATTACTAGCAGACCCACGCAACCTCGTTTGCGTCTCCTATTGCCCGTAACGTGATAATTTTCCCCGTTTTTGAAACATTTTTTATTGGTGCTCCGCTCCTATTGGTCTTAGCGTGATGATATATAGCCTATAGCCTTCCTCGATAAATGTACTATCTAACACTGAAAGAATTTTTCAAATCGGACCAGCGGTTCCTGAGATTAGCGCGTTCAAACAAACAAACAAACAAACTCTTCAGCTTTATATATTAGTATAGATTAATTTACTAAGCTTATAAGCCAATAGAGTTCCATCGATAGTAATTTTAAAGTAGTTTCAAGTTGTTCAACTCTAAATCGAACAGATATCTGCTGGAGTAGTACTTAATGTCCTATTTATATGCTTAGACAGTAAATTGGTTGTGTGTATTGACCTAGACATGTACGATCGTGCAACGATATTATTATGTCATTTCATTAAATCAGATCAGTTTTATTACTTGTTATATTATTCACTGTATGTGTACTGTATGTCACTTATGTCCTTCTCCAAATTCCAGTCTATATTTATTACGAAATTCATGAAAATTGGATCAGCGACTTAGCCTTAAAAGCGTTATAGACAGGAAGACAGCGTTACTTTTGAATTTATTAATACAGATCTACTGCAAGTTGTGTAGTGATTTCAAGCCTGACTGTCTGACTGTCTCGTTGGTTTAGCGGTTGTCGTGTGCGACTGCTGATTATGAGGTCTCGGTTTCGATTCCTGGGTCGGACCAAATGTTTGTATGATCTACAAATATTTGTTTCGGAGTTTGGGTGTTTTCTATGTATAATTTGTATGTATTTACAAAAAAAAGTGTATATGTATTTATATCAGTTGCCTAGTACCCATAACACAAGCTCTGCTTAGCTTGGGACTAGATGGCGTTGTGTGTAAAAAAAAAAGGGGTAACCTTGCTAATTTCTACTGAGCTAAATGTTGTGAGTTATATTCCTGGTGCAGAGCTTGCGCTTGCGCCTGACTACGGTAAAACCATTCTGCAATCTGGTGCACACTGGTGTCTGCATTCGCTATAAGCATCGTGTCCACCATTATTAGATTCGGCACATGTTTTCCATCAGACAGAGTAGAACCACTTAGACTGAAATTTATAAAAAAAAGGTGATAGTTTTGGCAGTCGATATGAATTTTTAGTATGCAGTAACATCACTAGGCCGCCATGGTGTGGGTCACCGTACTACATTGTCTACATTCGCTATGAGTATGGTGACCACCACTCTTGGATTCTGCTTACGCTTTCCATCAGGCAGAGTAGTCTTTTTCACAGGCCAGATATACAAAAAAAAAATACAAATATATCTGTAGCGCCTAAATTACTGAACTGATTTTAATAAACGGGGGTACTTTGAAACTTTTTATAGTTTTATAATAAGAATATATGAGCAAGCAATATCCTTATATATATAATTATATGCCATGTATATTATTTATTTCCATATAGTCATGACTACATGCATGTATATTTACAAAACACAAATCTATACTAATATATAAAGCTGAAGAGTTTGTTTGTTTGTTTGTTTGTTTGTTTGAACACGCTAATCTCAGGAACCGCTGGTCCGATTTGAAAAATTCTTTCGGTGTTGGATAGTCCATTTATCGAGAAAGGCTATAGGGTATATATCATCACGCTACTACTAATAGGAGCGAAGCAACAATGAAGAATGTTTGAAAAACGGGGGAAATTTTCACGCTACGGGCAATATAAGGCGCAAACGAGGTTGCGTGGGTCGGCTAGTTGAATTATAATTTCCGACAAACAACCATCACCCACCACGATTATTTTAAGTACACAATGGAATACACTTTCATAATACTCTGTCGGAGTTAATTAGTCTAGCTGACGATTAATGGCGTAATTACCGCGTCAAACGATACCGATGCTAAATCTGTACGCAATGCTATGCAGTTCCGCTATAAAGACATATAGTCGAAGCTCAATACTGAACAATTTGTTCGCGCAAAACATAAGCGATCGCGTTTCCGATATTGCTAGTAGCTAATATCTCCAAGGAAAATGACTGGGAGAAAAGTTGTTAATTTTTTTTTTACTTTGTATTGAGACCATCTAGCTGACCCACACAACCTAGTTTTTTCATTTAATTTCATTTATTAATCCAAAAAAACAATTTCTCCATTGTATGCGAATATGTAAGTTATAAATAATTACAGACAAAAATAATGATACGTTGCGTCTTCTATTGCCTGTGGCGTGAAAATTTTCCCCCGTTTTTTGAAACATTGTTCATTGGTGCTCCGCTCCTATTGACCTTAGCATGATAATATACAGCCTAAAGCCTTCCTCGATAAATGGGCTATCTAACACTGAAAGAATTGTTCAAATCGGACCAGCGGTTTTTGAGATTAGCGTGTTCAAACAAACAAACTCTCAACTGTATAATATTAGTATACAAGTATAGAGATACAAGAAGAAAACGTAACAAATAGGCACTTCGTCTAAAGTCATTGGAGCTTCTTTTTTATGTAATATATTTATAAAGAGTTTTAGTATGTACCTAGTCGTAGGATCTTATTATTATTTACTAGTTTTTCCTGTGACTCCTCCCATAAATAGTATTCCATGTCCTTCGTAAAGAATTAAAGTATTTCCATATCACATTTCTTTCCAATCGGTGCAGCGGTTTAGCCGTAGTACCGTAACAGACAGACTGAGTTACTTTAGAGTTTATAAGATGAGTCTAGAGTAGATAATGTTAACGTATATAGACTGAATATATTCTCGCTCGTCGCTCCGTGTTAAAACTGATATTCAGGCAAAACCGGCTGAACCAGCCGATCCCAAATCTTGGGAATAATAAAAGCTGGGAAGAAGACATTGGAATAACATAATCAGTTAAAATTTATAAAGATTTTTTAAATTTTAATATCGATATAAACGCGAGCGGTGCCGCGGGAAAAACTAGTGTTTATATTGTTGAAAACTTGCGGTTATTGTTGTACCGCGAGTAACACCGCGGGCCAAAGTTAGTCTAAAAAGAGTAGCCTAAGTTACTCCCTGGATCATCAGCTACCTGCAAGTGAAAGTCCTGTCAAAATCCGTCCAGCCGTTCCAGAGATTACCCGGAACAAACAGACAGACAGACAGACAGACAAAAAAATTTTTAACTACAGTTTTGGTATATGTACCGTGTATACATACAAATGCATTTAGTAAAAAGCGGTTATTTTAATATTACAAACAGACACTCCAATTTTATTTAGTTGTATAGATGATTTGCAAACAGCTTGATAGTAGGTATAGGTAACGTAATAAGCAATGTATCGTCGCTACTCCAATATAGCGCTATCGAATGCGTTCACTATAGAAATATGTACCAGGGGAGGCTGTTAATGTAATTATCCTGATTACAAGCGAGATAATAGCATTCAGTGTCTTCGACACCGATAGCAATCATTGTAGGGCGATCACATAATTAATTGCACGTGTGATCTCAAAGCCTATGGCTATTAGATCATATCAGATATTATTCAGCTTCCCTATTTAAAACTTGTGAAATTCATTATATAAATTATGTGTACGCTTTGGTTTTTTATACCGTAGCGTTATATTAAGTTATCGTGTTATTAATTTTTTATACCGTAGCGTTATATTAAGTTATCGTATTATTAATTTTTTATACCGTAGCGTTATATTAAGTTATCGTATTATTAATTTTTTATACCGTAGCGTTATATTAAGTTATCGTATTATTAATTTTTTATACCGTAGCGTTATATTAAGTTATCGTATTATTAATCTTCGTTAAGTTTTTCTATTTCTCACAATTTCGATATATAAATAATACTAGTTGTTACCCGCGGCTTCGCCCGCGTATATGTCAGTTATCACGACAAATAGTAGCCTATGTGTTATTCTGATGTATAAGCTATATTACTGTAAAGTTTCATCCAAATCCGTTCAGTAGTTTTTGCGTGAAAGAGTAACAAACATCCATCCAAACATCCATCCATCCTTACAAACTTTCGCATTTATAATATTTGTAGGATTTTTAGTATACGAATATTTTTACATATACAACTTAAGTTTCATTCTTAATTATTGCCATTTTGGCTGGTACATTTAAAGCCTTACATTTTTTTAAAACTAACTAAATAACGATATCTAGCTTCTAGCATAATATAGCGTGTACTGTGACAATTAGATTGACGACTGATAGTATACATTTATATTTTACATAGAAAATATCAAAACTCCGAAAAAATATTTTTGTACATCATACAAACGTTTGGTTCGTCCCGGGGATTGAATCCAAGACCTCAACATGCGCTACCACTGCGCCATCTAGACAGTCGAAACAAAACATAACATTTGGAATAAAGTAGAAACTGAAAAACGACGCTGAAAAAAGTATAAAACAAGATTTTAAAAACACTTGATCTAACAACATGCAGAGATACACATGTTCAAGTTTGAAAAGCCGTAGTCACACGTTACAGATAAACGTACCACAACGCTTTAACAACGCGCTATAATTTTTGGCGGTTAAATTGATTAACGCACGCTTTTCCGGCTCTATGTTACAAATGTTCGTCTTTTACCGGCAATATATTACATTGTCATTGATTACATATATAAAAAATACAATTCACAAAATACCTAAGTTAACATATTATTTCATTATTTAATCGCAAACAACTGACATCAAGTCTTTTAATGAGAGTTTCGATGCAAACATTTAATTATAATGAACTTAGCAACATCAAAAGAAAAACTTGAACGAAACTTGTTAAGCAAGAGAAAATCATAATTAATTAATTGCGACTTCAAATCGTTGAATACTTGTTTTGTGTTAATGTTGTCGGTTTGTTACCTTTAAATTTATCTATACTCTTAACAAACAAACACAATAAAAGTGTCTGTTTGTAATAATAAAATAACCGGTTTTTACTAAATGCATAATAATATGTATGTATACACGGCACATATACCAAAATATCATTTTTAACATTTTTGTCTGTGTTTGTTTCGGCTTATCTTTGGAAATACTGAACCGATGTTGACGGAACTTTACCCGGCAGATAACTGATGATATAAGAAGTAACTTGGGCTACTTTTTTAGCTTTGCCCCGTGGCGTTACCCGCGGTTGTGGATGTACCGCGGTGTTACCGCGTATCGATAATACATCGTAATCGTTCAGTTACTTAATAATAAAATAATGAGGCAAATTGTTTGGTCATGTTTTTACTATAAACTTGAATTTGACTGCCTTGGTGGCGTAGTGGTAGTGCGTGCGACTGCTGTGCTTGAGGTCTCTGATTCGATTCCCGAGTCGAACCAAATAGTTGTTTTAACTGCAAATATTTGTTTCCGAGTTTGGAAAGTATTGTATTTATATCAGTTATGTAGTACCCATAACACTAGCTCTGCTTATTTAGGGACTAGATGGCGTTGTGTGTTAGATGTCCCAATATTTCTTATTATAATACCGTTATTTATTTATTTTAACACTTAAACTCGAATTGTAATTAGTTTGAAAGAATATATTACTATGATAGTAGCAAATGGTGTAGTGGTTGAAACGATCACCGTGCTATTCTATACCGTGTTGTGTGTTGAGGGTTCAAATTCCAGATGGGCTAACACTTTGTATCATCCATAAATTGTGGTACTGAGTTTGATAGTAAAAAAAAAACAAAATTTGTCTGCTAGATATATATTTATGCTAGCGACAGTCTCTGTCACTAGTCTATAGCATAGATTCTCAGTATTTTTTAACCTTATATAGTTTCTAAATCTTTGCAGGAATATATTTGTAAGACCTCTTTATTTTTATACATTTTAGTTTTAGCAACGCAACTGCGAACTATATAACATGTTAAAGTGTCAGTCAGTATTAGCACAACTGATTGGTTGTGCGAGATATAAAGTTTCTTGAAAAGCACTCAGTCGTGAAGTATCAATGGTTCAAGTGATTGGGGTGGATATTTTGTCGACGCTGAAAAGCTGTAGTTGGTATAAGTCGGAACAACCCTTGTGGAACTCTCTGCTATACAAATGCAGAGTGAAGCTTCATCTTATCTTCAATAGGCGTCATTATATTTCAGTATATTTTTTCATTTTTTTTTATGAAAGTACCTAATCCTTTGTCTCAAATTATTGACCCCATTAATGCAAGCGTTTTGAAAATCTATTAGTAACTTAAGCATTTTTATTGTAATCAAAAAGACAGACTTCATTGTATGTGATGTGGTTTTACTTTACGTATATTTTTTTATGTATGAACCTGCCAAAGTTACTGTACTCTACCTGATGGAAAGCATTTACACATAAAATATTTAAGTTTAGGATTTATGTTAAATATATACCTTAAAATTACAAATGAAATAATATACTTTTTGTGCCCTTGAATGTTGATACCTGATTTATTGTACTGAATTTTTTCAATTCCGACGGACTAAGCAAAAGTCCAAAACATAAAAGTAAAATAAACCGCCAAGAGCGAGTAGGACTTGCGCATGAAGGGTTCCGTACTATGTTAAATATTTATATCATTCTATTTCTCAGTATTTGTTATTATAACGGCAACATACATCATCTGTGAAAATTTTATTTGTCTATAACGGTTCATGAGATACAGCCTAGCGACAGTCGGACGGACGGACAGACAGACGGATAGCGAAGTCTAGGTAATAGGGTCCCTCTTTACCGTTTGTGTACGAAACCCTAATAAAACTAAGATATTGAGACTGTCATGTGATCCTAATTTTGGTTGTAATACTAAAAGTCTCATGACTGCAATCCTTAGTACAAAATTCCAGAGATTATACTCAGCAATATAATAAACTCAGTCTCAACAACCGGCTTTTGAACTCAGTTAATACACGACCTCCCTCCAAGTTCATATCTTTCATGTATGATTTTATGACGGCCCGTCAAAACCTAGTATAAATTATTTGAACAAAATACACTACAGTCGTAAATTTTAAAAACAAAGTCACTGATCCCGACCAAAGTGAATGTTTAAATTATAAAATCATAAACGTATGAATGTCGTGAGGGGCGTGGACAGATTTAAAGCATCAATTAGTACCTACGGTTTCTCTAAGAGGAACTAAATTTGTTCGCGTGGGGGAATAAAAATAGAAACACGTGTTACAAAGAGTTAGATGCAGACAAGATGCGACTAAAGGCCCGTATTCACTTTGATTAGTGCGAGTGCAGTTGTGAAGTGCAGGTAATCAATGATAGGTAGAAAATACGTAGAAGCAGAAAATACGTAAGAAAATACACTAAGCAAAGTGAATACAGGCCTTTAGTATAATAGAAAAAAAATGTTAATTGTTTCAATCAATTTTGAAATAAACTACTCATTAAATTATCACATTAAGTTTAAAAAGCATATGACAGGCAAATGGTGTGTATCATCCACGGTGAATTCTAGCGCCGCACGCTCACTGATGTAATCAAATAACGTCTGCTTCCCCGGTTTCCGGATCTATAAGCTCCAAGTCTTTTCTAAACTAAATTGGGGTTGGCTTCATGTCTGCTACGATACATCTAAACTTTATGTTTTTAAGTGGAGCAGCTACCATCAGATCTCCACATCTGAAGTAGTAGGTGCAAACGAAGTTTACTACAGAAACTCTTGGATTCTGCTTATGCTTTCCACCAGGCAGAGTACAGTCATTTTGGCAGGCCCATACATAAAAACGTTGTTGTCGTACTTATTAGGGCTCAAACTACGCGTAAGTTTAAGGTAACTTTTTTAACACTAATGTTGATTTGTATTTTTTTTATGGAATAGGCGGGCCAACGAGCAGATGTATCGCCTGATGGTAAGCGATTACCGCTGTCCATGGACACCTGCAAACACCAGAGGCATCATAAGTGCGTTGCCGGCCTTTGGGGGATAGGGAGGGGAGATAGGGGGAGGGGGTTAGGATTATGGGACTCCGGTATCCTCACTCACTCAGTGAAACACAGCGCAAGCACTATTTCACACCGGTTTTCTGTGAGGCCGTGGTATCACTCCGGTCGAGCCGACCCATTCATGCCGAAGCGTGACTCTCCCACGGTAACCATAGTGCCGTGCCGTAGTGATGTGATAAGTATATAAAACTTACCTTACTTTCATTTTGTTTCACATACTTATCACTAATGGAATTTAACAAAATGGAAGTAACTATAGTTACTTCCATTTTGTTTCATACCGCTAACTCTGTGGCACATTTAAAGCCCCGCAGCTGTCGAGACATTTCCATTGGTTTTAAAATTTTACCGACGGAAAAATACGAGCAAACACTACATCGTAAACTTGAGTGTCTTGTACTCATGCGTTTACGACGGAAATTCTGTTATTTTGCCAAATGTTTAGTACTTAACTGCGGTCATAAGGCTGTTATTTCCATGCTCTGGTGTATCGTGTGGCTGTATAAAACAGTGTTTGTTATTGTAAACACTCACAGGAATAGCAGCTTTATTTGTCGGTTATGTTAGCTAAATTAGTTTAGGTTTACTTTTTAATTCTTTGTATCTGCTACCTGAAGATTTATACCAGAGTTTTAGGCATATAGTTATTATTAATGGGCTGTGGAGTAACGGATGTCATATCCTTCCAACACAAAGGGAGGATCCTCCGACCAGGCGAGGTGATCATACCTGGCGGGCTGTGGATATCTGCTAATCGGCATCAGAACTTCTGTTGCGCGATGCAGGATCGGTAATGTTTTATAGTACGTTATTATAGTCGAATATGAATTAATAAAATTCACATATCTCTCACACGGCCGACTGATCTTAACCTAGGTAAAGCCTGTACTGAGCTAACCAGACTGCATTTCGAAATACATACATATCATAAATAAATTATACGCATACACAGAACAAATTATCATGTTCAGCTAAAATATATAAAAAAAAAAAAAAAAGTTCCTTACATAAAGATCTGTTCTGGGATGAAGCCGAATCCAAAACCTCTGGTTTAGCAGTCTGACAGGCTCACCAAGACCAAACCTGACCAAAATAACCGTAATATATCTTCAACCTCCCTCTAACACTATGCCAATAATTCAGAACGTACTATTAACATTTACTAAGGCAAAAACTTTTATTTGCTATCAAAACCACCTAAAATACCTATGCCTTTACGTCAGTGGTCGCGAAATTGGAAGTCGATAACTTTTTGTCCTATCCAGTTGGTTATTTATTTCATATTTGTCATTGATAGCGTATATTTATAACTGTCGAACGCTTCAAATAACAAATAACCGAAAATATGCCAGGACTAATCGGAAAACAAACAAAAATAATATAATCTGACATACGCTTGACTGCGAACCTAGCTGTTGGCAGAAAACTTTTGTTGGTCAATACTTGAGCCGACAGATAACATACTCGTGGATTTATCAGAATAGAACAAGAAATACCCTTTGAAATAGGGTTATTGAGAAAACCAGGGCTATTTGACGAATAAAAGATGAGTATAAGAATGCCAAATTAGTGAATTAGTTGGTTCATTTAATTCGAGGACTATTTGAATAATAACAAATAATTATGAGAATGCCAGATTATAATAATATGAACTTTATTAACTTTCTAGGTTAGTGAATGGTGACCTTTATTTACTCGTTATACCTTAGGGCGACATTTGAAATACAAAGAATACAACGGTTTATCGATTGTTCAGTCTGCAAACTTTATCAAAGAAAGGTGTGTTTATATAAAACTTACTTTTGCACGCGACCTTGCCCGTGTCTACGTTGGATGTAGTGGTAAAATGAGTTTAAGTGGTACTTTGGTATATGATATTACTGTTATCTGAATATAAATTTGTCCAGTAGTAGTATACATCTGTTCATCCCCACAAACTTCCTCATTAAAATATTGATATATATATATATATGAATAGAATGATTTATGAACGTGATTAATTTAAATTATTAAGAACTTTCCGACCAACCAAATTGTAACATTGTGAATATTTTGATTTGTACTATAATAATAATAATACTCCAACCATACGTCCGAATCGACCATCAGATTCACGTAGGGGGCGGACACGTGATATAAAATTACTGGCACGGCTAACATGGCTCTGGCAACCCATTAAATATGGAGACACGTCTAAAAAGTAAGCGTATATGGCCGCTGCCCGGGGGTGATCGCCGGGGCACACCTGGAGCTGACGCTGGGTGTGACAGCATACGAACCGTCGGCGGAGTGGAGCTGAGTAGGCGGGCTCCCTCCGGGTCACCCGAAAATACTACAGCCAACTTGACTCTCGACAGACAGACTGACAATATGGATAGGAATAGCTCACCATGCCCCTCAATAGAAGAACCATATAGCCCGTCAACCGTATCATATACACCATCAGAAGTTTCTACAAGAACACCAACACCTATAGACACACCGGCCTTAGATGTTGCGCAGGGGGTGAATACCCTTTTACCTGCGTCCACTAAGACTGGTAAACCACGTGTACGCATGAGATGGACAGAAGATGTAAACATATTCATCATGCGTACCTACTACCGCATTACTAAATTAGAAACAGACATGACAACATACAGAAAATTACTTCATGAACACTTTTTAAAACAGTACCCTCACGTTACAGTTTCCGAACAACGAGTTTCCGATCAAAGGCGAGTTATCATCAGAAATAAAATGCTTACTAATGAAAAGTTAGAGCAAATTAAAGAAGAAGTTAGGGTAGAATTAGAACAGGAAAATATTTCTCTTCAATCACAACCATTACTTAGAGAGCCACAAACAATCAATACTACAAGCCCAACTACACAACAAACAATACTGACAAATACACAATCATCCCACAACTACCTAAATACTACTGAATATGGCATATACAACACACAAACACCACTTAGTACTAATATATCAACACAAACTGAAACTGCACTGCTATTGATGGAAACAGAAATAGAAACTGTGCAGTCTAATGACCTCCTAGATCCGTCAGAAAAGAAACTGAAAGAACACTTACAGACAGCGATAATTGAATTTTCAGGCTTAGACCCTACACTCAGGCCACGACTCCCTAAACTTAAATATAGTTTGTATCTTTCCAAATTAACCCAATTTTTTAACAATACCTTACTGCATGAGTTCTTCTCTGATGAGTCACAACTAACCGACATTCATACACTCATATATTGTAGTGCCCTAGTAATTTCACGAGAACTTGGATATAACACAGAACCACTAGCCAGACCCCAACACATTTATAAAAAACCAGCCTGGCAAGATAGACTAGAGAGAGATATAACGCAACTTAGATCTAATATAGGTAGACTAACACAATTTTTGAATAATAACAGGTCAAAAAAGGTAGTCGATACAGCAAATAAAATAATATCTAACAATAGAATACACAGCAGTCATGAAAATAATAATAAAAGACCCGAAGACGTTCTAGACACATTAAAGCAGAAATTAGCATTAAAATCACATAGACTAGCCAGATATAAAAAAGCACTTCAAAGAAAAAACGATAACAAACTCTTCCATACCAATGAGAAAACATTCTATAGAAATTTAAATAAAAATAAAGAAAAGCCAACAAACAATATTATAGAAACCCCAGCAGTACACGACTTAGAAGAATTCTGGGCAGGTATCTGGGAGACAGAAATACATCATAACGGGGAAACACAATGGATAGCCGAAGAAGAAAGAAAATGGGCAGACTTAGATGAAATGGAATTTAAAGAGATATCAGAATCGGAAATAAAATATGTCACAAGCAGACTACATAACTGGAAATCACCAGGTATAGATAAGATACAGAATTACTGGTACAAAAAATTTACTACCCTCCATAAAATCATAGCTAAAAATTTAACTAGCATTATTCACGGACAACAAAACACACCACCATTTATAGCTAAGGGTATAACATACATGCTTCCTAAAGGCCAATATACACCACAACCATCACAATACAGACCCATAACTTGCTTACCGACTATATACAAAATTCTCACATCAGCTATAACACAAAAACTCACCACTCATATAGAACAGCACAATATACTTGCCGAAGAACAAAAAGGGTGCAGAAGAGGCCATATGGGATGTAAGGAGCAGCTTATTATTGATTCTCTTATTCATAAACACGCAACTACAAATAAAAGAAATTTACACTGTACATATATAGATTACAAAAAAGCATTTGATAGCATTCCACACTCCTGGTTATTACACATTTTGAAAATATACAAGATCAGTCCTGTCCTAATAGAGTTCTTAAAAAACATAATGCCACTATGGAAAACCACACTTCATCTAAACAATATTACTAGCAGAGAAATAGCAATAAAAAAAGGCATATATCAAGGTGACTCCCTAAGTCCTCTATGGTTTTGTCTCGCCCTAAACCCTATATCACAGATACTGCAGAGTTGCAAGGCTGGATATCGATTAAAGAATAATAGCACTGAAACTAGTATATCACACTTAATTTACATGGATGACATAAAGCTTTACTCAAAAACAGCAAAAGAAATGAAAGCTCTCATAGACGCTACAACGAAATTTAGTAAAGATATCAGCATGCAATTTGGATTAGATAAATGCAAAACAATTCACATAATAAAAGGAAAAATCCAGCCAGGCGATTACGCAGTATCTCATGATGAAACAATTACAGCCATGGAACCAAATGAGTTATATAAATATTTAGGATACCAGCAATCAAAAGGAATAGACCATAGTAAATTAAAAATGGCCTTAAAAGATGAGTATAAGCATAGGGTAAATATTTTAAGTAAAAGTAATTTAGCTAGCAAAAACTTAGTAAAAACAATAAACACTTACGCTATACCCATACTGACCTATTCTTTTGGTATCATAAAATGGACTAAAACAGACATTCAAAACATACAAATAACAACAAGAACCACTCTCACCAAACACAACTGTCTACATCCAAAATCTGCAATAGAAAGAATCACAATCAAAAGACAGGAAGGCGGAAGGGGCCTTATCGACATATCTACCTTATGGACGACGCAAATATCAAAATTAAAATCATTTTTCTTTGAAAAAGCTAACAATAGTGAAATCCATAAAGTAATAGTTAGTAATGATCTGAACCACACAACATTAAACCTAACCCAAGAGATCGAAATAGATAACGTAGAAACTAACTCCCAAACTTGTAAAATAGAACAATGGAAAAAGAAAGCACCCCATGGTCGACATCCACATGATCTTGAACAACCACATATAGACAAAACAGCATCAAACAAATGGCTTACTCTTGGATCCCTATTTCCAGAAACTGAAGGCTTCATCATAGCAATCCAAGACCAAATTATAAATACAAAAAACCATAGAAAGCATATTATCAGAGACCCTACAGTAACAGACGATAGATGTAGAAAATGTCATAATCAATCAGAAACTATTCAACATATCACTGGAGCATGCCCCAACCTTGCACAAACCGACTACACACATAGACACAACCAAATTGCAAACATCATACACCAAAGACTAGCTGTCAAACACAAACTCATTCCAGATACACATACGCCATACTACCAATATACACCTAAAGCAGTTTTAGAAAGCAATACTCACAAAATTTACTATGACCGTGCAATACTGACCGATAGGACCATACACTACAACCGCCCTGATATAACCGTACAAGACAAAATAAATAAAACTACTTACCTGATTGATATAGCTGTTCCAAACACTCACAACATACAAAAAACAATAGCAGAAAAAGTACATAAGTACACAGACCTTAAGGATGAAGTTTTAAGGATCTGGAAACAACAAAAAGTATACATTGTCCCTATAGTATTGTCCACCACTGGTATTATCCCGAAACACATACACCACAGCCTGAAACTCCTTGATCTGAAACCCAATACCTATATACTCCTACAAAAAGCTGCTATACTGAACACCTGCAGAATCGTCAGAAAGTTTCTGCAAATAGACGAGCAGACACACAATGCAATAGACTTACACACTTAATTCACTTGTACATAAAACCGTGACATTTACTTGACTTAGTCCGTAAATGCCACTTACATACTACCAGCGAAAGCTGAGAAAAAATAAATCACCAAAATAATAATAATAATAATAAGCCTTAAAAGACTTGTCAAGCCTGTAAGCCTCTTAAATATCCAGATGAGTTTTCTAACCCGTGATGTGGTTTGTTCAATGTGTGGTCGCCAGTTCAGGTTTGCGTCCAGTATAACTCCTAAGTATTTTACTGTGTTTTTTTGGGATAGTGAAGGGCACAAGCATTAGATGCTAGGGTTGTGTGGAGTTTTGCATGCTTGTACTTTAAGCGTTATTTCTGGAGTTTTGAATTTGGCGAATGTAAACTGTACGTACGAGGTCTTTGGTACATTAAGGGTGAGTAAGTTATTTTCCAACTATTTTCTGAAGGCCGAGTTCAGCAGCTCTCGTCACCTCCTCCCAGGTTCCACCATAAAATATGACAGCAGTATCGTCCGCGTAACTAAATATTTTACCCTTGTCTAGAGACTGCTGGCATAGATCATTTACGTAGATCAAGAAGAGGCTTGGAGAGAGGCAACTGCCTTGCGGCACACCATATGTTACTCCAATCTCTTGGCTAACTCCTTCGTCAATTTTGACCCTTTGTGTTCGGTTCATGAGAAAATCTGTAAGGATACTAAGTGGTTTACCGCGAATCCCAATGTGTTCCATCTTTCTCACAAGAGTAGGAATACAGACCGTGTCAAAAGCCCTTGCTAGGTCTAGGAAAACACCTAGGCATTTCTGTTTAGCATCAACTTTTCCCGTAATATAGCTAACTAATTGGTTAACTGCACCCTCAGTGCTCCTCCCTAGCCTAAAGCCAAATTGTGCCTTCGAGAGTAGCTCATTTCGTTCTAAATATTTGATGAGTCTATTGTTTAAGGCCTTTTCCAATATTTTCGACAATGTCGATAGAACTGAAATAGGTCTATAGTTCCTGACGGCGTCCTGTCTCCCACTCTTGTGAACCGGTGTAATGACAGATTTCTTGAGGACACTTGGAAAAGTTCCTTGTTCAAAACAGAGTTTAATGAGCTTTGTCAGCGGTGATACAAGTACCGACCTACCCAATTTCAAAAATTTTACGGAAATGGAGTCCCATCCGCTGGCACAATCGTTTCGTAGGCTATTAATCAAAGACTCGACTTCTGTCTCATCAGGTGGAAGAAGGACTATAGAGTTAAGTGGAGAGGGTGTTGCAAATAGGTGTGAGGCAGGTTCGAAGCTCTTATTTTTAGTTACGTCCTCAGCCAGTTGCTTACCTATACAAGCAAAATAGTTGTTTATTTGTTCCATAGTGGTCGTGCAGTCAGTTGTGTTGAGCAACAGTTTAGAAGCTGATGATTTTTGTTCCGTTTTGTTTGTGATTGACTTTATTATATTCCATGTTTCTTTATTATCTTTTGTTTGTTTTAACGCGTCTCGCTCATATTGTTGTTTTAGCTTTCTGAGTAATAAAGTACAGTGATTGCGGTATCTTTTATAAATCAGCTCTTTAAAACCGTTGTTTGGATCTGTTAGAGTTTGCTTGTAGAGTTTATCTCTGTGTCTGATGCACCGCAGAAGACCTGGTGTGAGCCAAGGCTTAAGAACCACTTTGCGATTAGGTACTTTGGTTACTCTTGAGTGTTTTGAGATTGCAGACATCAGACTGTCAACAAACCGAGCTGTAGTTTGGTCGGCTTCTGCCTCATCTGTGATAAAAGAGAAATCGCAATCTTTTATTTGTTGAATGGCAGCTTCAAAGTCTACTTTTGTTGCAGTTCTATATTTTTTGTTTCTATGTGGAGTGCCCCTTATACATACAAGAACTGAAGCGTGGTCGGTAACTGTGGAATCAGTCACAACAACTGTTGCACTAGTGGATGTCTTGAGCATGACGTGATCGAGACAATTGTGCATTCTTGTTGGATAGGTGTGCCCCGGTAGTAGCCCCAGTTCCGCGGTCAAGTTTAAGTAAGATGCACTATTGCGGTCGTTATTATTCGGCTTAATATCAATGTTGATATCTCCCATTAGTAAAACATTTTTAGTTTTTATTTTGTTAATTATGTTTTCTGTAGTGTTAAGGAAATCGTCAATGAGGTATATGGATGGTGATCTGTAGGCTGTTAATATACTTGTTTCGCTATCAATTTTTAATAGTAGAAAACTACCCCCCACCGAGTTTGGCTCTTCCACAGTACATGAAATATTATTTTTGACATAAATAACTATGCCGTCGTTTTGATTAAAGCGGTTTCTCGTGGAAAAAGATACGTAATTTTCCAAAGTTGGAATTGGTTTGTTATCGTTGAGCCAACATTCCGTGAGAACTATTACATCCATATCACACGCCAGTCTAGCTAATTGAGCCTGAAAGCTATCAAAGTTTTTATATATACTCCGAATGTTTTGCGTTATTATTTTAAGAGATTTAACATATTTCGTGATGATTGAGTTACAAACATCTGTATCACATTGATACGAGGTTGCCACATTTAGATTGTCTATTAGATCAGGGATATCATAAATTATGTTAGCCATTGAGAAACTTAATATATTTTCTGTTGCATGTTGTTGTGTCTGCTAAAATCTTTATGATATAAATATAAAATATGATGTAGTTTTTAAATGTACCTAGACAATGAACTTGATTATGTGTATTGTATTGGTTGTTTGTTCGTGGTGTGTATGTGTTGTGTGTGTGTAAGTTGTTTACAATGATAAAAAATATATTATAAACTAAACTATCACGTTCAATAGAACAATAATAGGTGTACCTACCCTTCAAACGCTGCTCCGTTCGCATATTTGATGGGTAACACAATAAAAAGTAGTCTATGTCCTTATTCTAAGTCAAAGTATCTTCATGTGAAATTTTAATAAACTTGCTTCAAAAATGTACAGAGAAAACAAAGTTATTTTCGCTTCTCTTCTTTCGTGCTTAAGACAGTATTAGGGGTAACACTAATGATGAATACTCGAACTAACTTATCCACAAAGTCACTGATATTAGTGAGATAATGATAATGTATCACACTGTACAAGTCAAACAAAACAAAGTAAATTAAAGGAAGTGGGACGCCGACACTTGCCTAGTCTCATCATTCACAACTTTTGGGGTCCGAACATATCCTAGATTTCTTAGAGTAATGAAAATAGGATAGGAATGGTTATTATATAACTATAATAACCATTCCTATCCTATTTTCATTTATAACTAAAATGAAATTAATAACCAACAAAAATTATTACTCTGTGCCTTGTTTTCACAGCCTTTTTAAATACTTACACTCTAACTCCAAACTCGCAAAGCAGGAAGTCTTATGGGAAAAGAAGTTTGTGTTAATATTTTATCTTATAGTTAATAGATATTTCATCAAAAATAATAAACTGACGTCCATATCGACAAAGTGTATGAAAGGTATGAAAGAGCATATAAAAAGCTCATGTATAACTTACTCCCACTTACGTCATAAAGGGCTAGTCTGTTGTCATCAACTGAGCACTTTCAGAATTAGGAAAATTAGGAATATATTAAAATTGTGATAAACAATTATTACTTAGTTGATTCATCAAAAATTTAATTATCGTCGAGTAATTCATTGGTAACAATTAGTAACTAAAATATCCAAAAGGTGGTAAAGAGCATGAGCATATGCAATTCAACAAACATAATTTGTTAATCGCAAACTTAAAAACTACATAAGAATTCTTTAAATTTTCAAAACTCTTGATATCGCTATCAATATTTAAATTACTTCTAGTTATTTTACCTGAAGCTTCACATAATCCATGAATCCCTTATCTAATTATTCATATTGAAACTATCCACACCCTCGAATCAGTCTCAAGTAAGTACATAGTTCCATCTCCCAGTGCTTTATCTAAGTTTGAATTACTTCTGTATTCAAATGCTAGCGTGACCGCAACCGATTATAATGATTAAATCCGGAATTAGTCGGGCCCTATATCTTCTGGACCTCTATAACGTGTGATTGGGGTACTTCGGACCTTCAAATAATGTAGGGTGCGAAGTAATTTGTATAGCAATGAGATTAACATTGAGCAGGATTGGGCTATTTTAATTTTCATTTTGGGCTGGATGAGAAGGGATAATGTATTTTGATTTAGGAGTTTGGCTATGAATTTGGATCGGACATGACTTTTGCTTAGGGTAATTTATTTATTGTTTACGGTATATCTGTACTGAAAACAAGATGTGAGAGCATCATCGTTTATCGTTTTCTTTGTTTTTTTTCTCATGTCCTGTCGATGTCAAACCTGGTCGCTCCTTAACAAATATAATTAATTTCAGAAAATACAGATGAAAAATAAAATATAAGTACATAAAATGGAGATGGCTATAGGACTTACCTAGGTGCGGGATACCGGATAATCTATACAAATAAATAAAATTGGAATGTCTGTTTGTAATATTAAAATAACCGCTTCTTACTAAATGCATATACACGCTACATATACCAAAAATGTAGTTAAAATTTTTTGTCTGTCTGTCTGTCTGTCTGTTTGTTCCGGGTAATCTCTGGAACGGCTTAACGGATTTTGACGGGACTTTCATTGGCAGGGCAGGTAGCTGATTATCCAGGGAATAACTTAAGCTACTTTTTTTAAGACTAACTTTGTCCCGCGGCGTTACTCGAGGTACAGTAACAACCGCGGGTAACACCACGGAGTTCAGTTAGTTGTAAATAAAACGCATCTCAATAGTAGTATATTTTATCTCGCGACGTAGAGACCAAGAGAGTTAGTACTAGATGAATGTTACTGCTTAACCTTTTTCGCGTCGTTGTATTCAAATTATTTATTAGAAAGAAGATAAAAATCTTAACTCATCAAATTAATCATCATCATCAATCAATCTCCATCTCTTGTTGCAATAGCTATATCCGTTTTAAATTATAATAAATAAATAAAAAAAATATTGTTTAGGGCAAACGAGCACAGTTTCACCTGATGGTAAGCGATTACCGCTGCCCATGGACACCCGCAACACCAGAGGCGTCACAAGTGCGTTGCCGACCATTGGGGGATGGGGAAAGGGATGTGGGGAGGGGTTGGGGTATGGGCCTCCGGTATCCTAGCCAGCGTCGCAACGCGACACCTCTACACGGGGGTGGTCCGGTCGATGGCGCTGTATGGGGCACCGGTGTGGGTGGCGGCTCTGACTGCCCTCAATAAGGCCCGCCTTTGGCGGCCTCAGAGGGTATTGGCGGTCAGAGCCATACGCGGATACCGCACGGTACACGATACACCTCCGTGGGATATGGAGGCGGAAGTGCTCGCCGAAGTTTATCGACGGGTGGCTGAATTCCGGGCGGAGAGAGGCATTCGCCCTCCGCCCGAAGAGGTACGCGAGTGGCGTGAAGGCTGGAGACTCCAGGCGCTGGCTTTGCCGCTGTGGAGGCTCTCCAGCCGGTCATCTTTGAGTGGGCAGGGCGGCAGCTTCGGAAAGTATCTGCACTCGGTCGCCAGGAGGAAATTGAGTCCCGCCTGCCACCACTGCGACTGCAGTGAGGACTCGGCCCAGCACACGCTGGCGGTTTGCCCCGCATGGGCGTCGCAGCGTCGGGCCCTCACTGCAGTCATCGGAGGGGATCTGTCGCTACCGGCCGTCATACGCGCCATGGCCGGTAGCGACAGCAGTTTTACCGCGATTGCAGCCTTCTGCGAAAACGTAATTTCGCAGAAGGAGGCGGCGGAGAAGGCCCGAGAGGACGACCTCCACTCGGACCCGATCCGTAGCCGGCGAACCGGGCGGCGGAGGCGCGCCTATCAGCGCTTCATGCCGCCCTGAGTGTGGCCGCGGATGGTCGGGATGGGTTTTCCCCACCATCCGCTTTAGTGGCCGCCCGCGAAGAGGCGACGTTACGTTCAGTGCGGGCAGGCGCTGGGAGGGGTCCGGTTGTGTTAATAACAGCAGTTCCCGGATCCCTCCCGTCTCAGGCGCAGAGTGGCACACCGTGTGATTTTAGTCCGTTCGATTCCGACACACCGCCCCGCCGTAAACCCCGGCGGGGTGACGGCCCGAGGGGGTTTAAACACGTTAAAAAAAAAAAGATGGGCCTCCGGTATCCTCACTCACTCGGTGAAACACAGCGCGAGCGCTATTTCACACCGGTTTTCTGTGAGGTCGTGGCCTTACTCAGGTCGAGCCGGCCCATTCATGCCGAAGCATGGCTCTCCCAGGGTAAAGAATTAGAGAAGAAACGTTATTGTCGTCTTTTGTAGAAATGGAAAACTAAAAATCTATACAAATAAATCAAATTGAGGTGTCTGTATTTCAAATCAATGGCTTTTTCCTAAATACATTTGAAAGTATATACTTTTGTCCGTCTGTTTTGGCTAAACTCTAGAACAGTGATTTTGACGAGACTTTCCCTGGCAGATAGTTGATGATATTAAGAGTAATTTAGGCTACTTATTTTAGATTAACTTCAACTTGTGGCGTTACCACACCTTGGGGCTCAGTTAGAGATTAACAAAGTTTGTTATAATTTGTCACAACTTACCGCACGTTAAACTTTATTGAGAATAACATACAAACAACAATTAGGGAAAACAAACAACGAGTACATTGACTTTGAAAATAACTAAGTACCTATATAAATCAAGTATTTAAAACATCTTGATTAAACCTCAAATTGTACTAAGTTACACAATTCGTGGGAGAATCTTCGGTTTTCAGTAAGAGCGCATTCGGCTTTCGGGGACTATATTTTTCGGCCTCTACATTTTTTATTATTATTGAAGAATATTAAGATGATTATTAAAGAAATTATCGTATTTGAATAATTTATTGAACTGTTAAACAGATAATTTCATCAATACTGTATTCACTTTATGTTGGTACATAGGACTGCCTCGTTGGTCTCGCGGTTGGCGTGTGCGACTGCTGATCGTGAGGTCTCTTGTTTGATTCCCGGGTCGGACCAAATGTTTGTATGATCTACAAATATTTGTTTTGGACCCTGGGTGTTTTCTATGTACAATATGTATGTATTTACAAAAAAAAGTATATATGTATTTGTATCAGTTGTTTAGTATCCATAACACAAGCTCTGCTTAGCTTGGGACTAGATGGCGTTGTGTGATAGATGATGGATGAAGATTGCGGAATGTTGTCATTCTATTCCTATGCATATATGAATATGTGTTGTTTACCCTATTCATCCTGAGGGTGTCGTAAGGGCCTAATAATATAGAAAACTTTAAAGGGAAACAACAGTGTAAAGAGAAGGCAAATATGTAACAAAACTATGCCTCCCCCATCTAGCGTGGAAGTTAGCTAAAGTTTTATCTATATCTATGACATAATATGTGTAAAAGAAAGATGAGATCTTACTTTTGAATTTCATGCAAAAATATTTTTTTTTGTAATATATTATATATATATATGTTTATATGTATATTTGTGTATGTCTATATATTTTATGTATTTTAAAATCTCCAAGATTTTACTTCTATACCTTAGCTGACTCAAAACTTATTTACTCAGAGATTCATTTGCAGGGAACCTTTAGGCAAAATAACAGTTTCGGCTTTACTCATTTAGTATAAGGTCCCAACACTAACTATACACCTACACCCACACATCACTTTAAACAAACTAGTTAAACTGAAGCATTTATTCAATTAAAGAATTACGTCCACCACAATTCGAAGGGACAAATTACAGGCCGTTTAGTGAAAAATGATTCTGGCGATAGTTTACAGTAATATATTATAGGTCCCACCTAAAGTATTATTTTTTTACTTTGAAATATAAAAATCCGGATGTTAATAAATATAATAAATAAATATTTAGGACATCTAACACACAACGCCGTCTAGTCCCAAGCTAAGCAGAGCTTGTGTTATGGGTACTAGAACAACTGATATAAATACATATATACCTTTTTTTTTGTAAATACATACATATTATATGTAGAAAACACCCAAACTCCGAAACAAATATTTGTAGATCCTACAAACATTTGGTCCGACCCGGGAATCGAACCCGAGACCTCAAGAACAGCAGTCGCGTACGCTACCACTGCGCCACCGAGACAGTCTTAGTTAAGTTAAGTAAGTTAGTGTTTTAACAAGATGCCAAAATAAAGTTTTTATATCTAAACTTTGTTTTGCGACAAGGATTCATTAAGAACTATTAATAAAAAGAGAGAGAAAATAACGTTCATTCGTTATTGAATTTAAAGTTATTTTTACATGTGAAAAATAAAAACTTTTAATCTGTTTACATTCCAAGATTCCAAGTTTTAGAATTATTAGTATTTTCGAATATTATCTTTAGAAACTTAAAGTAAAAAAAAAGCAACTAGATATTTTACGGAACACATATAGTCCGGGTCCCCGTAACAAATTTTGTAAGTTATTACTATCAAGTTAAGTTTTCGTGAGTGGTTTCATTTCTATGAGGGGCTCGCCTTTTACTTTACAAAAAAATTCGATTGTGGTAGCTAACAGAGTTTGCAGGAACAAAAAACTTTAAGCGTAGGACTGGCAATGTAGTTATTAAATTACATAAATATTAACTAACATTATTACCTCATCTTCCGAGTCTTTATTATTCCCAAGATTATTTGGGTTGGCTACTAGTTCAACCGGTTTTACCTGAATATTAGTTTTTCTACGGAGCGACTGTCATCGGACCTCCGCAACCCTGAGGATGAACTGAATTCGAAGATTAAACTAGTTCTCCGTATATTTGAGGGCATTGACTTCCCAATAACGGTTGCTATAGATGTTCATGACAACCGAGACCAACGGTTTAACGTGCTCTCCGAGGCACGGGCGGGAAACACCGCCATCTTTCATACTCCGGGCTGCTATTAAGAATTTCTTGTAAGAAAAACCCAACAGCAGTCCGACCCGGGAATAGAAGCCCTTGATTGGCAGTCGCTTATGCTAAGATGCTAATCACTGGACCAACGAGGCAGTTAAGTTAGCATTATTTCTTACTGGGAAAAATGTTTGCCCTAAAAATTGTATGGTTTGATTCTTCCAACATGTATCGATAACCAGGTCATCAAAAATTATACTAACTAGCTGATTATTTGACAGTTACTTAGCTAATACTTATACAATTCGACAGCCACATTGTCCTACAAATTGCGTGGTACGTTATCCCGGTCCTACGCTCTTATGTTTTTTGTCCCTGCTACCCCAGTTAGCTACCCCAATCGAAAATTTTTGTAAGGTGAAAGGTGGCCCCTCATCAAAATGAAGCCACTCACGAAAAAAATTGCTTGATTGTAAAAACTTATAAAATTTGTACCGGAGATCCCGGACTAATATGGTTTATGCTACATGAAGTTTAATTAAACAAACATGTTTTCAATTTGAAATGCAAACTACTTGCAAAGCTCCAAAGAAGTTTTACATTTCAACATTTAAAACAGGTGACGGCGAAAACTCAGTCACTCTCTCCTTAAAGCGGAATATTCACTTATTTAAACTGTGACACATTTACTCGTTCAAAAACTCCTGCAGCAGTTTATAATTAAGCAAATTCAATACAGAAACTCAGCCTTCCAATGATGCGTACAAAGGTTCCTTTCACAAGTATCTTAGCCTCCATGTATTTACATACATTTTTATGTCGGTCCAAAGGAATCCGTATGCTTGGTTAAGATAGACGAGAATCCGTATTTAGGACCGAGAATAATGTATAAGTGTTTTAGAGCCATGTGCAGAATTTATGGACCGTATACAGTGGGGAGTTATTTAGTACGCCTTGATATTTCTCCTTTGTGATACGGGTATTTTCGAAGGTTAATGTCGATGTTGATGAATGACGCCATGGGAGTGTTTCTTTGTGTTTCATTTAATATAATTATGTTCATTCGGATAGTTGGAATTTGATAGATAAACTGAATGAAAATGCTGATTTGATAGTCTTTCGGTGTAGTAGCTGGTGATTTCGATTTGCTAAGCTCAGAGACCGTAGGTTCGTTTCCCGCTCAGAATTAATTAATTGTGCTCATCTGCACAATCATTTTTTTGTCCATTTACACTTTTTGTCACAATTTCATTTCAGTATACTAATACTCCGTGTGATGTTACTTTAGTGCTCTGTTCAATTGTTCAATTTTGTCGTCTAGATCATCTTTTTATAAAATTCATTAAAATGTATAAAACAATGAATAATTTTAGAGTGCGTCCTCTTTCATTTCGCATATTATATTAACTATATTCCAATTCTTCAACCTTAAAAGAGTTTTATATTTTATTTAATTTCATCGTTTATTTATTCAAAAACTAATTTTGCGTCAAACATAAAAGGTAATTCTTTTATTGTTTTTCTATCTGAAGATTTACAGACGCCTGTTTTATTAGCTTTTATTTTCTTAAATATAAACTATTTAAAAGAAAACAATATTTGAGGATTCTATTCATCTTAGTTTAGTTACTGCTTTTAAATATGGGTATGAGATTTCTGTTTGAAATGAAACGTACAAATGAATAAGCATATTTACTAAAACGAAATATTAGAAACAGTGACAACTGATGGATAGTAAATCATTTGAGAGTTTATATAAAACATTAAATTATTTCGTCGAATGTCGAAAATCGAGTGTTTTTAATTTTTATCCCACTTTTTTTTATGGAATAGGCGGGCAAACGAGCAAACGTAAGTGATTACCGCCGCCCATGGACACCTGAAAACAGCACAGGCATCACAAGTGCGTTGCCGACCTTTGGGGGATGGGGAGGGGAGATAGGGGGAGGAGTTTTGGGTTATGGGCCTCCGGCATCCTCACTCACTCGGTGAAACACAGCGCAAGCACTATTTCACACCGGTTTTCTGTGAGGCCGTGGTATCACTTCGGTCGAGCCGGCCCATTCATGCCGAAGCGTAGCTCTCCCACCATTTATATTATATATCTCCTATATCTCCCACGATAACGTTTGTCCTCGATATAAACTTCCGAATTTTATTCACACTCTTCCATTTGTATAGCTTTCGTAATAGCGGTAAACACACACACATCACAAAGTTTTTGCTTTACTTAATATTTAGGTACTAATTATAGCCTTTAATAAATCATATGATTACAGCCAGTTAAAATATTTTGATCGCTGAAGTTATCGCAACTTATTGAAACTAGCATCAGAAGTAACTAGCAAGCAATTAATTGATTGACAAATAAATGACTATGATATGTCAATTACATTTACACAAGTTCTAACTATAAACCATGCATACGATAGTTAGTATACAATTTAACCTTAATGTAAGTTTCCAAATTATACTACTACTAGCCGACCCACGCAACCTCGTTTGCGCCTTATATTGCCCGTAGTGTGAAAATTTCCCCCGTTTTTGAATCATTCTTCATTGTTGCTCCGCTCCTATTAATAGTAGCGTAATGATATATGCCTTCCTCGATAAATGGACTATCCAACACCGAAATATTTTTTTAAATCGGACCAGCGGTTCCTGAGATTAGCGTGTTCAAACAAACAAACAAACTCTTCAGCTTTATATATTAGTATAGATATAAAATTAAAAGGGTTACTGTAAATACTCTAACTGTAATGAAAGTATACTAAATTCTAACATCAGAATAATTCATTTAAACTTGTACCGATTATACCTTGTATTTGATCAACGATACTTCAGTTGAATTAACAATTAACGCTGTACAATTCCTGCTAAATTAATCCCAAATAATTGGTCAACTGTTATCAGATTAACATGAAATTTTATCAATTGTTTCCAACTAATACTGGGGACAATTACAATAATTCCATAGAGCGGATATAAATTTATAATGTCAATAGTTTGTTCTGTATAGGTTGATGATAATCCATCCTATTCATACTTATGTTATAAATGAACACTGCGGTGTGTTTATCGAACCGCGGGTAACGCCGCGGGACAAAGTTAGTCTATAAAGAGTAGCCTAAGTTACTCCTTGGATCATTAGCTACCTGCCAGTGACATTCCCGTCAAAATTGGTCCAGCCGTTCCAGAGATTACCCGGAACAAACAGACAGACACACACTTTTTTTTAACTACATTTTTGGTAAATGTACCATGCATACATACATATGCATTTAGTAAAAAGCGGTTATTTGAATACTACAAACAGACATTCCAATTTTATTTATTTTTATAGATGTTTAGATTAGAAACTAACTCTAAGTCTGCCTGTTACAATTTTATTGAAATGAGGCATGGAGATACATTGATCTTGAGGAAGGATATACACCACTTTTTACCACGATAACTGATATACACGTGATTAGACAGCGGGCAAAAGGTAATATAGGCTAAAAAAACGACCTATATCGGTTTAAAATTATTTCTTTTACTCTTTTAAAAATACAACTCTGTTCTGGATACATATCCAGTGTCACGGGGAACTTAACACACATTAATAAAACAAATACAAAACAATCGGAACAACCATTTATGGATTAGAAAAAAGTCAATTTGTTCACAACACTCAGGTCAGTAGAATCGCTGATACCACTATGCGGTCGTGCAATCTTAAGTCTTAACAAATAAATTTTGCCAGATATTATTCTACTTTGTTTTCATACTGCGATAATTCTTTCTACAATACTGCCGAGTTCAAAGCAAACAGTTCAAGAAAGAAACAAAACCGTCCTTGACTCACACTTACCATACTTGAAAACTCATTCACCCGATAACAATAAATTCCCAGCCATTTGTCGATATATTCTTCGAATAACCAGAAGCATCCCCACACAAGAAGATTAATCGACCGTGAGAAAAATGAAAGAGCGATGTTACCTTAGGAACGTGTCGCCATTTATTATGCGAGAGTTCCATTATTATAGTCTACACAGAGACCTTTAGAACTGTCAACGAATTTCAGGTTTTTTGATTAAAACCGTATATCATACAAAAGTAAGATCTTGGCAAAAGCATAATATGTATAAAAAATCTTGGAATACAAGTATACGATTTGAATTCATAATTTTTGGGACCCGTAAAATATCCTATTATCCTACTATATTTCGTAAATGAATTGTGAATTTTATTAATGTGTAAATAATATTTAAAAACTACTGTCAGATATTACCCAGAATAGTCCCATACCGGAATCTAACCGTTATCTCAAGAGGATGTGAGTTTAGGAATCAGTCAGTTTATACAATTGCGCAATTTTTCATTCAGTCATTTTCCTTTTCATGACAAGACAAACATGAAAAACATCAAATCTTCAAATTAATTATACGATTCATTCATGTTATTCCATCATCATCATCAACCCGTTGCAGTCCACTGCTGGGCATAGGCCTCTCACAAACAACACCTCAGAACCCGGTCTGTTGCTTTCTGCATCCAGTGGCTGCCCGCCCTCTTACGTAAGTCATCAAGCCGTCTGGCCAGAGGGCGTCCCACTGCGTTATTATTATGTTTATTTATTTATCATTGATTTTTCTGATATTGGAGTATTATATTTCGACACGACAACCTGCTACTGTGGTGGACTTGGATTACATCTATACAAATAAATAAAATTGGAGTGTCTGTTTGTAATATTAAAATAACCGCTTTTTACTAAATGAATATTATTATTATTTTTTTTTGTTTTATTGTTCAAAATATTATCTACATACAGATGTAAATACAGATTCTCTCGCATAAACCACACGGGTTTTTAGGCGAGAGGGAGTTGGTCTATAGTCTATAACAATTTACACAGTTTAGCACAATTATACACAAAAATCAGACAAAACAACAAAGGGCAGGCAAGCGTATGCATGTACAATGTCTAATAGACAATACAACACCACCTACCCACATACTTAAGCTATGTTGTCCATAAGGAATTTCCGCATTATTTTTACATAGTTTTCGTTTGTGATGTATTTTTGCAGTATATGTTCTGGTATATCATTTAATATATCAGGCAAAATATAACGCCATGTTCTAGTGCCATACAAGTTATTAGATTTTGGCAAGGTGTATTTTTTTAGATTAGGTAGCTGTCTCAAGTTACATTTACGTTTTCGTACACAGAGTTGATCTATATTTGCAATTTCTTCCTTCATGATAGCCATTTTGATTTTACATTGTATTGGTAATACATTACAATGTTGGAACAATTGCTTAAAGTTATCTTGACATGCTATTTTTATTTTTTGTGGCACAATAGCTTTTAACATTCTTAATTGTAAATTAAAGATTTTTTCGATATAAGTTTTGTAAGTGCGGCCGTAACTACACAATCCGTAACTGATAACTGAGTCTGCCAGTGCCAGATATAAAAGGCGTAATGTTTCATATGGCATTTTGTACCTCAGTATACTCAGTTTACTTAGTATAGCTCGCAATTTTTTACATACGTGGTCTATATGTGCACCCCAGTTAAATCGGTTATCTATTATAAGTCCTACATACATATGCTCCTGAACTGTTTCTAGTATAGTACATGTACTGTCACGCCTACACATAAAGTTGTTATGTAGGCATTCATGATCGTGAGCTAGAATATTTGGCATGTGACAGCTGTTTTTATGTGAAGATTGTATACACATCATTTTTGTTTTTTGCGCGTTTATCACTAAACCAACATCGTGCGCCCATTGACAAATTCTATTAAAATTTTCCTGCAGTTTTAGCTCAGCGATTTTAATGTCATTGTCAGCCACCAGAAGACAAGTGTCATCAGCAAACTGATATACGGAGCCATGTTTAAACAGGTTGCACATTTGGTTTACGTAAATAATATATTCATTTGGGCCAATGATTGAGCCTTGTGCGGTGCCTTTATTTGTGATCATTTTTTTACTATACGTCTCGCCCACTTTAACTCTCGTGTATCGGTTATGATGATAATTTTCGAAAAGTTGTAACAGTGGCCCACGTATACCAGCCTGCTCCAGCCTCATATTGGAGCATATCAAATGCTTTGCTGAAATCAACAAAGATAACGAGCACGTGGCGTTTATCATTCAAGTGCTTGTTAACTTCGTTGGTGAATTGACACAACAATTGAGAGGTACTTCTCCCTCTTTGAAAACCAAATTGTTTAGTGTGAATAATTTGTTGTGAGCGTAAGAAATGGCTAAGTTGGTCCCCTATATACCTCTCAATTATCTTGTCAACGCAGGACAGTATAGTGATTGGGCGGTAGTTATTACAATTGTCGTGCTTACCGTTTTTAAAAATATATTGTGTATACACGGTACATATACGAAAAACGTAGTTAATTTTTTTTTGTCTGTCTGTCTGTCTGTCTGTCTGTTTGTTCCGGGTAATCTCTGGGACGGCTGGACGGATTTTGACGGGACTTTCACTGGCAGGTAGCTGATGATCTGGGGTAACTTAGGCTACTTTTTTTAGACTAACTTTGTCGCGCGGCATTACTCGCGGTACAACAATAACCGCGGGTAACACCGCGGGGTTCAGCTAGTTTAATTAATATAATTGTTATAATATAACACTTTCTTTGTATCTTACGCTGCTTACGCATACTTGTAAAAAATAATTCAAGGATAAAAACTCTGTACAGCCTTCAAGATAGAAGTAATCAATCATATAGCATCTAAAAAAGCTTATAGGATCATTAATTTATTTTATTTACGTACACAAATAAGAGTAAAACAGTGAAAGTGATATGAACGTCTCTTGCAAGTGAAATAATGGCGAAAATTCGCATTTCCGTTCCCATCTAAATCCAACAACTTGCACGTAACAGGCATTTAATAAAGTCGTTGTAACTTTGATATTATACCGACTAATAAACGGGAATACGAACTATCAAGTGTAGAACAGTAACTTTTGCGAGTATACTCAAAGTAATTGAGTTTATGCTCACTGATTTAGAATTCGCGCTTGCTTCTCTCCAACGGATGAACACAATTGCAAAGCGTTTAAACTAAGATCTGCATTGTTCGAGCTATGCACAACCCTTTTTAACCGACTTCAAAAAAGCAGAAGGTTTCTCAATTGGACCGTATATATATATATATTTTTTTATCTGTGTTCACGAATAACTTCATCGTTTATGAACCGATTTTGAATATCGGATTAATGTTTTTTTTAATGGAAAGGAGATGTCTCAACGGTGGTACCATGGTAAGGACATTAATATCTGATGATGGCATCTAAGAGAAATTGAGTGGAACCTTGAAGTCGGTTTTATTTTTGTTAAAATTGTACTTCTTAGTTCTGATGTTCTGGTATGTTAAGTTAGTGATTTAGTTACTGAGTGTTTTCGTAATTGATATATTTTTATACTGAATACCTAATAAGGCAGACGCTTCTTCTCAATATGATTTTTTTATATTTAGTTACCAATGTTTGTTTTTAAGAAAATGAATGAGTTAAAACTTAACAGTTTAAATTCTTGACCGATGGGTTCTAGAATCTTTACAAACACAAATATAAACAGACATATAAAACAATTTGTTTCTTTGCCTCCTCCCACGTTTTTGTCGGTTATAGCAGCAAATAGTAGCCCATGCCTTATTCTGATGTATATGTTATATTACTGTAAAGTTTCATCCAAATCTGTTCAGTAACTTTTGCGTGAAAGATTAACAAACACACACACAGATCCTTGCAAACTTTTGCATTTATAATATTAGTAGGATTATTAATTTTATTATTAGTACGAGACAAGGAAACTTTACGTGCGATAGCGAGATTAACGAAAAAAAGATTTGTAAAACAATACTCGGTATAACATTCGTAGATATATTGTATCGCAGTTATTGTTGTTGCACTTACATAGGTAATGCTAGTGTGTTTGCCATTCCCTATATCCGTATGTCGTTCATACAAAAACCCCACGTTCCTTTTGAGAAGAACAAAGACAGCTATAAATTCACACTAATTTTTGCCTCTATTATTATTGCTTTGTTATCCACTACAATACAGTTTGAACAAGTATATAAGAGCATATCTATTATTTACTATTTATCTATACTCTATACAAATAAATAAAATTGGAGTGTCTGTTTGTAATATTAAAATAACCGCTTTCTACTATATGCATATGTATATTTACACAGTACATATACCGAAACAGCCTTTTTTATTATTTTTGTCTGTCTGTCTATCGGTTTATCTGTCTGCCTGTCTGTCTGTTTGTTACGGATAATCTCTGGAACGGCTGGACCGATTTTGACGGGACTTTCGCTGTAGCTGATGATATAAGGAGAAACGGTAAAGGGACAAACAAGCAGACGTATCGCCAGATGGAAAGCGATTACGGCCGCCCATGGACACCCGCAACACCAGAGGCGTCAAGTGCGTTGCCGGCCGCGAGCACTGTATCACACCGGTTTTCTGTGAGGCCGTGGTATCACTCAGGTCGAGCCGGCCTATTAATGCCAAAGCGTGGTTCTCCCACGGATTTTGACAAGACTCAAACTGGCATATTGTGGCTATAAGGAGTAATTTAGGCTATGTTATTTTATACTACGCGCTATAAAAATAAAACTATTTTAAATTAAACCTGTCATGAGTAAAATTTAGTTTACGTAGTAAAGTTTACGGAGGACAATATCTTTATTTTATTATGCTGTGGTAATTCAGTACTTAATGTAGTGACCGTACTAATTACTTAGGTAAATAAGTGGCGAGGTAGTTGTGTAATGCCATTACTTTAGCTCGGTGTGTACGCAGTTAGGGGATTGTAATTATTATACATTACATTCGGTCATCAGACAAAATACGATAAATTACTAATGATGCCTACTAATAAACGTTGAATCTAATTACTGCGATACAGTGACGTAACGTTTTATATAGTGACACGAGCTGAATCCCGTGGTGTTACCCGCACTTCGTCGTATATATTTCATTGCTAGTTCATCCCCGGAAACACTACATAAAGACTCCCACACATAACTGCGATGCGATGCGGTGTTATTGCGGTGCATTTGCGCGTGCTCGCAGATATTTGCGATGCGTTGCGATTTCGCAGTTATGTGTACGTGATACGTACGTAGATAAGAAGTTAGAACAGCCACGCTGATTTCAGCACGAACAGGCCGGCTTGATCAGCGCAGTACTACCCTCGCCCAGAAGATCAACGAAAATTTTGTTTTTTTTTTATGATTGGCCCTGCCAAAATGACTCTGCCTGATGGAAAGCATAAGCAGAATCCAAGAGTGATGATCGCCATACTGCGAATGCAGACAATGCAACAATGCAGCATGGTGACCCACACCATGGCGGGCTAGTGATGCATCTGCATCATTGGGCCTCCGATCTCGCACTCACTAACGAAACACGACAGTATGATCGCTGTCATTTTACGTCGATTTTCTGTGCGAGAGTAGTACCGCCCCGGTCGAGCCGGCCCGTTCGTGCTGAAATCAGCGTGGCTCTACTACCTTAATGATAACATTCGTGCTGTCGTGTTTTGTTAGTAAGTGCACTAGGCAGTATCACCAGGCCGCCATGGTGTGGGTCATAATGCTGCATTGTCTGCATTGCAATGCAATACTTGGATTTCACGTATGCTTTATCTTCTCTTCTCTTATGCATCAGGTAGAGTAGAGTTACTTTGGCTGGCACATACTTAAAAAAAGAAAATCCGGATGAAATATAATCTAATTGTTTTAATAACAGCTGTATTTAATAATACTTTTGCAATATTCATATGAAATATACTAAACTTAAAAACTTAACAACACTTGAAGTGGAATTTTAATGGAAGATGGAAAAATGCCAAAGGAATACAATGAACAAATTCAAAGTTTTCCGTGACAAAACCATATTCGTTAAAGACTATCTCTGCTCTAAGAACATATCCTGTATCGCGAGGATCTTTACATACACTTATACAACGGACAGTTATTTATGCTGTATTTGTATTTTGATAAAAAGAACAAAATAGTGCATGCTGTTTCAAAAAATATAACCATTTCAACCCCCGACGTAAAAAGAGGGCTGTCATAAGTTTGACGTCGATGTTTGTCTGTTTGTGTCACAGTCTGTCTGTAGCATCGTAGCTTTCAAATGGATGGACCGATTTCAATGCGGTTTTTTTATTTGAAAGCCTCCTTGCCGTGATTCTTGGCTATGTTTGGTTAATATCGGTCCAGCAGTGTAAGAGTATCAGCTCAATTCCAAAATGATGTAAGTCATTTTTGGCGTATGATAATTCAATTAAGTCCTTGCGTTAAGCTTGTAATATATAGTAAGGACTAGCTGCGCCCGACAGTATTAGAAGTAGTTTTTGTTGCAATAAAATTATTTACTACCTCATTAGTTTTAATTATGATTTTGCATCACCCTTTTTTCCAAAATAAAAGTAGTATTTATTTTTAAAAAAAGGGTGACGCTCTTGTGATCCCAAATTACAAACTACAATCCCGTTAATATTGGTCCAGCTATCTCAGAGATTAGCCGGAACGAACAGGAAGATAGACAAACTTTTTTTTTTATGTAAGTATCTTATTTACTTTCAAATTATAGCTTTTCACTGAATACATTTTATTTAGTGAAAAGTTATAATTTTAAACTATAAACAGACACTTCAATGTTATTTTGTGTAGATGTAATTTATTTAAAGTAATAACTTTGTAGCTATGTAAGTTTATAAAATAGCTCATCATTGTTATTTAAACAGGAAACCTGCCAAGCCAAAACAGACGCGATCAATACCCCGAAGTTGATATCTTTATATAAAGAATAGTCCAAATAGATAACATTCATGACTTGACAGTATCCAAGAAACGTTTTAAGTAAAAAACATTAGGAATACTAATACAAAGTCGAGGAAGGCACTCACTCAAGACTTGATATATTGCGCTCAATATTATGTACGGCTAAGATACATTACATACGCGCTCTGCGACCGAGAAGCACGCAGGCTATTGGTGCAAGTCATAGGAGATTAACTTGTCTTGAAAGAACATTTAGTATTATTCAATTCTGACAAATTATTATCTTCTATTTTAATACACTGCTATTGGTAACCTGTAGGTATATGGGTGGTAGGTATATGGGTAGTACGTATATACGTGCTTGTTTGTTCTTAAATTCGGCAAGCGTTTGTTTATGATAGTACGAATAATTTTTAAACACTTCCATAACAGCGGTATAAAATGGAGTTACAAGTCTAAAAAACGCCATAAGATCAAGAATATCTGAAATATCTAAGCAGTAAATGATTTAAAGGCGACTTTGAACCTGGGCTTTATAAAGTGGTAAGCGACGGGCCTAGTTTGGCGTTCCTCTGTAAATATTTTCCGTAAACCGGATTTTATTCGATTCGTAAAACATAATATTTTTGTTACTAAGGTACTTTTTCAAATTTATAATTTTGTTGCTTCTTGTTTACATCCGTATCGACTGCTGGTAAGCGATTACCGCCGCCCATAAACACCCGCAACACTAGAGGCGTCACAAGTGCGTTGCCGTCTTTTGGGGGTTGAGGGGAGAAAGGAGGAGGAGTTGAGGTATGGACCTCCGGTATCCTCACTCAGTCGGTCAGGGCAAGCGCTATTTCATACCGGTTTTCACTTTGGTCGAGCCTGCCCTTTCATGCCGAAGCGAGGCTCACGCACGGTAGCTTATAGCTTCAAATCTGATGTAGTTAATTACTAACGTAGATTCTACTCACGCTTTCCATAAGGCACAGTAGAGTCGTCTTGGCAGTTATTGTTTATTAAAAAACCTCATACTACACAAAAACATTTAAGATTAAGGCTTACAAGAAGAAATGAATAATAGCTAAAACTCCAATAAGATTTAATAAAAGTAACAGCTCTCGCTTGCTTCTTTGACTCAGGTCTACACACGATATTGTAGGAATAATACGCAATACCTCACTGGTGATAAATGAAGACACGTTACGTTGATAACATCGGTGATATGTTCCGTTTTTACTCTGTCATTCCACCTGTCCTCGGAGATAGTCACGATTTTATGGGCTTTTAGGTCCGTAAATTTGATCGCTGATCAAAATAATGAAGATTGGAAATATAATTATATTAAAACGCACTTGTGACGCCTCTGGTGTTTGCAGGGGTCCATGGGCGGCGTGCATCGCTTACCATTAGGCGATACGTATGCTCGTTTGCCCGCCTACTCCATTAAAAAAACTTTTTAAATATTAATAGCACCTGTTCAGTTACAATTTTTGTCTTAAATAATAATAATAAATCGCTTTATTGTACACCAGATAACTAAGTACATAACTTAAAGCTAGGTAGATCGGTAGTACAACTGGTGGTCTTATTGCTCAATGGCAATCTCTTCCAGGCAACCGTGGGATGGAAATAAAATAAGTAAAATAAAATTGAATTTATTTATTTTCTTCATCACAGATAAAACGGTGTTAGAAATAATGTCATGATTTCTTTCTTACAAAATAAAATTAAACTATGTTAACGTCCAAGTTAGTTAAAATCCCAAACGATGTTTGAGTTTGATATTGAAAACTTGCTTTTTTACATAATATGTTTTTTACACAAATACACACTTGTTCACGCGCCTTCAAGATTTAATAGTGCGTTAAGTCATTATGTATATCGCAGGCGTCTTTTGATTTTTTTGTTCACATCAATTGATCGATGATTCATCACTTGACATTATATAGTTACCATGAAAGCACCTTGTTTCTTTTATTATTTAAAATATAATCCTGCTGGACCCATATACGCCCCTACAAGGTACCCCTACACGAACGGGTCGGCTTGACCGGGGCGGTACTACTCTCGCACAGAAAATCAACGAAAATGACAGCGATCATGCTGTCGTGTTTCGTTGGTGAGTGCGAGACCGGAGGCCCAATGATCTAGAAGCGTCACTAGCCCGCCATGGTGTGGGTCACCATGCTGCATTGTTGCATTGTCTGCATTCGCAGTATGGTGACCACCACTCTTGGATTCTGCTTATGCTTTCCATCAGGTAGAGTAGAGTCATTTTGGCAGGGCTAAACATTAAAAAAAAAACAATTATTAATGTACTTATTTTTAAGTAAATGAAAAACTTCGTATAAAAGCAGTAAAAAATTTTGCTTAAACAGAAAAGTTGCATATATTATTATTATCATTATTATTATAATAAACAGTTTTAAACCACTTATGGGTATAAATTACTTCTCAAAAATAACTTTTGGCATAAAAAGTACGTAAACAGTTACTCAAATGAATGAAAAAAAAAACAAAATATGTTTTGACTATTTCCTTTACACCAATGTCCTTCTAAAACAGCGGTCATTCACCTACGAGGACATTTGACCTAGTCACCGCAGAGAGATAGGTGAGAACATCTGTCAAATCCTCATGAGGGTTTATTATCTCCGACAAGTGTGAGGGTCATTCAGAAGAAAGCAAATTTATTCCTTTTACTTTGTTTTGGGTGAGAGACAAACAAGTTACAAATATAACGACATTTCTTTTTTCAAAAGGGCCTTTTATACAAATCCAAATCTATTTTTGGGTTCCTATCAAAGAACAGAGATTATAATTTATAATTTTACCGTTTTGAGTTTTTAGTTTCCTAGTAGTTTTTTACTGTCTCGGTGGCGTAGTAGTAGCGTATGCGATTGCTGTGCTTGAGGTCTCGGGTTCGATTCCTGCGTCGGACCAAATTTTTGTGTGATCTGCAAATATTTGTTTTGGAGTTTGAGTGTTTTCTATGTTTAATATGGATGTTTTAAAAAAATAAAGTATATAAGTATTGCGTCAGTCAATCTTGCTATCACAATACAAGCACTGCTTAGTTTTAAGCGTTGTGTTTGGAATGTATGAAATATTATTTTATTTTTTATTATTAGTTACTACATGAGTATACGCAACTCTGGCTTATAGATCCAGCCACAGCCCAGTGGTGATAGTTCTGTTGTCATAAACAAGATGAACAATTTCTTTTGCTATTGTTTCAACTTTGTTGATCTAGTTGTTGGAAACTTTGACTACCTAGCCTGAGATCGTATGTTCGATTCTCATTTAGAATTAATAATTGTGTGATGAAAGATAGTAGGACCACTCTGATTTAAGCATGAACAGGGTGGTATCGCACTCTCACAGTAGATCATTCTAAAGTGACAGCATGATAACTCAATTCATGTTTTCGTATAGTGTTGGTGAGTTCGAGAGAGAAGACCCAATCATGCAGAAGTCGTTATTTTGTGGGTCACCATGCAGCATTGTTGCATTGTCTGCATTCGCAATGAGTATGATGTATAATATAAAAAAAACATTTGCTTTGTATCTAAATATAGTATTAATCGATAAGTGTGGGTGTTTACATACAGTGCGTCAGATATGTGAAGTTATTACTCTATCATTTCTCTTTTCCTTGTTGCTACGTACGTTATGGACGTTTCTTTCTGTGAAAAGAAATATAGGAAATAATTATTTATGTAGAAATTAATGTATTTTGAATGAGGTTCACATAGCTCTATTGCACTCGGTGATTAGAAACAATCATCGAGGGTAAACAACGACGGCGCGGTCAGTACCTGGACGGGTGACCGCTGGCGGCATGATACCATGATCGTCTCGGTGATTCGGAAGTCACGTTAAGCAGTCGATCCCGGTTGTTATCGTAGGATAATAGTCGTGAAGCTTAGTTGGAGGCCTTTGAGCGGATTATGGGATTTCAAAACATCCAACGGCAAGATTCAACGGCAAGACGCACTCGGCCAGCGTGGGGACGTATGGCCTTAACCCTCTCCTGAGGGGAGAACCGAGCCCAGCAGTGGGACGTTATGGGATGTTGATGATAATGTAATATCTTTTGTGTGAAATTATAAAATACAAGCGCAGGCAGAAGTTTATCATACTTGTTTTTCGTTTAGTATTTTGAAGTGTGTGACGTGAACACACCATAAAACTTTGTTCGTTATTTTCACCAAGTGTTGTTGAAACGATTATGTCCTTAACGGGTTTCAAGCTTATTATCTCGTTATCCTAAAAACCGATTCTCATACTACACCTCAAAAATGAAACAATTTGCACTAAATAAAACCTTTGTACGGCTTAGAACGCTGATACCACAAAACGGTTAATCCCGTCTATTGTCTAAAAGAAAATTGCATTCCACTATTTCTATGAAAAAGTTAAAATTAACTGCATAGACATATTCAATCTAAATTAGACTTTGTTGTCTTGAAAATAGAGGTTATTTTATGTAGAGAGGTTACTATGTTTTGAATGCAATGCGTTTCGGTTTTCGTTGATGTTAGACACATACCACGTTTGAGTTGAAGCTTTGATAATATAATTTAGTATTTACTGTACCTAGTCCTTTTGCAAAACTTCCTTTGTAACATAAACTTGTTACCATTTCATGTTTTGTTTTGTTCCATATCTATACTAATATATAAAGCTAAAGAATTTGTTTGTTTGTTTGAACGCGCTAATCTCAGGAACTACTGGTCCGATTTGAAAAATTATTTCAGTTAGGAAGGTTATAGGCTATATATCATCACGCTAAGACCAACAGGAGCGGAGCACTAATGAAGAATGTTACAAAAACGGGGGAAAATTATCACGCTACGGGCAATAGGAGACGCAAACGAGGTTGCGTGGGTCTGCTTGTTTCTAATATTAATTATTCATATTTGTTTTGATAGTTTACATCTCTCTTTAGTCCACATATAACATATGCCGTGGTAGTTTGTTTTGATATGTAGAGAATTTCAAAGCGGGAATGCATTTGGTGGGTTTTTTACTCGACTGTACGTTTTTGTAGTTTGAATCCAATATGTCGACCAAATTGATTGCAGTTAAAATTCTAATATCTTTAAATTATACTACAAACCACTAGATATGTGAAGCACTCTTTTTATCAACATGATCGAATCATTAATATCGGTATACCTATAAATAAAAATGAAAAAAAATATCTTTTATTTTCATGCATATAAAACAAGCAGACACAATGACAAGCGCTATACCATATTGTTATACGAATGTACATATTAATTGTTTACTATTAATATAATTTCAAATAATGTGTATTTAATATTTATTAATAAGAAAGAAAACTTAAGTTTATTGAAAAAAAAAATGATTTAAGCTGTTCAAAATAACATTTTATGAGATTCATTATTTTTTATTATGTAATTAAATAGAATTTACATTTTAACAAGCAGAACCCCCCTGTGTCTATTCATCTGTCGTCTGTGAGTCTAGCCACATGGCCTGCCTAGCGCCACTTTAGTTGTAGTGAGAATTTGAGAGCGTCTGTTACTTTTGTCTTGTCTCGTATGACGTTATGAGGTATTTTTTGGACTTTCTTCACACTTGTGATACTTCTCTCCATACTTCTTTGGCAAGATATAATTTTATTTTTAATTCGGAATGTGTATCTCCATGTTTGGCAACCGTAGGTGATGAAAGGCAATAACATGAGTCCATTACTGTTTTATTTATTTTAATAGGTATATAACTTTTCAGTATTTCTTTTAAACTAAATATAAAATATGTGTATATATTTTTTTAACACTGGTTTGGATGCCTGTTGAGGACCGATACTAAAATACCTAACCTCCTATTATTTTACAACTTTTATGTAGCATAAACAAACAGAAATCTTCGATGCTCTAATAACCCTGTTCTTCGTTGTCTCTCCCGTGCGTTTGAGTTTTCGGTTCATCTTTTGTTTTTCAGTCGGTTCTTCTTTGGAATGAGCTTTCTCTCGAAATCAAAATAGTCACCAACACGTTCTCTTTTAAGACACATAAGTAAAACAATATCTTAAAAAACAATAGGCATAATCAAGAGCCACATAATTGTCATGTACTTAAATTGTATGTATTTATTTCAGTTGATATGTATTTTGTTGTACGAGTATATAAAATATTAGTTGTTGCCCGCGACTCCTGCCGGCCTGTATATCGGTTATCGAGGAAAATAGTAGCCTATGTGTTATTCTCATGTATAAGCTGAATTACCGTAAAGTTTCATCCAAATCCGTGGAGTAGTTTTTGCGTAAAAGAGTAACAAACATCTATCCATCCATACTTATAAACTTTTGCGTTTATATAAGTACTAGCTGTTGCCCGCGGCTTTGCTCGCGTGGAAGTTGATAATATGTATTTACTTAAAACTGTGTAAAAGTATGTATCAGTACTTTATTCATGTTTTTGAACGTATTTTTTTATTTTTGATGAATAGCCCATTTAAAAGAACTTTCATACAAAGATTTGACTCATATTTCATCCCCTTTAGGAACAGAATTCGCATAATTGCTGATATAAGTATTCATCTATTTCGAAAAATGACGGATGCCAGACTAACCTATGTACTAAATGTCAACCCCTATTTCACCCCTTAGGGATAGAATATTCAGAAACGCTGCAATACGTATTTACTCATTTTTAATTAGCAACCCAAAAGTAAAGTTTCACCTTTCTTATTTCTATGTATTCTTAAATATGACGGATTTCCATAAAAAAATTCAACCCCAATTTCACCCCCTTAGGGGTAAAATATGCAGAAACTCTAAATAGATATCTAGTCATTTTTAATCAATAGCTCAAAATTAAAGTTTTTTCGCACTAATTTAAAAAATAACGGACTTCCATACAAACTTTCAACCCCTATTTCACCCCTTTAGGGGTAGAGTATCCAGAAACGCTTAAATACGTCTTTACCCTTTTTTAATCAGTAGTACATGAATAAAGTTTCATGGTTCTAACTTAAAAAATGACAAACTTTCATACAAATTTCCACCCCTATTTCACCCCTTAGGGGGAGAATATCCAGAAACGCTTACATACGTATCTACTAATTTTTAATTTGTAGCTCAAAAACAAAGTTTCATGTTTGTAACTTCAAAAATGGCGAACTTACGTACAAACTTTCAATCCCTTTTTCATCCCCTTAGGGGTAGAATATCCAGAAACGCTTAAATACGTATCTACTCTTTTTTAATCAGTAGTACATGAATAAAGTTTCATGGTTCTAACTTAAAAAATGACAAACTTAAATAGAAACTTTCAACCCCTATTTCACCCCTTAGGGGTATAATATCCAGAAACGCTTACATATGTATCTACTCATATTTAATTTGTAGCCCAAAAACAAAGTTTCATGTTTGTAACTTCAAAAATGGCGAACTTACGTACAAACTTTCAACCCCTTTTTCATCCCCTTAGGGGTAGAATATCCAGAAACGCTTAAATACGTATCCACTCACTTTTAATCAGTAGCCCAAAAATAAAGTTTCATGTTTGCTACTTCAAAAATAAACGAACTTTCGTATAAACTTTCAACCCCTAGTTCACACCCTTAGGGGTAGAATATCCAGAAACGCTTAAATACGTGTCTTTTCATTTGAAATCAGTAGCCCAAAAATAAAGTTTCATGCTTCTTACTTAAAAAAAGACGAACTTCCATACAAACTTTCAACCCCTATTTCACTCCCTTAGGGGTAGAATATCCAGAAACGCTTAAATACGTATCTACTGTTTTTTAATCAGTAGCGCATAAATAAAGTTTCATGTTTCTAACTTAAAATATGACGAACTTCCATACAAACTTTCAACCCCTATTTCTTCCCCTTAGGGGTAGAATACCCAGAAACGCTCAAATACGTCTCTACTCTTTTTAAATCAGTAACACATAAATAAAGTTTCATGTTTCAGACTTAAAAAATGACGGACTTCCAGACTAACCTATGTACGAAATGTCAACCCCTATTTCACCCCTTAGGGGTCGAAATTTCAAAAACGCTAGAACAAATGTTTTATTATTTTTTATCAAGTGCTTAAATATAAAGTTTCATGGTTTTATCTTTAAAAATTATGAAATCCCATACAACTTTCCCCCCCCTTTTAACCCCTTACAACCCCTTTTTCGCGATAAAAAGTAGCCTATGTTTTATCTCGGGGTCTAGAATATCTGTATACCAAATTTCATTCAAATCCGTTCAGTAGTTTTGGCGTGAAAGAGTAGCAGACAGACAGACAGACAGAGTTACTTTCGCATTTATAATATTAGTTAGGATAGATAGTTCTAGTGTATTTAACATTGTATTTGAAGTTGAAAATAAGGTAATATTTTTTTTATACGGTAAAACAAAACTCACTCCCGTTGTTGTAATATATTTATAGCAGTAATTGTAATGTCGTGAAACCTTTAACAAAATAATCTTCAACATTCTTATGCCTGACTCATAAGTGAACAGAAACAGGGGCATGCTTTGATGTAACTTCGTCTTTCATTACTTTCATGTCTTTCGTTTGACATCTTTTAACTTTGTTGCTTCACCAACATAATCTGCTACACGATCCTTTGGAAATTAAACTTTATCCTCGAGAGTTAAGATTGCAACTATGTTCAGAATTTTATAAAACGTATATCTGTTACGCGTCTATCATTATCCTTTCCATAATGCAATACAGTTTTAATGAGAATGCACGTAGAGTTCTATTTGTTATGTAAATCTCTTTGATTATGTAGCCGCCATATTTGACACAATTTAGAAACAAGACATATATGAAAATCTAAAAGACATGTAAGTAAATGTATCATGTATCACATAATATTATGTACATTAACTAAGAAATTGTCACCTTTATTCTACAAAAGGATCACTGTCTGAACTTAAGTCAGCTGTAGTGTAAGTATAAAAATAATAATATGAAATAACATTAAAATACAACAAATCTTATATGTATATAAAAATCAATTGCTGTTCATTTGTCTCGCTAAAACTCGAGAACCGCTGGGCACATTTAGCTGATTTTGGTTTTGAAATGTTTGTCGTAGTCCAGGGAAGGTTTCAACGCTGAGAAATTAAAAATAACTTGAAAGTCCAAATGTCACTTGTACAAAGTAGCAGGCACAGCTAGTAAAAGTATGAAATAACATATTGTAACCTTCCTCCGTAGGGTAGGTGAATAAAAAAAGGAAAAGTATTTTACAATTTATTCTAAGTAGGACAATTAAATTAAATATGAGGTAGTTAAGGTAATTCAAGAAATGAGTCCCAGGGGTGGGTTCGGGAACACCCACAATACGAAATGGTGCAATTAGCAAATAATAAGGAACGCCACTGTCCTGCGTTAATATCCGCGGTAGTCCGGTCTCAGGGGGCCGTTCCGGTTGTCGTGGAATAGTTGCCCTGGATAGTTTGGTAGCAGCGGCGGCGTCGTTTGGTGCCACAATTAGGGTCCGGAGCCTGGTAGGTGAACCCCAGTTTGGGGTAACACGGGGCGCACAAGATACCGTACTATTTGGAGTAGGTACACCCAAAAGGCACAATAGAAACTTTTAATATTTGTAATAAAAGAAATTCAAATACTTTATTTAGTAGGTAGTAGCAGATACAATATGATCGGTAGACGTCTGTAATCACAATGAAACCCATTCGGCGTCGGGTGCTATACACTCATCGCGCGCAGCGGTTGTCAAACATGTTTTGGTCATTCATTCGTTCCGATGCATCAGTTGCGAAACATATAGTGAGACGTAGCATTGCTTGTTGTTGATTTAGTACTTATTTTATATATAATTAAGTATAGACTATTCATTTAGTAGATTAGGTAGTATTAAATATTGAAGACCGTTACAATATAGCACAAGAACAAATAACAAAATAAATTCCTCCTAATATCTTCGATAACACATTGTCATGTAAGATAATTTCATAAGAGGTGTACTTCCAAGTAAATGTATATCAACACCTTTTTTGCCATGACCTACTTCTCAAGTATTTCAATCTGTAATTCGACCTATCGAACCCCATTTAAATTATTGATTTTCATTGGATGGCACAAAACCGGCTCATTATACATTTAAATATACAATAAACATCTTGCCATTGTTCTTGAAATAAGGGAACAAATCCGAATCATATTAATTATTTTTTGGAAATGAAATTTAAATTATACGAAGGCTGAGGAAACTTTGAACCGGGAAAGCTGTTACTAAAATGACAGGCGAATGGTAACAAATATAACTGAGTAATAAAACAAAACAAATTACTTCGCCCTCTTCCCAATTTCCAATTCTAATCTTCAGGAACATAATTATGGAGACAAAGAAACTTTTCACTTAGCACTCGTAATGAAAGCTTCAAATTAAACTTGGAGAACTACAGAAATATTTATGTCAATCATTATTATCTTGTTTCTGAGTCCAATTTATGAGGCAGAGTTTTGATTTTTTAATAAAAAATACCAACTTGTAAAAAGACTTTTGAGAAAAGAAGTTTGTAAAAATCTAAGTTCTCAAAAAAGTCAAGTAAAAATATGCGAAATAAAACAGACTAAAAATACGTCATGCACAGAAGATGGTTGTTTAATTGCAGCCAAGTGTTAAAGATTTAACACGAGGACTTTTTTTACATAAATGTAAGCAAGTTGCTTCTATTATTTTGTCATCAATAATAAATATGACTTCTCTCTCAGATTGTTGACTTTATTTTATTTTGTACATCCACTTAGATCAATAACCACTCCTTTGATGTGAGAGGGTCTTACAAAAAACTGACGAGACACGTTCTTTCCTGAGGTTTGAGGGCACTTGGACATTGACGTCAAACTTGCGGATCTTTTAAGAGCCAACTCGTTTGGCTTCAAAGTGAATGCGTCAGCGTTTGCGGTCCAGTGCTTGAGGCCTCTCGATTCGCGTCATCCAAGTCAAAACGCGCTGTTGTCACGTCGCCTGCACGAGTGGCTTTCATGTTCTGATTTTTGTCACGACATTTTTGAACAAGGAATTTCGGCACGATAAGCGGAGTTGATATATAATCATGCCTATTTTCAGGTAATAAAAATATGGTATTATATATCTTTATATATATAATTCTTCTGTGAGTGTGTATGTCACTGAACTACTCTCAAATGACTGGACCGATTTTGATGAAGTTTTTTGTGTGTGTTCAAGGGGATCTGGGAATGGTTTAGATTCAGAATTTTGTCCGCTGGACAATGTTTTTTTAATTAATTTTTAATTTATTAATAGTTATGGCAAAACGACGTTTGCCGGGACAGCTAGTGAATATATATAAATCTTCTGTGAGTGTGTATGTCACTTAACTACTCTCAAAGGACTGGGCCGATTTTGATGAAATTTTTTGAGTGTGTTCAAGGGGATCTGGGAATGGTTTAGATTCACAATTTTGTCCACTGGACAATGTTTTTTTAATTAATTTTTAATTTAGGTATTAGTAGTTATGTCAAAACGACGTTTTTGCCGGGACAGCTAGTATATGAACATAATACATTAAATTTTAGGAACTGCGTGTCTGAAATGAAATAGGTTAATAGTGAACGAAATTTAAATCAAAATATTATGAATTCTACATTAAGAAATCATTTGATTCTAGCTGAAAAGCTTCTCAGCAAATCTGCTCACAAGAATGATTTTTCATCTTTTCGTTTGCTTTTAACTCTATATTTGTTTTTATAATGTTTATTATCATTGACAGGTCATCATCAGGTTCTCTTAAAAAGGAGGTTTTAGCGTTCTTTATGACGCTGGCAAAATAGATTGGAATAAGGGTTGTTTCAAGTTATTCTTCACTTTCCAATGAAGTTCTCCTGCGTCATTTAATTCCCCAGTTGCCTCTCATGGCATGCATGCACTCTGTGTTCTTAATACATCATCACATAAATTAAAAGAAATTTAAATAATAATACTTTATTCTCCATTGTTACAGGTATGACACGAAATATCTCGTTAAGTGATAATGAAGACTCTAATGGTAATAAATTGTCTTTTGTATCAAGTCTATAGTGAAAATTTAATGTTATACAAGGACATTATATTCCGCAAAATGGCCATTTTGTTTTTAAAATGGTATAATGTTGGTGAATTTAATAACGTTTCTTATAACTTATGCCTTATGTTAAGCTATTATGGGAATCAATTTTGAGAATATAAAGAAGTTTTGGACAACAATATCGATAAATAATATATTTTACGTCTCTTTGATAATCTGAATGAGTACCTACGTATAACTAACATAATATGTTTGTTATACGTTTAGGTACTCATTACACTTTATGTTATAAAGATTGTCACAACTATTTTGGATTCACCTAACTTCCAGCTTAGTTCTCTATTCTTCCGTATCAATTGATTTATAGTCGATGACAAAGTTCAATTAATTCCAGATTGGTTTAATAAAGAATCTTTGCTGGAAAATTAACCTTTCACCTTCCTAAGGAATTGACACTGTACATCACTAGACGACACTGAAAAATGTAAGGACTCATTTATATTGGAGCCCTTGCGAAAAATGAACGTGCTTTATTGGAGTTATAATTTGGACGAGGGCTTAAGATGGTTTAGATTGTGGGAAGCATTAGGAAGGCCTATGTACAGCAGTGGCCATCTTTTGGCTGAGATGATGATGATGTTGATAGTTATGTATCTTTTTATTTGCATTTTGTATTACAAGTCTAGGACTAAGAATAGTCTTAGTATTGCGGGAATTTTACTGACATGTAAGCAATGGAACAAGTATTTATGGTTTACACGATTTTTATTCCGTATAGGATCCAATCCCGAAGCAGTCTCATAGCATATAATCACTTAAATTATTATGCCGTTTCTTTTGGATATTAAATTAACACTTTCTTATTTTCGACTCCATATCCATCAGAGGAAATCTCTAAAGATTCTACTATTTGATCTTGCTATAGTACAGTTTATTTTTAACTATTCTACGAAAAGAAAACGAAACTCATAGATATTAAAGACCCAAAATCTTTTACGGTTCTTGTTTAAATAAAAATCTGAGAGTGAGAAAAGTGCTTGTTTCAATACACCTGCAAGTAGATAAATTACTAAGAGATAAGTTATACTAAAGTCACGACTCATTCTAGAAGTGAATTCAGACGTGTTATAGGATTTGAAACTTTGTCTCAATTGATTTAGAGTTTATTTTTGGCTATAGGGAATACTTTGTTTACTTCTTATTGCTTGGTTAATTGTGTATATCTAGCTGTTTTCCAGAAAACGGATTCAGCAGTTTATCTTCTTTAAACACTTTTAAGAGGAAAATTCTTTAAACCTTTTTTCATGGAAACGTTTTCTTTTAAGTTTTAAAGCGTAAACACGAAATGTTTTGGTAATAAATAAGTAAATAACTATGTGAAGATGAAATAAAATACAATATGACAGTTTGGGTAGTTTAAAGTAATTTAAAAAAGGCTTATGAAAGTTACCATAAAACAAACATACAAATGAAGCTAATAAAAGCACGTTAACAATAACTAGACTCATTGGTTTCATTTCATTTACCCATTAGAAACGAACAATACAAACACAATAGCACAATAAAAAAATGAACAATTGTAATATCAAATAAATGAGAATATATGTTTAAAAATAAACTCGTGTAAGCACTTTATATTGGAAAAATAAAGTTTTTGAATTTACTCTGATGATATCATACTATTATATTATAAGCATTATAATTCCTGATTATTTCAACTTGGTTTCTTAGTTTTGTTAGTTTTGTTCAGAAGTAATTACCCGAATACGGCAAAGCCAAAGAAGGGTTATGATTTTGACAGGGACAAAGGAGGATATGTTTGTTCATCTGTTCCCTCATAGCTCCTCAACTACTTATTGTAACTGGACAAATAAGGTATCGGGATGGTACTACCCTCGTACAGAAAATCGACGAGAATTACGACTATACCTACATCGGTTCAGTAATTTAGACGCTATGGTTGAATATGCAAATATTCATAAGTGTCATAAACCTCGCCGTAGTCACTTAAAAAGAAAAAAAGTTATGTAACTACCATGACTTTCAACATGTTGTTGTACCGCGTTTTCAACTAGATTATTAAATATAACTACTTCATTGAAGTATCTGGCTGATAAATCAAATAAAATAATTTTACATTGAGTTATTATGTATAAATATAATAATATTTTATATTCTACGAAATTTTTCGTCTACTTCGTTGATCCTGTGTAGCAAGTTTGCAAGTCTAAATCTGTGACTACTGTTGTAATGAAAATGGAAAGTAAGATGTATTTAGTTCTGTATTTATTTATATCCCTCACTGTGCAAAACAACAACGCGTTGTAACTTTATTACACAACGCCATCTAGTATCCTTTTTTGCACATAGTGTTTTACATGAATGAGTATTGAAGTTAGTTATTATAAATGTGACGGATATAAAAATAGCAAAGATGATTTTTTCTTTACGAACGCAAACAAAGATATGGCTTTTATTAGACAACCAAGCTTTTTATTTAAGTAAAAGTAATAGACTCAAGAACAAATAACTAACTCAATTTTAGTTGAAATAAGTTGTTACTATCGATTTATTATTTCTTCGAACTTCAACTTAGGCAACTATTATAAAGTTTTAATAATGTGGTATGAAATTAAAATGTATTATAGGATAGTTTAAGGTTTGCACCTTAATCAAATGAGCTACTTTTTATCATCTGTCAAAATTATAACTTTGAATGAAAAATGTATTAAAACTCACTCGTGACCTCACTGTTTTACACTACTCAATTGAGCAATATATTTTAATGTTTGTTTGATTAAAATTGTAATAGAAATGAAAACCTGTAATAATAATATTTGCCGAGATTTAGCTAGTTGTCCAAATATCCTACTAATATTATATACGTGAAAGTTCGTGATTATGGATGGATGGATGGATGTTTGTTACTCTTTCACGCAAAAAGTACTGAACGGATTTGATTGAAACTTTACAGTAATATAGCTTATACATCAGAATAACACTTAAATTTTTTTATATAGTGTAGTATAATATGTATATATTATACATAGAAAACACCCTAACTTCGTAACAAACATTTAAAGATCATAAAAATATTTGGTCCGAACCGGGGAAGCGAACCCGAGATCTCAAGCACTGCAGTCGCTTACGTTACCACTTGCGCTACCAAGGCAATCGAAAGTTGGCAGTGATAATGATGATGATGTGATTATTTTAGATTCACAGCAATGTTTCTGAACTAAAAACTAGCTAAATAGTTTATTTTTCACCATCAACGTCTGAACACTCTCATAGACACCTAGTCCATGTACTTCTATTTACAAATTTAATATGAATATAACTTTCTCTAACACTGCACTGAATTAACTGTTGCACAGGAATCTCTACACAATTTCATACGATATCAATTTACGAGAAACTGTGTACTTAGTTCGCGTGTTTGCTCAGAATCCTATCAACTTTATTTAGGTGTTACAGCCAGTCGGGCTTTTATAAGATTCATAAATACAAATATGTACAAATTCGCTCATGTTTAATTTCGTCAGAGCTTAGTAAGAGATAAATACGTAGGTGTATTTACGTTTGCTAAACAGTATCTACTGCTATTTATATATACATTCGTACAATGTTGTATTTTACTAAATATCAAGCTCAAAAGTCAATAATTTTATTTAAAATGAGTTTGAAGTCTGAAGTTAGTTAATGTAATTAAAATGTAATTTAAGTTAAAAGTTTATTTGTAATCATTCCTTTCTGACTAAGACTGTAATAAAGCAGCTTTTGACTGTATTATTAACCCATTGTTACCTAGTCAAGTACGCTTTCATCGCAAAAATACGCGATACTGTTATCAGGTAAAGATTCCAACCTCGTATAAATGCCTAGTTCGTTTAATGCTTAATAATTACTAGGAATATAATAAAATATATAATAACCTTATAATTTAATTGGTGATTTTATAATCCAGTAAATAGTTGATTCATATTTATATCTTGGCGCCTTCCGCTTGTCAGCTTCATCTGACTTATAAATAGTGCCCATTGTAATTGACGTCTGTACTTCTTTTATACAATGGTTATAAAACAATTCTATACATATATAAATAATATTGCTTTCCTCTGTATAAATCTATACAAATAAATAAAATTGGAGTGTCTGTTTGTAACATTAAAATAACCACTTTTTATTAAATGCATATGTATGTTTACACGGTACATATACCAAAAATGTAATTAAAAAATTTTTTGTCTGTCTGTCTGTCTGTCTGTCTGTCTGTCTGTTTGTTCCGGGTAATCTCTGGAACGGCTGGGCCGATTTTGACGGGACTTTCACTGGCAGGTAGCTGATGATCCAGGGAATAACTTAGGCTACTTTTTTAGACTAACTTTGCCCCGCGGCGTTACTCGGGTACAACAATAACCGCGGGTAACACCGCGGGGTTCAGCTAGTAATATATATATTTTCAAGGTAGTAGAGCCACGCTGATTTCAGCACGAACGGGCCCGGCTCGACCGGGGCGGTACTATCCTAGCACAGAAAAACAACGTAAAATGACAGCGGTCATGTTGCCGTGTTTCGTTGGTGAGTGCGAGACCGGAGGCCTAATGGTGCAGAAGCATCACTAGCCCGCCGTGGTGTGGGTCACCATGCTGCATTGTTGCATTGTCTGCATTCGCAGTATGGTGACCACCACTCTTGGATTCTGCTTATGTTTTCCATCAGGCAGAGTATAGTCATTTTGGCAGCGCCAAACATAAAAAAAAAAAAATTTATAAAATGGTTGAGCAATTAGACGATATGTTAGGTACTAACTTTTAAACTTTCGCGTTCCATGATATATTAACAATTATTTTTACGGGAAACGTCAGGCAAATCAGAGGTATGTTATACCTTTTAATAAGTGATCGCGTTAATTCCCGTAAAAATAATTGTTAATATGTTAGGTACTGATTATGTTAGTTAGGTACAATTTCATCATGACTACTCCTACTTTCAGCGTAATAAACCTTTAAAGTTACACAATCCTGTTTAATTAATGCAAATAATTATTAGAATAATTATGATAAACAATGTTTTATATTATCTAATAAGTATGTGAATTTAGTATTAAATTTGGTCAAGCCTGTCTGATACTACAAAATACCGTTCGAGTAATTCAGGCTCATTCATACTCTGACCGTTCTACTTGGTGTGCATTGTAGAGTATTGTGAGTTTGTGTTACTATAAAGACTTTGCCTTGCCACCGTCTTGGCTACCCATCATTACAATGCCTATTAATTTAGATGTATTTTTTATGCTATAGGGGCAAACGAGCAGACGGCCATGGATACCCGCAACACCAGAGGCGTCACAATTGCGTTGCCGGGCCTTTGGGGGATGAGGAAATGGATGTAGGGAGGGGTTAGGCTATGGCCTTCCAGTATCCTCACTCACTTGGTGAAAAACAGCCCCAGCGCTATTTCACACCGGTTTTTTGTGTGGCCGTGGTATCTCTCCGCTCGAACCGGCTCATTCATGCCGAAGCGTGGCTCTCCCACCGTAAAGATGAAGCATTAGATTTATTATCAATCGAAAGCGAAGTATCAATGAAATATGTTCCAAAAACGGGGTAAAATTATTCATTTTGAGAGCTTACAGCGTAAATGGTTTAAGTTTCATAAAAACAATGTATGAATGAACTGTTATCCCTTTAAAATATACGAAATAAGTCCGCAACGGCATATATCTACCTTTTGAGGTTAGCTCACTGTAATATTTTTATGGTAACCAAATTTGTCCAAGCTTTATAAACACTCTAACAACAATAGGACACGCAGACAACGTTGTAATTAAAGTATTTTAACTTTTTTTTTCTACAAGCAAATATCATAGCGTAATTTTGTAGTGTCAAATTAATTCATACTTAAATATAGCACCGAATGTTTAACTGTGTTATCAGATAATATTTATTACATAATACACATCTTTGTTCATGTGATGAATATGGAAACGCATTATATTGAGTGGTAATTTCTGCCTCCTAAAACTTTTGAACCAACTGTGATAAGTTATTCATTGACGTAGAGGTTAATTACTGCGTGTGTCCCTTTGGGAAAAACGTTGGTTTATTTTGCAACTATTTACTGAACGTGTTTGTAACTGTTGCATTACAATCTCTAGTGTAATTTACTTTAATTAGTTTTAAGTTTATAACGTTTTTAACAGCATAAATCTAATGTATCTTCATCATAGTTCAAAGTTCACTACTAGACATAGTCTACACTGGATACAAATTAATCTTTAAGTTAAACGAAAACGAAATCGTTAATGGTAAAATACTGTAGGAAATCTGATACAGACTTTTCATGACATTTTCCATGACTTTTTGTGGATGTTGTTGTATTTCACTTATGACGTGTTTGGATCTCGGATTAAAGTTTTTTTTTTTTAATGGCGTATTTGGCAAACGAGTATACGTATTACCTGATGGTAAGCGATTACCATCGCCCATGGACACCCGCAACACCAGAGGCGTCACAAGTGCGTTGCCGACCTGGGGGGATGAGAAAAGGGGTGTGGGGAGGGTACAAGCGCTATTTCACACCGATATTCTGTGAGGCCGTGGTATTAATCCGGTCGAGCCGGCCCATTCATGCCGGAGCGTAGCTCTCCCACGGTTAAAATATATTATGAATTATTTTTGGTTTATTCGTCTAAACTTGGGATTTCACAAAACCCCTTTCTTGCACCCACAAACGAATCATATCAATACGAATACTGTAATTTTTGGTGAGTCTTCTGTGAAAGGGTAGTTCAATCCTAGCCGAGGCGGCTCGTTCGTGTTGGAATCAACGTGACTCTTCTACGTTAAAAGAAAGTATGTAAACGTATTTTATTTATTAAAGAGTCTCGCGGTGTCACTCGCGGTTATTGTTGTACCGCGAGTAACGCCGCGGGACAAAGTCAGTCTAAAAAAGTAGCCTAAGTTACTCCCTGGATCATCAGCTACCTGCCAGTGAAAGTCCCGCCAAAATCAGTCCAGCCGTTCTAGAGATTACCCGGAACACACAGACAGACAGACAAAAAAAAATTAACTACATTTTTGATGTATGTACTGTGTGAACATACGTATGAATTTAGTAAAAAACTGTTATTTTAATATTACAAACAGACACTACAATTTTATTTATTTGTAAGATAAGATAAGATTTTACTTTGATTAGTCTTGTGTTTTGATCCTAACTGGAAAGCTAAAACCTGTTTTTAATCATAAAAAGTAATTGTGCGATGAACAAAACCATTTGTTCAGTGTCTGATAGTAATTTATCTGTCTGTCTATTTATTTATTTAGATGAAATAACACTTACAAATATTAAATATTTGGTATCTGAAACGGTGATGGAACAGGCGAAATGAATCGCCATTATTTACTATCAACAATATTAATACATTTAGGTAAAAGAAGCTAAAGTCATATCACTATTACATACCAAGAGTAAACATACAAGAACAAGGAAAAAAAGTAAATATCCCAACGACGTAAACACTTTTGATGAAGTTTATATAGCCCAGGACACTCGAGCTTTTTAGACATCTAACATACAACGCCATCTAGTCCCAATCTAAGCAGAGCTTGTGTTAAGGGTACTAGAGAACTGATACAAATACATATAAACTTTTTTTGTAAATATGTACATATTATACATAGAAAACACCCAAACTCCGAAACAAATATTTGTAGATCATACAAACATTTGGTCCGACCCGAGAATCGAACACGAGACCCCATGATTAGCACTCGCACACGCCTACCGCGACACCAACGAGTCAGGACGAGGCTTTTATTACGAATCTATGTGCTATGGCGCTGTGGTGGAACATATATCCATACATAGACTTCCAAAAACATTGCCCTAATTTACCAAAATGAGTTAATAAAATATTGTGATGTATCTGATAATTTATTGAAGAATACATTAAATTGACTTTAAGCAGAACCCGTTCTTGAACTAAGGGACAGAAGTTATCTTACCATAATTTTACATGAATGAAATTCTACCAATCAATACAACACATAAAGGTTTATTAAAATAAAATTTGTTTTTACATTTTCACTGTTACATTTTTTTTTTACTTGCTGAGTTTCTAACCTTGTTTTGAGTTAAAAATTTAAGTCCTTTAAACTGTTAATGAATATACAGAGACGGTGAGGTCCTTGTTGGTGTCCTATACAGATAAAGTGTTTTTTAATCTTGATTAAAAAGAACTTTCTGAAAAATTAATGTACGAGAAATGATACCAAGCAAAAACATTTTAGACATTACATTAAAGAAGAGCGATAAGACGATAAGATCGTAGATAAAGAAATCCCTTATCTCGATTAATCCCTCCAAGTTGAGGAGGAAAATAATTTCTTTCATTCCAAGATTAGCATAGGCGATATTTTCTCTCCAAAACAGACTCCATTATTATGATCAAGATAATCCTAAGTATGAATGAGAAACATCAACTGTTCAACCCTTTATGGATATTATTAAATATAAAAATAAAATATTGTATACTTTTATATTTTTTTTTTTATAATTTTATAATATATATTTTTTAAGATTATTTGAGATCTGTTACTAGTTCAATCGATATTTCCAGAATATTAGTTTTCCACGGAGCGACTGGCATTAGACCTCCGGAACCCTGAGGACGAACTAAATTTGAAGACTGAACTAGTTATTAATATATTTGAGGACACTGTTTTCCCAATAACAATTGTCACAGATTGCCGATCAACGATCAGGTACTAAAAACCAAAATATAATTATATCCTTTGCAGAAAACCGATACTACTTAAATTAGACTCGAATTTTGCAAGAAATTGTCTACGGCCATATATAATAACATGAATAAATATTTAGGACATCCAACACACAAGGCCATCTAGTCCCAAGCCTAGTAGAGCTTGTGTTACGGGTACTAAGATAACTGATACAAATACACATATACTTTTTTTTGTAAATACATACATATTATATATAGAAAACGCCCAAACTCCGAAACAAATATTTGTGGATCATACAAACATTTGGTCCGACCCGAGAATCGAACACGAGACCCCATGATTAGCACTCGCACACGCCTACCGCGACACCAACGAGTCAGGACGAGGCTTTTATTACGAATCTATGTGCTATGGCGCTGTGGTGGAACATATATCCATACATAGACTTCCAAAAACATTGCCCTAATTTACCAAAATGAGTTAATAAAATATTGTGATGTATCTGATAATTTATTGAAGAATACATTAAATTGACTTTAAGCAGAACCCGTTCTTGAACTAAGGGACAGAAGTTATCTTACCATAATTTTACATGAATGAAATTCTACCAATCAATACAACACATAAAGGTTTATTAAAATAAAATTTGTTTTTACATTTTCACTGTTACATTTTTTTTTTACTTGCTGAGTTTCTAACCTTGTTTTGAGTTAAAAATTTAAGTCCTTTAAACTGTTAATGAATATACAGAGACGGTGAGGTCCTTGTTGGTGTCCTATACAGATAAAGTGTTTTTTAATCTTGATTAAAAAGAATTTTCTACAAAAATTATGTACGAGAAATGATACCAAGCAAAAACATTTTAGACATCACATTAAAGAAGAGCGATAAGACGATAAGATCGTAGATAAAGAAATCCCTTATCTCGATTAATCCCTCCAAGTTGAGGAGGAAAATAATTTCTTTCATTCCAAGATTAGCAGAGGCGATATTTTCTCTCCAAAACAGACTCCATTATTATGATCAAGATAATCCTAAGTATGAATGAGAAACATCAACTGTTCAACCCTTTATGGATATTATTAAATATAAAAATAAAATATTGTATACTTTTATATTTTTTTTTATAATTTTATAATATATATCTTTTCCAAATCGATCCCAAATATTTTTTTAAGATTATTTGGGATCTGCTACTAGTTCAATCGGTATTGCCAGAATATTAGTTTTCCACGGAGCGACTGGCATTAGACCTCCGGAACCCTGAGGACGAACTAAATTTGAAGACTGAACTAGTTATTAATATATTTAAGGACACTGTTTTCCCAATAACGATTGCCATAGATTGCCGATCAACGATCAGGTACTAAAAACCAAAATATAATTATATCCTTTGCAAAAAACCGATACTTCTTAAATTAGACTCGACTTTTGCAAGAAATTGTCTACGGCCATATATAATAAAATGAATAAATATTTAGGACATCCAACACACAAGGCCATCTAGTCCCAAGCCTAGTAGAGCTTGTGTTACGGGTACACATATACTTTTTTTTGTAAATACATACATATTATATATAGAAAACGCCCAAACTCCGAAACAAATATTATTAGATATTAGATCATACAAACATTTGGTCCGTACCAGGAATCGAACCTGAGACCTCGTGATCAGCAGTCGCACAAGCCAACCGCAAGACCAACGAGACAGTCAATATATTTATATATATATCAAAAATAAACACAGAGATTAGATTAGGAATCTCCTCCACTTTTGTTTTCATTTGTATAGAACTTAAGAATATTTACACTGTTAAATTAGTACCTGGATGACCGAGCTTAGCTCGGTATATATTTCTGTGAATTAAAAAAAAAGTCCTATCTAGATCGATGTATTGCCCCCAAAACCCCCTGCATACTAAGTTTAATGAAAACCGTTGGAACTGTTTGTAACCGACTTAAAAAAAAGGAGAAGGTTTCTCAATTCGACTGTATATATTGTTTTCTTTTTTTTTATGTGTGTTCGCGGATAACTTCGTTTATGAACCGATTTTGATTATTCTTTTTTTAATGGAAAGTAGATATCCCAACGGTGGTAACATGATAAGGACGCTAAGATTTAATGATTGCATCCAAGAGAAATCGAGTTAAACCTTGAAGTCGGTTTTATTTTTGTTAAAGTTTTATCTAGATTCAGATTATGTACAATAGCTCGTTTTAAGGTATTACATATCATTGAATTTTGAAGAAATATTCTTAAGATATGAACTCACCTACCGTACGTAGATATATTAATAACAGGTATACAAAGTTATTTTCTGTATCAAAAGCTTTACTTGAGAGATAATTTTAATAATAATATGATGATAGAAATATCGACCCAAAACATAAAAAAACTTATAGAACGCCGAACGCAGAAGCTAGATTCATATAAATTTTATTGGCACTCTTCCAGCGTGGAATCAGTTGCTGCGAATCCGTCGAGTACAGAATACTTTACGAAGTTACTGTGATTATAATATAAGAGTACAGTTGTAACCATATTACAATCTTTAAAGATAACATTATTGAAATTTTTTTTTGACCATGAGTTAGTTATTCCTTCATCACTGAACTCTTTTTTTTCATTTTGTTTATCGATGTGCTATTATGCAGGACTTATAACCTAACTCTAGCTTATTTTCATTCCGATTGCTGCTTATATAATTTAAAATTTCATTTCTTATTAGAGTTTTTTTTTTCTCTTTATTTTAAACCGGCTTTAAGTTTACTACGATACAACTGAAATTTGATTTTTATTATTTTGCCATTAGATCTCCACAGCTCAAATACTAGGTAGATAATAGACACTAATGATGGTTAATAATAATCAGGATTTACAACGTTCATAATAACTGTATTTTCACTAAATCATTCGAGCACACATTCACTTATAAAAATATCGATAAAATTGTAGGCAACAGATCGATAATACCTGACTGTTGGGGTGATAAGGTTCAATTTGGCTTGGACTGTAGTAATTTCAACTTAAAATGCGTATTGTCACTGCAACTGTTTATTGTAGTCTGTTTTACTTAAAATTTCAACACTATAATTAAATGAATAATCAAACACTCGCAAAACTTGCCAGATAACTAAAATACTCTACTCGATACTGTATGGCACAGTGAATAAATTTGCAATATGTACCACGTGCTGCGCCGCAACATGACAAATTGAAAAACTAGTGAACCAAGCATCGTACCCAGTGAGATCCACTTTGATCACCGCGAAATTAAGTGAGGCCAAAAAATAAGCAACAGCGATACTGTTATGATGAATATTGTGTTTTATGGCTGCAATGATCGCTGTTAATTTATTCACTACCCATCTTATCAAGATACCTACCTATATAATAAGTATTTGATGACAGGAAGTAGACCAACTTCATCGGATCATCACTATCACCGCCTGTAGACATCCACAACTCATGAACCACGGACTCATTCTTATGTGTGTGAGTTCACTGCTGGATATGGGTCTCTCTTTAACAAGGAGGTCTTGATCTATAATACCGTACTGGTCAAACACAAACAATTCGATATAGAAATTGTTTCAAGTGTTCCTTCACCTTTTTCTGATAATATTTAATCTAATAGCTAAATAAACAATTGATAATTTCTTCATTTAGTTATAAAAAAGGAAAAAAATGTTTTAGCTCCAGTCAAGCCGGTCGTTTGTGACAAAGATGGCTTTTAATCATCATGTACCTACACCACAAGGTAGTAAAGCCACGCTGATTTCAGAACGAACGGATAGGCTCGACAGTGGTACTACCCTCATACAGAAGATTAACGTAAACAGCATTCGTATTGCCGTGTTTCGTTAGTGAGTGCGAAACCGGAGAAAAACCAACCCACAAAATGAGTAGGTAAGTGACAAATCGGTCCTGTTTCCTTTGACATTTTAAACAAAGAAGTAATATTAGTAATTTTAAATATACTAGCTGACTCATGCAACTTCCTGTGCGTCTCCTTTTAATTATGTTTGGCTCCTATACGTTTAAGTGCGATGTTAATTATTCTATTTTAGGCACGCCAGCATAACAAAAATATAAAGAACAACTAAAAATCAGTTAGATTGTTTCGGAGTTCAGTGTGACACACGAATCATATATATTAAACTAGTTGTTGCCCGCGGCTCCGCCCGCGTATATGTCGGTTATCGGGGCAAATAGTAGCCTATGTGTTATTCTGATGTATAAGCTATATTACTGTAAAGTTTCATCCAAATCCGTTCTGTAGTTTTTGCGTGAAAGAGTAACAAACATCCAAACATCCATCCATCCTTACAAACTTTCGCATTTATAATATTAGTAGGATTATAATATTAGTAGGATGTACGGTTAAGTTAATAGTCAGGCAAATAAACAATTAGAAAAACTATATCAGTAGAGATTTGATCTGTAATTCGAAATGCGAAGAGCTGGCCTCGCTTTCAAACGTACCTGCTAGTAACGAATGCAACTTATGACTTACAAAGGAAGAAAGTCAAAACTATTTTTGAACCGCATGAAAATCTGCAACTATGAACTGTTTTGAAATGGCAAATGCTTTTAGTGACATATTTTAAATTTATATGTTTATTAACTACCAGGCTGTTTTTGTGTCATATTTTAAATTTTAATAACCACCAGGCTGTTTTAAATTGTGGTATTCAAACATGTCCAAATTTTTATTTTAGAATTCATATTTATATTTTTATTTGCGATGTTTATTTATTGGTTTTACTATTATGTATGACTAGCTGTTGCGCGTTATCGCGGCAAATAGTAGTCTAAATGTTATTCTGATGTATAAGTTATATTACTGTAAAGTTCATCCAAATTCGTTCAATAGTAATTGCGTGAAAAAGCAACAAACACACATGCTTAAAAACTTTCACATTTATAGTTTTAGTAAGATTGTAACTAAAATTGAAACTACCTGTGCGAGGTAGGATTGTTATTTGATTAACATTCATATCTATAATTATAAATATGTATTGGAACGATATTAGTATTGCTATTGCTTTGAACTAGAAATTGTTTTAGTTCCGAGTATTCGGGGCCATATTTACTTTCATATTTTGAATATCTTATTTTCAACTAAAAACAAGATGTGAAGATCTTAGCAATTTTCCCTAGTCGATTGACTTTAGTGATTTCAAGTGAAACTGTAACCCTGTGGTAACATAAGCTGTCTTTAGACACGAAGTTTGAAAGTTAAAATTTTAGATAATTTACAAATGTAATGCGTTTACCCAAATTCTTAATTAAATGGGACGTTGAACTAATTTCTCTAAACCAACGTGAATAGTAAATCAACGAGAGCACCGCCCCAGTATTACGCAAACGGCAGTATTGACTATTTGAAGTATATTAAGCACGTTTCACGTTGCCACCTGATTGGTCACGCTGCGCCATTAACCATGCATTTATTGCCTGCGACACTTCCGTCAACTACTTCAAAGACTAGTATATTGGTTGTTGCTCTTTAATATGATGTTACTAAAGTAGACTTAGGCTTTCTACAAACTTGCGATTGTCAAATTAAAATAATAATAATTTCTCAAACATAACAAATTGTTAAGGATCATTAGATCTGCAAATAATTACCTACTAGTTATTTATGTTATCATCAATCAATGGGGAATATTTACGTGAGTATACACGACAAATAAATGTCAGTCAAAAAATTTAAAGATACAATTATAGTTACATTTCATTTTTATTGGAGATCTCGCATTTGCTTGGGATTGTTGCTAATGCTTTACCGTGAATAGGCATGAATGGGCCGGCTCGACCGGAGTGATACCACGGCCTCACAGAAAACCGGTGTGAATTTCACCGAGTGAGTGAGGGTACCGGAGGCCCATAATCCAAACCACCTCCCCCTATCTCACCTCCCTATCCTCCAAAGGCCGGCAACGCACTTGTGACGCCTCTGGTGTTTGCAAGTGTCCATGGGCGGCGGTAATCGCGTACCATCAGGCGATACGTCGGCTTATTTGCCCGCCTATTCCATAAAATTAAGAATAATTTTATTCGTTAAAAATAAGTAATTCATACTTTTACTATTTCATATTTACAACATATCCAAAAACTATATTAAATTATTATTATTAAGCAATATTTGAAAGGCGTAGAATTACTAACACTGACAAAAAACATTTAATTTAAAATTATTTTTTTATCTTCACTACGACCAGTCGCCAACTTTAAAACATACTCAGCTCGCTTCACATTACCTTAAGTACCTTTAGAAACCGTCTGAAGGTAATTAGTTTAGTATAATTTTAGACTTAAATACCTCGTTTGTCGTCTGTTAGCTTGATAATGGCTTCCTTTACTAATTTATTAGCGGCTACATATAAATTATGATTATGTTTCTCAGAGCGTAGTGTTTGCAAAATAAGTTCTGCAACAACCATTATTTTCCATGTAACTTTTTAATTAATATGTATTGCTGAGAGATTGCCTGCAGTCTAAAAATAAAATGAAATGTATCACTTTAAAGCTGTTCTAAGGAATACTTTGTGTACATAATTCTTCTCAATATCTTCACAAGATGTTTTAATGTTTACTGTGAACCTTTTAGCTATTCCGTTTTAGTTTCGTGACGAAACGGTTTGTCATGTGTTGGCTCAGGCTTGTTCATGATTCTTCCTTAAATAGACTAGTCTTAAAGAGACAGATGGTTCTACTTTAAGTTATATGTATAACATAAGATATTCTCTTATTAAAGTAATACGGTGTACTTAATTGCGTGACTTAACAGTTTGAAATAAACAAAAGAATTTCTAGAAATTAATTGCTTAATATGGAAGTGTTAGTTTTTGAATATTTTTATGTCGCAATCTTACTGTTTATTTTGTATGCGTAAATTACTACCGTTTTAATTACTTAAAACATTGCATTTGCAATGCAGTTCTCTAACTGTACTGTAGTAGCATCTTTGCATGCCTAAAAATATGTATGCATAGGTATTACATAAAAATGTGTATAGTTTTAATCCTACTTAATATTATAAATGCGAAAGTTTATAAGGATGGATGGATGTTTGGATGTTTGTTACTCTTTCACGCAAAAACTACTGAACGGATTTGGATGAAACTTTACAGTAATATAGCTTATACGTCAGAATAACACATAGGCTACTATTTGCCGCGATAACCGACATACACGCGGGCGGAGCCGCGGCCAACAACTAGTCTAATATATAAAATTCTCGTGTCACAGTTTTCGTTGCCATACTCCTCCGAAACGGCTTGACCGATTCTCATAAAACTTTGTGAGCATATTGAGTAGGTCTGAGAATCGGCCAACATCTATTTTTCATTCTCCTAAATGGTAAGGGTCACTCATCCTTAAAAAAAATTTATGGCAAAACGACGTTTGCCGGAGCAGCTAGTATTATATAAAAATAGCCTAAAACAAAGGAGTGCTGTGCTAATCAACACTACTATACTAAAAATGTCACAAACGCCTTTGTCAGCATTATTTACCGCTGACCTGATTGGAAACGGTGACTTAACTCCTCTTGGGTCTTATCCGCCGCCACTGATTAATACGCGGACCTTTGTGCCATCATGTAATATCATAAATATGAATTCGATAGTTATAATATGCTTACATCAAAGATTACCATACTATCGTTTATAAATTTCTTAGATAATATATGTGATGGTGTAGTAAATTTTAAGATTTACTACACTGTGTCCTTGAGCAAGCTCTAGTTCCTCATATGGATCACAGTAAAATAGTCCCTGTTATTATTAATATCTGCGATTTTCGTTTTCTTATTCTTGAATGTTTCTTATGCCTGAATGTTTTCTGTAAGACTTGTTCCCTTTTGTGACTACTGACTACTGTACAATAGTGTACATACCTTCAACTGTAACTTTTACTTTATAAGACTATATGTCAGTAGTCTCAAAGTACACTAGTGTCATTACATATGTATACTTTTGTTCTCGGCATGGTAGGTCTTAACACATTGGCATTGCGACGCAAGTGTGCTTTAATGGTACACTATTATTTATTATTAAACTATAAGATTGATAATGCAAACTCATCATCTCGTTGTCTGTTATGGGTACCGAACCAGTACACTCGGCTACGCTCTTGCCGTCTCCTCGCTGCGCCGCGAGTGCGAACGTTTACGGCACAATACGCTCCCACTAGTCAGGCAGTTAGACTGCTTAACTCCCTGATTGCTCAGTATCCAGATGTTGATTTATTCTTTACCAAATTAAGTACATTTGTTACATTTTGTATGATTTTTTTAAATGATAGGTTTTAATTTTGACGGGCCTGTTGCTCTAGTCTGACTGCCAAGCGCCTCAGGTCGTGGGTTTGATTCCCACCCATGACTAGCTTATATGTGATAAGCATGATGAAATTTACTTTATTTAATGATCTAATTTACTTAAAATATGTATGTGTTTGGAAATGTCTGGTTGCCTTGGTGCAGGCTTTGCCTGGTTTGGGACGGATGACTATGAATTCCTATTATTAATTACCATATTTGTAACACCAATGTTATAATAGCTCGCAACACGTGTTGGGTAACTGTGAGTGTAGTGAGCAGTTGATATAAATAAATAAATACATTAATAAATTGTTAATTCTTAGGTCTTTTAGCCAGCCCTAGAGTTTCAAATGGGTTTATCTTTGAAGTAGTTTTCGTGTTTACGATTCGTTCGAACCAATCCCTTTTACCGAGAAAGCACAAAAGCCAGGAGAAGAGCATAGGAATCTATCTTTATCCATCTTAAGTCAACGATTCCTATTTTGAGGTTACCAACAGGTCAGTATTTGAATTTCATACAGCGGCGATACGGTTTAGCGAATACGGCGACCGCACGTCCGACTTTTAATGAGACGTGTCCTGAATTGTCCGTAGCGAAATGTGATTTGGAAATTCAAATTTAAATCTTTCTAGTGAGAAGGACAGTTTCAGTAGCATGAAGTGGTATAAATATTACCTTTGTATAGTTTTCAATGTATAATATGTATGTATTTACAAAAAAAAAGAAAAGTATATAAATGTATTTGTATCAGTTGACTAGTACCCATAACACAAGCTCTGCTTAGCTTGGGACTAGATGGCGTTGTGTGTTAGATGTCCGAAATAATTTTATTTATTTATTTATATTTATAGTACACTAGTGAAAAGTTCTCCTAAGGAATTTTTCCAAATGTGGTTGTGTAAAAATACTGTAAATACAACATGATCAAGACTGCCACTTTTTTAAAATTTGAGTTTTAAATCTATTCAAAAAAAAATTAAACATCATGACTAATTTCTGAAAACGCCAAAGCCACATTGGTACATAATTATAGGCCACATCGACCAGTCTCATGGATCGATGGTCTCATAGAAAAAACAGTAAAATATTCACTAAACAAGTGAGGTTACTACAGGACTAACACCTTCTACCCTCTAATTTTTCTCTCAAAGGGTCTCTAGAGTTGCAGTTGTATATGTGCAGTAGTTAGAGTTACGTAGATGACTCGTCTACTTTTAGGAAAAACGTTACTTTATCATTGACTTCGTTCAGACAATCCAGACTTGGCATCACATAATTTGATCCACAAAATCTCAAACTACTGAAGTTCAAATACAAGGGTCTTAACACAATTACCTGTTAACTTTACCATTTTCTTCTAACTCAACTAAAAACTCTATTTGAATATGGAATGCAATGTACTGCATAATGTATTATATCACGGGCAAACAACTTGGGTCCATACACGTCGGCGAACGGATTAAGCGTCCGTGTTTTATTAAAATTTATGAACACCCTACATTTGATACCGAATTATATTGCCATCAGTTGAGTTCCGTCGTGTTAGTTTTATGATACCACTGCCTCATACATCAGTGTCTTTGCGATCCTGTTTTGGTTAATGTTGAATTTTGGTTAGGTAACTTCCACTAGTAATTTGCAAGATTGTATGAAACTTTAGTAGAAATTTATTAAGTAGTAGAGTAAAAATGTTTTAGATTTAAACATGTTTAAGAATTGTGATTTCACTTTACGTGTGTATTCCGGAGATGAATGAGCCGTAACGGTATCGGGCGCCACACTTATGTAAAGATCAGTCCAGAACTTAAAGTATACAGAAAAAAATCTAAATCATTAGTTTTCATACGATTTATTCCTTAGTATAAATATAATACAAATTTTACGTTCCTCATAGTATAACATCCCTATCTGTTACATTATTCATGAATTGAATCTTTGTTTTACTAGGTACCCAACAAATTGATCCCATGAATTAACTTCAGTCGTGATTTAGTCGGAAGGTGAAATCTTGTATAAATAAAAAAATTAAAAATCCCTCGACACTAAAACTTATAAAAGTATATAAGTAATAAACTTTAATACTTAAATACTTAATTGGTAATATTTTTTAATACTAACGTCGTCTCGATTCATCGAGAACCGGTTATAAAATAAAATAAACAGAAAAATATAAAACATAAAAAAGCCCTTTAGTTTCTTGCCATCAAGTTTTACAGTTTCTCTTAATTCTCTTTAGGTTATCTAATAATTATTTTCTTCTTTTACTACACTATGGATATTTAAATAAAAAAATATTGATAGAAAAAAACTAATTACTGTTTTTTTTCTAATGCTATTATATATCTATATAATTTCTGCAAGAAACCCTGATTGGGTAAAGATCTTCTCCAAAGATTTGTCATTCTTTATACGTGTGGTTACTGTGTTCTTCCTTTGGAGGGTTTTATGGGACCGTTAATAAATACTTATCGCTTACTAAATAAAAGTTAAGTATAATTTTTATTTATTAAGCGGTTTCACGAAGCGACAATTAGCCGATCTGATTTTGATTTGATCTGATTCTGAAAAACTGCATTTAAATTAAGTCAATTAGGATCTACAACGCCGTAGACATACAGAGAATCAGACATGAGTGGTTAAACTCATAACATCCCGTCTTCATCGAGTGATTTTAAAATCATTGAAGGTAAAATAATGATACTGTGTATTATAGGCCGACTTTTCATTCAGAACTTCTTATTAATTGTTCCACATGGTACGTAAAATAATTTTTAAACTGTTTAAATTAGAATGTCAAATTCAAGAAAGTTGTTCAACAGACGCACATAGCACTTGACGCTTCCGGCAATACTTAAACAAGTTCGGCTCCTACAAGAATTAAACTTGAGAAACATTTTGCGTCTCTATACTTTGTTTATGTACTGAAGAAAATGGTTTCTAAAACAGAGTTCGGTTTGTTACAAGTTTAAGTTGTGTACATAACATAAATTTTATTGTTTTAAGTACACACAGCTTGCTGTTGTGTTGTGTTCAGTACTACACATATAAATAACTTTAGAATTTTGTTATAAAGTATAAGTAGGTACTTCAATTATTGGAATGAAGTTCTTTATGGGGTATTGCGGAGGGTTACCCTAGTCGGCAAAAAGCGTCCATAACGTAAGAATGACGCCTCGGTGTCATAATAGTAGCGTATGCGAATGCTCAGCTTGAGGTCTCGGATTCAAATCCCAGTTCGGATCAAAATTTTTTTTATGACCCGCAAATATTTGCTTTTTCGGAGTTTGTATGTTTTCTATGTATAATTTGTATGTTTTTACAAAAAAAATATATAAAAATTAAAAAGTAACTTTTTCTTCACCGTTTTTAATATAATTTTAATTATTTCGTGAACGAAAAATTTTGTATAACGCCATCTGTTGTTATGATAAGGAACTTTGTTCCTATCTGGTGTCGCACGACACCACAATACCTTTTTTTATGTGTTATATGAAGATAGTTTAGTGCATATATTTTTTTGCAAAGTATAAATAAGTCACTATTCTTAGTCAAAGACTGCCACAGTAGTAAGAGCCGTAAGTAAGAAGCCTTGTTTCGATTTATACGATTATATCTTCAAATACGAATCGTATTTTTCTTAAACTTCAGATTTATAACCGATTAGTATATTAGTTTAGTCAGTTAATTGGCAAAATTAGAAGTCCTGAATCCTGTGTCGCGGGCGGAAACTGACACCAGTAACACCCAGACTCAGAACGGTAAATTATTACTTTAATTACATTGCGACTTTCATAGAAAATTATTATACCATTTAATCACATCGTCCATTGCAGAATCGTTATGTAATTCACAAAGAACAAAAAACATAAACATGAGAGAATAATTAAAGTTGTGAGCGCATTTGAAAACCAATTTCGTGGAAAATAAGTTAAAACAACTTCATGGACCAGTTAGATCACTCAGCAAATCGCGGATATCTAAATGGAGTTTAATTCAGTACCAAGCTTCGCTGAGCGCCTAAGTAGATTTACGAATTTGCATCACAAGTCCAATTGAGTTTTTTTAAAGAATGGGTGCCTTAAAGTTGCGACCGCAATGTGGTTGTAAATCGTGTTTAAATTTTGAAACGTGTTGTAGAATATAAAATTGTTAGTGAAAGCGATTTCAGTGATGTAATAATAAGTTTGAAGTGTAGAATAGAATACCTACCTATTTTATTCAAAGGGTGAGTTATAGTGTTGTTAAAATGCTGCGGGGAGACCTCGAAAACACAATAGACTGACTGCCATTTTATTTATAAAAAGCCCTATAAATAAATGAATCTGTTGATTTTTATACCAAAACCGTTGCATATAACACTCTACCGGCTCTGATTCAAGACGGGAATGAGAACTGAATGTATTCATGTGTGTTATCCTTCACTTGGTCTATTTTGATTTCCTAAATCTATATGTTATTACTTTTCTCTTTTCCAATAATTATCATCACGCATGTGGTACAACAAAGCTTTAATATTAATAGGTTAAATACTTGATAATCTTAGTAATTGCTAATGCTAATATTATTTATGCATATCATAACTTAATTAAAGATACCACAGGTGCTTGTAAACATCTCTAGCCAGGAACTGGTGTACAGTTAGCACGTAAAGTGTTATAATAACATTATTTACAATAAAACTAACCCAGCTGTAGAATTTATTGCTGTACGGAATACATAACCAGTAATTACGAAGGCCAATAATAGCAGCATAAATATTTACTATTTAAGGTTTTCATTTTAGATGGCTTGAATAGCAGTTTTAAAAAGTCTCCATAGAACATTACCTGGTCAACGTAAGTTTTGGGAATTGTGGCAATTAGATCTGTAGTAGATTAGTAGATAGTAAAAATACCTAGAGAGATAAGTGTCAGTCGTAGCGGATGACATTTAGAACTGAAAACAGACATGCAAAGATACTTCTTTAATACAGATTTTAGTAAATGCTAAAAGATTTCAGAAGCAGTGTGTGTATTATTTTTTTAATTTGGTATAGAAGCATATAGTAACTCTAAGGAATAACTTACATATTAAAACATATTATTATTACGATTATATTATAAAAAAATGCGATTTCAATACTTGGGTTACAATAACCCCTTAATTTGTCTTTTCTAAAAGTTTAATACTAGTGAAAAAAGTGCATTATTATTAAAAAACACTAAATGACGCATACTGTGCGATGGACATTGAGATGCAAACGAGAACATTCTCAATAATATGGCGGAGGTAACGACTGCGGGATATCATTATCTCTATGAATAAGCTCTATTGATGGAAAAAGGCTTATTAAATACTTTAGTTTGCATATTTCTAATTTCACATCTCTCAGAAATAAGATTTTAAAATCAAAAACCATTTTGATTCAGCCGATATTATTTTTTTGAAAATAAACAGCTTAAAATATCGCTGTTAAAATAGTTGTTAAAAGAGTTTAACAGTGGTAAAATATTTGTATTGCGTTTGAATCATTATCCGTACAGAAAAACATAGCTACTTTTGTGTTAAAACTCTAATTTACTGTCAGAATATGTCAAGAATTCCTAATAAATCATCAGGAATTCCTGTGAAGAAAATAGGGTTGATATTATGTCTTCTTCTGTAGAGTGTGTTAGAGTGGTGGTCGAAACTACTGGACAAAAACCGCTGGAATGAAAGTTTACCGGTCAAAAGTCAAAGTCAAAAAGATTTTATTCAAAGAGGCACTTTTTTACAGGCACTTAGGAATAGTCAATATTAAAAAATCGAGTGATTCTAGTCACCAGTTCCAAGTGCAGCCTACCCTTCCTTCTCCTTCCTTTAAGAGACGCTCCTTAAAAAAAATAGCTTTTACAATTTTCTTTCTCTTAACTATGAGATTTGAATGAGAATGATTCGACCAAAGAAAACAAAACAAAAAGTTTGGAGTCATTGCTGCACCGCCATGAGCTAACCATATCTGAAGGTGGACTGATAGTCGCTGGAGCCGACAACTAGAGTGGAAACCGAGAATAAACAAAATTAGTATAGAGAACTTAAGGAAACTAGCTAGCAGCAGACGGATTGGTATACTCAAGACTGAGATAATCGGCGCTCGATATGCTCAAAAAATAAATAATATGACACCCGATTATAATGCCTGTGCTATTTCTCTGAGAAATTAAATTAACTTTTGCATAAAATTACGAAAACATATCAGCCGCCGACTGTACAACTGTGTGAGCAAACAACCGAGCAACGTTTCACGCGAAGTACCTCCGTCTACCATCAGAACAAAGGCTCAACTGCTGTCTTATCGCTATACTACTAGTTTAAACTAATTTCAACCGGTTCCAACCGGTTATACATGCAAGGGATGCTATGCTCTACGTGATTTATTGTAGGAGACGAATTTAAATTAGGATGTAAAGAGATGATTGAATTAATGACTTATTTTGACATTTAAATTACTTTTAATTCTTTTTAATGTTACATTGTAAAAAAGTAAAACATTAAGTCCGGCTTTACACGAATTTGTATACGAATTTACATAAACATTTAAAATAATAATAATTAAGAAATTTGGGATCAATACTATTAAGACAAATAATTGTTAAATCAACATCCAGCAGATAAAGTTTTATTTTGAATAGTATTCAAATTTAAAATACAAGGTTCCCCTAAATAAACTTCTATTATAATTTTGTTTTTTTTTTAGTTTATTAATTAAGGAAAATAATCAGAACGCTGTTTAATGTATCAGGAATAATACGTACCTGTATAAGTTCTTGTGTATAAGACAAGAAAAGAAAATTAATAATATAAAACAACTTCAGGAACAAGGAAATCTTTTTGTTTTTTCTTTCTGTATAAAAAGTATGTGAAATTTTGTTAAATTAGGCACACGTTTCTTACTGGTAAAGATTTCAAACAAAACGAGATCTCTTTTGATCTTCTTTTAACATTTATGCAAATGTGAATTATTTAATTTGCTCACATTTTCCGCTACTTCAGGCAGTGGAGATCTTCCGGTAAAGGAAAATTTGCCAGTTGATCTATCAGTTAGAGATTGGGCCTTGAGCCTGATCCTAAATCGGATATAGTGGATTCGCCACCCGGACTTTATATTTATACCATGAATAAGACACTTAGTAGTAAATACTCATAAGCATTTTATCAGCTGTTCGGGGCTTTACCAATCTGAGTTACAACCCCTATTTATCCATTGAATAACGCGAGAGCCGACTAATTGAGGAAATCACGCAGAACAACAGGCAGTACTGTTAAAAAAAACATTTGAAACAAATCCCTATAACAAGATGCTTAGCCAGAGTCATATATAAGAGTACAACCTTCTCTCTGAGGAGACGCCTAAGGTCTAATAGTCCACTAGTAAAGAATGTTAATCATGATAATGATGACATGAGGTATCTTAATACCGATTAAAAAAATATTTTGTTGTTACGTGTATATAAGCCAAACCTCTTTCCACACCTACATTTTATGAAGCATATTTGTTAAGCAGACAAATGGTTGATTTCAGTACAGTACTGAAAATAATAGCAAAACTTTTCTCTTTATAATTCAAGCGCGGTGCCCGAGACTTGTCCGCCCTAACGAGAACAGTCGGTTTGCATGGTACATACATTTTAGCGGCTCTGCGCGTCGAAGTTTGTTGTTCATAGTTAATTTTCTTTGTGAAAATTTTCTTCTTAACTTCATGAGTGTTAATCTTTGAAATTGAAGTTTTAAAGTGAATCCTCTTTGAACATAATAAGTATGACTTCTGATGTTAGTTACGCGGGAAAAGAATTATTATACTGTACTTTACAACTCAAGTTTGATAATAAAATGCAGTTACTACAGTAATAAACGGATCTTACTTTGAGAAAATTGTGTTTGTACAAGAGTCACGTGTTCGCAAGTATTCTTCGTACCGTTGTTCTTTACAGAAGCTTAATTTACAAGACATGGAAGAACAGTTGCATGATATACTCTATTATAAATTCAAGAAACACCAACAAATTCTCTAGCCATTAGACGATCAGGCCCGTCTTGTAACATAATATAATTTTTTTTAACATATTATATATATTTTTTTAATTTTACCGGATTATATGCATTTGCATATGCATATTAAAACCATACTGCATGATAATAGCATATTTTACCTAAGATCTAGTTATGATGCATTTAATCGGTACATTTACAATTTTTTTTCTAGAGTTGTACAACCCTGCATTCCGAAATGCCATTAAAGTGATAATATCGAGAATTCGACTAAATTCAGACTTTGGTCGCATCGCATCGCATAGGATCACATTTCAGTCAGTAGCTGCGCGCGTTTTGGTTTTGAACATTTGGAAAAATACTTCCTTGTTAGGTTTACAAAAATTAAAAAAGAAATGTCACGTAATGTTACTGTACTTATCTTTTATCGCCTATCAAAGGATAATTTATTAATTATAAACTAAAAAATACAAACTAATTTAATTGTTTTTTGCGTGCCTAAAATTTGTCGTTTAATGTTGCATATTCCAATTTTCGGGTATATTTCATGCATATTTGCATTCATATAACAAGTTTTTTATGTTGCATATAATCCGTTCTCTATTTATACCTATTATCTCAATACAACACTATTAGTTTAAATTAGTTACAATGATTTTATAAAAAGTATAATTTGCTGTATATACTTTTTGATAACTTCTTTGAAGCTCGGCAGGTTACAGCTAAAGACATTCACATGTTTGGAAAATGATATTAATGAGCTTTATGGCGCGTGATATAGCGGTATATGTGTAGATATACCTCTATATACAGTATTTATTTATGAACATTGCAAGTGAATGTAAATTTAAGAATCCATTATTTATGCACTCCATAAAAAACAAACCAATAAACAGAATCCAGTAGCATTAGTAAACTCGTCACAGCACTCAAAGCCTTTAGTGAAAAAGTTAGCTTACCGTGTAAATAAGTGCTGGACAGTTTCGTAGCTTCTAAAAAAACTTTCTGTTTGATCAAGTTTGTGTAGGGGTAGGTTTACTAACTTCTTTTGGGTATCGTAAATTCTTGGATTGGAATTAGGTTTTCTTTTGAGGATTTCAACTTATATTTTAGGTATTTACATTAAATCTTTCCTTTTCATCTTTTATCTGATCATTTCTAAGTAGATAATCTTGCTTTTTCACCATAATTATATCTAACTAGACGACCCACGCAATCTCGTTTGCGTCTCCTATTGCCCGTAGCGTGATAATTTTCCCCCGTTTTTGTTACATTATTCATTGGTGCTCCGCTCCTGTAGGTCTTAACGTGATAATATATAGCCTTCCTTAATAAATGGGCTATCTAACACCAAAAGAGTTTTTCAAATCGGACCAGCGGTTCCTGAGATGAGCGCGTTCAAACAAACAAACAAACAAGCTCTTTAGCTTTATATATTAGTATAGAAACTGTGAAAGTTTTAGGTATAGCTGGTAATCTAACAAATGATATTCATTCTTGGGAACGAAATCATTTTAAAACTAGACAAAGGGCAGGATAAGAAGAGGATAACTATGTGTTAAATTCTACTATTGTCATATTATATTAAAAATTGTATGACAAATCAAATAAGGGATAGCACAACAATAATTGAATTTGTATCAGTTAATTAAAGTATGCAAAATAATTTACAAAGTTTAAGAAAAAGATAACAAAATACAAAAAAATATTTACTGTTCTCAACCCCAGGCTAACTATCAAAATCATTGTGGAAAAGCAAAATTAGAAGTCTCTATCATGAATTGTACCAGTGCACCAACCGGCGTCAGATAACTCTATTATTGTGGCACCTGACTACGTAAGGAACGTAGCAGCCCTGTTAATACGGTTATATCGAATGTACAGGATTACACCTGAGGCGTGAAAGCAACAAGCAGCTTTAAAAGTTTTAGTAAAGCGATGTAATTAAATGACATGGCATACAATGAGCTGGAATCAAACAAAAATAATGATCAATATGTTCTCAACTTGGCTCTGTGTCGATATGTATCCAAAAAACGGTAAAAAAAATATTCTACCGTAATCTAAGAGCATTTAGAACACTACCGCTGAGTTTAAACTTAGAATTGTGTGAATCTGAAAAAAAAAGTTAGATTGAGACAACATTTAAAGAAATTGTAAAAGGGTTAGATTGCTTCAATTCCAAACAAAATAAACCAATTCAAAGTACATCATCAAAGAAAATATAAGTACTTGAACAACGGCAGATCTCAAAATTTGAGCCCGTATATTCAAATAACAATAGTACAGAGAGCCAAGCGTTTGGCAAACTATAGCACGTGCTGTCGTTCTCATTCTTAATGAAGTTCCACAACAGCATAAGAGTTTTAAACAAACTCTGCCTTATATATGTAGAAAATTTTATTCAAATTATTTCATTTTAACACTGCACACGTACTCTGAACTAAAGTGTACTAAATTTAGAAAACTTCTAGACGTTTCTCTGCAAGTGAAAAGTTGAGAGTATCAGATGATTGACGTCTTGTAAGAGCTTTGATATTCATTGTTTGTTAAAGTTAGTTGATAACAGAATACTTTATAACGAATTAAAGCAACTTTTCTTTAGATTTAATATTCTGTTTAGTCAGTTATAATTAGTTTTAAAACGCAGTATCACTGATTTTAATGCTTCAGAAGCGTTGAAGATAGCCCTAATTAATTGTACTTAAGATTTGTTCTTTATACTCCAGTTTTCTACCCTTTCGTCATCCTTAATGTTATTATTTAGTATCCACAGGCATTGTATAAGATTTTTTTAAGATTTCATTCCGATAGGTAATTTAAAGTTTCTGTGTTCTACAAAAACTTACCACAAATTTGTCAAATTCCAAAAAAAAGTTTTTGCTTGAACTTTAACAATTTATTTGACTGCCCCTGTGGCGCAGTGGTAGCGCATGCGACTGCTGTGCTTGAGTTCTCGGGTTCGATTCCCAGGTCGGACTAAATGTTTGTATTATCTGCAAATATTTGTTTCGGAGTATGGGTATTTTCTATGTATAATATGTATATATTTACAAAAAACAAGGTATAAATGTATTTATATCACTTGAATAGTACCCATAACACAAGCTCTGCTTAGCTTGGGACTCGATGGATTTGTGTGTCAGATGATTTTTATTTATTGTTTCATAAATGATCGTCTTTGTTTTACTTATATGGTACCTGGTTCGATGTGGTCCACATAGTTGCTTGTAAGAGATTGCCGACGAGCGATAAGGTCACCACTTTTGCTTCCTAGCTTTAAGTTACCTTTTTATAAATCCGATGTACAATAAAGCGATATGTTATAATTATAATTATACTACAGGTAGCTTTCTTAACTTTATGCATTATTTGTAGTTGAATTCTTTGCCAAGGAAGTTCTAAGTTCATAGCACTGGGCTTCTTATAATTATGTCACTGGAATAAAATTCTTATATTTTTTTTACCTGAACAATTGTTTCAAAAACATTTTCCTCGTATATAATACAAGTATATTTAAAAAAGTAATAGTATTATTATTTGTAAGTTTTCCAAGTTTCTATTATTTTACTGAAGAAAAGCGAGAGTTCAAAAGAGTTCTGACATTCGTTTGAATAAACTTTTGATTCTATTAGAATAATATATGACATATGGAAATAGTTTTATATGAAAGTATTTCTTTAATACATCGTATTTCTGAACAGCTCTCATGGATAACAAAGGCATAATGACTGCCTCGTTGGTCTAGCGGTAGGCGTGAGCGACTGCTGATCATGAGGTCTCGGGTTCGATTCCCGGGTCGGACCAAATGTTTGTATGATCTATAAATATTTGTTTCGGAGTTTGGGTGTGTTCTATCTATAATATGTATGTATTTACAAAAAAAAAATAGTATATATGTATTTGTATCAGCTGTCTAGTACTCCATAACACAAGCTCTGCTTATCTTGGGACTAGATGGCGTTGTGTGCTTAGTTGTCCAAAATATTTATTTATTTATAATATAAATCTTTTTTTAAATATATGTAGAAATATAGAAAATAAACTTTCTGGATCAAGCACGTATACTACGTTATACGAATTTGAAGTGTGAAAGACTAAAATTTACATATCTTAATAAGTCAGAGAAAATATTTTCATCTTCCAGCTATGAGATTTCTTGGGGAGTTGTTAAAGTTTTTCCTCATCCTGACTGCCTGGCTTGAGTTGTAAAAGTTCTGTTATATCACTACTGTGAGTTTAGTGTGCAATCTGTATCGTTACTGAAGTCAGTGTAAAATAAATTTCACAAACATTTTAAAATTCAAGAAAATTATTTCAAAATATTGTTTACTTCATATTTTATACTTTTAAACATCTTCGACAGTATTAGCAAACTCAAAGAAAATTCATTAATATTTAAATCAATTTTACTCAAGTTTATACCATTTTGATTTGCAACATATATTTCATATCTACCCTTAGATAAAGTAAAGATTGAGGAACACATCTACCTAGGTCATATTTTCTATGTCTTTAGCACATTAAAAAGTTAAGTAAAATAATGTCAATATTAGGAATAACACATGTAGTTATAATTATTTTTTGTACCGTTCCGATTTACAACGATACCTCTCAGAGAACATGTTTAACCAAAATCTTCCAGCAACATCAAAGCTAAGGATCAAGAAGCATTTGAAATTCTAATGTGATTTTCTTGTTTACTTCACTAACGGTCACACTGCGACTAGAACTTACATAAAAATACATTTTCGTAGATTGGTATGTGCTTTTAGAACACGTATAGATGTACCCACATTATATGGAGATGCTTTTGATTTTTATAATTTTAAATGTTTTTAATATGTGATAACACTACTGTCATATCAATTTAATCTTTGGAAATATATTTACCTGTATTATTAGAATTCATTATTTATAGATTTGAACCTGTTCGACCTTTACCTTGACCTTTAGCCAGATACTAGTCATCTATCGGCTGATATGATGGTAGATTTAATTTTTTAAACTTATCATCAAATTTTCAAACATACCTCGCATACTGTGGTGCTAGGTAATAGAGAGTAGCTAAGGGAATAAAAATGTAAGCACACAAAATGTAACACAAATGTACGATAATGGAGTACAGCAGCTATTAACGAGAACTGCATTGCTGATTGTGGAACGTCAAACACCAAATTCAGTGAACTTGTCGCCTAGAGCAAGGTGTACTAAACTGTACATCGGAAACCTTTGTCAAAATATGACAAAGAGGCACAGTAGTAGTAGTAAAGTAAAGCAAGGAAGGTCATTTATTATTAAATGATTTTTTGAAGTTCAAGCAATAACTGTTTATTAGAATTTTACAAATTAGTGACAAGCTTTTCTTGAGCTGAAAATAACTTAACTTGTTTATCGAGATACACATGAAAAGATATGGAGTGTCTATAAAACATTTTTTTCAATAATCAAAAAGAAAGAAAAAAAAATTAGGATGTGTTCAATGTTGAAATATTTTACGTCTTAGTCTTATGAATTTAAGCTAAAGTTAGCTCTTAGAGAATACCCAAGTACTTTTCAAATAAGTTACAGAGATAAAACTTATATATGATCTATAAGAGTTTCACTCACGTTAGAACATCTTTTAGGCTTAGTAAGCCAAGATAAATGCTTTCACGTTCATATATTCTGGTTTTATATGGAATGATTTCATCTTTTTGTTTTGTTCTGAGTTGTTATCACATAGCTACCTTATTAGAACCTTGCTAATGAAAACTTCCAATAGATAAGATACCACCAATTACTAATAAGATAACTATAACTGTTAGTCTGAGTAAATAAAAAAATAGTTGTAAATTTCATTTTCAATGCAATTTATACTCTCGATTTTCAACACTTGATAGTACTCGTTGAAATACATTTCTTAATTCAAGGCCAGCTGTACTTATTCCACTATTTTAATTAACTTTAATCCTGACAGTTTTTGTCCTATGGCATCTATTTCCATACAAGTAGATAAAATTGGAGTTTCTATTTGTATTTGTATTTGTATTTATTCTTTATTGTACACATAGAACATATAAATATAAAAGAAATACAACGAAGTGTCATGTACAAAGGGCGTACTTAACCCAAAATTGAGTTTTCTTCCAGTAAACCCGGAGTGAATAGAGGATAGTAGAGAAATGTAAGGGCAAAGTCATGCGTACTTAAGAATAATATTAAAATAACCGCTTTTTACTAAATGCCTGATTATGTATGTATACATGGTACGTATACCAAATAATTTGTCTGTCTGTCTGTCTGTTCAGGTTAATCTTTGGAACGGCTGTACTGATTTTGAGGGGACTTTCACTGACAGATATCTGATGATATAAAGAGTAACTTAGGCTACTTTTTTAAGATTACTTTCGCTCCGCAGCTTTGCCTGCGGTTACAACAACAAACGCGGGTATCACCGCGGGGCTCAGCTAGTTTATTACAAATATATACATATTATGTGATCTGAATCTTCGAACCAAAAAAATTACAACAAGCAAAAATACTACAGCTTGGTTATCCAAGTACTAATACAAAGTATCTTCAAAAATATTGCTGTAGGTAATTTCAATGAAACCTTTTTTACCAGGATTAATATTTAGTCATACCAGATACCTATTTACTTCATCATGATCAACAGCTTTTAATCATTTATTGCTAGACATATACCTCTTTAAAGAATCTACTTACATAGTACAAAGGAGACAAGCTATCAGCCTCCCTTCGGCAATTGTATGCATCTACATTCTTGTATAGAGTACTAAAGAATATAACGTCTCCCTAAAGTACCTATTCACTCACATCTATTCATACTTGGGCTTTAGAATTAGGCAAACATAAGCTCTAGTTTGAATACAGAAACCTTATTTTTTGATGAAAATGAAACCTGTAAACTGAGGTTGTTGAACATAAAAATGAATTGCTTATTCCGTAGGTAATATTCAATGTCAATATTTGCCTTCGTATTAGATTTTTGGGTTATTCTTGATTCGGTCGAGTTTCGACAAATTATATTTCAACGTTAATTTTGTTAGGAATAAAATCATTTCAGAGACGTCATCTTTGTCTTCTCGTGTAATAAAAAGTTTCTCGGGAAAGTTGTATCTGTTATACTTTCTGAAAATATTAATTTAAAAAACAGCTTGTTTCAGAAAGCAAGCTAACCCTCAATCTGGTTACAAATTATATAACGGGAATAGTCGACAAATTTAAAGGTATGGCTTTGCACGGTTTTAGTTAAAAATTTTCAAACCGTCAGGTAATAACAGGACTCCATATCTCAACAAAGCCTCTGGGAAAATGTGATTTAGAGTTTAGTGAAAATAAAGTAAAAGAGACGTTTTTCCAACGTAAATAGAACAGAATAATATACGAGTATTTTACTATAATTGCCTACCAGGCACAGCCATCTCTATGTTAATTTTGAATACACTCTTTTTTTCATTGTTTTTGATAATAATTGAAAAAAAATGTTTTATTTACTCGCATTCCGCATAGTTACGAATAGTTAAAAAATGTAGTGGTATATACGTCAAAACTAAAAATATTGATTGAATCAAAGATATTCTTTAGAGACATCAAACTTTTTTTCGATATTTAATACTTACCACCCCGTGAACATGTTGTTCTTGATATATTGTTTGGATTTCATGCTCTCCATGATATTCATCTATAAAAAAAATTATCTTTTTATCCTACTTTTTCTTCTTCCTCCTCGCCTATCTTTTTTTCCCAATCTCAACCTAGTTTAGCTATAATTATTTTTTTTTCATAGATAGTCTCTATCTACTTTTACCTGCTAATAAAATCCCAATTTTCTCATCCAACACTGATATTTACCTATTCACATCACCCTACTCATATCACAGCGAAATGTGGGCTTTTTAAATGTTTTAGCCTGTCTATTTTGTAATATATGCTAAAAGTACCATTTTAACATTTATCTTTTTATTTTAATCCAGGTTTTCTACAGAAATTTAGCATTTTACCTGAGCCATGAGACCTAACAAAGGAGGAGGAAAGTCGTAACACTTTTATGTAATAAATCCTTGACTTCCTTAGTGGCCCCACAATACTCTTAAATAAGATCTTAAATCCTAACAAGTATTTTAGAGCGTCACATCTAAAATTCAGATGTTGTTTGTTCTGATAGTAAGTAATATCCATAGTGTAGATAATGAACGTTTGATTTAAATCAAAACGGGTGAATACGTGCCGGTTTGCAGATTTCTGGTTGGTTTTAAATTGGAGCAAACTCGTGTGAATGCCTGGAGTTTATGAGATTTGGAATAGGTTTTGAATTTTTACCATTGAAGCTCTATACGGCTGACGTGCTTCAAATAGACTATTCCATTCATTTTTTATTGCCAAAGGTTTCTATGATATTGTTTTAGAATGGGAACTATATAGTTTCTTTGAACTTGTTCATTTCAATTTATATTTTGTGTGTGTGTGTGTGTATTTCCATAACTTTAGAATTTCTTCGGACTAAAATATTTGTAAGCAGGTAAAATGTAGTTCATTATATCGTCATATCCACAGGGAAACAAAACGTAATTTTCTCACAAAAGTTTACCAATAAGACAAATATAAGTTTAGACACCTGAAATGAGAAGTCATTACTTGAAAACGTTAAGTCTTTTGTCTCGGAAAACTAATAAAATTTAAATGTGTTTATTAAACACAGTTCTTAATCATATTAATTTATATGGAATTCCATCTAGAATTAACTAAGACAAGGGCATCTAACTTACTGAACAATATGTAAATACTACGGACGCCCCCCAACAGACGAATGGGCGGGGTATTGGTTGAAATTTCGTACAAAAAAGGGACGTATAATTTAAAAAAACCTTATCGCCTTCTGACAAAAAGTCCAAGCTCTCAGACTACAAATTCTGGCCTCGATATTAAGGTTAAATTTCTGCTAATAGAACATATATATTTTCCTCAAAACAGTCAAATATGTCTTTGCTAGAACCCCGCGTACTCGAATGGTTCGCATTTCTCAAGCTGTCGAGGTACAACGCTGTAATGTTTTGTTGCAGAAGTAGCGTAAATTGCGGTATTTGCAGTTGTTGGCAAAGGTTGTTTTGACTTGTACCTAAAGTATTTGTACACATAAAATATACTCATAACACTGGGGGCAAACAAGCAGCCAGTTCACCTGATAATTCCTCACTACCGCCGCCTATGGATGCATATGGTTACTGTTCTAAGGAGTCCCTCCCTTAGAGTCAGTTGAAGACATCACATTTGAGCTCTGTCAACTTAACTTTATCGGTGAAACCCATGGAAATAATAAGCGATGATGCAAAATCAATTATTCTGCAATTAGGTTACATATACACTTTTGCATGTTAAACTTTTATGAGCACATGAGTTTGGCCTTTTCTATCTAACCCTGAAAAGAAAAGACAAAACAAACTCAGCGTCCAGTCAATCATCAGAAGTCCAGACAATCTTCTTTTATCAGTAGTAACATTCACTCAGTAAAAAAAGAGAATTACAATTTAAGTCACAAATGCCATAATTCGGTAAAAGATGACAATAACTATGTAAGTGGACTAGTTGTTAAATACAATGTATCATAATGAACAAAAGCTGTTGCTAAGAATGTGTATGTGTTTATTACAGATAATTTTTAGTCGTTAGCCACCACGATAGTCTCGGTTCTGAAAGCGGTTTCCGCGTTAATTTCACTGCACTTCTAATGACATACGTGTTGAAATCGTGATCAGGGTTGTACCTCTAAACAAACGTAAATTATCCATTAAAGTTTTAATTGTTCCTGTTTTGACGCTTTATTTCTACATTTGTTGTTACATAATTAATCGTTCAGGGAAAAACTTACATAACTTGAAAATTACTTGCAATACATAGCCTATACGCATATATTAATACACTTTTGACTTTTAGGTAGTGCAAGTGATAGGGTACGCGACTGTGCTTGAGGTCTCGGATTTGATTTCCGGGTCGGACCAAATCTTTGTATGGTCTACAATTATTTGTTTCGGAGTTTGGGTATTTTCTTTGTTTTGCTTTCACAAAAAAATAACATTTATTTAAAAGAATATTTATTTATATCAGTTGTCTAGTAATTGATCTTGTGTGTTAGATTTACCCTTAAATATGTGCTTAAAATTTATACACACATAAACATGACAAGGGGAGCTAGTTTAAGAATTTAAATATATAAAAATCATTGATGTTTGACCCTGCTAAAATGACCCTACTCTGCCTGATGGAAAGCATAAGCAGAATCCAAGTGTGGTGGTCACCATACTGCGAATGCAGACAATGCAACAACGCCGCATGGCGACCCACATCATGGTGGGCTAGTGATGCTTATGCATCATTGGGCCTCCGGTCTCGCACTCATCAACGAAACACGACAGCACGATCGCTGTCATTTTACGTTGATTTTCTGTACGAGAGTAGTACCGCCCTAGTTGAACGGGCCCGTTCGTGCTGAAATCAGCGTGGCTCTACTACCTTGCAAATGTGTTCACATCTCTTTGCATTTATTTATATTTGGGTTAGGATAAAATCTGATCTGATAAATATAACGCAAATCACCTTGACACTTCAAATCACACTATCACACTAATATATAAAAGCGAAAGTTTGTGAGTGTGTATATTTGTTACTTCTTCACGCAAAAACTACTGAACGGATTTGGATGAAAGTTTACAGTAATATAGCTTTTACATCAGAATAGCACATAGGCTACTATTTGCCGCGAAAATTGACATACACGCGGGCGGAGCCGTGGACAACAACTAGTATTATTTAATTTGCTTTAGATGCAGCCCTGCAAGCATGTCCCATGCATTTAGCTGTCGGGAACAAAACCACCGTGTTTATTCAGCTCTATATAATTCTTTCGTTTATACCTTTGTTTGTTCTGCCCACAGTTGCTTTATAGCACTCCAATGATTTTAAGTGTTTCCTGTTAATGTTTTGTGCAATTTATAATTAGCTTTATAGTAGATTTCATTGCTTTGTTTGAATAACTCATAAATCAAGGGTACTCATACTCAACTCATAAGGAGGCGAATTATGCTTTCGTAATGGGTTATTACTTTCGATTATAAAATTACAAACAAAGTAGTCGAATTTGGTTTAAAAAAAGGTCTTTAGAAAAGTCATAATTAATAAAATATGTGTTTAATAAGTTTATTTCTCATAAGAACATAGTTAGTTCACTTATAATGAGATATATTTATCGCAACATGTTTCTGCCAAAGATAAAAAAAACTGTTTTTAGTGTTCCGTTGACCAATGAACACAAACCTTAAAGCCGTGTACGTCCGTCCGTCTATAAACACTACTTCTCGTAGACTACGAGTGAAGAAACCAGTAATTTAAGATAAACATACGTCATGGCAACAAGTGTGTTAGTGTAAGATGTCATTGAATAGGACTTTTAAAATAATAAGGGTTTGTGAAGACTTCACTTTTAGTGAAATATACATTTATGGAATATTGAGACTTAAAGCCAGATTTTTTTTACAGTCGATCGTCACTCCTCCCTTTTCCTAGCTAATATAGGTAATATTAATGTAATATAAGTAGTTTTCGAGGCCTGAAAAACCTAATGTGTTTTAAAAACGATATATGCCAATGGTTGGCATATATCGTATTCGTATTCGATGCCTACAACTTTGGCAGTTACTATCACACATTTGCAATCTAATCTAATGAAAACAAACAAAATAAAATCAAGTGCTATTCAATTGAGTTGAAAGCTCAAGATAAACACTCGAACATAGACTTCACAAAGAAATGTTAAAAGCAACGAAAACCGAAACGTTTAGGGACCGATAACAAACGGGATTCGAACTCATCGGAATTTCTGATAACACGGTTCACTAGGGGACATGCGATGCAGTTTAGTATTCTCATTATATTTTAAGCAATCTATACGTTTGTATAAATGTTGAATCAAAAATAACCATAAGGCTTTTATCAGGGGTTTAATTTGTACTGAAAAATGTAAAAAGATTTGAAAATTTTCTCGTAGAATTGCAATTTGACTTTGTCGATTTTGCTATTTCGCAAGTTTATGTGAGAATAATTGTTCAGGGGAAAACCGTTCAAAAGGTGTTGAATCGTTTTTTAAATTAATAGATCGAATGATTGTAAGTATAATTGAATGAACGAATTAACGGTTCTTCTAAGTTACAGTCGCATGTGTATTGCTATTTACACATTCATTGTAGTAAAAATTAATAAAGAGAATGATTGTAAGTATAATTGAATAACCGAATGAATGGTTCTTCTAACTTACAGTCGCATGTGTATTTCCATTTTTATATTTACACATTCATAGTAGTAAAGATATAATGTCAAAAAACAATTCGCACTCTCTGGTCTTTATAGCTAGAGAGTGCAAATTGTTTGAATGAAATTTTACCATCATTATGATTTGAAGCTAGTTTTACTGTCATTCTTTTATCAAATAAAATATTACCTCGATGCAGGGGTGAAAGTCCTAGACAATATTTGTAACATTTCTAATGGAATTACGTACGTACTGTTAAAAATATTTGCTATTACTTTTACAAAAGCCGCTATCAACATTTATAACACAACTTTACTATCTGACATTTTTAACCACGTTACACTTCCCGACGTTATAAAACAACTGGTTAACAAAATTATTAATTAGCGCTAATTTCCTATTAATAATTAAAAAAACAACCAAGGAGATAAGAATTTCCATAAGTCTTCAAACTTCAAAGTCGTTGTCTCTTTGATGTGTGGAAGATAAAGTTTCATATGTTATATAAAATTAGAGGGGAGAACTTGGGACGACGCTAAGCGTACCGTGTCATGTGTAATAACCGTGCAAAAAGAGATGGCAGCTTCAAATGGCAAACTGTTACTATGGATGTAAGACGAGATGCTCTTAAATTATGGTTGTTAATTTTGGCATAACGTGCTTCTTAAAATGTCCGTTGTATATTAAGTGTTGGTTAAAAGTTTGCAGATGTATGTTATCGTTTTTTAAGATGTATATTTATACACATAGTAAATTTATATTTAGAAGCAGTTTAAAAAATCCTATATTTGTATCGTCTAAATAATTTTAACATGTGTAGTCTAATTTTTGTTCTGATAGGCTATGTACTCAGGTCAAATATAAGAGGTAGATAACGCACCGCCTTGTTCTTGTTAAAGCCAAAAAAAGTAGCATAGTTCCAAGTAAACACACCGGTTACGCACTAACTATGCTACTTTTCGTCGGTATCTTACAAGTTGTTGATGTTTATATAATACTGACGAAAAGTAGAGTAGTTTATAGAATAGTTCGTGCGTAACGCGTGTGTTTACTTGGATCTACGCTACTTTTTTCTGCTTCAACAAGGACAAGACGGTGCGTTATCTTCCTTTTTTGATTTGATCTGAGGCTACGTATAGAATAAAATAAAAGTTAAAGGAACGGGTGGCAAGTTAAAAAAAGACGGCAGAATTTTATTATTTGTCGTTAATCTTAGTTTTTTAAATGCTTAGTAATTATTCACTATTTTTATTTTTATTATTTTTTTCACGTAAGAGGGATTTGACTGGGAGCATAAAGCAAAATGGCGGGCTCTGTGGTATTTCTTGGGAGAGGCATATGTCTAGCAGTGGACTGCAATGAGCTGATGATGATTATGATGATGATTATTCAACTTGAAGTAACTCCTTGACATATCTTACCATGGCCTTACAGAAAACCGATGTAAAATAGCGCTTATGCTGTGTTTCACCGAGTGAGTGATGATACCGGAGGCCCATACTCCAACCCCTCCCCACATCCGTTTTCCCATCCCTCAAAGGTCGGCAACGCACTTGTGACGCCTCTGTTGTTGCGGGTGTCCATGGGCGGTGGTAATCGCTTATCATCAGGTGATATGTGTGCTCGTTTGACCAGTATACAAAAAAAATATCTCAATATCTACTTAAAACATAAACGGATCTGACGGTATTCAGGCAAAGTAAGTGTTTAAAGAAAAAAATAATTGGTTGTCTGTAAACTCAGTTTACGGACGATAGATTAACGTGACAACATCATAGCAAAATATTGATGAAATGATGAGTCTCTCTTACAACAATGTACAATGAACGTAATGGGACAATAAGCGTAACGTAACGTAAAAAAATATTAGACGTTGTTACTTCAAAAATATGATCATCGAAACATTGTTTCTGAGATGGAAAGTCTAGTAAATATAAATATAATTGATTAAATAATGATGTCTTTTTTTGGCTTCTCAAAAGACAACTTTTCTTCGAAAACTATTAAAAAGATAAAAAATCTTGTTAACAAGAAGTATATTATCAAAAATACTTTATCTAAGTATTCTCAAAACACTCATCGGGAATGTTATTATGATATTAGGGAGACCTTTGTGAGAATTCGAATACTGAGAAATAATGACATAGGCAGAGATGGCCATCTAACGATCAACTGAAACGATAATAGTAATCGTGAAATTTTATGAGTCCAATAATAGGATTATTAACAGCATGATTGAGAATTCTGATATTGCGATTGTTAGAGAAAGGGTAGCACTAAAATAAGGGTAGAATATCGATTTGTTTCGTGATCACGCACTTGTTTTAAAGTAATTTGCTTTGCTATAGACATTTTCTTCTTTAGTGTCTATTTTTTTATTATTTTGATGATTCTAAACATTGCAGTTATTTCCTGGTATCTGATTTTGACGCTCTTTTATAAATTCTTTATGGTGTACATAAAAAATAAGTTACCATCCGCGCTTGATTCTATCAATACGTTGCAGGGATGCCTGATGACATCACATAATTTTCACCCGATTCCCGCAGTAAATCAACGCCTGGTATGCGAATAAATATAAAACCGTTTATAACTCGTAATATAGTAAAGTGAGATTCATGAATTTCAAGGAAAATAAATAAAGGATAAGACTCCAAACGGATTCGATGAAATCTTATGCCTCTTGCATATAAATGTGTTTGTTAAAATTCAAAATTGGTGTGATGTAGAATGGCTAATTTTGAGATGAGATGGGCTTTGCGTGATACTAGCCTTGATTACGCACGAACTTATCTGTTGCAGTCACTATTGCGTTCCTTTAGGTATTCCTTGATGATGCTATTTGTCCAGAAAGTGGCAAAAAGTAATTCTCAATTATAAAATAAACTACTAACCCTGTAGGAGCCGCAAGTCATCAATAAAATTTGTTGAGACATTTCGTATGTAAGATGTTTTAGGTAAAAAAAAAATAAGAATTTTTGCCAACTTTTAAAAAAAATAGTGTTTTCCCTTTACTTCTATTATATGCAAAATAATACTATGTTCTTTAAGAATCAATCTTAATTTTAGTGTTCTAATACGGTTAGATTTTTTTTTAACGTTTCCTTATATGCCTTGTGCAAAATATTGAAACTTTTATGGTATGTTTTAATATAAAAAGAAATACATTATACTATGAGTTAAATCCTTTGTTCCTCTCTTGTTCTATGTAAAGTATAACAAAATTTATCATATACATTGGTATTATACAAATATACCTACATAAAATAACCCCTGTTTCGTGAAAATTTTTGATGTTGTAATGATTACCCGTTAGTGACTTTCTGTGTTGTAATATAGGGTGCTCCTCCCGCCGAGCTAAGAATGTCCTGAATCACCCCTGAATTTGGTCTCTGGTCCCGGTAGGTTACTGGATCTAGCCAATCGTACTGGTCTTATACTGCCAAAGTAACTACAATTATCGTTTTAGTCACGGTGTGTCTGCAATTTCATTATAACTATTTAGGTTAATCTTGTCACGATATTATAAAATGATAAATATAACATAAATAGATCGAAATTTTCATTGTACATAGAATGCTCGCAGCGAAATTATGAATATATAATTTTCAGAGAGTTTATATTTTGTTCATTTTTTATTCATTCCACGTGTGAGTAATACGACCTCTCGCTAGTGAACTTTATCTATACAAGTTAATAAAATTGGAGTATCTGTTTGTAATATTAAAATAAACATTTTGTAATAAGTGCGTATGTATGTATACATGATACACGTACCAAAATAACTTTTTTTTTCAATTTTTGTCTATCTGTCTGTTTTTGACGGGACCTTCACTGGCAGATAACTGATGATCTAAGGAGTAACTTAGGCTACTTTGTTTTAGACCAGCTTTGTTAGGTGTGGATAGCGAATTCCCTGTCCACACGTATTTTCTACTAATCATTGGTCCCTGCACTACGCACTTGCCGGGTGCACTAAGCAAAGTGAATACAGGCCTTACAGAAAAAAAATACATTACATATATGTAGTTAAGAATAAGCGCAGTTCTGTTAACTAGCCTTCTATGTTCAGAATTAAGGTCTATAAATTATAATACTGTATATAATAACAACTGTGTATGCATGATGCATTCTTAATTTATCAAGCAAAAGCCTATGCTAACAATTTACATAGATCTAGAGATCTATTGGCAGTTTGAGAAATGACCTTGATTCTTAAGGTCGAAATTTATCGTAGTAATATCTCCAGTTACACAAGCTAGACAATGTTCTACAATCAATTATTTCAGGACTCCATATGTGCTCTGTGTTGGTTGTTTGTCTAATAGATTCCAACGGTACTAACATCTTAAATTGCTTTGCGATCACTGTGCGATAAATGTTCTGTTAACGATTTCCCCAGCTCTGTCGATAAATGTGGCAATCAAGTAACATGTGAACTTCAACAGTTAAAACAGTGCACAAGTTAGGTTTTAGGAGTTTAAGTGTGATATTACTTTGGAAGAAAGTACAAAATTCAACCTGATGTTATTCGAATTCAAGGTCTCATAACCATCATGTTTGAATACCTTCTTATGCTTTAAGTTCTGCAATGAATTCTTCCATAAAGCATTTTTTAAGTACTGTATCTTATTCTTAAAAAATATATTTGCATTCAAATTAAGTATTGATAAAAACACCACATCTAAATATATTTAATGAAGTATATTATTATTCAATATGGAATTGATAGTAATAAAAATCGAAGATACTACATTAGATGTTCTTTTCCAATTTTTCTTTTGTTCTTTTCTAATTTTCTAATTATTGTAATTACAATTTCCTTGAAGTACAAAACGTCTTAAAGACGTATATGGAACGTTTTAAAATCCTCTTTGAGGCGAGTTGCCCGTCAAATGTGTTCCTCTATCACGTAATAACATCGCTACAGAATTCTATCCACAGAAAATGAAAATGTAGTCCATCCGAGCGTTTAGCCAATTACCAACAAAAACACACATTTAACCTGAACTGTATTCCTAACAGCATAAAGGTGATTTTTGGTAGTTTCATTTAAAAGTGTTAGCGGTGAAATAACATTTTCGTAACGTGGACGTCTCGCATTTGAAATTCAGATGGAGTTTTTCAGGGCCAGTTTTGGGCAGACGCCAATGTTTTGCGGCTGAGTTTGTTTTCAGTTAATTTATGGATGAATTTAGAATTATAAAGAGGTTATGAAAATTAAATTTGTGATGTGGCCCATGTGTGGTTTACGGCTTCAGGTTCCAGACACAAATTTGTTTAAGGGTTTCCGAGCTGAGGACCAAATAACTTTCTTCTACCTTATTTAAATTAGCTAATTGTAACCACTAACATCCACAGACTAGACAGTTTTAAAACAGCTTATGAATTATAGAATGATCTAGTTTGACTGTGACCTTTTGATACCGGGTTTTGAAAGATATTTTAGGATTTTGAAATAAATTAGAATAATACCTATAGGAGTTAATAAAATATTTGGATTAAGCATTTGACGCATTGAATTTGACGGGGCGGTACTACCCTCGCACAGAAAATGAACGTAAAATGACAGCGATTGTGCTGTCGTGTTTCGTTGGTGAGTGCGAGACCGAAGGTCCAATGATGCAGAAGCATCACTAGCGCGCCATGGTATGGATCACCATGCTGCATTGTTGCATTGTATGTATTCGCAATGTCTATGGTCACCACCATCTGGATTCTGCTTATGATTTCCATCAGGGAGAGTAGAGTAATTTTGGCAGGGCTAAACATACAAAAAAAAAACATACTGTATTCATGATTTATTACTAAACGATATTTTTAAATTACGGACTGATGAATGATATCATGAAAAGATTCCCTAAACTAATACTTAGAATTTTAGACTTACTGGACGCGAACGCCACTGAGCATGACTTAAAAAAAATCAGTTCAACTCCCATAGTGTCAAATATTCTCAGGATTAAACAATGATACAGAAGCATCTCAATATGCCGCCATAGTATGAATCACCATGCTGCATTATTGCATTGTCTGTATTCTCAATGAATATGGTGACTAGTAGTCACTTTGGCAAGTACATATGCAAAAAAATATATCTCAACATTTATAAGTTAAAACTACCTCCTATATCGATACAAGAGTGGAATTGTATTTCAAAAATAAGAGGAAATACTTATTTTAATTTTGTTAATACAATTCCGTGACGATGTCATCAAGAACACTGTGTAAGTGATGCGTGTGACTTACGAACTTAAATCAAAAAACCAATTTTTCCTATCTACGTTATTTGATTGATGGTACCGGGCACATGTCAGCCCCCAGAGACAATAGCGTGATGTATGATCCTGAACATTGATTTGTGGTTGGCCATGTTCATTAATAACGGTGGTGTTAATGTCTGGTCATGACTGGTTATTGGCTTTAATAATGGAACTGAATTGATTGACACCGATGTACCGATGTGAATGTAGCCCAATCATTTGTTTTCTCTGATGGCTATAAAAATATTATTGGACATAAAAATGGTCTTTTTTTATGGAATAAACGGGCAAACGAGCATACGTATCCTGATGGTAAGCGATTACCGCCGCCAGAGGCGTCACAAGTGCGTAGCCAGTCTTTGGGGGAGGGGGATTGGAGTGGGGTATGGGCCTCCGGTATCCTCACTCACTCGGTGAGACACAGCGCTAGCGCTGTTTCACAACAGTTTTCTGAGAGGCCGTGGTATCTATTACTCCGGTCAAGCCGGCCCATTCATGCCGAAGCGTGGCTCTCCCACGGTAAATGGTCTTGGCGAATTTACTTATAAAATTAATATACATTGAACAGTTAGGCTTTTGAACGATAGAGTGATGATTCTTTGGGCTACCCATATTAAATATTGATTGAGACTGACACACAACACTATTTTGCTTTATACTAAGCCGAATTTGTATTATGAAAGCTAGATTGACTGATAGAATACCTTGATACTTTTTTTTATATGGTAGAGTCACGCTTTGGCACAAATGGGCCGTCTCGACCAAAGTGATACCACGGCCTAACATAAAACCTAAACTGTTAAGTGGCCTATACATTACACTTTACAGCTAAATCTCTTATCTCTATATTGATTATTACTGTATTTTATAAGTGTGCAACTCTAAAAACTAGTGTCTTAACATACCTGTTCCTTTAACGGGCAAAAATATTTAAGCTTTTAAAATATATACAGTTTTCAAATACAGTAATATAATTAACGTAAGTTGTTATTGTTACAGGTAAATCACGTGTCAATCATCACTATTCAATTCAATCTTGTAAGTTATTTCAGTGCAGATTTTTGTTCTTACTGATACATAATATCTTATAATCTCATGGAAAGAAGAAGAAAGGCGATCACTCTGAGTTGAGCGGACTAATTAATACAATGTTAGGCAATATTTAACATATTGACCATTCTGCCAAAAGCATAACATAATATAGTACTGAATGTGTTCACAGAAAATATTTAAAAACCAGAACTTAACTCAATATTAGTTAATACCACATCTTCAATATATTTGTATAATCTCACAAGCTGACCCACTACTCGGCTCCTATTGACCTAAGCGTGATATTTACTATCCTTAGGCACAAGAGCAGAACACACATTTAAAAGAGAAACGTGTTAATCTGTTAGATAGTTATCGGGGTGAAACGTGAGCAACAAACGTGACCCGAGAACTATAATATAATAAATATTTTGGACATCTAAACACACAACGCCATCTAGTCCCAAGCTAAGCAGAGCTTGTGTTAGGGGTACTAGACAACTGATACAAGTACATATATACTTTTTTTTGTAATTACATACATATTATAAATAGAACACACCCAAACTCCGAAACAAATATTTGTAGATCATACAAACATTTGGTCCGACCCGGGAATCGAACCCGAGACCTCATGATCAGTAGTCGCTCACGTCAACCGCGAGACCAACGAGGCAGTCAGTCAGAGGCATATGATAGAAATCATATTATTTCAGGGTTTGAGTTCCCACTAAATATGTTTTCATCGTCATCATTTTAAAACGTTAAACTTCAGAACTCTGACATTATGTGAAGGAGGTAAGTTATCGACCCACACACATCATGGTTCATAAGCTAATTCAGCACCCATTTATCGGTAGAATTTTATTATTTCTAAAAATCCTTCAAAGTTTTGCTTTGATTAAGTAGTTTTAATCTGAATTTGAGCCTGAATTTGCTTTCTAAATAAGTTCTTAAACAAGTGAGGCTTATAAATTTTTACTTTATAAAATTAGGAATATAAATTGGAAAATTTATTCTTAATTAATTTAATTTTGTTGGTTTTTTCTTTAGACCTAATTTTTTTAGATAAAATTAAATCAGTTTTAGCGTCCGAACGCATTTCATGTTAAAATTGAGTCAGAGCTAATATAATTTTAAGTTTTATTTTGATGTGAAAAATAAGCTATCAGCTGATGCATAGACTACTATAGATTATGGGGCTATGGCAAAGGCAAAGCCTATCTAGAATAATTCTGATTTAGAACACCAAGACGTCATTTGTACAAGGACAATTTTTGATGTGAAATCTTCTTTAGCGGCTTTGAGCACTTTTTGGTATGAGAAAATTTTATGAGTTCGCGTCACCGCTTCACCGACATGCTGAGGTTATAAAACATCTTTAGGCGCGTTGATCACTTTTGGCAGGGAAAATCTTAAGTTAAACTAAACAATTTGCTTAAGTTTGTCATCTCACCTCAAACACTATTCTAAAATTATATGACAGCCATTAGAAGAGCGCAGTGACCTGTCATAGGCATTGTTTTCAAAAAGAGATTCCAAGAAGAAAAATATCATTTTGGGCACCTTTTTTAATGTTTAAGGTTGTTATTAAAATTAAATACTTTTCTCTTTTTTTTTCAATTGAATCAGTCATCAATCAATTACAAGTGAACCGATTTTAAGTTAGATTCTACTACTTTAAGATTGATACTACTTACAAAACTCTAAATTTTAAATTTTATCATTATCCTTGTGGGGAAATATAAAAAAACACACTGGTTGTAGCTAAGTCATTTGTAAATGTTATCTACATTGCCATCGTGGTGTAAGAGTCAGGAAATGTGTAAAAAAATGCAAAAATCGCCTGAAGGCATCAGCTTGAATTTTTCTCTGTGCAAAATAATTTACGGTAGGAAATGTTTTTTTTAGGGATTCTTGTTTGTTTAAAACGGACTCAGCTTAATTAGGTTTGTGATTTAAATCATTTACAGCGACATTTTTTTGTTTTTTTTTTTTTGGTGATGCTTAGGTTTTGGGTTTCGGTAAACCTAATAAATGTTAGAAATAAATGATCATTGGCTTTATGGAAAGAAAAACTTGTATCTATAAAAGTTAATTTAAAGATCTTTGACAGAAGTATGTTAATGTACATAACTAAAATGATAGACTACTTCCAACTATTGTGAAACAAAAAAGACACTAATCCTACTAATATTATAAATGCGAAAGTTTGTAAGGATGGGTGGATGTTTGGATGGATGTTTGTTACTCTTTCACGCAAAAACTACTGAACGGATTTGGATGAAACTTTGCAGTAATATAGCTTATACATCAGAATAACACATAGGCATACGCGGGCGGAGCCGCGAGTAACAACTAGTATTTATATATAGTCGGAATATAAACAAAAAACAAAAGGCAAGTAGTAGAGCCACGCTGATTTCAGCACGAACGGGCTGGCTCGACCGGGGCGGTACTGCCCGCACAGAAGATCAACGTAAAATGACAGTGTTCATGCTGTCGTTTTTCGTTAGTGAGTGTGAAACCGGAGGCCCAATGATGCAGAAGCATCAATAGGAGGCCATAGTGTGGGTCACAATGCTGCATTGTTGTATTGTTTGTACGAGCAGTGAATATGGTGACCACCACCACTTGAACTCTGCTTATGCTTTCCATTAGGCAGAGTAGAGTCAATTGACAGCGCATACATTAAAATAAAATTACGCTAATGGCTCTACAAAAAATTAGTAATAAAGATAATTTTGTTTTTTACCGGGAACCTAGTATGCATTTTTTTTCTATTATTTCTGAATTGTATATTTTCTGAAGAACTTTATATACCTTTAAATTAAAAAAAAACAACGTTCTCCAACTATTTTTTCGTGAATAATATAGGTATGGCTGTAAAATATTGGTGATCATAGCCCAGTTGCACTCGGTGATTAGAAACAATTACCGAGGGTAAGCAACAACGGCACGGTCAGTACTTGGATGGGTGACCGCTGGTTGCGTTACCATGAGCGTCTTCGTGATTCGGAGGTTATGTTAAGCAGTCGATCCCGGTTGTTATCATAGGATAACAGTCGTGAAGCTGAAGCCTTTGGGCGGCTTAAAAACATCCAACGGCAAGATTAAGTAGACACAACGATGTATTGCCAGTCCCCAACCCGCACTTGCCCAGCGTGGGGAAGTATGGCCTTAACCATCTCCTGAGAGGAAACCCGAGCCCAGCAGTGGGACGTTATGGGTTATAAGAGAGAAGAGTAAAATATTGTAGTAAAACAGAATACTGTGGTATCGAATTGTTATTTTTTTAAAAAATATAGTATACTGTTACCTTTGGGACTCGAAAACTTAAGGTTTTGATTATCTGTATTTTATAATTTGACTTTTCAACATTTTCCGATTAAAGGTAATTTAAGATAGAAATTGTTACCTGCTTCTATTATATTACTTTTTAATACTATACCATAAACAAAAATCAAAAAGGAAAGAACAAATTCTTGCCATCATTACATAAAATCTTATCTGAGATCAAAGCAGATAAATTTCCTTTTACTTACCTCCATACAAGAGGCCTTGTGATGAACAGAAACATTTAAGTCCCCGACAAAGAATGTGCACATCGTAAAACAACGTTATAGGTTTAACTAAACGTAGGGGCAGAGGTCAGACGAGCAATACAGTTGAGCATTTCAAGTATTTCTAGTTTAGAACAAATGTTGGCACAACTTTGCATACGTTATCAGTAGGAATTCAGAAACATAGAGTGAAAGAAATTCCAGTATTGGTATTTTTGTTGTTTTATTTCCTTTTTATAGTCAAATTTATGGTTTTAACTACTGTAACAATAAGCAGTACTACATGAGGTAACTGATGAATAGTTAGTAGATGCTGCATCTTATGGATATTCGGATATCTACAGACCTCAAGAGACTTCTCAGTGATGATCTCGTCAGTATGAGAGGAGATTCAGGGAAGAACTGGTAAAATTATAACAAAAGAATATTATTTTTCATTGGTTTTCTGTAAGAAGAAGAATGTTTATTTTAAGAAATAGGTACGTTTTAAAACTTATTAATCGTTATTAGATACAGAAAGTCACGACAGTAATATAGCTTTTTATATTACTTTGAACTTTATGCCACCAGCTTAACGGCTAAATGTAATTTGAAAGCTTGTGCTTGATATTAGGTTTGTGATCTTTGCAACAAGATGTGGCGTCTTCCACATATAACGCAAACAGAATAATATCAAATTTTAACAAAAAAAGAAACGACTTTAATAACTGGACCAAATTTAAACGAGACCACGTGGAAAACAAATAAAAGAACGTCTTAATCAGTTCCCCCAGTCGAAAGTTATGAGGTAAAAAACATAAAAATAAATAAAAAAATACCGTCGTCTACAGTGCAATCTACCGAGGATACGTCGAACTACGAGGTAACAAAGGAAACGAAGAAACTACCAATACTGAATCGCGCAACAGAAGTTATCATCATCATCAGCCTATCGCAGTCCACTGCTGGACATAGGCCTCTCCAATTGCACGCCAATTAGTTCAAAGGACAATGGCAGGTTTGTATGGGACTTTTGTACCGCTTACGACTTCTCATGGTTGAGATTTTTATTATATTTATTAGGTTAGTTATATCATCAACAACTTCAGTTTAAATTAACAGATTTTTAGCTGTTGACATTCAAAAGATATTTCAGTTTTAAATTCACTTAAATCATTCATATAATCTGTAATGAGGTCGCAATCTCTGACAGCTAGCTGTCACAAATGAGTTGTCAAAAAAGATAACCCACTACTTACTTCACAGGACTTACTTTACCATTGTCAACAATGATATCGTTTTGAAAGAGAAGGAATGTTGTTACATTGGCAGAAATAGCTGCCATTTCATCAAAGAAAGATTGAGAAGGAATATTATGGTGTCCTAACATTACTAGATAATACGTAAAAGATACCTATGTATCTAGCATTGCTCTGAACAAAACCTTATCTAGCATGACCTCTAACACTTGTGTTGTGTTCTGACCATCATAAAAACGAACAGCTACTGCTATGCATGCTTAATATGAAATCTATGATGAAGATTTTAACCTATTATACCAGTGTGCCACACTGTCCACATAAGCTCGTACAGAATTCTGTTTCATGAATTCATTCTCTTTGAGATGCTATTATTTTAAGGATATAAATGATATTTCAAAATATCATTGGTATAAGGCAAATAAAATCATATTTTAATTTCAGTGCTCATTTATTGTACACAAATGTACATACATGCATTTTAATAAACCATGTTAGGTAAACTTATGTTGTACTCTTATGATTATCATAAACCTCCAGTAGGTAGTTGTCTAGTGGGACATAAGCCCCTCTTGTTAAGTTGTTTTTGTGCTGCTGTTATACTTATGATATAAATGGCAAATAATATTGCAGTATTCATGCAAAAGATGAATCTTTCTCATTGTATTCATTTATTGTAGACAATTGTATAAACATCCACACAAATTAGTGAAAATAATGTATTTTAAGAAAAGAGCTGGTCTAGTTAAACCTTCATGGATGTCCACTTGTATCGTAACAGATCCTATGCAGCATCGTACGGTTTTTAAACCAACTATAGAATTACAGCAGTAGCTTAATATTGCATCCCGACGATTCATGTAAGTTATAGTCGCTATGAAAAAAAATATGCAGAAGTGCACAAACACTCATTGCCTTCAAGAAATAAGTAAGGGAGCATTATCTAGGAGACCTCAATGTCCCTTGAGCAACTTTTCTTTTAGTCAATTAGGTACATTATTTCATTTAAGTAAATAATATTTACTTATTTCACTAGCTAACCCCACAGTATTACCCACGGTTATTGTCGTACCGCGGGTAAAGCTGTGGGGCGAAGCTAGTTTAAAAAAGGTAGTCTAAGTTACTCCTTATATCATCAGCTATCTAGCAGTGAAAGTTCCGTCAAATCGGTTTAGCCGTTCCAGAGATTAGTCGGAACAAACAGACAGACAAAAATTATAAAAATGCATTTAGTAAAAAGCAGTTATTTTAATATTACAAACAGACACTTTAATTTTATTTATTTATACGATAGATCATACATTTAATATACTCTTAACTTATCACTTTTTATAACACTTAAAATATTTTAGTTTTCTTGTTATGTCTAGTCTTCATGTCATGACACTTTTCTTTTAGTCACTTTTTGTCAGCATGCATCACATACTTCATTCATTGATGAAAACTGAAAACATAATAATAAGATGTTACAGCAGCAATTTTTGAAAATATTTCTTTGTAAAAGTAGGAACCATTCATGCTTCACAATTACATTAATGATCAGATTAAGGTCCTTTTGCTATTATGGATAAAAGGATTAACCACTTTTATAATTTTTATTGAGATTGATTTATTTTTAATTTAAATATTTAAACTCTGACTGTTAGTGTTACTATTTACTTTTTATTTACATAAAAGCTTTTAAATATTATACCTGCTCATGTTCCAACAAAGTAATCAAGCAGTATGTTCAGGTTTATGTTGTTTAGCAAAAGGTATTTTAGATGACCCACCCCATCCACAAACACCACTAATAATGTTAGGTTTGTGGTCACCATAGTTTATACATTGAATCTCTGGTGATACAGATTGAATTTCAAGTTGTGGTATGGGTTTTTCTCTTCACCAACAATGAACGGAATAGGAATACAAGTTTCATCCCCGATGAAATCTAAAATAAAATATTTAAATATAAAACACAATATTACACATTATACTTATTTAACATTTTTGTTATTTTACAAATAAATAAGAATAATTCTTTATATGTCTGTAAAACTACTTACCTACATGTCCATGATAAATCCACAGTCAATTGTATATTGAATAAACACTTTAGAGGTTAGGTTTTTACTCTCGTCTACAAGATTGTGTTGTCTGAGACGAATCATATTAATGTACACCGGATTTTGTCAAAAACGCGTAATAAGCTTTCGCTCTTTGAAACCAAAACAACAAAAATAGTAAACAAGCTATTGACGTTTGTTTACGATTTTCGCATGTCGTCAATAAAATGTTGCCCGGTCAAATCAGATGTATGACATTTGCCCTTATTGGAATCGATTATTCTAGTCGTTACGTTACTTAGAAAACAAAATGAACCTAAAACTAAAATACATTGATTTAAAATATTTTTCTTTTACTTCATCTTTTAATTAGTACATTCAATATTTTTAGTAAAAAAATATTGTATTAAAATGTTAATAATAGAAGTGACCTCATTAATGACTATCGATTTAATTATGATTATCGATTTAATGTTTTATACATTTTATGCATGGCAAGTTTAGAAAATAACGAATACGTTTTGTTGACGTTAACTCAAACGTTTAGTTTAGCATTCATAACATTTTTTGAGAAGAACTTATTTACTCTTTGCAAACTATTAAAAATATGAGAGTTACATAAGAATATTCAGGATGATTCACTTTATAAACAGCGCAAATCTCAAGACCAGCCATCACATGTCACTAGCGGTACAGGATTTGCCATTCTCCTTTGGGTTTCTCGCATCCAGCTCACTGGAACTATTCACTTTTGGCACTGGTAAGCTCCGCAACAGAGCACAGACAGCTGACTCATTCACAAACACAAAAAAAAACTATATGAAGTGTTTTTGTATTCAATTTGAAATTAAAAATTATATGAAAACGGCTGAGAAAAACAGAAAAGCAACAAACACAAATATTATCTTAGACCCCAAATAATTAGGTGACGTTTTTAAATAGACTACAAACATATGGGTGGTGGTGGATATTTGTTTGGTTTTATTTCGTTATTTTTTTACTATTGTTTTTTTTTTACTTTGTTTTTGTGGTTAACGTTTTGACTGTTTTCAGATTCGCAGTTTTTCCTTTTCTAAGGGCATCTTTTATTCCGTTTATATTTTAATTAGTGCTTGGTTCATTACGTGTATATGTTTTATGTTAATTTCGTAATTTCAGGTTTTTTTTGGTAGGACGGTCCTTAGTAGCAGAACCTGAAAGTTGATTTCAGATTCGACTTAATAGACCACACGCCCATGGACTGCTTGGACTAGATATAGGTCAGTCCAGGCAACTCTTGATTTATGAATCAAGAGTTGAAAGATCAGCGAAGTCCATACCTGTGAGATTGTATCTTTCTTTCTCTCCCTAAATATTTTTTTGTGAATCGCTTGAATCCATTAAAATATTACTACTACATGTCATGAATTACCAGAAAAACGTTAGCAGTAATACTTCCTCGTTTATGAATCGACAGGGCAAAGCGAAATGGACTACTAATTTATGATAACAATGAGAAGCTGTCGAAAAACCCCGCTTAACGCTGCGAATAAAATTTAAGTTATTCGACCCAGACTTCCCTGGTCTTCATTTAAATATTTAATAGTCGATATGAATGAACTGTTAAGTTTCAATAATTGGTTCCATTGGAAACTGATATGTTTATTTACATTTAATTTTTAAGTAGAAAAACGGATGGTCGAATTTCGGCGATTTTGATTCGGATTTTGAATTTTCGGTGTTACTTAACGACACAGAAACTAATTAGATTTCGGTAATGGTTTTGAGAAATAAATAGATTGAAAGTACTAATTATGGAAATTTAAAAGAAAATCCTAAAATTGTTGCGGTAGAATATTCTTATGACCAATGGTTAAACATTAATAATAGTTGACTGCCTCGTTGGTCTCGCGGTTGGCGTGTGCGACTGCTGATCATGAGGTCTCGGGTTCGATTCCCGGGTCGGACCAAATGTTTGTATGATCTACAAATATTTGTTTCGGAGTTTGGGTGTTTTCTATGTTTAATATGTATGTATTTACAAAAAAAAAGTATAATATGTATTTATATCAGTTGTCTAGTACCCATAACACAAGCTCTGCTTAGCTTGGGACTAGATGGCGTTGTGTGTTAGATGTCCGAAATATTTATTATTATTTATTATTTATTTATTATTTATTAATAATCGTAGTCGCCGAATATGAAAATAAATGACAAATGCAACTATTTACCTCAAAAATATTTATTCAAATGACTTTCTTTCTTATTAAAACAGGTACTTAGTAATAAATTACAATACTATAAAGTACAAAAGGTCCGAAAAATGTTTTAAAACCTTCCTATTAACATACTGCTTCTGTTCTTTAATAAAACTTTTTCAAATAAATAATTACATAGTTACATTACATAGTTGACATAAATTTAATAAAATTTCCTCACTAATGATACGCAATTTGAATATGTAGTAAACGGTAAAATTATTACGTACTGACAATGAAATTAAAGCGAAATATTTGGAACTGTCCGTCCCTGGAGACATTAACAGGCTGTCAGACGTCCGAAAATGTATTGCCTATTTCAAAGGCGTGCTCTAAACCCTTGTAAGTGATGGTCTAGAGTTACGGCTGGGTACTTCGATTACAGGCTTTTTTCTTCACCAATTTTATGTGCGGATTAGTAAGGGACCGTTTCCCGGAGCAATCGGAATAGATTTCTGTCCCGTATTTTTATATGCAGTGCGTCATTGGGGGATCACCGTCAAGATTTGGGTAGTCTCAAATTTTATGTTCATCTAACAAGATATATACCTACAAATATTAAGTTATAAGTAAGATGTTTACGAAATGAAAAAACTATCCTTATTAAATAAAAACTCGCCTATCACCGTTTACAGTATAAGGCGAGTCTTATTTCAGAATATTCGAGATTTAACTAAATCAACTATCCTCATTTTTGTATTAATTACTTAATACCTGTTAAGACAAATATAATACATTTTCTGTGAGAGCAAAGAAAGCAATTGTAAATAAAATACAGATAGAAATAAAAAAGTAGAACAAAGAATGAGAGACTTCCATTTAATTGTAATATTAATAAATTTTATATATATTTCTTTGAAACATTAAATAAAACCCAGGCCTAATTGTAAAATAGAATAATAAACTGTGATGAAATCAAAAAAACTTTTACTACGAGAGCCAGGCATCTTCAAGTTTCTTGTGAAATATTACGTTCTTGGTGTTAGTCTGACAAAAGTAGTACATACAAACGATAGTGTTTTCAATATACATGTGAATGTAAATAGTATTAATTTTTTAATAATTTAGTTAAAATTAATGTTGGCGCGTAAAATTCATAGTCACAAAACGACTTTAGTCTGAGATGTAATAAAAACCTTTAAGCGTAACATCTTATCATATCATCTAGTTTTTTTTAAGACCCTGAAGCGAGAATAAGAAAGTAACGTGACTCATGATATTATTTATCTCTAATATGTATATATTTAATATAAAAAATAAAAAAATAAAAATAAAATAAAAATCGTTTATTGTTTACATTATACAACTAAAACAAATGGCAACGGTGATAGCTGCAAAAGTATTATACCGTGACACAGCTACCAACGCCCCCCTCCTTGATAGAATAGTGAGTTTTTCCAAATAAAGACTAAGTATAGGTTACAAGTAAATAATTTGGGGTTTGCATAACACTAAAAGAAAGATTTAGTAAGGGATTTATAAGCAGCTATAATAGAATGTGTGAATGTGTGTATCTCTAGTTTGGAATCAGTTGTGTGAGTGATGTTTGAAGTTAATATTTTATTATTAACTAGCTGTGCCCGTTACTTCGTACACATGACATTTAATTTTCAAGTGATTTTAAATTTTTCACCGTTTAAACCTTTTCTGGGCTACGACGAACATTTCAAAACTAAAATCAGCTAAATCTGCCCAGCCGGTCTCGAGTTTTAGCGAGACAAATGAACAACAGTTGATTTTTAAATATAAGATTTATTAATATGCAACGAAAATAAATTGACTACTATTCAATAGAGTAATAAAACAATTTATAAATAAAAGCTATCTCCTTTAATTTCGAGATAGTAGGAACATTGGTATAACCAAAAAAATAAATTATGAGCACACATACCAACGTACGAGCAATAAATGCAATGAAAATAAAAGGTCGTTTTATTTTTAATGTACGACGCACCGGGCTAATTGTGAAATGTGGTACAATGGTTCCGTTAAAATAATATTTGCTAACATGATTTTTTAAATTTCAGTAATTATAAAGAGTGTTTCATATTGCATGTGCTGTTTTAGTATTATTTGAAAGAAATGATGATGAAATACTTTTGCATTTAATTAATATAAATCAAGAAGCCAGCCTAGTTCAGGACCATCCAACACGTTCACTAGTTTGTCATATGCCTGAAATCCAACAAGATATCATCATCATCATCATCATCATCATCATCATCAGCCTATCGCAGTCCACTGCTGGACATAGATATCATCATATAGCAGAAAAAATATTATTCTTCTATTTCTATTTCTCATCCTTTTTTTTTTTTAAATCTCGCCCTATACTTTGCGTAGCGGCGATTTTTTGATCACCCTACGAGGTAACATGTCTACAGCGTTGTGGACTGTAATTTTTTAAAATAAAAAATAAAATGTTTCTGTGTTGAATACTTTACATATTTATAGATTATCATTTAATGAAATGTACTTTAATTAAAATATAATAGTTCTTACTGTACCCTAAAGTAACAACAAAAATGTTAATACCCACATAAAAATGACTGATCCCGTTTCTCTTAATGTCCCAACGCACAAACAAGTTTAATATTAACGGGCTAACATTAGCGAATTCTTTTTTTTTTGTTGACGATGTGAGCAAAACACAGTCCTTTTTATTTCTCATTTTTAGAAGTATATATCACGTTTATTTTATTTTTATACAAGACTAAGCTCGAAGGACCACTAGGCCAACCGTGCAGGCTAACTAAACTAAAATAAGTTATTAAGTTTAGTTAGAATGGTAGTAGATATTAGTGATGGCTACGCATATGGCATGGAGATTGAAACGGTCACCTCCCTGCTTCCCACTGCGTTGACTATTGTAGGTTCGATCTCCACATGTGACAACACTTGTGAGAGCCACAAATTGTTATTCTGAGTCTAGATGTTCTTTCAATTTGTTTCATGAATGTTTAAGAAGTCCCCGCGATACAAGATGTATGTCTAGTGTAGTAGCTAGTGTGGTATTTGTATATAAAAACACCAATAATAGTGAGTTTTAGCAATACTAATAGTATTTTTTAATAGGTAATTCCCCCTAGGTACAATAGTACAATACTATAAGTAAAACACGAACTTACAAAACATGTGCAATACTTGCACAAAATATTTTTATTTTGTGCATTTGTTCCAGTACAAGCAAATTCGAACTCTACTTTCTAGAAGTGCGAAGGGCGTTAATGTTCTGCACGGAAGAACTTATTTATTCTATTGTTTGTAGTGAAATAAACATAATATGAAACACGACTTCCTCTCCCAACGGGCTTTTTTTTCTGAGAACGGACTGAATAGCGGATACCACTGTTTTGTAATGTCGATTTTGTTGAGAAAAAACTGGCAAAGCTTCCTTTTGAAGGAGGTTAAATAAGTAATACAGTGTCTGCCAAGTCATAAGCTATGGTATCCACTCTACTTCCTAATAACATTTTAATAATAAACTCGAGCATGAAACAAAAGGAATGCCTTGAATAGGATGTGGTGTAAGGAAATAAGAGAAAGCGAATTACCGTCAGTATTACATGTTTAAGTTATTTAGTCGTTCCTATTCATAGTATAAATGCGAAAGTAACTTTTTCTATCTGTTACATTTTCAGTGCTAAACCACTGAATTGATAAAGAGGAAAGACATACGACTACTTTTTACCACCAAATCGAACAATACGTGGGTGAAAATGCCGGCAAATGCTTGTCTACTTTTATTTGTTGTCTAATGTTGGTAGACATAGTTGTAAAGATGTTACTTATAAGTCATCTGATGACAAAGAGGTCATTGCTCCAAGCTGCTTTATAGATTAATAGTTCTCGCCTAAAAACAGAGCACATTACCGAAGGTTGAATGAATTCCGTATGTGTGAGTATATTCATAGTATAAAGGCCACTGTTTAATCGGATTGACTGTTTATTTTCTGAACAAAGGGTTCTAAACATATATTTAGGATAAATAATATTGTACATCTCTTTAAAGTTAAAAAGCAAGTAAGGCATACGTTTTGTTTTTTTTTTTTAGATATTTTGCCCTGCCAAAATGACTCTACTCTGCCTGATGGTGGTCACCATACTGCGAATGCAGACAATGCTATAGTGCAGCATGGTGACCATCACCGTGGCGGGCTAGTGATGCTTCTGCATCGGTGGGCCTCCGGTCTCGCACTCAGCAACGAAACACGACAGCATGATCGCTTTCATTTTACGTTGATTTTCTGTGCGAGGGTAGTACCGCCCCGGTCGAGCCGGTCCATTCGTGCTGAAATCAGCGTGGCTCTACTACCTAGTACCTTGTGTATACGTTCAATAAAACCTTTGTAAAAGACTAGAAGTCAATACTAGGAAATCCCTGTGCACCTGGAGGACTTGTGTCCTAGCTCTCTCATTCTAATCAATTCAGCAAGCCGTGTATTAAATTAGGTTAAAAGACTTTACCGGTCATCTTGGAAATGTACCCTGTTTCTATTATATTTTACGACTTTAGCTACTTATATTAATGCTTGTAAGCGCTAAACTTATTACTTGAACCACAAAAAAGAAAAGCACGAAGATTTATAGAGGATTCCCGCGGCCACAAATCAACCGTAGCCGTCAGAATTTGTGTGAATTTATACGATATATATGCAGTTTTTTCTGGCCACTCACTGCTTCTTTGCCTACGAATATCGTAATAGTTTATTTTATTTGCACTCAAATATTTTAGGGTGAACAAAAAGAGAACCCTAACTAGATATGAATGATACAAAGATAGAGAAAGCCGACTTTGTTTGAGCATTTGTTTGAAGTTTGACCGAAAATATGGCTTACACAAGCGTAATAGTAAAATTTAATGCAATCGTTATTTGTATGACGTAATGGACATTGATTTATTCTCTTCATAACCAATATGCAACTAAAATGTCCTATGTGGTCCTAATATAGATTTAAATAAATATATACATATTATGGTTATTAATGATATAGTTGTTAGGTATATAGTTTGTATAATATAACTTCACATAATAAATTTACGATTCCTAACAATTTTGTGAATATTATTTCTTTGTTAAGAAAAACCGTTTCAATCTTAGCTTTTGCGTTTATCCAAAATTTAAAAACTGTTTCAATTTGTCTTAAGGAATCGTGTCCGAATCAAGAAAATAAATTAAAGGTTTCAAGTATCTTAACAAGTAATTCGATAGTCGATTTATTTGATTCGTTCCAACTCAATGAGTCTTATCCTATTTGTGGGCGGATTATGTCGAGGAAGCTTTACCACGATGGTTGGGAGCGTTGCCAGATTATCCCTGAAGATCTTGGGTATCGGAACAATTTGAATTAAAGGTTTCTTTAAAGGATTTGTAAGAGGTTATATTTTTACTTAATTCAAGAACAGTGAAATGTTTTTATATATTACCTTATTCTATTAATTATTAGTACCTGGATGACCAAGCTTTCTTTGGTATTTTTTTAGTGAATTATTCAAAAAATGAATTCTCGTTACAACGATTCATCGCATTCAAAACTCCCTGCATACTTAATTTCATAAAAATCGTTTCAGCCGTATCCAAGATTCAGATTATATACTAGACATTACAAGAAATGCTCGTTCAAAGGTGTTATAAGCTGTTTGAAATTACACGGATGCACTTCCTATTCAGTGAGTATATAATTTTGTAGCATCTATTGCCATGGATTAAGACAGGCTGGCATTCCAATCTATATAGATCACTTTCAAATCAACCTATTACCGCCCACTGCTGAACGAAGGTCCCCGTCATCGAGCGTCAACTGTCTACTTACTTATTACATTTATACACTTATTACAAACTATTTTCCTTGACTGACTGATTAATCAACATGGAGTCTTAATCGCTCTTAATTTAAATTTTGGCATCTGATGCTTTTACGTCACAATATATTTTATTGGGATTTTACCCCTAAGGGTATACAATTTGTAAAAAATAATTATGCGTACAATATTTTAATCTTACAGTATCGTAGTTTTATACTCACGCTATATTATAAATTTGAAAATAGTTCTGTCTGACGCTTTCACAGATAAATCATTGCACTGATTCTAATGAATGTGGTATGGATATACTTTGATTCTTGAAGAAGGACCTAAGCTACTACTTATCGCGATAACCAACGTATAACATATTTTTCTAATGACTTTATGAACGCAGCAAGAAAAAAAGCAAGCATTTCTAGTCTATATAAATGAAACCTTTTTCATCCTCAGAGTTTTTTGATCACTTAAAAATTACATCAAAGTGAAATTTATGTTACTTTCTTTAACACAATTAAAAAGCTGACCCTAAAGTCAGTCAAGAATCAAGCAGATATAAGTTTCCTTTTTTATCAGGTTTAGCAACATCGGACAAAGCAAAGTCATACTGCTCTAATGAAATTAAGCTTGTTTTTTTTTCTTTAAAAACAAAAAAAAGTTTTTCAATTAAGTGAACTGTACCTATTATGTGTTAGTCTCTGTCTTAGTCTATTTAGTCTGAGTTTTTATCTGATTTATTTCTGTACTGTGGATTGTTTTAATTTTGTTGATAAAAACAGCTGTTTATTTGGCTGCTTCACCCAAAATTTGATTCACCATCATGATAAGATAATCCATTAATAGTATAAATATGAAAGTTTATGAGGATAGGTGTGTGAAGACTTCTACATACAGCGTAAGCAAAAACATACTGGGGCGCCACCTACCAAAGATACACCGGATTACGGAGAAACAATTCCTGTATCGCGTTATAGAAATTCTCACGACGGTTAGGAACAGGTGTTAATGTTGGTAAGCGCTGAACACCTCGCCTGGTTAGTGAATGCCCCCTTTGCATTGAAAGGACATAACATCCCTTCCGACGTAGAGATGTTTGTTAATCAAACAAAACTTAAATTTGGATAATCGAATCTTTGATTTACAAAGAACAACCCAAAACAACAAATTAATTATTTCCATATTACTTGAAACCAATTGTTATGATCGTCTTTCACGATATCATTTCAAAAGAAATTTATAAATTTAATTTTAACTTCTCAGCACATTTATATTTTTCCTTTCTGTTTAACACTTTATGATTAACACAAAGAATACTTTTTAGAAGATTATTCCTGTTGCCTTTATCACTAATGAAAAAGTACGAAGAAAAACATCGAAATTCTTATTGCTCTTTTACGTCTTTGGAGGATACTTTTGTCTCATTTTTCATTTCCTGCTAGCTTTGTATGCTAGTATGTCGGTTATCGTGATAAAAACCCAGTCCTTCTCGAAGGTCTAATCTATCTCTATAACGAAATTCATCCAAATCGGTTCCGTGGGTTAGGCGTAACAGAAAGACGAATAGATAGACAGACTTTTAAATTTAGAATATTAGTATGGATATCTCTTGTCCTGATTGGAAATCGAACATACGATTACTGGATAGCATTCTGCTAGATTACCATACCTATCACTATTAATAAAAAAAGTAATATAAAGTTATTTCGATCATCGCTTTGATATTTTTTCACAGATTGAGTTATTAGACATTTCTATTGTAGTTATTATTTAAATAAGCGCTTTTCTTAAACGAACATTAGCTGTTCAAAAAGATTATAATCTACACCTGCTGCTAAAATTAAACTCAAACCGAATACATTTAATCGGCTTAACTTCAGTCAGTGTTCACACCCTCGCACTGGCATTACGTGACGGCTGTTCCGCTAAGATATCGTGCCAACATTCGCTTCGCCTAACTTATATGCTAATTTTCGTTAGCAGGTTAGTACATATTATATATAAATTTTACTGCACACTTAAATCCTAAATTCCTCCCAATAGATACGACTTCCATAAAAAAGACGTTAAGAAAGCTAACATAATGATATCGTGATAAAGAGATATTCAAAACTAAAAATAATTTAAAAACAAAGGTTCTTTTGAAATATAATTTCTTCTTTTTTTGTGATCTAAAAGCCGAGCTATAGGTTAATTGCTAAGTGAAAAGAATAACAAATGGATTTTACTGTTTGTAAGTTACTTTTCTATAACCCGAATAAATAAAAAATATATGCGTAATATTACTTTTTAAAATGAAAGCGCAAACTTTAGAGGTTTTAACCTTTGCCCTTTATAAGGAGAATGTTTGCCTATTTATTCAAATGTTCTAAATTTAGGATTTCACAAATCCATGTAATCGATATCAAACATGCCATGAGTGATATTATAAACACCCACGAGACTACACATTCACTCCTGTATTATGAAAGGTGTAGGCAGAGAGGTTTTAAACGCCTACATACTGCCAACTACAACATGGACCCACCCACGTAATAGTGGTCAAGCCTCTTGTCTGTCCATCAACTAGCCATTTTATGAATTAAAAACGGTAACAATTTGGCAATATACTCGTAATATAATAAAACAAAATATAAATGGGAAACAATGAAAGGTAAGGATACTGTTTAAACTTATGGATTCGAGATTGTTAGTAATAGCTCGATACTAGATCGGAAGAAAGTGAAAGTTTGAAGAAAGGGGCTAGCAGTGGATAAATGTCGACTGTTCAAGACCGGGATGAATGGCGCTCTTTTGGGGAGACTAATGTACGGCGATGGCTGCGATAGGCTCATTGATTGCACGAACGGGGTTCAATAAGGCCGTTGTCAGGAAATCATATCTATCTCACTGGCATTTTAATTGGTCAACATTCTTCAATTAGTAGTAGTGGAAAATAACTAGAGAACTTTGCCGTAATGCATATTATGTAGCATCAGACATCTATTCACATGGGCGTGCATTGATGAAATTCAGTAGAGTATTTTTTTGGTTTTTTGCTGCACATATCCACCTCTTTTCAAACGACTTCAAAAAAGTAGGAGGTTCTCAATTCAACTGTATTTTTTTATGTTTGTTACCTCAGATCAGTCATATTTTAACATGGTCTAGTAAAACTTCTTTACACACCCGACAAGGGGAGTAAGCTGCTGAATGATGACGGCGTTACGAAAAGTGTGATCGGACGAGGCAAACGGAAGTTGAGAGGAAGATATAATTAGTGAATATAGAAAGAGAGAGAATCACGTTTGATATATTCTTATGATAAAATCATCTGGGACCTTGGGAGAACCACGCTTCGGCATGAATGGGCTGGCTTGACCGGAGTGATACCACAGCCTCACAGAAAAAACCATGTTTCATCGAGTGAATGAGGATACCGGAGGCCCATACACCTCTCCCTCCCCCCATCCGCCTTCCCATCCCCCTCCCCATCCCCAAAGGCCGGCAACGCACTTATGACGCCTCTGGTGTTGCGGGTGTCTGTGGGCGGCGGTAATTGCTTACTATACGTAGAGGTGATACGTCTGCTCGTTTGCCCCTATTCCATAAAAAAATCTAATAATTACGTAGCTAATATACAGTTTCTATAATTTGTATCTTTTTTTTTTTTATACTTCAGCTGCCCCAAAATGACTCTGCTCTGCCTGATGGAAAGCATGAGCAGATTCCAAGAGCGGTGGTCACCATCCTCAATGCGAATAAGGATATTGCAACATGGTGACCCACACTATGGCCGCCTAGTGAGATGCTTTTTTACGCCCCGCTTAAAGGACCCGGGATCATAGTGGGAGGGAAACACGTGCGCTGGAAGTGAGTTCCAGGTTTTGACCGCTCGGCACAGAAAGGAGGAACCGAAGCGATGAGTACGAGATCGAATGTCTACCACTCTGAAGCGGTGACTTCCAAGGCCGGCACGTGTTGTTCTGTAAAGGAAGGGGAGGGGGGGACCAGTTGGAAGAGCTCTTCAGAACATTTTTTTTTAATAATATTTATAATATTTAATTTAAAAAAAAATCATTCTCCGTGATACAGGCGATAGAGTACTGCCATAGAGGCGACATCTCTGTACAAACGTCCTCTGGTAACAATTCATTTGCTATGTATTTCGTGAATCTCTAAAGCTTAGTTGTTTCATATAAAGTGTATTGTAGGTTTTGATATTATACTGTTGGGATATAGTCCGTAAGAGCTATGTAGGAAATTATGTAGATAGAATGTGTCGGTGTAGTCAGCGAATAGACCCTGAAATTATTATTATAATTTTAGTTATTCTAGGAATCTAGTACACGCGCATCCTGAATTGAAGGTATATTCAAATACAATACAAGTTAGGATACGCTTAAATTGAAATTTTGCCAGTTACATATATATTATGAAAAAAATCTCCATATTCTAATCTTTTAGCAGACACAATATAATTCTACGCTTATAACCACTTTTATTTCAGGGCACTGAATTGTGTTTATATAAAATGACGCAGTGACGCTGACGCATGCAAGCTCGTTTACGTCTCCTATTGCCCGTAGCGTAATAATTTGCCCCCGTTTTTGTTACATTCGTTATTGGTGCTCCGCTCTTATTGTCTTAGCGTGATGATGTATAGTCTATATCCTACCTCGATAAATGAGCTTTCTAACATTGAAATAATTCAAATCTGTACTGTGTAATGGATTCCAGGTTTTTTTTTTATGAAATATTGTTAAGAGTGTCTGGTATGTTGGTACCATATGAACAAGTGTCCGATTAATAAATAAAAAAGTAGTTTACTTTTCTTTTTACCAGGTGGAAAACTTTTAAATTGAAACCTTAAAATTAATAATAATACTAACCACATCTCACCAACGGTTGTATATCCAAAGTAGTAAGTGCCGTAGAAATTACTTTAAAATCAGACTTTTCATTGTACATGATCGTATTCATAGACTTACTTATATAAGACCCGCATAAACTTTGTTCTACTAAACACTGTTGAAGTAAAAGCTCTTGATTAAACAATTCACTTAAGTACAAAACTATTCTCGAAGTGAAACGATACCAAAATTGGTAGAGTTAAATTTGTAAGTAAAATCTAATGCTATAGAATCAACGAAATAAATTTTGATGTATTTTAAGTATTAAAATATCTTCAGAGTCTTAAATTAAATATTGAACATTTTTTTAAGTATAAATACAACTAGTTGTTGCCCTTGGGTCCGCCCGCGTGTATGTCGGTTATCGCGGCAAATAGTAGCCTATGTATTATTCTGGAGTATAAGCTATATACTGTAAAGTTTCATTCAAATCCGTCCAGTAGTTTTTGCGTGAAGAAGAAACAAACATACACACTCACAAACTTTCGCATGTATAAGTGTGATGTGATTAAAATCCGCCAATGCACTCTATTATGGATTATTTAACACACAAATTTTTATGTATGAATAGAGGAGATATTTGCTTTTTCCATTTCAGTGCTGCGAACTTTTGGCAAACGCAAACGAGAAGTCATACAACTGCTTCTGTTATTCAGTTCTGTTTTCGGATTTCAAAGACAAGGATGTTGTTTTCGCCTTTTTTTTGAACTGTTAACAAAAACAAAAGTTTCTGCACTTACCTACACGAAAACCATTATTCAAATATTTTTTTCTACTAGGATGTTTGAGTTGGGTAAAGTGCCAAGTATTCATGTCTCAGATAGTCATTAAGAGAATGTATCAGTTTTTGTTGCCAGGATGAAACCTATGCTAAAGCTTACAACTAAGAATTTACTGACTACATTAGTGACAAGGGTAAAACGTAAAATTAGGTAATGATATAGATAGGATGTATTTTCGTTGTTAAAGCAGGGTCTTGTGTTAACCAAGTAGGTTAATACACTACAAATTTAAGTATTCTTTACCAGGTAAATCTATGGATGAGTAATCATTCTTATTTAATAAGCATAAGCAGAATCCAAGAGTGGTGGTCACCATACTGCGAATGCAGACAATGCACCAATGCAGCATGCTGACCCACACCATGGCGGGCTTCTACATCATTGGGCCTCCGGTCTCGCATTTACCAACGAAACACGACAGCATGATCGCTGTTATTTTATGTTGATTTTCTGTGCGAGAGTAGTACTGCCCCATCAAATCAGCATGGCTCTACTACCTTAACTAAGATAGCTAATTAAGTGCTCCCGCCCGGGTCTCGCAGAGCACGGTTATCATACGAACAACTGTAGCATTGGTAACGAGTAGTTAGACTCTTATAAAGTTCGATAACAATATTTTATTTAAAAAAAAAAATCTTCGATATTGATAGATGCAAATCGTATCACTAGATTAAAATTAATATCAACAAAGAAAACTAACCAGAAACCGCAGAGGAAAAATATGAAGGCAGGCTAAAGAATAAAATCGTAAAATGTTCCAAGACACAATCTACTTTCTACGACGATATTTTACTGCCTTATGTCGTTAGATGAAATGTTAGCATAAATATCTAAAAATAAAATGTATCTTCAGTGTGCAAAGATGTCGCAAGGATACATCGTCTAAATATTTTCCAACCATCGCAGCCTTAGCACGGCTTGAGGCACCGGTGCCAATCTCGCGACAAATAACGTTTTAAAATAGCAACTTTGGAAAATAGAGATACAATTCTCTGAACCATTTAATAGTGATTTATGACCTGAGAAAAAATTCAAGTTTTCACATTAACGAGTTGAGTGTCAGCTTTATTGTACAACTTGGTTCCGGCTTTGCAAAGTTAGGAAATATTGTTGTAAGCTTATGCTTAAGCCGCAGTTTGAGTTATCTTAGTATATTCAAAAGTATGAAAGTGTATTCTCAAAGATTCGACTTAAAATATTATCACAGTTATATTATGTGCAATTGACACTCTTGCAAGTGTGTTTGTTTATTAGTCCTTTAAGCAGAAAAGGCTGGCACCTGGTGGGGCAGAACATGTATCATCAGTTAATAGTATAGATCCTCAGTACTAAATTACTAATCTAACAAGTAATGTGTTTAAAATATTTATGACAATATACTGTGACTAATACATTGGTATAAGATAAAATCAATCATTATAGAGATCAGGGTACCGTCTGATCCTAAAATAGTTTTTTTTTATAGAATAGGGGGCAAACGGGCAGCCGTATCGCCTGATGACAAGCGATTACCACTGTCCATGGACATCCGCAACACCAGAGGCATCACAAGTGCGTTGCCGGCCTTTGGGGGATGGGGGATGGGCCTCCGGTATTCTCACTCACTCGGTGAAACACAGCGCAAACGCTGTTTCACACCGGTTTTCTGAGAGGCCGTGGTATCACTCCGGTTGAGCCGGCCCATGCATTAGACCACCTACTTACTACTTTAGCTCGAAATATTGCTCAGTGCACAATTTTTCAACTTGATGGGATTTGAATCTATGAACTCGAGTTCACTACAATTTTAATGACAAATATTAGTAACTATCAGACCCACGCAACCTCGTTTGAGTCTCCTATTGCACGTAGCGTGATAATATTCCCCCGTTTTTGAAAAAAATTTCACTGGTGCTCCGCTCCTATTGGCCTTAGCGTGATTATATAAAGCCTTTAGCCTTCTTCGATAATTCAAAACTGAAATAATTTTTCAAATCGGACCAGCGGTTCCTGAGATTAGCGGGTTCAAACAAACAAACTCTTCAGCTTTATATATTAGTATAGATATATAGAGATTATTATATAGAGATTATATAGAGATTATTGGAATACTATTTTATTTTACTTTACGCCGTCTGTTTTTCACAAACAGTATTTAGTTCGTTTTGATAGCGTAAATAAAAGTATGACAAAACCCAATACAATCAATGATAATGTGACTAAATCAATGTTCAAGCCATTCTGAATACGACAGTCCTTGTAAATATTGACCTAAAACACTTTTTCCTTAAGGTCTCTCATATTGATCAGGCAAAGCAATAGCAGTTTGCTATAACAATAAAATATTATGAGATTTTTTGCATACTCTTGCTTTCATGTAACGGCCGGAACGATTTGGAAACTGGTACCAAATTTGAATAGGCAAACTTTTTTTAGCAACAAAATGTAGATCTAATGGTTTTGATGCAGAAGGTAGTAAATGGTTTAAAAATGAAGATTTATTTAACAAGGAAACCTTTAAAAAATATATGTATTAATTACGTAACTAATGATTGCCCGCGGCTTCGCTCGCATTTAATAAAAGAATGCTATGTTACTTCTAATTCCTCCAAAAATTGTGTATAGAGTTTAATGATGATTCGGCTCAATAGCTTTCGCGTGAAAACGTAACTAACAAACTTACATTCACATTTATAATATTAGTATAATTAGGATATTATCAACATTATCATCGTTTTTTTCTTTTCTCAATTTTATTTAGAGTTGACGTCATGTGCAACAACAACAACAAACAACAGATGTTATAATTTTTATGGCGCCATTATTTGACACCATGTTGTTTATTTGTCTACTTATAATAAAATCGCTTTAGAGAAGTAGAGGATTAAAAACAAGTAGACAGGATTAAAATAAATCGCAAGTCCCAACTTGCAAATAAGACAGACTGGAGCAGTTACAAGTGACCAAAGTCGCATTTAAATCCATTTTGGTAATTGAAGCTCCAATCACTAAGAAAGTGATATTAAATGACCTTGTTGCCGAATATGAAAAAAAATTGACCATTTTGTTCACTTCGATAACCTAATCGTTAGTGATCATATCTTCAGTCCTTTGATAGTTCATAAAGAGGATTACCATTCGCAAACCTATAGAAATATTATCAGATTTTTCCAAAACTCAGCGAATACTAAAACGAAAATCTAACACCATTCAAGTATCATGTATGTACTTGCCGAGTCCTGTACGGGTGCGAAATTTATAAACACAAATTCAAAGCAATTTTAACTTAACTTCAGAGGTGTTAGAGTTGATTTCTCTTTAGAAATCGTTTATTTTGATGCTATCACATATTACGAACTGTAATTTCGAACGGTATGTGCTCTATTCTCGAGGGTATATGGATGATTATCATTTAAAGTGAATGTAGATACGATTGGTATAGTTGAAGGTTTTTATAGACTTATATTGTTCACAGTGTTGTGATGCGTAGATGTTTTATTACGCGGGTTGCTTGTCGATATCAAGTAATAACATTGTGTATAAAGTTAGGGCACACTCAAGTAATAAATAAAATCTTACGCTGCCGTAAGTTAAATGATTTTGTTAAGGTAAATTAGACTATAACACAATGTACGGTAGATAGAAATTTCTTGTGATGTTGAGTATTTGTAAGGTACGTAAGTATGGCCTGTGTTTTGTCAATATGGGTCAGTCATCATGAACTTAATCGCTGCTTACGGTTAGTTATGGTAAGTATCCTTTTATGCACAAGTAATTTCCACTATTTAATGGCATTCGTAAAAAAAGTAGGTTTTCTGAAACGTGTCTGCATAAAATCTAATGCATATTACTTATAAAAATGAGGGATGGTTTTAATGTTGTAAATCCTTGTTTAAACAAGGGATGATTCTTTAACTTGTAAATCCTTGTTTAAATAGTCATGGCGTATTGGTTAGGGCCGTCCTATGAGTTTTAATTCAAAGCGAGTGCAAATCGTATACTGGATTTTTTTGGATGTATGTATATAAATTCACACATCAGTGAAAAAAGTAAATACTATATATACATTCTAGAATTAAACTCACTCGTACTTATTCCACTATTTTACTTATAGTGAAAAAAGTACAAGTGTGTTTAATTCTAGAATGTATTTGAATAAATTCCATCAAGTGTCTACAATCGAGAGTATAAATTAAATTCCACATAGCTTTTGTCCCAACTTTGTAATATTACATTCTAAATTTGATGCCTTTGGTCAAGAAACGATCGTTATCTATTATCCAATAATTTGTAAGAAACTAATTGAACATTTTCAGCTCAAAAGACCTCAACGTGAATATCCTGTAAAGATATCTTGTAATTTTTAAAACCATGACTGAAAACTTAACTGACAGTGCACTGAAAGATTGACAACCCTTTGTGAACTGTTAAAACAATATTCATGTTAGTCAATATCTTCTCAATAAACTCAAAGGCTTAAAGAAACACTTTGATAAGATAAAATCAAACTCATCTGTTACAAGAATCTTAAAATGTTTGAGAAGGTTTTGAATCTATCTCAATATTAGACGTTTTGAGCGTTTGATCTCTTTAGTTCAGTTTTCATTCTAGCAAATAGCTCCTAGATACTAAATATATTTTTAACCGACTTCAAAAAAAGGAGGAGGTTTCTCAATTCGACCGTATATATTTTTTTTATCTGTGTTCGCGGATAACTTCGTCGTTTATGAACCGATTTTGATAATTATTTTTCAATGGAAACGTGATATCCCGACGGTGGTACCATGATAAGGACACTAAGATCTGATGATGGCATCTAAGAGAAATCGAGTCAAACCTTGAAGTCGGTTTTATTTTTGTTAAAATTTTACTTGTGTACTTAATATCTAATAATACCGTGGGAGATGGGCACGCTTCGGCATGCATGGGCTGGCTTGACCGGAGAGATACCACGGCCTCACAGAAAACCGGTGTGAAATAGCGCTTGCGCTTTGTTACACCGAGTGAGTGAGGGTACCGGAGGCCCCTACCCCAACTCCTCCCTGCATCACTTACCCCATCCGCCAAAGGCCGGCAACTTACTTGTGACGCCTCTGGAGTTGCGGGTGTTCATGGGCGGCGGTAATCGCTTACCATCAAGCGATATGTCTGCTCGTTTGGCCTTTTTATAACATATGAAAAAAAACTGTCATGGTTAACTAGATATACCTAGGGTTAGTTTTGAAGGATGGCATGCGGTCAAAAGATATTTATGACACACATTTTGGAATTTATGGAAGTATCAATCACTCATCGCGCTGTGTTCAGATATAATTTGTAGTACCTAACTAGTTTCGGTATATTCTTTTGAAAACCTATTCATGAAATAGTATTTATCACTTTTCTATCTGTCTACGGTTATGTATCGATGTCGATCATGCTCTGCTACTAGCCGCTGTTAACTTATTGAAGCATTTCCGTAGTTTGGCCGAAACCATAGACTATCTATAACAAATATCACAAGGAGCCAAGAATGCTAAACTTTGTCGGTAACTTGTATTTCTATCCATCACCAAATTGCACTTGTCGGTGTGGTATTTTCAATCATTATATACAAGTTGCAAAATTAATTGTAGGAGAGTTTGTTTGGTTGTATTAAGCTTTCTTTGTGAGTTTTTCTAGTACTTTATTAAAGTATACACTTGGCTAAGTATTTGAGTAATTAGTATATTTATTCTAATTAGTATATTTATACTAATTACTAAAATACTTAGCCAAGTGTCTATCTAGATCTAATCTAGATTCGATTGATAATCTTGAGATCGTTTAGCGGTTACATCCCAACCCAATGATGCACAAGCATCTAAATAGGCCCCCTACATATGGGTCACCATGCATATGTATGTTGCATTGTCTGCATTTGCAATGAGTATGGCGACCCTACTCTTGGATTCTGCTCATGTTTTCCATCAGACAGAGCAGAGTCACTTTGGCAGGCTCATATATAAAACAGAAATATTTAAAATGTGCTTTTATCCTTTTACCTCAATGTCCACTATAACTGGAACTGTTACTGTAACGACGTCTTTGGTACAAAAATTTATACTGGTACTCGCTAAACAAACCTAATAGCCAGTAGGTTTATTTAGCGAGTTTTCAATAATTACTTTTCGAACGACAATAATTTTGTATTTTTAGGAAGGCATATTAAGTGTTTTCTCCAAATATATTTGTTGTTTAAAAAAAAACATCCTCGCCCGTCTATGTTATCTCCTGCAAGACCGCACACACGCGTGGCAAAAAGATATTTCGAGAAATTTATGAGGTTAGTTACAATGGTAAAATTTTAAGAGAACTTCTTTGTAACTTGAAAGGGGTAATAAAAAATTCTCTTAAAATTTTCCTTTGAAACTCTGTTGAGAGTCAACCGAATACGGCAGTTGGAAGTTTGAAAAAAATATAACGTCCTAAAACTTACTACTCTTAAAAGTAAAAATGTAATTTTAATACATCCAAAAACAACTTAACTTGATATAAAAAAGGAAAATTATAGCAGTGCGCTACAAGAAAAATTGTAAACTAAAATTGTCAGTGAAAATCAAAAAGGAATCACGAGATTGTGATTATCAATTTATTATTATCATAGGTCATCATACCTTGCTACTTGCTTGCTTGCTAATGCAGTTTATTTATTTGGATATCGACTAAGTAAATCTAGCCATCATTATATTAAACTAGCTGATTCGGCGAATTTCGTTTCACCTTATTTATTTTTATGGACACTTTCTATAGTGAAGGCAATATAACACCTCCTTTTTTTTCTTCTATACAATCCTGATAATGACAAATATAGATTAGTTCTTTCGCGCGACTCCGCCCGTGTGTTTGTCGCTTATCGCAGCAAAGAGTAGTCTATGTTCTTTCTCAAGAATCAAAGTAGCTCCATGCCAAGTTTAATTGAAATCGATACAGCGATTTATCCATGAAACAGGACAGACAGAATTACTTTTACATTTATAATATAAGTATGGATTATATTCTAAGCTTTATTATATTTGCATTTAATACTTAAGAGTTTACTGCTATCATCAGCATTAGCCTATTGCAATTTACGGGTGTCAATATCGCCTATACCTTTCCCATTGCTTGCCACTCTGATCGATTTACTGCTACAATTGTTATACATTATCTATACAAATAAATAAAATTGGAGTGTCTGTTTGTAATGTTAAAATAACAGCTTTTTAATCAGTGCATATGTATGTATACATGATACATATACCAAAACATTTACAAAAATGTTTTTTTGTCTGTCTGTCTGTCTGTCTGTCTGTCTGTTCCGGGTAATCTCTGGAACGGCTGGACGGATTTTGACGAGACTTTCACTGGCACTGGCACTTGAGTAACTTAGGCTACTTTTTTTTAGACTTACTTTGTCCCGCGGCGTTACTCGCGGTACAACAATAACCGCGGGTAACAAGGGGTTCAGCTAGTTTTAAATAAATTGTGGTATAAAGCACACTTTATAATTTTAATGGCAGCCATAAGTTTCTCGTAATACTTACGAAATAAGGACGACATTTTATTGACACGGAAAATAATCAACCACGTTATTTTCCGTGTCAGTAATTTATCATTAATTGCTATACCAACTTCATTAAATCTCTTTGACATGTGGTCCGTAAGAAATTGATTGGGCAACGACAAACAATTTTTGTGAGAATTATATGTGGAATGTAAGTAACACGCTATAATAAGTACAGTAATTAATGAAGATTATACATATATATAAATATATAAAATTTATAATCTCGATTGTCGACACTTGATGGAACTTATTGTAATACATTCTAGAAATAAACTCATCAATAGAAAAAAAATATAGTGGAATAAGTACAAGTGACTTTATTTCTAGACTGTATATATATATATATTTCTATATGTTGTATTCGATTAACATGGTAACCTCACTTCACACAACTCACACTAAGACGTCTAATCCTAAGCTAGACGCAGGATATACATGAAACGATCGTGGTTAGAAATAATAATATATGAGTACGTAATGCCATTGACGAACCTAAGCGAAGCCTAGACTACCTGAATGGGATATTTCCCATCCAGGTAGTCTCGGCCTCGCTTCGCATATATAAAAACAACTTACACACAAAACACACAACAGAAACGGGACTACAATCGTAAAAGATACAATTGTACCTATAGTGACGAAAGAAGACTAGGAGGGTCACCCCAAGAGACATGAGAAATAACGGCACGGACACAATTATTTATCCTTGACACTAAACACCAAACCAAGAGGTACATAAAGATTTTTCTAAGCTTAATCAATGGTTCCGTATAATGATGGATACGAACTCTATTCATCCCGTGTGTATTATCAGAACCGATTAAGTGTGTGTACCTACACGGGATAGCACAGGATATCACATCATGGTCTGGATGTGTTAATAACAGCAGTTCCCGGATTCCTCCCGTCTCAGGCGCAGAGTGGCACACCGTGTGGTTTTAGTCGGTTCGATTCCGACACACCGCCCGGTGGAGTAACGGCCCGAGGGGACTTCCACACGTAAACAAAAAAGAAAAATGGATATCACATCATAAAGACAAAGAAAACCTTTTCGCAAACCACCTTGTCTAGCCATGTCTAGCAGTGTACTTGTAAAAGCTGCTGATGTTGATCTAAAAATAATATTAATCCAGCGTTAGGATTTTACATTTAAAGAACAAATCATTTCCCAGGGGTTAGGCTAAAACCCGAGCTGAAATTATTATTATTTTATTATATAAAGTTGATTTTCATACTACCCTCGTGGGGGCCATAAATTTGTTACAAGTGCTGATTATTATGAATATATTCATCGTAAGTTTGTGTAAATTATTGCTTGTGATAACATTATACTTATAATGAATTTAGTTCATAATTTTCACGTTCAACGTAAATATTTATAGGTTCAGAAGATAAACTTTAAATTATGTTATTTGAAGGTTTTGCTTGTAAAATTTATTCTTTCGTGGAATGTTTACATAATTTTTTTATTAATTTATTTATAAAACTTCATTGTAAACTTCTGCAGTATAAACTTTGTACAGACAAACAAATATGGAGATCTACATTTGTAATTACAATAGGCGGTCTTAGAACTCGCGGCGATGTCTTCCAGAATTTGATATATATTGATTTTCAGTAATCCGTGGCGTACTTTTATAATAATCTAGGTAATTAATTTTATATAAAGATATTTACTTATGTTTACTAAACTAATAACCAATCCCCAATCCACTTGTTTGCCCGGCCTCTGATATAAAATCAAAATTATACTACTGATGTATACCGCTTCATCACGCCCTTTTTAACCCCCAACGTAAAAAGACAGGTGTTATAAGTTTGACGTCGATGTCTGTCTGTCTGTGTGTGTGTCTGTCTATGGTATCGTAGCGCTCAAACGATGGACCGATTTCTGATAATGATGCTGCGTAGGGTTTTTAATTTTTTATTTCGAATTCTACTCAAGAGATATTATAGTGCTTAAGTATGCGCGCAAACACAGGTTCCCTCAATCTCATAATTCGATGGGACAACTATGCCGGCACACCCGGGGAGAGATCAGTCGCATGACTGACGACTTAATGTGCTCTTAGGGGTTAAGATCCAATTTCCAAAATCCGGACTGTTATTTAGCATTTCTATAATCATAATAACTGAATAACATTATTTATTGTGTTCAGGATTCGAACCCGAGACCGATCAGCAGTCGCATACACTAACTGCTAGATCAACGAGGCTGACGCGTTTGACTATACACACTTTATGAAGATAGACCAAATATTTATATTAAACAAAGGGCTTATAAATTACGAATAATAAAATTACACATCGGCTATCAATGGGTTAACTGTACCGTGACAGACAAACACGCTAACGTCTCGTCTGGTTCTGTATCAGTAGCCGGAAGCCAGTCGGGTATTTGTGGCGTGACTTACGGCCCGCTTCCGCCCGCCATATTTGCTTTACTTACACCACGTCCGGGGAACTTACGTAATAGCGTTTGACAAATAGTTTGGTAATCGATCAGTAAATACTATCAGTCAATATAGTAGTTTAGTTTTTAATATGTTTTTAAGCATTAATAAAAGGATTAAGTAGCATATTATGAATGTTCACCTACTTTTTCCCGTTGTATGTGTATGATATGTGTATTGTATGTGTTTTCCTTATTCTATAATTATCACTTTAACGTAAATTCTTCTTATGTATTGAACAGATAACTAATACACCTGAATATTCGCCGTTGTAAAAAAATACAGTATTTATTAAGGTACAGGTTTGCCTATTTTGCTTTTTTTCACTCTATACTGTATAACTTGTAGGTACAGTTGTCTAGGGCTGTCAAAACATTTCCAATTTGCACAAAATTAACAGCCAATACCCTAGAGCGCGGGATAGATAAGCCGTCGATATTTCGAGTGTCGAACGTTCAACTGATCCTGTGACGTCACACTACATTATGTCTAGCTACTCTAATGGCATTTCACCGTAAATAATGAAATAGGACGGTTACATGACGATAAATTGACTTCATATAATAAATTGAATGAATCGTGACAAAGCATTAACCGTAAAAAACGTTGTGAAATAATTCTTGCTTTGACAACCCTGGGAAAGGTCAAGGTTAACCCTGCTTGTGCTTTATATTTTGTAGTAAATGAAAATGATCCCATTTGTTTCCCAACATCCTGTTCTGTCATGGATTTCCCGAGAGACTACAGACGTTTCTTTAGAAAGCTTTTTTTACAGGTTTTGTATCGAAGTGTCATAGTGTATACTTTTGACAATAGAATTAAAGTCAAGGCATCTTCGGAGTAGAGGTATATCCTAACTGAAAAACAAATTTGAAAATTATTTTACTTCTTAATTTTTTTTTATTTATAAATTGAACTTGTAATTAGACGTATGTCAATTTTTTCAATAGTATGATATTGTTATATTTTTTTACGTACTTAACATTTCGTAACAAGAAAAAATAAAAAAACTGTAACTTTACTGCGTAAAAACTAATGATACAATTTACATAGGTCATGTCACCTGGACTATTATTACGAATACATTAACACCCTAATCTTTAAAATGGGTTCAGTAATTATGGCGCTAAGGTGGAATATGCATGCAAGCACTAGTCGAATGCAGGTTTTTAGAGATTACTACTAGGGTTTTTTCTTTTTTATGACACAGATGGAAATTGACTACCGCCCTCTAAAAATACCTGCAACTCATAGGGTTCTCTAGAAGAGAAATCAATGTTATGTTAAACGACTGATGCAGAAGTACCACTAAGTATGTCTCATTAGATTGCTAGGCAATGAAAAGGAAAGATTTTAATTAAATGAAATGAAATCATTTACTCTACACCATTTTTGAAAGCTAAATATATATCCCAGTAAATGTTAACATCCAAATTAAGAATTTCCTCTTTTAAAAGGTCGATTAAAATACATTACATTACAACAAAGCCGTATAAAACTGTAATGTATTTTACAGCATCAAAATCATAATATTTAATGTTTTAAAAAGCTTAAAAACTTTCATGAATGAATAAAACCTTCATCACTCATACCCTTCAAAGTATGATTCAAAGCAAGCAATTTAGAATATCTTGGATGAAGAGACTAAGTGACTTTGGCCATTAAGGCTGTGGCGAGGCTTGGCTGCTCATAAAATTTCCCCAAAAAGGTGTGGATAGGAAATTCTACTTCCTTCGGAAACTATCGCAGAAATTCTACAGGCTATTATATTTTCTAAACGAAATCATATTTTTAGTGTCGTTAATGTAGTGGGAAGTTTAATAAGAAAAGTTTGTGGAATGTTCAAGTCAAAATTGTTTTATGCTTCACTTGTTTATTGTGCAGTTTTATGGGATTGTTTATATTATATTCATGTTTGTAACAAATTTTGGGCGTCTTAAAGATTCTGTTTATCTAAACATGTATTTAAATGAACAAATATTACAAGTATTTGAAAGCCAGCGCTTGTATAATTACAAAGACAAGTAGAGTAGCGTTTGTAATTATTTGTTCAATAATAAATATAATAAACTAGCTGACCCAGCGAACTTTGCACCGCCATACTTTTTTCGTGAACATTTTCAAAATTACCGGATTAAATTGTTTTAGTAGTTATATCCGTCTTACTTTCCCACGGATTGTGTACAGTGGCGGACTTAGAAAATGTAACACTTCTAGTAAAAAAAAATCTTGCATACACACCTTGTCCTGACAGTAACATACACATAAGAGAAAGAATTATCCAATATGGTTCAGTGGATCTGAACTTATGCGCGTACACATTTCGGTGATTCATTTTTATTTAAATAGATTTATTTTTTATATAGATTTATATAAGTTTGATAAAATAAAATAAAGTTACATCGATGTCAGGCAATTTAATCTTGTTGATTTTAATCTATAAAATATAAATATACAATCATCGTGCTGCGTTGTTGCTCACGATGAATTCCGAGACGACGAATAATTCCATTCCGGCGGTCGATTTTCACATTTTTTTTTAAATCTTCATAGTTTCGCTGGCCTGATAATAGGTTTATATTTGACTGCCTCGTTGGTCTAGCGGTTGAAGTATGCGACTGCTGATCAAGAGGTCTCGGGTTCGAATCCCGGGTCGGGCCAAAAAGTGTTATTGAGTTTTTCTGATTATAGAAACACTAAAATAACAGCTCGGAGTTTGGAAGTTGGGGTCTGAACCCCCGTGCCTCGGAGAGCACGTAAAGCTGTCGGTCCTGCGCCTGATCTCTCCCCGATCGTGTCGGTGAACCGTCCCATCGGATTAATGAGAGAGAGGGAACAGAGAGTGCACTTGTGTTCGCGCACACATTTGTGCACTATAATATCTCCTGCGTAGTTGGTTGGTCTCTGTTGAGACTGGCCGCCGTGGCCGAAATCGGCTAGGAGAATATCATCATATCATCAATAGGTTTATAACAATCACGCTTAGACTAATAGAAGCAGAATATGATTGAAATAAGACGTAGATGACGTTGCATGGGTCAGCTATTCTATTTATGTAAACATGATTGTGTTCATTGGTTTATCTAAATATACATGTATTGCCCGTAGCGTGATAATTTTCCCCCGTTTTTGTAACATTCTTAAATAGTGGTTCACTCCTGTAGGTTTTAGCGTGATGATATATAGCCTATAGCCTTCCTCGATAAATGGGCTATCTAACACTGAAAAGACTGAAAAGAATTTTTCAAATCGGACCAGTGCTTTCAGAGATAAGGGCTTTCAAACAAACAAACAAACTCTTCAGCTTTCTATATTAGTATAGATTTAAGAATATATAGCTAGGCGTTCATCAGTAGTTTTAATAATGAATTATTTATACGGATTCTGCCTAGACGACTCTCTGATATGTATCAACTTGCTATTTAAATGTAGATTAAATGAAGGAAAAATATCAATTTTCTTACAAGGTTGATTTTTAATTCAATTTTATACTAACGCTTATGACTGTAAAATATTATTTTCTTCACCACAAACTATAATCTAGAATATTCCAAAGAATTTCCCTCGCAATAAATTGATGGAACGCCTCAGGGATCGCCTTAATAACTTTTTGATAATGATTTAGAGGCAAGTCTTTTTTCTACGAACCCCAGGCTTTATACCGCGAAAGTTTAACTGAATTTAGTGGCAGTTTGCGGAGCTATACGTTATGGTAATATGTGTTCTTTATTCGTTTTATGTGATCTTGTTTAACAAGATTCTTTTGGCCATATTTGTGATTAAATTTTCGTGTTTGGGTTCCGTAGGTCCAACAAGGAATCCTTATAATTTTATCATATCTACCTCTATCTCTGCAACTAGCTACAACTGGGACAGCAAGCACGTCACATGATAAAAGAGTAGCTTTGCGAGGTCTATTTTCAGTTAATATAAAAAAACAATTCCTAGCTAATCGATTTATCGCACCCTAAACCCCTGCACAATTATTTCATAAAAACCGTTGGCGCCGTTTCTGGTGTACAGATTATATTGTCAGGATAATCAAACGAAGACGTACTTTTTATATGCCCCCACCAAAGCCTATAAAAGCGAGTGAGTGTCAGTTGTCATATCATTTGTTCATTAAATAATTATCGTTCCAATTGTTCTGATGTTATAATAGATGATTATTTTCTGATTTTTATGTTTAATGTTATTTTGTGTAAAAGTCATAGCAAGTGTAACTTATTCTGTAAAATAAATAGCAGTTTACTAAAGATGGATAACTAATTGTTTTTCTTAATAAATTATACTTTTGGTACCTAAAAATATGTATAAGAATTTATCGTATCAAGTTATTAAATACGAGTAGATTAAATAAATTTTATAATTTGCAATTAAGAATGTGTATTAAGAGCAAAATGTTCTTGGTTTAAATTCCACATGGGACAACAATTTGTGCGATCCACAATCTGTTGTTCTAAGTCTGGGGTTTCTTTGTCCATGTCCGTTTCTAATATGTTTGTAACGTCCAACAAGACACATAATGTATATTACTAACGCGGGAGTTGACGTAAAAAAATTATACCGTGGGAGAGCCACGCTTTGCCTGGGCCGACTAACCGGAGATATACCACGGTCAGACAGAGAGAAACCGGTGTGAAATAGTGCTTGCGCTGTGTTTCACCGAGGGAATGAGGATTCTCAAGGTATTAGAGCCACGCTGATTTCAGCAAAATCGGGCCGGCTCGACCGGGGCGATACTACCCTTGCACAGAAGATCAGTTTAAAATGACAGCGATCATGCTTTCTTGTTTCGTTAGTGAGTGAGTGCGAGACCGGAGTCATTAGCCCGCCATGGTGTGGGTCACCATGCTGCATTGTTGCATTGTCTGCATTCGCAGTATGGTGACCACCAGTCTTGGATTCTACTCATGCTTTCCATCAGGTAGAGTAGAGGCATTTTGGCAGGGCCAAAAAAAAAAAAAAAAGAAATGCTAGAGGCCCATACCGCCAACCTCTCTACCCTTATCTCTCCTCCCCATCCCCCAAAGGCCGGCAACGCAGTTGTGACGCTTCTGGTATTGCAGGTGTCTATGGGCGGTGATAATCGCTTACCATCAGGCGATACGTCTACTCGTTTGCACGACTATTCCTATATATTATTTTTTTGACTCATAAGTCTCAGTGTTCATGTGTCTGATTTGATAGTTACTACACCATCTGTAGGTTAGATCTATATTTCATCTAAAAGTAGATGCAAAGCAGATCTAAAGAAATTATGTAAATAAATATCTGTAAGTGTCAGAAAATTTCTGCCAATAAAGTAATAACATAAATGAATGCAAACATTTTTCTACTGATTTCTTGTTTATTTATTTAAACTCTAACTTCATACCTTTCCATATTTACAGTTCAACTTAAACATCCACAAATCACTGTCCTGAGTCTGGGTGTTCTTTGTGCCCGTTAAATATCTATACTAATACTAGCTGTTGCCCGCGGCTTTGCTCGCGTGGAAGTTGATCATATGCATTTAATTAAAACTGTGTAAAATAATGTATCAGTAATTTATTCATGTTTTAAACGTATTTATTTATTTATTTTTGATCATTATCCCATTTAAAAGAACTTTCATACAAACATTCGACCCATATTTCAACCCCTTAAGGAGCAGAATTCGCATAAATACTGATATAAGTATTCATCTATTTGTAATCAGAAACATGAAAACGAAAGTTGTTAGATTTCCAAACTAATCAATACATGAAATGCCAATGACTATTTCTCCCCTTAGGGGTAGAATATCCAGAAACGCTTAAATATGCATATTCTCGTTTTTAATTAGTAACCCAAAAATGATATTTTATGTTTCTAACTCAAAAAATGATAGACTTCCATGCAATCTTGCAACCCCTATTTCTCCCCTTAAGGGTAGAATATCCAGAAACCTTTAACCGGTATCTACTCATTTTTAATCAGTAGCCCAAAAATATAGTTTAAAGTTTCCAACTAAAAAAATGATGAGCTTCCATACAAACTTTCAATCCCTATTTCACCCCCCTTAAGGGTAGAATAACCAAAAACGCTTAAATACGTCTCTACACTTTTTTAATCAGTAGCATATAAATAAAGTTTTATGTTTCAAACTTTGAAAATGACGGAATTCCAAACTAACGTATGCACGAAATGTCAACCCCTATTTCACCCCTTAGGGATAGAATATTCAGACACGCTGAAATACGTATTTACTCATTTTCAATCAGCAACCCAAAAGTAAAGTTTCATGTTACGAACTTCAAAAATGACAGACTTCCAGACTAACCTATATGCGAAATCTCAACCCCTATTTCACCCCTTAGGGGTAGAATATTCATAAACGCTTAAATAGGTATCTACTCATTTTTAATCAGTAGCCCAAAAATAAAGTTTTATGCTTCTTACTTAAAAAATGACGAACTTCCATACAACTTTCAACCCCTATTTCACCCCCTTAGGGGTAGAATACCAAGAAACGCTTAAATACGTATTAACTCATTTTTAGTCCCTAGCACGTGAATAAAGTAACATGTTTCTAACTTAAAAAATGGCGAACTTCCATATAAACTTTTAACCCCTATTTCACCCCTTAGGGGTAGAATATCAAGAAACGCTTAAGTACGTATTAACTCATTTTTAGTCAGTAGCCCGAACACAAAGTTTCATGTTTCGAACTTCAAAAATGACAGACTTCCAGACTAACCTATATGCGAAATGTCAACCCCTATTTCACCCCTTAGGGGTTGAATATTCAAAAACGCTGAAATACGTGTTTACTCATTTTTAATCAGCAGCCCAAAAGTAAAGTTTCAGGTTTCTAACTTAAAAATGACGGACTTCCATACAAACTTTCAACCCCTATTTCACCCCCTTTGGGGTAGACATTCTAAAATTCCTTTCTTAGTGCGTGTCTACTTAATAAAAGGATCCTACTCACTAAATTTCATAGTCCTAACTATCATAGTTTACGCTCGGCGATGATGAATCAGTCAGTCAGTCAGTCAGTCAGGACTTACTATTTTATAAGTATAGATAGATATAAAGCTGAAGAGTTTGTTTGTTTGTTTGCACACGCTAATCTCAGGAACCGCTGGTCTTATTTGAAAAAAATCTTTCAGTGTTAGATAGCCCATTTATCGAGGAAGGCTATAGGCTATATATCATCACGCTAAGACCTACAGGAGCGGAGCAACAATGAAGAATGTTACAAAAACGGGGTAAAATTAACGGGATAATAAATAAAACGCTACGGGCAATAGGAGACGCAAACGAGGTTGCGTGGGTCAGCTAGTTTGTTTATAAAGTCCACAACACAGGATGTATTTTCTTACTGCGGGATTTGTCTTTCTAAATAGGTTAATATAAATACTTTACATATTGTTTATTTTTAATGTTCATTGAAAGTGTGTGAATATACAACTTTTTACAGTTAATTTAAGATTACATGATTCTTATTTTTAAACCGCTTCCGTATTTTACTAGAATATAAAATACATTTTGAACGAACATTCCTTCTTCTATGACCGTTAAAAATAAGTTTATAACTTGTTTATGGTACTTTTTCAGATTATTATTATGATAATTAAAAGGCTTACGGGTTTCAGTTCGTAATAAACAGGAAGCTAATAATAGTACTTTTATTAAAATGAGGGAAATTACATACGAATGCCATAATATGGTATTGAGTGGTAGAACTCTGTTCTCTATCTCTGAACTCTGCGAATCTGAGTTCATTCTTAACATTCTTAATAAATATTTACAGAGAACTTTTATTTATATCTCCACTCGCATGTATATTGGTTATCGCGTTAAAAATTCTATGTCCTACTACAAGATTCAAATTACCCCCTTACTTTTACTTCACCTTTAAATCTATACTTAATATTATAAAGCTAAAGCTGTATTTTTGTTTGTTTGAACGCACTAATCTCAGGAACCGCTGGTCCGATTTGAAAACCTCTTTCAAAATTGGATAGTACATTTATCGAGGAAGGCTATAGGTTATATATCATCATGCTAGGACCAATAGGAGCTGAGCACCAATGAAAAATGTTTTAAAAACGTTACTTTTATATTTATAATATTAGAAGGATATATCGCTTTTTATTATTCTTTCAAATCATATATATTGTAGTTTTATGTGATTTTCTTAATTAGACATCTAGAGTTTAGGTATTTTTGTTTATTATTTTCACAAAAAAGACAAGCGCAGATGCCAGCTAAACAGGTAAAAACTGTTGATACTACATATCTTAACAAAAGATATCACGCAGAATAGTCTATGTTTTTTACTGTCCCAATATTCATTGCATTGGTTAAATCATGATAATTGATGGTTGGTAGCGCCAACTGGCTTGGCCAAAGAATTATTGAGCGCTAACACATAAGGCGGGAGCGAGTATATCTTCAGTGACTGTGCACTGCCTGAAAACTGTGTCCACAGAGTACATTGTTATATACTGAAATAGAGGTATATCTCAATCGCTTCTGAAGGAAATTATATAACAACACCATCTGTAGGTTGCGATCAACAACTTTAGTCTTGCTCAACATTTGAAACTATACGTAGTTATATAAACATAGTATACTACTTATTGTATACAGATATACCAATTCAATTAAAACTTTTGTAAAATAAAACAATGTAAAAAATTTAATTACTTTATTTCCTCTTTTTCTTGTTTGCTACATTTAATAAAATCTAAATCAAAATACATTAAATTATCGTTTTTATAAATTCTTTTAAATTAGGTATGTGGACGTTTTTGTTAATTAAATTTGAAATGATATCTTGTAAATTAGATGTGCAGGTTATAAAATGTATGTCTGGGTAGCAAAGCCAGCGACCACCACCATACTCTCTATATTTTATAAATTCTAATTGGTCCTCAGTACAGAGGTTTGACTTGCATATTTTGCAGGATTTAAAAGTTTTAGTTTTAAGTTTTTAAAAAAAATACCCTGCCTTATACTGCAGTGGTCCCATTATTTGTGGAATATTAAATTTTTACTTTAATTTTTTAATTTTTACTTAGGATCACAACAACGTTTAACAAACATTGCGACACGAAAATAAATTGTAAAAAATAAGTCTCTTCCTCAATATTACTCGAAAACAACACAGAAACCTTAGCTCAATTCACGTATTAACAGAGAAATCAGAGAATTGTCATTAGTCACAAGTAAACATTCAAACCAAAAAAGCCGGTATGAATATGTCAAAGAGTACATTGTTGAATATGTTGACGGACGACATTCAGGACAATGGCGGCTGCAAATGCTGCCGCATAAATGCCGATGTAAAGTACCAAAACAATGGCAATGATTAAATAAAATAGGCACTAATTTAGGATTTTGTAGAATCATGTATTATAAAATATTATAATTGTTAGAAAGTTTTTTAAAAGTTAAAATATAAGTGTAACATTGTCAATTTTGTCATAAAAAAACTACCTATTCATTGTTTAATGAAAAGAATGGCAACATTTTATTTCCATATAATGACTTCTAAAAAAAGTGACATCCGTTCCAGAATAAACACAATTAAAACAACTCTCTTTGTGATTTATGCGGATTATACCGAAAGTAACGACATCTTACAGTAGCGACTGGCGAATTTACACAAGGTATTATACTATTATACGCCTAAATTAAGTGTACGTAATGTAATCAGTATATTCGAACCAATTAAGAACCATTGTATTTGGTTTCTTTAGTTTCGTAACATTCCTAAAATAATCGCCTAAGATTGTACCGCCTGACTGTGTCGGCTGAGTACTTTGCGGCTGCCGGATAGGTTAGGTGGGTAGGAGAATATGGAAGCACGCTTACCTTTGGTGATCTTGAGCTGCAGTCCAGACCTGGCGGCCTGATCAGGTGGCCTGGCTCCTCGTACCGTGGTGTGGCTTCCGAATCACGATGGCAACGCGTGTTCGGTGTAGAATAAAACGTCCCTAGCTTGCCGGCAAGGCACGATTGCACTCAGCGAATTATGCGGGTTCGTTATTAAACTATTTTACTGCGGTTCTATTGTCTATATAAGACGCGGTGGCGGAGTCCATAACTGGTGTAGAACTCGACGAGCGGTGAGCAAAGCGTCCGGGCGTCACTTCGCGAACAATAAGTTGTTTCTACTATTTCTTCTTGCGGTGTGCGTGCGATGCGGGAATAATGATCAAGGATGCGGGTAGAAATGGGTGCCGACAGCCTCACCTAGCCTTACTTTTACATACTAACAGTGTTCCTGTCATCATCGAAAGGTGGCGTTACCAATGGTTGTCAGAAGATTTTTCTTTTCTGTAGCTTTTACTTAATAACTCTTATTTACCAAGACGAATAGCATCAAATTTGAAAGGGAAATTTTCACATACATTTACTAAAAATACAAAAGTAAAATAAACAATAACCCGCCTCTGCACATTGATCACAAACTAGACTTACCTACTAAGATAAACTCAAGTCCGAACAGTTTCGCTACATAATTTCATGTCCGTAACACAGTAATATTTACACAAATGTATGTAAATAAAGCACATTGTACTAAACAAGTTTGGCTCCGGCTTTGTTAACATAAATCAGACTTATATAGGGGGTGAGCCAAACTCTGGCTTGTGATGTGTAGCAGTGAGTTTACAAAACTCGATTCTTTGTAAAACCTACGGCATCTTAGTACCTGATATTATTTTTCTATACAATTTATTAAAGGATCTAAATCTTTACTATAGATCGATTAAGATAATAAATCAATTTTCGAATTCAATTCATCTTCAGGGTTGCGGATGTCCGAAGTCAGTCGCTCCGAGGAAAAACTGATGTTTAGCTAAAACAGGTTGAACTTGTAGCCGATCCCAATAAATTAATCTTAGAAATAATAAGACAAGGAGATGATACGATGATGAGTAATAAATAAATACGTGAGTATTGTGTGTATTGCTATTTAATACTAGGTAAAGTTAATGTCCCGCTTGTTGCAAATATTACAATAGATAACTACAATAAGCCATTAGTGCGTTGCGTTTTGTTGAGATGCAGCAGGTAAAATTACAGCGAAGATGTAAAGTCATAATTTTATGCTTATCATTAAGTAACAATTTTTAACTCATGTGTAGGTACTTTGTAATTTTATAATTTACTCGTGTAACAGTTATTTTCGCATCTCAATTTCATTATTTTATACATATAACCATATAAAGTCATGTTAAACGTAATATCTTTTAGGCAGGATTTTAAATTACTACGATAATCAGACTCACCATTGCAATTATGATATTAACTTAGAATTTTAATTTGCAATCAAAAATAAATCTCGTGAATTTTCTTCAAGAATATAAAATATTCTCCAATAAAAATAAAACATTACGCAAAATACCGGAAAACATTATTTTACAGCCACATGTATATTCTTTTCTTTGTTTTTCTCTATTTATAGCTTTGTTTCTTATGAGTGACTTTGTAAGTTATCGTTACTATTTGACTATTGCTCATATTTTGTTAGAAATTCAAAACGGTTTGGAAACTTTTCCGCGACAGTTGTCCCGACAGTTAGATAGTGGGAAAGTAGAGCCAAGTTTTAGGTAGTGATTGTTTAGCCATTTAAAGTTAGACAATGTTTTATTGAGTCAAGTTTGCCGGTGTTGCCTATCTAAGTAAATTGACTAATTTGTCTAACGGTCATTGCTTCAATTTTCATCAAAGGAAAAAATCATTTGGCTTATGTCTGGGTGTGGTTCCATAACATGTATGTATTTATGTATTTAAGCATAATATCAGCAGTCAAGAATATTTGGGATCAGACAGGCATATGTCGGGTTATTATTAATATTATACCCTTTCTTTATTATATGTGGGATTGAAACAAAAGGTAATAATGGATACAAGAAGATTAGTATTAGGCTAAGATTTTTTACAAAAGACTTATTTCCTATTATTGCATTCATGCTAAGATTATAAATTCGAAATTCACTGTCTGTCTGACTGTTACTATTTTACGACTTAACCGTTGCATCGATTTCAGTTAAATTTGGCATAAAGGTTCTTCAATTCCTGAGCAATCACATAGGCTACTTCTCACCACGATAACTGACATACACGTGTGCCGCGGAAAAGAGTTGTTACATCCACCAAAAACAAAATAATTCCTGCAACGCGAATTAACTAATTCTTCCCATTAATATTAAAATTGACTAATTTGTATTATATTCATATAAATAAATTGACACAAAGCAATGCGCCCACAAAGTATACAATGATTACTTTTATAACGATTGTAATAAAGAGGCTACTCAAATTGTTATGTACGAATTCATAATATATTAAGCCTTTGCCGAAGATTTATTACGAAACCATAAAAACCAATAATTTTATCACTCGTAACAATGTAGAAGTATCTCGTATAATGTTATAATGTAGTATACAATATTGCATTGTTTATTAGAAAAGCACTACAAAGTCAGACGACGCTAAAAACATCTACAAATAGACATTTGTAGATGTTTTAGCACTACTTATCTCTAGTTTCATCCACTTTGTTTTTGTATTAATTTTTGGAGGCGTGGTAGTACCACCGCCAAGTAGAGAAATAAGAGGCACAGATTATTATTTTCTCAAAACCTTTTATAAAACTGTGCTTATCCTAGGCTATGTATAAAACTATCTGAAAATGAGGTTTGATTTCTATTTATTACTAAAAGCTTAAGAAATATAATCCACATAAATAATAAACTGCCTCGGTGGCGTAATGGTAGCGTATGCGACTGCTGTACATGAGTTCTCGAGTTCGATTCCTAGGTCGGACCAAATGTTTGTATGATATGCAAATATTTTTTTCGGAGTTTGGGTGTTTTCTATGTATTTACAAAAAAGAAGTACATTAGTTTTAATATCTACTCTAGTCTTGTCTAGTACCCATAACACAATCTCTGCTTACCTTGGGTCTAGATGACGTCGTGTGTTAGATGTCCAAAATATTTCTTTATTCACTATCATACACATCTGCTTGCCCCAACAAAGAACTTAATTTTATTTTAGTTAACTTACTAAGTTACACTAGCTAGTAGTATAATTTAGTAAGCATTTTTCCATTTCCAATCGCAGATGCAGATAATAATTGTCACTAATTTGGATGCAAATCCTCTGCTATAGGTATAGCTTCTTTCCTTTTTCTTCTATTTGAAAATATCCTCGTATGCCACCCACTTGTGGAGTAGTTATGTCCAACCCGAACTAAATAACGTGCGCCATCTGAGTTACCAGTAGCCAAGAAATCAGGTAATCCGGGGAAAATAAATCCCTGACACTGACGGACCCTGGGCGATCTGTGACTTGCAGATGACAGCTCACGATAACACATTTATCATATATTGTATTTTTGATGGTATTAATTAATACACTCCGATCTGAATCAACAAATTACTCATACAGTTGCTCGCTAATAAATATCAATGAAAACTTATTTTTATATTTATACTTTTATTGTGACCACCAAAAATCCAATTGCGTACAGCTTAGTAAATAGTTTAAGAATCTTGCATTAAGATGCTACCTCCAAGTTAGTACACATTGTGGTTCTAACATAATAGTAAATTCAGCTCAGACAGAACTTTCTTGAGCACTTAAAAAGACCATCAATTCTTTTTATCTCTTAAGTCCAATAAAGGATTATTTACCAGCTAGATGAAACGTTGGGACCAATAAACCTCCAACTTTAGACATGAAGGATCAAATAATATCGTAAAGGTTCTTGTTGTATTTTTGTGTCCTACGAGAATTTGTTTGATAAACTTACATGTTGATGTTGCAGTTGTGATTACTTTTATATTTAAGTTACTTTTCCAAAATATGTATTATTGAATAAATTAGAATTTAAGGAATTTTTAAATGTTTTACGATAGAACTACCGAACTATTTACTTTCTTTTAGAACGTTAAAGTTACTACATAATTATTATCTTAAATTAAATAGAACCTTTTAAGACAATAATGTTTGAACAAAAATAAAACCGATTTTAAGAACCAAATATAATTGGGATAATGTGGAAGCACCAGCTTTGAAAAAAAAAATCATCAAAATTGGTTCACCCAGTTGAAAGTTCTGAGGTAACAAACATGAAAAAAATACAAACGAATTAAGAAATAAGATTTTTTTTTGAAATAAAATAATTTATTAGGTCTTAGGTACCAATCATCATACCACTCTCCTTAAGAACTTAGGACATTGGTTAGAAAAAAAACTACTAAATTATAATTTAAAAATTAAATTAAATACAGCAATAAATTAAATACAGCATTCAGCTAGTCACCCTTTCGTTTGAAATCCATATTGAGAGAGTTATGAATATATATATATATAATCCACTTTTATGTACCGGCGGCACTCTTGGGTCTTGTGGCTTAAACTAGATCTTATATTCTGTGAATCAATTAATTGGCTGAATAAAATAATCTATTGTCTAAAAACCTCTCTCAAGATCTAGATCAAAAAGTAACACTAGTAATAATGAGGTGGAATGCTTACTCCATTGATACAAGGACCTAAGTAATAACTTCTAAGAGTTAATTAAACTTGTCTCGGCGGGTTTAGTGAAGTGATTTACAACGCTAACTCCAGTTTTGAGATTAATTTTACTAGTTTAGATGGATTGGGTTGTATGAGGTCTAATTTTGAGAATTTCTCGTGAAAATTTTGCATGTGTGAATTAAATTTAGTTTGTGAGATACATTTTAATTGTTTTGTTGAAATGTGAGTTGGTGTAATGAAGTATTTGGAATATTTAGCCATTTAAGTGAAATATTTGCTTAATTAATTGCAAACTTGTCTGCTGCTTCATTGGAGATTCATCAACAGCCCATAATGTCCCACTGCTGGGCTCGGGTCTCCTCTCAATAGAGGGTTCAGACCATACATTCACACGCTGGCCAAGTGCGGGTTTGGGACTGGATAGACAACATTGTGGCTACATAATCTTGTCGTTGGATGTTTTTAAGCCGCCCAAAGGCCTCCAACTAAGCTTCACGACTGTAATCCTAGGTTAACAACCCGGATCGACTGCTTAACGTGACCTTCAAATCACGGCGACGCTCATGGTAGAATGCCACCAGCGGTCACCCATCCAGGCCCTGACCGCGCCATCGTTGCTTACCCTCGGTGAATGTTTCTAACTGGGCTGTGAGTGCTTCATTGGAGATTATTAAATTTTAAAACTGATATCTTAACTAAATTAGACCACAACCTCTATTTAACTTCAAATTAAAGTTTAAATTTAAATCATACAATATAAAATAAATATTTACAAATTAATATGTACTTTGAACTATTGGATGAAGAGTATTGTATTATCCAAATAAAGATAATGTGTTTAATTGTCTTGTGTCGTTATACTATGTCGTCGAACTTGAAATTATCCTTTATTTATCTGTTCAATAGCATTGAAATGAATTGTAGAATCTCAATCAAAATAACAATAGAACTTAATAATTTAATTTATACATAAATTTTAAGGACCTACCACAAAAGATCTACGTGCCTACGAAAGCAAAACCTCTGAGTACAAATATCTAAAGTTTGACCATTTCTACCTGTCAACAGTACCTGGCGTAGACCGGCATTAACGACCGAACATTGGGATCGTTAAAAGCGTAATTAAGGTTGTTGTAGACTCCAGATCATTCCTGGTCCCTATTGTCCGATTAGTAATGATGTGCTCTTGAAAGTTGAGCTGTAACTTGATTATTGATAATGTTCAACAAAGACAGTTGTTAGTTTAGTTCAATGTTCTGTGTCATATATATATCACATAGAACATTGAACATTTTTGACATATTTCATTCCTAGTCACATTTCAGAATACAGTTAATGTAAAGAAATACCCTATTAATCAACAAATCATATTGACTTGAATCAATTCAATTTCCTGTAGAACTTTGAAAACGAACAGTTACTAATCACATCATAGTGGATTAAAATCTACGTCTTTTGTGTTCAAAATCAACATTACGTTTTTCTGATGAAAATGTTTCTTTAAAGTTTACAAACTAATTACATAGATCATTTATAAAATGAATTTCAAATTTTAATATTTAAATTTAGTGGAATTTTTAGTAATTATTATTCCATTTAGTTCATTTACACCTAGATTTACAACAGTATTTTAACGATATAATTAACAGAGCTTCAAACTATATACCTAAACATATTATGCCTTATCAACAGTAAAACCATAAATTACAGATTTGATTGCTAATTTCATTCCTATTACTTAGTAGTTTTGGCATCATTCCAAACCCACCAAGTAACTATTGCGTCAAGCTGGTACTACATAATATAAAGCAATGACGTTAAGGGTTTCAACTAATCTACACTAATATTATAAAGAGGAAAGATTTGTATTTTTATATGTAACGGATAAACTCAAAAACGATTTCAAAAATCTTTCACCATTAGAATCTTATATTATCCCTGTGTGACATAGCCTATATTTTCTTCCCGTATTCCCAAGGGAACGGAAACTACGTAGAATAACTACAAGTACAATTTTAACAAAAATAAAACCGACTTCAAGGTTCGACTCGATTTCTCTTCGATGCCATAATCAGATCTTAATGTCCTTATCACGATACCGCCGTTGGGATATCTCCTTTTGATTAAAAAAACAATCATCAAAATCTATACTTAATATATAAAGCTGAAGAGTTTGTTTGTTTGTTTGTTTGAACACGCTAATCTCAGAAACCGCTGGTCCGATTTGAAAAATTCTTTCGGTGTTGGATAGTCCATTTATCGAGGAAGGCTATAGGGTATATATCATCACGCTACTACTAACAGGAGCGGAGCAACAATGAAGAATATTTCAAAAACGGGGGAAATTTTCACGGTACGGGCAATATAAGGCGCAAACGAGGTTGCGTGGGTCAGCTAGTCGGTTCATAAACGACGAAGTTATCCGCGAACACACATAAAAAAGTCCTCCTCCTTTTTTTGAAATCGGTTAAAAACAGAGGAGTGTTGCTGTATTAAAATTTTCAATAATTGTATGTAGGTAAAATATTAAAATACTAGCCGTCCCTTACAGTGATTTACTAAGAAATATTGTGGTTAGATCGACGAGAACTCATTAAGATAATACGAAAAAAATATGATGACAATTTTTGAAGTGAATTCACAAATAATCTTGAGATACAAACCAAGCATTCAATAATTACAAAAGTTTTGTAACAAATCGAGAAATCTCACTATTCATTAATTTTCAAGATGGTTGATTTCCGTTGTGGATAAAAACAGATTATTTTCAGAATGTATTCTTTTTACGACAAGATTTTTTGGCATCATTTTATATTTTATCCGATGACATTGAAGAGTCGACGACAAACATTTATTTCATGTGTGAACATTAAACAGTTGACGCTTCTGAGGCTTTTTGTAACATATTAAAAATACAAAAAAGGTGACTCATTGCTCGTTAGATTTATGAGTAAAATTTTAGCAAATAAACCGACTTCAAGAACGACCAAATTGTAATGAGACCACACAGAATGCACCAGTTTTCAAATAAATAAAGTAAATGACAAGAGCACTAGTCGCCCCTAGGAATTTCGAAGGTTCGCTTGATTTCTCTTGAATGCCATCATCTAATCTTTGTGTCCTTATTATGGTACCACCGTTGGGATATTTCCTTTCCATTAAAAAAAGAGTCTTCAAAATCGGTTCATGAACGACGAAGTTATCCGCGAAACACATTAAAAAAATTATGCTTGAATTGAGAACCGCCTCCTTTTTTGAAGTCGTTTAAAAACCAAATAGAACGTTACTTCGTAGAATCTTCGTCATATACGATGATTCATAGAACTACAGTTAATATCTTATGTTTTCCTTTTAGAGCTTGCTGATATATAAGATGCCACCGGAATGTAATTAAAAATAGCGCTAATAGTTCTAAGAATGTCGTTGTGACTGTGTTCATTAGGTAACATATTACATTTTCATATCTTATGGCTCGTCATAACTGTTTACCACTGAGGCATATGTTTAAAATGCTTGTCTAATGGCAGTACGTGCGTACAAAGATGTTACTAATTTAGCGATTTTTGTAGACGGTTCGCTATTACGATGCTATGATAGAAGTGTCTCAAGCCTTTTGTTAGGTTAAATGTTAATATTATTTCATTAAAATTTGTTTAAATTGATTTTCTTTCCTTTCAGGTAAGCAAAGAAAGATATTGTAATTCTACGTACCATTATCTAAGGTCCGTTTATTTGTAAGTATAAGTGTAAGTATAAGTAAATAATAAAGTGATGCTATATATGCTGTGTTTTCGTGAAATTAATTTTCTGTAATTGTGAATTAATACTGGTATACTATAATTTCCTATGAAAAATTCAAAGTCGGACTACTATATCATCAGGTTAGTAAATTTAAATGTAAAGGATATTGGAATACACCCAACGTCATCTTGCAATCGAACTACTAATATTGTTAGTTACAATTACTTTTGAATCGCGTTATAATTCATCATCATTAACATAAGAGCTACGCTCTTGTCAATGCAGCTTTATCCAGCTCTCTCTATCAAGAGCCATTTCCTTGACCTCCTTCTATGTCGGAACCGCCACTTTATCCTTAATCTGGTCCATATAACTGTGTCTCGGTCTTCCTCCTCCTCTCTTTCCTTCTATTTTTCCTTCTGTGATGTTACTCAAAAATTTAACGTGACATATAAGGTGGCCTACCATCTGACCTCCTCTAATTTCTATAGTAGATATGAGCAGCCTTTTCTCTTTCATTAATGATCATGGTCATATGTTTAGTATGATTATTAACATGCCAGTTCTTACACAATGAGTAACAAAACACTGTTACTTTATGGGATAAAACCAAACTATGAAACCCGACCATATGTTTTACTAGGTAATAATTACATGAGAAAACCTTACCAATATGCACATATATGTTATATCTTTCACCGCTCACAAAACCAGAGGAAAATACTGCGCTAATAAATGTTACGAGTATGCCCGTGGGTGCCTTTGGCAGAGGTTAATACATCAATGATGAAAATAAGGCTCTTACAGCTCGTTAAGATTGTAAGTGTATGACTTATTTGTTCGATGGTTAATCTTCTTATAGCGATATGTTTATTTACCTTTCTGGGTTTTGCTTATGTTGGTGGATTTTTTTGAATTCTCTGTCTTGTCGATCTTGGCGGCCCGTGGTGGTCACGTAGAGAATTTTACGTCAGTAATAAAGGCGAAAAGTCCCTCGTACAATCTTAGTACTCGTTGGTACAATATCGTACAGTCAGACACTCGGCTTTCGATTTTGGATTTCACGTAGTCGATCCAGTGCATGGGTGTGCCGCCTTGGTATCTGGTCTATTCTATCTTTCCTAGCACTAGTAGTAACAAAACTTTATACTTGTTACTGAAAAAGGTGGAAGGGGACACCTGTAAATATACCCATCTCTCTCACGCTTCCACGTTTTTTATAATAAACTAAGCGCTAATTGTATTATAAAATCCAGAAAAAAAATAGGTCAACCCAACAACCCCAATTCTGAGCATTGGATTGTTTAGTGTTGATATGAAACATTAATAATAAACAAGCATCTGGCTGCACTGAATAAATCCGATCACGCACGTGCGCAAGCAATCCATTAAGCCGAGATAAAAGGACCGACTACATCAAACTACAACTATTTATAATACTTTATTGCTGGTAATATTTGTATCAGGTTTTATTTATTAAAAAAAAATGTATATGTATAACGGACGCCCAGAGCAGAGCAGACGCGTGTGTTCTAAAATTAAACAGGCCGCGTGCTCACAAAACAACAACCCACAATATTTAGGAGCGACGCGCGGACGCACGCTTCTTCTACGAACTGTGTGTGTTCTACAGTCAAATTCAAAAATGTATTCTTTCTTATCGTGACAGTGACGTGATTTTTTTGAAGTGAGAGTGTAGTGATGTGCCTGAAATGTTCTCGAACTTCAAACTGCCAATGCTCAAGCAAAAATCGACTAAAGACGAACCTCAATATTGCTACAGTCGTAACGTCAAGTCGAAACCGCCAAAAACTCCGACGTTGTCTCGCGTTAAGCGACATCAAAGACGTAAGTTTCGTTATAACACAGCTTATATTTGTATAATGCGAAAATAAACACGGTTTAATGAGGTGCGGGCTTCTATTTGTTCGTTTGGTGCGAACAAACTTCGAAATTAGATGTTTCTGTTAATGGGATGTGTCGCGAAAGGCGGATAAACCTTGCAATGCGGTTGGTATTTGTGTAAATTAGAACCGAGCGAGTCTGCTCTCAATCCACGTTTAAACAAGGATTGTTTCTTAGGTCGACAGTTTTGATTAGAGTCGTGAACGCAGGTGTCTTAGTTTGCATTTGTACACGTGACTTACATTCAGAGGTGTATTTGCTGCACGTAGTCTGCAAACTCAAACGATGTCGTAGTTTTGTGACATTCTACAGCGAAATTAAATTAAGTTCTTCAATGAAAGTGAATTGGAATTGATCTACAAAGTTGCTATTGCTATGTTTCGTCTATACTATTCAGTATTCGCTGTAAATTCTAATGATGTTATGTAGGGTACAAAATACTAGTTACTAAACTTTGCTTTGAGACTATAGCCTTGGAAGAAGACTGACAACTACTGAACTTAAGAACAAAATCTTAATTGATAGTTCATTTACAGCAGTAATTATTGTTAGCCGCTGAACGGGAAAGTACTCCTACAAACCGAGTTATTATGGTATACAGTTCGCTTGATGATAAACATGCTTATTAAAGGGGGAAGTAAAGTAGGGTATAACCAAATCATAATATATTTAAAAATGGAGTATATTATACCTGAGAAATCGCACGTTGTTTGTATTTTGTTGTTTTTTTTTATAGATATAGAATTTACCTAAAATTATTGACCAAAAGTAAAAACGTATATTTATTACGATGTTTTTGGTGTAACATAAAGAAAAAGAGGTTTGTAATAAAAAGTGGTAATTTCAGACATTTCACATAATCTAATTCCAAGCAGAGTCTGTACTATGATAACGAGGTAGTAGAGCCACGCTGAACTCAGCACGAACGGACAGGCTCAACCGAGGTGGTACTACCCTCGCACAGGAAATCAACGAAAAATGACAACATGCGTGCTGTCGTGTTTTGTTGGTGAATGCGAGACCGGAGGCCTAATGAAAATGATGCAGAAGCATCTCGCTAGGCCGCCTAAAACCACAAGGGTCACCATGCTGCACTGTTGCATTGTCTGCTTCCGCAGTGAGTATGGTGACCACCACTTTTGGATTCTGCTTATGCTTTTCATCACACAGAGTAGTCATTTTGGCAGGTCCATATTTTAAAAAACGAGACCGTTGGTAAACATACTTAAATATTTCTAAATAGATACACTTGATAGACAAATTGACCCAGACAAAAAATAAATAATAGCGATCTTCACACCATTATTTGTCCTAAATGGGAATAATAACATATGAAGCTCGAAATCATACGAAGTTTAAACGATTGTTTTAAATGGCATGTATCGAAAAATAATATAGGTACAATTTCATACATTACTAAGACTAATACATAGACTTCGATCGAGAGTGATCGAGATCAAAATCGATCGATCTATCGAATCGAGAGAGACTTAGAGTGTGATATCTATATTTAATTCTTGAAATTGTAAGATTGAATATAATGTGATATAATTTAGATAAAATTGAGTCTTATTTCAAAAACTCATCCATAATCACTTGACTCACTTTTTGTCGTCACAATTTTTTCAACTGTTTTACAGCTCTGTGTAATACATGTTTTTGGAAAGATATAATCACTGCTAAAATTCGATCTCTTAATAATACTAATATCACAAATAACCGATGCTAATGAGACTAGTCGGAGGTACGGTGGCCTAATAACGGTTTGTTTACTAATATACGCTATTTATAACTAGTTGTGGCTGTGCAACAGTTTACCGGTCACGTGGTTAGTTGAATTTCTTTATAAACGGTTTTATGATCTTTACTTGTTACCGACCAGTTGTTTTGTAATCCTAATAACATCTACATATAGAATGAAATGACAAACAAACAGCTTAAGAGGGTAATACTTTAAACGGATTAATACCACGGCTTCATTCAAAACCAATATTGAGTGATTTTGACTGCCTTGGCGGAGCAGCGGTATCGTAAGCGACTTCTGTGCTCGAAGTCTCGGGTTCAATTTTCGTGGTTATGTAAGCCAAAATCTCTTTTCTAAGTAAAGAACCTAAGTTGATTAGTTGTGTACCACACTTGTTTTGAGTATTGAAAATAACCGCTCGTGTATCTAAAAATCTGTCCTACAAAATTTAAAAATTATTTTACTCCAGATAATTTTAAGAACGTAAATAAAAGTTCAAAAGTGATGTCTGTATTCAATGTAGGGGCGACTGAAGACGGAGTTATGACTAATATTCGTTCTAAACTAAGCTTGTCCCAGCTCATAAATCATCATTATTACGTCACGAATGAGGGATAGAAAAACGCGCTGGCTTCTTACACAAATAATACAGTCAAAGTGTTTGTCCGTATTTTTTTCGACCACTGTGGTATTAACAGCTCTATGACTTATTCAATATTTAAAAAGAAATACGAATTTCAATATCATGTATTACTCGTATTACTCTTAACCTCCCTAATCAAGCTGTTTGTGTTAAAAGTCAATTTACTTCAGTGGTATACAAAACCGAAACCTAAATCATTCCATCGGAAGTTTGACTTGTATGACTATTCATTTTTCACAATGACTTGCGAGTCAGTTCTGTGTATGATATAACTAGCCTTGATGGCTTTGAATTATTTCATTACCGCGCTGCTAGTAAATTACCGATTAAAAAATCAATCCGTATTAATCTGCCTCATAAATACAATTTAACAGTTTTTCAGACGAAATCATATCTAGCAGAAAATCGCAGTAAAAAATTAAAAGCTAATAGATATATCTTCAACACAAACAACTTTTAAAAATAACAAACAAACCACAAATGTGACTAAAGCAAAACTCCTGAAGTCTTTTAGCTGTATCTATTACCATCTGTCCGTCAGCGAAGCGTCGATGCTCCATTCAGAGGGTCAGTTATTTAGAGAAGTATTACGCAAGTTGGCCCTAATTATGGACTCATTGGACTTGGGCCATGCCGAACTGGAGATGAGTGTTATGACCGAGAGTCTTGGCAAATGGACGCAAGAAAAATACGCCTCGGGAAAATACACTTACATTTTTGTGAAGGAAATCGTCTGAGCTTTTTAACTTTGCATGATATTATCACAGAAGTGTACGAGGTCGCTTTCTGACATTTAGAAAGAGTACAAGTTGAAAATATAGAAATAATTTTTTGTTTGTACTTTGTTTTGGTTACCTTAAATTAAACACTAAAGTAGTTATTTGTAGTTCGTGTCAAATATGAAAAAGGGAAAAAAACGGGCGGTCAATATAAAACGGCTCATTATAAAAAATAAGACAACGCAAGGATCGAGGCCTTACTAGATACTATAATTATTTACCTTAATACTAACAAATGTTTTAATCTTTTTTTTATTATTATAAAATTTTCCCCGTTTAAGCCTGAACTTCTCGAGGTTTAGCGAGACAACCGAACAGCAATTCATTTATATATATAAGATAGTTGTTGCCCGCGTCTCCGCCCACGTATATGTTGGTTATCGTAATAGTATATGTGTTATTCTGATGTATAAGCTATTATTATTCATTATATTATATGACTGTAAAGTTTCATCCAAATCCGTTCAGTAGTTTTTGCGTGAAAGAGTAACAAGCATGCATCCATCCATTCATTTATACTTACAAACTTTCGCGTTTATAATATTAGTATAGATGTTGAAGTAAAATCTCATTTACGCCATAAAAACTAGCCCGTCTGTTTTTCCGCGAACAACGTTTTATTATAATTTTATCTTACTCGAAAATACTGAAGCACATCCTCTTTACAGAGTTAAACAGATTATAGAAGTAAATAAATGTAGAATATTTACACATAAATCGTTCTTGTTCTCTTAAACCTATAAATCGACAACAATGTTACATTAACCAGATACAAAACACTAATATTTATTCATGAAACGAAAATTACAATTTACATGTTGTAAAAACTAAATGTTTAGCCTAATCGCATATTTTACAGTGCAGGTGTACTGACTCGGCTACGCGACTGTAAAACAAAAAGAATACCTATGTCTCAGATTAGACCAAATGATTTTGAAACCAGGAGTACCTATATTACAAAGTTACACGTAAAAAAATATTAACGTAAATAAATACTGAACGAAAACTTACCCAAAAAGACATATACTAAACTATTAACAATTATTGTTTACGGGAATTGACGCGATCACTTATTAAAATTATATACGAATACATATTATATTACGTACGTAATATATATTATATTACGTACCTCTGATTTGCCTGACGTTTCGACCAGGTTGCAAAGGCTGTGGTCATAGGCTGACGAGAGTCAGGCTGTGATTAAACTTTGAGATTAAACAACAATAATTGTTAATATATCAGGGAACGCGAGAGTTTAAAAGATATTATATACTAAACTAGTTTTTGCGCGCGGCTCAGCCCGTGGGTTTGTCGTTTATCGCAGCAAAGAGTAGCCTATGTCCTTCCTCAAGAATCAAAGTATCTCCATGTCATATTTCATTGAAATTGGAGCAGCGGTTTGACCGTGAAAGCAGGACAGAGAGAATAGAGTTACTTTCGCATTTATATACCTCATCTATACTAATATATAAAGCTGAAGAGTTTGTTTGTTTGTTTGAACACGCTAATCTCAGGAACCGCTGGTCCGATTTGAAAAATTCATTCAGTGTTAGAAAGCCCAATTATCGAGGAAGGCTATAGGCTATATATCATCACGCTAGGACCAATAGGAGTGGAGCACCAATGAAAAATGTTTCGAAAACGGGGGAAAATTATCACGCTATGGGCAATAGAAGACGCAAACGAGGTTGCGTGGGTCGGCTAGTACATCATATAGTCAGAAACTCAAAAATTATAGACAAATCTCATAATTTATAAATAAAATAACTATAAGAATAACAGGGCAAATTGTAAATCTATATTCAAATTCAAATTCAAAATCATTTATTCAATTAAGACACTAAGTGACATTTATGAACGTTAAATTGAAGCTGTAGTTAAGAATCATAGATCGACACAAACAGACGCCACAGCATGTGCTGTATTGTCGAGGTAAATTAGGCGAAAACACCAAAATCTACATACCATTTTAATTTTAACTTTGTAATTCATCATCATCATCATCATCATCAGCCTATCGCAGTCCACTGCTGGACATAGGCCTCTCCAATTGATTGATTTAATTTAAAAAGTTCTTACTATACCTAAACCTATAGTTTTTTTAATTTTTATTTTGACTGTGATTTTAGTTTGAAATTTGATGATAGTTTTGAATATAGTTTTAATTATAATTTGGAATTATGACTTAAATTTTTGATTTTGATAGTGAATTTAAATTAATTGTAATTTTATTTTTGTTTTGATTACAACTTTGATTTTATTATATTTAGGATTTGACTCAAAGTTTTAATGTTATATTTTATTTTTATGTTTTAATTTAATTTAATTTTAATTTGGAATTTGGTTTTGTATGCATTTGTATGATCTGGAATAAATGATTATTATTATTATTAATATTAATATAACTTAAGTATGGGTTGTAAGGAGGCTTATGTCCAGCAGTGGACGTCAGTGGGCTGAAGTGATGCTGATGATGGTGATGGGTGATACAAGTTAAGCAACATTTCCAGGTAGGGATTTTAGAGAGTTACAGTTTGAATAGACTTGACATTGAATTACCTTCTTTTAATCACAGCCAATTTATTAAAATAGAACATAGTTTATCTTTTGACTGAAATATAAAGCATTAAAGTAGCAGACTGATCCCATGGTGGCCCTATCTAAGTCTCCATATTGTGGGTCACCATGCTGCATTGTACTTATTTGCATTGGGGATGGTGACCACCACTCCTGGATTCTACTCATACTTTCCATCAGGCAGCGAAAAGTCAGCTACAACATAAAAAAGTGGTAGTAGTGACCTCTAGTACCCGCGGAGACCTGCAATACAATTCAATGTTGCCGTCGTGTCTTACTTTAAAATCTTGTCTTATTATTTTTTATTTGTTGTACTGATAGACAAACTTACACAATACCTTATAGTAAGTGGAAAAAGCTATTAGCGGAGTTCTTAAGAATGACTCGTGGTAACATCATAGAAGTGTAAAAATAGTTCTTTGCTGACAGTGCTACTATGAGAGGGCATTGACCGAAATGGATGTTCCCTTTAACAAACTGAAAAAGTACTAAGAATATTACGAAATAATACTTAGCGCTGTACATGTAGCTCAGATGACGTCAATATTTCTAAGACTGTTATTGTTTATAAAAAGAGTTAAAACTAATTAGAACTACTTGTGCACTTGTGTCGACTCTGGTGTTGCGGGTGTCTGTGGGCGGCGGTAATCAGGTAATAGGTCTGCTCGTATGCCACCTATTAAAAAAAAATGAACGTAAATATCACATTTTTTGTTACTTTTAATTTTCGTTTCTAATTTCTGAAGTGAATAGTATCAGTAGCCAGCATGCTCTCTATTATGCAAGTGCACTGAAGCGAAAAGTATCAAAATATGTGCGTTGTATCCACTCCTGTCCACTCCTTTTGGGGTATAGGTATGAATGTACATTTATATTGATATTATAAAACTAAAGAGTTTGTTTGATTGTTTAAACGCACTAATCCAAGAAATTACTGGTCAGTTTTCAAAAAATATTTTAGTGTTTAGTTATCAAGAAGTATCTTACGTTATATTATAATCACGCTATGATCAAAAGATACTGTACGTAGTATCAACAAAAAATACTGAGAAAATTAGGATGACAATAATTTCTAAAGCTTCCATTTCGTGCGCTGCTTAAACGCTTAGTCTCAAAAACAATGTATTAAAAAAATGGTTCCCCTTTAACAGTTCCGAAGAAAAACCGCGACATGTCTGTTTGTTTTTGCGATGTGTTCACTCTAACCTTTATTACTGTAAACAAATTTGTTCATGCTATTACGAGTATAACTTCACAGGCAATAGGAACCGCAGACGAGGTTGCGTGGGTCAGCAAACAAACCAATATAACTAAAAACATACTAATACATCATAACAATAACTCCAAAAATTCATCTACTTAAATATACGTCGTCGCCGTACGCGTCAACCCGTAAAAGACCACCGCGGGTCCCAAATTCCAGACGCGGGACCCCTGACCCGGCACTAACTCGCCGAACCTTATCACGTGTCTCGAAACCCAACGAAATGTGGCCGAATAAAGGTGTAGACATATTTGATCGTATTATTAGGTGAAACTTTGAAACTAATATTAATTTTCAAATGAAATTTGGGGTAGTTTAGGAATTTGATGATATTAAAGGATAAATTTTGGTACCAAGTTTGCGAATAATTGTATGTATAATTCAGATTGTATATATGTGAAAATTTTATAATGTTATACAGTCAAATTTTACAAAACATGGTTCTTCAAACTTATAAATAGATTCTAAAAAGCAAGAGACAAAACACAACTGTATAAACTGTAGTATAGATTAAGTTCTTTCCAATTAAACTAAAAAGTATGGGACGCCATACTGGATGGTCTGCATTCGCAGTGAGTAAAGTGGCCCCGCGCTGTTGGATTGTACTTATGTTTTCCATAAGGCTGAGCTAAGACTTTGGCAGACTGTCAAATAAAAAATTTAAAAATTTATTCGTCTCTTTCGCCTTATTGACCATTAAGACGAACAATTTTTTACATTTTTTTTTATTAAAAGTAACACAACCAACCATTAAAATGGAAACTGGATCTCTTTTCGGAAAATCTATTTTGAGTTTCAGGTTTGTGACCGTAGCCTACTTGAGCTATTTCTGACATTTCTTAATCTATTACGTCCCCTTTATTCCAATTTATTTCTCATTGGTTTAACTTACAATAGTAAAGTCACCTCTAAAAACAGTATTTTATCACGTCACTTAAAACAAAATTTAATTAAATATATTAAAAATTGCCTTTCAAACATACTTGATTCTAAAAGGCAATTTACGATTCTGACACATTTCAATTGGAAAAGTGTTAAACATTTGTACATTTCAATAAATTAACGTTGAAAGACATTGAACACATTTGCGAGTGTCAGTTTGCATTTAGCAAAAAAAATATTTTTTTATATTTCAGAATATATTTTCTTATTTTTTTGGGATTTTGATTGAATTGTAAATTACCGTGGGAGAGCCACGCTTTGGAATGGGCTGGCTCTACCGAAGTGATAATTCCGACGGAGCCGGCCATTTGCTGTGAGGCGTGGGATACCACGGCTCACAGAAAACCTGTGTGAAAATGCGTTTGAGCTGTGTTTCAGCGAGTGAGTGAGGATACTGGAGGCCCATACCCCAGCTCCTCCCCACATCCCTTTTCCCATCCCCCAAAGGGCGGCAACGCACTTGTGACTGTGTACTTTGACCACAATTTATGCAAAACTTTTTAGTAAATTCATCTAATTTCAAAAATACTCATGTTCAGAGATAGGCCAAATGTTATTCATGTGTTCATTTATTAACAAATTAAAAAAAAAGATCTCGTCTTTAACCACATTAGGCTCTTAGATCATTTTGAGTTTTTTAAGTGTACACAAACCAGCTTTATTTTTTAAATACATACATACTTCGAGAAATGTAGGTGGTTATAATTGTCCTTATATATTATATGTTTCACTTATGAACGTGACCTTAATCGCGACCAATTTTATAGCTCACCCGTTTTCCCGGTTCGACACCTCGAGACGACACCAGGTGGCGTTACACCGAGAATACTAGGTTACGAAAAGGACAATGCGATCTTTTATCATCGGAGAGGATTGAATAAAGCATTTTCGAAAAATCTTTTTATAAAACTTTTGGTCAATCACTAGTATGATCTGTAGTTCCATATATACGTTATTTATTGACTGAAAACGTTCAAAATTAAACTTTAAACGCTGCTCCGCTCGCATGTATCGGTTGTCGTGGTTAAAAGTACTCTTTGTCCTTCCTCAAGAAATCAAAGTATCTCCATGCCAAATTTCATTGAAATCAGTGCAGCAGTTTAGCCGTGAAAGCGTAACAGACAGATACACGGTAGTAGAGCCACGCTGCTGATTTCAGCACGAACGGGCCGGCTCGACCGGGGCGGTACTACCCTCGCACATAAGATCAGCGTAAAATGTCAGCGATCATGCTGTCGTGTTTCGTTGGTGAGTGCGAGACCGGAGACCCAATGATGCAGAAGCATTACTAGCCCGCCATGGTGTGGGTCACCATGCTGCATTGTTGCTTTGTCTGCATTCACAGTATGGTGACCACCACTCTTGGATTCTGCTCATGCTTTCCATCAGGCAGAGTAGAGTCATTTTGTCAAGGCCAAACATAAAAAAAAATACACAGAGGACCGAGTTACTTTTGAATTTATTACATAAGCATTGATTTTGCTTCAATCTTAGCTGAAGTTTACAAATAGTTATATGAAAACTATCAATGTTGGTTTCAACATTTTTACCGAAACAGTGAGCGTGTGATGTGAATGCAAGCATCTTTGTATTTTAATATAAAATACTGCACTCTTATTTTGCAATGTTATCTCACAGTTCAAAAGTTCGAACAAAACATGTTTTTCAAACTTGTCTTCGTTCTTATTAAAATCTGGTTCTAACATTTTTAAATGTAAAAAATAAAAGATTGATGTGTCTATAGAAAAGCAAATAAGAAAAAAATCACCCAAAAGATCTTTAGGGAAGAGTGCTCAATCGTAGGTTTACGATCAAACATTTTACTGCGTATATAAAATTTAGTCCTAGGAGGCTATAGGCAACTTAAGATTAAGAAACTTTGTTATTTGAGATTTATTTTTCTGAGTGAGGTCTTCCACTTCTTGTCACACCATGAACGGTAATTTTTTTGTTGTTTTTTTTTGTGCTGGCATCCCCTCGTATAGCACTAACTGGTGGTCAAAGGAATAAGGTTATAAGGAATTAAAAATCAATATATACGTAACAATCGACGATCTTATAACTCATGGCAAAATCTCATTGACAACCAAACGTAACTAGTAATAATAAATAATCTCTTTAACAAACACCAGATTAATTACAAGTTTAGCTGAAAGTAAAAAAGGACAAGTGGCGGCCTTATAGCTCTTAGCTAATATATTAACGATTCATTATGTAAATAAATAAGTTAAGTAAAACTTTAAAATCAATATTTTACGAAGCCGTCTCTCCATCTTTTCAGTGTATAAAATAACGACGTAATAGAAGACATTTATTAAATTAACTTCTAAAGCACTTTACTCAAGAACATTTTCCAAATTCGTATTCGCATAGCTGTCAAAACAAAACAGAAGTACAATCACCGACAAAATTCTATCACAATAAATATTTATCACTCGAGTAATACATTGATATTTATCAGAATAATAATGTAATGAAGATAGATAAGTAGGGATCCTTTTATGTCAGAAACATTGAACGGCTGGCTCACCAATACGATTAGATTAACATAAGCGTTCTTCTTGGTATATTAACTTATTCTTTTGAGTTGATCAATAAGTACCAAATATGTTTTCGATTAGATAGTGTTGCGATACATTTTGATTAGATATACAAATATGCATATATATGTCTGTATGCAAACTAACAATATTATGTAAAATTAACCGCTTGATTATGGTTTAAAAATACAGACCATCACCATCCCTGTTTACTCCGTGGGTATCGTAAGAGCAAACTACTTAGGATACCATCGCTTCAAGGAAAAGGAAATTTGAAACAAGCGTAATAAAGTAGTTCAAAATCTGCTTTCTAAGGAGACCTATATCCAGTAGTCAACTATTAAAAGATGTAATGTTGAGAAAGCTTGTGAGAGCGACCCACGACACCCAATGTACGGTTCACCCTGCTCCAACAGAGACTAAGAAGCCGTAGGAGTTTTGCGAAATGTGTCGACCCATTGAGCTTGGGCTCATCTCAAGCGAGGTGCAATTTGTGAAGCAACAGCATGTTATTGCCAGATCCAATTGTGGTGTCGGCTGAGTGCCTACCGCCTGGACACGAATTACCGTGGCCGACGTGGAGGTCCTTAAACAGATTTCAGACTCTGAAGCAAGGAAAATATGTCCAAGTGGGGATTTGCCGACGGTGACAACCTGGGCTGTATATGCGATGCAACCCAAACGATGTCCCACCTTGCATCATGTTTGCCAGGAGACCTGCACGAGGGAGGATATGATGGCTACCACCGACAATGCAGTCAGAGTAACCGTGTTCTGGTCTGCTAAGATCTAACTACACTGACACGACACATTTGCCGTTGAAACGTTAAGAAAAAGAAGAAGGCAGCTTGTGACTACGGCCAATATAAGTTGGCTGAAAAATTTCCCAGTTCAAAGATACCTACTACAGAGTCACATTAATTCCTGTACATATTATGTATGTATATTATATACAGCTTAGAAGTAAGTAGGTATGTATATTAATTGAATTATATTATTCTCGCCTTGATAGTGAATTAAATAAGACACTCCAGATTTCTAAGTGTGCGAGAAAACGAAATGAATATGCCTTAGTCAGAAGCGATACATGTGTCGAAGTGTTCTTAGATCTTCCTTCAGTCGGATAACATCAAAAGTTTGAACTACTCACGATTTTTATATAAGCGAGTTCTTTAGTAAAGAAACCTTTTAATATATTTTCATTTGAAGGAGATATCTCACTCTAGGCGCTGTATTTTTCAATTGTATGCTAGCTTTGTACCACTGTCTCACTTGATTAATCCATACTAATATTATAAATTTGAAAGTAACACGTATTAAGTTACATATTTAATAGAATTTTGGTATAGAGATAGATTAGATTCAATAGATGGACATAGGCTATTCTAGGCCTACATAGGTTAGGCTAGGTTTTATTTTCCTAAAAGTTTTCTTCGAACATCGAAACAAAATAAGATCACACCATGCAACAATCATCATATCGCATAAAACCTTCATGAAAACTTTTTATAACTTCTTTTAACACATAAATTTAGATCTGCGGTGATTTTCCCAGTCAATGAACTTATGACCTAAACAGTTTCAAAACAGCCTAAGGGAGTCTAATTCAAAGTTTTCCAGCTCCTTGAAACTTTAGATTACTACCGGTATTGAAGTGGCTAAAACGGTGAGATAACATTATTGTACGTATATTTATAGACAACAAATCGTTGATAGCTGCTGTGGTACACTAGGTATACTAGTTTTTCTGCTGGTCTGGAACACACAAATAACTTCATCTCAATTTAAATTGTAAGATTTTGGATATTTAAGGGTTTTAGACATAGAGTTTACACCGGTAATAAGTCATGAGTGATATTGATTGTATATCCACTTCACTTGCTTCGTTAAAAATGATTAACTTTGTCTTGTAACTGAGTTTACGGTAAGTTACTATCTTACATGAATATTTTATTCTGCCTATGCTATTATATTACGAATTATTATTTACCCTATTGTACATCTCCTAGCCGATATTAGCCACGGCGGCCGGACTTGACGGAGACCATACAACTATGCAGGGGATATTATAGTGCACAAGTGTGTGCGCTAACACAGGTGCACTCTCTGTTCTTTCTCTCTCTCATGTTGCGATGGGACGGTTCATCTATGCGATTGGGGAAGGATCAGGCGCAAGACCGACAGCTTTACGTGCTCTCAGAGGCGCCGGAGCTCAGACCCCAACTTCCAAACTCCGAGCTGTTATAAAGCATTTCTATAATCAGAAAAACTCAATAACACTTTTTGGCTCGACCCGGAACTCGAACCCGAGACCTTTTGATCAGCAGTCGCATACGTCGCATATATTGACGGCTAAAAAATACGATGTGCCACCATACCTATTCATCCCGATAGCTTTTGTGATAACCTTCTAAGGGAGCAATACATATATGAAATTTAATGGCACTTCAAAGAGAAGGATAACTTGACGTAATCCCAAGACTTTCCTCTATCTATAATGTAGACTTTACAGTATTACTATAATATTTTACACTACCTAGTAGTACCGTTTATACCATATTATACCGTGGGAGAGCCACGCTTCGGCATGAATGGGCCGGCTGGACCGAGTAATACCACGACCTCACAGAAAACCAGTGTGAAATAGTGTTTGCGCTGTGTTTCAACGAGTGAATGAGGAGGTGTCCTAGGCCTCCGGTAGGAGGCCCATAACCGAAACCCCCTCCCCTTATCTCCTCTCCGCATAACCCAAAAGCCGGTAACGCGCTTGTGATGCCTCTGGTATGCAGGTGTCCACGGGAGTCGGTAATCGCTTACCATCAGACGATACGTCTGCTCGTTTGCTCGCCTATTCCATTAAAAAAATAGTAGGTCAAAACCTCCTAAAAATCAAACAAAGCACCAGTATTCTTAATAATAATAATTACAAAATTTTCTGAAAACCCTTATGTCCCTTCTAGAAATGATATCTCAGTGTTTTCAAGTATTTTATAAAAATGGGACTGCATACGTAACTAGGTCTTGTAAGTCCCAGAGAATTATACCAGCGACGGGGGAATGGTAAGTAATTGGGATTATGGTAATAAGGCTGGTGCACTATACGATTGTTCCCAGTAAGATCTTTTTATAGCCAAAAGGGAGATGAGTTATGCGAGCGTTGTTTATGTAAGACGTTCTTTGGAATACTTACTGGAATTAAAACTTAATCGTCGCTTTTGTTTTTTGACGATATATTAAGAGTATTTTTTGACACTTACTATAAGAATACGTAATTAATAACAAATTTGTAAGCAGGTGTTTTTTCTATGAAATCAAAAAATGACAAAACAAATTATATTATTATTTAAATTAATTTACAGAGAAAATCATGATGACGTAAAGTAGTTTCTGATCTTTATATGCCATGTATAACATATTTTTACATATAATAGGTATACCAGATACACGTATGTTATAAATGTAGTGTCGAAAGTTATGTTCTCGTGCTCTTTAGTTTGCATTACAAGGTGGATAGCTACTACAAATGAACTAAGTATAATAACATTAAGTTGTAAAATTCACCTATATTAAAATTCACAGTGACCCGTAGTACAATAGTTGAACAAGAATGTATACGGCATCTCTTTTATGTCCATTTGAAATTGAAATATGTCAAAGATAATAATCGGCAATAAAGTACAATTAATTAATTGAAGTTGAGACAAGTTTGTTAAGAAGAAAGTGAACTTATTATATTTCCAACTCCTCCAGTTTTGTTCTGATTTATTTCGTTGTGTATTCCAAGACAGTTTAGTTTTTCATGTAACTTCCCAAGTATGTGCACTCGGTGTGTTTGTGGGTCACTACTGTTGATACTAGTGTACAGAAGTTACAGTTGTGAGCGTGTGAACGGGATCAGTTCCCTGTAGAGGAATGTTCCATTTACTTCTACCTACCCTTTCGTGGATCTAAGGCTAAGTATATTCATATACATGTGTAAGACTAATGTATATTATTCAATGCACTAAAACCAATAACTATTCGCTCAATCATTAAACAGAGTCGTCAACTGAGTATGAAAGGTTTTTTTGAAAATTAAATAACAACACCAAAATAACACTAATCTAAATGGGTAGTGTATAAGTAGACGCAATAAACTATGTACGCTACAGGCATTGTATTAAAATAAAAAATTGTGTTCCCTGCCAAAATGAAGAAATGTAATTATTTTGTTATTCGTACGAAAATTATTTCCGAAGAGATTTTAAATGTAATAAGCTCCTCTTCATTTTGCAAATTACGCTAGGGTTGTCAAAATATCAGTTTCGTTTAAACTTAAAAAAAAACATATCTCTCTGTGAAATAGGAAATTATTCTTACTAGAATTATTCTCATAAAGAATTGTAGGCACGTACAGTCACCGACAGTCTCATTCCGGTGGCAATATTAAAAATTCCACTTGATACACCGTTTTCACCTGCTTGGTTAATGGACCGCAATATAAGGCAATAAAATAAAAATACATTGAAATTTGGACCTGTCTGGGTTTCAAGCTGCTAAAAATGTTTCATTTCTCTTTCGCGGGTGCCCTGCGAGGCGACTGTAAATGGATTATTCATTTGATTATTGGAGCAGTCGTAAAGGAATTCAATTTTGGGTTCCGCGAAATGAAATTTCTGAAACCTCCTTTTCTCGACTGCAAATAAATTTACAGCAGGGAAATAGGTTAGCCCGGTTCGTGTTAACGCTGACTTGTAAACGTTTATTTCACCGGTTTATTAAATCGTAAATGCATATGTTCTGAAATCAAAAAATACAAGACAAGTAAATATTTTTTTTTTAATAATTTGGAAATAAAATCAATAAAAAGACAGCGTTTAGGCAGCGACAGTGATTCAATATCTGTTTTATATGACGTGAATACATAACCAACCTATAATATTTAAAAACAATATGTAAATCAGAATTTCAAATCATTAATAAAAAAAGACTTAAACTGCCTTATTCCTTAAAGCATTTCAATATGTGGAACACATTCACCCAAGAGTGGTGGTCACCATACGAATGCAGGCAATGCAACAACGTAGCATGGTGACCCACACTATGGCGGCCTAGTGTAGTAGAATTATAAGTTAAAGAAAAACTAGAAAATAAAACCCTTAACAATCTGCACTAGCTATAAACTTATGCACATACATTCAAGTAACCAGTAACAAAACGGATGTAGACGTCCGTTCTTTACTTAATTGACAATTATGACCGCAGCTGATCACCTGTCAAGTCCACTGTCGGATTTAGAAGTGACAGTCAACCGCTGTGTGCGACTGTACTGAATCGTGATTTGACCAGCTATTGACTTTTATGAAATCCTAGAACATTTGATAGATTTTCAGGCTGTAAACTATTATTACCGTGTAATTTGTGCCAAGTAGTTTTATTTAAGAGTATTCTTTTTTTTTAAATTGATAATAAATTAGTAGTAGTAGTAGAATATAAATTCACCACATTTTTTTGATGTTAAATATTATTTTTGTGACTATTTAAATTCCTACGTTAAAGATTTTTTATATTTCTTAATTAAGTAAAGGAGTTAGGTGAAATAATTGAAAGATGAGATGAGATTAAAAAGAGGTGAAGCTAAAGTTACTTCATCGAATAACAGACGGAACCTTTTTAATTTATTTTTTTGCAAAACCTTTTATAAATACAATAATTGGATTCATAAATGTATTTGATTACGTTTAAGTATTTTAAAATCGAATTTACTTCAATGCTGCTGAAATTTATTAAAAAGCTCCGAAAAGTTTTGGCAAAGTAGTAATTTCCTTTTGATATTTTGGCCTACAAGCTTTGATTTTATGCATAGTATAATGTTTTCAAGGCTATGTCTATAATGATTCCGTAAACATTCAATTTGGTATTAAGTTTATGGTACATTAAAATCTTAAAATAAAAATATCAACCCGACAAATCTCTTTCTGTACTCGTACTAACGTATAAAAATTATAATAAGAAACATATTTTGTTCTTTAATAAAAATCACTTCAACGATATTTTGGTATTAAGTAGAAACTATTTGAAATAGTTATTCTTCAGTCTTAGTAGTATCATTTTTACTTTAGTAGTGTAACTTTATATAAACAGTTCCTGAACTTGAATCATAGATTTTGTGAATACCAAATTTATTTTTAAATCACAGTATTATATCATCGGTTGTGTTCATGGACGAACTGACAGTGACGATAGCCAGAGTAATCTGGTCAGAATGACATCCAGTTCTGGGAAGCAGATTTCATTTTTTTATGGCCTGCCAAAAGGACTCTACTCTGCCTGATGGAAAGCATAAGCTGAGTACAAGAGTGGTGATCACCATACACATTGCTCGTACAGACAATGCAACAATGTAGCATGGTGATCCGCATTATGACGGCCTAGTGATGTTTCTGCATCATTGCCAACGAAACAAGACAGCACGAACGCTGTCATTTTACGCTGATCGATGTCATTTACGATGTGAGAATAGTACCGCCCCGGTCAAGCCGGCCCGTTCGTGCTGAAATCAGCGTGGCTCTACTACCTGGAACTACCATTTCTATAAACACACACAATTACCCAGTGATACGTAGTTTATGTATATCTAGTGATCTGGGTATCAACATTAGAAATCAATAAATTTAAACGATGTTTTCGAAGGAATTATATGTAGAGTAACGTACATTTAACTGTATTATTATAATTATGTAAAATGTATGTCTTTAACATAATATGAAATGTACATTTCCTAAAATTCATAGTCTATAACAGTAGAAAAAAGTATCAACTATCTTTTAGCGAAAAAAGTACCTATTAAAGAGTAATCTAACTCGTCAATTCTATTAAAGTTTAAAAGTAACTTGTCTGTCTGCATTCCAGTGTGTTACGCTTTCACAGTTAAACCGCTTAACTAATTTGAATTAATTTCGTGACAGAGATAGATAATGTATAGTGATAGTGTGGCAATATCCGATATAGAAGTACAAATACAAAACAAGACCTAGAATAATAAAAACGCAAGGGCCTCCTAAAATTGCTCCTTTGAATAAGTGAATAAGTTATTGGCATTAAATTCGTATCTATAAGAGCATTCATATTGTACAATACAAGATATCATTAAACCCAAACATTCTCGCAACTTAAAACAAACACACAGGCTTTGTTCAAAAGCAATATGACGCATATATACTTTAATATTTTTATACCCTCGTCAAAAACGAGACGACTATAAAAACCCGGCAGCTATTTAAAGTTTCATTGATCAAATGCAAACAGGGCTAAACAAAGACCACGAAGGCTTTTCTTTGATTCAGTGCGGAACGCTAAAACGTTAAAAATGAGCAAAGTAAACTTTGACATCATGCTTCTCAGTGCAAATGACAGTTGTTCCTACCCAAGCTCACTGAGAGCCGTATAAAATAAAAAGCAAATGACTTTTGTTATTGGCTGTGCATTTTGTTTCGACGAAGAATTTTTCAGCTGTTGGTGGAATGTGACACGAATGTTCATATTTTATTCTTGTTGACTTTTGTGGTTGGAATTTAAATATGGCTAAAATTGTTTGAGGGTAAACAGTATTCTGTAGCTGTAACCAATTCAATATTTATTTTTTATGGAATACAAGGCAAACGAGCAGACGTATCACCTGATGGTAAGCGAGTACCGCTGCCCATGGACATTCGCAACGCCAGAGGTGTGACAAGTGCATTGCCGGCCTTTGGGAGATGGGAAGAGGGATGGGAGCCTCCAGTATTCTCACTCACTCGGTCCAACACAGCGCAAGTGCTGTTTCACACCCGTTTTCTGTGAGGCCGTGGTATTACACCAGTGGAGCGGGCCCATGCATGCCGAAGCTATTCTGTGTATGTTCTTCGTTCTATGTATTTACTTTTAAAAAATGCAACACTATTCTCAGAAGCCTGTTCCATTACTACAAACTATTGGCTTTGGTGAAACTGAATTTCGTGAAATTACGATCTGTAATAAAAGCGATATGTTTGAAATAGCTTTCTAGTATAATTCAACAAATCATATCTGTCTAATGTTTTTGACTCGTTAGTATAGTTCCCGGCACGTAACTTGGCAAGAGTCGTTAGATGCGCAGAAGTCATATTTTAGGTCTCTTTCGTCGACGCGGGGTGTGAGACAGCGCCGAACCGAGCGCGCGATTGGTGCGTTAGTAGACCTTCGCCCCTCGCATTGTGCCCACGTCCCGTTCGCTCCCGAATACACTTGCGAGCACGAAAGTTGACCGCTTTGTTTTTGTTAAGTTTTGGTTACGAGTTATTGTTATGTTTTAAATTTCGTTTTTGTTATTAGTTGTTGTTATTGTTAGATATTTATTTTTATTACGAATTGTTGTTGTTGTTGTTAACATGTAAAAGACCTAATTAAGGAGAAAGGCAAAGGCAAAGGCACTAATGGGCGCCGATGAATGGTCTAAATTATGCGAGAAATTCAAAAAACCCTTTTTATTATTTACGCCAGTGACGACAGCCACTCCTCCAGTAATGAGAGCGAATTGGACAGTTTTATCGATGATGAAGAGCCACGTCCTTCCACCAGCTCAGGTGGTGCTGTCAATTTGATGCCAGGGATAAGATATTTAAGTGATAGTGACGAGACCACTTGACTATATTTTTAAATAAAAAAATACTTTTAAATGCATATTTTTTATTTCTGACATCTAATAAACATCACGAATTCTGTTTATTCCTTATGAACAGACACGATTAAAAATAAAAATAAAAAATAAATGATGGCAATAACCATAGAATAATGACAAGCACTAAAACTGACCACTTTTTTGTGCCAATAAGTGCACGATGCGCGAACTTACCCCCACTATACCAAATCCTTGCCATGTTACGTGCCGGCTACTATAATACCGTTACGGACGATTAAAAAACAAAGGTACTAATAATTATGTTATTGTAATCTGTACATAGTTTATGAAATCATTATCCGTCAAATTAAATAAATAACAATTGAGATTTACTTACAGGCGAATAGTATTATATATATATATCGATTTCTCGTTACTGATTAAACAACTCTAGTTAATCCAGATTTTAGCATTGCAATGCTCCAATTTAATCCTCGAATTATTTACCTTTTAATCCTTACGCAGATGCTGACAGAGGAGAAACAGATACGAGAAAAGCATTTTATACTCTGCGCTTTAGAACGTTATTATGTAAACTAAGTAATATGAGGGTACATTCACTTCTTTTTCACCAAATATAATAGTAATCTAAAGGTTTTTATAAATGAAATAAAACATAATTTGAATGGCTACGTTAACCAACTCTTAAGATTTTCATACCTGAATTTATTATTACTTACTCCTTAAATTGTCCCTAACATTAATGGAAAACCTCTAAATATAATTAATACTGAAAATGGTCGTAAAGACAGATAATACCAAAAAACGAACATTAATCTCTACTTAAAAGGTATTAAAACAGAAATTTAATTACAGAAATCCCAAATTCAAAATACATACGAGTACATACTTTATCTAGCACCTGAAGAACCCTTTTCACGTGGTTAGAACGCCGCCTTCTGACCACAAATGAAAATATTTATGGAGCCCGAACGTTGGGCAGGTTGACAGTTACCAAATTCATCGTTAAGGTGTACTGCATTAAGCTGTAAAAGTTCAGACGGACCTTCGCAGCAGTTTATGGTGGTCTAATTGTTATTTTATTGAGTCAACGCCGTTGTAGACTAGAGTATTACCAGTATAGAACCATCGCTTTCCAATACATTTATGACAATTTACGTACTATGTTACTCAAATTGTTGTCACAAGTCATCTATACTTTAAAAATGATCATTTTTTTTAAATGAGGTATCATTTCTTTGACTACCATCTGACCTAAAACGTAATCATTCGTCATCATCAACGTGATATTAACTATCGTATATTAGGTATGCCAGCGAAACTCACATTAAACAAAAACGTGAAAATCCGTTAGATAGTTTTGGAGTTCATGAGCAATATCTTGACACTTTTGTGAACTCATCTGCTTAAAGAAAGTTTAACTTGCAAAAGTGTTTATATAACCTAATTGCAGAATAAATGATTTCATTTCACACGAGATTTAAACGTAATAGATATTCCAAAATAATAAGCAAATCGCTTATTTAAAAATGTAAATCCTTTTTTATAAATTAAAATTCTTTGTGTTCTAAAATAGTTAGGGTGTTATGTATGACTTTAATATAAATAAGAGGTATAAAGTTTTCTCTCTGTACACTGTTCTGTTCCCTGTGTGCACAACTAACAAATATTTTGTAGCGAACTTGCAAGACCATATTGGCTTCCTTTCAGATACTTGCGAAATCGATTTTTCACTCTTGAAATAAAAACCTAAAGAAAACCAAGGAGTACTTTTCATTTCTGTTGAAACCAGCTGGTGCATCGAGTCTCATATTATTTGTTAGTGAATTTAATTTAGAAATTGTTCCTAAGAAAATTTTAAAAGTTTAGTAGGAGAAAGTTTAGTGGGAGAGAGTGTGCTTTGTCTTATGATAAATAGTTATTGGCCGCTGTTATCGTTCGTTTGTTACATTTGTATTCATAGACGACGTTCACACTCATCGTTAATTAGACACCGTGCGAAGCTGTGCTTGCGAGATTTCATTATGTTATTTTTGTTTACCCGCAGAATTGTATTATATCGTGTCATAAGATTGTACACTTTTAATTATTTGTATTCTATAATAATTTCATTTACTAACCTTAGTTTTTTAATCTACAATATAATAGTTAAATACAGGAATGGCTACACTTAGTATTTATTATCAGAATGTTCGCGGTTTACGTACCAAAACTAATAATGTGTTTAGTTGTGTGTGTTTGACCTCTCATGATGTGATAGTGTTTACGGAAACATGGTTAGATGACAGTTTTTACACCAGCGAACTATTTGATAGCCGGTATCTTGTTTGGAGACGAGATCGAGATTATTCGCTTACCGCACAGAAGCGGGGAGGTGGTGTTTTGGTCGCGGTGAAGTGTGGATATACAGTTATCGAGAGACCTGAGTGGCGTAGTTCAGCTGAAGACTTATGGGTGTCACTTATTATAAAGAGATCGAGGCCCCAGGTAACATATAATTTACATATTTGTGCACTGTATCTTTGTAAACAAAACTTAGGGAATTCATACTGTACTCAATTAAATAATTTCAATTTTAAACTATAATGAATCCAATCGTTTAATTAACTTTTGACAGCTCTAATACGTAATCAAATAGTGATACCCTGACCCGTTACTGATTCGATGATTTCTTTTATCAATCGATTTGAAAAATGAAGAAGAAGATTCTTTATAGTTAAAAATAGTATTACAGTACAGTAATTTCAACATTTTGTACCTGTTCTGTATTACAAGTAGGTACCGCAGTTCATTCACATGCTTTTTATTTGAACCAACTACAGTAAGTCAAAACGATTATTTTAGATTAATTAATTTGCAGAGAATACAGTCGATTCTTTTACTAGGTACGATTACGATGGAACTGTTTTTAACCGACTTCAAAAGGAGGTTTCTCAATTCGACCGTATATATCTATACTTATAAAATAATAAGTCCTGACTGACTGACTGACTGACTGACTGACTGACTGATTGATTCATCATCGCCGAGCGTAAACTATGATAGTTAGGGCTATGAAATTTGGTAATTAGGATCCTTTTATTAAGTAGACACGCACTAAGAAAAGAATTTAGGAATTTCTACCCCTAAGGGGGTGAAATAGGGGTTGAAAGTTTGTATGGAAGTCCGTCATTTTTTAAAATAGAAACCTGAAAATTTACTTTTGGGCTGCTGATTAAAAATGAGTAAACACGTGTTTCAGCGTTTTTGAATATTCAACCCCTAAGGGGTGAAATAGGGGTTGACATTTCGTACATAGGTTAGTCTGTAAGTCCGTCATTTTTGAAGTCTGAAACATGAAACTTTATTTATGTGTTACTAATTTAAAAAGAATCGAGACATATTTGAGCGTTTCTGGATATTCTACCCCTAAGGGGGTGAAATAGGGGTTGAAAGTTTGAATGGAAGTTCGTCATTTTTTAAGTGAGAAGCATGAAACTTTATTTTTGGGCTACTAATTTCAAATGAGAAGAGACGTATTTAAGCGTTTCTGGATATTCTACTCCTAAGGGGGTGAACTAGGGGTTGAAAGTTTGTACGGAAGTTCGCCATTTTTGAAGTTACAAACATGAAACTTTGTTTTTGGGCTACTAATTAAAAGTGAGTGGATAAGTATGTAAGCGTTTCTGGACATTCTACCCCTAAGGGGATGCAAAAGGGGTTGAAAGTTTGTACGTAAGTTCGCCATTTTTGAAGTTACAAACATGAAACTTTATTTTTGGGCTACTGATTTCAAATGAGAAGACACGTATTTAAGCGTTTCTGGATATTCTAACCTACCCCTTAAGGGGTGAAATAGAGGTTGAAAGTTTGTATGGAAGTCCGTTATTTTTTAAATTAGAACCAAAAAACTTTAATTTTGAGCTATTGATTAAAAATGACTAGATATCTATTTAAAGTTTCTGCATATTTACCCCTAAGGGGGTGAAATAGGGATTCCGTCATATTTAAGAATACATAGAGATAAGAAAGGTGAAACTTTACTTTTTGGGTTGCTAATTAAAATTGAGTTAATACGTATTGCAGTGATTCTAAATATTCTATCCCTAAGGGGTGAAGTAGGGGTTGACATTTCGTACATAGGTTAGTCTGGCATTCCGACATTTTTCGAAATAGATGAATACTTATATCAGCATTTATGCGAATTCTGTTCCTAAAGGGGATGAAATATGGGTCGAATGTTTGTATGAAAGTTCTTTTAAATGGGCTATTGATCAAAAATAAATAAATACGTTCAAAAACGTACTGATACATACTTTTACACAGTTTTCATTAAATACATATAATCAACTTCCACGCGAGCAAAGCCGCGGGCAACAGCTAGTATATATATATAAATTTATGTGTGTTCGGGAATAACTTCGTCGTTTATGAAATGATTTTGATGATTCTTTTTTAATGGAAAGGAAATGTTCCAACGGTGGTACCATGATTAATATCTGATGATGGCATCCAAGAGAAATCGAGTCGAACCTTAAAGTCGGCTTTATTTTTGTTAAAATTGTACTTGTCATTACGTAAATTATTTATGCATTAAAACAAAGACATTTAGGGCATTTAATGCAAAATAATAGAGGTTTTTACGTGATTTGATATAAAATATAATCACAATAATTTTATTGTATGGGTTATTAATATAATCGATAATCGATTTATTTCAAAGCCGTTTTTATAGTCTTTGGTCAATAATTACGAATGACACATCTCTAAGTAGGCGGGGCCCGTCCATGAAGTATAGTATTCCCTTTAGTACATTGTATCAAAAATTATTACAAAACTTCATGTGCGTGATCTGTCAAAAGTTAAATAAACGATTGGATCCACTATAAATGAGTTAATACTGACACACCCAACAGATAAGTTTATAATAATAGGTGATTTTAATTTTGGTAATGATGTTACTTGGTCCGGCAATAGTACTGAAAGCGATGAACTATTTCCAAAAAATATTACATGTCAACAAATAATGGAATTTTTTGACAGCGTTCGGACTTTAAATCTATCTCAGTACAACGGAATACGTAATGTGAACGGTAGATTGCTTGACTTGATTTTTTCTAATGACTGCGTTAAAGTTAATGAAAGCATAGATTCTTTATCTACACCTGTTGATGCACACCACAAACCTCTGCTAATCCAAACTGGTTATGTAGAACTTCATAGATTAAGTGAAAAATTGACATCTCGTTATCTTTTTTCAAGAGGAGACTATAAAGCTATTAATTTTGAACTAAATCAAATAAACTGGCACGAGTTTTTAATGACGGAGTCGTTGGAAAGTGCTGTCACTAAATTCTATGAGAAATTATATGAACTAAGAGAGCTATATATTCCATTGAAAGCCGCGAAACGATCATGCCATCCCCCTTGGTACAATACGGCCCTAATTAAAATGTTAAAAGAAAAATACAAATGTCATCAAAAATATAAAAAATATCGCAATTTATCGGACTATCATTCTTTTACATTACTTTGCAAACGAGTAATTGAACTGGAAAGGTCTTGTTTTGATACTTATATGGATAAAGTTGAATCTTCTATTATAAGAAATCCTAAATCATTTTGGTCATATATTAAGAGTAAACGACAAAGCAATACGTACCCTAATATAATGCACTTTAAAGACATTACAGCTTGCACAGGTGAAGATATCAGCAATTTATTCGCCAAATATTTTTATTCAACTTTTCAACAATCAAATCACACACACACATCAAATGTCTCTAATACAGTTGACACAATCGCCAGCGAACATTGTTTTAATAATACATTCGCGGGAGTCAGCACAGTGGAAATATGTGAGTCCCGTGTAATGACATTGCTTAAAAACTTAGACCTGTCAAAGTCGGGAGGGCCTGATTTTATACCACCGATTTTTATAGTCAGTTGTTCAGATAGTTTAACTGTACCTCTTTGCATTCTTTTTAAGCGTTCTCTGTCAGAAGGTATAGTTCCAAAAATATGGAAATCAGCTTTTGTTACCCCGATTTTCAAAAAAGGGAAGAGGTCCGATATTCAAAACTATCGCCCTATATCTAAGATATGTCTCTTCTCAAAAAATCTCGAACGGCTGGTCTATACTGATGTGTATGCGGCGTTGCAAGGCAGTTTTGGTGAAGAACATCATGGCTTCTTAAAAATCGTTCCACTACATCAAATCTCATCTTGTCACACGAATTTATCTCACGAGGTATGGAACATGAAGGTCAAGTAGACGTTATATATACTGACTACAGTAAATGTTTTGACCGTATAGACCAACAAGTGCTGTTAAAAAAGTTATCTATGGCAGGCATTCACGGGGATCTATATAGGTGGTTCTCATCTTACATAACAAATAGATCACAAGCTGTTGTGCTGCAGGGATATACTTCAGGTTGGAGTTACATACCTTGGGGAGTTCCTTAGGGATCAATTTTGGGACCTCTTTTGTTCACACTTTTCATTGCCGATATTAAGCACTGCTTTAAACATTCATATATTCTTTTATACGCTGATGATATGAAGGTACACAAAGCCGTAGGAAGTTTTTCAGACACGTGTGAATTGCAAGACGATCTTAGGAGATTTGAGGCATATTGTGTTCATAATAAACTTCAACTAAACGTATCTAAATGTTTCCACATAACGTTCACCCGCCAGAAATCCATAATAACCACATGGTACACAATCGGCAATCAATTAATCAGCAAGGTTCATAGTATTAGAGATTTAGGAATCATGCAAGACAGTAAACTTCTATATGACCAACATGTTGACGATATTGTTAAAAAAGCTACAAAGGCACTGGGATTTATAATTAGAACAACGACTTCCTTCAAATCCCTTAAACCTATTAAAGTTTTATACTGTTCATTCGTACGAAGCCACTTAGAATACGCGTCTCAAGTCTGGAACCCTCAGTATGACATTTATAAGTCACGAATTGAGGGTGTCCAGAGGAAATTTCTCCGATTGATGAGTTTTAAAGCGCGGCAATGGTCCGAGGATTACACACATAGGTGCAAAAGGTTCCATTTTTTACCACTTGAGCAAAGACGTTGTATCAATGACATCTGTTATTTGATAAGCGTTGCTCAGGGCTCCATTGACTGCCCGGAACTTGTTGCTAAGGTGGAGATGAGTGTGAATAGAGTTGGTTTTCGACAGCGACCCCTATTAAACATACCCTTTTCAACAACAAACTATAGACGTAACGCTTTTTCGCTAAGAAGTGCAAACAGTTTTAATAAACTTTCACGGAATCTTGATATAGACTTGTTTTGTACCAACGTGAACACGGTTAGGAGGATATTAGCTCATTCATTTTTCGAAACGTAAAGCGGCACTCAAACTGTACTAATCTGTTTCTACTGTTTTTTTTTATTCTGTGTTTCTGGTTTTTTGCATTTTTTTTTTTTTAAATTTTTTGGCATATCTTTATATAATTGTTATACGTATATAATCATGTGTTATTTCTTGTATGTATGTGTTCAATGTGAACTGCATTTCAACTTTAACTAAAGTCGACAGTTCTCCTCAGAGTATCTATAAGTAGAGACTTGTAATTAGCAATGGGATGATTTAATTTTAGTTATATATCATTGTTATATGTCTGTAAGTCTTTCTAAGAATAAATAAAATAGAAATATTAGTTTAAGAATTATTTTTTAATATTCATTTGAATTTCGTCGTAAAATAAAAGAGACTACTGTGTAGTAAATATATTTTAGTAGGTTTGGGTTACTTATTAAACTGAAAGCCGTATTATTATGATAATAGTATATTACATGTGTATTATTAAGTGAAAATATTTTCTATACCCTTTTAGGAAACAAATATAATATTTAGAAGAATAATTGGTTAAATTCAGTGTGTATAACAAAGATTTTTTATTTATTTATAACCAGCTGAGCCAGATACTTTGTACACGTGACATTTAGTTTTTCGAATCATTTTTAATTTTTCACCGTTTAAACTTTTTCTGGACTACGACAAACATTTCAAAACCAAAATCAGCTCAATCGGCCCAGCCGTTCTCGAGTTTTAGCGAGACAAAGGAACGGCAATTGATTTTTATATATAAAATATAAGGTTTAATATGCTAATAACACTAAAATAAGCTACAATCATCCAATTGTTATAATAAGTAATATCACCAGTTTATATTGATTACTGATTTAAAACAAAAGACTAAAAAAAAAACAAATAAGTACGAAATAAGTAATAATTATAATAGCGTTATTTTTTCAATCATGAAGTCTTAAAAACAAAATGGATTCAAAGAAAATGACTAAACGACAAATGTTCAATGTCACGCGCATCAAAGTCGTTTGTTCACTAAAAGGCATTTAACATAATGAACTTTTCACGCTTCAAATAAAACATACGTATGTCAAGTGTATACTGTATGCGAGGCATCAATGTCTAGGGGTCGCAAGATCTGTCAAATTTGAACCTTTGACAAACGCTAGTTTCGTTTCTTTCAACACATTTTGATTAATAGAGACATGTGTTACTTTGTTACGCGTAACACTCGGGTGACATTCCAATGGCTATTGGATAGTGAGGACAAGGAACTGTCGGCCGACATCCCCCAGGGAATCGCAAAGTCAAACTAGTTGTCAGACATATGTGTTGTTTCTCTGCGTAATGTTTCGTGAAAAATTTATTTTTTATTTCCAATGTTTTTCTTTCTAATGTTTCTTCTATCTTAGACTTCGTACCTAAAGGGTAAATCGGGACACTATTACTAAGACCTTACTGTCCGTCTGTCTGTCGGTCCATCCGTCCATATGACAGCAACCAGGCTACACTAGGTACATCTATTTTAAATTTTTTTGTCAGTCTGTATGTCTATCTGTTTATTAATATATATATAGATAAGTAGCTGATGATTTATCGAGTAACTTTTATTAATTTTTTATACTAGCTACGCCCCACAGCGTTACCTGCGGTTATTATTGTAAGGGATTCAGCTAGCTATGTATACATAGTATTAAATCTTACAGTTGAAATACTTCAAATCCTCACAAATTTGAGTAGGTTAAGAATACTCATATCCTACTCAAGTTTGCGAGGATTTGTTAATGTTTGTTACTCCACACTCCACACTTCCATCTAAATCACTGAAGCGATTTAGATGGAACTTTATAGTAATATAGCTTATACATGAGACTAACACATACACTACATACCACGATTACTGACATATATGCAGACGGAACCGCGGGTAAAAGCTAGTACTACTATAAATTTCACCGTCAATAAAGTCACATCCATACCGCGTCTGTTCAACTACTCACGACATTACAGAAGGGGCCGATTTACTCTTCAAATTACAAATTCCCTGTATGTCTAAAGTACCAGATGCTCACGACACTAGGTGTTTAATCAAGACCGGGGTTGATACAGTCAAAGAGAATATTGTTGTCTTATGCGGAACCTTTCGTTTAGTATTTGAACGTGGTTAATGTATGGGATTTGAATTTCAATTTGTTTAATTCCTGGAGCTAATGATATATGAAAAGCGACGCTGAGTTTACATCTTTTCTTATAAGCTTGATATATATATAATCAAAGTCCATATTTATTCATATTTTAATCCGTGAAGCAAAACATTGATAAATAGGTTGACCAACAAGTAAAATTAGATAAACACGCGTGATGCCGTGATCAAGGGATAAAGATATTTATTCTTTTATATTTGGATTTTTGGCAAACCGAAATAAACAAGCTCGTTGTTAATTACTATTTTTATGCTGCCCGTTAGCATCGTATTATTAACTAACTTTAATAATTAATAATAACGTATTATTAATTAAACTTGATTTCAATTTAGAGTGTATTTCCGTCAAGTCAATAAATACTTTGTTTTCCTTAAACCTAATCCCATTTGCTCATTACTTAATTTTCAAAGTCTAATTTGCGAAGCTCCTTATTGCCTGAAGGATCCCTAGGATCCCCCAGGATCTAGGATCTACCTGAAGCACAGGTAGATCCTAGATCAGGCAAATCACCAAATTAAAACATTGATCTTACTTAACAATAGGTCTTAAAATTATAATTTATTGGTAAGATATAACTAAAACTTGATTGTAATTGTATAATTATTTAAGAATTTGCAGTTTGTTTCTTTTATGTGAAGTCTACTCCTAAGTTACGTAAAACCCAAATCTTGTATATTGAACATAGAATGTAAATTACTATCATACATACGTAGATATTTATAGAGCCTGTTGTGTGTACAACTGAAATGGAGTATTTCTTAAACACAGGGTCAATTTTGTCCATCTCTTTATATAATTTTGCACATGTCCTGACAGTTTTTTCAGCCCTAGATGCTTACATCTCACTTTTGTTTTTATCTTTCTTGCATCCATATACTGTATGTCGCGGAGCACATTAAAAACAAACACGAAAAGAACACAAATAACGCCTATACCTACTTGATATCTGTTACTTTTGAGCGTCTCTGCTACATGATCTACTTTAAATCATAAGTTAATGCATAACAGATTGGCAGTATTCATGTTAATAATGATACGTGGTACATATCTGTCAAGTGCAAGAAGGCTTGTAGTGCGCATAGTAGTGTGACAAGGACCCATCTGATCTCACGGGTTTGACTTCTAAGAAGCACAATTACCCATACACTTCCATTTGATATGTGAACCTCAACCTGGGGTCAATGGAGTTAAAATGATACATATATTGATACATTTCCCGTTTTGCCCTATTATACTTGTCATCCAATAATTTATTCCTAGCCTAATGATCTGGAGGAGTTAATTTGTTAAAATACAATCTTGAAATCACTTAAACTTTTATTCTACTATTTTATAAGAAATATTAAAATTTAACTAAATTTTTTATCAGAACTATCTTGCCATATGGTATTAACAACTTCAAAACTGTATCCTCCAGTTTTCTTCAAATTGATTTCAAGACAGTGACTTCCCAGGTGTCATAACTCGGCTTGTCTGTGGATCACTAGCGCGGGAGTATATAAGATCTGATGTACTCTTATTTAAATAACATATTAATTGATTTACAATAAACCCAATTCTGTTACATTCTAAGTTGTACCTAAAAATCAATGTTTTCAATTCAGTATGGCCAAATTTCAAATATTTAATATTAAAACCAATATTACAGATTTTTAAAAACTTTAAGTTTAAATAACATTGTGATGTAACTTATACTACAGTGTATGTTATTTCAGTAGCAATTTTGCTTTAAGTCCTAAAATATCTAGACGTCAATTAAAACCGTTTGTAATCCGTTTGGAGCCAAAGCAATCATGGCCTAATCCCAGAACTGTACCAATTCCAACCTAAAATCACTTTCTAATGAAATTCTCTAATAATTACTTAATATTGAGTTGCATTTTGCTCGAGATTGGCCCATCATTTCTTATTAAACCTCCAAATGGTACCTTGTAATATATATTAATTGAGTCTATTGTGATAAACAGTGACTAAAATCTAATAAACTCGGTTCAGAGGCAAAACAGTTATAGAATTGGGATTCTAAATTATATTTAACATTGTAATTTGGAGGTAAAATTGCGCTTATTAGACTACGCAACGCAATATATGTTGTTAGTAAGTGTGGTAATAGTTTAATGGGGCATTATATACCTACTTGATAATGGTTTTCTCACTCTATTAGAAGAGAGAGAATTGATTCTATTCTAATATTATGATACTAACAATTATTAGCTGATATTTTTAGGTATTGAAAATAATCGTTTCTTATTTGTCAAATATTTAACATGGTTTAATTCTAATGTTTCTTTCAAAGATAACTAATTAGGTTCGAGGACTTTTTATGGTGATATAATTTCACTACAGACGTTATAAAATTTTAAAAAGTAGATCAGAGAATAAGGGAATCTATTTTTTTACATTTCTTTCAGACTTTTTGACATGATTTAATAATAGTAACATACTTCAGGTAAAAGTAGTAATTTTGATATTCGTTGAAATACATTTCAATTGAAATAACATTGTTTATTCCACAAAAAATAGAGCAAATACAAAGCTTATCTATGCTATCATACTATGCTATCTTTATAAATACAATCCTCAAAGGTTATTTAAACTCCTGAACGATCTCCGCTAGGGACCTAATTATGCTAGATTCGATTGAAAGACAAAACGAACCCCTGTTTCCTTTGTTCGTTGTCATATTCTCACTAGAAAAAGAACAGAGAAAAAGATTTAATATAAAGTTACTGCTTTTGTATAACTTAAATAGATAATTAACTGTATTACATTAATAAATGGGCTCTTAATTCTATAAAAAAACTGACTTGTCTGAAAGTGGGAAATTTAAAAAAACTAAGTATAACACTGATACGGTGTCTATTTCTTTTTCTTATCATCTCCAATGATTTTCATGAAATTATGTGTTTCGGGGGGGGGGGGGGGGGATTAATCGATCTAGCTAGGATTCGTTTTTAGAAAATTCATCAAGAAAGAATATCTAGGTACTATTTATTACCTGAATATTAGAATATTTCATTTTCAAAAAAAAACCATACTCGCGAAACGCTTTTAAAGCCTTTAGGTCTATCAGTCTATTTTTAACCGACTTCAAAAAAAGGAGGAGGTTCTTGAAGTAAATACTCCTATAGCGGCGTTGTGTATTTTAGCAAAATTTATTTAGCGATGGGTCATGTCAAAGTCGCGTAAGAACACGTGACCTGATCGTAAGACGGCAGCGCAGGGTGCTTGCGCAAGGATGCATGGTGACAGCTGATGGCTCGTAACATGTGGCGGTTCACTCGCACGCGCCTGCGCGGTACCTACGCTTGACGTCTTGACGACGAGTCAACAAGGCCGTCACTTTCATTAAAACCATTTTTGTTTCTTAGCGAAGACATAAATTAGATAATGATACATCCGTTGTATGTTCAATATATTTGTAAAATTAATAAGCCAAATTTATATACAGTGTTTCTTAAACTACTGAATTCTTTACAACATTTTTTTTATAGTATTGAGTTTTCACTTCTGTCGGCAGTCCTCATGACTGCTTTTTTTTTTAAAAAACCTTTTTATTTAGCTTACCTATTTAGTTTGTATGTTTTTTTGTTTGACTACACCAACAAAAAATTGGTTCAATTTAAGATTTCTAGTGATGGTAATCATGTAGATTTTGGTACAAAAAAGTTCTGAGGTAACCAACATTAAAAATACAGTCGCATTGAGAACCTTCTCCTATATTGAAGTTGAAGAAAAAAAAAGTGTTTGTATATATTACCGTACAAACCTTTAAAACATACTTATTCAGATTATTAAGTACCTTTTCAAAGAATTATTTTTATGATATTCGTGAAGGTAAATTTTAACCAGCTTTATTTCAAAACTTGTATTACACAAATTAAATATCGCAAGTAGTAAATTCAGCAAGTTGTTCCCGACAGGCCGGACATCGGCAGAACGAACAGATGGCCCGCTTAAAGTTTCAACCATAGATACGCTGTAAAAATGTCTCCTCTAAATTGTGAAGCAGTCCTGTACTTTATATTTATTACATGGAAGTTTTATTAAATGTTTTGTTAGAAATTCTTCTAACACAACATTCAAATTGATCAATAGCCAGTTTGTGGCTTCTGTCTATTCTTCATCGTGAAGAGTTCTATATTTTTTAACCGACTTTCAAAAAGGAGGAGGTTCTATGTTCCACTATATCTATGTCCATGTTCCGCCGTGTGTGTTTTTTTTATGTATGTTCCCCAATTACTTCGTCAATTGTGGATTGATTTAAATTTTTTTTTTGTATTCGAATGAGTATGCTCCCGAGGTGGCCCCGTGGCCACCATCACTGGATCTGATGATGGGACCCCAGGGAAATCGAGCGGAACCCTAATTTTTTCAGCCATGTACTATGTTTTTCGTATATTTTCTGAAGTTACCCCGGTATTTGCGTCTGGTAGTCATTATTTCATAATGATGAGCTGATGATGTAAGATACAACTCCTTAACGGTTAGGAGTTGGAGGATAGTTCTTTCAATTTTATACGTATTCACAGACCTTTAGTTGTATACTTTTAACTTACTTAGGTGAGCTGATGATAGGTGCTAAAACTTTTCAATAGTTAGGCATTAGAGGATGATTTTAATATCACACGAACGTATAGACCTTAACTTGAATTCTTTCAGTTAATCACATGAGCTGATGATAGAAAGTAAAAACGATTGAGAGTTAAAGGATGATTTTTTAAATACCATGTATACTAACTAATAGGGCCTTAGTTGTATTCTCTCAAGTTGTTTAGGTGACAGATAAGGTTAGTAGGTAGCATCCTTCATTCACCAGTCATCCATCATCCATCATTTCCTACAGATGACTAGTCGTCTAGTGCGGCGTGTGTGGTACCTACAATTACATTTGGCTTGGTGCCGACTTCAACATATTTTAGATACCTAGCACACATAATAATACTACTATTTAAATGAATCATCCACAACCCATAACATCCCACTGCTGGTCTCGGGTCTCTCAGGAGAGGGTTAAGGCCATACGTCCCAACGCTGGCCAAGTGCGGGTTGGGGACTGGCAACACAACATTGTGGCTACGTCATCTTGTCGTTGAATGTTTCTAAGCCGCCCAAAGGCCTCCAACTAAGCTTCACGACTGTTATCATACGATAACAGCCGGGACCGACTGCTTAACGTGACCTCCGAATCACGGAGACGCCCATGGTAACATACCACTAGCGGTCACCCATTCAGGTACCGACCGTGCCGTCGTTGCTTACCTTCGGTGATTGTTTGTAATCACGTGCAACTGAGCTATGAGCACTACATTTCACCTCAAGAATTAGATATACTCAAGAATTGGCACATAGTAATTTATGAAGATCCAGTTTATTTTACGGTTTCTAGTGTTTTTTAGCAGGGAGTTGTCGTTGGATGTTTTTTCGAAAGTCGGTTTTTTTATATCATGAACTTGTCAGCAACAACATCTAGAAGAATCAAAAATATTATTACTTTTTGTCTAGTGGTTTGAAAGCCTGATTCTGTTAAACCGTAGTTCTCGGGTATGATTTTCACATAGGATTTTTAATATTGATATACTGCAACAAACTTCAACGCCATCTATAGAAAGGGAGGCCAACTACGTGGTATACATTGATCCTACATCGCGTTGACGTTTATCACGCTCACCGAATGCTTAAAAGCAGTATAACATTTTAGACCGGGCTTATTTTACATTAGTACTTGCTGTAAATCAGATTATTGTTTGGTAGTTTTACAATAGGAAGTGCATATAAAATATTTTTCTCGGGAGTACATTCCATTAAAGAATTTTTCTGTTTACTAAAACTAAGAGAGTGAAGATAAATTCGGCATAATACTTCACACTAACTGAAACGATTTTAATGAACCGTCGTCACTATATTTGTAATAATAGCTCGGGTGACATAGACTATACATTTATCAGAAGTTTCTACTCTAGTCGGGGTTTTAGTTTTTATTTTTTTATTTGTTTAGTACAATTATCTGCGCATATAAATACACTTACGAGAATAGCTACGCTCAAGATAGCTTAACTCTATCTTTTCACTATAATATTTTTAATGATTACAACTGAACGTTCACGCGTTACGTATGTATGCGCGACTTTATAAATAAGTCATGTATTAGAAAGAACGGCCTAAGTCGTTCTTCCCTTTGCTCTGAGTGTTCGAAACAGATACATTTTATGGACTCTGCAATCAACGCAAGGAGATTAAGAGACAAATTTAAGAGTCATCAGCTGTATAACTGTTTGAAATTTCATTCCTACACGTAGTATGAATGAGTTATTTCGAGAAAAGTAGTAATACACCATCTCGCAACCCAGTTTAGCAGTAATAATGTGGTTTTTCAACACAAACAAATCGTTTTTATGCGAACAGAGTAGTCGTTAACCTGTAATAGTGCAATAAATCAATCAGCGGACAAATTTCATAGAGAACTTTAGATGTAAAAGTGTAAGATTTTTTTTTGAAAAATCACACACATCAACAGACTCTTAATAGTCTACTGTTAAACATACGCCTCGTCTTAGAAAGTAAGTTTTGGGCTACTGTATCACACTGGTGACGCTTTTGAAAAGTACTTATCAATTTCTTTTTGAAGCATTTCTTCTACTAAGTATAGATATTATATTTTTGTGGTACATTTGTTGGGTACTGCTTTTTGATTACAAAATTATAAAACAGAATTAGGGAGTTGTTACTTTCATCAATTTGGTAATGTAATTAATTTAATTTATATCTTGGATTGAAAGCCAATTCAAGATCTCAGGCTTTGCAATAAGGAACGCTAAGCAATATACCAACAGGCCCTACACCTCATTAAAGAAAAATAACATGTATACAAATATGTAAAACTGGAGGGTTTGTCTGCTTGATTGAATGCGCTAACCTCAGAAAGTACTAGTCAAATTTAAAAAATCTTTCAGTTGTAGATAGCCAAGTTATCTAGAAAGGGTGTATTTGATATAAGCTACCGCAAAAAGGAACGCAGTATCACTATTGATAGTGATACTGTGTTCCTCGTTGTACGAACAGGGAAAAAATATTCCTTTTGAGAGCTTCCAGTAACTTACACCCTGTATTTGATTACGCTACGACAAGAAGGAACGCAGTATCACTATTGATAGTGATACTGAGTTCCTCGTCTTACGAACAGGGAAAAATTATCCTTTTGAGGGCTTCCAGTAACTTACACCCTGTATTTGATTCCGCTACGCAAGAAGGAACGTAGTATCACTATTGATAGTGATACTGTGTTCCTCGTCTTACGAACAGGGAAAAATTATTCCTTTTGAGAGCTTCCAGTAACTTACACCCTGTATTTGATTACGCTACGACAAGAAGGAACGTAGTATCACTATTGATAGTGATACTGTGTTCCTCGTCGTACAACGTCAACGTCGTACAAACAGGGAAAGTTATTCCTTTTGAAAGCTTCCAGTACGATCACATACGATCTACTTTTATATTTTTTGTCTTTGAATCTTTAAACACATAATTATGTCAACCATGAATGACTGAACTGTACAGAGAGATAAAATGGACCTGCTCATCGTAAAGTTAGGTAGAGGGCACCAGTAGAAATCGAACTGGTCGAACCTTAACCTTGGCACAAAATTTTGTACATCATAAAATTAAATTATATCCTTAGTATAATAATCTATCACTTACCTGCTCACATAACCCAAAAATATCTACTACCTTGTTCAAATAAGTAATTGGCTTGTAATATGATTATCCTCAAAGCATTCGATCGATACCTGTAACCTTCAAACGAGGGCTTCCCTTTTACCGATACACCAAAACTTAGTTATGTCAATTACTCTCATTGTGATGGTATATACCTTGCGATAATCTTGGAGACAATCATCTCAGTTTTATGTAACACAGTTTGGAAAGCATACGGGCACGTATCATGACTAGGTAAATATAGAATGAGGGATAAAACTTCTACCTCCCATTATCTTCTAAAGTTTTTCCCAAATTGGGTTGAAGTCTGAACTCCCCTGGGCACAACTATAACGTTGAAGAAAAGAAACCCCTTTTAAGATTTCAATTATTTTATCATACACTAGCAGACCCACGCAACCTCGTTTGCGTCTCCTATGGCCCGTCGCGTGATAATTTTCCCCCGTTTTTGAAACATTTTTCATTAGTGCTCCTCTCTTATTGGTCTTAGCGTGATGATATATAGCCTATAGCCTTCCTTGATAAATGGGCTATCTAACACTGAAAGAATTTCGGAAGAAAAGGAAAGAAAATCGGAGCAGTAGTTCCTGAGATTAGCGTGTTCAAACAAACAAACAAACTCTAGTTTATATATTAGCTTTATATATTAGTATAGATTCCCTAATTTACTTCTATTGAACTTATTGTGATCATTATAAACCCAAATAAAATAAATGATGTTACTGATATTCTTAAAAATAATTAACATTGAAGCTGTATCATTTAACGAGTAGTGTATATTTAACCTAAATTTAACCCTAAACAGTGTTACGGTAAATTACCATTCAAATTGGTAAGTACGTTTTCAAGGAAATGAAGCCTCTCTATTTAATATAGTTGAACTAAGCCAAATCAACAACACTGGTAATTAATTCTCGACAAAACTTAATCTCTAGTTTCACCTTGGGTGAGGTATTAGAGTTAATGACGCGACGAAAATGTCAAATAATAGTTGATACACAGAACAATAAGTCTGTTAAGTAATAATATTATACATAGAAAACACCCTAACACCGAAACAAATATTTGAAGATCATATAAACATTTGGTCCGATCCGGGAATCGAACCCGAGACCTCAAGAACTACCACTACGCCACCTAGGCACTTAAAAGTATTTTGTATTTAATATTGATAATCCTGTTACGTTTATATAATTTCGAATTTTATGGTCTTATATGGTACATAAAGCCTTCCATGCAAACCTGCACCTCGAGACAAAAGGCATAGTCACCCTTGGTAATTGGGATGGGGACCTCTAATATCACTCTCTCTTTATCTCTCAAGGTGTCAAACAATAAAAGAATTACTTACCAACAGTGACGTCGCTTAAACAGGTACCAGATCATGACTAACATCTGCTTTTTATAACCGACTTTAAAGAAGGAGGAGGTACTCAATTCGACCTCATATATTTTTGTGTGTGTTTTCGCGGATACCTACGTCGTTTATGAACCGATTTTGATGACTCTTTTTTTAATAGAAAGGAAACATCCCAACGGGGGTACCCAAGAGAAATCGATCGATTTGGTCGTTCTTGAAGTCGGTTACTTATTTTGTTAAACTTTTATTATATCCTCATTTTATAAATTATTTTATGTTTTCACTATAATAAAATGTTCAGACCTAAGCTAATATTTTTCACTTTTATTAAGCTTCAAAAGTTATTAAAAAATAAATAAAGATCATTTTAAACTGATATATTCTTAGTACTTCGAACAAAGAAGGTCTTGGAAATATATATTTCTATAGTTTTTACTCGTTGTTGTAACAATGAAAGTAATATTTTTAAGAGTGAAAGGTTTAATAGAAATAGTATATTTTAAGTGTATTTTTATTTACGACAATGTTTTATGTATAAGACGAATAAAAAACTTCTAAACTCAGCTTCAGATAAATTGAAAGAGCTGAAAAAATATTTTAGACATTAAGACGTTATGTCTACTCAGAAACCGGTTTATTCTTCCCCACTACGCAAGCTTATACATAATGGTTTTGTTGGAGTTAAGAAAAAGCTTAAGGAGAAGGAATGAAAACAGTCAAATATTATGCCAATATTATGTGTGTTATAAAAGTTTCTAAAGGAATTTTACTAATATTTTAAATGCGAAAGTTTGTAAGTATGGATGGATGGATGGAGAGATGGATGGATGGATGTTTGTTACTCTTTCACACAAAAACTACTGAACGGATTTAGACGACACCTTACATTAATATACCTTATACATCAGAATAACACATAGGGTACTATTTGCCGCGATAACCGACATATACGCGGGCGGAGCCGCGGGCAACAAATAGTTAGAAATAAAACCGCAGAGTGGCAGCAGTAGTGGTTGCAAAATAAACATAAGGTAATAATTTCCAATTAAATATTTATTGTTTCCAGTTTTGAGACATCTACACACGCTAAAGCCATTCTAATCCCCACGAAGATAAATTATGAAACATCCGTGATCCGGTCCTGTTATTTTGGTCAATATTTCTTAAGGCCCTCAATTATTATTTTTAATTTGAAAGACTTGTAAATTTGATGTTGATTTTGATATTGTACCCATACATTGGTGATGAAATTTCTGTAAACCCATCATAAATTATGCACACTATACAAAAATGTCCAAATTCGAACAACTTCTAACTTTTTAGTAAGAAATTATGCAATAACAAATATCTACTTTTTTAAATAAATTAAAACCAACCAAGCAGGACAAACATCGATATTTTAATACATTGTATAAAAGCGAAATTATGTTCTTACAGAAAAAACAGGATTCAGTGACATACTTTGATATGCCAAGTGCTTTTGACATTGTGGATTTATCTATAAATTTTACGCGAGCATGATCTTTATAGCAATAAAAGCAATCTTTTCTAATTGTCAGCAGGCTTCTATTTATCTAAAAACAATTTATAAAGATTAAATCACCATTTTGTATAGATATCTTTATATGGATGAGATAAATTAGGAGTGCTACAAGGGTGTATTCGTGGTCCCTGTTATATCGGGTTTGTGGCAACAAACATGGAAATTTAAGTTTTATTGAATTTAATGATGACGGTAGTTAGATATAACATAAAAGTTATTAACTTTTGGAAATTCTGGTACCAAATACAGATTTATTGGGTGATATGAATAGGAATTCAATTCAAAAACTGCTGTTTTCTCTGTATCTTCATTATTAGTTGATAATTATGTAAATAATGCTTAAAGCATTAATTTCGAATAAACTTCGGTTTGTCCTTAATATACGTAAATATCAAATTCATAACTAAAAGATAAACTATTTATATTAACAAAATCATTAACTACATGATAATTATTATTTTAAAATATTTTTCTTTCGTATTTCTTTCTGAATTTGTATTCTCCAAACATCTATGGATAAAATTAAGCACTAAATATAACTTAATTAATATAATCGAAGCGTTTTCACGAAATAGATAACATTGGCACTCCTACAGTTGAAATACGATATTGTCATAACCATAGGACAGTTATAGCTAGTAAAGTATTCTCTAATGCTAATTGGACTCGCCTAGTCGGCATGGGTGTGTCTCAGTGAGTTAATGGTTGTAGCTAAAAACTGAACGGAATTGCGTTATTGATTTTGCTTCATATACTGTAGTTCTAATTAAATTCAGCAACACTTTATGTGGATAAAATCGATTTTGTATATAATTATGAAATCATTAAATAATATGAATCAACATCTTTTTTTCAATTAAAACAATTACTTTTAGGTAAAATAAGGTGGTCGTGACTTCATGGCTGGACTCGTAACTTCGTGATTGCTGTTCTAGATATACAGATTTTATAGAAAAACCTCTTGTTTTAAGTAATAGGTATGGGTCCTCGCTCACTCCGTGTGAAGTAACGTACGTAATGCTTACCACTGGTTATAATTATCTGTAAGAATGTAATATCCCTCCAGTTCAGCTGGTATATTTGAGTCGAAGAATGGCTATCCTACAGATGTTAAGTTTCTCACAAAAGCTAAGAATAAATTCTAAAAGTTATTTCTATTTAATCATAAAAATCCAGACAACAAAGAAATATAGTGATTGAAATACCAAAGTCTATCAATTGAATTCTGAAATACTATACAACTTTTCCATGTAATCGTAATATAATTTGGCAGTTATATTGACAGAAACCTCATAAATGTGACAAGACCTTGATTCAAAAGATTTAAATAAAATAGAACTGAACCATTTATCAAGTTACTAGTTGTTGCCCGCGGCTCCGCCCGCGTGTATGTCGGTCATCGCGGCAAATAGTAGCCTATGAGTTATTCTGATGTATAAGCTATATTACTGTAAAGTTTCATCCAAATCCGTTCAGTACTTTTTGCATGAAAGAGTAACAAACATCCATCCATCTATACTTACCAACTTTCGCGTTTATAATATTAGTATAGATGTAAAGTACCTATAACAAGTCTATTGCATCTAATCTATATCTATACAAATAAATAAAATTGGAGTGTCTTTTAAATAAACATATATGTATATATACATAATACAGGTACCAAATTTTTTTTTTTTTAATTTTTGTCTGTCTGTCGGTTTGTTCTGGGTAATCTCTGGAACATCTGGACTGATTTCGACGGGACTTTCACTGGCAGGTAGCTGATGATCTAGGGAGTAACTTAGGGCACTTTTTAGACTAGCTTTGTCCCGCGGCTTTACCGATAATAACCGCTGGTAACATGGCGGGGTTCAGCTAGTCTACAACATAAAAAAATGGACAATATTACAAGGCAATATTTATTGTACTGATTACATTCTTGATAACTCACGATCAACACCTGCCTTATTTATTAATTCCAAAACCAGTATTCATTGTGTGTACAACAAAGCAACAAAGGAAACTGAAATTTTATTTTATTTGCTCCACGTATAACAGACTAAAACATTTTCTTAAGGTGAATTATTGAGGGGACTTTCCGAAAATTACCTCGAAATGAGAAAATAAAAAATCTATGAAAATTGTGATTCTGCCTGCTCCACTCCACCCAATTCGTTTCGCGTGAAAAATATTGAAACACAAAGCAGTAGAGAGACAAAAATATATATTATTCATATTCCAATGTATGAGCGGCAGCGATTTGATTGTGTTTATAAATGTGAATGCGGGCCAATTCAGAATAATGAATGAGTTGTTTTGAACAAATTTTGATTGTTTTACCTAGTAAATTATTTGTTTTATGTACCGTGTGGGGATTTTGTTCATAAATAAATTACACGGTGCATCATTAGCTCAGTAAACAGGATGGTTATTTAGTCGGTGTTGTTTTTTTTTAAATAAAAGTTACACTAATTTAGGTCAGCTGTTGTGTTTTCATTTCTAGAAATATGCATTATATCCGTAGGCAGTTTTCTCAGGCGTGGTAATTAACAAGCCGTTTTAAATATATATGATAACATTACCATCGTTATCTCGTTGAAGCTGGGTGGTGGTAAATAAATTAGTAACTAATAATCCTTAAAAGCTCTATAAGAGATGACGTATGAAAAAACGTAGGTAATATTATGTGTAGTAGCTTGTAATAATATAAACATTAATACACAGTATACTGTAACTGTATACTGTAACGATGATCGAGCTTTGCCCGGTATTATTTTAATTTGTTAAATTTTCTAAACAAAAGTTGCGGATGTGGGCAAGAAGAGCCAGATTAAAATGGGACTAAAATATGTCGGATGAGTCTTGATCCGTGGGCCAAGGTCGTCGTCGAATGCTGAGTGCCTCAGTGTGGATGCCGCCGACGAGGCAGACCTCGTAAAAGATGGCGCGATGTTCTTGATGCCTATCGCAGAGACTGGCTGGAACTTGCCTTGGATAGAGGAAAGTGGCTTGTTGCAGGGGAGGCCTTTACCCAGTAGTAGGACACAGTAAACTCATAAAAAAAAGAAAACTCAAAATTTTTCCTAGCTAGATCGATTTAACGCCCGCTGAAGCTATTTCCGAGATTAAGATTAGATGTATATGCAAGAATTGCTCGTTTAAAGGTATTAGTGAGATACTAGTTAATCATAACTGAGACTAGTACAGTGTAATTTTCTTTGCCAGAATTACGAATAATTTCGTTTGTAACTCATCATTATGAAAGGTATATTAAACGGTTCAGTTCTTTGTTGAAATAATGTTCTCCTAGCCGATAACGACCATGGCGGCCAGTCTCAACGGAGTCCAGCCAACTACGCAGCAGATATTATAGTGCACAAGTGTGTGCGCAAACACAGGTGCACTCTCTGTCGACTCTCTCTCATATCCGATGGGACGGTTAACCGACATGATCGCGGAGGGATCAGGACCGGCGGCTTTACTCAAAGCACGGGGGTTCAGACCCCGACTTTCAAACTCTGAGGTGTTCTTAAATATTTCGTTAAACAGAAAACTCAATAACACTTTTTGGCTCTACCCGGGATTCGAGCCCGAGACCTCTTAATCGGCAGTCAAGCCATTGTTGAAATACAAAGACCACAAAGACTTATGAAAAGTCTGCTCAAAATCGGTCCAGCCGTTCCAGAGATTACCCGGACCAAACAGACGGGCACAAATTGTAAAAAATGTGATTTTGGTACATATACCGTGTATACATACATATGCATTACGCACATACATTCTCATACTTAAGGGAATTGAATATACTTATTTTTAAATAAACCTGTACAATATAGACACGAAAATGAGTTCTTTAATAACTTTGAGTGGAAATGAGTAATGGGACAGCGTGGAAGTGGGTAATGGCACAATTTCACATTACAAAAGACCACTTGCCTTTCGATAAAACAGTTTTTGAATAACAAAAATGCCTATTTATATAAAACTTTTCTTGTGAGAAAGTGATCGCTTGTAGCTAGAATCTTAATTCCTGCGCACTTGCTCACTGAACTACTGAATTAAAGATAGCATACGTGCTCAGTGGCTGATATGATTCACTGGGCCAGAGCGAGTTGACTCAGCTCATGTATCGTCCACACTATTGCTATGTTTGAGTCTCACTTAATAAATTATTGGCGGTGAAAGATTGATGCTTTTGTTTGTTTTCATAGCTTGATTGTTTTACAGTCCAAGCTAGATAGACAAAATCAACAAAAAAGATTTTCGTGTTGAATTTCTTTCTAAAATAGCTAATGCCTCTATTCTCTTGGCTATTATTGGTTAATATTTTATTTTGATCACGTGACGTGACGCGCTGAGATTATGTTATTCCTATATATTTGTTAGTTTTCTAACAATGTTTACGTTCCTAAAATGTCAACTTGGCTAGGGGCGACTGATCAGATTACGTTATAATTTAAATACTTCAATATATTCGCATATCCTTTTTATTATTGCTTTTTCCTCATCAATTTATTTCATTTCATATACTTTTAATACTGAAATAGACAAGTTCTCTATTTAGGGCAATATGATTTGAACGGGACTTATAGTTGTATTAAACAAAATATTCACGCTTATAATGTCTCTCCCTGTTCTTTGTAGATATAGGCGTAACTGTATTACTGTATATTCCGTCCTCCGAACACTCTTTAATAGTCTAAATCGCATTTAAATGCAAAGAACCTTACTTTAAGATTGTTCAAAACGAACTTCGGTACAACAAAGTTGATTAAAACACCTTTAAAATTCTTAGCCGTCTCTAAACTCCTGTTAACTGGTGAGTAACGATTGGCAAAAGTGTAAGCTCCAAGCCACATTGTAACGGATAACTTTATTGTAGAAGAATCATGAATTAAAGATAAGTTGAAAGAATTTCAGATGTGAAGTTTTATAAATGGGCCACGCGATAGCAGAATATCTGCTACCGCTGCTAGTAGGTTGCATCCAATTAAAGAAGAAATTATTTGTAATTTGAGGTTTTTTTTTCAGCTCCCATTGAGTTACTCCCTCAGAATAATGGAACCATAATCCCCTCCGGGAACTCTCGTGAACCTCATTTACTCGTTACAAAGCAATGCAAAAAAAACATCGAGCACTGGTTTCTGTAAATCCGTGGGATCACTCCGGTCAATCTGACCCAATTGTGCCGAAATACGATTGAATACATCCATGGTCAAAGAAAGCGCATTCCGAGAGCGACACAGTATGACGTCACTATCGGATAGTTACCACATGACAACCAAACCTGTATCATTCACGTGATCATTGGGTCTCGGAATGCTGTACCTCGCGAAGTATATTGTTATACCATGAGTATATTAACAAACATTTTTTTTTTGGATTTGTTTTTGTGTTTTATCCAGCCAGTTTTATTTAGCCAGAGTCATCGATGTCAATAGGTACTTTTATTATCATTGACGCAACTCACTTGGCTTAAACGCTTCTTTAATTCACTTGCATTTACGTATGTATATTCACTTTCTACTTCATATAATCGAAATTCAGTCACAATAATGCCGGTACCAATACGTTCAAACACGAAATTTGTCATCGTATCAACTGCAGATCCCACATTTACATGCAAAACGCTCAAACTCTGTAATCACGGTACTATATCCCTCCATTATTGTCGTTTATGTAGATCACTGCCAGAAATTCTATTGAGGTGTACATGAATATTCAATATCGATTACATTGTGATTTTCTGAGGGATGTTCTGTTTTCATTATATGACATATTGTGTAGTTTGCCACAAACAAATCTACTATTTTTATAATCGGACCTCTCCTTTTTAAGGAAGTTTTTACCTATGTATCAACCTAATAGTCTGCTATTGCTGAACAAAGATCTTCCCCAAGGAGCGGCAATCAACCCGATTTTGGGTAGTCCGCACCCATCAGCCGTCAGACACTTTCTTCAAAACGTCGGTCCATAGTGCCGCAGGAAGTCCGGCACTACGTTTGCCTAATTGCGGTTTTTACTGTAGCATATTTTGGCTCCAGCGACCATAAATTGGTCTGGGTATATGGCATATAAATAGTAAATTATTTTGCGTTTTACCGAGTGTTAGTAAGTTTACCGGAGTCCCACTACTACTACTGTATTTTTAGGTATTACTATTGACGCTAAGTTACAATGGGGTCCCCAAATAGAAAAATTATCCGGTAGGCTATGCTCAGCGGCTTTTGGTGTGAAAAGAATTCGACATTTAACTGATGTTGATAGTTTACTTCAGTTACTTTGATAGCATAATGAGTTACGGTATCCTACTCTGGGGTAACTGTGCAGATATTAATGCCATATTTGTTCTACAAAAACGCGCTGTACCCTTTATAACCTGAGACCTTTATAAATTAGACCCTCGAGTTCCAAATTTAAAGAGTTAAATATTCTGACTGTATCTTCACAATATTTATATACGAAAATTAATCAAATGTTCAAAAAAATAAATCAAAGTTTCTTAAAATCAGTGATTGTTATTCGGTAAATACTAGAAACAAACATAATATTAGTGTTCACGTCACTCGTCTCCACAGAGTAGGCAGCTCGTTCATGGGACAATGTATACGCGCTTTTACAATAAGCTCCCTATTACTATTAGGAATTTGCCATTAAGGAAATTTAAGAATACCATTAAATCGAAGTTATCCGCAAAGGGGTATTATACCATATCAGAATATCTTGATGATAAAACCGCCTGGGATTGAGCTGCCCATTCTGCACATGCTGTTTACTTTGAATGTTTAAATTTATTTTGATGTGACGATAATTTAGGTAGTAATTAGGTAGTAAAGGTAAGTAGGTGAAAATTGTGAATTAAGAAATGAAAATAGTGAAGTCAGCGCACGCTGATTGCGCCGTAGGCGAAAAGTGCAACCATTTTAACTGGGTACGCAAAGCAGACACATGGTCATACTTCCGAAGATTAAAAATAATTTGAATGCAGTTATTGAGAAGGCGGTCTAGTTTATTAAGGAGGTCTGCATTCAGGTCGAAGTAACATACATCACCATAGTCGATTATTGGTATCTTTAAGGTCTGCATAAGTGTAATTTTAGTTTTTGGAGGCAAGAAATTCTTGAGACGATACAACAATCGCATGTTACATGTTACTTTCTGGCTCACGCTGGTAACCTGAGCTCGCCAATCGAGGATTGAGTCGATAAGTAAACCCAGATCTTGCGGTAACAGTGCTGTGAAAGTCGGATTCTGATTATTATAATTGTAACTTAAATTGTTATTATCGCTTTTTTTATTGAAATAATGTCTTTTGCATTTATGAAAATTTGGATTTTAAAAGAGATGTTGATGCCTGAGTTTCTTTCGTCCTTTCTTCTCAGGGCTAGTCCAGTTAGGAAAGGCCAAACTCATCTGCTCAAAAAAAGTTTAACTTGCAAAAGTGTTTATATAACCTACTTGCAGAATAAATGGATTCATTTCATTTCATTTCCCAGTCAATAACGCCCCTCGCCTTTCTTCATTTCTTTCAAAATTTGGGAGGTTTAAAAAGACTAGGAACGCTCTTATTTTCCGATCAAGGAAAGGGCAGTGTAATGTATGTATCTATTATCAGTCACATCACTAGTGACGAATTCATTCTTCACTTACTCATTGTACTGTGAATGAATGAGAAGGAAGCATTATGTCATCTCTAGTGCATATGCGTTCGGACACAGTTCAGTCAACTGTGAGCGACGGAGGTGAGCGGGCACATGCATCTCGGAGCCGACAATATAGTATATGGATATATTACAGGCAGCATTTAAAAAGTAACCTGTCCGATTTTTTACATCCACTATTTTAAATAAATAAGAAAATACAGTAAAATATTCTTATTATATTATTCTAATAAATAGTAATAACAATATATATTTCTGACATTTAACAACGTCATCTAGTCCCAAGTTAAGCAGAGTTGTATTATAGGTACTAGACAAATGATATAAATTTTGAATACCTTTTTTTTCTAAATACATATATATTATACATAGAAAACACCCAAACTTCGAAACAAACATTTGCAGGTCATACTAATATTTGGTTCGACCCGTGAATCAAACCCGAGACCTCAAGCACAGCAGTCGCATACGCTACCACTGCGCCACAGAGGCAGCCATCATCAAGTATATATTCATACATTAATCAAGTATATGATGACACTATATGTAAACCACATTTCATTGTTACATCTATGTATACATCTAGGTACATGTTTTTTTACTTATTGTTATAGTGTACTTATACTTTTTCAAGCAGTATGACTCTTTACCGTTGGGTATCCGTGTCGTGATGCTGAGAAAAATAGTGAAATTTATAATAAATAAAAAAAAAAAAAAAATAATAATGAAATTTATACTTTTATCTTAATACACATTTTGTAGATGAACTTTAACAGCAAATATGTATTCTAAAGTATCTATTCTTTAATATTATTTGTTTGCCGTACTCTTGAGTTAAAGCTACCGTCAGGAGACCGAATTTGTAAGCTATAAAAACCTATATTGTAAAAACAAATAGTCACTGTAACTACACCTTAAATGATTAGTCGTACATAACTGTTTTCTGAAAAAATAATCATGAAATCTGTAGAAGTCAAGGATCGAACCAAGTGGCATTGGTAAGGCCTATGTCCAGAATTGGACTGCGATAGGCTGAAGATGATGACGAAATAAATAACTGGAATTGTTAACTCTCGATTACATTGTGTTGATAGTAATAATCAAAGAAATGGAGAAAAAAAACAAAAAAAATATCTAACTAGACGTTCTTTCACATCGTGTACTTAACGTTATTAATAATTAAACCACATTCAATACTGTGTCGCAAAACATTTGCTATTATTACGTTAGTTTCAATTTTGATATAATGCCTACTCGTAAAAAAACGAGGAAATCATAACCATTGCCAATTTTCACGCACGAGCAGTTCCCTGTAGGAGGAAATCGGCAGAATCGATGTAACAAAAAATATGAAAGTTAGTCATAAATTTTATATCCACAGAAAATGAAATATTACCAGGAATTGGTACATTATTTTTCGAATATAGAATTATTTCATAGTTGCCTTCATCTAAAATAACAAATGAAATGACAAATTTCTATATAATATATGTTTATTATTGTTAGGACAAGGTTTGTGTACAATAACAATTAAAAGATGACGTAAATGGTTTTTTTTTTGTCCGCGACTGTAAGACAGATATGTAAATATGACGGTACAAAGTTCGCTGGGTCTGCTAATATACCTGCCATGATTTTGGAGATAGCGAGAATTGTTTTATTTAAATACATTTTCTTACTAGGAATATATTATTACCATGTCTTAATTTTTATAGACATACATTAACACGAAGGAAAAATACTTTGACTAACTACAACAAGTTTCAGATTACATAAAATATTATCCTATTTGGAGACCGAACCAACAAGACTCCGTACAGTTGGAACCAACCAAAAATATAAATCACTAAGCCATCCTTGCAGTTTAATTTCAATGCACTCAGGGACCCGGTGCGGCCCCGGTGGTGTCGTCTAGGGCGGGAAGCTGTATCGCCTCTTACTGTGTAGAAAAGTGAGAGGTGTGATAGTGTTCTGCACCTGGGGTGACCGTGGTCATCCTGGTATATACCTCATTTATGAAGTGAGGTAGGGAGGACTCCAGATGCCGCTGATGCGTTCCTAGAGCTTCTCCTGACTGCCGAGGTAGGCCGCCGTGGAGTTTAGTAAGTATGTCGTTTTTCAGACATCCCAAACACGCCCTTCGTCTCCTCTACCGAGAGTATGGTGTGAAAAGTATTCCCTGTGTAAAAATAAAGGTTCAGTAACATTGTAAGTCTTTGTTCTCTGTTTAAATGGGAAATGATATACACGAGATCTACACAGATCCTAAATGAAAAATGACATTAGCTCCCCTCGCCCCCTAAGGAAGTATGCTGAGTTGACCTTTCCTTCGAGAGTCAATCGAGACACGAACGAATAATCCAATTTTTGTGTGAAAGAAGATATAATTTACTTTATTTCATATGTACTAAGTTATAATCATGTCTGAACAATTTTATCTTGTAAGTTAAACAGTGACAAATGTACTTGAATTTGTTTCAAGATATGTTATGAAAATAAAAAAAAAACCACACATCTCACAGACAGTAGTCTGGTCCAAAACGAGGCAGAACTTATGCTTTGGTTACCCGACTCCTAACTAGATTGCTGAAAATACTTATTCTAAAAGTATCTTCAGCAGTCTACTGGTTAAAACTTCTTTAGGCGCATTGAGCAGTTTTTGGGTAAAAACTGCCTCGTTGGTCTAGCGGTTGGCGACTGCTGATCATGAGGTCTTGGGTTCGATTCCCGGGTCGGACCAAATGTTTGTATGATCTACAAATATTTGTTTCGGAGTATGGGTGTTTCCTATGTATAATATGTATGTATTTACAAAAAGAAAGTATAATATGTATTTGTATCAGTTGTCTAGTACCCATAACACAAGCTCTGCTTAGCTGGGGACTAGATGGCGTTGTGTGTAAGATGTCGGAAATATTTATTATTATTATTATAAAGCTCGCGTCATCATTACCAAATGCCTTCCATGAGTTATATGTATACTGTGTATATATATTTATATGTGTATTTCTTTGAATTAACAACCTCGCGTAATCGTCACCGCACGCTTCCTCGACGATGCAATTCACAAATTGCTTGGATTTCACTTCTATCGACAGTTCCCAAAGGTCATCCCGTTTTTTTCAACTTACCTATATATAATACTAGCCGACTCACGCAACCTCGTAGCACGCAACGCCCGTAGCGTGATGATTTTCTCCCGTTTTTGTAACATTCTTCATTGTTGCTCCGCTTCTGTAGGTCTTAGCATGATGATATATAACCTATAGCCTTCCTCAATAAATGGGCTATCTAACACTGAAAGAATTTTTCCAATCGGACCAGCGGTTCCTGAGATTAGCGTGTTTAAACAAACAAACAAACTCTTCAGCTTTATATATTAGTATAGATTATAGATAAATAACACCTAGTACATATCCACTGAACCTGAAATGGTACCCAGTACTCCGGTGTAGTAGTCAGGTCACAGTTTACCCCCAATGTGTGAGTTAGGGTCACAAACCACTAAAAAAATAGATTCACTAAGTCCTTGATCAGGTTAAACAGAGGTTAACCATGTCAACAGTATCTAGCTAAAAAGTAAAGAAACAGAGAATATCTTATGAAGTTTCTATTATCTCGTCTTAAACAAAGAATAACAATCATTGAACTGACGTTAAATTCACGTAACAAATCGAATATACCAATTTACGCTTCCAAATTATTTTCCACACCTACAAAATTTGTGGAATTTCATTTTGCCCATAAATTGCTAAATTACCATATTAGCTGGTACAAACGTACAATCAGCTTCATTAACTCTAACATTATCGATGACAACGTGAACTGAATATCGCAATCAAATGAATTATGTATTTTCGACATGTGTGTGTTAACTGAGTGTGACAATAATATTTTACGTAACAACTCATATTTTGGGTAAATATCCTATGATTTTTTTTGACTTAATAACTTGAAAATCTTTTTTCTTTATTATTGACCCGGATTATTGATCCTTTATTAGCTGACCGCAGCCTTAAGCAGGGAAAGCGCTAGGCCGAAGAAGATTGACCGATTCGTCCATTCAATTTCAGTGTTTTGGTAAACGAGTTAAGAATACTGATTACCTCCACCCCTTTTCATCACGTGGGTGCAGAAAGAGCTGAGTAAGGGAGCAAAATCTGCAGGATCATAACACTGCAAAGAGAAGAAATGAGTATGTCAAAAGCACCTTTTAAGGGAACCTCATGCCTATTACCAGGCTTTTGATGACTGACGTTACAGCAGACCCAATATTTTCCACTCCCTAATTGTAGCTAGGAAAAATATACTTCTTTAAACAAAACTTTCACCAACTCACTTAAATATAAATAAAAGTGCAACAACTTTGAATGGACCCATTTGCGGTATGACTATTAAATCGTAATACTTATAGATTGCTTGTTGTGATCGTTTGAATAACCGATAATGCGGTACCATTACGTACATGGCAAGCTTTGGACGCGATTCAAACAGCTCTGTTCGAGCTCGAAGTGAGTCGTTGAGTCCGCAAACTGCGTGTAACATGGAATAAACTGAGGGGTATGCTGATGTCGTATCCGGTCGTTAGACTGACTTGAACTGATTCCATACAGAATACATTTTATGGCTCGCTTTAGCACCAGGATATGGCTTTATTAGAATTAGAATTTTTATGGTGCTCAACGATGCAGTTGTAAAATTAGGGTTTATGGGCAGTTAGTAGGTTAATATGGATTTAGAAATGGTGTGAATACATGCCCTTATTGCTGTTAAACGGTAATCTATTTTGTTTTCAATCTACAATCTTCTTCTTTTTTGTTTAATCAATGGACTTAAAAAAGACACCGCTGAGGTTTGTGTCAGTATTCCTTCCCAGAGGTCTTAGGAAATGCCGGCTTAGGAGCTGTCTAGCTGTAAATTTCGACGTGTAAAAATATCTGTAAAAATTAAATGATTTGCTTACAGAAATTAATACAATTTATCATTAGCACTTATGCCTGTAAAATCTGTCTTTTATTGAGTATGGTATAAAAAAAGTACAATAATAGGTCCTGCAAAAGGTAATATACATACTGAAAGATATTACATTTAAATACAATTCCGCAATTACTTTAAATGACAATCTTGCATTACATACTGTGTGTTACGACCTATTGGTAAACAGTGACAATCCCCTTTTAATACCTCAATTTTTTTCTAGTTTAATTTCTATATGCATTGAAATATATCTTTTCATTTCACTGCTTTTGTATGAAACTATTCATATATTTTGATAAAGGTATATTTACAGTCTACAATAGCAATCAGCTGGTAGATTTACAAAGACTTTTTGAGTTTTGTTTAGACATGAAACTAAATGGTTCGATTGAACAGAAATGCTTTGCGTGTTTGGCATCATGAGTTGGGTCCCTCTTAATATCGCTACCAAAACTAGCGGTTGCCCAGTGGTTATAATAAGAAAATCTTTGTGGGTATCTGAAATGTGCATTAGTTTGATATTAATAAAATCCTACTCATAGTTATCGAGCAAAATAAAAAAGAAAATCAAATTTAAAGCCAACAAAAAATCATCGATCAATTCAGAAATGCGGCCGAGCCGGGCGGCCGATCTGTTAATAAAACAAGCTTTTGCGACTCTGCCCGCGATTTTCGCATCAATAGTAGCATATTTCCTTTCTCAAGAATCTAAGCATCTACATGCCGAATTTTAATAAAATTGGTGCTGCGGTTTGGCTATATCATCGACTATCTACCAGTGAAAGTCCTGTTAAAATCCAGCGGTTCCAGAGACTACCCGGAACAAACAGACAGACGGACAGACAGAAAAAAATTTTTTTTACAAAAATTGTAAAAAAAATTTGGTATATGTACCGTGTATACATAAACATGCATTTACTAAAAAGCGGATATTTTAATATTACAAACAGACACTCCAATTTAATTTATTTGTATAGATATAGATTAAATTCTCATATTTATTTAGTTAGTACAACTTCTTGATAACAATAAAATTTAACCAATACAGATATCAATAAATAAAAGAAAAACCTACAATACAATTTCCCGATACGTTCCTGCGCATTTCAGTTTCCTGCAATTGCGGAAATCGTAAGTTATGTTTCATATATTTTGTCTGTATACACATTGTGGTATGCTCCCTAGATAAATTTCAGCACTATAATAATGGATAATCAAAGTTTGCGCGGTTGGGTTTGGGGCAATTTGAATATGTTCAAACACAAGTACTGTGTTAAAACGTGAAATGGTAAGGTATTCCTATGTATGATTTAAAGTAAGGGATGGAATGGACATGAGAATAAAACCGCTTGAAAATTTTCATACTATGAATATTAATATTATAAATAATAATACTGTTTGTCTATCTGTTACAATTTTACAGCTAAATCGTGAACCTTCTTCCGAAAGAGAGGTTTATGTCCATTAGTATATAAAAATTATTGATGTCTTGATATGAAGTACCTTTTTAAGTAGACATAACAAAAACATAGCTAATGTACCTATACCTATATATCTATACTTAATATTATAAAGCTGAAGATTTTGTTTGTTTGTTTGAACGCGCTAATCTCAGGAACTACTAGTCCGATTTGAAAAATTATTTCAGTGTTAGATAGCCCATTTATTGAGGAAGACTATAGGCTATTTATCATCACGCTCAAATTTACAGGAGCGGAGCACTAATGAAGTATGTTACAAAAACGGGGGAAAATTATCACGTTACGGGCAATAGTAGACGCAAACGAGGTTGCGTGGGTCGACTAGTTATACATATGTGGCTATATTCCTACCTAATAAGTATATTATACTTTATTTAACCCTAAACAACCTTGGATGACATCAACCTGTAACTCTTTATCGATTTAATATCACCAATCCAATATACCGTACGCTTCGGGAATAAAATTTGATATTGGAAACTTAGTTTGAATGCATGACACAAATTTTATTTAGATTTGGGTATAAAACGTATCAGTTATCGAGGTCTGATATATTTTAACGTAAAAAGCTGAATAAAATGAAATGAGGAGACGTGAACGTCATACCAACACCTAAATTGGTTTTGTGGCACAATTTATCAAGTAGATTACAAAATGAATTTTTAATACTGCTCGTAAATATTTGATAGTATTGTTGTATTTAAATGATGTACATAGTAGTAAAATATTAATAGTCAACAGCCTTTAACAGTTCACTACTGAACATAGTATTTTCAGTAGAAATGAGGCCTTGGGCTGCTATACTACGCTCGCCATAGCGGTTAATATATAGAGATTGTTTCAAGTTTTTGTTTTCTCTGCAATGTAGTGGTCCTTCTTCTTTCTTCTTCTTCCTCTCTCGGTCTTCTCTTACAACAACCATGAGACTAGGCAGGGTTGGTGACATTATTCAAAAATACCAATTCATATTTGTTAACATATAAATTATGGTTTTGGTATACTCTCATGCATATTTGGATGGAGATGGCGTCTAGCTATTTATTATGAACTAGTTGAGCCCCGCGGCGTTACTAGCGGTGGTTGTTGTACCGCGGGTAACACCGCGGGGCTCGGCAGGTAAAGCTAGTCAAAAAAAAGTAGCTTAAGTTACTCCTTATATCATCAGCTATCTGCCAGTGAAAGTCCCGTCAAAATCGGTCAAGCCTTTCCAGAGATTAGCCGGAACAAACAGACAGACAGACAGATAGACAGACAAAAAATTATAAAATGATATTGAGGTATATGTATCGTGTATACATACATGGCTTAGTTGGAAGCATTTGGGCGGCTTAAAACATTCAACTTAAGATAACGTAGCCACAACGTTTTATTGCCAGTCCCCAACCCGCACTTGGCCAGCGTGGGAACATATGGCCTCAACCCTCTCCTGAGAGGAGACCCGAGCCCAGCAGTGGGGCGTCATGGGTTGTTGTTGATGATACATACATATGAGTTTAGTTAAAAGCGATTCTTATAATATTACAAACAGACACTCCAATTTTATTTATTTGTATACATTATATTTTATAGTTAATATTAATAACTCACCATTTATATAGATATAGGTGGCAATACTGTCATGACGATATTACGAATCATAGCAGTGACAACAGTGTCGTTCGCTTTAGGTCTAATAGTTGTCCGATAACTGTTAAGTTTTAGACCTTGGGTACGATTCCCGTCAAGAACAAATAACTCTACGATAACCACAGTATAGCATGATACACATCAAACATATAATGAATATCTAACGTTAATGTAAAATGTATCACCCAATTTGACATAAAGCTTGAACTCAATGTACCATGAAACATTTTTCCTCTGACCCCACTTCATATAATAGCTTATTTTACATAGCACACGGGTACTGAATGACCGCTCGCAGCCATTTCATATTTACGAGCTATACCGATACTTTTATGAAGGTCCAAACACCTAGATGTTTATGACTCGGTTAGAGCCTATACATTAGCCCTCAAAACTTCGCTTAAGTGTGGTTTCGCTGTTGTATACACAGGTTAAGGTTTTAAGGGCCGGTTGTAAATTATTTTGTTTGTTAATGTGTTTTATTTTTAGTCTTAGTTACTGTTTATTTTATGTAGGTCATTAAACGATATTCAGCAAACATATTTAACAGCCATCAATGTTCTTAACTAAACTAAAACACAGTGGGAGAACCACGCTTCAGCATGAATAGGCCTGCTCGACCGGAGTGATACCACGGCCTCCCAAAAAACCGGTGTGAAGTAGTGCTTGCGCTGTGTTTCACTGAGTGGGCGAGGATACCGGAGGCCCGTACCCTTCCCTCCTCCCCCAAAGGCCAGCAATGCACTTGTGACGCCTCTGGTGTTGTGGGTGTCCATGGGCGTCGGTAATCACTTACCATCAGGCGATACGTCTGCTCGTTTGTCGCCAATACCATAAAAAAAACTTAATTTCCAAGTAGTTTTAAATACGGTCTAAATAATTTGGTGGGTCCACTGTTGCACATACACTTCTCTTTAGAAGGAAGCGTAACTCAGTTATACATAAAATTTCAGTTAATAAATCAGTCAATATTACTATTGTTAACCAGCTGCTCACCCGTGTGTCACCCGCGGTTGTTGTTTTAGCTTTGAAACAATCGTGGTTACCACAGTGGGGTGAAGCTAGTCTTAAATAAAAAGACTACTCAGGTACTAATTATGTTTTCAGTGAAAGCACTGAAAGTTCCATCAAATAAGTTCAACTTTTTCCGAAATTAGTCAGAATAGCTGCTGCCCGCGGCTCCGCCCGCGTGTATGTCGGTTATCGTGGCAAATAGTAGTCTATGTGTTATTCTGATGTATAAGCTATTTCACTGTAAAGTTTCATCCAAATCCGTTTAGTAGTTTTTGCGTGAAAGAGTAACTAACATACACACTTACAAACTTTCACCTTTATAATGTTAGTGTAATTGATGATAAAAACGGTTAAACAAACAAAAACATAATACCATGTATAATTTAACATATAATATATTTGGTGCTAGACGCATTTGAAAAATATAACAGCCTGACACTGACAACTTACCTACCTACAACCTATGTAATGTAATTAAAATAAAAACGAAGTTTGTACGTGGAATTTCGTAAAAAAAAACTGTCCTTAACCATAGTCCTATATTACTTTTAGTAAAATGCGTTTTTAGCTAATTGTAAATGCCTTGAAAATTCGCAAAACGGACACAACCAACATCGTCGTCTGCCCTCACTCGTCAACCTACCTACCCGCGTTCGGGTAGCGCACTCAGCGATGAGCAACCTATTCCCCGCGCCAACCGCCATGCGCCATCCTAATATCACGCACTCGGTTTGTCATTATCGCAACTATTAATTTTAATATTTATTTATTTGTCTTTATTTGTATGTATTTATTTGTATAAATATTTATTTGTCCAAATGATGTAGCGCAAAAGATATATTTTATTTACTTTAAATACCAGAAGCGATAAATGTGTCCATTTTCATTTAGGAATCAACTTATTACTACCATACCAAATGTGCATTTGAAATAAATCATTAATTTTTATTGTAGTTATGGTTCACTATGTTGGCTTTAATGGCTTACACATTTTAACTATAACGGCTTTTAAGATAAATATTTCCATCAAACATTACATATGTAAAACTTTAGCGATTTTGGCGGCGCACGCCAGTATAGCTCACAGATGGTAGATTTTTTCTACTACCTACTTAACACTTATCGTCATATTTTAGAGAATTCACACACTATCTTTATTATTTGTAGCCTATGTGTTATTATGAAGTTTATGTTAAATTACTGTAGTGTCATTCAAATCCGTTCAGTAATTTTTGCGTGAAAGAGTAACAAACATCCATCCATCTATCCAACCATACATCCTTACAAACTTTCACATTTATAATATTAGTAGGATTAAGCAACGCTATGATCCGTTGCACTTTGCAAGACTTTCTTTGTATTTCTCAGAAGACAGTAAATCAGGTATGGAGTTTCTTCATTGTGCGTATAAAATACTGAAACAAAGTGCTTCGTGCAAGTCTTTATTATTTCATGTGTTAAACGTTGTCTCTTTCCCGAGGCTCTCTCGTAATATACATATAGGTATTTGTGTAGTCTCTAGTTGATACTTAGCGGATAAATCTCAAAGTATTCCACTACTTTAACATTTTTTCGTAGATGCCCATGAATAAAAACTATAATTAATACTGAGCAAGATTGCAACAAAATGTCAAAAAATGTATAAAAGGAAAGTTCATGCTAACCGAAAGGGGGTTGAAAAATCATTTTTTTAGTAGCGGTTTTTTTTTCTCCCGATTTCAGGGCTCGAACTCACGGTAATAGTTATGAGTATTACCGTGATTTTTATATGTATGTATTCCCTAACCCTGTATAAGCATGCAATTTCACTGATATGTCCACATATTGTGACAGTGTTACCTTTATTTAAAGAGCTTCACTGTATACTATGTTATGTGTAATGCCATTGACACATAGAGCTTTCCGTTGCTGAAACTGTTTGTGGTGAGGTCTATGCCTGCGGTGCGCAACGTCTGACCTTATGTCTTGTTTATCGTCATCGCAAAGCATAGACTCACATACTCACCAGACACTGCACGCGTTTAAAGCAGAAAGGGAAATAATCTATGGATTGGGGTCATCCTTTAAGACAATAGTCTAAAAAGACATATAACATAAATCAAACAAAATAATTTAAGTTTCTCGCAGATTGCACGAAATAAAACTATCAATTTTTTTGAAATTTTGTCTGCGACATAAACGCCTTGTGATTGATTGCAACTCTGGTGACGTCACATGCTAATAAACGAAAGATTCCTCTATTGAATATTGTTTGCGTTTTATGTTTTTGGAGTGGTAATAATCGATCTGTGAGCTAATTCTGCAGTACTTTTTTTTAATAAACTATTTAATAAGTGGTTCGAAAAAAAAGGAACCAAATTTTGTGCGTGCCGATAACAGCAACCTACATAAGATAGACGCTTTTATGTTTGCACTTTTCTATCTATACAAATAAATAAAATTGGAGTGTGTTTGCAATATTAAAATAACCGATTTTTACTAAATGCCTATGTATATATATACACGGTACATATACCAAAAATGTTTTTGTCTGTCTGTTTGTTTCTTCCAGGTAATCTCTGGAACGGCTGGACGGATTTTGACGGAACTTTCACTGGCAGGTAGCTGATGATCCAGGAAGTAACTTGGGCTACTTTTTTTAGACTAACTTTGTCCCGCGGCGTTACCTGTGGTACAACAATAACTGCGGGTAACACCGCGGCTTTGAGCTAGTACATAATAATAACACTGATAACTATGCTGCAGAACTGAAAAATGTTAAAGCAGCTATGTTGCACTTGCATAAGTACAACATAAAATTGTTTCTGTAATAACCTCTGGAAAATCCATTCATTATTTTTGTAAAATCTAATTTACTTTATGTAGGTAGGTATATCTCAATGCTTTTAGGTTACATTTTGAAATAGTACAAAGCGTGGTATTTAAAGATGTTATCTGACCCGACGGACTTCGTACCACCATATTTTTCTTTCGTTAACAGCTACCCATGGGTAGGGTGTAGTCACGGACAAAAAAACTTTTTTTTTTATTTTTTTATATTTCTTGTACACAAACCTTGTCCTAAGAATAACTAACACATAAAAAAAATATATAATTTTGTGTAGCCGATCGAAAGTTACGCGCATACATACATTTCGGCGTAACGCCGCGAGACAAAGTTAGTCTAAATAAAGTGGCCTAAGTTACTCCCTGGATCATCAGCTACCTGCCAGTGGAAGTCCCGTCAAAATCGGTCCAGCTGTTCTAGAGAATACCCGGAACAAACATACAAACATACAGACAGACAGACAAAAAATTTTTTAACTACATTTTTGGTATATGTACCGTGTATACACACATATGCATTTAGTAAAAAGCGGTTATTTTGATATTACAAACAGACACTCCAATTTTATTTATTTGTATAGATGTATAGATTTGTTCACTGTGGCACTACACACCATTTATTCGACATTTTAATTAATAAAATTGGGGAAAACTGATAAAATTAACTTAAACTGCGCTGTTTTGTTTTGTTGTGGCTAGAGTGTGACGTCACTCGTCTCAAGTGACCAGCGCCATTACAGAAATATCATTTTTTGAAATGGTTGTCAAACTTGAACTTTATCTTAAATTTAAGTTCATTTTATCAGTTTTCCCCAATTTTATTAATATTATACTATTATTAATATTCTACTATTATAATAGTTCATAATACAGTAGACATTCTGCAAAATATCGGAGTGTGCTAATTATGTAATAAAGAATAATTTAAAACGATTTCCAATAATCAGTCAAATAGCCTATTATTGGGTAAAAGTGGTAAGTAAAGTAACGAATTTAAAAATTTGATTCGGTAAGTAGTCGTTTCACCACCCGATGGATGAAGCAATATTCTGTACTTTGACCAGACATGCGACATAATATCTTATTGTTTAAAGCTGTGCTCGCGACTTCGTCCGCGTGGATCTCCTTTTACAATAATGTTTTTTTTTTGTAACTATAGACTATTAAACTACAATTTAATAGATAAATATGACGCTGCCTTTAAAATCTATTTAAGACCGAAGAGTAAATTTTGTTTTGCACACTACACTTGTTTACATTTGTTGAAAGTGGACGCTTCCGGTACGTATGCATAAAGATTTGTGGAACTACTGACCCAGGAAAAAGCGATGTACAACTGCCCATGTGAAAAGGAAAAGAAGGAGAAACAAACAAAACCACTAAACAAACTAATTATATTATTATCTAATACCTACTATAAACTGATATCTAAAAACTACGTATCTATGTATTTTTTAAATCTAAAGCGCGCTTATTCCGAGAAGAGTCAATAAGAACCACGTTCGTTCGCATTAACAGTGACAATTCGAGTGAAGTCAGCGCGTGAGCGGCGTGAGCGCTCCCGCCTTTTTCCCGCCGCTTCGCGTGTTAAACAAAAATCAACCATAATGGCGTACTAATACTGGTGCGGCGAGATTTGGAAGTTTTATTTCATCTATATCTTGTGTGTTTATTAATTATACTTTTATAATTCTGTATTTTATTTTAAAAAGATATTAAAGTGTATAGTGAAAAGGATATATCCATGTGAAATACAATATATTTAAGTATTTAATACATCTTGAAGAAATGCCTAACGCTTAAACACGTTATTGTGGCTAATTTATAAAAGATAGAAATATACTATTGAGGACTTTTTTGTAGATCTTTTGAAGACCATCATCTTTGTAATACATATTTTTGGTGTATGATCAACGTATGCGAGGATAAGAGCTCGAAAGCGAAAATTTTCATCCGACTTGCTTCAAATTTATCGTCACTGCTCAGCTCCTATGCATCTTAGCGTTATGTTATATAGCCTATAACCTGCCCAGGAGTATGGACTATAATCGTACCAAGTTTGGTTGAAATCCCTTCAGTAGTTTTTGATCCATGCGTGCACATACAGACAGACAGACAGACAGACAGACAGACAGACAGACAAAAAACTTACTGATTACATTTTTGGCATCAGTATCTATAACCATTCATCCCCCAATAATAATTTTTAATATATATTCAATGTACAGAATTGACCTCTCTACAGTTTTATTATAAGTAAGTATAGATACCTACTATAAACTGATATCTAAAAACTACGTATCTATGTATTTTTTAAATCTAAAGCGCGCTTATTCCGAGAAGAGTCAATAAGAACCACGTTCGTTCGCATTAACAGTGACAATTCGAGTGAAGTCAGCGCGTGAGCGGCGTGAGCGCTCCCGCCTTTTTCCCGCCGCTTCGCGTGTTAAACAAAAATCAACCATAATGGCGTACTAATACTGGTGCGGCGAGATTTGGAAGTTTTATTTCATCTATATCTTGTGTGTTTATTAATTATACTTTTATAATTCTGTATTTTATTTTAAAAAGATATTAAAGTGTATAGTGAAAAGGATATATCCATGTGAAATACAATATATTTAAGTATTTAATACATCTTGAAGAAATGCCTAACGCTTAAACACGTTATTGTGGCTAATTTATAAAAGATAGAAATATACTATTGAGGACTTTTTTGTAGATCTTTTGAAGACCATCATCTTTGTAATACATATTTTTGGTGTATGATCAACGTATGCGAGGATAAGAGCTCGAAAGCGAAAATTTTCATCCGACTTGCTTCAAATTTATCGTCACTGCTCAGCTCCTATGCATCTTAGCGTTATGTTATATAGCCTATAACCTGCCCAGGAGTATGGACTATAATCGTACCAAGTTTGGTTAAAATCCCTTCAGTAGTTTTTGATCCATGCGTGCACATACAGACAGACAGACAGACAGACAGACAGACAGACAGACAGACAGACAGACAGACAGACAGACAAAAAACTTACTGATTACATTTTTGGCATCAGTATCGATAACCATTCATCCCCCAATAATAATTTTTAATATATATTCAATGTACAGAATTGACCTCTCTACAGTTTTATTATAAGTATAGATATAGATATAGATAAGCAGACAGAGACAGCCAAAAATTTCAAGAAATGTTTTTTTATATAATAATAATAATAATAATAATATATCGCTTTATTGTACACCAGATAATGCTATGCTAGGTCAGTACAATTGGCGGCCTTATCGCCAAAAGCGCAATCTCTTCCAGGCAACCATGGGATGGAAATAAATTCAGGATGTATAGGGTAGTGTCTGGTGTATTATAGAGTAGTTTGGAAAAAGATAAATAAAGTAGTGGAAATATGTATAACTAAAAATATAAAATAAAAAGAAGAATAAAAAAAGAAAGGAGAGTGACACATAGTGTTGATGAGAAATAAATACAAATATATATGCAAATAATATTATAAGCGAATTTCATAGATGTTACACACATACTTTACTTACTAGATACCTTCAATATCGTGACCTAATTGACTGTAATAACAGTTAATTATGGATGGATGTCTCCCAAGTAGTGCTCTTTTACCAGCCTCTTAAAGGCTGTAAGTGTTTGTGCACATCTGATTACTACTGGTAGGGCGTTCCACAATCGCACCGCTTGCACAGAAAAGGAATGGTCTAAGAATTTCGTAGAGTGTCCTGGCATTTTCAGTTTCAGGTTTTCTGACGATCTCAGCGATTTGGTATGTGAATCATGTAGAAAGGTAAACCGCAATTTAAGGTAAAGTGGAGTAGAAGGATTAAATACCGCGTAAAATTATATACCGTGTTTAATTCCATATGCCTTTAATGTCCAACCCTTTGCCCATCCCCCTCCCAATCCCCCAAAGGCCGTCAAGACATTTACCTCCTTGGGCCATTGTATCATAAAATATAATCTGTGTACTTTAAATAAACATAAATAAAAAATTTATAAGTTTAATAAACGTAAAATATAATCATATGTGTACGATTAACAAACCTAAAATATAATCTTTGTAAGTTTAATAAACATTATTTTGCTTTGTTCCCAGGACGTTCAGAACCCGGCATTGTACCCTCAATCGTGGGTTTCACCAAAGACTCCGTAGCCCACGAGTCAGATCGCCTGGCTCCTGGAGATAGAATCTGCAGCGTCAACGGCATTTCCACAGCTCGCCTTACCAACGATGAAGTTCTTCGGCTGTTGGACAATGTGGAAGAAAGGGCGTCGCTGGAGGTGGAATATTACATGCCCAATTATGGTTAGTACTGATACGATTTTCTATATAATATATGTTATATTGTAATAGAAACGTAGTGCGTTTGAGATCAAAGTCGGTAGTTTTGAATTCGATTCTTGGTGTTGGCAAATATTTGTAATCATGAGTATGATTTTTTAAATAGGTCTGTCTGTTACTATACATTTTATGAATGCACGTTCGGCCTAGTTGTTTAAGCGATCGCTACACACACACACCCGCTTTACACTTCGCCAAGTGTATTTAATAATAAATATGTTATACAATGTATAATATAATGACATATATATAATACTAGCCGACCCACGCAACCTCGTTTGCGTCTCCTATTGCCCGTAGCGTAATAATTGTCCCCCGTTTTTGTAACATTCTTCATTGTTGCCCCGCTCCTATAAGTCTTAGCGTGATAATATTAGGCTATAGCCTTCCTCGATAAATGGGCTATCTAAAACTGAAAGAATTTTTCAAATCGGACCAGCAGTTCCTGAGATTAACGTGTTTAAACAAACAAACAAACAAACTCTTCAGCTTTATATATTAGTATAGATTACATGATGTCTCAAGACCCTTTTACAAACTTGATTTTGAAATATCTAGGACTTGGAATAAATTTGTGTGCCCGTCTTCTTCAAACGAAAAATATAAATATTTAATCTGAGTTATTTTTTAATCTTCAAAGGTCTGTCTAGTACTTTCACAGATATACAATTTCACTAAATGAAAAGATCGTCCTACGCAATAAATCTACTTTTTTATTTTTACCTCAGCAATTTATTTTTGTTTATTTTTATAGAGAGTATAACTATAGTAACGAATAATAAGTTTCACAATTTATTTTTTTATAGAAACAGTAATTAATAAAAGTCTTTGATGTTAAATTATAACAAGTAAAGTCCTTGCAAAAGTCAATCATGTAATTTCTGACATTGTACGTAGTCAAATTTGGACTAAAAGCTTTTATAATCTTTCTTTCTTTATGCCCATTTCATGTACGTTTGTAAAGTCCACCACGACACAGGATGTATATTCCTAACGCGGGAATTGTTTTTTATAAATACTTTCTTTAATTTTACAATCATACATGATTGTGTGATGAAATTGTAGTTCTGAGTTTGGGTGTTCTTTGTGTCCGCACAAAGAACACCCAAACTCAGAACTACAATTTGCGAATCACCCAAAATGTTGTCCCATGTAGGATTTGAACCCACAATATTTGGCGCAGTAGAAAACGGTGAGGCAAACACTTAAACGACTTGGCCAACCTTGCAGTCAATTCCATAAATTCAATAAAGATTATCCACATTTTTTTTTTATGTTTGGCCCTGCCAAAATGACTCTACTCTGCCTGATATAAAGCATGAGCAGAATCCAAGAGTGGTGGTCACCATACTCATTGCGAATGCAGACAATGCAACAATGCAGCATGGTGACCCACACCATGGCGGGCTAGTGATGCTTCTGCATCATATAATTATAATTACATAATATAATTGTGTAAAGTATTCTTAAAGCATTTGCTGTCACTTATCTGTACATCTATATAATAAAAAATTGGAGTGTCTGTTTGTAATATTAAAATAACCGCTTTTTACTAAATGCATATGTATGTATACACGGTACATATACCAAAAATGTATTTAAAAAAATGTTTGTCTGTTTGATCCGGGTAATCCCTAGAACGGCTGGACCGATTTTGACGGGACTTTCACTGGCAGGTAGCTAATGATCTAGAGAATTACATAGGCTATTTTTTTAGACTAACTTTGTCCCGCGGCGTTACTTGCGGTACGACGAAAACCGCGGGTAACACCGCATGATTCAGCTAGTTTAACTACAAACTCGTAAATTATACCTATATTACTAGTTCGGACGTCCTCTGGTCTTCGTCTGAGTGTCATTGAATTTTCATCGGCTATGGAAATTCTAATACAAAGGAGATCGAATCTCAATTGCTGTGATATTAATATTTATATATGTAAATCTGGTTTACGAGTAAATCATCTTGTATTTAGGTTAGTATGGTTGAATGACCTCAAATGATATTTATTATTGTTTAGATATATACAATTAAACAAAAATACTTTCTTGTCTAGGAAGATAGAAGCAAAAGACGATGTAATATAATTAACTGTTTAATTATTTATATTTTAAACATTTTGGGTGATTTGGGTGATGTGTAGAATATGATTTTCGTTTAGTAAGATTTAATTTGAAGGAAAGCTACAAGTTCAATCTGACTAAACTAAAATCATATTATTTTATATAAGTTAATTATAACTGTTTATGACTTGCAAAAATAATGACTTCCATCGCCCAAGAAAAATCACTTTTAGCATCTCTAATTTAAATTATCGTATATCATGAAAAAAATTCACGTCACATTTATAGTTTATCTCGTTAATATCTTCTGGGATCGTTAAGATAATTTTGGAAAACAAATAAAGAACTTGGATTTTAGAGTGGTAATAGTAATGAGTTTTAGTTGAACACAGAAGTTTGCAAATCGACTTTCATGTCGCACAAGACACCGAAACACAATTTGTATTAACAGTGATACATCTATTTCAGCTCAATACATCATTTATTCTCGGGTACCAGTATTAAGTATGGACCAGACAGCGGGTGGGATAGCTGTCTTAATGGTCGGTACTCGGCAAGAGTCGAGTGCAATGTTATTACCATTATATATTTATACCAGAGAAGGTGGAGTAAATTTTTGAAAGCAAACTCATTAAACAGCAAAAAATTTACATACATGACGACTTAGTTTACTACACAGTTGGCGTAGTGGCTTAAGAGATCGGCACGCCGCTTTCTACCTCGCCACGAGTCGTTCAAATCCCAGTATTTGTGTTTCATGTATGTTTGTTAAGTTCCCCGCGACACAGCATGTATATTTCTAATGCGGAAGTTGTCTTTACAAAAAGACATAAACAAAACCCAAAAATGACTCTACTCTGCCTGATAGAAAGCATATTAAGTAGAATCCAAGAGTCTTCATACTGCGATTGCAGACAATGCAACAATGCAGCATGGTGATCCACACCATAGCGGGCTAGTGATGCTTACGCATCATTGGGCCTCCGGTCTCGCACTCACCAACGAAACACGACAGCATGATCGCTATCCTTTTATTTTGATCTTCTGTGCGAGGGTAGTACCGTCCCGGTCAAGCCGGCCCTACCGTGCTGAAATCGTGGCATGTGGCATGTGGCGTGGCTCTACTACCTTGAAATCATCATAATCCATCCATAACTATAACCATCCATTCTCAATAACCGTTCATAGCTCAATGGTGGACGTGGGTCTTTCTTCAGAAGGGAATTCTCTTTGTAATGCTATTATGTACCTTTGAAAATGGGGATGGTGAAACTCCGTATCACTACACGGTTTCACTCAACAAAAATCATGTCGTATTTCAACTGAAATACTGTAATAATACATTAAGTGAGTTAATAGTTTAGATGAACAATACAGAATCCTTAAAAGGAATAGTCTATACGTTTGATTCGCTTCGTTACTTCATATTGAAAGCGGTAAAGATAACAGTGTCACATAAATTGGCGTAAATAAATTGATGTACAAAGTTATATCACCTACGGCAAGTTACATAAGTTCACCGTCACTGATGTTCGGAAAGTGTCTTCTAGAATTCCTGTATCTATACTAATATATAAAGCTGAAGAGTTTGTTTGTTTGTTTGTTTGAACGCGCTAATCTCAGGAACCGCTGGTCCGATTTGAAAAAATATTTCAGTGTTGGATAGTACATTTATTGAGAAAGGCTATAGGCTATATACGATCACACTAAGACCAATAGAAACGGAGCACCAATGGAAACTGTTTCAAAAACGGGGGAAAATTATCACGACACGGGCAATTACTATGTGATAGACCGGTGTAAATATTAAATCAGTTCCGAACATTATGAATATGGTACTTTTTGTTGTGTACTTTTTGTACTTGTACTTATATTTGTGATTTTTTTGGAAATATTGACGCTAGTTATTTTCCTGCACCTCCACCCGCGTGTATGTCGGGTATCGCGCTAAAAAGGAACTTATATCCTTTCTTAATATTCAAAGTGTCTCCATGCCTCATTGAAATTGGTGCAGCAGTTTAGGCATAAAAGCCTCACTGACAGACAGATAGTCAGACAGACAGACAGAGTTGATTTCGAATTCATAATATTAGTATGGATTTATATTCTATGCACGCGTTACTATAAAAAATATTTCACTCACAAACTTATCAAAAACAAAAGGTAACATTTAGACAATAAATAATAAGTACTGCTAAGTCTAAGGTTTGTCTAGATGTAATTTATCTATATTTATTATAAGTTAATGCATGTTCATCAACCGTCTGATTAACTTAATAGATGCTCTACCGATTTCCTAAGCTCCTCAAGTTGTAATTACTTCCAGATTCGTTAAAGCAAATAATAATAAACATACTTCTTAAATCCCTCTATCTCGACTATGAAATGCATGGACGCTACTAACAGGATGTTATTCTATATTTACCCAAATCACTTTATTGGTGTCCAAATAAAAATAACTCCAAATTTCTGAAGTGGTTATAAATACCACTACCTGTCAAGGAACTTCCGAAGCGGAGTACCATTTGAACCATTATATCCCATCGTTGGTAGTTCCGTCCGTTTATCTGATCTTCAATATAATTAACTTCGTATCCTTGATATATTTTATTGCAACCATTTTTCTTTTTTAAAATATATTACACTGTTTTCGAAATATTTTTATTGGTGCTCCGCTCCTATTGATTTTAGCGTGATGATAAATAGCCTATAGCCTTTTTCGATAAATGGGCTATCTAACATTGAAAGATTTTTTCAAATCCGACCAGTAGTTCCTGTGATTAGCGTGTTCAAACAAACAAACAAACTCTTCAGCTTTATATATTAGTATAGATTTATATTTATGTAGTATAGAAGTGTACATTTTATTTGACATTATACACATTCACATTTTTTCATAGTCTAATAACTAATACTCAAGCCTTTAAAACGTTCTAGAATTTAACACACACACACACACACATACTCTTTAACTTTATTTACTTTAATCCTGACCGTTTTTGCACTATGGTATTATCTATGGTTACCAAAGTTAATAAAATAGGGGAATATGTATAAGTGAGTTTAATTCTAGAATGTATTTCATCAAGATCAATCGAGTGCCGACAATCGCGAGTATAAATTACGTAAAGGGTTTATTTTCTGTCAACAATTAAATGAATAGAACAAATAAAGCTATCACCACTGTGTCAAAATAAGTGATAATTTTTATATATACACTAGCTGAAACGGTTATCGTCGTACCGCGAGTAACGCCGCGGGAAAAAGTTAGTCTAAAAAATAGCCTAAAATACTCCCTGGATCATCAGCTACCTGCCAGTGAAAGTCCCGTCAAAATCCGTCCAGCCGTTTCAGAGATTACCCGGAACAAACAGACAGACAGACAGACAAAATTTTTTTTAACCACATTTTTGGTATATGTACTCTGTATACATACATATGCATTTAGTAAAAAGCGGTTATTTTAATATTACAAACAAACACTCCAATTTTATTTATTTGTATAGATTTGAACCTGTCAAAGTGATTCTTCTCTGCCTGATGGAATGCATGAGCAGAATCCAACAGTAGTGGTTACCACACTCATTGCGATTACAGATAAAGCAACATGGCGATCCATGGTATGGCTTCTTTTGGAGATACTTCTGCATGATTAGACCTCCGGTCCTCACGCACCAATATAACATAATAGAATGCTGCCTTTTTGGTCGGTCTTCTGTAGGGGAGTAGAACCGCCATGGTCAAGCCGGCCGGCCGGCAATCTTATATTATACAATATTTTAAAACATCTTGTTTTTCTTTGTTGTAGCATCTCAAAACTCACTATACATCACAACTAAGCTAGCAGAGGTACCAGTAGAGAAGATCAGCGGTTCCTTAGGCATCACAATCCGAGGTGGTCTCCCAGAGAACTCCGCTCCAAGTGCAGACCTCGTGCTCAACAGCAGATCTCTAGATGCTCAACCTTTAGTGGTGACGCATGTAAGGCCTGGTGGAGCAGCTTATAGTACTTCTAGAATAAAACCTGGAGACAGATTGTTGAAAGTTGATCATGTAAGTAGATTGAATGATATTGAATTATTTGTTACTAGCTGTAGCTCGCGGCTCCGCCCGCGTGTATGTCAGCTATCGCGGCAAATAGTAGCCTATATGTTATTCTGATGTATAAGTTATATTACTGTAAAGTTTCATCCAAATCCGTTCAGTAGTTTTTGTGTGAAGACGTAACAAACAAACACACTCACAAACTTTCGCCTTTATGTATTAGTGTGATTAGTGTGATTACATACGACTGCCTCGTTGGTCTTGCGGTTGGCGTATGCGACTGCTGATCGTGAGGTCTCGGGTTCGATTCCCGGGTCGAACCAAATGTTTGTATGATCTACAAATATTTGATTCGGAGTTTGGGTGTTTTCTATGTTTAATATGTATGTATTTACAAAAAAAAAGAAGTATATATGTATTTGTATCAGTTGTCTAGTACCCATAACACAAGCTCTGCTTAGCTTGGGACTAGATGACGTTGTGTGATAGATGTCCGAAATATTTATTTATTATTATTTATTATAAGGTGAATTGATTGCATGGTTGTTTGAGTGGCTTCAGCTGTCACCTCAACGCTTTCTACTGCGTATTGTGGCTTTAAACCCTACATGGATTATCACTTTGTGTGATTCACATATCGTTGTTTTAAAACTGGGTGTTCTTTGTATCCCTTACATGTAAAATACCCCACAAAACAGAATCTACTCCTAGTGCGGGGATTGTATTTTAAAAAGTCTGCATGCGCGTGTTTTAATAAAAAACATAAAGACAGAAATTAAAATTTTGTATTTGCTATGTCATGGCATTTCATTCAAAATTAATTCATCAAAAGCAAAAAAACACTGTAGGGTTCCTTTAATTAACATACTGATAATTTTAAATAAATTAATTTATAAAAATCCTTGTGTGTGTGTGATCATTAACATGTCACCTTATATCGATCATCATACTCGTATATACTATTCTTCGAAGATAATAGAACATTTAATTTATTTGAACTTGACTTAAAAAAGTACTTAAACAGTTAAATGAATTCATTTTTTTTCACAGGTCTCCCTAACCAACAAAACTCTGTCAGAAGTTCACTCCATCCTCCAGAACTGTCCCCAAGTCACAAGCTTAACCATAGAATATGATGTGTCCATCATGGAATCTGTGAAGTTAGCCACGGGCCCGTTATTGATAGAAATCGAAAGGCCGTGCAACGAGGACTTGGGCCTATTTCTTACAAACCAGAGGTGTTCTGAAGATGTCTACAGTTCTGGTTCTGATACGTACCAAAGAGTTGGCAGTGGGACATGTAATGCTATTTATATTGATAGCATATTGCCAGCCAGTATAAGTGACAGGTAAGGCACTTTTTCGTAAATAATTATCAGGATTCACAGTGATAAGGGTTAAATTGTCAGAGGTAAAAAAAAGTTTAAAAATTTGAGTCCTTTGACATCAGGATTCAATTATTTTGACAGAGTAAAGATCGAAAGAGAAGATAATTTGAAAAGACTATCATTATTTTGTACCACTGTTAATCAAAGTCGATTACGAATGTTCTATCCCGAAAGTATTAGTATGTGTATTGTATAATCCACAGAACAAAAGAATTCTCCTCTTCTGTGGTATAATCAATGCTTATAGATTCATATCAGTAATTGCGTTCAAATATAATTATTATAAGATTTATAACGGATGAACTATCGATATTTTAATTATATCTCGAGATAGCTTAGCCCAGTTTCGGCTTGACGCCACTGCTACCTAGCTCGATAAGCTCTCTGTAGCTAGGTAATCTTAGAGTGCTGTTATTGGACGATGAGTGGCTTGAAATTGAGCGCAATCTCGAGTACAAATGTATTATTTAATACTATTTGAAAAACAGGAGATTAACACAGTAGAGGTTATTGAAACAGAGGTACAGAAATACAAATTGGTTATCTTTAATATTAAACTAAACATAAATGTGGGAAATATTTATATTTAGTTAACATGTTTAACGAAATCTCAAATATCGTATATAATAAAATTGTTCAATTCACATTTCAAGAAAATCATTTACTAAAATTCAAATCAGCCGCAAAATCTGCTGACAAAAACAACACAAGGTTCTCTTTCCAATATTCCATGAATCTTCATACGTCATCTATAGAATCCCTTCGGTCCTAAGGGATGTTTGACCCTTGTCAACCTTCCATGTCTATAGCTTTCCAATGCCCAATTGTATTTTTAAAAGGAAAGATTCAATATATGACATCATGTTTTTTTTTTCTCCATGAGTACCTTCAAAAGGTAATCTATGGCAAACAGAGTGCACAGATATATTTTAGCTCCTGTGTTTTCCTAAAAAAAGGAAAAGAACGTTTTTTTTTTAAATAACTAATATAGAAAGAAAATAGTTTAATAGATTAGTGTGATAGAAATTAAAATATATTTAACATCCCATATTAAGTTAAATATGAAGCAGGCCTGTGAAGATGTCCACCAATTGTTATTTTGAGTTTGGTTGTTCTTTTTTTTATTTTATGTTTATTTGCGAAGTTACTTGCGAGACAGGATATATTCTTAGTGCGGGAGTTGTTCTTAAAATCAAACGAAAAAAAAAATAGCATTTTCAAGATCGTTATTTTTAACCGACTTCAAAAAAAGAAGGAGGTTTCTCAATTCGACCGTATATATATATATATTTTATGTGTGTTCGTGGATGACTTCGTCGTTTATGAACCGATTTTGATGATTCTTTTTTTAATGGAAAAGAGATGTCTCGACGGTGGTACCATGATAAGGACATTAATATCTGATGATTTAAATAAATTTTAAGTCGGTTTTATTTTTGTTAAAATTGTACTTGTCATCAAAAACGTATGATTTGATTAAAGGTACACTAGATATTTTTTTACATACTCATTTATACAGAGTGCACAGTTTGGACATTATTCTGTATTTTTTGCGAATCAGGTCTGCTTCTGATACGAGCGGGTTTACCTTTTTAACAAATAATCTTTCAAAGACTGTTTGAGGTCACAACCGTAATCATGACGCCCCTTAAATTAAAATAAACTAGTATTCTTTCATATACATATTTTAATAAAAGTTCAGCTAAAATAAAGTATAAAAAAGATCACAAGAAAGACAATAATAGTAATTATTGTTTTACGTTTTAATTGGCTCATTAGCTACGTTGTAACGTTCTGTCTAATTTGAAACATCTTCGATATTTTTTGTCATCAGTACACGAAACGTCTACATGGGCTATTGATAAACCTTACAAAAAGGAAACTAAACAAGAAATGTCATTATATTGAACAGGATCAAGTTGTCAAACCTTCATTTAAGGACAATGTTACCATATGAAATGATAGGCTGTCAACGGATCGTTTCGTCTGGTTATGTAATCTCTTGGTTTTCTCAGATGATACCTCTGGGAAATAATGGAGAAATCTCCCTGTTACTCACTTGGTTTTCTGTCATTGTTGTCAACGCATCAGTATAATATTCAAGCAATTGTATTAAATGTATTGTTATTTGGATGTTATACTAACTTTTAAACTTTCGCGTTCCATGATATATTAAAAATTATTTTTACGGAAATTAACGCGTGGCGTAACTGGCCGTGGTCACAGGCTGACTCAGTTAGCCTCAGTCAGTCACGGCCAGTGCAACCTGGTCTAAAAGTCAGGTAAATCAGAGGTATGTACTACCTTTTAATAAATGATCGCGTTAATTTATGCAAAAATAATTGTAAATATATATTTGGATGTTACTAGAAATAAACACAGTAAAATACTTTATGTTTAATTTATCAAAAAAAAAACAAATTGGAGCGTCTGTTTGTATTATTAAAATAACCGCTTTTTACTATATGCATATGTAATGAATACACAGTACATTTACCAAAATAAATCTCTGGAATGGCATGACCGTTTTTGGATGGGAGTTTCACTGGCAGATAGTTGATGATGTAAGGAGTAACTAAGGGTGCTTTTTGAGACCAGCTTTGCCCTGCTGCCTTACTCACGGTTAGAACAATAAGCGCCGGGGACTCGTCGGAGCTCAACTGGTATATTATTATAATAAAAGTACTAAAACAGTCATGCGCTACCATGCAGAGTTAAAAGAAACGTAATATAGGCAACTTTTTCCTTTTGGCTTAGCAACCAAGATAATTTATCTTTCATAACAAACCTGACAAATATCTCATTAATCCAAACAATATTGTAAATTAAATACATATCAATACAATATAATTTGTTCATACTATCTGTCTGTGAAATATAATGCTCATTTAATCTTGAAATCCCACCAAAGCCGTAAAGAAAAATGGCAGATAAAAGTCAGTCATCCGGAATCGAATCAATGCATCAAATGAGAACTCCAATTATCTTCACCAGTGGGATTATTTTAATCCATTTGAGAGGAAGCGAATTAAATTACTTCTCATTAGGAAAATATATTTCTTTTTGTACATTTCGGTTTCTTTTGGGAATGCTTTATTGAAAAATACCTTAAATAATTAACTTTTAAATGTATCACCGACTTCAATAATGTCAAATCTTGGTATTATCAAATTCTCAGACATTGGAAAATGTTCATGTTTTGAATATTTTATAAATCTTCAAAGTAATCTTATAAAAAAGCAGCTTGCCGTTTATACAGAAATTTTACTTTTTAGGGTTTTGCAAACATGTGATGCAAACATCCCATGTAATAAATCATAGGTTTTGTAAACAGTTGGTAAGAAGCTGAAAATTTTATATAGGTTAAAAGGTGAACATATTCCTTTGGGCCTCATTTTCTTAAATTTGATAAAATTTTGCAGAACACTTTTCTTTGCGATTAAAACTAATACTAGGATAGTTATATTAAATAAGAATTATAAATCATACAGTTACCTCAAAAAAATTGGTCCATAGCTTAAGAAGTGCTTAATTTGAAGTATTCAAACCAACATTTTGTATAAGTATTCCATTCTTCGAACCGCATTCTCGGTTACTTTAAGAAATTGGTATTAATTACAAACTTTCTTCGCTAGCTGCTGCGTTAGTTTTACTTACTTACTTAACTAATATTGCGAGACACTTTAATGCGCAACTAATGTCTTAAACTTGTTTACTTCGAATTAAATAGTTGCGAAGTTGTGTGCAATTCCGTTAATTTACTTTTAAACACAAAGTAAGAAAATGAAAGAACTTTTTCTGTTTCATTTCGGTTATAATGTCCATTGTTATGATTTCTTTTCGTGTATTTTTTTTGCTGCTAATGTTTTATGCTATTATTGTCTCCATAATTATCTCTAGTTAGATCTTTGGTGCTAGGTGAATCTATTACTAGTTGTATGTTTAATCCGTAACTACGTCAATACCTCTTATGATATTTATGAGATATATAGCAGATTAATACTGAATTTTGAATGAAGTTCTGGTACGAAAATGATCAGGCCAGGCTGCAATGACCGTGTCTCAGGCACTGGTTTATATTGGTTTTTATGTATGGCCCTGCCAAAACTCTACTCTGCCTGATGAAAAGCATAAGCATAGTTGCGCATTAATCCAAAACTGGTGGTCACCATACTAATTGTTCGTGCAGACAATGCAACAATGCAGCCTAATGACACTTCTGCATCATTGCGCCAACGAAACACGCCAGCATGAGCGCTGTCACTTTACGTTGATCTTCTGTGCAATGGTTGTACCGTAGCCGGTGCGTTCGTGCTGAAATCAGCGTGGCTCTACTACAGGTAGTAGAGCCATGCCTTGTGTCATGTTTAACTATGACAGGTATTTTTTATACCCAACCTCATTCCTAAGAAGAAGCTCTTGTCTAACGATGAACTGTTAAAAGCTGTTGATGTAAATGTAATGTGATTATAGCCAAACTGAACATCTATTTATACATGTATTGTATAACCTAACTCAACTATCCAAATTACTGATATTGAGAGGGACCTTAGCTTTTTGCTTTTGCTTGGCTTTGAGACTTTAGATCATGATAAGATTAGATAGGAAAACTCAATCAACTTATCACACATGTCCTTGCTGAACTATTATCTATAGCTATTTTTCATGTTAATCAAACGTGAAAGGACATTTGTTTGCACACTCACTCTAACAAGTGTAACAGATTAAAATCTAATCTAATTTAAAATTACCTTGTAAAGATCGATTTTACCCATTAACCTGCTATGAAACGATGTAACATTAATATTATCTATTATTGTACCTACAGAACAAATAAAAAAATACACATTTATAAAAAGCAGTTAAAATTCATTTTCCCATTCAAAATAAAACCAAAAGTATCTTACCCTCTTTTGCCTTTATTTTTCTTTTGTAAGGAAACACTCAAAATATAAGCCGCAATTCTTAACTTGAACTTCGGGAGCGAATAAAGCCCCAAACAAATAAAGATACTCTTAATGCCGTTGATTGCAAGCCTAGGCTTGAAGTAAGCCCGGAGATCGGCAACTTGGCTTAACAATAAGCCGGGATCGAAGTGATGCAGGCGCATTGCGAATTTTAAAGCACTGTTTCCCTTGTGGCAAGAAGCGGTTAACTGGGTGATTAAATTGTGTTAACATTTGTCTATTGCCGAACTAATGTTAAATAAGAATATTGTGTAGCCTTGGATATTAAAATATTTTCAGTTGTAGTACCTACTTGTGCTAAACTTGAAACTAAGTTTTTGGAACCTCTCCTTTAAATGAACTTATTTTAATATTCGTCGCTTTTACTTCTACGAGTATATCAAACTGAAGTTAAATAAATTGTAGCTGGAATGCAAATTTTTGAAGATGTTGTTCATTTAATGAGTTGCATAGATATTTTTGATTGCACTAACTTGTTTTCTTGGTTATAATCGACTACTTACCCAACAACGGCAAAGCCAAAGAATGGTTATTTTAGTTATGTCGAAGACTTTGTCTCAAGGGGTAAACGAACCTGCTAAACTTGTCGAGGATTAAACACAAGTATAATAAAATTACACTTTTTTTTTATGGTATACGTGGCAAACGATCAAACGTATCACCTGTTACGTTTGATCGTCCTGCCATGGACACTTGCAACACTAGAGGCGTCACAAGGGTCACAAAGGGATGTGGGGAGGGGTTGGGGTATGGGCCTCCGGTATCCTCATTCACGCGGTGAAACACAGCGCAAGCGCTATTTCACACCGCTTTTCTGTGAGGCCGTGGTATCCGCTCAAGCCGGCCCATTCATGCCGAAGCGGTCTTAGCTATTCTTAGCTAGCTCTGTTCCTTTAGTGGTTAATGATTCCAGCTGCAAAGACAGAGGAGTTTGATTCATACTCAGGGGTAACAATTATTTGAGATGAACGCACAACTCGCAGTGCCACAGTGTAAAGGACTTAGCGGATTAAGAAAATATAACACTACCGGTTTACTTTTCAGTTTCTCCCATACAAACCTTGACTGACATTAACAAACACATAAAAAAAGAATAATTCAATTTGGTGTCGACCACACCGTAAGTTATGCGCGTACATACATTTCGGCGATTGATATATATATAAATATAGATAGATAGACAGATATAGATAGATATAGATACCACAGTATAGTCTCTGTTGAGGATCAAGTGACCGTGTGTAAGTAAGCCCAAGGCAGATATTAATGAAAACTGTTATTTTAATTAGTTATATTTCAATACCTAAACGTACTTTTTATTTACAGATGTGGAGCCCTGCACCCAGGTGATCAAGTCTTAGCTTTCGATGACCATGTCATAGATGGGAATAACTACACTGCAGAAGAAGTAATGTGCTATCTAGAAAATTGTGAAGGAGGATTCACGAGGCTCCATATAGCGCCGAGACACGTTGTTGGACACTGTGGAAGATACACTAGAGGTAAGCTAGATTTTTTTTATGATGTAGTAGAGCAAACGAGCGGACGTATCACCTGATGGTAAGCGATTACCGCCGCCCATAGACACCTGCAAGACCAGAGGCGTCACAAGTGCGTTGCCGACCTTTGGGGATTTGGAAAGTGATGTGAGAAGGAGTTGGGGTACGGGCCTCCGGTATCCGCACTCACGCGGTGAAACACAGCGCAGGCGCTATTTCACATCGTTTTATATATACAAAAATCATCTTTATCATGAACTAGCTTCACCCCACGGTGTTACCCGCGGCTGTTATTGTACCTTTACAACCGCGGGTAAAACTGCGTGTTGAAGCTAGTCTTAAAGAAAGTAGCCTAAGTTACTCCTTATTACATCAGCTATCTACCAGTGAAAGTCCCATCCCAAAAATCGGGCAAACCGTTCCAGAGATTATCTGGAACAAACTGACAGACAGACAGACAAAAATTGAAAAAAATGCTATTTTAGTATATGTACCATGTAAACCTACACCTATATATATGCATTTAGTAAAAAGCAGCTATTTTAATATTACAAAAAGACATTCCAATTTTATTTATTTGTGTAGATTTGCAAGATTTTTCAATGTATACCTACTCAAAAGGACAAAAGCGTAGACGGTCTCCTGACGATAAGTAACTACCGACGCCAAAAGACACTTAAAGTCTATAATCAGAACTGCTGCAATTTGATAATCGCCCTCTAGAATTAGGGAAAATAGGTTTTTGAGCTCCATTCACCTCATACTGTCGGTAAAAAGCAACAGAGAATTGCTTTACACTCGCCGGTTTTTGTGGATTCGATTGGCTTTCCACAAAAAATGAATAGAATAAAAAAACCTATAATGGGAGTATCAAAGGGAGTTAGTGCACGATAATGTTGAAAAAAGAAAAAGACTTCAAAACAAATAATTTATATTTATTAAACCATCAAACTATAAAGTAAATGTTGAAAAAAAAAATATTACATATAGTGTTAATGACAAAAAACCTATTTTCCCCTCATAATTAGAACTTTCATATAATTTATTCGCCAAATATAAGCATTTGCCAAAGAACCCTAAAGTACTTCTATATGTATATAAATATCCTAGCTACAGTTTCTACTTCCAAGAACGCCTGCAGCACGTCTTCATGATTCTGGAAATATAATAATTACTGAGTTAATTCCTCGCAAGCCCGCAGCGGTTTTACCTTGAATGGACTAACTTGGGAGACGTATGGTACTCTAAGTCAGGAGATAAAATATTATTCAACATTATAAATTTATAAAAATATAAACTTTTGTTATGCCGTCCATCGTAGAGTGCCTCAGAACATATAAGCCGACTCGATCATAGTAACACCATAGCCTCACGGCCCTTTACATTCGTCCATTGTCGGCGGTAGTCTGTTATCATCAGGAGACCGGCCTAATCGGGTATACGAGTATAACATGAAACATAAACGAACTCATTGTATAATAATAATATTTTAAGCATTTAGTAGTAGTAATATTATCTAAAGTACACTGCTATACCGCTCTAAGAAAAGAAATGAAAGTTAAACGCAAAGGAAACCACGGCAGACAGACTTGTACTCTAATACATATCTAACATTTGAGACTCTTGAATTCATGTTACTATAAGATGCACCTCGTTTAGTAAAACATATTGTAAGCAATACTCAATATACCTACATATATATACTGTATATGTCTTTATACTCCATTGTTTCTCTTATCACTTGAAACGTTTCTAACTAGAAGTAATATATGATTGTGGAACTTAGCTCGTATAACTCAAAAGGCTTAAGTTCTGATGTCTGTAATACGCTTTTACTAATGTATAGCTCAGGTACATTAATCCAACTTTAAACTCCAGTTAAGAGTTCAGCTTTCGAATGTACTTCACTTATTACTTATTTTTGAAGTTAAAATTCATCTACAGAGCAAGTAAATGAGGGTGGTAATAAGTGGATGGAGAATTGCAAATAGGTACTGGCTCAAGAATATTTGCTAACGTTTTAAATGAAATATGGGATAATCAAATAGATTGGCTACTTTATGGTAAGTGACAAGGACCAGTCAAGGACACCTATATCTAAAGGATTAGATTGGACTCCCGTAATCTCACTTACTTCGATAGAAGCAATTAAAATAAAAATAGTTTAAAAAACTAACAATCATTCTTACAAAAAACGGTTACAAATAAAAATAGTGAAGCCAAATCGTGTTAAAATCGCTTTCAATTAAATCATAATATCACACAAACGGCCTCCATTTACACATTCACTTTAACTTCAATTTATTTATAACTGTTATTAGAAGACACTAGAATTATCCTATTTCTAAATTATATTTACCTACCTAGCTAGATAGCTTTAGATAAAGTTGGGGTTGGTACCCTAACTTTATCTTCATTAACAATGCTTCATGTCTATAATACTTAATTTAAATCCAAGACAAGTGACTCGATAGCTCCACCGGACTGTCTTAACTATGTAAATTAGCATGTTAAGATTCCAAGTTCGTGTGTGAAATTCTCAGTGTTTATGCAGAGTTGTGTCTTATTATTTACCTTCTGAGATTCACAATATCTTGTAATCATTTCATCCTTGTACTCTTTGTCTTACGTCAAATTGGAAACATTGAGATGTAGAATTCGCAAAATGTTTTTCACAGGAGACACAAAGAACATTGGATTTGTTATTTTTCCTTTAATTAATCACTACTAGCTTTTGCCCGTGGCTTAGCACGCGTGCGTTTCGGTTATCGCGATTAAAAGTAACCAATGTCATTTTTCAAGAATCAAAGTATCTTCATGACAAATTTCACTAAAATCAGGACAGTGGTTAAGCCGTGAAAGTGTGACAGACAGAGTTACTTTTAAATCTATACTAATATATAAAGCTGAAGAGTTTGTTTGTTTGTTTGATTGTTTGAACACGCTAATCTCAAGAACCGCTGGTCCGATTTGAAAAATTCTTTCAGTGTTAGTTAGCCCATTTATCGAGGAAGGCTATAGGCTATATATCATCACGCTAAGACCTACAGGAGCGGAGCAACAATGAAAAATGTCACAAAAACGGGGGAAAATTATCACGTTCAGGCAATAGAAGACGCAAACGAGGTTGCGTGGGTCGGCTAGTTTGTAATATTAGGATGGATAGAAATTTATATTGGTCATAAAGACATCTGATACTATACTACTACTCTACTACTGGTACTACTCTTAAACATTCTAGGATTTTTTTTTTCATTGCCGGTTCCTTTAAAAGACTTAGTTTGATTTTTTGCTATTTGACAATGAAAGGTTAAAAACCCTGTCTGTGTTTTGGAGTTCAATGAACTAAAGGCCCCATTAAATTTCCAATTATTACAATAGTGTTGAATAAAATAAAACAGTTTAACGCAATACATTGACTATGCAAAGAAATGTATACCCAAACGTCCCCTATTAAGGTTTTTTGGACGAGTCAGAAAGAAGAGAAAACTTTTCCAATTACGTTACTATCGTATTAAAAGGTTTTGGTCAAAGGAAATGAGAAGTTTCCGACTAATCCTTGGGTACATACAGGCAGTTTAATATTATAGAATAGAATAGAAAAAACTTTTTTGTACACCAGATCAAACAGTTTACTTAAAATGAACATATCAATAGAATGACCATGAACAAATGGCGGCCTTATTGCTAAAAACAATTTCTTCCAGGCGAGACTTCCATATTACGAGTGCTAATATTTTCGACCTGTTAAACTTAACTTTTTCTAGTGAAACCCACGAGTCATCACTGACTTTACACTCTAGGTATCAAAGACTAATTCATTATACATACTAATATTATCAATTCAAAAGTAACTTTGTCTGTCTGCTTGAATTACTTCCACGGCTAAACCGCTGCACCGATGTCAATGAAATTATCTATGAAGATACTTTGTGTCTTGAGGAAAGATATACTACTCTTCACCGTCATAACGGACATAAACGCAGGTAGCGCCACGAGCAAAGCTAGGTTACAATTTGAATGCACAATTATTAACTCTGATATTAATTTTATCTGCCCCTGCCTTTTTAACTAGGTGAATTACCCATATCTTAAGTCACAGTGAACGCAAGTTCTAATTAAGATAATCAAAATCGATCCAATTAAGACTGAAGGTATTCTATCAAAGATAAGTGTATCGCAGCAAAATTAAACAGGTTTTTAGTCACTTATATAGAAGTATAATAGAAATTCTGCACACCAGTAAAATTTTAGAAACATCGTAGTAGCCTTGTGGCAAATTAACAACGTAAAAATGACATCAACTGTTAGGCACTGTTCCAATTTCGGCAGCAATTTCACATTACTCAACAAGAAATACTACTGTTACTACTGCTAGACCTAACTAACCTGCTTCATAATTTGAAATATGTACTTATATAAACAATAAAATGTACACATTTACAGTCTTTTAAGTGCTACTAAATCTCTAAATTTGTATCGCTTGTTACTTGATTATTTTCTTCACTTGTTACATAATATTAAATAGTGGAAAGCTTGGATATCAAAAACTTAAAAAAAAAAACTTATTTGTCTCTATTACAAAGGTAAAATTGACTCCTTCTAAATCTTTGTAAACAAAGTTCCCCAAAGTTTAAAATTAAAATATCAAAAAATATTCCCTAATTAACCGTGTATTTTTTTTTGAGAGCATCACTGGAAATTATTGACAAAGTTTTTAATGAATTTTAGCCTGTGTTGCTCACAATATTGAAGGTTAAGGGTACAGTCAGCATCAAATTGATTTGAACTTAAAGCAAAGTAGTCAAAAAGATGTGAATAACATCAATTCAATTATATGTTGGCAGACATGGCACTCCAAGGCGCTATATACACTGAACGCGCTGTATAGGCTTTATACATTGTACCATTCGTCACGGACGGTCCGCGTCGCACTGAATAGCGCCTAATTGTTTTACGCTTGTAGTTTGCACTCACTCGCATCTACGAATGAGTGCAAACTACAAGCGTAAAACATTTGAACCAATAAACGACCTATTCGAAAATATTAATATGAACACTCTGTCAGCTAAGACAATATTGATAACTGAAAGTTAAAATATTTTTACCACTCTGTGTATTCACAATAATTTGAGAGGGATATCTGTAATATAAAACTCTACTTTGAAAGCTCTAATCAATCTGATGCTGACTGTTCTTATCTGTAAACAGTGGCAACACTGGTTGTGTATTTCAAGTCTTACTTGAAATGTAACTTTGTAAATATTTTATTCAGTTTATATGAGTGCTTTTACAAAGCGATGGCTACAGTTATAGAATGATTCAACTCCTTTCTGACCTCTATAAACGTACCTAAATGATAACGTTCTACGTTTATCTCTTCATGTTATTTTCGCTTTATTGTCTGAGGGCAATGACTCTTTACATCGATCCACTTAAGTGTTTATGACAATGGGGAATAACAACTTTATATAAGTTTACTTGATTGAAAAATATTTTGACTTTTCTGCCAGCACGACCGGTAGACTTTTGTCTAACAATTTGAGCATTTGTTGAGATTCATCATTGTCATAATCTGTTTTGGCTCAGTGTATTGTATTAAGAGATAAGCTGGTTACTATCATTTTTTTAAATCAATAAGTTACATAAATAATATAAAATTGAAAAAAAAAGCTGACCTCGAGAACTGGTCCATATTAAAATGAGTCCACACGGGAAGCACCAGCTTTCTAAAAAAAAATAGTTATCGAAATCAATTGACGTGATATTGAGTTATTCGTCAATTGTTGCGCACATAATTAATGCAAATTGAAGATTTTTTTTCTTATGGATTACAATACTAGAACAGGACCAAATTGAAATTGGACCACACGAGAAGCACCAACATTGGAATAAAAAAATAATCATGAACTTTCGACTGGGTGGTTAGAAGGTGGTGGGAAGTTATGAGGTAACAAATCTAAAAAAAAATAGCAGAATTGATAACCCCTTCCTTCTTTTGAAGTTGGTTAAATAGTCAGGAAGCAGGGATAAAAAATATCATAAGTAAGTTTTAGATGGTACAAACTATTATGCAATATCAATCATTGATAGCTCAAATTAGTCAATCATCGCCACTAATCTTCAATAAAACTCTCGTCTTTTTCGTTTTGAACCGCATTCAAAACGATCTTGTCGAAGAAATTACTTGAATATCGAGTCATCTTCAAACGCTATTGAAAAAAGCAAAAAGTGATGTTCATGGGTATGTCATTGTTAAATGTTTACATTTTTGTTACAGAAAATTCAATATCGGGTACATCGACATTGAACACGAAAAAACATCGTCAACGAAACTACAGACAGAGTTCGATGCCCAAACTAGGTTTACTAGACGATTATGGTAAGATAATGCACGTGAGATCTATTATATTAGCTTTTTGAAGATTGTTTTCTGAGGTTATCGATAATAACATCGTTTTAATACTTATTTGAAGTTCTATTAAATGGGTACAATTTAATAAAACCTGATACTTACTTAAAACGGTCATATTTCTCCGCAAATCTTATTGAATAATTTGATTAAATCATTAATTGTGTTAGTTTACATTTGAAATCTGTTACATTAAGTATAAACCTCCTGTAGATACTCAAATATTGTTAGTTATTAGTAACCATGAGTTGCATAAATGTGTATTCATAAACAGACAATTTGAATGAAATGCAAAACATTTTAAAAGTTGAAACTGACACATTAGGATCATTAAATTTTATACTACGCTTTTGATTTTTTTTATATTGGAGGCAAACGAGCAGACGTATCACCAGATGGTAAGCGACTATCGCCGCCCACAGACACCCGCAACACCAGAGGCGTCACAAGTGCGTTGCCGACCTTTGGGGGATGCGGAAAGGAATGTGGGGAGGGGTTGGGGTATGGGCCTCCAGTATCATCACTCACTCGGTGAAACACAGCGCAAGCGCTATTTCACACATTTTATATCTTAGTATGTTTTTAAATAGTGTAAAGCGACGTCATTTACACAGTAGTGATATTTCCGGTAATTCCTTTGAAATAAATTTTAGGCGTGGGGTCATTTTATGGCTACTGAATGGGGTCAACCCCCACTTGGTACCTTAGTAGATACCTCATAAAATATATTGTTAAGTTAGTTGTTGTTAGTAGTTAAGTGTAAGTTTTTTTGGTGTGCCACACAATGTGATCGCATAAACCCATCTACAGAACTTAACTCTTTTGAATGAGAAATGTATTTGATCTAAAAGAATATAGTATTATTAACATTTCATTGAACAATTTCACACACACAAATGTTCAGTCAATGATTAAATCATAATTTGATTACAAACATCTAATCCTTAATAAATTAAAGGAAATCAACCGTTCGCACTTCACCTCAAGTGTAACGGAGCTGAACACCACTTCAAAGCTCAGCAACTCAATTTTTGACATGAGTGATGCTCAAGTTTTCATACAACTATTTTGAGTCAGCAAATTAAATGATAATACAAAAATATACAAGATACGTAAGAATAAAAATAAAGCAAGTGCCACTTATGATCTGTATCACGATCAATGATCTTGTGTTATATTTCTGTATACATCTGAAATGTTTTCTGTTACGACTTTTAAACTTGATATGATGATCCAATATAATATTCGTTATATATAACTTTTATTTGTTTTTCGATCATATAAACAATCTCATCACAAATTACCTTAACTGAACCTTATGTATTTATTTTAACCATGTAGCACGAGTGAGCCGATAATGCACTCATTTTGTTTTATTTTAAACTAGCTGAACCCCGCGGTGCTATCCGCGGTTATTGTCGTACCATGGGTTTTTCGCGGGACAAAGCTAGTCTATTGCCAATGAAAGTTGCGTCAAAATCGGTCCAGCCGTTCCAGAGATTACCCGGAACAAACAGACAAACAATCAGACAGACAGACCGACAGACAGACAAAAATTTTCAAAAACGTTGTTTTGGTACCTGACCCGTGTATACATACATATGCATTTATTAAAAAGTGGTTATTTTAATGATACAAGCAGATACCCCAATTTTATTTATTTGTATAGACCACACAAGACACAATCCTACAACTAAAGATTTTTTTTTCATTTTAACGCTTGTAAGTTCTTTCAGTCCAGCTTTTGCCGTATAGATGTACATTAGATTTGAATTAAAATTATAAGTAGTCTTGACTTTTAAAAAAGTTGTAAAATTGAGACTCTTTTAGAAGAGCAGCATTTCTAAAAATACTTCTGTATTTAACCGTTACGGTTACGAAAAGTCATTAATAATTAGAAAAGTCAATAAACTCAATAAATTCAGTTTCACCAATATATTCAAAGGTTCCGCTTACTCTGCCCCACTATTCCGAAACTCAAACAAAACGATCGTAAACTGAACCAGCCCAATTTTACCAAACAAAGAGGAAAGGATAGACGTATTAATTAATTTGCGCCATAAAAACAAAATTCTGCACAGGTAGTTCATTCCCTGGTTCCTAAACTTTGATTTAAGTCCCCAAAAAGGTCACGTATCTGCGAAAGCTTGGAGTTTAACATAATGATCTCATTAATATATGACCATCCGACATCCTATTTAAATTAAGTTTACGTAAGGCGATGTTTTGAAGCCGAAGCCAATCATTTGACTGGTCCTGTCTATTTAAATACGGGTTGGCAGACCTACCCACAACTTTAAGCCTAGGGGTTTTGAAACTAAAAAGGTTGAGAAACAATGGCTCAGCCTATTTGTTTAGGACCTTCCAACTTCCTAGTTTGGTTCAAACAAGCAAAGGCGTTAGTGTAAAACATCATGTTAATTAATTCGACAACAGTGTTGATAGTCTTGTTGGAGAAGCATTCTACTTAAAGACACTAAGGGATTATATGATTTTGGAAAGGACGTCACTTGAATTTTAGGTGCCACAAATTACATCTACAAAGCGGTTACTCTTTATTCAACAGATAGTCAACAGAACTACATGAGTATGGGTGTATGCAGAACTGAGTCCTTAAACATACAGTTAGAAGTACCTCCTGGTCAAAGTTGTGGATTAGCTGTTCACGAAGACAATGCTGTGTTAGTGATATCACATGTTGCTGCTCAATCGCCTGCATATAGGTAAATTTGAATCAAAATTCGACTTCAGCCTTTCCGTTACAATTTAGGATTATAGCAGACAGAGTTTGAAAATGAACTCCAATGTTTCTAAATTGTTGTTTTAGTTACTACCATCTTGAATTTTAATAAATTTACGTATTTACAGATCCGGTTGTCTTCAAATACGCGACCGAGTGATGTCTATAAATGGACACGAGAACTTGACCGTAGATGTTGCTAACGAGATCCTGCAGCGAAGAAATGACTCTCACAATCCTAAATATTTGACACTGAATATAGAATTTAGTATGCCCAATACTATTGAGGCTTCTAGTGGTGTATTCAATGTTAAGCTGGCGAAAACTACAGCTGGACTTGGTGTTACTATTACAGGTAATTTATGAAATATTTTAAGGACAGTAATATTGGGTCATTCATCAGATCAGATGGTGTCCTTTTCTTATTGACATATCCAATTACAACCTACTGCATTTTCAGTTCCATTTCGTATTCAAGACTTACGATATTTTCTGCTTTTAAAACCCGACTGAATTTGGTGTGTCCTTTTCTAAGTTGTTTTTATTTTTAGGGTGTAAACAAAAACTATTAAGCAATGAGGAACCAATGGTAATATCTGATATAAAGCCAGGTTCTGTAGCCCATCGAAGTGGGGCATTGGCTCCTGGTGATCAGCTTCTAGCAATCAATGGACAACCACTTCATAATTTATCTTTGGTAAGTAATTGAAAAAAAATCTAACCCGCACTGTGCACTTATCTAGAAATGTTTGCCTCGTACAATTAATCTGTGGAACAAATGTCACGATGTTCCCGGACTAAAACAATCTTCAATTAAAAAGCTACCGAAGGTCAGAAGCGTAGTTTTGTGACTCTGCCTTTGATCGACGAAAATTACTTACCATTAAATAATCAGCTCAGTTGGCTATTCCATACTTCTTAAAGAAATCAAATCTAAATCTAAATTTATTTTCATATCCATCTTCTAAATATCATAACCAAAACACATTGCACCTTAATTCTCTTGGAATATAATCCATATTATTACCTACTTCAAATTAATAGACGTCGTCGGTTGAACTTCCAATCTATGATCGTTTAGTGGAAGCTGTCCTATTGAACTATTCCAGTTAACTAGCTCCCGTTGAAGTTTATTTGATGAGGTTAACTGGAACGTCCATAATATATCCGGCACAATGACTGGTTACATGAGAGCGTTCGAACAACGAGGACTTCGTGTTTGTGAATACACGAAAATGTCTAGGGATATTGACATTTCTTTAATCTTTGTATTAATAAAAATTAAGGGAGAGTGCATTTGCGTAAAGTAAATATTTTCCTTGATTCCTTTAAATTGTAACATTATGGCTTGCTTATTTAAAAAAAATATAATGATCGTTTAAGCAAATAACGCAATATGTAATGTTTTTAGTTATATAATTTCACGATAAGTAGGTGTGTGCTACTTTAAATAAAATGACCAAACAATACAGAATGAACGAAGAACACATTCTAAAGTTATGTACCATTTTATAAATGTCTTGTGTTTGTTTTGAAAGGAAGCGTTTCAAAACAGACTTCAACTTTCTATTATTTTACCCGACTACGGCAAAGTCAAAGGAGGGTTATGATTTTTATAGGCTATGTAGGTATGTTGATCTGCTCCCTCATAGCTCCTTAACTACACATTAGAACTGAACAAACAAGGAAGCGTCTTGATCGTCCGCTAACTATAGGCCACAGTGACGTGTTACTGATTCTAATGTGGCGCCCTCTATTGGCAATAAAGGACTGTGTTAAAAAAATATTTTGAAATAAATATGCCGTGTCTTGCCGTGCCGTGCAGGTATGCTTGCAAAAAGCGTTACGTGCACATTTCAAATATATATAGCATTTGCTCATGACTTTGTGTGTATTTATTCGATAATTGTGATATTTGTATGGTACCTATTTAAAATACACTTTGTAAAGAAATTAATATTAAATAGGCACAAAAAAAATTTTAAATACTCGTAAATAAAGTAAAAACTAAAACAACTGCGACAAAAACGACGCTGAAAAATTCAAACCAGTTTGAAAAGCCGTAGTCACACGTTACATAGAAACGTAGCATAACATTTTAACAACGCGTGACTACGGCTTTTCAAGCTTGTTTCATAGTTTTTCAGCGTCGCTTTTTGTCTTAGTTGGGTTTTAGCTTTTACTTTTTTTATAACAACTACCCATATCAATTAGAGAATGAAGATTAATTTCTTCGAATGAGCTAACATACATGAAAGGTACTGATCTTTGTAAATTTTTAGGATACGGCTTTCAATATTCTTCAAAACTCGCCTGAGGATATAATTACCCTTAAAATTCGGAAACGGGACCTTACAGAAGACTGGTCAAACATGCATAAGCACAATGCCAAATTGACTCTTCAGAGCTTTAGCAACATTGAAACAAAAGCTGTAATTCACAGCGGAGAAGACTCTGGCCATCACACTGAAAGTCCTAACAATAGTGCAAAAGAAAGTGAAAGAAGTCATACCAGTAGTAATGAAGCCAGTAATTCTGTTGTATTTACCATAGAACTGATTAAACAAGAGACTGGGCCTTTAGGTTTGACCATTGCAGGAAGTGAAGATGTTACTCAACCCATTTTACTCAGTGGACTTGTTGAAGGTATGTAAAACTATATCACGTTTGAGTTAAAACCGACTATATTTCAAATAAGACTGTTATCACCTGGTTATTATTTAACTTTATAGTTTTTAATTAAGTGAACTTGCATTTGCGAGATCCTATTAATAATTGAATAGCGATAAAATTCAAATTAGAATCAAGTAAAAGTCAAATGTACATATTTTCCATGAATTTTCAAATTAACTACTGTGATTGATGTACAATAAAGTAGGTATACTATATATTTTTCTGATGTAAGAAAAAAACATGTATTCCTTTAAAAATAAATATGTAACATCAAATTTAATGACAAAAGTTACCAATAAATTTTTTTACGCCAAAATTATATTTTCTTCAAAAGGTGGCGTAGCAGAAAAATGTGGCAAGCTAGCTATAGGCGATGAACTATTAACAATAAATGGGGAAAGTGTTTTAAATAAACCTCTTTCTGAAGCAATTAAACTTCTACAACAAAGTGGACAAAGAGTACAGTTGCAGCTCTGTAGAAAAATTACTGGTAAGAGTGGTTTTGTTAGAACTTTTTCTAAAAGTTAAAATAATTGCTATTTACTTTGTATTTCTGTATTCTGTCTCATTTCAACTTTGATCTAAAAAAACCTTTAAACAACGTATCCGTCATTAAAAAATCTCTTCAGTTAATTAGATTGAGTTCCCTCAAGATATCCACATGACCATTAATTTGTCGTACACATGAAGAAAATCATTCCACAGCACTTCAACTATCAAAATTATTTTGATAAAAGGTTTGATTTAGTTGTGTGCGTGTCAGTGTCAGTTAAGACAGTTAAAATTTCAAATGTAGATTTTTCGCTTTTAGGTTCTCTTGAGAGTGCAGAATCTAGCGCTCGAGACTCGAGTCATTCTACATCGAGTCCAGGACTATCTAACGACAGTGCCGTTGAATCTTGGGATCAAAACACACCAGTCAGAACTAGTGCTAATTGTGGTAAGACATCTGTATCAAAATAAATTTAAGTTTTTCCAGTCAATAGTAGAAACAAAAAAATAGTATCAGACTATTTCTGTAACGTAAAGTCATTTGATTAAGGTATACACGATGGCCTCTTAATTTTGGGCAATCACATACAGTAAAAATTAAGTTATTTATTTAAATATTTAGGTACAATAAAATCAAAAAGAAATTGTTTAAGAGTAGTGAATAAGTTTCTCTTGGATGGGATTGGTCCATGCTTTATTTGCTACCTAGCGAGATGGAAGATAAACACCAATTTAATTGGAGAATGAAAACTTTTATTTATTTTTTACTAAATATTAGAAATTGTGTTAGATGGTTTCTTACCGTTTATTTTTCCAAAATTAAAACAAAAATTATAATCACCTGTAGCTATTTTTTACATTTTATACTAACATACTTCAGTAATAGGAGTAGATTTGGTAAATTAATGACCTAGGACATTTTTAACAGTACCACATCACATAAGAAATTAAGTTTATGTTATAGGTAACTCCGAAGTAATAGAATATGCAGTACCGGACAAAACAAGAATGATGGATAAACAACCATACTCTCCGACTGACGAGGATAAATTATTAGCATCCAGTTTTAATGCTGCAGCGCCATACAGTATCAATGATCTGCCACTACCAAATTATTCTCTAAACAATTCTCTAAAGACTTTCCACTATGAAAACACATGCATCATTCCTGATAACACTCTAAAAAATAAAACACATATTACAAGGGAAGACGATGTTCAACAAATAGAAATTTTAACTACAAATATGAAAGACTGTCAACTTCATAATATGGAGAAATCATCATGCAAATGTGACTACGTTCAAATGGGTCCATACGGAATAGTATCACCGAAAACTAGAAGACCAAATTGGGACAATGATTATCTAAGTAATGGAATTTACACAGTAACTACACCCCAGAAATCTCCTCTGAAACCCGGTGTTCCAGGAACGAGTTTTCAATTTTCAACAAGTCCTATTTACGAGAACGATGTACCAGGTAAATTTAAAGTTTGTGGTGTTGTTTTAACTCTGTGATTAAATTTTAATGGAGATTCAAATAAACATGAATAAAAGTGTTCCATTAATAGTACGGTTTAGCTAAGATTTATCTTTGTGACCTAATTGAGTTTATGTTTACTGTTGGATTGCAATTTGTTGGAATGTATTGTAGGCCTCTACAGTTCTGAAGCCGTATCTCCAGCCCGAGGGTCTATCCACCATGTGATTCTTTACAAAGATGCAATCTATGACGACTATGGATTTTCAGTCTCAGACGGCCTATATGAAAGAGGAGTGTATATCAATCGAATTCGAAAAGGAGGTCCAGCGGATATTGTGGGGCTCTTAAGACCTTATGATAGAATACTTCAGGTAGGTATTAAATGCATATAAGTACTTAGGTATTATTTTCGAATAGGCATTTAAATATTTGCTTTATATGTTAGACGTCCGAAATTTATATTTTGCGACATTTTAATTTTAGTCCCACTCAGGGTTCGAGCCAGTTACTAACTATCGACCGAGCGCTTTAGAGATTAGAATAGACAATTAGAAACAAACATTATTAACGAATTTTCCATTTTGTACTATATTTTATGTCACATATTCTAACTTTACATTTGTAAAATTTAACCTCAAGTTAAATAACAAGATAAATCATACCAAGGCGACATTAATTTAGGCATGATGTTTAAGGCAAAGTCAATAAGTAAACTTACTGTATCTCAAATCGTACTAAAGAAAATTTGTCGTCATCTCGCAAATCGTACGACACACTAAATGCTCAAAGCCCATTGATTTTTCATCTACTTGCTAAGCTTACAAACTTAAACGAACTGAAAATAAGCATACAGGTCGATCTACCTCGAAATAAGTTTATTTCGATATTATTTTATACTAGCTAAACCCCGCGGTATTCCCTGCGGTTATTGTTGTACCGCGAGTAACGCCGCGTGACAAAGTAAGTCTGAAAAAAGTTGCCTAAGTTACTCCCTGGATCATCAGCTACCTGCCAGTGAAAGTCCCGTCAAAATCGGTCCAGCCGTTCCAGAGATTACCCGAAACAAACAGACAGACAGACAGACAGACAGACAAAAAATAAATTTTAAAAACATTTTTGGCATATGTACCGTGTATACATACATAAAAAGTGGTTATTTTAATATTACAAACAGACACTCCAATTTTATTTATTTGTATAGATTCATACTATTAGGTAGTATTAATTCTAAATTAACTCTTTCTAATACGCTATCACGGCTACTTAGCCGTGTTGCACCTATTTCAATGAAAATAATCGAACGTACACATAGGCGGAGTCGGAAGCACAGCTAGTAATTTATAATATTTCCATGTGTGTGTTATAAAAACTAACTTTTATTTTGTACCGGCCACATAATGATAAGGGACTACCACCGGTCACGGGCAGCTACAATTCAAAAAGTTCGTTATAGCTCCTTGGGTTGTCCTTTCCTGGAATTAGGGTGAGGCATGAGGAACTTCACTCATTCTTCGGAAAGCGATGAAGGAATAACTTAACAGTTCATTGTTGTGTGTGATGTCGTGATATAGTTCGGTCGAGTAGACTCATTTGTGCCGAAGCATGGATCTTCTATTGTAAAATTGTTGTCCTGCTTGGTTTGCTTTCATTTCTTACTATTGGGTAAACAGAGGTAATGATAATCTGTATTCTTAATCCATGACCACATAGAATAATAAAAACTATGTAATAAAATACCTATAGTCAAGCAAAGTAATTATTTCAGGTACTTAGTTAATAATAGCCACCTTAGGCAATACATATTTGATCTAATTATTTTAATTATAAAACCTTTACTTTATAAAGCAGAGCTATATCTGGCAATTAGGATATACAGCCAGGTGTGTTTAATGACCAACCTTTGTTACTTTGCACAAAGCTGTTTCAAATTTCGCTTTTGTAATTTACTATAACTTCGTAGTGAACAAATTATTTATTTGTATATGTAGTACAAGGTTTATTACAATTCATAATTATATTGGGGCTTTAAAGTTGGTGATAATTAAATCTAAATATTACACAGTTAAACGATAGAATGGTACAATTTCACATTGCTACTGATGACAAAATGATAGTTTTAATTGCAACTTTTCTAGACCATTATTCTAGGAAGGTTTTAATGAGTGAAAAAAGCGTAATTATTATATTTTAATGACAAGGATTTCTTATAGTATTTAAATAAATGTTTTTTCTTTAATGATTTAAAATGAAAATACTTTAAAGTAAAGATGTATGTATATACGCGTCATGATGATTATAATTAATTATAAGAAGTCGATTAGATCGTAAGAGAGACATGCGACAGAGCGATAGTAATATTCTCATTACTTTTAACCAATAAGTAAGATTACTGAAGCCAATCATACAGAAGCGTCTAAAGAGGCTGTTTGCATTCCCAACGACTGTAGTGCTCTTGCATTTTACTCATGTTTTTCATCAGGTAGAATAGAGTCACTTTCGCATGCATAATAAAAGGTTCCATCTTCCTTAATTCCTGGAAGAGGAGAACCAAAAGGCGGTTCTTGACACTCTTGAGTTGTATATATCTATAGACGACTAGTTATCTAACATGAGATGACCCACCCAATAGATTGTCTCCTTAAACCATAAAATGCAGCTAAATCAGGTCGCTTTAACAATGACATTATTGATTTAAACAGGTAAATGGAACAAGGACGGTGGAATACGACTGCTGTCTAACAGTTCCCCTCATCGCATCGGCTGGAGATCGACTTGAAATTATCGTGCAGAGACTCGTCACGTCGCGGGTAAGACTATTATAATTTTATTCAATGACTCAAAAGAAATTTCAGCGTCAGGTGGTGCGAATTAGGCGAAGTCAGCGATTTTTTTCAGAAAGGAATTATAAGTCTCCTCTTTGAAAATAATCTATCTATCTATCTATCTACGACCTAAGCGTTTGATTTCTTGCTTTCAGGGGAACAAAATAAAGACTATGAATAATAACTTTGAATAAATTTTAGTACCCTACAGTATACTTAAATTACATTACTATTAAGAACTGTAATAATGATAACTTCATACATCATACACGCGGAAGAAGTTGCTATTCTCAACATGGGCAGAGTTTGTGCTACAAATAATACTCAATACAGATAAATGACACATTATTATCACAAAGCAATACGGTAGGGTGAAGTCTTACGCAGACATACCCCTAAATCAAACTATAAGCCTCAATGGGCCTTATTAAAATCCCTTCGGATCTCCGGCTCGTCGGGTACTGAGGAGTTAGGCATTTGATGACTCCACTAAAAACCACACCGGCGGCCTGCTCTGAGGAGGACCCAGACCATGTTATTTCAGGTCCCACCAGGAATTACGCCACCTCTATAGAGACTCTATAGTAGGTGAAAACTTGGTCTTTCCCCTGCCTGTCGGCCCAACCGTCATATACTGCGGCCTGAAAGCAGTTTTGCGACCAGGCCGCCTCCCCATCGCTGACCACATAAATTAATCAGCTACCAGAAGTCCCTACTCTCTGGCAGCGTCCTATCGCCGGCGATGTCGCCTACGCTCATGTGTTCTCTGTATTTCCATTTAATTAACACACATTTTAGATTTTCTTTTCACTTATAAGTGAAAAGAATTAAGGGTACTTTATAAAGTACCCTCTATTATTTTGTATCTCGATCATTTCATTATTTCTTTTTAAATATCTGTCGTATTACCAACTTTTACCAATCATGCTTCAAAGACGTAAATTTACTAATAAAAATTCAATGGCTTCAGACACAAATATCCCCTATTTACAAACATTTTTTTGAATCAACATGGGTTCACCGTCAAAGCCTTTGAACCCCATCCAGCAAAAAAGATGATTGAAATTGAACTACTCCGTAAAATGATACATAAAAAGAAATCAAAAATATATGAATTGATTTGAAATCCTTCAATTCTTGTTTCGGTTCCCCTTTTCAATTCCTTCTTTTTAGGGACCTATGGCTAAAATAACAAAAGCTAAACCTTTATAGCTTCGTCATGTCTATCCGTCTATCCACATTATATACATGGAATGTTACTCCTAAAAACCTGTAATTTCTCATAACATAGTAATAACCGATCACGTATAGCAAACGTGAAGGACAATTTTGAAAATTGTTTTTTTTTTTCTATATATTTCAAACTAAATACTTAAAAAAATATGTTTATATCCAAATATTAAAATAGACAAATGACTACAACGATATATATTACTCTATGTGTACAGATTATGATATATGTAGATATTTGTTTACAATTTTTATCTCAGTACCTATCCTTTTAAAATAAAGTCACACCACATTTTTCAACTTCATTTTTAACAAGAAAACTGTCCAATTCCTTAACACCCTGCCGCATAATATTTCATATCATACCAAAAAGCACAAAGGAATTCAGAAACTGTATATTTTAATGTAGAAACGGCATATAATGCATGTAATATTCTGTACGAACCCAATAATGTACCATTTTCATACACGACTGGTTGAAATATGTTTATTCTATGATTGGAAGGCATTTCGCTTTTGCATTTGACGTAAAATTGATCCTTTGATAAAGAAAATTATGTTAAGTGACAAGCTTCTTTGCTTTCACTTTGACTTGTACGAAATCGTGAAAAAAATATAAATTTTAATGTTCTATGTTCGGATGTTTTAAAGATAAAACTATCGTTTATTTAATTATTTAATAAATTTATAAATTTCTTTGATTTTCTGGCCTCGCCGTTGTCTTATTCCAACCTAAACATGGTTTGTATCTTAAAAATATTTGAGTTCAAAAATAAAAATAAAATATTTATAGCAGTTTAGTACGATATATAAGCTCCTGTATCAATATAATAACACCAAAAAATTTGAGATGTGCATATCTGAGAATTGAATCTGCAACCTATTGCTCTGAAGTCGAGATCACTAAAAAATTATTGATTGTAACAGTAACATCTAGTTAACTGTGGTAACTGGTCGACAATTTTACACTAAATTGATCAAATTTTGTTTGAACTAGAAAGCACCCTAAAGTTCCACTATCGCTTATATATATGTCTATGTATGTAGTGGTGGCTTACAATCACTATTTGATTGTACAAAGGGTCAGATAATACGGATGAGGAACTCAAATTTACATTGGTTTCAATCAGGATTGATCGTTTAATTTAAAAGCAAAATATATTTTGTAACTTTCAAAAGAATTTTTGAATGAAATTGATGCAATTTTCGGTATCACTTTGATATCGATGTCGACTGTATCATTTATGTGAAATTCAATTTTTATTCTTTTTATTGAGCTTGCTGGATTATTTATTCAGTTCATGCTAATATTACTTACAAATTCTAAATTCACCCTGTCCATCTGTTACGCTTTCACGACTAAATGGCTGCATCAAATTCAATTAAAATTCTCATGGAGATACTTTAATTCTGAGGAAGGACATAGACTACTTTTAACCGGCATAACCAACATAGACGCGGGTGGAACCACGAGCAAAAATATGTTGCCTGATATGTTGGTCCAATGATAATTTGTGTTCTTTACGACTTAGCAAGAGATTGTGGATTTGTTTTTCATTAAAATTATGTTTATAGGCAATCCAACTAATAGTAGTTAAATTTCAATAGAAAAACTAAGCAACAAGCAAAACCGTGTGTGAGATGGATGAATTCATTATTATTTAGTTTATAATTGAGATTGTCAGCACTGGATGGATCATGTTTGAATACATTTTTAACATTAACCTCACTTGAACTTTAATTACACCATTTAAGAACTAAAATTTAATCTAACTGGTTTTGCCGTGGTTACAGGGCAAAACATATCAGATTAAGTTTTAAAGAATAAAAGTACAAGTAAGTTTAATTTTAAGAATGCATTATTATTACTATTCATCCAAAATTAAGAATTTTCATAAAGTATACAATAGGGTTTTTAATTTTTTAAGCAACCCAAAGGCCTTTAACTAATCTTCACGACTAGTATCCTATGATAACAACCGGGACCGACTCCTTAACGTGACTTCTGAATCACGGAGAGGCTCATGGTATCATGCCACCAGCGGTCACTGTTTACCCTTAATGATTGTTTCTAATCACTGAGTGTAACAGGTCTATGAGCGCCGGCAAGATTGCGTAGCCACAACGTTGTCTTGCCAGTCCCCAACGCGCACTTGATGGTGACGTATTATGGCCTTAACCCTCTTCTGAGAGGAGACCCGAGACCAACAGTGGAACGATATGAGTTGTTGATGACTCTTTATTACTTAAAAGCCTGTCACTTTAGAATTTTCACTTTTATTTATATCTCTAGTCTTTATTTTTTTTAAAACCTTACGATTGTTCCAGGATTTGAAAAATCAACGGCTGGATGACAACTCAAGCCCGAGTGACAGCAGTATCGTGACAAAGACAATTTAGTGTATAACCCGACTTTAGTGAAATTCTCACCAAAGACTTTGAAAGTGTTAGCTTTAAGTGAATATTTCATAAGGCCGTGTTATAGTGTAGTACTTAATATTAGAATAAGCGTTGTAAATATTGCAAATTGTATGCTTTGGCCTTTAGAATCAATGTTTAGATTTGAATAAATATGGTTCTGTTTTTCTTTTGGCTAACGGAATGTGTATAAATGCTAGCATATTTTTTTTGTATTTATTTCTTAAATCGCAAAATCGATTTAATTACATTTATATTTAAGAGCTACAAATTTGACGATCGATTACATTTGGTGAAATGTCGGTTTATTAAAAAGCTATACCTTACACCCTTTAAATCAATTGTTATGTCTCGATTACCGCAAAGTATTTGAACGAATTGATTTCAGCTATGCCACGCTAAGCTACGTGGTCTATGTTACGATATCGTCACATTGAATTAATAAAATTACCAATTTATCAAGTATTTTCATTATCATCATAATCATATTTGTTACTTTTGTTAATAAAAAAAACTTAACAAAGATTTCTTTTGTCTTCTTTAATTATATGAATCATTATTTTTTTTTTAATAAAAGTTTGTTTATAGTTTAGTAATTATGATCATTTTTTTTAAATATGTACGTAATTACGACTCCTTTATAAAGGTGTATCATAATATTTAGTGTAACAGCCTCTTTATATGAAAACATTAAAGATATGTATCACATTGTTTTAGGTTGTTTTCAATAAAGTCACACACATTTAGTTTTTCACATTACTCAGTTTTGGGCAGTATGTTTTTATATCTAAACCATTAATTTCTTCGATCGTGTTAAAACAATATAGGTTGCAGTATAGTTTCGTGGAAAAAAATTGGTTCTCTGTAAAGTCGGTTTACGGACGATAGTTTAACGTGACAATGTCATAACAATACATTGATGAAATGATGAGAGATAGATGTGGCACTACAACGACGTACAATGAGCGTAACGGGACAATGAGTAATTTTTTTTCGTGCGTGCAGCCGGCGTTCATCGATGTATTAGACGTTGTCAAGTCAAAATTCAAGAAAAAACAGAAAATTTCGACTTATACAAAGGATAAATGAAGCCTATTGCCTATTTGGCAATTTTGTATGCTGCAAAAACAGATGCATAGGCATATTCATAATAATTATTAACTGAAAAATCTATTTATGATTTGCATTTCAATAATAATAATATATGAAATGAATCTTGAGCTTGGTGCAAGTATATCTTAAGAATTTATTAATAATATTATATTATCGCCAAAGACGATTAATAAAATGTAAATAAAATTAGGAAATGTAGTTTAAAATATAATGTTAAGTTAAAATTAGATTTAAATGTTATTTTAAATTCCCATAATGTGCCTAAGTGTTCAAATAATGCCTAGATTGTGTGGGAGGAATACGCGGTTAATTTTGTTTTTTCTAAGTAAAAAGTAATCGGAATTAAATATTTGATATAATAATCGGTAATCGCAACATAAATCCTTTAAGTTTAGCTAAGCTAGACTTAAGTGTATGTAAATATAAAGGAGTTAATAAAAGATAATCGGACAATTATCGCAAATGTACTTATTGAAAATGAATATCGGTATAACAAGATACTTTATTTAATTAAAATATTAATTTTAATAATGATATTTGTGTGTTTGTGTCTTTTACTTTTAATTAATAAAATTTTATAGTGTAATATAAAACTGAATGGGTATTTGTTTAGTTTAAGAAATAAAATTTGAAGTTGTTGATGTTGGAATTGTCCGATTGCCTATATCATACTTTTCAGTTATGTAAAACTACCAAAGATGGTAAACAAAAGCGACGCCACATCTTGCCATATGAAGTATTTTTTTTTTGCTTACAGTAATTGAGTTCTGTTAACCTAAACTTGTGTTATATCTTAGCGTAATTGAACAGGTTAAAAACATTTAATAATAAAAGTAAACAGAACAAAGATTAATAAATAATTACAAATAAAATAAAATGTATTATTCCAAATGTATTTAATAGAAAAATATAGTAATAAAACTTAAATTAATTTAAAGATAAACTATCTTTATAATTTCTTAAGTTTTGTAAGTGGCTTTTAAAAAATAATGATTTAAAAATTAACCTGTGATTGGGTGATCATACATAATATAAATAGTAAAAGTTTGCCATAAATAAATGTAAATAATAAAAATAACTGTGTAAATGTAGCTGTATTGTTGTTGAAATCAGACTGATAGCGATTTTAAAAATAGTTATTTAGAGAATGTATACAAATGTAGAAATAAAATAAAACTGGTCTGCTTTTAGTGATTTTTTACAAAATATCTTCAGTCATTCATAAATTAAGTTTTCATAAACATGAAAAGTTTTATTTTCCCATTTTTATTTCATAAGATATAGGTCCAGACATTAGCTAGTTCTCATTGCAATATTGGTGAATCATTTTAGATTCGGCTGTAGTAAATGATTTTACATTTATTTAGCTCACTTAATTTTTTTATTATCTCATAAGTAAAGACAACATAGATATTTTTTTGAATCTGTCGTTATAATTGATCGATACTGTCCTTTTTTTATAAATTAAGAAATATTCTAAAGAATTACTATTTCTTTTTCACTGCCACTAATTTCATAGTGTGTTTTAAGGGTTAATCTAAAATAATAATAAAATAGCTAAACGAGAAAGTAGCATTGAACTATTTTAAATTGTGTTCTAGATTAAAACTATAAAAGTATCTATTATTTTGTAGACATTGTTTGCATAAAAAATTACAATTACCAAAGCATAATGTAAGTATATAAATAGTAAATAAAATGTAAGGTTTGTAAACACTAATAAACTTTTAGAAATCTGAAAGACTTTGTTATCTTATAGGAGTTACTGTCATACATAGTTTGTTGTAGATAGAAGAAAATATATTAAGTATATAACAAAAATACATTATTTCTGTTTTTATTACAAGTTGTGGCACTTTTATTTTACATTATTTTATTAAATGTATATTTATTTGTTAAAAAATCAAACAGTAATATTCGCATTTGGAACTCTTTTTTTCTATTTTGCATTAAAACCAATTTAAAAATTGCTCCATTTTAACAAAACACTACCTTAAAACTATCTTACCGTTGGCTGTATTTAAGAAATTAGTAAATAAATTTTATCGACTAATTTAAAAAAATACTCTACATACTTTTAACGTCTAATATATATATATATTTTTCTTTATAATTCGTCTTTTAATTTCATCAACTAATTTCAATAGATAAATAAAAAATAAGTAAAATTTATAAATAAATTTATTGAAATAGTTTGTTTAATTAAATAAATTTCTCTGACAAATACTTTTTTTGCATTATGGTATGACAACTTATTTAAAAAACGTCTAATTTTAAGTAAAATAGTTTAGGAATATTATAATGAAAGATTAATGATATTTCGCTTTGAAAGTTTTTTCTATAGTTTGCTTAGTGATTGAACATTCTCCCTCAACATAATTAATGGATATGTATGTAGATAGTTTGTAATTTTTTACATTTTATTTTTGTACCCTTAATTTTAAGAATAATTTATATTACGGTCAATTAATGTGTAATTAATTGAAACAAATAGAAGAGAGCCTAGCTACAACACTCTTAATAAAATGATATGCGTGACTAAATATTCGCTGTTTCATTTTCCTGGGTCACTTTATAGGTACTATAAAACAATTATCTATACAAATAAATAAAATTGGAGTGTCTGTTTGTAATATTAAAATAACCGCTTTTTACTTAATGAATATGTATGTATACACGATACATATACCAAAAAAGGAGTTAAAAAAATTTTTGTCTGTCTGTCTGTCTGTTTGTTCCGGATAATCTCTGGAACGACTGGACGGATTTTGATGGGACTTTCACTGGCAGGTAGCTGATGATCCGGGGAGTAACTTAGGCTACTTTTTTTAGACTAACTTTGTCCCGCGGCGTTACTCGCGGTACCACAATAACCGCGGGTAAAACCGCGGTTCAGCTAGTTGTAAAATAAGTTTGTACTTGTTTTCATTAGTAATATTTCGTCAGTGGTATTATTATTAAATAACTATTTAGTATTATAAAAATGGATTTTAAATAATTTGGGGTACCCCGCAGAACGTCAAATACGCAAAATGACAGAAAAATGACAGTGTGCATTTTTGTCATTTTCCCAATTAATTTAAGAGGAGGCTATCGCGTTATACCTAACACGTTGGGATTGTAGCCTAAAAATTGTATAATAATTATTATTTTTACGGGAAACTTACCTCTTGATTTGCCTGACGTTTCGACCAGGTTGCACTGGCCGTGGTCACAGGCTGACTGGCTTTGCGGTGCACGCCCTCCGTCGTCGAATCCATGAAGTAGAATGTTCTTTATCCCCCGACATTATAATTTGTAATTCCAAACTTCACTTTCTGTACTAATAATGTGGATCAACTCGTTATACAATTATGTTTTCTTAACAGAAATTGAATCCACGACCTCTAATTTACCATACGAGATGACAGTCATACACATCTCAGTCAAGACATCACTTAAATATATTATGTAGTATCTTAGTTTAGGCGACAGGTCTTCTTCATTGTCAACTAAACTATTCGTTTTGCAAAAGATACTTTCCAGATAATCAAAACGATCTACCTTTTCACCAATGTTGAAAGAAATATGCATTAAGTCCTTTACAAAACGTATATTTCCATAACCATTTAAAAGATTGACAATTCAGAAAAAGATTGTGCATGTAATGGCAATCAATTATCGTCCAAATAAAACGGACAATTAAAACGGAACGCGTCATTGTATCCAAAAACCGATACAAATAATTATAAAGGCGGCCATGGACACGGTTCGTGTAATAAAATCGGTGAAACACCCATTAATCCACCGCCCACAACGATTAAACATTGATACAACCAAGAATGGAAAAGTAGATGGTAAAAGTTTTTGGGGTAATGTTAGTACGTAAGTATGGCTAGTTGATGTAGTCTTGTAGCTCTTGTAATTATGGGATGGGCATAATTGATGTGTTCAACCTCATTTCTCATTTTGGTATCGCTAATGCTCGATGGGCATATCGGTCTAAATCGGAATTCGATGTTTTGAATCCCATCTAGAATAAATAGTTGTATGATAAACACGATGTTCAAATGAGAATAGAAATAACGAACTCTAATGAAATAGGATCGACAAACACTAGACTAACAGTAGACTCGTTTATAATCAAAAGACAAAATCTATATTTTAATGTATATGTCTTTTTGTTTATGATAAATATTATAGTCGAATTAAATGACTTAAAGCTGGGAGGTACAATTGGCGGCCTTATCGCCTGAAGGCAATTTATAACAGGCAACCATGGAATGGAAAGAAAGCCATGGAATGTATAGGATAGTGTATTAAATGTTTATAGGAAAAAGTAATATGTACACATATATTACCTGACCCACGCAGCCTCGTTTGCGTCTCCTATTGCCCGTAGCGTGATAATTTTCCTCCCTTTTTGAAACATTCTCAATTGGTGCTCCGCTCCTATTACTCTTAGCGTAATGATATATAGCCTATAGCCTTTCTCAATAAATGTACTATCCAACACTGAAAGAATTTTTCAAATCGGACCAGCGGTTCTTGAGATTAACGCGTTCAAATTCAATTCAAACAGACTCTTCAGCTTTATAATATTAGTAAAGATAAAATAGTAAAACTACCTGGTGTAGATGATAAAATAAATACATAAAAATATTAATAAATAATATTGTAGGGTCACACTATATATGTGTACCTAAATTATATGTATGTATGGCATCGCCCACGCAGAAAAGGAAATGAGACGCATTCGCCAGTCGTCACCGCGCCGTGGTATTGTAAACCCGTACTGTTACTAGGTGTAGTTATCTTAGGCTATAAATAGATTCACTTATAAATCGTGTAATGTCCTTTAAATAATAAACGAAGGAATTCTCAGTGTCATCTATTATTTTATAAAGCCAACAGTACCTTAAAGTGGTGACCCCGACGTGATCGTGTGAATGTCTCCACCGCAGGGTCTAATTTGGCCGTCCTTCTTGGGCACGACGTGGAGTGGGCTAGCCCACGGGCTGCATGATGGACGGCAGATACCCATTTCCTGCATAAGACTAAATTCTTTTTCGCGACAGAACCAAAATAGAATGGACCGAGCAGGCTAGCGCAGCATTTGAACAGTGTAAGTCAAGCTTAAACAGCGCAACTACATTGTCTCATCCTACAATAAATGTACCCCTAGCTCTTATGACGGACGCATCGGACACTAGCATCGGAGCAGTGATTCAGCAGCGCGTCGAGGGCATCTGGAAACCCCTCGGATTCTTTTCAAAGAAATTATCAGAAGCTCAACGCAAATACAGTACGTATGACAAAGAACTTCTAGCTATTTATAGGTCTATAATACATTTTAGGAAAATAATAGAAGGACGCAAAGTTACAATTTTCACCGATCATAAACCACTAACATACGCTTTTTCAAAGGTAGGTAGTGAACGCGAAACGCCTAGAAGGGCACGCCAGTTATTGTATATTAGTGAATTTACGAGCGATATACAATACATAAGTGGAACAGAGAATGTTGTAGCTGACTCACTCTCACGCATAGAAACCATATTTTGCCCCTCAGCAATCGACTACACAGAATTAGCTCGAGTACAAGCAAGCGACTCGGAAATAGTTAGATTAGACAAAACATCCGGTACAAAGGTAAAGTTACAACCAGTCATTATACCAGGTACCGACGTGACTGTATATTGCGAAACGTCAGCAAATAATGTAAGACCATACCTACCAGAAAGTTTTAGACGGTCAGCATTTAACATAGTTCATAATATAAGCCACCCAGGTAAACGAGCATCCCGTAAAATGATTAGTAAACGTTTTTTTTGGCCAGGAATGAATCGTGACATCAACACATGGGTAAAAACCTGTATTGACTGTCAGAAAGTTAAAACCACTAGGCACGTCATTTCAGGGTTAGGTATATTCGAACCTAGTAATCGTTTTGAGCATATACATATCGATTTAGTTGGTCCTCTACCAACTACGGAAAAAGGACACCGTTATTGTTTAACCATAATAGATAGATACACGAAATGGCCAGAGGCATTCCCATTAACGAATATAACCGCGGAAACCGTAGCGGACACGATATATAACGGATGGATTAGTAGGTTTGGTTGCCCTATTAAATGTACTACCGATCAGGGACGTCAATTCGAGTCCGAGCTTTTTAATAATCTAATGAAAATAATGGGAGTTTGTAGAATACGCAGTAGCCCATACCACCCACAAAGTAACGGTATGATAGAAAGATGGCACCGATCACTAAAGGTCGCAATTGCAGCACGCTTATCTGAAAACAAATGTTGGGATAGAGAATTACCTACAGTACTCTTAGGTCTACGTGCTGCCTGCAGGACAGACACCGGAGTGAGCGCAGCAGAAATGGTATATGGCCATATGTTAAGGCTGCCCGGAGATTTTTACGGCAACAGCAGTACTAAGGTAAGTGATAACGATCCCGCATCCTATGTAAATCAATTAAGGCGAGTAATAGATGATATTCGCCCAAAACCACGAAACTCACACGACACTCGAAAGCTTTTCGTTCACAATGATTTAAAGTCATGCAGTCATGTTTTTGTTAGGAATGATGCTGTAAAAAAACCGTTAAGTCCGACTTATAATGGCCCCTACCGAATTTGTAAAAGAAATGAAAAAGTGTTTGAAATACAATTTCCTAATAGAGTATCTAATGTATCTATTGATAGATTAAAACCAGCTTATTTAATATGTGAACCGTTGTGTAACAGTATAATATTGCCACCAGATAAAGATATTTTAACTTCGAGTAAAGTCGAATCGAGAACTACGCGTAGTGGCCGCGTTGTGAAACCTCCAGTACGTTTTGTTAACTAAGTGAAATTAGTACTCACATAGCTTTACTATTTATTTAGGTCACTCAGTACATTTTATAATATTATTTGCTAATATTTTATCATTCTATAAGTACATCGCACAGATTATATACGTTTATAAACTAAAATTGTATGGCAGTTTTTGATATCGCCAATATGGGTTCCAAGCAAAGTAAAACTGAGGAAATAGTTATCGCACAAAGTGGAGCGAACAATATGGAATACACCTCGTTAGAACAAAAATTAGAAAAACACGGCACAATGGTAACAATAACAATAGTAATCATTGTGTTAATTATTGGATATGTTATTTATAAAAAATGTCGAAGAGGTACTGGTAAATGGATAAGGAATCAAATGGTTTTACCAACCACTTTGGCCCCAGCAGTACCAGCTGGCCAGCAAGTTCCGCACCAGCAAAACACTCATTATTAATCATTGTAATGTAACTGCATAAATGCACACGAGTTATTATATGGTATGTAACGTTCTTTTAATGTAAAATTAAAGTCATGAACTAACAGTACTGGTCACATTTATTGTAATTTCATTTTTATTTTTATTTAATATGTAATAATGATAATTTTTTTTTGTGTAACATGTCAACAATTTTGTTTAACCGTATTTTTTTTTTGTTTTGTTAAAATGTAAATCTGTAAAATGGCTATTTTTATAGACACTCTCTCGCGGCGTTGGTTAAGGGAATGCTGCCGTGCTGTTAATTAAATATTGCAGAGCATGTTCCTTAATCAACTACCCTTAGCATTGAGTTAGTTATGTTTTTTAGAGAAAACATCTTAAGACTTTTAAAAATATATTTTATAAAAATTATTGTTGATGTCATAAATATAATTAATGTTAAAGAGTAATTGAAACCTTTGTAACTAAACTGGTAACTTTGTATTCAAACCAGAATTTATTAGAGTAAGTACTTTAGCTTATAAACAATGTAACACCTGCGACATACATAAAAGCATCAGGTTACGCGCGTGGGCAAGCGCTTATTCTACGAATCATATTATTATAAACAAGGCTTATACAGAGTCAGCGCCTTCCTGTGTGCCTCGCGCGCACTAAGTTAGATGTTTTAAATTTTATAGTAATGAAATTGTAATAGATTTTTTTTGTAAAAGGGGATGTATGTAGGGTCACACTATATATGTGTACCTAAATTATATGTATGTATGGCATCGCCCACGCAGAAAAGGAAATGAGACGCATTCGCCAGTCGTCACCGCGCCGTGGTATTGTAAACCCGTACTGTTACTAGGTGTAGTTATCTTAGGCTATAAATAGATTCACTTATAAATCGTGTAATGTCCTTTAAATAATAAACGAAGGAATTCTCAGTGTCATCTATTATTTTATAAAGCCAACAGTACCTTAAAGTGAATGTGAATCGTGAATTAAGACTACTTTCCTCATCATACAAATGCTCTATACCTTGAAGTACTGTGTGATGCATAAAGCGTTGAAAAGTCTGTGCAGCGTTTCGCAGACCGAAAGTCATCCTCGGGAACTCAAAAAGGCCGAAGGGTGTGATTATGGCCGTTTTAGCCACATCTTCCGGTGCGACTTTAATATTATGATAAGCTCTATTTATATCAATGCGTGAAAAAATGGTCTTACCTGCCAATTCGTACGTGAAATCGTGTAGCCGAGGAACTGGATACCTGTCGGGCTTCGTGATGGCGTTTAGTCTGCGGTAGTCACCGCAGGGTCTAATTTGGCCGTCCTTCTTGGGCACGACGTGGAGTGGGCTAGCCCACGGGCTGCATGATGGACGGCAGATACCCATTTCCTGCATAAGACTAAATTCTTTTTTAACCTTAACATACCTGTCCGGTGGTAGAGGTCTCGCCTTGGCGAACACTGGCGGTCCTGTAGTCTCGATATTATGAACGACTGTATGTGTTGGATTATCTCGGAAACAAACTGGTTTAGTAATATCTATATATCGCTCTAATAATTCGCGGAAGGGGTTGTTATCTTGTATAGTCTTAACGGAAGGCTCGTCATACTGTATAATGGTTCCCTTTGACTGCAAATTTGTAACAGAATCTATTAATCGCTTATTATGTAAGTCAACAATAATCTTATTTGTTTTTAAAAAGTCAGCCCCTAATATAGGCTGCTTAACAGCACCAATAATGAATGTCCACTTAAAAGCTCTACGTAATCCTAAACTTATTTCTAATGGCACAGTACCGTATGTTTTGATTTCGGAGTTGTTTGCGGCAAATAGTTTATAGTCACAGTCGCGTCTCTTGCTTATATTAACACTTGTTGCCGGTATCACAGATACGTTGGCTCCTGTGTCCACGAGGAAACGCATGCCCGTTGTCTTGTCCGTTACACAAAGGCGGTGATTTGTCATAGGTACAAGTATTTCCGCCACTGCCTGTACCGACCTTAGTTTTCCGGATGCTTCTCCGCATTCTTGTCTACCCAGGCGCATGGTTTCTCACATCTACGTGCGCGTTGTCTGTATCTGTAATGGTATGTGCATAACCAGTTAGAGTCACCTGGTTGTCTTCTTGACCTGGAAATGCTTCTTGACCTGCCTCTAAAATTTGAACGATCTCGACCGCCGCTTCGATATCTGGGTCGTCGGTTCTCCTGTACTTCTGTTCTAAGTGAAACTACCTCCAGTGATAATTTGTTTAACTGCGTAAACAGCATTTCGTTGATTGGAGGCTGTTGTGCAGGTGTATTGGTTGAATAGGACACTGATGCTATGTTGTCTCCGGAATTAAGATTATCTTGGATTCTGTCTGCTATCACTGCAAGCTTGTCTGAGTCCGTTTCTTGCGATACGGCTAGTCCAGCTCTGATTGCTGCTGGCAGCCTACCCAACCACAAATTGTGTACGGTGTGTTCCGAGGCCTGAGATGTTCTAGCTAAGTCTCTCATTTTACGTAGCAACTGAGAAGGCCTTTGCGTGCCTAGTTCCATTTCGTTAACTAGTTTTCTAAATTGTCTTTCCGCCGATTCCTCGTATACTTGAAGCAGTCTCTCCTTAAGAGCTTGGTACCGTTGAGTAGCAGGTGGATTAATCAGTATGTCACTAACCTGCTGGATGGCGTCTGGGCTTAACTTGCAGATTGCCAAGTTGAACTTGACTTCGTCACCTTGTTTTTGTGATGCCATGTTACTCTCAAAATATGCGAACCAAAGTCTAGGCATGTGTATCCAGAAGTCTGCTATACGTTGAGATACTGTAACCATTGCCAGATCCTGCGTTGTTTCCATGCTGCTAGTGGTCATCAATGGAGTTGTCGTAGTAGTGGTAATTGTCGGTAATGTCGTTCCTTGCCAAGTAGGTGTACCGGTTGTTATATTTACGTTTTGTCCTTTTCCGGTTGAGGTCATTTTATTTATTAAATAATTAAGTACTTTTTAAAAAAAAAATGTTAAAGTATGCAATGTCGTGCACTAAAAATCTTATTTTAACCCGTTGCTACTGAACGCTAACACGGGGAGTCGCCGCCGTCCGCTCTTATTTCGCTAGGTGCTATTAGTTCTCAATGTCCACAATTCACTGCACTTATTAAATTTCGTTCTAAGTCCGGAAATACGTGCTCTTTAAAGTTCTTTTTACGCGGGGTCACCACTTTAAGGTACTGTTGGCTTTATAAAATAATAGATGACACTGAGAATTCCTTCGTTTATTATTTAAAGGACATTACACGATTTATAAGTGAATCTATTTATAGCCTAAGATAACTACACCTAGTAACAGTACGGGTTTACAATACCACGGCGCGGTGACGACTGGCGAATGCGTCTCATTTCCTTTTCTGCGTGGGCGATGCCATACATACATATAATTTAGGTACACATATATAGTGTGACCCTACAATATATTATATTAATTAGTAGTTATTGCATATCTATTCAAGTGGAGTTTTGTGTATAAATTACACTTTTATTTCTGAAATTGCTTTTTAATCTTTCGTAAAAAATATGACACAATGTGTTAAAACACTTTCAGTATTCTAAATAAAACAAAAACAATTCAGTGATTTTAAAATTAGAATTAATACTTCTCGAATTAAATCTACTCGAAATAAAAAAAATACCCTTAAGCTGTACGAATATACCGTTTAAGTATCACCTCGATAGCGTCAGATCGATGAAAAGAAAATTAATTGCGTTCTCTGCGCTAGTATTAAGCCGTAGCCACAACATTGTCGCGACTGCTCGTTAGCTAGTGTCACTCAAGAGCAGTGAGACGTGAATTTTGATTGTAGACACGGACAAAATGATAATAAGCCTCTGAATTAGAACTCAACTATAATGGGCCGTGCTACGTCATTAGTGGTGTACAATTTGCCGGTGAAATCGGTACCGCTTTTCAAATAAACATAAAAGTGTTTTTACATTTTTATATAATATTAATGTTTCAGTCAGAATATTTATATTATGTTGTTAAGCTTGACTTTCTAACCTTTAAAGGTCAAATGAAAGTGTAAGAAATTTTATTCAGTCACGCATTTCTAACTTCCTCCAAATTATCAAACTTCAAGTTTGTTTACTTTTTTCCGTAAAAAAATTAAATAAAATTGAGAATTTCCATTGGAGGGCCATGATTTACCAGGTATAGTTCAGCCGAATAGAAGTGATACTATTACTCTATAGAATATGTGTTAAACTTGCCTATCCTACTTTATCAATAGCCTTTCAAATTCGAAATTCTTTATTTCTAATTATAAACCTAATACAGTAGACACTAGAATGCCACTACACTACTTTAGTTTCTTAAAACTAAGGTGTCTCAATTAAAATACTTATACATAATATGTACTATATTTTAAGCTGTTTTTGGCAAAGTATTCGTTCCTTCTGAACTAATTGAGACTATGGTTCAGAAGGTAGTTGTACATGCTAATAATATCATAAATTACAAATTCAAGTAATATGTGGAGATAAATAAATAAATATTTCGAACATCTAACACACAACGCCATCTAGTCCCAAGCTAAGCAGAGCTTGTGTTATGGGTATTAGACAACTGATATAAATACATATTTTACTTTTTTTATGTAAATACATAAATATTATACATGGAAAACACCCAAACTCCGAAACAAATGTTTGTAGATCACACAAACATTTGGTCTGGAATCGAACCCGAGACCTCATGATCAGCAGTCGCACACGCCAACCGCGAGACCAACGAGGCAGTCTTATAGAAAGTATAATTATTTACATTAGTTAGGTAGAAGCATGAGCAGGATGAAATATTTAACAGCCCACAGCTAGATATGGGTCTGTTCTTAGAAGTTTTGGGTCTATGGTGCCTAGGGTACTATGATGGCCAGACCGACCGGTATAGGGTTTATTTAAAATTTTCTTTCTCTTTCTAGTGCTATTCTCCAGTATAGTTTACTCCCTTAGTGGCTCTTGCGACACCCATGGAATGAGTTGGGGTGGTGACACACTTTATTGTTAATCCGTCACCATGCGTAAATTGCATTACTTTATTACCTTATTCTATAACTAATTGACTCAAATTATGTTTTTCTGTATTTTATAATTGTCTTTACTTTAAAAGAAACGATAATCCCTGAGTTCTCAGAGCTAGTCCAGTTAGTAGAGGCCGAACTTACCTGCTTGAAAAAAGTTGAACATGCAAAAGTATTCTGAAACATAACTGCACAACTAATGATTTCATTTCAATGTTATTTTCGTTGCTTTTCACTGAGCTTGGTAACGGGAACCAAAATCATTTATGCTTGGGGACTAAAGTACTAAAGGACGGTTACTTGTAACTCTTAAATTAAAGATAATAAAAGGCAGCGGTAATTACTTATCGTCAGGTGGCGACCGCCTGCTCCTAACACCGGAGAATAACAAGAAAAAAATACGATAGTGTACACAATTGTGAGTCTTAGTAAAGGGACCATTCCAAAGTTACTCTATTAAAAGACTTTAGACGTATTTATAAATAAAAACTTTGATCATCATTAAAAATCATTTGCAATATTCTCATCACGTCTCACGCAACCATACTTTTTTAAATTTTTTTGCCTGTTACCAAAATCCAAAATATTCTAAACCAACAACCTTATTCCATTGTATTAAGATTGATTTTAGAGCGGAGGTTTGTATGGTTTTTGTTGGCTTTAGTGTAAACGTAAGTTTGTCGAACCTTAGAAGCCGGGGGCTGCACAAAATTTCCATTTTCCACGCGATTTACCACAAATTAATGCTACGAATCCGTCGGCGCCTCGCCAATTTATAGTGGGGATTTGCATCTAACCAACTTAAAGCTAAGTTTTTCACGCTCCAAGGATGATTGCAATACATTAATACAATTTTAGTAACTTTGGTTAATCTACTAATATCAGTCGACTTATTTCTATCTATACAAAAAAATAAAATTGGAGTGTCTGTTTGTAATATTAAAATAACAGCTTTTTAATCAATGCATATGCATGTATACCCGATACATATACCAAAAATGTAGTTAAAAAATTTTTTGTCTGTCTGTCTGTCTGTCTGTCTTTTTTTTCCGGGTAATCTCTGGAACGGCTGGAGGGATTTCGACGGGACTTTCACTGGCAGGTAGCTGATGATTCAGGGAGTAACTTAGGCTACTTTTTTTTAGACTAACTTTGCCCCGCGGCGTTACTCGCGGTACAACAATAACCGCGGGTAGCACCGCGGGGTTCAGCTAGTTTAAAATAAATTAAAAGAACTTCTAAACAAAAAACTTGTATATTTATGCACGAATTTATATTCAATGATGATGCAAAAGCATATCCATAAGCCGCAATAGTGAGAGTTACCTTGCTGAATTGTTGCATTGTCTGCATTCGCAATGAGTATAGTGACCACTATCCTTAAATTCTGCTCGCGCTCATATATAAAAAGGGAACGCAGAAACGTTTTCAATATCGTCAGTTTTATTACCCAGTGATCTTTACATAATCAATAAGTTTTTAATCAACTACTACAATGTTAGATGATAAATTTATAGTGTGACTGATCTGATCTGACTGTGTGGGTCGTTATCCTGCATTGTTGCATTGTCTACTGCATTGTCCTATTAAAAATAAATTTACACACACATTCAACAATATTAATTCAGATACACATGATCTGGGGAATGTAAGCAAACTCATTAGCTACAAAGCAAATTGAGTGTTTCGTTGGTGAGTGCGAGACCGGAGGCCCAATGATGCAGAAGCATCACTAGCCCGCCATGGTGTGGGTCACCATGCTGCATTGTTGCATTGTCTGCATTCGCAGTATGGTGACCACCACTCTTGGATTCTACTCATGCTTTCCATCAGGCAGAGTAGAGTCATTTTGGCAGGGTCAAACATAAAAAAAAAAAAAAAGAAAAAAAAGGAGTACTTCCATTCAACAGTGACGTTTAAAATCGAATGCCAGCTCCCCAAAATGGGCGAACAACATCCATGAGGACTTTTATCCCGTGAACAAAAAAAAAGGTTACACTTCTCTGTTACTGGACTTGATTATTTCCGAAAAACCCGGTAATCTTGAAAATAAAATATTTGGTTAGTTATATCTGTATATAGCTATATATAGTGATAGTTTTAATCATAGTAAGCAGTCGTATTTTCATTGTCATTAATTGTCATTTAAAAAAACCATTAAGAATACTCAACATTTTGTGTTAACGAAATGCGGACTAGTCTTAAATGGAAAACGATGAAATTTAACAATTAGCAAATAGAGGCGTTGCAGCTAATCTAAGTATAATAAGGCTCAGGAGAAAACCAGATAAGTCAAGTGAGATTCGCTTTAAGCTTTTGTATTAACGCAGTTAGCTTGTTTACTGTTTTAACAAAGAATTAAAAACTTCTCGAAGTGAACATTTTAACAGAATTTAATTTTTTCAATTCTTTTCAACCATTAAAATTTTGTGATTCGGTATATTGATTCAAGGTAGTAGAGCCACGCTGATTTCAGCACGAACGGGCCCGGCTCGATCTGGGCTGTACACAGAAAGTCAACGTAAAATGACAGCGATCATGCTGTCGTATTTCGATGGTGAGTGCGAAACCGGAGGCCCAATGATGCAGAAGCATCACTAGCCCACCACTAGATCATGCAACAATGTAGCATGGTGTGAGTCACCATGCTACATTGTTGCATTGTCTGCATTCGCAGTATGGTGACCACCACTCTTGGATTCTGCTTATGCTTTCCATCATGCAGAGTAGAGTCACATTGGCCGGGCCAACATAAAAAAAAAATTAAGATATTACTTGGTTTCATTTTAAAGAAATTAATAAATACATAAAAGTAGTGTATAGTTTTTTTATGGACTGTATTTATTTGTAACTTACTGCATTTAGCCATTTTTATTTTAACGAATGTTGTGATATTTTCACTACAAAAATCTTTCATGTTAATTTATCGAAAATTACGTCTGATTTTTTTTAATTTTTTTTTTTATTTTTTTTTATTTTATTTGGACAACCAACAAGAACATACACCTTAAAAGCTAGGAGGCACTTAACAGTAATATACAATCATTGGTTCTGCCTTAATTACAGGTTGCCACGGAAAGCGTTGCCACAAAATGAAAAATCATTTAATAATTAAATTCATCTTCCTATGCACTAAGAGTATATTATTATAATTTTTATAAATGCCGTATCTAGTCTCTCTATATCCATTGACCTGTAAGAGGCTTAGCTTCGAAGGTGTAAGCTAGTACAAATAATTAAACGGAGAAAAGTTGGGATTATCCGAAAACTATTGATACAATTCTTTAATTTTATAAAAGTAATCATAACATTTTTTTATTTCTAAATATTCTTACGATTTGTAAAATTCTTACTTTACTGTGGGAAGGACATTATTGTTGAACCACCCAGTCTATCACCACCTCTACCAAGTCTATTTAAAGAAACACTAGAATTTTCTAAATCGGTTCGTAACTGAAGGAGTTTTTTCTCAACAAATTACAAACCGTTTGTACTTGATACCAGCAGGCAAATTACTAAACTAAACCAAATAACGAAGCGAAAACAGATATAGAAAAAAATCTAAGACAGATTAGAATTATACCATACGTTAGTTCCGAGAGCACGACAAGCCATCGGTACCAGTTGTTATGAACATTTATGGCAATCGGTATTGAGAAGTCATTACACTCCAATATACGGACAACTAGTTCACCCTTCGAATTCAAAGAAAAACTGATATTCAAATAACTAGCAGTCGACTCCAAATAATCTCGGGAATAATAAGAGCTAGGAATGAGAAGGGAGTGTATAAAATCATACAAACAGAGAAGGTGAAGATTAAATACATATACTCCATCAGTTTAAATGGTAATTTTATAAATTCACCTCTAAAACTTTCATTTCACTTATCTTTATCACATTTATCATTTATTACTTCTAAAACTAGTCTGTCTTTATTCTTTATGACACGTACATTTCTCATTAATTTAAAACCGAAATCCTTCACTACTCTCTATTGAAGAAAATTAAACTCTCAGAGAAGCAGGTACGTAATTTAATTAAAATTCAATTCGATTGAATTGGACCATCTAATCCGGTTCATCTATAAGGACAGAGCTGAATCTAGGTCGTTTTGCACCTGCTGTTTAGTACACAAAGTAAAATGTACATACATTTTACATAAAATGATTGTTTGTAAACTGTAAGTAGCCATAAATACTCGCTTATGACAGAAAATATTCAGTTGTTAAATGGTTGTTTAATACTATAGAACTCATTGGGCGTTTCTTCATCGGCTAAGTTTTAGTTAATTTTTGTAACTAATGTGTTATTTGCCCTCTACTTTGCACCATCTTACCTATAATTAGCTGTACAATTAGCACTGACTTTTAACACATAAGTAATTATTATAATTATTGTATTTTCTTTGGCAGAAAAGTTCACACAAACCTATACTTAAATCTGTACCCGTGCTGTATAGATTTAAAGGCATCTGTAGTTTTAACTTCACCAGTTAATAACACTAGCTTTTCAGATTTTATTCCTATTCCGTCAACATAATAATATTTCCTAAGAAGATTGGTTAAAATCTTTAATTAATTTACAGATTAATCAGCACAATAGCAACACCTGCGCTTTAAATCCGTGCCTGTAACTAGTGATGTGAAACCGCGAGAGCTCACAGAAATTAATCGCGGATTCGGGACCCGGGAATTAATTCTTAATCCGGACTAAATGAGGCCGATTGTCGGCCACTTACGGAACGTGTACCTAATCAAAACTCGGCTTTGAACAAACGGTCGACTCGAGAATTAGCTATTACGTGTGATTTAGGATGTTGCTCTCGAAACTGCTTCTTCCAAGTTTAGATTGCTAGTATAAATTATTTGTAAATGTTTTGAGATAAGTAATAAAATTTTAGATTCTAATTTGAAAGCGGAAGAGTTTCTGAAATTATAAATTTAATGTTGTAAGTTTCATCCGTGGTTTAGCTCAAGGAGCCGTTTTGATAGAGATATACTGTTCTGTGTAATTATTTTACTGCTGGTTGTATTTTACGTTCTAAGGTAAGGACATTAATTCATTTTGTCTGAGGTACAAGATTTTCGTCATCCTATTTGTTTGAACATAAAAAAGCTGAATTATTTTAAAAAAATAGGTATAATACATGTTTTATACCTTTCATCCCCTGATTTACCCCCTTAGGGGTGGATTTAAAAAAAAGTTTTTCTTGGTGCTCACTTTTGTTATTAGAACCTACATGCGAAATTTCGGTTGTGTGTGCGTTGATCTCTGGGTATGCTAGTCACCTTCCTCTTTAAGTATAAGATAGATGATTTACTTTGTCAAATAGATTTTTACATTCGTACATTAGCTGTTAAGCTGTTCATCATAAACGCATAGTTGTTAAAAAGTTATACAACGTACGTAGTAGAGGTAGACATGTTCATGAATAAAATCATTCCCGTATAGGAAAGCTACTTTGATCATTCGTATTAAGTCGCCTCAAGAGAAGACATATATTACAGGCATATTTTTTCGAGTGAAATTTTTGCTTTACTTACGTAATCCTTAATAATTTTATGTTTACTTATTACACAAGCTTAAAATCATCAACAAGTAAATTTATGAACTAGAAATAAAAATACTTAATGAAAGAAAAGTAGTTAAAAAGAGAAGGTACTGAACCTGGCAAAGCTAAAATATTGCACATATTGGAAAGTGTATTAGCAAAACGTTGAACTAATTAGAATTGCATTACTAGCAAAGAAAGGGTAATATTTTTGGTAATCTAAGTATATTTGTATATTCCATCGTAGCGTTTGAATTACAGAACTAATTTTAATGAATGAGGTGTCAATGAATCATAAAAATAACTCGAATGACGTAGGTTAGGTATATCAATTTTATCACTCGTATCGGGTATTAAAGTCAGGTTATAGATTTTTAAACTTTGTTTCTTGCTGAGGGAATCATCATGCATACATGCATACACATCAAAATTTATTAATTCATATATAAATTTCACTTCAAACTTACAATTTACATTAAGTGTAGAGTATTTTCAACTATGTAATCTTTCCCTAAAAATACATGAATATGTTTCTAACATGTACAGTACACACTGTTATTCACCATAAGTATGCAAGAATTTAACTGAAAATTCGCTGCAGTTTTCACAGGCATATTAACGACTTGTTATGTAATAAAATCATCTGGCTATCTCGTGGAAAACGATGGCATATTCTACGTTTATTTCGTTCATAACTTTAAGTGCTTACATTGTTGCAAAACCAACGAAGCTATATTATATTTACTAACGATAACCATTAACTTTATTCAAACAGATTATTCGCAAGCATACCATTAAAACAAGAAGATTGAAAACCTCAACGAAATTAAAACAGAAACCATTTTGTAGATTGATTTTGATAGGTAAGTATAGTAAGGGATTGAAGGTTCTATTTAACCTGGTCGCATTTACCTGCAGATTGTGGCTACGGCCGCCAATTAGCTCGCCTTCGAAGATTAAGTAGATTTTTTCAGCATTTCAGAAGCACATTGGAGCATAAAGAATCTGGAAATGGTTGGGTTTATGATGTAAATAAGTTTCTATTTGGGTATAAGCTTTTAGAACTTTCCAGGGAATAAGAAACTCTTACAGTTAGGCAATGAAGATAAAATCTTTTTAGTCATTTCGAGAATTTATCTAATGGGAAACAATCTTTGTTTCATCATAATAATATTAGAAGAAGATCTACGATTAAATGCTTGTATTTAAAAAAAAATCATTTTCAAAAAGAATTGATTTTCTGACAACATTTCCTAAAGCTTGATTTAATTCTTTACCCAAAAAATACGAGTATAAACTATTTTCTCGTTACCAACGACAAGTATCAAAATCAATGTCAAAATAATTTCTTGTGTCACAGATAAACACGACCCCTGAACCCTGAGAGAATTGAATCCGACAAAATAAACAGGACACATCTCCTGGGTCCGCTGGTTTTTGTTTTGTGTTATCTCCGTGAAATAATCAGGTCAAACTCGATTATATATGGGACGAACGAGTGTCTTTGTTTATTGGTTGACGATTTCCTAAGAAAAATTGAATAATTTACCTTCCATGAATATGTAAATACAATTGAAATCTGCTGTTCTATTTTCCCAAGTATTCTATTTATAGATTAATGAAATCTTCGTCTTGTATTTATTGTAATGAAATACAATCTACTAGTAAGGCTTCTATTGTAAGTTTGATCCCTGATTATGACAGAGTATACTAAAAATAGTAAAGCTCTCGAAAACATTGAAACACATAATCTATACCTACTAGATTATTACTTAATTATATTATCAAATATAGAATTAGGCATCTTTAATGAACAGAAAGATATAACGCAAGTTGTTTTTTTTTTTATGCAATAGGCGGGCAAACGAGCAGACGTATCGCCTGATGGTAAGCGGTTACCGCCGCCCATGGACACCTGCAAACACCAGAGGCGTCACAAGTGCGTTGCCGGCCTTTGGGGGATAGGGAGGGGAGATATGGGGTGTGGGTTTGGATTATGGGTCTCCGGTATTCTCACTTACTCGGTGAAACACAGTGCAAGCACTATTTCACACTGGTTTTCTGTGAGGCCGTGGTATCACTCCGGTCGAGCCGGCCCATTCATGCCGAAGCGTCTCCCACGGTGGCAGGTGGCGGCATATGCAATGTATCTTCGTGTTAACCTGCTCTAAGAAGATGCCTATTTCCACCAGTCGACTGTTTAAATTTAAGACTGTTGATGTGATGTGACGCAATGTATGTGCAACACTTTAATTGTAGTTTCAATTTTTTCTATTATGAAACTAGTTAGTGTATATGAAAGACCCATACTACTTACTTCCAACAAGTCCAAACTGACAGTAGAAATATATACGAATTCCACGTTTTAAACATGGTAATTTTTCTACTTTCAGACAGAGTTATTTTCACTTCATTTAATCCATTTTTGGGATCTGCTCTTTTGAGACGAGCTGGCGCGTGTTAATTAAATGTTTATATCAAATCCTTGAATGAAATTTATCTCAGTAGCAAAGTTATAATGTAAATATTTTTGACTTGTGTTTATTTAAAAATATTTTTGGAGTAACATTTTAAATTTGGAACACCTGTCAAAATGTAAAATGAGGTGGATTTTAGTAAAAGATTAAAAAATGAAACAAAGTACTGTATTAAAAGATTAATAAAATCATTCTTACTTTTATGTAGGCAAACATTACAGTGAGATACATATATTATTATTATTATGTAATACTATTTCGAGAGTAAATACCTTGTTTTATCCTATTCAAGGTTCTCATCAGAAAGAGAAAAAAATCCTGAAATAAAATGCAGAAAGCCTACAGTTTTAAACAACTTTTATGCCATACGTAGTGTAGGACTTCCACAGGCCAAGTGGTGTGATGATGTGTGTGCGAGAAGCCGAGGATCGAACTAAGTGGCGTGCAATTGGACAGGCCTATGTCCAGCAGTGGACTGCTATAGGCTGCTGAAAAAAATATTGCGTTCTGTGTTCTTGTATGTACTGCATACAGTACATACAAGAACACAGAACGCGATATTTTTATGACGAGCTAGTTTAAATAACTAGCTCGTCATAGTGTTGCTAAGTAAAAAAAATATCTCTAGTAATATTCCAATACAGTCGAAACATAAATACTAAATTTGTATTGCAATGAATGGCATGATGAATGAGAAAATGATTTCAATTCGCTGATTCCAATCATGTATTAATTTATATGCCAGATTATTTTCAATCGATCGCGTTCAATACAGCGGATATCTTGTAACGTCCAGCCACACGCCCCGTGACTGGTGACAGGTTGTATTTTAATCAACATATTATAACACAATTTTAATGATGAAAAGAATTACAAATAATGAACAAGTGTCATTTATGTAAAGTATGAATTGGAATATATTTATAAATGTTTTATAAATATGTGAACTAGTACACATGTGGATTTAATGACTAAGGCAATTTGTCTCCGTTGCTTTTTTTGTTTTATATAAGATTTGTTCATGACCTTATCGTGACTTAACCATCGTGCTGATGATGTAAAGGAAGCGTAAGCGCAAATATTGTCTGCGATAGCGCGGGGCTAAATTAGCTTAGGTCAATCTCGTCACGTCACCTAAACGCGACGAAAATATTCAAATAAATTCAATAGTTTTCAATACAAGGTGACTAGTTATCCTCTCCGAAGGTCTATTTTAACCATGAATTTAGCTGCTTTATATTGTTTGCAGCTTTGTCGCACTTAATTATATTAAAAAGAATAAAACAGAGATGCCCAGAGGCGCCATTTCATTACCTCACTACGTCAGTTGACAATGTAAATCGTTCTCATTCGGCGGGAATTTTTGTGACGTACGGTTGCTGGTCGAGTGAACTTTGAAATTGAATTTATATATTAATTCGGGGGTGAATTTAAAAAAAAATCATCATCAATTATACATCATCTGATAGTATATTTAATTACCATTTTAAACATACCAATAACTTATATAACCCCAATTCATTTTTTATTGGAAATCGACGTTTTAATCAGAGGCGAAAATGTAACGGGAGTGCTGTCAAAATTCGCCCCACAGTTGTGTCAATTCGGACCAATATGGCGCCACTGACGAGTGGATATCTAAAAACAAATGACAGTTCAAGTGTCACAGGTTAAACATTCAAACTTCATGCCATAGATAAGTAAGATCAATGCGATGTTACATGAAATGATTTGGGACAATACAAGATTACATGCGAGACTCCATAAGGATTGAGAGCTAGAGGGGGTAAAATAATTCGGCATATTATGTTGTAATATATACACTTATATACGTATATACGTATAATAATAAAGCCTTGATGAGAATTGGTCTTAAAAGTTATTTTATTTTATCTTTTGAGAAACATAGCTCTGACTTTCTTAGAAATAGGTTCATGGCTTAGATAAATGGAATTTGTATATAAATTGTAAGTTATAAGAATCAATAAATCATCAACATAAACAATAACAGTCTTAACAATCCACTGCTGGACACAAGCCTCTCCTTAGAGTTTAAAAGGAAGTAAGATAAACAAAAAAGTCTGTTAGAGTTTGGATGTTTTCTATTCATAATATAAACTTACAATAAAAAGTATGTAAGTATTACTATATATACTATTATATATCAGGCAATCTAGCTTTCATTATCAGATGTCTAAAGTATTCATTAATAACCGAGTCCCGCGGTACTACCCGCGGTTATTGTCGTGCCGCAGATAACGCCGCGTGGCGAAGTTAGTCTAAAAAAATTAAGCATGAGTTACTCCTTATATCATTAGCTACAGTGACAATCCTGTCGGAATCGGTCCAGCTATTCCAGAGACCAGCCGGAACAAACATACAGACAGACCGACAGACAGTCAGACGAAAATTGTGAAAATGTTAATGTACCATTTATGTACATATGCATTTTGTAAAAAGCGGTTATTTTAATATTACAAACAGACACTCCAATTTTGTTTATTTATATAGATTATTTAGTTATAATATAAATAACTAGTTGTTGCCCGCGGCTCCGCCCGCGTATATGTCGGTTATCACGGCAAATAGTAGCCTATGTGTTATTCTGATGAATAAGCTATATTACTGTAAAGTTTCATTCAAATCCGTTCAGTAGTTTTTGCGTCAAAGAGTAACAAACATCCATCCAAACATACATCCATCCTTACAAACTTTCGCATTTATAATATTAGTAGGATATTCTACAACAGTCACACAGCACAGCATTATCTAGAACGTTTATTAGAACGGATAAATTTAAACAAACATCAAACTATAATTTTCATTTAAATTAAGCCATCGCAAATGACCGTTTACGAATCAAGTTTTCCCAAAACTGGTTAATCAAACTTGTTCTAGACAAATGTTTGAAAGTTCCCTAAGTGTGTTTGACGGGAACCCCCAAGGTTTCTCCAAACCTTGGGCACTTTATAATTAGAATAATTCTGTGTGGTTGACATACTGCTGTGAATTGATATGACGTTTCAGCATTAATTGTAAAATGGCCTGCTAAAATGACTCTGCTCTGCCTAATGGAAAGCGTAAGTAGAATTCAAAAGTGGTGCGAATGCAGACAATGTAACAATGCTGCATGGGGCCCATATCATGGCGGCCTAGTGATGTTTCTGCATCATTGGGCCTCCAGTCTCGCACTAACCAACGAAACATGACAGCACGAACGCTGTCATTTTGTGTTGATCTTCTGTGAGAGAGTAGTACCGACCCGACCAAGCCAGCTCTTCAAGCAATTGTTGCTGAAATCAGCGTGGCTCTGCTACCTTGAAGATTATGACATATCAGGAAACTCTAAGGGACAGACAACAGACGGGTCTCTATTATGATGAGGACTGTTAGTTACTAATGCCGCCTATGGATTCCGCCAACTGAAATACCAAAAGTGCGTTGTCGGTGTAGCGTTGTAGCGTATGCCAATCAAAAAGACTCGGGTTCGACTCCCGAGTCAGGCCAAAAGTGTTATTAGGTTTTCCTTACAAGAAATTCTTATTAACAGCCCTGAATATGGAAATTTGGTGACGTTGCATGGTTATGCCTCGGAGAGTACGTTAAGCCACCGGCAACCGTTATTCGGCTTCCGTCATTTTAGAACATTTCTCAGTACAAGGGCAGCAAGTCATTTCACTAATCGATAAAATATGTTTAATAAAGGTAAGCTTTGAATTATCGAACACTGAGAAAGCCTTTATGAGCGATAGTTTCCTATTTTACGATAAACACAGTAATAAAATTTTATTAAATAATATCATTTTATTTATTTTGTATATGTATGTATGAATAATACTATGACGGTTATAAAGCTTAGAAAATAATACATACAAAGACATACAAAAATTACACAATCAACACATTTTTTAAGTAAGACCTACAGAACCGAAAAGAAAATAACTAGTTGTCAAAAAAACTTTTGTTAATCACATAATCTAATAACCCACAGCTGCTAACACGAAAACTAGAAACACAGTTTTGCAACAATATTACACAGTGTACAGGCAGCGTGGTCTCGTTACGGGGTGTCATGCCGATACTTCCATCTGAAGCAAAACTTAGACGTTTGATGACAAAAGTGAACAAGATTACTAAGAAACTTTCCTACCGCGAGAAAATTCTTATGAAAGACCAATTGAAAAGTCCAACTGCAACCCGCCTTGTTAGAGAAATTCATCGAGTATTTAATACCTGACCTGGCATTTTGATCGTTGTTAGAAACTGCTAGAGTTCATAATTCTGCAAAACTTATATTGCTGATGCAAAGCAAATTTCTATCGAAATACTGTAATCTTTTTAATGTTCTCTACCAATATGAGTAAAAGTGAACACTAAGATTATTAAGACAGCATATAGAATTGTAGATTTTTAAAGAGAACTCGAGTAAGTATACAATGCAATCATGCGTTGCCAACTTGCCATTCATTTTATGCTAGCCTTATCGTCAAAAGCAATAGAGTGTGCACCAATGTGTGTGTGTGTGAGTGTGTGTATGTGTTTGTGTGTGTGTTTTTGTCAGGTAAAATTTATCCATTACCTGCACGATTGCTATATGCAAACTCAATATTTGTATAATACTCTTAAGTGTGTGTGTGTGTTATGTGAGCCGAGCGAAACACAAGTCACAGAACTCAGTCGCTCTCAGACCACTCTAGGACAATGGTTGTGACATAATCTTTATGTAATTGATATATAAATATATTTATTGTGTGAATAAACCAGAGTGAACGATCTAAATCTTGAATTTTTCACCTTGCACGAAGGGCACTACATAGAACTACTGTTCAGTGCCCTTTGTGCAAGGTGAAAAATTTCTAGTCATTAATGACATTAAAGTAATACATACATGTACAATACATATTTGTACTAAACCGTCTGTAACAAATTAACATAGATCACTCGCATATTATGGGGTTTTTTTGTAGACACTTAAATAATAACTGAATATAAAAACTGTAATCTATCTACTCCTAGTCCTACTTCTAAGCGCTAAAGAAAGCATTAGGTACATAAATTGTCGATAAAGTCAATTCAAATACAAAATAGCTAGATACTTTGAGCATATATTTTTTGGGGAAGACGTATTCTGTAATTATATTAATATACGCACTTAAATATTCCACGAACCTCAGGCCGTTATTGCCAAGGAAATGACGTGTTTTACAAAACACGAAATATTACTTAAAAAAGCTTTTTCTGTCGCTCGCCGGACTATCATTTATAACTAGTGTAAGGGAGACAAAAGACGGTTTCTGTATATTTTTCTCCTTTTATTAAGTGACGAAAAAGTTTCGAGGTTTTATGAGATAAATTTTGAAGCGTCAACAGTTGTAAGATCTTTTAATTCTTTGAAAGAGGACCTTGTTACACCAACTAATCTTAATTTAAGGACATTAATTTAATTATTCATAACGGCGATCTCGAATTTTCAAGTCTAGAGACAATTTGTCTGATATAAACCTAGTTCGAGATATGGAGTTGGCTCTGAGAAACTTTGATTAATATTAATACTTTATGAGTGTTATAATCTTTACAGTTAGGTTGTTTTATGATGAGGGCCCTTAAGTTGGCGTAATAAAGTTATGAAGACAGAAGTGGGTGTTTTTTGTTGTGAAATTCTACTAGTACCTAAGCTTATTATTTGTAGCACTATGAATAAATAAAGACTGTTTTATGACAAAAAGTTATTTTTAAAATTTTAGTTATGATGACATTTGGATTTTCAATACCTTCCCTGGAATATTACAAATATTTCAAAATCAAAATCAGCTAAATCGACTGAGGAGTTTTCGAGTTTCAGCGAGACAAACGAACAGCAATTGATTTTTATATAGAAGATTTTAATTAGAGCTACATCTTATTGGTATAATTTCAATTAAAGGTGCAAGTGATTATCGGCAATGCTAACTTTACGTACCGTGTATAGATTTCGGACTTTTCTGTCTTCTGGTTGACTTGGCCTGGAGGCTTATGCATAAACACTCTCCTTCTTCATTATGAAGAAGTTCAAACTGGTTTGTTCTTTTTAGTGATTTGTTTATAAACGAACTTACTTTTACTTTTGTAACAGTATTGCTTCAATATTACTCTGCCGATTCTCATTGATTAGTCTTCACTGGCAACTTTCGGTAAAGTTAATATCAAAAGACTATATCCTATACTTTTGCTTAGGTGTCTTAAATATGTTATTGTTTGTATCTATTTAATTTTTATCACACTGCCTCTGACTTTTCTGAGTTTTTTTTCCTGCTATCAGTCAATAGACTATGTAGTAGGATTAAATAAGATTAATTATCTGTGGTCAAGTGACTGGAAGAACGTGGGAAGTTTGGCCAGAAGACTGTCGTGGCGTTTCAGGTAACACAGCCAGTAAAAAGAATAAAACGAGTAATATTAATATCAAAAACTAGTAAAAAGGTTGAACTAAGTTTATAACGTTGTTTCAATAACGACAGTAGATAATACAGACTATGACCAGATGAGATAAAGGATATGTGTGTATTTTTTAGAGCAAAATCCCAACTGAGAATATATATATATCATTATTTAGGTTTTAGGTATAAGTGCAGCTGTTCTGTATAAGTGAAGCTGTGCTTCTTCCTTGATGGTCCTCATATTCAGATGCTCATGTATCTCCGAAATTGTCAGGAACCATGGTGAATTAGTAATTTGTTTCAGAATATAATTCTTTTCGCGGAGTCGCTCTCTGAACCCCACAGTTCTAGCCATATGACGAGATGGGTTTAGCATGGTCTTGTGTATAAAGAGCTTATTATCTAGGGATACTTGGAGTTTCTTCCGAGTAACCAGTGAATCCCTTTGTACTACAGATTGATTAGGTTTTCTCTATGTAAGTCTGTGGTCTAAGTGCATTTACAGATATTTGTCTGAATCACACTGTGGAGTCTCATTACCACTCATTGAAACAGCAGGGCAATTTCCTCTGCGTAAGGCGAAAGTGACACGGACTGATTTGATTTCACTAGGCTTTATCTTCCATTTGGTTAGCCATTTGTTGACGTCAGTTAAAGCACTTTGCAGGGTTATGGAAGTTTCGGAAGGACAAGACAAGAACTTTTCCAAGTTAATAAACGATATAAACAACACAGATTAGGAAATCTGAACTTAAATACTTACCTTTATTTTTACCTAAATCAATAAGAATGTTAACAGTATAAATTAATTTCTATTTCTGACTGATGTCGTTACAAAAAGTTAAAGAGACATAGTTTAGTTGGCTGTAGTCACTAGGTTACAAAATATGAAATAACTTTCTTAACACAAGGTGTACAATACCATTTGTATCACTCAACTACCTATTTTCTTGTATTATTTCCTTAAAATCCTACTATGTCTTCTACCTGAAAGAAATGAGAGAGTCATACAGAAGTCACATTGCAGGATGGAGGCGAGAAAATTGTGGCACCTTAAAAAAACAACTATAAGTTACTGAAATTAAGAAACTTACTGATATTACGCAGTACCACTAACTGACCTTGATAAAAATGGCATTACCTAACAGTGTGAAGTGAGGCGTCTTAAGCATTTATCTGAACAATATTCGCTACAATAACGTATGTTCAACACCAATATTTGAGAATGATCATAAATCATAATTAGAAGCAGTGTAAATTACACTCGGGTGAATCCTAAATTACAAGTTGAGCTGTAATATACTCTGATTACAGGCGTGAGTGTAATAATGGTAGCATTTGTTAGAGAAGCCTTTGTTTTGTTGAAAACCCGAACATTAATACTTATCATCGCGTAATAAGTAATTAATTTCTTGTGTAGACAAGAATAAAGGCAAAACAATATACATGAAATCACATCAGGGGGGTGGTCCGGGAATAGACCAGGTACCCAGGTACCGCAGGCGACTCGGGCGCCAGATATCTCAGAACGATCTCCGTCCTCCATAAGCGCAAGCCTGAGGGTGACAGATGAGGCCATTTATCATCCTAGCAAAATCAGGCTCGGGTGGAAGCGCGGACTCTGCGGAGCGTGCGCGCCTCGGGGGAAAGTAACGGGAACATCGGGGTTCCCACAGAATTGGGGGCTACTTACGAACATGCAGATGGCCCGAGGTACGTCGGGGTTCCAGGGTTTTCCTTGCTAGGGTGCACCTGGTTCCTCGGCTTTTAGTACCCGAGACGGCGTGCGGTTGTAGTCGGTTCGAGTCCAACATACCATCAGGAGGTGGTATCCGAGGGGATTTCCGCACGAGAACAAAAGAGAAAAAATAAAGCCTCCTTTATTTTTTTTTTCTGTGTGCGTTTTTTTTAAAGAGGAACATTAAGCACACCCACATTTTGCTAAATTGCTGGAGGAGATTTCTTTCTCCGAGTTTTTCCCCAAACTCGGAGAATATGTGTACCACGATACGGTTGAACTTGGATTTTGTACGTGGAGAGACTGTCATCAAGATTGTACAACCCAAGTAGGCATGTCGTCGGACTTTTTTAGAGTTTCAACCACCAGTAACGGTTGTCAAAGATGTTTATAGTGGAACCGGGAGCACTGGTTTAACTTACTTTCCGAGGCACGGAGTTGTCTCAGTCTGTTAAGAATGATCAGTCATGATAGACTGACCCGGATAGGATTACATTTTGCGACGTTTTAATTCATGTAGTTAACACTGAGCAACGAAAATTTCTTGGAAGGGATTACACTCAGCAATTAAATTACTGTTTATCAATTATATAATAATCTATGTAGTAAAAACTGACTCACTTTAATTACATTTCTAACAATAATTTTCTAAATTAAGAATACATTATTGCAAAACAATATACAGATTAAAATATTTTAGGTAAATGCAAAACATCTTCAACAGGCTTTCACTGCTTTCGATGTGTAACAGCTTTAAGCTATAAATGTATTCAAATGAGTTCTCACAATTATGCAAAGAGTTTCTTTGAAACAAACGGTAACTTTTGACGTCCTATTTTATTAGTTTTTATAATGAATTTGTACGTGACAAGTGGATAGAAATTGCAGTAGAGGAAGAATTGTTAAAATAATGGCTAAATAAGTTCAGTATCATTAAATACCTAAACTGAGTAAAGGTTATATAATAATGTACAATAAAATAAGCTTAACTCTAATTACACCTGGAAAATGTATATATATGTTTACACGTATATATACGTATAAGTATTTACACTGCGCGAATTTGGGACTCAAAACCCTTACTATCTAACAATCTTCCATTTCATTCATCAGTCGCTGTTTATTACATTTTTGCTTTAAAGGTTTTTATTACTGTGATTTGTAATATTTCATTTACTGTATTAATTTAATATAAAATAAGTTAGTTAAAATAATTCAATTTCAATTAAACAATTACCGATGCCTTGTTACCTTTATTGGTGTAAACTTTACAGCCGTATCAAGAATGTAAATTTTCTCATATATATGTCTTCACACCTGTTCAATATAACCTCAATTTTCCTATATTTAACTACATAAGTGTTTGAATTATAACAATAAGCTCGGAGCAAGTTTTTAAGAGTATTGGGACTGCCCAACAAAAACCATTTCATGTATTTCGACTCCGTCTTGCTCAAGCTATTATTTTCATTCCTAAATTCTATAAGTATAAATGATATTTCTTTTTGTAAGGTAAGATGGAAATGAACGAATGACTCCTTCAATTTATGTCTTCTTTTCTCATCTTTAATTCCATAAGTCACGGTTGACGATAACAAGCTTTACTGTTGTTATGTGAGTAGGAACACTAGATACATTAGTTAGGTTTATTAGTACTTACTTAGTTGTTATTTAACGATCATTTTGTGTGAGTGTAAATGAAACAGTGTCTCGATTTGGTTATACGGCTGGTGAATACACGGATATGATATTAACTTATGTTGAATACCAAAAATACGCCGCTCTGGCTTTACGTTCACTGACATGTAGTTTGCGTAGAGCTGTTCGTCATTTCAAGTAGGTACCTAAGCCATAGATTATCTAGATCTAGGTAGTAGAGCCACGCTGATTTCAGCACGAACGGGCCGGCTCAACCGGGGCGGTACTACCCTCGCATAGAAGATCAGCGTTAATGCTGTCGTGTTTCGTTGGTGAGTGTGAAACTGGAGGCCCAATGATGCAGAAGCATCATTAGGCCGCCATACTGCATTGTGTGTGAGTGAGGGTCACCATGCTGCATTGTTGCATTGTCTCTACGAGCAATGATTATGGTGACCATCACTCCTGGATTCTGCTTATGCTTTCCATCAGGCAGAGTAATTTTGGCAAGCCCAAATATAAACAAAAAAAAGACCTATTCAGAATGTTTAAAAAAAACAAGCGTTAACCTTTTAACTACAAGTAAGTCGATTTAATAAACTTACACTTTATTAGATCGAAGAGACATACTTTTTGTTATTACTTATTTGCAAGGCTATTTGTTAGTACTTACTTATTTGCTAAGTTGCGAAAAAATAACATTATTAAAAGATACGATCTGTGTATTCATTGACAATTGTAAATTATAATAATAATAATTTAATTTCTTGTTTTGTGATATTATTGTTATTGCGTAAATACATGTAATATTATTACTATAAACACGCGCACAGCAGCACCGCGTCCGCAGTTTGATGTTGCCGGCGTTGCCACCTCTGGCCTCCGCTGTATCGCGCAACTTAGTGAACTTAAATTGCAAGTGGTGTTCTTATCGGTTTTAATATCTTTAGGCATTTAGTTTGATTGAAAATTTTGTTTTTTAAATTTCAATTTTCAAATAAATTTAACAATTCACAGACACATTTGAATGGCCCGCGGTTTCGTTTGATGCCGTTTTGTCATATCCATCCTGTTTACTATGAAGCATCTTTCAGTTACTGTTATATCCAATAACATTATTTAAAAAACGTCAAATACTTAACATATCTAAAACTTTATTATCCATTAAAAATTCATGAATTTTCTCTCTATTTATCTGTCTAAATAATTGCATAACCCCTTTCTGCTAAAGGTTAATAAACACATTCCGTAAACGCCTCTGGAATAATGAAACGAAAATAAACCTCCCAAAAGGCTGGTTCTCAATTCATTTTGCGTTGCAATCTAACAAACATCCGAAAGTTATTAAGCTCTTTAAGTACTTCTAAGGAGCGAAACACTGCATACCTCTTTCTCTTTCCGATACACGGTCACGTGCGAGATTCTTTACACGTACTTTACCAACTTAATAGGTCATATTTGGATTAACACCGCACAGTTGCTGGAAGTCTAAGGTTCTGTATGGAATGAGTTATGTGGTGATAAGAAAGATTGTTTACTTTCAAGACCTTGTCGAAGTTTCAGAGAACGTTATAAGTTGGTCCATTTGGAATATAAGAAACAAACAAACTTAGATAATGTTTTTGGGAATAGCTTTTTTTTCAGGAATGACAAAGGTTACAGTTAGTTATTTACTTCAGTCCTGATGTAAGTCACATATCTTTAGACAATAGAAAATCGCGTCTGTGGTAAATTACCACACCAGTAGCTTGACATGCTTTTATTGTGTAAAAGGGCAAAATGCTACTAAAAACCTTTAAAGGATCTAGGTTGTTTTACCAATAACCCTGTATTAATAGTCTTTTACGATTACGCTACGATACATTCGTATGTCGTTACTAGAAACAAACATTTAATGACTGTATGATAGGTCTAGTGGTTTAAGCGTTCCCCGCGAGGGGGCGACGTTACGCGTGTGCCGTACGTCGCCTAATTAGAGAGTTACCAGCAGACGGTGCCCGCTTCAGTGCAGGCAGGCGCTTGGAGGGTCTGGATGTGTTAATAACTGCAGTTCCCGGATCCCTCCTGGCTCAGGCGCAGAGTGGCAGATCGTGTGGTTTTAGTTGGTTCAATTCCGACACACCGCCCCGCCGCAAACCCCGGCTGGATCAGTTGGGGGCTTCACCCCGAGGTGATCCGGACCATCTACACCAATCATCCTGTACGGTGCCAGCAGCTGGTGCGCGGCGGCAAAGGGGCTTGGCGTCCGAAAACAACTGAACGTGGTGCAGCGCGGATTCGCCCAAAAGCTGTGTAAGAGCTACCGGACGGTCTCTCTGCACTCGGCGCTGATCTTGGCTGGTATGCTCCCTCTGGACCTCAGGATCTCATGGATCAAGGTGGCTTCGCTATACGAAGCCAAGAGAGGGGTGTGCCCGTCATAGTTGGGAGACCGATAAATGGAACGAATGGCTCCAGCTATAGAGGCACTTCACCCTGCGGAACATGGGGCTCTTGAGTTCGGGAGTCTGATAGACGAGGAACACTTACAGCGCACCGACAACATCGAGGTGCGCATCTTCACGGACGGGAGCAGGATTGAGGGCGGGGTCGGCGCAGCGTTATCCATATGGCATAACGAAGCCGAAACCAGGGCCCTCAAACTTGCTCTCTCTCCCCACTGCACCGTCTATCAGGCTGAGTTACTGGCGCTGTGCAAAGCGACCAGTGAGATCCTCAAGCGAAGAGAAACCACGTTCGGTATCTTCAGCGATAGCAGGGCCGTACTCAAAACGGTCACCAATCGCCATGCCCTTCATCCCCTTGCTGTGGAAGCCAGAGCAGCCATTCGGCAAGGCGTGACTCAGGGTAAGGAAATATCCTTATTCTGGGTCAAGGCCCACGCAGGGTTGAATGGCAACTGTGCGCTCGCTGCATACCGCACCATTCGCAAACTGGATATAGCCGGCACAACGGCACAATTGTTTACGGGGCATGGTGGGTTCTCCGAATACTTGACGAGATTCAAGTGTAAGGAGAGCCCATCCTGCATTTGTGACCCAAACATGGCGGAGACTGTCCCTCACCTCATCGTGGAATGTCCTGCCTATGACAAACAAAGATTTGAGATAGAAATGATAATGAACACCAAAGTTACAAAGTTAAATTTAAGCACAATAGTTAGTAGTAATAACAGAAGCATATTTATAAAATATTGTAGAAACATAGTTAAATTAGTGAATAAGAGGAACAAGACAAATTAGTTATGTTTCCAAAATAATATAGTTATTATTTATGAGAATCATAAATCAATTAGAGTAATAGTATAGAAGTAAAATGTGTAGTACGTAGTAATAAGACCTAGTTTTAATTTAATATTTGTAATTTGATGTAGTTTGTAGAAAAAATGGTATATACATGTATAACATTAGATAATAGTTATAGAGAGTAAACAAATAAATATCGTGTAAAAATTAATTACCCTAAACTAAATAAATAGTAGTAAACAGTAGTGAAGAGCTTAGCAGGAATCCCTGCTAAGCTCTTTACTACTAGTGGTAACAGTACCCTGGTAACAGCGTGAAAAGAGAGTGACAGAAAGAACCAGTATGAAGAATGAAAGTACGAGCAGTAGCAAAAGCGAGAACTGGTATGAAAGGAATAGCTAGGAGTAGGCTCCAAATTAATATTGGAGGTGCTAGAATTAAAAAAAAAAATAAAAAAAAAAAAAAGCCCGGCGGGGTGACGGCCCGAGGGGGTTTTCATACGTGAAAAAACAAAGTGGTTTAAGCGATCACCACGCAGCTTTCTACTGCGCCAAGTCTTAAGTGGGTTCAAATCCCACATGGGACAACATTTTCTGTGATCCACAAATTGTTATTCTGAGTCTAGGTAGTCTTTATGCCGTTTCATGTATGTTTGTAAAGTGTGACACAGGATATTTATTCCTAATGAAGAAATTGCTTTAAAAAAATAAACACCTCAGAAAAAAAGTTCGTTTGCGAATTATAACTAGGTATATACCTATTTTTTTCTATAAAAATATATTCAACACCGTAATTTTATAATAATAATACTTTATTGACACAAAATACATACGGTTATACATGCATTCATTAATTACCATTTATGACAATTTTCATAGTATTAACCAAATTTTAAAACGAACCAAGACCAAATAGAAGTAGAAAATAATGAACATCGTATCTATTCATTGAATGTTAGTTATTACATGGACATGCATTGGGAATTCCAGAAATACAATGATGTAATAATAAATGAATATAAAAATATATAGTTTTAGAAATGAGGTAGAAATTGCACGACGTAAAACTTAAAAGCCAGAAGCATTAACTCAAAACTTATACACAGACTTAGCGCAAAGCTATAAAATTTGCGGAACCAGCGCATTAGAGTCTCATTCACATAGCAGTCATAGTTTCTCGTTAGTACAAGTTTTGCCTCATCACAGGAAGTTAGGGCATTAGTTCTGACCATGTTAATGGTGCGTATATTGGCATACTCGGTTTTAGTCTTTTTATGAGATAGAGGGCAATAAAGCAGGTGGATCGTAACATTACAGGCGTCACAAGAGCATTGATGGCTTTCATGTTGGTCTTGTAGAGGTGAAAGAAGAAATAATGATAATGAAACTGAAATTTACTATCAATTGTTTAAACTAATATATTGTATATTAGCTGAACTGGCGAGTACTACTACTGAAACGCGTAGGACAATGACCACGGGTAACACCGCGGGGCGAAGCTAGTCTGAGAAAGTAGCCTAAGTTACTCCTTATATCATCAGCTACCTATTAGTAAAAGTCCCGTCAAAATCAGACAGTCAGACAGACAAAAATTGTAAAATCTGTTACTTTGGTGTGTCGTGTGTATACCTATGCATTTAAATAACAAAGCAGTTATTTTAGTATTACATATAGACCAGACTCCAATTTTATTTTTTGTAAAGATGTAGATAGAGATAATAGATCACGGAATAATATATAAGGTACTTGCTTTCTAGGAAAAAAGAATGAATAAAATCGGATTATGTGTTTTTGAACAACAACTAAGTCCATAGTTTGCCCTTCATCCCTCCATCTCTCCAAGAAACCGTGCTGAATTTCGAGATAAAAAGTATCCTATGTCCTATTTTGTAGTATGAACTCAAATCATGCTAAGTTTCATTTGAATCTATTCATCATCAGTTTCAGACAGATGAAAAAGAAAAAAAAATAGTTTTGGCTTCATTATTGATTATAAATAATGATTATAAAAAAAAAATTGTGAAAATATCTTAATGTGAATTGAACTTGTTACATTTTTATTATAAGTATAGATTTTCTTACCGATGGCCCTGACCTACCGTTAACTCTGAATTACTTTCTTTACTTAAATTATCGATTTCCAGAATATGTTAGATTGGCTTAATAAATTCGTATTACGTTTTGTATTATTTTATCTTCTGTTGATACTTGTTAGAATTTCATTTCGATAAATTGGTACTCCCCAATGAGCAATTTCCAAGAAATTGTTTGCCTCGTCTATTTGTGGTATTTGTCGCCTGCCATATTTGTAAATCAATATGACCTTGAAATCTTTAATAAAAGAAAGCATTTTCCTAGCTCAAAGATCGAAATTTTAACAATTACTTCACCCATCAGGTGAATCATCCGCTGATGTTGACTCTATAATAAATAAAGTAAACTAAAAACATACTCCACTTACCCATTACAAAAATTTCTATTGAAAGAGCTATGTTGTAGTGAAAATAAAGGTGCCTCATTTATTTGGATCATGTTTCCGTGCCATTGTCGCTGGGGAACAACTAGCACGGTTACAAATGTAAAATATTCACGTACATATTGTCCGACTGCAACTTATTACCAGCGCGCTGTGTTGCAAATTGTACTTCAGTCTGAATCACCGATAATACACTGAAAAAAGTGCAAGGTTTGTGAATGAAGTGACACTGTGGATTATCTACAATATATTCAGTGCGATTTGGTGAATAAGTTTCTACCGCCAATTGAATTTTTATTTTATTATCAATATTATACGTGAGTAATTCCTTGTACGCCTTTTTAATGAAGTTTTATCATGGAAGCACAACATAAATAATTATACGGAATACTTTGTCTGTTTTCAGAAGTGCAAAAGAACACAAAAAAGTGCATTTTCTTAATGTTTTAAAAAAATATGTAAAATTGCATACAAAAAGCTATACATCTAAATATTGTTTTACATACAATACTGCAAATACTACAGTTCAAATTAAACTGGTCACAAAATTTGGTCTGAACTACTAATTTCTTACGTTATGTGATCCCGAGATAGTCAGATTAATGATGAAATTGCTCATGCACGATACCAGAAATAAAAAAAAAGATTGTAGAAATCATAATAGAAATAATTTTTGGAGACGTACATAATTACTTTTGCAGATATAATAAGAGATGGTTCTGAAGGTATTTGTACTTCACCTACTGATATCACTACTTGGTATAATCATTTGGTTACAGAAATGCTACAGAAACTTTTTCAGCATGAGACTGTAACGAGTTGTCGAAACTAGCGGTAATGGTCTGAGCGCGACCGAGTTCCCAACTCTCGCTCGATTTGTTCTTCTGTATTCAACGGCGTGGTACTATTAAACAGTTTTTAACGTCTGTGATATTCCACTAACGTTGTTTTATGGGTAAACTTTGCTCTGTAGGCTTCGAAGGGTTTTTCACGTGGTCCTTACTTGAAAAACTTGGGTTGCAAAACTAAAAACGTGATGCAATATGACGCTAGGGCGTCCTTGGTATTCGTGTTATGAATTCTCTAGAGATATTTTAATGGTATGGTATATTGATATCTTGTCTATCTATTTTTAACTTTATTCGTCTATATGTTATTCATAATCTAACTTTTAATTCAAGAAAAGATAGACATAGTCTCCTACCAGGTAATCCATGTCCCCGTTGACCTACTTCTAATATAAAAAAAAAAAATAAGTAGGACTTCTAAAAACAATGTTGATATGTTGAAAATATATGGTATTTTCCCTTTCCTGATTCATGAAGCTTAGACTAAGTTATGACACTCAAAAGGAAGTCTTCCAGATAATTTAAACGACCATACAGGTAACGCGCAACGAAAGCAATCGGAAGTAAATTGGAGTAGTTGGAAATATCGTCGTCTTAGCAAAGATAAAGATAAGATAAAATTGATTTTCATAATACTATATACATCTAAACTTATATAGAACCTGGTATTTATTTCGTTTAAATAAACTAGAACGGTTAAGATTAATTCAGACCCACGTTCAAAAGTTATTATTAAAATACGACTCTGAACTAATAAAACTGTCTTTAAGGCCGTTTGGCAAGGTTATTAAATGTACTGTCTTACAAAATGTATCAATAATCGGAAAATGTATTTGAAACTCAGAATCCATTCATTATCCAAACGCGTTGAAGCTGATTAAGGTTCATTTTTAGGAGCGTTTATAAAGATTTGTTTTACCCCAACTGTCGGTCAAAATGTGAATTTTATCACTGGCCCAGATTAATTTGGAATCAATTACGGACGGGGAGGCCTCCATTACATAAACAGAGAACTCATTTAACGTGAACGGAGCGTGCGTTACACCGAATTACATTTCATTAATTTGTAGGGACAATAAAATAGAATGTTCTTTTTTAACGAGATTGGAATTGAATTTTTTGTGTCTCGATAGTGCAATTTTATTCATGTAGAAGCAATTAAAATCGTTTTGTATTTTCATTTCCCAGTTGTTCATTTACACTTATCATTAAATCAGTTTTGCACCATTTTATTGTGTACTGTGCATTATTGTATCTATATTATCTATGCCAATAAATAAAATTGGAGTGTCTGTTTGTAATATTAAAATAGCCGCTTTTTACTAAATGCGTATGTATGTATACACGGTACATATACCAAAAATGTATTTTAATTTTTTTTTGTCTGTCTGTCTGTCTGTCTGTTTGTTCCGGGTAATTTTTGGAACGGCTGGACGGATTTTGACGGGACTTTCACTGACAGGTAGCTAATGATCCAGGGAGTAACTAAGAATACTTTTTTTTAGACTAGACTTTGTCCCACGGCGTTACTCGCGGTACAACACTAACCGCGGGTAACACCGCGGGGTTAAGCTAGTCGTCAATAATAATTTACCGTGCGAGCGCCACGCTTCGGCATGAATGGACCGGCTCGACCGGAGCGATACCACGGCCTCACAGTAAAACCGGTGTGAAATAGCGCTTGCGCTGTGTTTCACCGAGTGAGTGAGGATACCGGAGGCCCATACCCCAACTCTTCCCCACATCCCTTTCTCCATCCCCCAAAGGTCGACAACGCACTTGTGACTCATCAATAGGCGGTTTTTTAAAAAAAACATGTACGTAAAACGACAAAAAAAAGGGCTTCAAATTAGGTTTACATGGAAAAAAATCCCATTCCTATACCCTTTGCGCTGTAGCGTGGGGCGGGTGACAGTTCTGTTACATTTTGTTTCATTCTTGAAAGTTGCCGCGATTTACAAATTTACACTTAGTATTTCAGCTGTACCACATTCGCAATATATTAAAATATTAATTACTGTAGTAAATTAAATTAAACCAACCAGAATGTGAAAAACGGCAACTGTCACCCGCATCATGCTACAGCGCAAAAAGTATAGTTTTAAATAAGTTTATTTGTTGCCAAGTACATAAATAATGTTATTATTTACTTATAAAAAATAGAAATCATAAATGTTTGGATTGTTTTAATAATAGAGATGATTTGCTAAATCCATCAAATTATAATCTAAATATACCTACCACACCATGAAATGATAAATCTATCTGTTTAAAAAGACGTGTACATATGCAATGTTGCATAGTATATGTAAGGACTCAGATTACGGTAAAAAAATTAGGTAAACGGGTCACCCTTTTTTAAGGCTTGTGTAGCATTTTTTTTTCTTTTCACTGCAGCCCAGTCAACTCAAACGTACAAAAGCATAACCCAAGGTCAAAAAATTTTCTTATTGTTTTGCTTAATAATACTGTTTAATTTACGTCGTTTTGTTTTGGTGTGATAGACATCTTATTGACCTTAGTCCTATAAAAAGGTCACCAAATAATTGCAATTCCGATTTTATTTCGTCTCTGATTTCCACCATTTATTTATTTGAACTGATCAGTGGTTATTCATTATGATCAACCCACCTATTCGCTCATTTTAATATAATATGTAATAATAATAGTTTATAGCACAGATTAGCTCATATAGCGATAAAATATCTTCAGATTTATGTTTTTTCATGGTAAATATTACGCAAAACTCTAATTAACTCTAATGATATATTGGAGGCTAATATATCGAACTTATTCAGGTATACAATAAAACAGACAATGTCTTCACTTGATAAGACTTTTATATCCTCAAATCAGCTCCATTTTCAAAGCGCTCATAAGATATCGGTTTCTATCTAGGTCAGGTACCATGAAATAACGTCTCACTTTGCACTGCTTGAAAACACTTTCAAAATAAACTATTATTTATTTAGGTGAGTACAATGGAAGCTCCTTTCAATCGACTTTTGTATGCCACCTTCAATGTTTTTCTTTACCCAACTGAGTGAGCATCTGAAAATATTAAACAAGACTTTTGCCCAGATGTTTTTTAGGTAAGCGAAAATTCATATTATCGAACATCAGTTAAAAGGAAGAATATTTGTAACATCACATTTACGAAAGGTTTGATCAAACGGAGGGTAGAGTATCCATCGAAAAAGGTGAGTCGAGACGTGTTTATTTGTAAAATTCAAAAAGTGCCTCTCAGCGTTTATTTAGGCGAATGAGCATAAACAGCACTCTTATACTCGAAGATGTTCGCAAAAACTATCAAATGGTGTTTTGTGTTGAATATTGCTTTTCATGTATCGGCTAAAACTGTCTCGCACTCGCATATTGCTGGTCCTCTTTAATCCGCTTACGATACCTTTATTTATAAGCATCGTGAAGTTTATGACGATCTACAAACCTACCTTACATTTGTTTATATATATGTATATAAAAATGAATCGCGTGAATAACTTCCGATCGGCTGCACCAAATTAAATAATATTTATTTTGATGTGTTCGTTATCGTTAGAACAAGATTTGTTTACAAGAAAAATTAAAAGATAAGGGAAAAGGTTTTTGTCCGCAACTGTACACTACCTAGATGGAGTAGAGCCAAGTCAAAATGGCACCCAGGCGTACCGGTTAAAAAAAAAAAAAAGCGTACCTCGTTCAAGGTCAAGGAACGAGGTGTCTTTACCCAAATGCAGTAGATTCCTGACAAATTCGATACCGTATTTATTGTAGCATAATGTATATTATGCATATCTATATCAAGTTATAGTTATGCGTTTATATGTATGTATTTTTGTAGCATTATGTAGATATATTATAATTCCCAGTTCTCTTTTGTTTCTTGTCAGTTTATTGCGGATTAATCAAATATTTATAAGTGTTATAACAAAAGCATTCTGCACCACCCAAAGGTAGACTGGTAGAAGATGCCTTTGGCAATAATGTGCATAAAAAAAATTAATGTTTAAAGACCTTAGCTGGAACTCCAAACTTCATTTTTTACACACAAAAGATAGGAATAAAAAATCATTTTTATCATCACTTTTCTCTATTCCTCAAATTTTATTTAGATTTGGTGCACAATCATGGTATATTGTAAAAGGTTTAGTCTGTTTTTATTAATGGTCTACCTATATGATGTCTTAGGCGCTATCCAGTGCGACGCGGAAGACCTACGCGGATGTCCACGACAGACGGTACAATATATTAGACCTATACAGCGCGTTCAGTGCTACGTGTCGCTCTCCACGACGCGGTCAGCTCCGCGCGCGGACGCCATTCCTATCCGCGCCACTCCGCCTATTGCTTATAACGTTGTTCTTCAGTGCTCGACGGACGGTCGGGCGGGGCGGATGTGAAGTACTGTCGTCGTCGTCATCATTTTTTATACTTGACTATACTACTCTCAATCATGGTCCGCGCAGCACTGAACGACGAATTCATCCGCGACGGCCGCAAGCCCTAATCCGTGCGCGGACAATCAGTGTCGCACTGAATAGCGTCTTAGTTAAGCTTGTCAATGAAAATTCATCATTCACCAATCATTCAGACATGTGAGAACTAGTGCTGTACTTCATCAGCGGCCAGCTATGTAAACCAGTGCTGTGCTTCAGTACAGTGTGAACTGAACTTGTGGAGCCTTGGCCACTTGGCTATGAAATTATTCTAGACTATATGTTATAGCAAAAATAAATATTATAAATAATGTCTAACACCAATCAATACACGTTTCAAAGTAAAAAGGGGAAATACGAGGTTACTTTCATCCCAACAAAAAGACCGATTCCCGATGAATGTCAACATTATGTTTACACAAGCAAAGCCGCGGGAAAAAGCCAGTTAAGACCTTTTCAAATAATTTTAAGCTTGTTAAACAAAAATAGTAAAAATATTCTTGACGTAAAAGTTTCGGCACTTTCCTAAGCTAATGTACTGAATATTTGTAACAAAAATAATTAATTTGAAACGAGAGATCCCTCTCTCAAAACACTTTAATTTGTTTAAACGAAATTAAGGAAGAAATGGGTTTTTTAACGTTCGAGGGGTCTTTAGTCTGCTATTTGATGAGGTTATTGAAACAGTTGACATACAATTCATTATTATGGACAGGCACGCCAAGGTTATTTATTAGTGGTATAAATGTATTCAAAAAATTTTTTTGAACTTATGAGTCTTGATTACGAATAGGTAGTACTGATCAACAGATTGGTAATAATATACATAATAATATTAATCTGCAATGGCCCCTGACACCATCACATCTAGATGCTCCATCTCTAAAAGTAAAGGTCGGAGCAGGTAGCGGTTGGTATAGTACGGTACGGTGTCTACCCGCGAGGGGGCGACGTTACGCGTGTGCCGTACGTCGCCTAAAATGAGAGTCAACACCAGCAGACGGTGCCCGCTTCTGTGCGGGCAAGCGCTGGGAGGGGTCCGGATGTGTTAATAACAGCAGTTCCCGGATCCCTCCCGTCTCAGGCGCAGAGTGGCACACCGTGTGGTTTTAGTCGGTTCGATTCCGACACACCGCCTCGCCGCAAACCCCGGCGGGGTGACGGCCCGAGGGGGTTTCCACAGGATAAAAAAAAAAAAAAGAAAAAGGACGGTACGGTGACGTGAACGATCGAAATGTAAATACGGGTGGAACGCATCGACTTGACTGTGAGACATTAAATTTATACATATATACATTTATAACTATCTCTGTCTGCCTGGTACAGATAACAAAACATGAAAAAGTTGGAACATGAACATACTTTTTTTTATGGTGGTATGGTGGCTTTTAAAAGATGGGAAGCAAAAGCAGAATCCAAGAGTGGTGGTCACCATACTTATTGCGAATGCAGATAATGCGATAATGCAGCATGGTGACCCACACCATGGCGGCCTTATGATGCTTTCGCTTCCTTGGGCTTCTGGCCTCGCACTCACCAACGAAACACGACAGCACGAACGCTGTCATTTCACGTTGATTTTCTGTGCGAGGGTAGTACCGCCCCGGTCGAGCTGGTCCGTTCGTGCTGAAATCAGCGTGGCTCTACTACCTTGAAAACCTTATTTCTAATTCTGTTACTTTTGGAATCCGTATGTATGTAGGTGTCTCGGTATGGGGCATTGATACCTGAGACAAAGTTTTATTACTTCTGCAGGTATCATCAGTCACAATTGTTCTATATAAATTTGTTATTAATTCAAAAATAATAATAATTATTGTTAGTTTTATAAACCACTAGCTGACCCGGCGACGTTTGTACCGCCAATTTTTTCGTTATTATTTTCAAAATTTCGGAAAAGCTTGTTTTTCTTATTTATGCCTCAGCTTCCCACGGTAGTACAGTGGACACACTAAAAAATTGTACACTTTAAATTTTCTTTAATACCTTGCCTTGGCATTAGTAAACAGATAAAAAAAACCGATTTGGTGCAGTCACTCGTAAGTTAAGCGCGTACATACATTTTAGTATTTTATTTTTATGTATTAAGATAACCCAACTACGTAAACACTTTTGATACTTCGCAAAATCATTAAATAAATTCTAAAGGAGCAAATAATACTGCTAATTAACATTATATGCAAAAGAAAAATACATGCCAGAGTAAATAGTCTGTTCTTCATTAGCACGCTCCAATTCCTGCCCCGAATTCTCCCACCTAATTTGTCGAAAAAAGGTTTGTTTTAACAGTACTAATGTTTGGGTGGTTAATTCATTAGTCGCGTCTAAATCGCCGATAAATCACCGATCCCTCGTTAAAGAGATCATGTTGATATTTATTATCATAGATTGAGGTCTCGTAACCTAGTTACATTCGATGACATGATTTGAAATTAATTTATAGAAAATAAAAGGTTTTTTTTAATATCATTACTCAATATCTCGAGTGGTGACTGTGTAAAAAAGATGGAGATTGTAAGAGCTAGTATGAAGATGGTAGTCAGATAACCTGGTGAAGGCCTCAAAAGCCGTTCAACGTGGGCAACACTGGACGGATTGTTGTGGCCAACCTGAAAATGCCCAAAGCAATCGATGTCTTTCGGTTAAGATATTATGCTGAAGTGTAGTTAAATTTCGAGTAACAATGCGATAGTTCAGTGTCATCAAAGTTTTATGAAAAATTATAAAAGCAATTGTACAAAGATATTTTGAAACTTCGGTCGATATAGGTACTCATTCACGTAACTTTACCATAAAGAATTGATGCAACTGGATCCCACTTTTCTCTTTCTCTACGGTACAACACGTGCTGGCTTTCGTAGTCACTGCCTCAGAGTGCTCTCGAACTAAATAGGTTCGGTTCATCCTTCCTGTGCAGAGCAGTCTAAAACTGATGGCACTATCAACGTACGTGGTTCAATCCCATTATGATTCTATCAGGCATTTCATCATTCATGATTTTTTCAATCATATAAAAACAAATATGTTTGTTTCAACCACAGTTGAGCGTACAAAGCTCCAATTTTGTTACTCAACGCTGAACATGATTACACAGAGATGAATTGAAAATATTTTCTTTAGCGATAGAGTCCGGGCTTTTCAACGACGAAAGTAATCACTACATACTTTTATAAGAAACTTATCAAACTACGCGTGACTGAAATTCCGATTTACTGTGGGCTGTTGGTTTGTTTCTTATAGTTTATTAATCTGAAAAAAAAAAAACATTCTTTTTGTCAGTTCGTCCCCACTGTTTTTGTTCTAAAGTAATTCACTTTTTGTTCTTGCTTCTCGTTCTTAGTATCTAGTGCTGCACATGTCTGTTAGGTAAGTTCTGTGAAAACTCAAGCAAGATTACCACACAGAGAATCTTTTATTTACGAGATCGAAAGTGACTGTTAGATGATTCACTTTATATATTGAGCTCTTTATCTCTACTTTTCAATCTATACTAATATATAAAGCTGAAGAGTTTGTTTGTTTGTTTGTTTGAACACGCTAATCTCAGGAACCGCTGGTCCGATTTAAAAAATTCTTCGGTGTTGGATAGTCCATTTATCGAGGAAGGCTATAGGGTATATATCATCACGCTACTACTAATAGGAGCGGAGCAACAATGAAGAATCTGTCAAAAACGGGGGAAATTTTCACGCTACGGGCAATATAAGGCGCAAACGAGGTTGCCTGGGTCAGCTAGTAGACTATAAGCATACACATACACTGTGATTCGTCTCATACTCGCTTGACAGGTCATTTACTATTTTCCTGGGCCCAATAGTTATAACCGAAATTTGAACTGAACTGGTTTCCAAGTTTTTCTCAACATTAACAATTCTTTTTGTCTTTGATAATATCAGCCTTGCTCTCTTTGTGGATCATAATAGTATGTCTTGTATAAACTAAAAAGTATATATTTTAGAAGGAGACTAACAAAATTAAGCATGGAGAAATCTATACTTATATTAAAAACGCGAAATACTGTAAGTATGGATGGATGGATGTTTGTTACTATTTCACGCAAAAACTACTGAATGGATTTGGATGAAACATCAGAATAACATATAGGCTACTATTTGCCGCAATAACCGACATATACGCGAGTGGAGCCGTCGGTAAGAACTAGTGATTTATTTGTGAAGAAAGCCATAGAAAAAAACCAGTTTACAATGCTCTTAAATCTGAACCTAATAAGAAGATAAAATAAATTAAATAACTGATCAAATACCATACACAGCAGACTTAAGAGCTGAATCAAATAAATCATCGAAATGAAGAACAAAACCGATGGTCGACAGTCGGACTGATGTTATCTGTGGCCGGGCACTCTCCAGGGATCACCGGATACGAGTGGCTTTACGCTCCATCGGTTGGGCATTTGTTCTAGTTTTAGACACCCGCATATATATTCAGAAAACGCTTACTCTTGAAACATGCTTGATTAAACCTTATCCTGTGATAGAAACTGCAACCCTGAACTAGCTAACAAGGAACAATCAATAAGTATATGATTTGTTGTTACCCGCGGGTTTACTTGCGTGATTTCTTATTTCGTAACTTTCAAATGACGAACTTTGATACAATAGTTTGAACTTTATTAAATCCACTTATAAGGGAAATTAAAATAATTTCTTAGTAGATGCTTACAAAAGAAAGGGGTTCAAATGCCAAAACTTCGAGTTTATAGCAGCTGGGGAGTTGTTTAGATTATCTATTGATGACACAGTCAAGGTAAGCATTTTTTACATAATTATAATATATTAAGTTAAGAGGAAGATACTAAGGTCTTTTGAATTGATTCCAGCAAATTGCGCATGGATTAAAAGTTATCCTTATTCGACGTACATTGAGGCAAAACTTAAGCCGCGTGTCTTAAGCCATACGGCTTAAGTGCCTTATCTATACAATTTTATCTGCAAATATTTGTTTTGGAGTTTTCTATGTATGTTATGAATGTATTCAAAAAAAGTATATAAGTTTTCTTTTAAAACACAAGCTCTGCTTAGTTTGAAGCTAGATGGTGCTGTGTGTGAAATGTCCGATACATTTTTTAGTAAAGGTAATTTCACGAAGATTGCTTCAAAAGTAACAAACAAACTTCGATTCATATTTATGACATCATTGATTAGTGACAATCGATCGTGAATATACGTGGTAATAGCAGATTTCTGCTTTAACTACAACCTTACCCCCGACCTTAAAGCTCCTCGTGAATTAATGTGTGTCACCACCCTTATTAATCTTTTGGGTATTGTAAGTGACGACTTCTTCCTCCTAGCCTATATTATTCCCAAGATTTGGGATCGGCTACTAGTTCAACCGGTTTTACCTGAATATGAGTTTTACAAGGAGCGACTGGCATCGGACCTCCGCAACCTGAGGGTGAACTTAATTCGAAGGTTGAACTAGTTGTCAGTTTATTTGAGGGCACTGACTTCCCAATAACGATTGCCATAGATGTTCGTGACAACCGGGACCGACGGCTTAACGTGCTCTCCGAGGCACGGGCAGGCAACGTCTCCGGGTTACTATTAAGAATTTCTCCTAAGAAAAACTCAACAGCAGTCTGACCCGGGAATCGAACCCGAGACCTCTTGATCCGCAGTCGCTTACGCTAACCACTTGACCAACGCGTTAACGTAAATGTAAGTGACGACTACGGGAGGAAACTATTCAAGATCAATATCACTGCAATGAGGAGTAAATTTTGAAACAAACTATTTCAACCCGTCTGGTCAGCATGGAATAGAGGGCCAAAGCCTCCCTTCTAAGGAGAGGCCTATGTCCAGCAGTGGAATATTGTAGGCTGTTGATGATGTAGAACTGTTATCTTTGAATATTCCAAAGGACCGAAAGAAGTATTGGGGTGACTTCCATATGCAGTGCAACAGAAATATACTACAGCGCCATCTACCGCAGATACATCTGACTACAGAGTAATGTACTACCCAAAGAAACTATCATTCCTGCATCGCGCAATAGAAGTTCTCGCGTCGATTAACATACATAAATACATACAACATCCCAACATCAATCGTCGGGCAGTGGCCCGCCAGGCATGATCATTTCGCCTGGTTGGAGATTCCTCCCTTTGTGTTGGAGAGACATCACACCCTTTCGTCCACAGTGGTAACTCCGACGTGATTGAAAGAGTGATGTGGCGACTTCGAAAGTATAAATTTCATAATAACTGAAAACAAGTATCTTTACAGGTTAATGGTGAAAAAAATATATGAAGATTATACATTATTTTATTTAAAAAGACAAGTCTCGTATTAGGAATATATCCTGTATCGCAGGGGACTTTATGAACATACACAAAATGGACACAAAAACACCCACACACAGAATTACAATTTGAGAGGATTAAACAAAGTGTTGTTCCATATGGAGGTTGAACCCACAACACTCAGCGCAGTAGAAAATGACGTAGAGACCGCTTAAACCACTGCGCTATCTGTGCAATAAATTATGCGTTTTTGTGAGAACTTAATCATCGACAAAGGTTCCTTGGGACTTTAAAATCAATATCCAGAATCTCAAAATATATACTAATATATAAATCTGAAGAGTTTGTTTGTTTGTTTGTTTGAACACGCTAATCTCCGGAACCGCTGGTCCGATTTGAAAAATTATTTCAGTGTTAGATAGAGGAAGACTATATATCATCACGCTAAGACCTACAGGAGCGGAGCAACAATGAAGAATGTTACAAAAACGGGGCAAAATTATCACGCTACGGGCAATAGGAGACGCAAGGTTGCGTGGGTCGGCTAGTTCTCGATAAAAATAATGTAGGATCCTGTAAACAAATGACACACGACGTGAACTCTAATCACAACTCAACTGTGCTTGTCTATCAACGACCTCATTGAAAGCCAAACTAATTATGTTTATTAAACGTTTCATCCCTTTCCAACCTATTTGAAAGTCGATAAAAGTAATAGAGACAAAATATTGTATGGCCAACACGTTCTCCAATGTTTTTATGAGTAAAAGGGTAAGAGTTTCGCATTGACCTAACCCTTTCTAATTCAATATTACAAATGTACAACGTATCGCGTGTTGGTCAACCCTAAAATGCCATGATATTAGCGATAATAAACTGCTGGGGTATTAACACGCGATTTTAACCCCTTCTGATTCATGATGGTGACTCATAAGGCTATTGGTAAATGGAGCGTGTAGTAGAAAACTTTTGTTTTTTAATCCCCGAAGGGGTAGGCATATTAAACGTTCACATTTTGCCGACTATAATTTTAACCCTACTGACGTTATAGAGGTCAAGCCTATTACTGTCAAACAAAATTATCATTCTACTAATAATTTATTATTAATTCGACGCGGTTATTAACTTTAATGCGTATTCAATTTTATAAAGTCGAAAGTGTCAAGTTCAAACCACCGCCTATACGCGTATAACCAACATAAAGGTTCTAAAGTTAGAAATGCTTAAAGCTTAAAAGGTCGTAAAGCCACGCTGATTTCATCACGAACTGGCCGGCTGGACCGGGGTGGTACTATCCTCGCACAGAAAATCAACGTAAAATGACAGCCGTCATGCTGTCGTGTTTCGTTGGTGAGTGCGAAACCGGAGGCCCAATGATGCAGAAGTATCACTAGCCCGCCATAGTGTGGGTGACCATGCTGCATTGTTGCACTGTCTGCATTCGCAGTACGGTGACCACCCCTCTTGGATTCTGCTAATGCTTTCCATCAGGCAGAGTAGAGTCATTTTGGCAGGGCCAAACATAAAAAAAGTATTATATATCCGAAAGTTTATGAGAATAAATGGATGTTTGTTACTCTTTCACATTAAAACTACTGTTCGGATTTATATGACAGTTTACAATAATAAATAACTTACACACTACTTTTTACCGCGATATCCGACATACTCGCAGACGGAGCCGGGGGCAAAAGCTAGTATATTTATAACTATAAACATATATATAATATATAAATTACAATCAAGCACAGAACTAATTGTCGCCCATGCTTATAACACAGTATTCGAGAGAGCCACGCTCCGGCATGGATGGGCCGGCTCGACCGGAGTGATACCACGGCCTCACTGAAAATCGTTGTGAAATAGCGCTCACGGCAACGCACTTGTGACTCCCCAATCGGTAATCGCTTACCATCAGGTGATACGTCAGCTCGTTTACTGCCTTAAAAAAAAGTGGAACATAAATACCTACGTTAAGTTTTCAACATAGACGAAGTACATAAGCCTGAAAAAACAACTTTCAAGGTAGTAGATCCTCACTTGAACATGAACGGGCCGGCCCAACCGTGGTCTGTACTACTCTCTCACAGAAAAACAACCTAAAATGACAGTATTCGTTCTGTCGTGTTTCGTTACTGAGTGCGAGACCCAAAAATGCAGAAACATCTCAATAGGCCGCCATAGTATGGGTCACCACTACTCTTTGATTCTGCATATGCTTTACATCAGGCAGAGCAGAGTCACTTCTGCGGGCTCATATTCATAAATTTTTTTTTTTTTTTTGTAGACTGCCTCGTTGGTCTAGCTGTTGGCGTGTGCAACTGCTGATCGTTAGGTCTCGGGTTCGATTCCCGGGTCGAACCAAATGTGTTTGTATGATCTACAAATATTTGTTTCAGAGTTTGGGTGTTTTCTATATATGTATTTACAAAAAAAAAGTATATATGTATTTGTATCAGTTGTCTAGTACCCATAACACAAGCTCTGCTTAGCTTGGGACTAGATGGCGTAGTGTGAAAGATGTCCGAAATATTTATTTAAAAAAAATAGTTATCTATCATGGTAAGGTTTTGGAATTAAGGTTGCCTGGAAGAGATTGCTTTTGGCAATAAGGCCGCCCTTTGTACACTACATTTCACATTTCATGTACTTTTAAAACTATGTACTATAATGGTGTACAAATAAAGAGTTTTCTATCTATCTATCTATGGTAGAAAAGTCTAAAAAAATTATGTTCAAATTATACTAGTCAGAGAAATGAAATAAAACATTTAAAACCAGATCGATCCGTCGTAATACTAATGGTAGCAATAGTGTTAACACAATTTTAGAAGTTTTAATCGTCAAGTTCTGTTACGCTGCTATATAAAAGTATAGCACTAAAGTTTACCCTGTAACTGAGGGGGCTACTTTGTAACTTAGGTGAATACTTTTTCCAATACGATTTAGTACTAATTGTCTGCACCAAATCGTTCGAATTCGATGAAGCTAGTCAAACAATTGTACATTGTAGTCGTTATTCTATGAAAATAACAGATAGAATATTGTAAAATAAATATTGGATCATTATTATCATCTCATCGAGAAAACGTCCACTGCTGAACATAGAAATCCCCAAGAGGGTTTTGTCATATCGTCACGCTTGACGCGATTGCCTATTCGCGATTAGCTTAATTGGCGATCGCAGTGTGATGGCATTATACTCAGTTGGATGCTATTGCTCATCTTCAACTGTCTAACTATCACGGTTACCTTTTAAGTACGGAACCCTTAAAAATGTATATCAAGCATCTCAATTAGAAAAAGAGGCTTTATTAACGCAAAAATTAAACAAATGAAAAAACATATGCTATGCTCTTTAATAAAATTTATGTAATTTTATTTAAAACCTCAGATCAAATAAAAAAGGACCTTTTGTTATTTCATCTGAGTTTAAAACAGAAACCCATTCATAACGACATTACCATTAAATTATTTCTACATACAGGTCAAACCCATTTGTTCGAAGTTTTCACTGCAGCAGTAAATAGGGTTCAAAATGCAGTAACATAAGAATAATTACAATAACGTACGTATGTAATAAAATGCGCTTGTACATACTTTAAAGTAAAGGTTCGTTCAAAATGCAGATATAAACAGTTCGTTATCGCGTTAATGTGTTGTTGCTGTTCCAAAATATGTTCAGTGTTTTATTGTTTACGATAATAAAGCGGGCTATTCAATACAAGACACTATGTACACTGTGAGTCGTGCTTGCGGTCACGACTGGACGCGTGCGTACAGTTGTAATTGATAGATCGTTATCCAAACATATAGATCAAAATAGGTGGCTCGATTGTCATGTCACCGTGGCCTCAAATAAAACATTAGTTATATAAAACCAAAATTACCGTAGACTAATCGGCCACAACGAAATCGTTTTTTCTTCTTATTTCCCACAATACAGAAAGCGATAACAGCCTTGTGACTAAGGCAATTATGCGAATCAATACCTGCAAGGGTGGGAGCCCTCTCTTTACCCATCTCCTATTCACGCTTGGAACTCTTGTATTACATGTGCTCGTAGAAGACTATAGTTTGAAACCATGAGGTGACCCATCTCCTCCTCCTTTGACCTCATGTCAAGAAAGACAATTAAGTCTCATAGAACGCGAAACTTTAAAAGATAGTAAATAAAATACGATATTATTTATCATTTCATAACGTTAGGCCTCAATTACTTCAGGTTTCTCATTGGCCTGAATAAGGCTCACTGGGATGTAATAAAAGGTTTATAACTTTGGCTGTGTTTAGAGATTCACTCGTCTATTTATATGATAATATTATGCGTTCATTTACTGGTGGACTTGTGAATGGATCGTTTCGCTTATTGTGGATATTCTTCTGTGAATTTAGATACACGTTGAATATATTAAAATTCTTATTATACAGACTGTACTCATATAAAAAAATATTGCAGTATACTTACGTCTTTTATACTCGAAAGAGTTGTGGAGGACGGGTGTCAATTACGTCTCTCTAATGTGAAGGAAGAATTATCCGACCAGGTGAGGTGATCGTGCCTGGAGGTCGCATCACAATTCGATTCCCGGCTCAGTCCAATTGTTTGAATGATCTGTAAATAATTGGTTCGGGGTTTGAGGTGTTTTTTATTATGTTTCTTAAATTAATAATAATATGTTTTTTTTTTTTTACTTGCAGGAACTGGATGCGAGAAGTCGGATATCGAACCAAGTGGCTTGAAATTGGAGAAGCCTCTGGAGAAATGGGAGACGTGTCTCTCCAACACAAAGGGAGGATCTTCCGATCAGACGAGGTGATCATGCCTGGCGAGTCACTGTAATGTATATATTTGCATAAAAAGAATATAAATATCAGCCAATCTATCTTTCAAAGTACAAGCTCTACTGAGTTTGAGAGTAGATGACGTCGTGTGTCAGATGTCCGATTTATTTATTTATTTATATCATGTTTATAGGGGCGAGGATATTTATATCGCGATATAGGATTAGTAGTTACTTCGTAGTTTGATGTGTCTTTCATAGATGGCGTTGTCATATGTTTTTTTTCGCGCTTAATGTGGAAGTCGCGACAGGGTTGACGATGTGGATGTTCAAGCCCTCTGGCTTGAACGGCCACATTTCATTATTTTAGACCCATTGACACATTAGGGGCCTAATTTGTTGATATCAATAGAGCACATATATTTTTTAGCATAATACAAGTTCTGCTTAGTTTCAAGCTACACAGAACAGTATAATTCTATTCTTAGAGAAATACACTATCGAAAGAGATAATATTAGAGTTATTCCTCAATATTCACAAATCGAATACTATACGAAAGCTTTATTATATAGATTTATGCCAATCGTTCCAATATGAAGTAATAACATATAACTTTGACGATATCAAATCCATCTTCGTCCCCAGTTATATTAACACATCAATGAAACACGCTAGTCTTATTATATTCCCCAACTGGCTAAACTTTCCACTTCATACTTATTACTGATAATACTCATAGACATTCGCACGAGGAACAGCTGGCGTTATTCAATAATAATATTTATCTGATATCGTTCCCCTATGCTGTGTAAATTACTTTCGCACGGCCCGACTATATATATTCCATATTAATACAACACCAGCCATATTGCTGTTTTACTTAAACATCTTTGGAAAGTAAGTGACTACGGCTAAGCGACAACGCGTGACTACGGCTTTTGAAACTTGTTTCATACTTTTTAAGCGTCGTTTTTAGTCGTAGTTGGGTTTTAGTTTTTACTTTTTTATAAGTAACTAGTTACACTCCTCGATTTTATATGTTTTGGTTGCTTTTAAATATTATATAGTATTTCATTGATTTTAATTTTATTTTCACATTATTCTATTTAGTTTTTAAAATAAAGGCTGCTTAAGTTACTTATTTTAACATATATTACCTGTCAGTGAAAGTTAAACCGCAAATATCAGTCTAGCTGTTTTGCAGATGAGCCGGAAACAAGAGACCGTTTTTTTTATTTTTTTATGTGAGCAGCGTATATACTTTCATATACATTTAGTGAAAAGCTGTTAGTAAAAAAATACAAACAGATAAATAAATTTTATTTATTTGTATAGATCAAACTTTGACACAAGTGAAACGGTTCCAACGCAGTGATGTCTGGGCCTCGCAAATAATCGGTGAAAAGCATTTCCTTTGCCGGAGCTCAAAATCTACCTTCCCTCGATTCTAGGAGGAAAGGAATGCTTTTGTATATTCAAAGGGCCGTCTTTTGAGTCGCATTCGTGACTCTCCAGATACTAGTGTCATTATTTAAGTTGATAACTTTTTTTTTATAAATAGACCTGCCGAAGTGACTCTACTCTGCCTGATGGAAAGCTTAAGCAGAATCCAAGAGCGGTGGTCACTATACTCGTTGCGAATGCAGACAAGGCAACAATGCAGCATGGTGACCTACACTATGGCAGCCTATTTATTTATGTATTAATAGGAAACTCAACAGCTATTTTACAGTAATCATGTCATATTTCCATGTAATAAAGATTCTAAAGCCAATTAGAGAGTTTCACGTCATGTATACATGAACTAGACATCATTTTATAATTAAAAACATTACGAATTTAACAATTTAAAATTGATGCGTCTGCATATTTTTTTGGTAACTCAGGTTAAATTGGTAACTGTTAGTCATTAATTCCAATAATTTGCCATTAATCGTCATGTAAATATATCAGTTATATTTGATCGTGTGATTTTAGACTGCCCAAGGTTTTAACCTGCGACGACAATACTACTAAGTAATTTCGTGAATTCTATTCAACAGCTAATAATTTGACTTAAGTGGCAGGACTGTAACAGAAGCTTACGTAATGTGTGACGTGAAGTATATATAAAGATCGACTGAGCTGGGCGGGGTGAATGGAAAGCTTTGTGATACATTCGAGTCGGTGATACCTCAATCACTTAAGGTAAAGTATACAACTTATGCGCCCTATCCATAACAACACGAAGCTGAGATGTGGAGACTACCATCGTACTGATACACAAGTTTAAAGTAGTATTGAAGAGCTCTTCCAACTGGTCCCCCCTACCCCCTCCTCTACAGGACAACACGTCCCGGCCTTGGAAGTCACTACTTCAGAATGGTAGACATACGATCTCATACTCATCGCTTCGGGTCTTCTTTTCTGTGCCGAGCGGTCAGAACCTGGAACTCACTTCCAGCACACGTGTTTCCCTCTCACTATGATCCCGGGTCCAACACTCTTGAAATCTGCTCATGCCTTTCATCAGGCAGAGCAGAGTCATTTTGGTATCAATAATCGGTCAATAGTCTTGCCTCCTATAAGTCAATGCGAAATAATGATGACGAAAAAGATGAAGCGATTACGATTATCTTGATGTTTTAGCTAAGTAGAAAAGAGCTATTTACTTGTTTTTAACTAATACTTAAATGAGCGAATGAAGTGATTACTGAATTTTACTTCATAATGTCTTTTATCCCTAAAAGGATTTAGCTCAGCTTATTAGACATTTAAAATTAATTGAACAAAGCTATGGATTTTACGTATTAACAAAATGTAGTTAAGAAGCACACTTCAGCCTATCCGAGATAGGATTTAAGATAAAGATTTTGGGAACTTCAATTTATATTAAGAAGTTAGATAATTTTGTTATCGTGATTCAGACAGGGGTCTGATGTTATCGTGTATTAAAAACTTTGTAGCAAAATAGTTAGTTGAAATACTAAAGGGAATTGCTGGGTCTGTTGTTATTGTGTATAACTTCTGTAGGAAGGTTGCTTAGAGAATGTGACTGTGGAAATAAAATGTACATACATATTTTACTAGACAGTTTTAGTCTAAGCAAATTTGTGTTAGTATTTTTAAGTTATTAAAATTGTAAAGAACTTTGACGCAACGCGCATTTGATACTTTAACCTAAATCTACATTTCTTTTTATGAATTACGATTATTTTAAGATAATACAAGCTGTTTATTTCATTTTTTTAAAAGAACTTTACTGTTTATCTCCCGGATTCATAACTTTATCTGCTTCAAAATGGCAAATTATAGTACTTTCTTCTAAAAGACTTCATTTCAATTCTGCAATTTGAAATCAATGACATAACCAATGTAAGTAAAAAGTGAACGTCACAGTTTGAAGGAAGAGAGAGATTATTTTATTAAGATAGATTACTAGTAGTCCTAAACTGAACAACAAAAATTAGTATTCTACAGGTACAGATAATGGTATGGTATATAACACTAAAACCTTCTTTCTAAGGAGCAGCCTATGTCTATCAGTGGACTGTTAAAGGCTATTTATGTTATGTGATGATGAGGAAGCACTATCAATTCAAATCTATTTTAAAACTCCACTTACAAAAATATTAGCCATATTTTTTAAATTTTACTTCATTTCAAATTAGAAAAACATCGTTCGCGAAATAAAGAATTTTGTATATTCTAACGAAACGGATAAAATACACCGCTAAAAATGGCTTCGCTTATCTTAGGGGACTCTAGGGGAAAATAGTAAAAAGCACATTTTTCATTTTTGTCACAACGGTTGATATAGCACAGGTATCTGAGTGTGGCATCTTATTAATCATTGGGAGACAGTTTCGGAACACCTGAGTATCGCGGTTTCTGTGAAAGAATGTTTGAATACCTACAATACGAAATATTCTGTTCTCGTAAAATTTTGATGATTTTTATGGGGGTAAAACATTCAGACGGGCTACCTGTGAGTGGTATGGTTTGTTAAATCATGTCAAGTGGCTACCGAAGCCCAAGGACACCCCAAATTGAGAGACTTAAGTGCGTTGCCACTCCTTCAGTCCTTCCAAGAAGTTTTGTGGTCCAGTAAACTCGCTCTCAAATTTAAATTCAATTCAAATTCGAAATCATTTATTCAATTGAGACACAGAGTGATATTTATGAACGTTAAATTGAAGTTACAGTTAAAAATCATAGATCGACACAAACAGACCCCACAGCATGTGCTGTACTGTCGAGGTAAATTAGGCGAAAACACCAAAATCTACTGCTTGCCTGTGTCGATCCATAACTTCCAGTTTCCAAAGTGCGTACAGCCTCATGAGAAGAATACTGGCAAAGAAACTCATGGCCACTCTTTTTCAAAGTCTCTCTTCGTGAAAACCAATTAAAGAACTGCTTTATCAGCGGTCGATGTGCTGAAGCATAGCTTTCATGAAAACTATTGTGTGTTTGTATGTGTTCATTGGTAACAAATCCATACTTACATTATAAATGCGAAAGTAACCTTGTCTGTTTAGTTTGTGTTTTTAACTACATTTTTGGCATATGTACCGTGTATACATACATATGCATTTAGTAAAAAGCGGTTATTTTAATATTACAAACAGACATTCCAATTTTATTTATTTGTATAGATACCCACTGGATAGGTTCAAGTTTTTTTCAGAAATAAATCTATTTTATCATTAAAACAGAATTTAAAAGTGTTATTTTCTGTACTTATGCAATTTAATACCAAAAATACCTTCTATTCAAACTTCTGCACTGATATCCACAGAAATTACCCCGAAATCCGTATTCAGAGCCCCTTGATAAGATGGTACACATTTATCATTCGAGTTCCACCAAGGAAATAAGGTATTACTTGAAACTCGCATTTCAGAAGTCATTGAACCTCCGCTCATTACCTTCCTCGTACTCCTCGTAATCGGGACATCAATCTTGTATCAAGAATACAACGCTGGCCCATCAAATTCACATTAGGTACCTAAGGAAACTTTAAAGAATTTTTTGGTATAAAATAATTTGTATTTTTTTACTTTTTATCTTTTTTTATATGAATAACTTTTTGTCATTCTATTGTGATTAATTTATTGTTAGGTAGGTATTCCTTTTATTACTTTTCACTTTTTGTATAAGAAACTTAAATGTTGATAATGAAAAGTTTAGAGTTTTATTTTGTATTTTGAATTAGTTGCTATTTTTATTTTAAGCTAAAATAAAGAAAAAAAAATATTTTTACGAAAGAAACAGAAGGACAAATAATATGTTCCTAGTGCATATATATATATAGTAGTGCATAGATAATCTAGATAGGTCTCGTAGTTTAGGTGTTTGCTATGTATACAAAAAATATATATATATGTATTTGTATCAGTTGTCTAGTATCCATAACACAAGCTCTGCTTAGCTTTGGGACTAGATGGCGTTGTGTGTTAGATGTCCGAAATATTTATTAATTATTATTTATATTATTATTTATTATAATAAAGATTGTTTTGGAACCAGCCGAAATGACTCTACTTTGCCTGATGGTAAGCATAAGCAGAATCTAAAAGTGGTGGGCACCATACTCATTGCAAATGCAGATAACGCTGTTGCATTGTCTGCATTCGCAATGCAGCATGAGGAGCCACACCATGGCAGCCTTGTCTTTCTACTTCATCCTTGGACCTTCCGTCTCGCACTGGCCAATGAAACAGGACAGTACGAACGCGCTGTCATTTTACGTTGATTTTCTATGCGAGTATAGCACCACCCCGGTCGAGCGGTTCCATTCGTGCTGAAATCGGCGTGGCTTTACCACCTTGAAAATTGTATTATGAACAAATTCAAGCTATTCATTTTGAATATCTCAGTTTCATGTGAGAACAAATGCTCACTAATTTGATAGTCAGCCTACAATGCAAACGTGAATAATACATTACCCAAACAGTCTGAAACAAAGGCCCCATTACATTGAACACATATTATAGTTTAATTGAAAACTAATTGAACTGAATGTCACTAGCTATAGCTCGCGACTTCGTTCGCGTGATTATTTCTTATTTCGTGTTTCAACTTTGAAATGACGAACTTCAATAGTTACTAGTTGTTAGTAGTAATAGTTACCTTTCATCCTTTGTTCTTTTATTATTCCTTACAGATTAAATTTCCAGATTTTGTTCAAATGGGTGCTTACATTAGATAAAATTCATTAGCTGCTAAAATTTCAGATTTATAGCTCCAGCTGTTAAGTCAAGTCATCTTACTAGTATAATCAGCCAGAGGGCAGTCGTCGATTTATAAACGCCTTAGGAAGTGGCCTGCGGGCGACGATTTTGGGGAATTCATGGTCTGAGCAGACACAGGCCCGAGAGGCAACGCTTAGTGTTCCGTGTAAGCCTCTAGAAAACTGCGACCGAAGTCTGACGGTTGGAATGGGTGATAGGATCTGTCTTAGGTGAGACGGGTCAATGCCTGTCTTGGGTGGCGGAAGAATACAATTGCGATTCTCGCTCCCTTGGCTACTGGCAAACAGACGAACACTGGGGTGGCTTTAAATAGGTAAGAGTTCGATAGACCCAGATTGCTCTTCCCGAATGGACGAAGGTCGTCTATGAGGATCTTTCACCCTGTTAACAAAAAAAAGTCATCTTATTATAATAAAAAATAGAAAGTGGTTTATCCATTTAGGAGCATTAACACCATTGGTACATTCAAATAAAATCGTTCAGTTTATAACATATTTTTGCGTTGGGTCTAATAACATATGTTTTTCAGTTTTGATCTAAGTTGGTTTATCTATATCAATATACAAAGATAACACGAAAGAGCTTTCACTTTTTCTGAAATTTCTGTAGCTTGTATCACCTGGACTATTATGACAAATCTATTGATACCTCACTTAATAAAATAGGTTCAGCAGTTTAGGTCCTGCGGTGGAACATACAAGCTATAACCATTACTTTTAGCTTCATCGTAGTCCGGTAAAAATATATTCTTATAACTAGCATTTATGTGTAGCATTATCTATTTAATTTGCCAGGCTAACGTACCTCCTAATCCTACTTTTACACGTCTGTAAACTCTGTAATAACAACCCTGAGGTTATTAGATGACATAACATTTCCAGTATAGAAAATATTGTATTTCATTTACTACGAAATTGTGGGTAGAATAAAAACGTAAAAGCAGTATCTTATAGAACAACAAAACAATGGTTTAGTTATTAGGAAATGTATCTTTCGTACACGCGCGAAAGCTCGCGATTGCGAGGGCCAACTTACCGCACCCACTGGATTGTATTTTAGTGAATTAAGTCCCACTTAAGCCTAAGGCCGAGGGCGTAGTGCAACCGAATAGCGGCCTAAATTCACAACTACCTTACAAAGATCCTCATTAAGAATAAACGTTTCAGACCTAGTTATTTTTAAACTCCGACGCAAAAAGAGGAACCCCTCTTTTTATAAGTTTGACGTCGATGTCTGTCTGTCCATGTGTGTGTGTGTGTGTGGTGGTGGTTTTTAGCTATGTTTGGTTAATATCAGTCGAGCAGTGTAAGAGTATCGGCTCTTTTCCCAAATGATGTAAGGCATTTTTAGGGTATGATTACTGATTTTTTATTCTCTTTTTCGTTACAGAAACATTTGTGATCTCATTTTTAACCGACTTCAATTAGAATCAGGTTTTCAATTCCACTATATTTTTTTATGTTTGTTACCTCAGAAATTTCTACTGGGTGAACCGATTTTGATGATTCTTTTTTGTTTGAAAATTGGTGCTTCCCTTGTGGTCCCATTTTAATTTGGCCTAGTTCTTGAAGTCATTTTTTTTTTGGGAAAATTTTACAGTTATTTTTTTTCAGCTATTTGACGTTGAGGTTTCGGTTTTCACACCGCTTTCTACTGTGCTAAGTGTTGTGGGTTCGACACGTTTTTTTTATATATTTATGTTTTTATATGTCCCCAAATTTTTGTACTGGGTCTAGGGTTCTTTGTGTCTATTTCTTATGTACATATTTTTAAACTGCACTGTCACAATGAATATATACCCAATGCGGACGTTGCCATTATAAAACCAAAAAATATTCTAAAACTAAGCAAAAGGATTAAATAAGTTTTTTATCATATAAAAGTGAATGTACTTATAACTAAAAAAAAAACCTTAGTAACCTAAATCTTCAAGTGACTCGAATAGAACTATTTAAAGGAGTAAGTATCTCTTTTGTGCATTGTGGTTGTGCATAAACCTAGAATTTAAGAAAGAGCTTTTCAACTTTTTTTCATATAATTTAATACCAAATCGCCTCACGCCGTCTTTTGCACCGTGGCTTATACGTAGGCCGGATTGTTCGGGATTTACCAAGGAATTTGCCCGTGGTTCTAACGGGAAAATTAAGCTATTTTTTATATAATAAACGCCACCCAAATAAGTTTTTATATGATATCCTTGGGAGATATGAGGTTTTCTAAAATACATTAGCTTTACCACGTTTGTTCAAATTTTCTTTCGTGTTTTTGGGAGTTTTCCTTGTACAAAATAGCGGAAGATCGTTATCAATAATGGGTGGGATTATTTTATTTTTGTGATATTGTAAACGAAAACACAAGTCACCGATAGTGTATTGAACTAATTGATACCTACTTATTTATTTACATACTTATAGTAATAGCAGTATATAATGGTCACATGTCACTTGCATTTGTTGGTTCCCTTCAAGAGTCTAGTTAATAAATTCTTAGCGACCATTATTATTACAGCTGTGACCCCTAGTAGTTCTTACACTGTTACATCCATGTTGAAGATTAAAGGTACTCCTCTATTCTGGCTTCAAACCTAAACTAATACCTTGCCTCACTTCACCACACCTACAATTTTAACGAAAGAAAAGAATACAGCCATAAAGACCAGAATCTGTTGTTATAAAAAAAATATTACAGGACTATTCAATAACAGCCTGAGCCTAAAACTTGAGCGCTTATAACATTTATTTTACAAAATGGCGCTACTGAATATTATGTAATACCAACAATAAATAAATTATTAAATCGTAACTTACAGAACTTGGTCTGCTTGCCCATAGTCCAGGTGGAGTGACGATGATAGCTCACAAGAACTAAATGCGAAACTCCCAAAATCGACTTAAGTGGCTTGCAATGGCAGACGACTATGACTAGCAATGGACTGCAATAGGGTGATGATACTGATATATACCTTTTTCAAATTACATCTAATATTTGCAGATGCTAAGACAATTCAACTGTTACCTAACAAAGAGTTTAGTGACAATCAAGTAGGTACATTTGCACTGTAAAAGTCAACTTCATTTACAGGTTTCACAAATATTGGAAAGGGTGACGTCTTGCTGAACAAATTAGACAGTTCTTATTTGTTTAGGTTCTGTTTGTCGTAGACACTTAATTAGTCTCTGGTGACGAAAAATTGCTCCTTCCCAGTTCTGCGTTAGATATGTTTTGTTATTAAAAGAAAAACCAAGGAAAATAATCTGTCTGCTGTATTGATTCATTTCTTTTAAGCCCTGTGGTTGTATGTGTAACACGGTACATTTGTTTTTGTATGCAAAAGAAAAACATGTGTTTATATTTGGAAATTCTCTAAAAAAATACGAGATTGTAATTTTATTGATAAAAGCCTCTTTAAATCCAGCTACTTTCAAATAACTTTTTATACTTAAACGTAAATACTTTTTTATATTTTTTAATGATTGCTAATGTTTGATTATGAAACTATTTCGTAAATTGTTTTTAAAATGGTAGAACATTTTGTATCTTAGTAATTTCAGTTGCCGTCTCACTTGACAGTATATTTAAACAATAAGGTATGAGTGTTACCTTCACAATTGTAGAGTCCACGCCACCTAAATTGTCCATTGTTCTGCAATTTGTTCATGTCTCCACGTCGCCCCTATGGGAACACTGGTCATTATTTTGAACACGGTCTAGTACCACTATTCAAACAAAAATGAACCCTAACTTAACTGTATAAAGTCTAGCTAAGCTGCATGGAGCTCATTAAGCAAACTGATATAAATCCTTACTTCAATCTGTAGAAAACTGAACTCTATTGATTTGGTTTTAAGGATGTCAAAGCAAGTTTTAGTATTGTGGTAGTCGGCAAAGGATTAAGGAGCAGGAGGCTAGAGTATGCGGTGGCGAAGTGGTTGCTGTCGGCTTTGTCTTTGAAATTACTGGTCTTTTAAAACAATATTGTGATGGCACAGCAAGAGAGGCTTTAGATTAACGTTGTAATGAGGATATGAATTTTTTACTCTAGCATCTGAAGTAATCTATATAAGAAAGGAACCCTAAGTCTGATAGATTTTTCGGCAGTAAAAGGTGCAGTGTCTAAGATTTATTTAAGATAGTAACTTTGATTAAGATTGTGGTTAGTTTGTATCGTGTCGCTTCCCAATCCTTACAATTTCAAGTATCCATTGCTAAAATAATACTAGAAGTTATTTAAAATCCATTATTTTTATGTATAAATTAAAACGAGTCGTACATTTTTCTTCATTAAGCTTTAGACGTAACAAGTTGATGGGCATAATCAAATCGGTCGCGTTATACGCGGCCCACTGTCAACGAGTGACGTATGAAAATTTTTGTATGTAAAAGTACTCGTACATGGTTTTCGCATTTCCACATTCATTCGATTGTAAGGTTTGACGTGATTATTTTACATTAATGTGACGTAATTGCCAGAATAACCTACCAAAAACATGCTATATACGTATTCGTTCAATCTTAATGTATTACTTCTTAAGAATCTTAACTGGATGTGTTTTTTTATCATATGTTCTCAGTTGTCTGTTGAATAATTCTAATGTTATTTTTAGTCCTTTCCTCTAAACCAACTTCTTAAGTCCATAAAATCAATAAGCATGTGCTATAAAATGTTAATCTATATATAAATATAGTTCATAAATCAAAGTAGTTCACCTAAGAAACTGTAGACTACCACGTAAGAAAATATAGTTTTTATGCCCACATCTAAGAAGGAACCTTTTTCACCTGTAATAATTTTAATAATTTAATAATATGTTTATTTTTCCACCACAAAGAATACATTTATATTCGGCTCGAAGGACCAATTTCACTATTTCTAACAACGTGTATTTATATAATATATGTGCATATATATAGTATATAATATATAGATATATTTTATGTTTATATTAAAATCCGAACTAGCTTTCTAAACGTATAAAAGGTATTGTAGCAGCGTCATAAAATTTGTCTCACTATTTTCCATATTACAGTTGGAATACTGGGTAATATTGTAGTTCATTCTTAGTTTAAGCCACAGAGCAGATAAAGCACACTAATACTTAAACAAAGGTATTTGTTGGAAGCGCATGAACTCCACAAAGGACATTGCTTTTATAAAAATCTTAAGAATTTTGCAGGTTCTTTTAAATGGATTCTGAAAATAATACAGACCTGTTTTTCACGAAAGCCATTAGAAAGTGAAAATGTTCATACTTTGTACATTATGCTTGTATATGTTTTTCTTCCTACCTTTTATTTTATTAATATCTCAGGGGTTTGGTGATTTTTTCCTTATATGCCTTATCTTTTGTTTGGGAAGAATCTTGTCTTATTGTATCTGCGCACGTTGTACTGCTTTCGTTTATTTCGATATACAATGAACATGTTTACTGAGCTTATTCTTTCGGTAGGTATTAAGAAAATTATATGTTATTTGATTGAAAGAGCTTCATTGAGAGATAATCTACCAGTACCAATAAGCACGGTTAGCCCAGTGGTTCAAGCGGTCGGCACGGTGCTTTCTACTGCGCCAAGTGTCGTGAGTTCAAATCCTACATGGGAAAACCTTTTTGTGATTCACAAATTGTTGTTCTAAGTTTTGGTGTTCTTTGTGTCCATTGCATTTATGTCTGTAAAATCCCCCGCGACACGGGATATATTCCTTATGCAGGAATAGTTATTTCTACGTCATATATTTTTAAATTAATAGAATTAATAGGTAGTTAAGCCTGACCAGCTATGTCAGCATATTTCAGATATGAGTCGATCGATCTCGTAGTATTTAGACATTCTTTATTTCGTTGAGAAAAAAACGTAATTATATGCATTGTACGATAGATTTTAGTATTTATAATGTAGCTGTAAGTTGGTATAACCAGCCATACGTTTCTATGTAACATTAGAGTAGTAAGGAGCCTGAGCTCCCTACCTCCCCCTAATAAATACTGCTCACATCGTTACTCATCGACATTGTGATTTTTTGTGCCTATAAGTTCACTATATAGTCTTAAAAAAAAGGATTAAATAAACCAACTCACTTGCCCAAGGTGGAAGATTAGGGCCAGTCCTCCGGTCCTCCAGTCCTCCATAATATCTAAAGGACTGTTATAGTTAAACTATTGATGTGAAATTGTATTATTTGTTATGTGTCTAAATCATAATATGTGGAATTAAAATAGCATTTATCCTCAAAACTTTTACGTATGAGTTCTAACAAAATCTCAAATGCAATACTGTCTTAAAATATGAAATAGTGCAGTCAGCAGTCCCAGGTCTGTTTGAAAGTGTCCGAGCAAATAAACTTGAGTAGTCTGTGAACTTCACGAGGACATTTCATTATTCGCAGGTGTTGTAAAATATATATATTGGTATTTTATTTCAGAATTTCGTCTATCAGGAAAATAGTAAAAAGAATTGACTGCAGCAACATTTTTTCATTCTGATCTATCGTAGTCAACTTGCAGATTACTTGTTAAATTTCTCATGAAATAAAAGTAATGTTGTTTGTGTGTGTGGTTTTTACTTTGTAAATGTTACTGTAATTCAATATTCCCTAATTTATTAATGTTAGTTTAAGTGATTACTACAAACAGGTATGTCAAAAAAAAATACCCTTGCTGCATTACTATTATTTATCTTAGTAATTGGTCAACGTATCGTCACGAGAATTACGTTACGTTACGTTACGTTAAAAACAGGATTGGTTTATTAAAATAAAGTAAATACTTTATTTTAATAAAGCAATCCTGTTTTTTTGATAATTATTCGTTACTATGAAATTAACAATAAAAATTACGTTCATTCAAAGGAAAACAATAAAAAATCTACAAGCAAAAAAGTAATATTTCTACGTAAAATCAATTTACCGGAGAGCCTTTACCATATCACGGTAGAACAACACTGAGTACAGTTTTACGTCAACACCACACACATTTGTAACGTGATGCATTTTTCACTCGATGCCATTATGCGCTCACACGGAGCCAGTAATGAAGTGGCGCGTGACGTCACAACGACACAGTTCCACGTTACGTGATGAAATGACAAACTCGCAGATTAAGCGTTGAGGAAAGGCTTTAAAAATAAAGACTGAATTTGAGTGATTTTTAGTTTCTTCGTACTGAATTTCATAAGCTTTGCAAATAATTAAAATGAAATTAGCATTTAAACAAAATTTACTGTATATTAGACAGTTCTTCTATCTCGAATAGATCAAGGATAGTTGCTGTAAATAATGCCACTCTGTATGTATAATCAAACAAGCTGTTGTTGTATTTTAATGAGTGATATACCAAAGTATTTTTTTTTTTTTCATGTTTGACCCTGCCATGTTGACTCTACTCTGCCTGATGGAAAGCATAAGCAGAATCCAAGAGTGATGGTCACCATACTGCAAACGCAGACAATGCAACAATGCAGCATGGTGACCCACACCATGGCGGGCTAGTGATGCTTTCGCATCATTGGGCCTCCGATCTCGCACTCACCAACGAAACACGACAGCATGATCGCTGTCATTTTACGTTGATTTTCTGTGCGAGGGTAGTACCGCCCCGGTCGAGCCGGCCCGTTCGTGCTGAAATCAGCGTGGCTCTACTACCTTGAAGATTTCCTGATTAAAAATATGAAACTAGCTGAACCCCGCGGTGTCACCCGCGGTCATAGTCGTACTGCGGATAACACCGCGGGGCGATACTGGTCAAAAAAAGTAGTCTAAGTTACTCATTAGATCATCAGCTATCTGCCAGTGAAAGTCCTATCAAAATCGATCGAACCGTTCCAGAGATTACCGGGAACAAACAGACAGTAAAAATTGTAAAAAAAAATATTTTGGTACATGTACTGTCTATACGTACATATGCATTTATTAAAAAGCGATTATTGTAATATTATAAACAGACACTCCAATCTTATTTATTTGTATAGATTAAGTAACTTTTAAGTATAAAACTCGGGCACAAATACGTTTTCGAATATTTTTTTAGAAAATAGTAGAGCATTTGTTTTATGTTCGAAAATTGTTTACGTTACATTTTTCAGTTCCTTTCATTACCAATGTTCGCTTTGCAACCATAGACAACAAAAACTATATTACAAAGACTTTTTTAAGCTCTGGATTCTATTCTCTATCAATTCCGTAGGGAAATAAAGAGCGCTCCACACTCCTGTTATACAAGAGACAATGTGCCTGGGTCACAATACCGGCAAGTACAAATGCGTTCAATTAGCCTCTGCCTATTATGTTGATTGCGGCCACCACACGTGCTTCGCTTGGAATAAACCTTACGTATAGTATAGAGTGTTGCTTTGAACAGAGCTGTCTCTTAATTTTGCCGCAAATGAATGTCGCATTGTTTGAGCTCAGAATTACTTTGTTGATAAAAATCATGTAGGTGGAAGTAGTACTGCTAATTTAGAATCAGATAGTTTATTGAAGAGATTAACGCACAGCCCAAATCGCTGAACCTAGAGTCCTTAAATTTTGCATGTAGATTCTTTATATAACCTAAGTGAGCACTAAGAAAGGATGAAAGTCTGCGTGAGCGAAGACGCGTGCAAAAGCTAGTACACTATATAAGAACAGATACCTTAGTAGTAAGTAGTTATGAGTTTCTAGAAACATTTGCAATACCAATACCATTTTCAAAGTAGTAGAGCCACGCTGATTTCAGCACGAACGCACAGAAAATCTACGTAAAATGACAGCGATCATGCTGTCGTGTTTCGTTGGTGAGTGCGAGACCGGAGGCCCAATGATGCAGAAGCATCACTAGCCTGCCATGGTGTGGGTCACCATGCTGCATTGTTGCATTGTCTGCTTTTGCAGTATGGTGACCATCACTCTTGGATTCTGCTTATGCTTTCCATCAGGCAGAGTAGAGTCATTATGGCAGGGTCAAAAAAAAAAAAAAAAAGGCCAGCGGGTATCTACTCGTATGTATTGTCAGGTCTCTGTCTTAAAAAGAAATCTCCACCCTTCTGAATAAAGGAAACTGTTTAAAGTATCTCATGTACAATGCTGCACAAATGCATACACTCATAAATTGTATAGTAGATTACATAATAGATTGATTAGAAAGTGATTTAAAATAAATGTTTTAATGCATTTTTGGCCATCACAGAAATTGGTTATGCAATTTGGAGACTGAAAATGTGTCTAGAAGACAAGATAAGAAAGGTTCTATTTGGAAATCTGGTAATATTTAAATGAGAGCTTAACGGATTACTTTGGTGAAAAGAATTAAACCACAAGCTGGTTCAGGAGAAACCCACACCTGATCATGCTAAAAGTAAGTAATTATTAAGTGTAATACCTTAATTATCATTTCATCCATTTCAAGAATAAAACACGTAGAAAAAAATGCACACAGACTTCTATAATAAAAAAATGTCTAGTTTTTTTTCATAATTTCACTCATATTACTGTTTATGATTTCACTCTCCGACGCAACTTAAAATACTTTGTCACCTTTCTCAAGAATAGAATTATTGAGAACATTTTGAAATTGTGGCTGAAATTTCCAAAGATTAACGCTTTTCATTAAAAGGAAAAGCACTTAAATTATTTTTTATTATATTGTAAATTGAATTTATCCATCAATAAATCTTGATTATAACATTTTCGAGTCTTAATCAAAATACTGTTGGTAAAAATATGACGATAAGAGCTTTGATTTGATATTAAACTTTAATTTCATCGTGTTCAATATTTCTGAGAACAAGACTCAATATATTTTAAAGAAATGAATATATAAAGAGAAATAAAATTTGAGAGCGTAGTTTTTATTTAAAAGAAATGGCTATTTTCACATCTAACACTATCCACTTCACGAACAGAGCCATTGCCTAGATACTGAAACTTACAGCTATGTATATGGTGGCAAAAGATAACTTGGTAAAGGAACATAGATATAAAAGCATATATACCGGAATAGTCTTCTATGAGAATATTTCAACAAATAGATCTAAGCAGTATGTTATTTTAGAGTTTTAATTATAATTATGTTAATAATAAAGCTGGATATATATTAAACTATTAATTTAGCTGCTAAAACCAACGCAAAAATCAGGATCAGAAAAGAATTATGTATTTTCAATTATCATTCATTTTCGACTTTTTAATTACATATTATTAATCGTTAAAAACTTTTCTCCCGTCAAATACGGCCGTCACCACGATGTCCAATAGATATGTACTAACGGTCATTGCCAATATTTGGACGGCAACTAGTATTTTTTATTCCTATGAGATTATAGTGAAATGTAATTGTTGTATTCTTATTCCACTATTTTATATTCATATTTTTCTACTTTAAATTAAAACCTTTACCACTACTATAGTTAATTTATCTATATCTGTTATTTAAAACCATTGGTAGTATCTATCCTATCCATTGGGGGCTCATAGAAAGATAAAAACTGTTTTAAATCGGTCTGCTTGCTGATGAAGGCCCCACTCTTCATCAATAAGAAGAGTTCAGCAGTAATCAGACAGAAACGTTTTATCTCTATGCCTCTTTCAGTTCGAATATACATAGATCTTTGATACTGAACATATTTTTAGTTCTTAAGTCAGTATTTCACCCTCATCTCGGCGAATGTTCTCCCTTAGGCGTTGCACGGACGCTGTTTAAATTCCTACTGATTTATGTGTCTTGGTCACTGCCCTCTGGTTTTTAATTTAATATGTATTAAGTTTTAATTTTATATGTTTTAAGTTTTCATTTAAAGGTATGTATAAAGTTTTCTGTATTTTGCAGATTTCTATCTATTATTTGTACAAGATAATAGTCATATTTTGGGTTAATAATGGCGATGTTTTTTAATGTAATTTATTTCTAGTATATCTGTCATGGGCATGAACTACATTCATTCTCCAGAGGCGTAGAGCTATTTCACTAATTGCTAGAGTTTTTCTGTCTGCAGAAAGTAAAAAAAAAATTTCAAACACAAAAGATAGCCTCTAGGTGTTATGAACAATCTATTAATTTTGACATCTTTCTTAGCTAATTCATTGACAACAAATGGGCACTTAATTCAATTGCAAAGTACAAACAAAACATCATTCCTTGATGTTGAATCGATTATACAAAAATCGATTAAAGACCTCGTTACTGAGTTATTAATCGTTATTTACTTTGAGGAGTAATATTTGCCATCGAGCCGAGAAGTTTAATTTAGAATATCGATTACAAGGTTTAATTTATTGTGTTAGGTAAAGAGTGTCTTTGAAAGAGTAAAATGAAGTTATTAATGTCAAGTAAATTTAGTTTATAATTAACTGTTACACATTTTATTTAATTATGGTCTAAATACAATTCTATGCATTTCAAAATATATGAGTACAGACTTTATTTCACATTTGAAGTTACTGGAATGTATTTACGTATAAAATAATTATATTTACAATTTAAATGCATGTTTCTTTTTAACTGTTTATTATATTAGTATATACGAGGCAGACGAATATTTTAAACCGACTTCTAAAAAAGGAGGAGGTTCTGAAATCGATCGTATATATGTATATAGGTTTACTAGCTGCTTGTCGATTATTACAGTAAATCTCAGTAAAGTTTCATCCAAATCCGTTCAGTAGTTTTTGCGTGAAAGAGTAACAAACATCCATCCATCCTTACAAACTTTCGCATTTATAATACTAGTTGTTGCCCGCGGCTCCGCCCGCGTATATGTCGGTTATCGCGGCAAGTAGTAGCCTATGTGTTATTCTGATGTATAAGCTATATTACTGTAAAGTTTCATCTAAATCCGTTTAGTAGTTCTTGCGTGAAAGAGTAACAAACATCCAAACATCCATCCATCCTTACAAACTTTCGCATTTATAATATTAGTAGGATAGGATTTATAATATTAGTAGGATTAGTAGGAAGTAGGATTAGTGTGATGTGTGTTTGCGGATAACTTCGTCGTTTATGAACCGATTTTGATAATTATTTTTTTAACGGAAAGGAGATATCCCAACAGTACCGTGATACGGATTCTAAGATCCGATGATTTCATCCAAGAGAAATCGAGTCGATCCTTGAAGTCGGTTTTATTTTTGTCATAATTTTACTTGTGTAGTATTAACAAGGAAGTATTCTGAAAGCAAAAAAAAAGAATTTTCACCCCACTACCTCATTTCTATTAAAGATACTGCGCCCCAATTTCTCCGTGAAAATAAACATTACACCATCGTTAATTCATTTAGCCGAGAAGAAGTCACGCACGCTGTGGTCGCTTATTTGTGCAATGACGACGTGAGAAGAATCGGGCTGAGAGATTAATTCGCGAATAGTTCCCGACAACACCGCGGGACGTGATCATAATCCATTATAACCAGATTTGTTTACGCACGGTAATGTATTTACTCCAGAGGTTGACGAGAAAGGTAAAGTGGGTACTGTATTGGAATGTTTAATTAAAATTAGGCTAATTTTATAATATACTAGCCGACCCACGCAACCTCGTTTGCGCCTTATATTGCCCGTAGCGTGAAAATTTCCCCCGTTTTTAAAACATTCTTCTTTGTTGCTCCGCCCCTATTAGTAGTAGCGTGATGATATATACCTTATAGCCTTCCTCGATAAATGGACTATCCAACACTGAAAGAATTTTTCAAATCGGACCAGCGGTTTCTGAGATTAGCGTGTTCAAACAAACAAACAAACTCTTCAGCTTTATATATTAGTATAGATAGATTTTTGTTAGTTTCACCTTTAACTAGTAGAAGTTATTTCTAAGTTGTTCATATTCACCTCTTTATCTCACAGATGGCGTATAGGCGACTAAGTGATCAAATTATGCAGTACAAACTCAGTTTAAACCTGGGAGAGCCACGCTTCGGCATGACTGGGCCGGCTCGACCGGTGTGATACCACGGCCACACAGAAAACAGGTGTAAAACAGCACTTGTGCTATGTTTTACCGAATGAGTGAGGATACTCGAGGCCAACTCCTGACCGCCCCCCCTCTCCTCCCCCTCCCCATTCCCCAAAGTCCGGCTACGCACTTGTGCTGCGGGTGTCCAGCGGTATTCTATGTACAACATGTGCGTTAAGCTTAAATAAATAATCGCTTACCACCTGGCGATACGTCTGTTCGTTTGCATGAAATTCCATGAAAAAAAACACAATTTAACTCCAAAACTGAAACAAACGTTAGACCAAGCTGTTTGGCCAGTGCGGTATTGTAGGTAAAATCCTCCTTCATAAGGAGATGTTATGTGTGTAGGTTTGCAGTAAGCTGGCAATGGCAATTGATATTTTTTGTCACCGCGTCATGTATATTATACGAAAAGTTTTAGCTTATTCGTATAGCTTGCCGTCAACGAGATACGAGCCATCTTCGGTTTTGTAAACATTTTCAGATGATACTGAATAGAAGATGTTGACGTCCAAATGGATAAGACGAAGGAGCTACGGTAGGAAATACCACCGATCTTGAATGAAAATAGTGTACGAAAAAAGAATTATCTATCTATCTATGAACAAATGTACACACTGCTAGCTGTCGCCCGCAGCTTCGCTCGCATTTAATAAAAAGTATCCTATGTTACATCTAATGCCTCCAAGAATATGTGTACAAAGTTTCATGATGATCGGTTACAATCACATTTATAATATTAAGTACATTAGAAACAAAAAACATGTCAAAAATTATTTTTACGAAAATTAACGCGATCGCTTATTAAAAGGTATTACATACCTCTTATTTTCCTGACGTTTCGACCAGGTTCCACTGGCCGTGGTCACAGTCTGACTGGCTCAGCGGCGCACACTGTTGATATATCTTGGAACGCGAAAGTTTAAAAGTTAATAAAAACATGTCAATTACATCATGCAAGGAATGAGCTGGGTAGGTATTCAGGGAAAAAATAAAATTTCACTTTTGTATTATTAGTGTAATTTAATCGTATTTTTAATAATCATTTTTGATCGAAATCTGTGCTAACCAGGACTAAATGAAATTTCAAAAAGTCCCTTCACACCCTAAATATAGTTACCCCTCTAATTTATTCAGAAGAGAGAATATTAAAAAGAACCTCGACCAATGGGTATGACAACATAATTAAAATTATTTATCACCATTGTCATTCATTAACGAAGGAAGTCGACGATTACAACTGAAATTGTTTCAAAAGGGAAATGGGGTCATCCTTTTGTTATCTTTGGGACCCTGATTTTTCTAACCAATTAAACGGTCGGATATTATCTTTTACTTGCCGTGTCTTTGTTGAAATTTAAATTGTTTGTGATAATTTATTTTCTTTTTTCATTTTTGTGCGTTAAAATTAATTCTTTATTCGTACTGTTGAGTAATATTTTATGTGTTTGATAGCTGTTATTTGTTTGTTACAAATTTGTACAACTCATTTGTGTTGGTAACGTTTTGATGATTATTTATTAAATTTACGAATAGTTAAGAAAAGTGACTTTAAAATACATAAATTGCATTATAACTCATATCAAATTCAAATTCTTTATTGTAGTTATAAACCTTATACAATAGTCATTAGTGTGTATTAAACAACTTTACATTACTTGCTTAAAACTAAGGTGTCCCAATTGAAATATTTATAAACAGTATATTTTAGGCTATTTTAGGCAAAGTATCCGTACCCTCTGAACTAGTTGAGACTGTGACTCAGAAGGTAGCTGTTCATTCAGGCTAATAATATCCTAAATTACAAAAAAAACGAATATGTGGAGAGGCTATAATTGTTTACTCTAGCTAGGTTGAAGCATGAGCTGGGTGAATATAAATTCCAATTAAGTTGCTACCAGGAAGGATTCGGTGTCCTCGTAGTTTAATGTTTTAGGTAGTTACCGATGGGGTACTATACTAAAATACATTCTGGAATTAAACTCACTTGTACTTATTCCACTATTTTTATTGACTTTAATCTTGACTGGTTTCGCCCCATAGCATTATTAAATGATCATCAAGAGTCAATAATCGAAGGTATAAACTATATACTATGTTGCATTAATCATTGATTTACAAAACACTTTTATAGAAGTCTTTCCAGAAATAACTGTTTTTTCCCAAGTGTGAAATTGTTGCCGTTATTGGCTACACCTCAAGGGTTTAAGTTTTACATCGTGGTATTTTTTGAGCATCGAGTTCACAAGTTTACGGTGGATACTATGGAAGGTTCAATAAGGAAAGTAATGAACACAAAACGTTAATTATTTGTACGACTTTAACTAAGAGGTTAAAATTAAATTTAAGTATAAACAATATCTGCAAACATGTCCACACGAGAATGTCGTTCAAAGATATTATGGTCATGAAATTCACGATTGAGTCTGCGGTTTCATTGACGATACAATTGAATCTTAGTGAAATCAGCGACAGCTGCCAACATGTCGTTTAGAGAAAATTGTTAGTATAAATTACTAGCTGTTGCTAACGGCCTCGTTGTCATTGCTTTTTCTAACTTTATAAATCGAGTTTCTAAAATCATTCATCCAGTATTTTTACTTTACAGGGGTAAAACTTCCAAAAGTCCTTTCCGAATGGGTGCTAACCATGTTAAAATATCAGATGCCAATTCAAGCCTATAATCCTAGTTTAGAGTCTTCATGTCAGTTATAGCAAGTTTTTCTAAATATTTAATAAGATAATCAAGGTCGAACTTCCTATTTCACTTTTTTTATTATTTATGTTATATAGTAACCAATTTTTAATGTTGTTAGAACAGAATAGTTCTGAAACTCTTTCTAAACATTACTACATAAGCGTTTCTAAATTATCTATTAACGAGATGATTTAATGTTCAAGATGTACTTCTTTTAGGAAATTTGATAGGAACTAAAAATGATTACGTAAAAGTAAATAGGTAGAGCTATTATGATTTTAGGTGACTACTCAAAGCAGTATAATAAATATGGTAATACATTTCTTTGCTTAAATAAAAATTGAAATTCTTAAGAAAGAAATGACTTAGAGTTTTGAACAAATGCCGTATGTAGTGTAGCTTTCGAACAGAATAAACGAAACTAGGTCGATAGCCAACCAAAGGCTAGGGAATCGGTGACATCACTAATGAGGCCAGCCAATCAAATCCAATTAAAGCCATTAGGGTAACCATTCAAGCTTTGAGAACTCTTAAAAGCAACGCTTTATCTTGAACTGAAAAAACTAATATAAAATTATAAGCTATTTGTACAAACATGGGTATTACGTATTCAATATCGTTCTAATGTGTTTGCCCGTTACGGCTATAGATACAGCTTCAAATTTTAAATAAGAAAAATATACATAAAAAAATGTCATAGTGTTTTCCAAGTGGCCGTGATATCACTGCAGTCGGGTTAGTCCACTTATAAGTATCCAAAACATTGTTTCTCTATGGTATTATTATATTTAATTAGTATTTTTAGTTACAGAAGAAAAACTAATTAAAAACTCAACTCTGAGAGGAACATTCGTCTTTAATGTCGTTAATCACAACAGTGTATTGCATTTTTTTTTATTCCTCTTTTTAATAGTTACAGAATGTATAAATAATTGGGTTTATATGGGGCTTATAATGTAGTAATGTATGTACTACGTTTGTCCCGTTTACTTAAAGATTTTTAGTAACCCTAATTTCTAAGAGCACTATCCTAGAAGTCTGACAATGAACCAGCTTGGTCGACGAGACCTTTCTGTAAAACTAACAGCAAATTATTCCATATAATACAACACTACATAACCAATTAGGTAAACCGGCAAAAATCTAAGATCATCGACATAGTCCACAGGCTTATCAAGCTGCAGTGGTTGTGGGCTGGCCATTTTATCCGCGGAAATGACAACCACCCTGGTTGTTGTGAAGTGGAGACTTCGTCTTGCCAAATATAGTGTAGGACAGTGTGCCAGGTGGAGTGACGACTTGTACAAGATGGCTGGTAGGAGCTAGATGCGAGAAGCCCAAAATCGATCAGAGAGGTGTGCAATGGGAGAGTCAAAGAACGGTAATAGGCTGATGATGTCCATATAAGTAAGCCTCACCAGAACTAAAAAGGCATACATTTGTCTACATCCACTTAAACAGACAGATTTTCTTAAACAAACTTTACAACGGGAAGTGAAATTCTAACTAAAATGGGAAGTGAAATTGTAACTAAAACTGCCCGTTGAAGCGAGCTGCGCCCTACGATAAGTGCCATAACAGACAATTAAACGTTCAGGCCATAGCTTCAGCGAGAGATTAAATTTTAAGAACCATTGAGCTAAAAAAATGTTTTTGTTATTTGAAGTCTGTTTTAAATCGGTTTAAGATGTTTACAAGGTTTTTATGATCCTTTTTTTTGTTAAATTAGAAGGAAGGACAAGGTAAATTACTTTCGTGGCCAATGAACGCCCATCACTAAGTCACAACTTTTACAAATGTGTACATTGAGCATTTATAAAATAACAGAAAAGATTATAACAAATTGAACAATTGAGCAGAGTTAACGTTATATGTTATCAATGACGTTATTTGTCCTGTAAATAAATAAATTTTGCTCGCTGTCGACTCGGCATTAAAGTTTGTATTGAATTTGGATAATCTGTTAAATATAATTGATATTCACCACCTGCGTTAAATCAACCAAAGGTTGAGTTAATACGTCGATGTATGGGTATTAAATACTCAAATCGATTGCTCAAAATCCAATGATAAATAGTACATAAACAACAAATAAAACTAATAATTTTAGTACTAACTGGTATTATAAGAGCAAAAGTATGATTGTTTGTTCGAGGACACAAAAATATATAAATTTGAACATAACTCCGTCTGACTATCCATTACGCCTTCACGGCTAAACCACTGTAACCGTTTTTAATAAAATTTGGTATGAAGATACTTTAATTCTCGAGGATATAGGACATAGGTTACTTTTTATACGATAGCTGACATACACGCAGACTGGGCCGCGGGCAATATACAGTAACTTATAAGCTGCAAGAAATAGAAAAAGGTATAGAGTAGGTAGAAAAATAGACAGATATTTTTCATTACTCTTTATTGCACACCATAATTTGCAAACACACCATGTAAAAATACAAACAAAAAACAGTAACACAATAGGTTACCTTGTCGCAGTCTGCGATCTCTTACAGACTATATTTCGATTGACTATGTTTTGACAATTAGGATACTTAGAACTGAGAAAAAAGAAGTACTGTTTCCGAAAGATAAATTTACACAAAGTTACGGGTGAAATCCAGTGAACAATATTAATACATCTAGCTCAGCCACTGTTGAAGAGTGATTATATCATATATATCACCGGATTCAGTTATTTTTTTACACTGTTAAGGTATAAAATCCTTATGTAATAACATTATTTATTATGCAGTTAGGTTACCTGAACACTTTTGCATGTCAAATTCTTATTGGCAGATGACTTCGGCCTTTCCTAATTGGACTAGTCCTGGAGGGAAAGGACGTAATAAATTCAGGGATTCAAACCAAAAGAATTTTGGAATGCAAAATGTTTATGGTATAGGGGGCAAACAAGCAGAAGGATAACCTGATGGGAAGTGACAACCTCACCGATGAACACCAGCAGCTCAATAAATACAAGTGTTCTGCCACTTTTAAGTACCTCCCCTATCCTAGAATCAGTGAGAGGAGAGGTTTTGAGCTTCGGTTCCCTCATTCACTCAACCTCACTCACTAACGGCCAAACGAGTTGGTATAGGTTTTCTTTTAAGGTTTATTTCCTTTTGCAGTGATCACATTGTCCTTGTAGTTTGTTCCTTTAGTCGTCTCTTCGGATACATGTGGAACGAATAGGAGTGACACTCCGTACTCGAAATCCATCACCACTCGAATAACTTGGTGAAAGGCATCAAAACAATTAACTAACACCAGTCTTGGAGAGGCTGATGTACCACCATAGTTACTAAATTTCTACTTCTATCTTTCAAAAAGACAATAAAGTTCTAAAAGTGGGCCAATAGCGCCCCAGATATAAACAAACATACAATTCTGTATAAAAATCACTTTGATAAATCGCCTATAAAACATTTTATATATTTTGTTTACGCAATACTGGTGTTTCGTCAGCCGCAGGCTATAAAACCTAACGAAATTTATAGATACATCGACAAAATATATGTTTCATCAAACTGTAAGTTTACATAGGACAAAAAATACAGAAGTAAAATGATAAAAGGAAATTTCATACATTATAATAGTTTGATAAAGATGTTCAGTAATAATACCATGACATATCTCACACACGGCAGCCTGATTTCAAAATTAGAACAAGCTTGCTATGGTAATCTATTTCATTTTTTTTCCTGAAGATTTTCAATTGTTTCTTTCGAACGAATAGATACATATTATACAAACAAATTTTCTTCTTCTTCAGCCTGTTAACGTCGACTGCTGAACGAAGTGCACCTTCAAAGAGCGCCAACCAAACCAGAGTCCGCATCCATCTGCTGCCAGCCATTTTCATCAAGTTATCTCTCCATCGTGCCGCATGACGTCCTACATTTCTAATATATAAACATACATATATATGTTTAAACACGTACATATTATAATATAAATAACATCTATCGATACAGTAAACATGATCTTCTTTTCTTCTTCTTCTTTCTACTTACACAATATTTCTTCTCACACCTCTAGCTTAGCGAATAGGTTTTCACATTAACTTGATAATAATTCATGACTTCTTAATTTGTGTTTAAATAAACAATCATTTAGATCCAGGACCTAAACTAAAATATACATAGATTTACTCGTTTTATGTCTCCACCCTGGAGGGAGAAAGCACTAACAGTAATCCTAATCCAATTTTCCTCAGCTCTCATAGCCACACAAAACCACAATCTCTTTATTAGACTCCTGTTTAATTTTCAAATGGTACAAGCTATATAGCATTAAGAACCTAACGAACGACAAATGATATGCATAATTAAATTACTTAAACTGTTAGAAGGAATTCGTTAAAGTGACACAAATTGATTTTAATTATAGTACGGGGCGTACTGCTATACTTGAGCAAGTCATTTTATCCCGGCTGAAAACCATAATAATAACAGTTTTCCACTAATACATAATAACTGCGAACGTCAGCTGCACCGACAGCAGTGAAACTAAAAGGGGCAGCATGAAAAAGTCATTGGTAAACAATCCGCTTGGAAAAAATTTATACCAAGCGAAAATCTAATAAGCAATAGTTTTGATCCCATTTCTTACAAAAATAATCGGCAGCTGTATTGATGAGGGTGGATTGAATGTCAGTCACGTGCATAAACCGCATTGAAAATTTGTCAAGTAAAGTAATTTTACACCATGAAATCTATATATGAATTTTTTTACACTTTTAAAATAGTAAAGAAAATTGTCAGCTGTATATATGCTGTTCATTCGGTACAAAATTCCTAGATAAATTATAGCCCTACCTCCCATGCTATTAAGACTGTAATCTATTACAGCTTTAATGCCATTTAATTATTTTGTCTCATACAATTACTTTTAACACATCTTACAATTAAATTATACGATATTTCGACATCACTTAAACTTTCTCAGACAATGTGTCAATATTAATTTTCTTCAAGTTACCTAATATTGGAACATGGAATAGAATAAACTTTATTGATTTCTTTTATACGACTAATGGAATAGACAATTCGACGAATATGTATAAATGTGTTAAAAACTATTTCTCTCAGACAACCTTTGGATATCTTAGGAATAAATCGACAAAGACAGTAACTTGTCTTACAATTTACACCAATAGTAAAAATTTCAACCAAATTCTGTCATATTAAATAAAACTATTATCTATCTTTGAAATACAATTTTAACATAGACTGATGATTAGACAAGAATATAAATAGTAGAATAAATTAGAGCAGAATGGAATACAAAGATATTGAATAGATTAAGGACCAACAATAGGAACGCAAGCTACCTTTTATCCAGACGTATTACTCCATGGGGCTGAGAAGAGTCAGTTTGGAAGGCCTCATAATAGAAAAAAGTTATTGCTAGGATCCTCACTCCTAAAAGACACAAGACACAGACCTCTCCTTAGGAAGGAGGTGGGCACTAAATAATAACACGGTTAATAGTGTTTATTGTAGTCCTCTGTAGGCAGCGTCTAAGTCACTGTAATCTTTCTTTATTAGTCAGGCATTTCAAGACCAAGATCAGCTGAATTGGCCCAGCAGTTCTCGACTCTTAGCGGGACGGGCGAGCGGCAGTTGATTTTTATATATATATTAGAAATTTGTATCATTAATTTGAATTGTATTACTTTTATTTATTTATCTTTATTGTACACACATAATAGACATAAAAAAAGAGAATAACAACATACGAACGTGACAATTGGCGGTCTTATCGCTCATGGCGATCTCTTACAGACAACCTTTACATGGATAATTAAACAATGAAAAAATTTAAGGTAGAATAGTAGGGTGCACAGATTTAAAATTTTATAGCAAACAAAGATAAAATCATTAAAGTTCGAAAATTATAGCATTCACACACAAATAAACATCTAATCACATTACTCATATAAAATACGAATACATACATACATAGACTAAAATTTAAACAATATTTAACAAATTATTATAATGACAGATAATAATCCTTCACTAGCTTTTTAAACACAGGTAAGGTTTTGGCGCGACGGATTGTTTCGGGCAAATTATTCCAGAGTCTTACTGCTTGCACAGCAAAGGATTTATCTGAAAACCGGGTGGAATGTTTTGGCACTTCAAGTTTTAAATTCTCCGATGATCTCAGGTCCCTACAGTGAGTGTTGTGTAAGAACTGAAAGCGTTCTTTGAGATATGAAGGAGTGTGAGGAAGAAACAGAATACTGTAAAGAAGAGAAAGAATATGAACATTCCGGCGAAAGCGTATTGGCAGCCACTTGAGTTTAGAACGAAACTCGGAGATATGGTCATATTTGCGTAATCCAAATATGAATCTAATGCAGAGGTTTTGGAGTCGCTCAAGTTTATTTAGTTGGTCTTCGGTGAGATCCAGATAGCTGACATCACCATAGTCAAGGATAGGAAGAAGAAGAGATTGTGCGAGCGCAATTTTGGTATTTGTGGGAAGGAAGTTACTTAACCTTCGCAGAGAACCCGCTGCCGCAAATAGTTTGCGGCTGACCTCCGCAATCTGGGAGCCCCAGGATAAGTACCTATCCATATATATCCCCAAGTTTTTGACTTTCTCACTGTATGGGATAATCGAGCCATTGCAAACAACGTCTGGTATTTGTTGAAAATTTATTCTACAGTGCATACCAGGACTTCCTACTATGATGACTTGTGTTTTGGTTGGATTCACACTTAGTCCATACTGCCTACTCCAGTCACATATTCTCATTAAATCTTTATTGATGATATTCACTGCTTCTGTTAAATTATCTGGAGTACCTTGTATATAAATTTGAAGATCGTCTGCATAAAGATGGTAGGAAGAAAGTAATTGATTTGTGATTGAGTTAATAAAAACTGAGAAAAGTAAGGGTGATAACACGCCGCCCTGAGGTACGCCCGCAGATGTAGTGCACCAAGAGGAGTAAACATTTTCAATACAAGCACGCTGCTGGCGACCATACAGGTAACTACGAAACCAGTCAATTGCCGATGGAGATATGTTAAGAGAGCGCAGTATACTTAGTAACACATCAAAATCCACAGTACTGAAGGCGTTGCTGAAGTCTAGCAAGGCAAAGATCGTTAGCTTTCCTTTCTCCATACCCGATCTAACATCATCCGTAATATGGACTAGAGCTGTGGTAGTACTATGGCCTGGGCGGAAACCTGATTGGAGAGGATTAAGGAGACAATTTCGGGAGAGAAATGAGCTTAGCTGTCTGTAAGTCAGACGCTCGAGGACTTTGGAGAGAAAAGGCAGGATAGAAATGGGACGGTAATCTGAAAAGGAGGAAGGATTACATTTCTTAGGAAGGGGTATAACTTGAGCCAATTTCCATGCGGATGGGAAGATATTGACGGATATAGAATAATTAAGGATATGGCAAATCACGGGTAGAATTTCATTTAGGATGGGAAGAATCATATTACGGCCAATGCAATCGCTCCCCACGGCATTAGAAGTTATTGACACTATGCTCTTCCTCACATCACATGCAGCAAATTGACTGAAAAAGAATGGGGAACAGTCGGGAGTCGGCAGGGAAGAAAGATAATTTAGCGTCGCATCCTTGGTAGCCCCTCCATAATCGGAGGAAGCAGAAAAATGGGAATTTATGGAATCAATATCAATATCTTTTGAAGCATAATCAGGACGTGGTTTGCCGACCCCTAATGACCTGAGAAATCTCCAAACCCTGGCAGGGTCACCATCATCAATAGAATTGTGGATATGTCGGCGCTGAGCATTCCTACACATCTTGTTGCAGCGATTTCTAATGAGTACAAAATTTTCCCAGTTTGTTGCTGTGGGGTGACTTTTATACCTAGATTGTGCTCTTGACTTTTTTCTTTGTACCGCCCTTATCTCTTCTGTGAGCCAAGGCGCAGGTAGGTGTCTTACCTTTTTCTGTCGTATCGGTGCATGCTTATCGAATAGGTACATAAGGTTATTTGTGAAGTGATTAACTTTTTCATCGATGCAGTTAGAATTTAAAAGCAAACTCCAGTCGATGCTACCTGCGTCTCTGCGAAGATCTTGGACATTCATGTCACGAAAATTACGGTGTGATATGATTTTGGATTTAGGTTTAGGAGTACGAGTGAGATAGGAAAGAAAGAGAAGATCGTGATAAGAAAATGAATCTGCAGGACATTGACCGTATTTGGCAACATGGTCTATAGAGGATACAAATATGAGGTCAAGGAGAGATGGATTACAGTTTGGTAAATTATGGGTCGGATTTAAAGAGAGAATGGAAAGGTTACTGGATTCAATAACAGATCTAAGGATAGCAGAACGGGAATTGTTTTTGAGTAAACAGGTGTTAAAGTCACCCATGACTATGGTATGACTGTACGAAGGATTTAGATTTTCCAATAGTAGTTCAAGGGAACTAAAATAGTCTACCCGTAACGAAGGACTATAATATACACCGAGAAGGATCTTTGTGTTTTGAAGTAATATTTCAACAAATAAATGCTCACCAGCATTTGAGGGAGGGGGCTGTGATGACATATTTATTACGGAAAAGGGAATGTGAGATCGGATATACATGGCAACCCCACCGCCACGTCCACAAGCACGATCATTCCTTACCAACTGAAAGCCCGGTAACGAGTACGATACTGTGGACAGACACGGTTTTAGCCACGATTCCGATATAAGAATTGCGTGAACATTTGTACAGTCGAAAGATGTCAGCAAATCAGAGAAATGTGCCGGAATGCTTTGGGCATTAAGATGCACAACATTGAAGTTCCTGGGAACATCAGAGAAGTGACCCGAGATAGTCTCTGCTAGTGAAGGTACACTAATGAAACTGGCGTCGTCACTCGATGCCGAAAAATATTCTTCAGTATCGCTATTGGTGACAGATGACACCATCAGTGTATAATATTCAAATTTAGTATATACCAATAAATATATAAATAATCAAAAATTAAATAAATATACTATATAACGCAAAAAAAAAAAAAAACAAAAAAATCCTTTCTCAAACTTCAAATAAACCATTCGTCTGCCGGTTGACGTTACTAAAAAGAATCAATAAATACTGGAAGAAACATTTACAAAAATACAGTTCAAGAAAACAAGTTCAAGATTGCGATCCAAGAAAACAATTCTTGGCAACATATGTACATTGAATTTATATGAACACAAAAGGAATATGTAAGTGGTGGAAAAATGTAAATACAAAAAGACTGGTGTCCAAATCAGTGAATCAGCAAAACTACTTGAAAGAGATGTACTGGAACGCAATCCTGCCGTCACATGTGACAGTTCACTGTTCACTGTGACGTTTATCACATTAATCAAAACTAATGAAAACAATAATTAATAAAAATAGGGTAAACGAATCATTATGTAGCGTAGGCACAGGCTCAAGCTTACAGTGTAAAGGTAAGGTAGTATAATATCTAATGACACCGATTGGGTAGGTACCTATACACATAAATCCTCACTGACAATATTGTAAACATTTGGATATTAACAATGAACAGTAAGTATTATTTTCTAGCGGTTCGCCTGGTTTTAATTACAGTTGCTTTAGCGGCTGTAGCTGGCTTAACCACATTGTCACAAATAGTGTCCAGTTCAGTAAATGTGGTTATACGGTGACGTTTATTATCAGAACCCATGACATAGATAATTCCCTCTCGGGTCCAACATTTGGTTACGCCGAACCTCTGTCGTGCAGACATAAACAGGTCGTGTCTTGCTTTCGTCAAGAACTCTGATATGGTCACCCCGGTACCCTTCAAGTTCGTTTTGGCGAACCATACAGTATCCCTGGTTTTAGCCTGTTGAAATTTAACAAGGATAGGCCTAGGTTTATTGGGTGACGAAACCTGGCCCCTCCTATGACTTCTCTTTATACAACTTGGAGAAATACTGCTCACCTTACATTTTTCCCCGATGATTTTGTTTACCACAATTGCAATGTCTTCATTTTTTTCCTCGGGTACACCATGAAACAGTAATATTTTTCTTCTACTCCGAGTCTCCATGTTGTCTGCAGACTGAGCTAAAAACTGGACCTGCCGTTGGATGTCATTAAGAGCTTTCAGTACAAACTGCTTAAAAGATGTAAATTCTGCTTGGAGATTGGCAGAAGATGTGGATGAGCTGCTTTCCTTTTGGAGCTTGTCCCTTGTTTCAAACTCAGTCATACGTGTGTTAAATTCGACATTCATGTCGGCGATGGTCTTCAACAGGGACTCCATACCGCTTGTAATAATATTGATGGGTTAGTGGAAATAACACTTTCACCGGCAGAGGAATATTTCAGTTCCTCAAATAGTACATTAAATGTTTTTTAATAATATATTAAACTTTTAAGTTCGTGTCCTCTTTTATTTGTAATTTTGTTGTGCCCGACAGGGTTCATAGTGGAACAATTTGAATTACTGTAAGACCTTGTATACCTATGTGGTGCAATAAAGTATTGAGTATTTATTTTATAAAAAAAATTTGAGCCACTCTAACCTTTGCTTCATTTAATAGCTTTCTTTTGTTAAGATTTAGTTCACATTGCCTTCTAACTTCTACAATATAATATATGTATAACCTTTCTTGTACGCAAAATTATAATTGTCACTTGTTGGTTTCCTGGAGTAAACAGTACAATCTCAGTTGCCGTAATAGACATGGAAATATTTGAGTGCAATTCGCTGACGAGACGGACCAATGAATACGGAATCGCCACTCTACCTACAGATGAGTCAACTCTCAACACTTGGTCAATTATGTTTTCCAAAACATATGATTTTAGGATGAAGCCAGATTGTTTACTTCTTAATGTTACAAGTTAATTCATAATATTATTCTGTGAGAAAATTGTGGATAATGCATAATTATTCCTTATTTACCAATAATTGTAATAACAAGATCATTATAATCATCTATAAAGCAGGAATCTATCTTGACTGCTGGTCCGCAGGTTGTCGATTCGATGTGTGTGTTATGAGCAGGATCATTTTTTCTGTATCTGAGTGTAATATGTGTGTATTTAGTTAGATTTAAGTATGTTTAACAGCAGTTTGGTTACATAGTACTTATATTACATAGTAAAGATTTTGCCTACTTCGCCTAATAGGCCTATATATATACATCGCATGTTCACTGTATTTCTACACATATGACATGAAGCAATAACTAACTTTTCGTGTGAATAATTAACACTCAAATTTGTTGAAGTTGTGAAGAGTACCTTCAGCAGTTTTATGTCAGAAAAATTGCAGCACATTTATTTATTACTAGCTGCTGCCCGCGGCTCCGCCCGCGTGTATGTCGGTTATCGTGGCAAATAGTAGTCTATGTGTTATTCTGATGTATAAGCTATTTCAATGTAAAGTTTCAATCAAATCCGTTTAGTAGTTTTTGCGTGAAAGAGTAACTAACATACACACTTACAAACATCTTTATAATGTTAATGTAATTGATGATAAAAACAGTTAAACAAACAAAAACATAATACCATGTATAATTTAACATATAATATATTTGGTGCTAGACGCATTTGAAAAATATAACAGCCTGACACTGACAACTTACCTACCTACAACCTATGTAATGTAATTAAAATAAAAACGAAGTTTGTACGTGGAATTTCGTACGTGTAACTTCTAAAAAAACTGTCCTTAACCTTAGTCCTATATTACTTTTAGTAAAATGCGTTTTTAGCTAATTGTAAATGCCTTGAAAATTCGCAAAACGGACACAACCAACATCGTCGTCTGCCCTCACTCGTCAACCTACCTACCCGCGTTCGGGTAGCGCACTCAGCGATGAGCAACCTATTCCCCGCGCCAACCGCCATGCGCCATCCTAATATCACGCACTCGGTTTGTCATTATCGCAACTATTAATTTTAATATTTATTTATTTGTCTTTATTTGTATGTATTTATTTGTATAAATATTTATTTGTCCAAATGATGTAGCGCAAAAGATATATTTAATTTACTTTAAATACCAGAAGCGATAAATGTGTCCATTTTCATTTAGGAATCAACTTTTTACTACCATACCAAATGTGCATTTGAAATAAATCATTAATTTTTATTGTAGTTATGGTTCACTATGTTGGCTTTAATGGCTTACACATTTTAACTATAACGGCTTTTAAGATAAATATTTCCATCAAACATTACATATGTAAAACTTTAGCGATTTTGGCGGCGCACGCCAGTATAGCTCACAGATGGTAGATTTTTTCTACTACCTACTTGACACTTATCGTCATATTTTAGAGAATTCACACACTATCTTTATTATTTGTAGCCTATGTGTTATTCTGAAGTTTATGTTAAATTACTGTAGTGTCATTCAAATCCGTTCAGTAATTTTTGCGTGAAAGAGTAACAAACATCCATCCATCTATCCAACCATACATCCTTACAAACTTTCACATTTATAATATTTGTAGGATTAAGCAACGCTATGATCCGTTGCACTTTGCAAGACTTTCTTTGTATTTCTCAGAAGACAGTAAATCAGGTATGGATTTTCTTCATTGTGCGTATAAAATCTAAAATCCGAGGCTCTCTCGTAATATACCTACCTATAGGTATTTGTGTAATCTCTAGTTGATACTTAGCGGATAAATCTCAAAGTATTCCAATACTTTATTTAATAAAAACTATAATTAATACTGAGCAAGTTTGCAACAAAATGTCAACAAATGTTTAAAAGGAAGATTCATGCTAACCGAAAGGGGGTTAAAAAATCTTTTTTTTTATACTTCCGCATCCCGGCAATAAACTCTTAATATGTAGTAGTGGTTTTTTTTTCCCGATTTCAGAGCTCGAACTCACGGTAATAATTATGACTATTCCTTTTTATATATGTATTCCCTAACCCTGTATAAGCATGCAATTTCACTGATATGTCCACATATTGTGACAGTGTTACCTTTATTTAAAGAGCTTAGCTGTATACTATGTTATGTGTAATGCCATTGGAACAATATAAGAACATATTAGCAGCGTCGCTCCCCTCCCCGACAGAGCCACATAGAGCTTACCGTTGCTGAAACAGATCGTGGTGAGGTCTATGCCTGCGGTGCGCAACGTCTGACCGTCTTGTTTATCGTCATCGCAAAGCATAGACTCACATACTCACCAGAAACGCGGAAATGGAAATAAACTATGGATGGGTCATCCTTTAAAACATCCTTTAAACAAAATAATTGAAGTTTCTCGCAGATTGCACGAAGCAAAACTAACATTTTTTTTTAAATTTTTTTTGCTACATAAACGCCTTGTGATTGGTTGCAACTCTGGTGACGTCACATGCTAATAAAAGAAAAATTCCTCTATTGAATATTGTTTGCGTTTTATGTTTTCGCAGTGGTAGTAATCGATCTGTGACCTATTTCTGCAGTACTTTTTTTAATAAACTATTTATTAAGTGGTTCGAAACAAAAAGGAACCAAATTTTGTGCGTGCCGATAACAGCAACCTACATAAGATAGACGCTTTTATGGTTGCACTTTTCTATCTATACAAATAAATAAAATTGGAGTGTGTTTGCAATATTAAAATAACCGCTTTTTCCTAAATGCCTATGTATATATTTATACATGGTACATATACCAAAAATGTAGTTAAAAATGTTTTTGTCTGTTTGTTTCTTTTGGGTAATCTCTGGAACGGCTGTACGGATTTTGACTGAACTTTCACTGGCAGGTAGCTGATGATCCAGGAAGTAACTTAGGCTACTTTTTTTTAGACTAACTTTGTCCCGCGTTTGGCGTTACTCGTGGTACAACAATAACTGCGGGTTACACCGCGGGGTTCAGCTAGTACATAATAATAACACTGATAACTATGCTGCAGAACTGAAAAATGTTAAAGCAGCTATGTTGCACTTGCATAGTACAACATAAAAATTGTTTCTGTAATAACCTCTGGAAAAATACATTCATTGTTTTTGTAATATCTAATTTACTTTATGTAGGTAGGTATATCTCAATGCTTTTAGGTGACATTTGGAAATGTTACAAAGAGTGATATTTAAAGATGTTATCTGACCCGACGAACTTCATACCACCATATTTTTCTTTCGTTACCAGCTACCCATGGGTAGGGTGCAGTCATGGACAAAAAAACTTTTTCCTTTATTTTTTAATTTTTCTTGTACACAAACCATGTCCTAAGAATAACTAATACATAAAAATATATATAATTTGGTGTAGCCGATCGAAAGTTATGTGCGTACATACATTTCTGCGTAACGCCGCGGGACAAAGTTGGTCTAAATAAAGTGGCCTAAATTACTCCCTGGATCATCAGCTACCTGCCAGTGAAAGTCCCGTCAAAATCGGTCCAGCCGTTCCAGAGATTACCCGGAACAAACAGACAAACAGACAGACAGACAACCTAAAAATTTTTTAACTACATTTTTGGTATATGTACCGTGTATACATACATATGCATTTAGTAAAAAGCGGTTATTTTGATATTACAAACAGACACTCCAATTTTATTTATTTGTATAGATGTATAGATTTGTGCACTGTGGCACTACACACCATTTATTCGACATTTTAATTAATAAAATTGGAGAAAACTTATAAAATTAACTTAAACTGCGCTGCTTTGTTTTGTTGTGGCTAGAGTGTGACGTCACGCGTCTCATGTGACCAGTGCCATTACAGAAATATCGTTTTTTGACATAGTTGTCAAACTTGAACTTTATCTTAAATTTAAATTCATAATACAGTAGAAATTCTGCAAAATATTAACGCAGTGTGTAGATAAATATGACGCTGCCTTTTAAAAATCTATTTAAGACCGAAGAGTATTTTTTGTTTTGCATTGTCACTACACTTATTTACATTTGTTCAAAGTGGACGCTTCCGGTACGTATGCATAAAGGTTTGTGGAACTACTGACCCGGGAAAAAGCGACGTACAACTGCCCATGTGAAAAACATCTGAGACTAAGATCTACTCCAGCAAGGCGCAAAGTCTGACGATGAGATTTTTAATTATCATTGCATAAATTTACTTATTTGAAATTATACTTATTAATTTTAGAACTATAAATATAAAGAAAAGAAGGAGAAAAAAACACTAAACAAACTAATTATATTATTATCTAATACCTACTTTAAACTGATATCTAAAAACTACGTATCTATGTATTTTTTAAATCTAAAGCGCGCTTATTCCGAGAAGAGTCAATAAGAACCACGTTCGTTCGCATTAACAGTGACAATTCGAGTGAAGTCAGCGCGTGAGCGGCGTGAGCGCTCCCGCCTTTTTATAGACCCAGCGAATGGCCGTTTCGCGTGTTAAACAAAAATCAACCGTAATGTCGTAGTTATACTGGTGCGGCGAGATTTGGAAGTTTTATTTCATTTATATTGTGTGTTTATTAATTATATTTTTTTAATTCTATATTTAAAAAAAAAAGATATTAAAATGTATAGTGATAAGGATATATCCATGTGAAATACAATATATTTAAGTATTTTATACACCTTGAAGAAATGCCTAACGCTTAAACACGTTATTGTGGCTAATTTATAAAAGATAGAAATATACTATGAAGGACTTTTTTGTAGATCTTTTGAAGACCATCATCTTTGTAATACATATTTTTGGTGTATGATCAACGTATGCGAGGATAAGAGCCCGAAAGCGAAAATTTTCATCCGACTTGCTTCAAATTTATCGTCACTGCTCAGCTCCTATGCATCTTAGCGTTATGTTATATAGCCTATAACCTGCCCAGAAGTATGGACTACAATCGTACCAAGTTTGGTTAAAATCCCTTCAGTAGTTTCTAACCCATGCGTGCACATACAGACAGACAGACAGACAGACAGACAGACAGACAAAAAACTTACTGATTACATTTTTGGCATCAGTATCGATAGCCATTCATCCCCCAATATTAATTTTTAATATATATTCAATGTACAGAATTGACCTCTCTACAGTTTTATTATAAGTATAGATATAGATATTTTTGTTCCAATTCTATTTTTTATGGAACTGATACGATATGGATTCAATTTACCCATGGGCTGTAAGGACAAATGACGCTGAGCTCTTACATTTAAAAGCACTACAATGCATGGGTCGAGGGAGTTTAAAGCACTGTTGTACATACCACTAGGGTGCATGAATCTAGTCGACTCAGAAATAGAACAAAATCGTGCCAAGGAGAGAAATCTAATCAATTCTAATAACAAGTACGAGACCTATTAACCGTCTTTTCATTCAAGATTTTAATTTTTCCATAGATAAGAATGATAAAATAAATCTTAAACAAAGTAGTTCAAACATGATTACAGGTAACTTAAATGCAAGTAAAACCATAGCTGACTGTACTTTCTAAAAAGGTATTTTCTCAGTTTATTTTACAGCGTCAGCTCTCTCGTCAACTTATAACAGGGTATATGTATGTAGTTCTTCAATTCTCAGTGAATTGCAGACGCTACATATATCGGTGCGAAGCCAATGAATACCTAATCAGAACACGGAATGGGATCTGAAGGAGTCGACTGTACAAAAGACCGCTGCATTCGTGGTACTTAATTTAATCCTATCGTGGAAGTATACTGGATATATATGAGCTAAATTTTACTATTCATTGAAACTTTATTTTGTTCTCAATGGCTGATACTTTCCTATTCAGGTAATATCAATATGTTAAAGCCTGAATGTCGAAATTAAATCAGAAAGGCATTTATTTTAATTAGAACAGACGAACAAACAAATATCTGAGTGAATCTATGAGAATTCTGACTATTCATTTGGACGTACAGAACCATATAAATGACAGCACTCGTCCTTAGTTAAATACTAAACTGTTTCGTATACTCACTTGAAATTTGAACTTTTAGCAGAAATGCCAAAATAGCCAATAAAAAAGCTGTTAAAGAAACATCAAATCCCACGACCAACCACATGGCATCTCGAAAGATGTAAGCTTTTATACTTTTATCTGTAAGTATATATTTAAAACCATAACTCACAATCTGCTGAACTCAGCGTCGCTGCATGTTATGCCCTATTTTACTGCGCAGCGTCCAACTAGCTCAGTTTGTCTTGAGAGGAGAATATTTTAAGTTATATTATAAAAGTTGGATTTTTAGATGCGGTATGATGTTTTACGAAAATGTGTATTTCGTTTTTGTTAAAGTACGATGCGCTCATAGCTCAGTTGCACTCGGTGTTTACAAACAATCACCGAGGGTAAGCAACGACGGCACGGTCACTACCTGAATGGGTGACTTCTAGTGGCATGTTACCTGAGCATCTCCGTGACTCGGAGGTGACGTTAAGCAGTCGGTCCCACTCTTGAGAGGAGACCCGAGTCCAGCAGTGGGACGTTATGGGTTGTTGATGAAAGTACGTGGGTGGTCGGAAAAGTTTTCTACCTAACGATGATAAAATAATTTGTTTTTCTACGTAGTCTGTACTCTTCTTCTTCTTCTGACTCTGATGAGGATTCGAAGAGCACCTGTGACTCTTGAGTTGAAGGTGTCCATATCTAGGGCGTTATTTATTTGCCATTAGAGACTCGTCAGCTTACTTACACCTCAAATGGTATACAAAAATAAATATTTAATCATTAGTAAAAGTATATATTTTAGTTCAACCCCCTCATTAGGAATAAATCCTTTGTCGTGACAACTTTACAAATATATGAAATAGATAAAAAATATAGACATGAGAATGGCGACCACCACTCTTGGATTCTGCTTATACTTTTCATCAGGCAGAGCAGAATCATTTTGGCAGCTACAACATAAAAAGAGACACAATAAGAACATCATAACAACAATTTGTGTATCACAAAAGGTGACAAACACGGTGTAACGGACGCTAAGTCACTAAGCCGTGCAGTTATATTAATATGTAGTTGCGTTACATCTTTCCCACTTTGCCCATGAGTACACTCGTAAATGTTTTTGACGTGACAACGTCTTATAAATTGGTTTGCCGGGTGACACTTCAAGAAACTGCGTTACGCTCCGCTCACGTTATGCGCTCACAATGAGAGCGAGTGAGAGGCACGCGTCCCTTCCACTCGGGCATGGTTAGCCCGCCTAAGAGCGAGAGAGACAGACATAAAAAGTGAAAGGCACGCGTCCACTTTACCACTCAAAGTCGTTGTCACGTAAAACTTTCGCCCGTATACCGACTTTACAGGCAACCAATTTTTTTTTTAAATGGAATCGGAGGCAAACGAGCACACGTAAATATAGAAAACTGCGAAGAGAGAAATAGAATTTGAATTAGATTCGGTCCAAAATTTTGATAAAAGTATTCTGCATATAAATGATATCAAATTTTACATACTTTCCATTTTCAAAGTAAATTCTATAGTATTTGAACCTTTTAGACTCCGATTAAACTTTTAACTGATTCACTATATAAGTTACTAGCTGACCCACGCAACCTCGTTTGCGCCTTATATTGCCCGTAGCGTGAAAATTTTCCCCCCTTTTTTGAAACATTCTTCATTGTTGCTCCGCTCCTATTAGTAATAGCGTGATGATATATACCCTATAGCCTTCCTCGATAAATGGATTATCCAACACCGAAAAATTTTTTTTAATCGGACCAGCAGTTTCTGAGATTAGCGTGTTCAAACAAACAAACAAACTCTTCAGCTTTATATATTAGTATAGATAGATAGTAGTTACAAGTGTCCGTGTGAGGATGGATTAAGAATACGGAATGTCACCACCATTAGTCATCCCATGGGTGTCGTTAGAGATGTCTAAAGAAGCAAAATACGCAGGGCAACATCATTACAAAGAGAAGGAAACCTTACTTGCTAGGGAGAGGACTCCAGCAGTAAACTATTGAGGGCTATTGATGATTCACTGTATTAAGCGTTGGTGCAGTGGTAGCGTACGCAACTGCTGTGCATGAGGTCTTGGTTTCGATTCCTGGGTCGAACCAAATGTTTGTATGATCTGCAAATATTTGTTTCGGAGTTTGGGTGCTTCTTATGTATAATATGTATGTATTTACAAAAAAAGAAGAAGTATATATGTATTTATATCAGTTGTCTATTACCCATAACACAAGCTCTGCTTAGCTTGGGACTAGATGGCGTTGTGTGCTAGATTTCCGAAATATTTATTTATATTATTATTATTAATTAAATAATTTGGTAGTTAGAACAGCTATTGATGTACAGGCAAATAAATTAAATTCAAGTATCTGCGAGAATTTGTGACTAACTCAAACTAATTTGCGCTAGCTTATTCTTGCACACAATAACATGACTCGAATTGATTCAAAATAGTTGAATTGAATTTGTATCCCTACAAATTTTTTATTTGACGTCACTACTTCTAACTTGTTTTTACCTCACTATTATACATAAATTGTATTTTTACTAAAACATAGGAAAATTTCATGTGACGTCACAACTACTAGCTTGCTTTTACCTCACTATTATATAAATTGAATTGTTACTAAAACATAAGAAAATTTCATGTGACGTTACAACTAACAACTTTTTTACGTCACTGTTACATAAATTGCATTGTTACTAAAACATAAGAAAAATTCCTAGACAGTACATAACTACAGGCACTTGTTCTATTCAAAAAGTCAACACAGAAACTTAGCATGTAAATATAGTTTTAAAATCTCCAGGTACGATGAATAATTCATTCGACGCAATGGCATCGTTCGCTCTTGCTCTAATATTAAATCTTTGACATCGATGCGCTGAAAACATTGGGCCTATTCACACTAACGATAGTTGCAGTGATGTTTTCCTTAGACGCCTCTTACGACAATCATGAGACCCATGAAAATCTGAAAAATCATGATGATAGTCCATGTTATACACTTTGAAGTAAAACTACAAAAGCTACATTTATCTTACTTGTAATATGCGCTAGACACTTGGACCAATTCGTACAAAAATAACGAAATAAAAAGTAAACATGTAAAATATTAAAAAAAATAATATGACAAATGACTTACTACGGAACCCTATTCTATGCGTGGTCCGACACACACTTGGCCAGTTTTTATTGGTTGTTTCATTTGATTTACAAACGGGGATTTGGGGTCTGAGACAACTAGATTTACAAAAAGCCCCGGGAGTTAGAGAAACAAGACGTCCCGGGACCCAAACCCTAGTTCTAGCACATTTCCTTATTTTTTTTATCGTGTCTATGATAATAATAATTAATTTATTTGCTGAACAAAGGTGCACAATGGTGTTACATTTTTTATTTAAACAAGTCCTCTCTGATCTACCTTAACGGCATGCAAAAATTTTTGAGGAATTACAGTCACTCAATTGGGAATACTTTAAAATATTACATTTACCATTACACGTTTCAGACAAACAAGAATAAATTGTCAATAGAAATTATCAAAGTCTCTAATAATAAATAATAGTAAAATGTCTATGTGTCTATGTATATGTCTATGGTGACACAAACGTCTCTATTTAAGTGCTGTCTAACTATTATAGTATATTTTTTCAGATATCGTTATTAAATCGTTTCTCTAAATACTAAAGCTAACAATGACAGCGCTTTTTCTCACTAAAAGAGCCGAATCGATATCAGGCTCGTAGCTCGAGCTACTGAAGCATTCAAACGCTCATTATTTACTACTGAATCATTTTGCACTTAACATTTATGCAGTGGCGAAGTTCAAAACGGTGTTGCATGGATAGGTTGTAAATGTATTGAAATATTTGTTCATTTCACGTAAAAGTTAGCTACAAAAGCGATTCTTTGAGCCTTGTTGGCTAACTGACTTTATAAATGGCGTATTGGCTTAAGTGAACACTTCGCCGCTTCCTACGAATCGACTGTTCTGGGTTCAATACCCGCTTAGGACAAATCTTTGTGTATTCCACTAATTATGTCAGTCTGGATGTTTTGAGTCTGTTTTATGAATATATGTAAAGTCGGCAATGGCAGTCGGCAAAGGATACCTTGTGTATATTAGTTTATATTTTTTAAGAAAAGATATATAAAAAACTAAAATGCGTTAAGTTATTGCTTCGACTATGAACCTATCCTATGAACAATGTTCTTCTACTTATATTATGATATAAGTAGAAGAACAATGTATTTGATGATATATAGCCTCTAGCTTTCCTCGATAAATGTACTATCCAACACTGAAAGAATTTTTGAAATAGGACCAGCAGTTCCTGAGATTAGCGCGTTCAAACAAACAAACTCTTCAGCTTAATATATTAGTATAGATATAGACTTGAGTGTATGTATATGTAGTACAAAGTACAGTTTCTCGTACTCATTTTCATTAAAAAACCAATACCATTATATGTCTTTTGATAACCATTTCTACACATCGTAAATAAAGCAAAGTAATTTCAAAAAATAATTACCCATGTTCCATTAAAATGATTGTTAACACAGAGAGAATTGCTCACAACAAATATTTGTGCAAATGTTTGTTCAAAGTTGAATTGCACAAACAACAGTTAAGTTTGAGGTGCACCGTGTCAGTTACTGGTGATTTATACGTGGAAATGTTCACTGGTGCGCTGATAACCGTTTAAGTTTCGGTTACTTATGTATACAGACTGTTACCAATGTTGACATTTACAAAATACGGTAGAGTTTTTTTTATTTATGGGCCTGCCAAAGTATTCTATTCTAACTGATAGAAAATGTGAGCAGAATCCAAGAGTAGTGTTCGCCATGTTTTTTGAAAATGCAGACATAATAACAATGCGGCATGGTGACCCACACTACGACGGTCTATTGCCGTCTATTGAGATGCTTCTCCATTTTTTTCCTCCAGTCTCGCATTTGTCAAACTCGCACGAATACTGTCATTTTATGTTGGCCTTCTGCTTGAAGGTAGTACCTAGTCTATGGCTCTACTACATTTGGTGATGTTTAATACAATAAACGATAGGAGTAACAAGGTATTTAACCTTTACAGTAACGACGAGTTGTTCCGTAAGTAAGAGAATTGGAGATTGGAAGATTAGAGCTCCCATCATCTCAACTCCTGGGGAGCATTCAAAGAATACCAGTGTACAGCCGATGGTAGTTACTACCATCTGATAAATCGTACTTGTTGGCTCTCCAAAGTCTAAAAACCATACTAAAGATTTTTTTTATGATCAAGCTACCAAAATGACTCTACTTTGCCTGATGGAATGCGTAAGTAGATATGATAGTTGAGTAAAGTTGTATATTCACAAGAATTATATTATTTGGACTAGGATTGGGTAACGAAATCTTTATCTAACAGCAAAATTTTCAAAGTTTAAATTAAATTGTTTAACCATTAACATAACATTTTTTTATTACTTATTACTGAAGTTAATTTATTTATTTATTCATTCAAAGTAAGTTACACAAATAGTTATTTTGAAGATTGCTAGTCCTATTGGTCCAGTTCTACTTATCGACCAAAAACAGTAATTAACAATAATATATGTTTATATGATAAGTTTTCCAAAAGGCATAAGCAAGGCTAAGATATTTCAAGAAGATCACAGAAGATTGCAGCATACGTTTTGATTTGACTCAAGAACCGTTATTGTGAAATAAACAAAGTAGTCGGTGAATTAGTAAAATGCTTGAGTTTATGGCACCGTGATGAATAGAGCTATACCAGTTGTTCTGTTTGCTGGACTTATAGGCCACGAAATTAGCGAATAACATTTTTCTACCTTCGCCGAGCCCAGTTGGATTACTGCCGTTTTGTATTTATTGTTTTATTTCATTGTCCAATTTAACTTGAACTAATATTGTATAGACCTGGGTGCAAGGACAGGTCAAATATATATTTTGTCCGTGTTCTAAAATTTACTAGAACTTAGCTGGAATAGTTGGGTTTTTACCGTTTTAAACTACTTATTTTATTTCACTGACCAGTTTTACTTTAAATATTGTTGTGTAGACTTCTAAACTATAATAGATCATAATAGATCAATATAATTATGTGTATAATGTTGTCCAAAAATCTAAAAAAATTATGGAAGTTCTACTGGCTTTAGTACATAGATAAAATAAAATAAAATAAATATTTCAGACATCTAACACACAACGCTCTGCTTAGCTTGGGACTAGCCCAAGCTAAGCAGAGCTTGTGTTATGGGTACTAGACAACTGATATGAATACATATATACTTTTTTTTGTAAATACATACATATTATACATAAAAAACACCCAAACTCCGAAACAAATATTTGTAGATCATAAAAATATTTGGTTCGACCCGGGAATCGAACCCAGACCTCATGATCAGCAGTCGCACACGCCAACCGCTAGACCAACGAGGCATAGATGTATGTGCTGACGATCTTTAGAGAAAGTATGTGTTTTAAAAGACTTGAAAATGTTTTATAAAACCTATTCGTAAATTAAATAAACTTATAATCCCTGTTCTAGTGGCCCAAATGTCAGCAAGTGAGGTGAGTTAGCTAGATATCTCACAGACTTCCGAGCTTTGTGTCCTATTTCATATCACTGCTACGCCATCCTACACAAAGCTACGAAGTGCTACAGCTATTGTGTGCGCCGTACAATTAAACGTTTCTATTACAAGTCTGTCTCAGATTACTGAGAGAATGATTATAAAGCTTATACGCGGTACAGTGGATAATAGTTGTGCGAAATTTCCATTATACAGTCGAATGCTTATGATTTCTCTATAAATGTTATATATTAATTTGTTCATCTAATTCAAATGAATCAAATCACCAGGTTTGCGTTCCCGTGGAACCCTTGCTAACTATACGTGCCCATAGATATAGCTGGCAAGTTGTAAAACAATCCACCCGGTGACCAGATATCATGAGGCGATACACCTCTTAAATTTATTACTAATCTTCTTTGTGTTGTGACGGCTTCCAATCTCCGATGCGACTAAGGGGATCCCCTTAACGATGTTCGATGTTCCGTACCACCACACAAGATTGCGTTTTACAATTCAAACACACTCTTTGTGAATGTTTCGTAAGAACGGATGAGGAGAATGAATTAATCTGAAATTGCAACTAATTCATCCTCCTCGTCCGTCATCATAATTGAAACAGTTGAGAAAATTCTGTGCATAGCTGAGCGTAACAATTTATTTATGGTTTTAAACATGTCAGGGAAGATCTGATTTCCTCAGGTATCTTGTTTACCATTGGGTCGTTATGTAAACTTCTAGTTAAACCACAAACAACCTCATATCCAACAATGGACAACTCTACATAGATGTCTTAGTAAACACTTCGCACCCAAACTTCCTCCCAACACTACCTAAACACACTGACGAGCAAACACACTGATTTCTCTGAAGAATCTATTTAGAGTAGCTCTTGAACTTACTGTATTCTGATTGCCTAATTTGCCTTTTTGTTTACTGAAACTGTCTGCAAATATATTGCGAAAGGTTAAAACCACATGTGGGTATACTGTCAAATCAAATCAATGTCAAATCTTTGTCAGTTGTAGTGCTGTCTCTGGTATAACTATTTTTGGAATTAGTATGATATTAATTTGATTATTCACATATAATACGAATAAAAATATTCTATAAATACGTACTAGTTACACAATAATAATAAAGTTTGTACATAATTTAATATAGCATAAAGTAACATAAGTAATGAAGACCTTTTTGAACTGTTATTCTGATGTCTCTCTTAACAAGATGCTATAGAAGTAGCTTACTTTAAACATGAAAATAGATTGCTTAGTAGACTATCGATATTAATAAATCCCTATAAATTATAAAGCTTTAAAAAATTAACTTAACTCAATCGTATGCATCTACTATAGATGTTTAAGCTGCGGTTAAAAAAACACTAAACATACTCTGGTAAAACAGTTATGTCCAAATTTATTTGTTAAAACTTGACGTAACAGCGCTACTGGCTAAACAGTATTCATAAACATTTTCAAAATTAGGATCATTTCTACTAAATATACAATACATAATGTAAAGTGCTCTTTACACTTCAAAGTATTAAAGTACATATATCTTTAATAGTACTTTGTCATTAAATCGAGTCACGTTTCCATTTTATAATATAAAATATAGTGAGTATTACCCCAGAGGTGACAATTTAACTAATTCTCTGGAGAACAATTAATTTGTTGCGTGAACTGAATTGTTCATAGATAAGAAGGAGAAATCTTCGTTTCATCTTGATTTTAAATGAGTTAGTTGGGACGGAATAAGATAGAAATAATGATCGTTAATATTTAAATGAAAGTATAGCTTAGCTCTACATTATTAAAGTTATAATAACCGTCAGAAAGATTCCTGATTCGCATGCATTGACTGTAACTCGAAATGTTTCTTTGTATTTATTGGAGAAAAAACTTCTTTGGCGGCGTTGTGAAAATATATAATGGGATGGGTTAAAAGTGTTAAACTCGCGTCAGGGCAGGACACGTGGCCTGACCTAAGACGGCGCTTGCGAGAACACGGTGGCGCATTAAATCATTATTGTTTTATAGCAAATATGTAAATTAGATAATACATCCGTTTTGTATGTTCAATATATTTGTAAAATAAATAAACGTTTAAAATATTGAAATTGAACAAAGGGCACCTATTAATGAAAAAGTGACAAAGAAATAGTGAAAGAAAATGAGTGAGTACTTTAAAACAATACTAGATGAAAACCCGGGTAATATGTTTATACTGTATAGCATTAAACTATTTTTTATAACATCACAATAAGCATTTCTGTGGTTATCGGTTCTCAAGGAATATTTTACATCTTTTTACCGCGCATTTTATTTAAAGAGAAAAGATGTTAGTTTCAGGTGAGCTTAAACAACTGTTTGTTTATAGTTATAAGTGTACACTTCTTTTGGCAGTCCTGGTGACTGTTTTGTGTTTTTTTTTGTTATGGTTTGTGGACAAATGAATTGAATGGATTAGCTAAAGGTAGCTAACTACCGCTTCTCATCGACATCGGCAATTCAAAAGTAAGATGTGCATAACTGTTTCATTAGAATTTACGAACCTTGAGGGGAGTTATGGAGTCCAGTAACCTAACCTAAAAGCATCGAATTAATTGCTGAATACCAATTTCCTAGGAATTTTAGTTTTACCAACTGACTGAGGCTTCTGAACTCACAATCTTTCTATTCTAGAAAAGGTAGAGGAGCATGCATTTAGCGTTTGGTTAAAGTAAACGTAGCAAAAGAAAAGTAATAAATAAAATAAATATTTTCATACATTTAAAATACAACGCCATCTAGTCCCAAACAAAGCAGAGCTTGTATTATGGGTACTAGACAACTGATATAAATATGTGGCGGCGCTCCAGTCGCGCGTACCACTCGTCGTGTCGTCGATCGTGATTCACCGAACGTTACCGTTTTTTATTTAAATATCCGGCTAGGGCAACACCTACAAATACATAAAACCTTTATTTGTAAATACATACATATTATATATTATACATAGAAAACACTCAAACTCCGAAACAAATATTTGTAGATCATACAAACATTTGGCCCGTCCCGAAAATCGAAAAGGAGACCTCATATACAGCAGTCGCGTACGCTACCACTGCGTCAACGAGGCAGACAAAGTATGTCAAGGTGTGTCAGGATCTTAGTAGGTGAATATCAATTGTATCTGCCTACCCGTGAAATATCCCCGTGTTATCTTATGTAGACTTAAACAATGGCAACTTCGATATACAAACGTAGAAATTAAATAGGAAGTACACTTATGTAATAAACACAAAAAGTTACAACTAAGTCTATTATCCAATAACGTTACAAAAACAAGGGTAGTTTAATATTGAACACATTTAGAAAGCTCACTTATGTTCGTATAAAGTTGCCACAATAGACTTTTGTGTAGACAATAAAGCCGCAGGCTTGTGTGCGGAACCTTTGGGAAATCACTAATAAACGCTGTTGTGCGTTGTAATAAGGCAGGTTGGATGCCAGCGACTAAACCTAAAAAACATACATCACATATTATATAATATAACATTCTTCACATAGTCTGCTATGTGAAAGATTGTTATTTTCACAATGCGAATGAACATTCTTCGGTGGTGCAATCGAGGCCTAAACTTTAGGTCGGACTAAAAGACTATTTACCTAGGCCCACTATTACATTAGTTGTTTAATAGCCATGTACCAGGTCTGCTTAGTTTGGGGCTGGATGGCGTTGTGTATGAGATTTTCGAAATACTGTAACTGAAATATTATTTGCCAACATTTTTGTATCCGCATACATTTATCGTATGAATATAAAGCCTGCTCCGGCTTTGCAAAGGTGCTATCGGCGTCGTTGGCTATTTTGCCCACACATTTTATTCCTCTGATATCTTCTAAGATATTCATTTTAATGATATGTTGTCAAAGGCAATTTTGGTCTGCAGAAGGTAAGCGCTACAAATCTAACATACCTAATTGGGTAAAGATTGATATGGACTGTGTGATTAATATGGATGGGATAAAGATTAATGTGGACTGCGATAGGCTGATGATGAAGGATTTATATTATTTTCGATTGGGATTAATATGTTTTGTTACTTATCATCAAGTTAGATTTATCATTGGTATTCACTTACCGTTAGGTTAATCCATCTCTTGGTTTCTTGGTTTATTAGTGTTCAAACCAATTTGGCAAACAATAATGTAGGATTTTGTTCTTTATTACATTAACCCCTTTATTCGTGAACGTTATTTGACTTTAAACAATGGTTCTGTGTTATTTTTGACTTTCAATTTACAGCCTTAAAGTTGAAAATATTACTGAACCGTTGTTTAAACTTAAATAACGTTTATGGAAAAGGGGCGTAAATATATTATGACATTTTCAGAGTATTATGAAATTTCCGTTTTTAAAACACGAAGGATTTTAAAAAGAAAAAAAAAACTGTTGAGTTCGGTTCAACCGTCAACACTGCGGTTGACCTTATAATATTTACGAGTACAAAAGATCCTTGTTCCACCGGTTCCTGAAATAATACTGAATATTGTATTTACTTGTTACCTTCCATGAAACTGACACTTTTTTTTGTCTGTTTTGTCTTCATCTTTCGCTTTCGGTTACGTAACGTTCTGAGTCAATACTGATCGGCTTAAACGGAATTGACTAATTAATGATTTTCACCCTTTTTTTAGTCTCGGGTGATGATGCTACTAATTCTTTATCTTAATTAGAGAGTCAGTGGTAATCCAAACTAAACTACATTCCAGAATCAAGTGCCGAAAATCGAGAGTATAAGTTACAAAAAACTATAGTTGAACGTAATGTACCCGGATACATCACGTATCCATATTCATTATGCTGAATTCTAAAGAATTAGATATATTACCGGTGAATGGATATTGTTTCCACTCATTTATACTTATATCCCACACATATCTGCGAATTCATAACACATTGCAAAAATATGCGAACTTACACGAATGCACCGCTAGAACTTCACGCCTCATCGCATTGCAGTTAAGTGTGGACGCCCTAACTCAAGTAACTGCTTAACCCGAAATTCATTTGTTAAAGCAATATCACTTTAGATTTATAAGATTGGAAAGAAATACCCCTTTCTATTCACTTACTATTTTCTCAAAGCGGCGTTTGACGAGAAAACGTGTTAAAAAAGTTTGTATAAGCTTGAGTTAGAAACAAAACACTTTCGAACATAACCTGTCTACTAAACGCTCCAGTAAGATAAATCTAGACAAGCCATTTGCTTGTAAACAAGTCGTTGATGAGTTTGTGACAAGTTCGGCGTACACACTGAGCCCCAGAGATGCCTAAGTACGTACTTTGGAACGACTTTTAGTCGCTGGGGCCCTATCATTTGAGAGTGTGGAAAATGGTCGAAGTTATAAGCGCAAGCCATATATATTACTATTACTTCGAGGCCTCTCTCTTTGAAGTTAAGTTTTTTTTTTTACTTTTGATATAATATACCTCGTTTTGGATATTCGTGTGCGTAGTAAGTATTTAAGTAACGTTACATGGTAGGCAACATTATTACTCATAATTTAAATTTGTGTTTAGATTATTAAGGTCCTTAGAACATCACTATAATGGCTTGTGTATTTGTCTTCTGCCCAAGCTTTATTGAAAGCTTTAACTGACTTTAAGACCAAGTGATTCTGATTTAATTGACTTTTACCAATCTGAGAACTTCCAGTGTCGAGGGTCTGCTTTAAATTCAAGGACAACTACTGTCTTCCATTATTTTATAATTCGTTTATAACTTAGACTACATATAGCTTTTGCATCCGTTGCTTTTGCTATGATATTGGATGTAATTTATAATGGTGATAGTAACGCCAACAGTTCTTTGTGAACTTATCTGCATTGCTACTGCAATTTACTGATTAGCTGTGCTTGAGATGTTATAATATCAGAGTGAACGCTGTTGTGTGAATAACTATGAAATAATATTTCTAATGATAAAAATTAGCACCACTCTGTGGTATGACTTTGTGAAAAATCGAAGCCGAATCTATCAATACTGTCGCTCACACTGTTTCTTCTGCATATCAATGACATGTTAGCCCTTGGCAACATTCATTGCTACGCAGACGACACCTTGCAGCCAAGCCAGCAAATATTGAGGAAAAACGACAGGAGCGTGTTGATAAACTCGACCTTGTTCAAGGCACATTTCTCAATGGTTGTGAAAATTTGGTCAAGTTCAACGCCAAAAAAACAGCAGATAACGCGCATACCTGCGCCACCATGGCGTGGGTGACCATGCTGCATTGTTGCATTGTCTGCATTCGCAGTATGGTAACCACCACTCTTGGATTCTGCTTATGCATCAGATAGAGTAGAGGCATTTTAGCAGGGTCAAACAAAAACAAAAAGTAGTGTAGCCACGGTTTGGCGGAACGAAGTGCTTTTTAACCTTTCTTTTAATTTGTAAATGAATGACGGTTTTTCCAAAACCACTGTATGTTTTAGTATTAGAAGCAAATAGAGTAGACCAGTAACGAAAGTGTTTTGAGTTTGTGAGATTGTATGGAGTAATCTCTGGATCTGCTAAACCGATTTTGAAAATTATTTTACCAATTGAAAGTCACACCATTTGAGAGCTTCATAAATTCTCTCGTTCTCGTGTAGTAGACACAAGTCAGTTAATTTATAAGAACAATATCTTGACACATCTTACTGTACTCAATTGACTCAATTACTGAAAGCGCCATGTAATTTCTAATCAGACGGTGTTTATTATCAGCACTGATTGATAATTAAACATTCTTGAAATAAATTACATTCAAGTACAGAATTAACATTTGTGTTCATAACACAATGTTTACGTACGGATCAAATTCATAATCATTGACTTAGCTATCAGAATCACGAACCATTAGACCAGACAACAATAAACTGCTTTTTTTTAGGGAATATAAACTCTAGAAAAAATCTCAATCGGTCAAAATTTTTCTATTGCATGAGTACAATAGAGTCGTAATCCTTTATTCCTACTATATACATTTATCTCTGCTTACATAACAATCCAAACTTCACAATTCCACATATCGGTGATCTGAAACTAGCGGCAAAGTTGCTCGATTGGTGTTATTGTAACTTCCTAACTTAGTTCCACACCAAACGCTTATAATGTCATACCAATATTATATGGAGTAAGTTGTGTTTGTTACACATTTCTGTGTGGGACTATTAAAGGGAAACTTTGGAATCTATTGGTAAGTTTATACTTCTTGTAACCTACACTAAAATGGTTGTGTATGACTGTGGAGTCTTAGTTCCTAAATGGACCGAGTCTAAACTTGCGTGGTTTAGAGCGCCTTTTAATAAAGGTTTTAGTTTTGTCACTGTTTTGTGTTTGGCTATAAGTTAATCTATACATCTATACAAATAAATAAAATTGGAGTGTCTGTTTGTAATATTAAAATAAACACTTTTTACTAAATGCATATGTATGTATACACGATACATATACCAAAAATGTAGTTAAAAAAAAAAAAATTGTCTGTCTGTCGGTCTGTCTGTCTGTCGGTCTGTCTGTCTGTTTGTTCCGGGTAATCTCTGGAACGGCTGGACGGATTTTGACGGGACTTTCACTAGCAGGTAGCTGATGATCCGGGGAGTAACTAAGGCTACTTTTTTTAGACTAACTTTGTCCTGCGGCGTTGTGTAGACAGCTAGTTGTAAATATAAGTTCAATAATAGCATAGATATTTTACTGACATTCCCGTCAGTAATTATATGATACTAGCTGAACCCCGCGGTGTTACCCGCGGTCATCGTCGTACCGCGAGTAACGCCGCGGGACAAAGTTAGTGTAAAAAAAGTCAAAATCCGTCCAGCCGTTCCAGAGATTACCCGGAACCAACAGACAGACAGACAACATTTTTTTACCTACATTTTTGGTATATGTACCGTTTATACATACATATGCATTTAGTAAAAAGCGGTTATTTTAATATTACAAACAGACACTCCAATTTTATTTATTTGTATAGATTGTATAGATAACTGCAATATCATGGAACGCATTAATTACGAATCTTCATTTATAATTTTGTACAAATAATTACTTTTTCTTTTTACTTTGTAATTTTCAGACAAGAGGATGGCAATTAAATTTGACTGCCTCGTTGGTCTTGCGGTTGGCGTATGCGACTGCTGATCGTGAGGTCTCGGGTTCGATTCCCGGGTCGGACCAAATGTTTGTATTATCTACAAATATTTGTTTCGCAGTTTAGGTGTTTTCTATGTATAATATGTATGTATTTACAAAAAAAAGTATATATGTATTTGTATCAGTTGTCTAGTACCCATAACACAAGCTCTGCTTAGCTTGGGACTAGATGGCGTTGTGTGATAGATGTCCGAAATATTTGTTATTATTTATTAAATAACTGAAACAAAACTTTAATTGTCTTTAATAGTTCTTACAAAAAAATGTATTCTACATTCTCATCGTGGCAAAAACATTAAATATATACAAATTTTAGATTTGGTTATTAGCTGAAAATACCATCACACAAAACCCATAAAGATAAGTTAGTATATTGCATTTGTTATGATCACCCTTCTAGAGCATTGTAAGATAGTTATATATAGGTTTCCATAAATTCAAACTTCTATTACTTGCTACAGGATAGTGGGTACAGACAATAAGTTATAAGACACGGTGTCCCTCCAAAATTGCGGTCGCTTATTGGTTGTTATTTCGGTGATAAGTATGTATAACCATAAAAGCTGAAATGCGTCGACGAGAAACGACCTGTATTTATTTGAATAGGTTTAATATAATTGAGATAGAAGTTAGTAAAATTTTGTTAAGTTCTACGGTTAATCCTATATTTAACTGATATGGCATTTGTTAATCCGAGCTAATTCAAGATTTAAACTTATCTTCATAGTTTACTTGTAAACACGTGCCATTGTATTTAGTTTAAAGGATATAAATAGAAAATTGACTGATGCGCTTTTGGCAGCTAGTATAGTCTGAAACAGAAACATCTGCACAAAGTTTTTCAAAACGATTTGTTCATCCTGGTGTACAGGAGTTACAGTGGTGAGCGTTTGGGCGGCATTAGCCCCAATTTTTCAACTTACCTACGATTTAGCATACATATTTAAATATTTAAATAGATTATTGCCAAAAAACTAACCTATATATTTACTTATTTCAAACGTACAATATATAAAAAAGAACAAAAAGCTATTCAATACTTTTAACGATGTAAGGCAAACAAACGTTCTGCAGAAAACTAATTTCCAAGATACAGACATCGTTTCATACTGTGTACGGTACAAAAGTCTTTGGGCCCATAGATCTCAAAGCGATTACTAACGGGATAACTATAAATAATTGAGGATTACCTTGTTTAGGTCGATGTTCAAAATAAAAGGATTTTTCCTGTATAGTTTTGTCGAGCCCCGGGGATAACATGACACGGAGAAGCAACTATATGAGTTATGATGTAAGGCATTATTGAAGTAAGTAAAGGTTTTGTTTTGTATGAACTTAATCTGCTTGATTAAATGTTTGTTTAGATTTGATTTCATAACCAACAAAGAGCGCAGTCACGGTAGAGCGAAGCGAAGTAATTGTACGGGGTTTTTCCGAAATTACTTTTTTTTGTTTTTTTTTTTTTATAAATAAATGGCAAAGAAATGCAATATCTGCATTGGTAAGTGGTAATTACTAATTTAGTGTCTGTGATGACGGATTAAGAATATAGAATTTCACCATCCCTATTCAGCCTAAGGCAAGATAGTAATCAGTATTTTTTTTTAATTTTCTGACAAAGGCAACTCTGCATTCAGTATTGCGGAGAACTTTTGACAGGATAATAATTGTGGATCATGCAAAGTGTTGTTCCATGTGGGATTTGAGCCCAAGACACTTGGCGCAGTAGATAGCAGCGTGGCGTCCGCTTTAACCACTAGGTCAACCGTGCAGTTAAAGTCAAGTCAGGAACTAGAATATGCAAAATTTTCGAAAAGGATTTAAGAGGTTTCAAGATATAGGAAATTACGATTAAGTCATGATGGGAAAACCCAGAAGCAGGATTTTGACCATAGGAATTAATTAAGTTTGGAGCAGAAGTGAGCATTAGGTCAAGCTATCATCTTGGTGCTCGATATTGTGTTGAGTTGCTTGAAGGGGGAGGACATGAAGGCTAGTGATTGGATGATGGGAAGGGGATTATGAGAACGGTTGAGTTGTGATGTTAGTATTCCGACTCTAAAGACAATACTAGAATAAACGACCTTACTAATATTCTCACAGTAACGAATTTCAGCCCTTAAAGTCAATGCAGTGAAAATTAAAAGTACAGGAACATGTCAGAAACTGAATCAATCAAAATAAAAAAACACACTTGTAGAATAATATTTGTGAAATAAAACTAAATTACATTCAACACTAGTATGTCACTTCTGAAATACTAGTCTTAATGCAAACTTAATAAGGTAACTAACAGCGGAGCGAACATTGTACTGTAAAATCAAACGACTGCACTGCACACATATACAACGACACTTGTTTGTAACGGTCCCTAAAGATCTTGTGATTGCTGTGCTATGATTGCCAACTTACCATAACATCAAACCAGGCAAAAACCAACTTTATCATGAAGTAATAAAAGTTAGTGATGATGCAAAACTAAAGGTGTATTTCAATAAGCATCAGTTTACTATTCCGGGCACGCGTTCGCTCGCGACACGGGAAATAATGGGGGGTAGACGAACGTTCTAATGACCATCGGTCTTTAAGAGCCGGTGTAAATTCTCTGGGGGAATGCTTAGTTATTTAGGATGGAGCTTTAAGTGACGTTGGCCAGAATTGTCCGAATTACCGTAGTGTAGTGTAAGCACCCCGAGGGAAGGTGAGCTCTTTGTTTACGGAAGTACGAAGCTTTCGAGAATTGTTTTGGTCGGTGTTTTTTTAGTTAACTTTTCTGTACACGTATTGATTTATTCGAATGTACAGGGATTTGAAAGATTATTATGGCAGTAACTTCTGAAGTAAAGAATAACATGTTTATGTTCTACACACAGATTGAGACGGGTTGTGTTTAAACCTTAAATAGATAATTCTGTATCACACAGAGCAATAAATATATTTTAATTCATTATATAATAAATTTTGCACGTCGATTAGAGCAAATTTAAAATGAAAACCTATACCTTGCATTAGATATCATGCTTGAAGTTGATCTTTCTAAAGACTACATTCAGTTTCGTTTATTCGTATAATCTTTTCAGTAGCAAAAGGTTGAATTAATGAGGTGAAGATCAACTTAATAGTACTTTAATGTTTTTAATTGTCTTAGTACCCATGACACAAACTCTGCTGAGCTTAGGACTAGATGGTGTTGTGTGTTAAATGTCAGAAATATTTATTTATTTATATATTTTTAATTAATTATAAAAAAAACCGGCCAAGTGCGAGTTGAACGCGCATACAGGGGAACTCTGAAAAAAAACATTTTTAGATAGCTTCTGATCGTAAGAAAACGCTATAAGACTTATCTATGCTATAAGACGTTGCTTCGTACCAAATTTCTGAAGATCCTGAGTTCACGGTACCCTGCAGTTGCGAGTTGCAAAATATAGGGCTTAAATTGCTGTTTCGTTTGGTTGCATTAACATAGAAGTTTGTTTTTGATACAACTTAAACGTTTCATAGACCTGAGTATTTGATATGAATTAATACCTCTACGCGTTCAAAGAGAAATTGGTAGTAAATTTTAAAAATTTATATATTTTGATTACAAGATGTAACTAAAATAAAAACTCTCGAACTAAATGGTTCAGTTCTTTTTTCCTGTACCGAGTATTCAAAAACTGAAACTCACTGCCAGATATATCCCTAGGACATTTAAACGGGGTGCGAAATTGTATATCACCATAGTGTGGGTCACTATGTTGCATTGTTTACGTTCGCAATGAGTAAGGTGACCACCATCCTTAGATTCTAGTTATGCTTTACATCCGGTAGAGTAGAGCCACTGGCAGGTTTTAAAATAAAATAATAATATACCTAAACATAAAATGTATAAAATAAAATTAAAAGTCGTTATCAAAGACACAATTGTTTTTTACTACAACATAGAATAAAACATACAGACGAGTCCACTAATGGTAAGTCATTACTCTCTATAAATACTATAAATAATTAGAAATAAGTACCTAGTCTATTTTATTGAAAGTTTTATTGATCCAGAAATTCCACTGGCGAGCTACACATATATATATAATTTTACTATTCACAGAATTTTACTCAAAACATCCATAAATAACGGTAGAAGAATGCTTGCAAGAGCTAACCCGCTGTCCTCTCTAGAGGCTAATAGGGAATTCATTATCCTTTGTTCTCATCCCTTTCAACCTCGCCCCCATAGACGATAAAAGAGCTCAGATAAAAGTACCTCAAATTTTCTTATGGGAACTTCACGATGCACATTAAAAAGAAATATGGGTGGCCCGTTTAAACACGCGGGTATTATGGTCGTGCTGTGAAAACTTGTAATTTGGGGATAATTCGCAATTAAAAAGCGGGCAATTGGAAATCTGTTAAGACTTACCAAGGTTGCTTATTTAAAATAAACTTGTATGTAAGGCCATCTATGATTTCTATCTGGAACTCTCTAACTCGGCCAAACGACTTGTCAAAAGATGTGTTTCAAGTTTTCCTTTAATTTGCAGTCCTGCGTTTGCGTCCGTCATTAGTGTGCTTTGCGTGCGTCCTTAGTTTGCTTCCTTAGTCGGCCATTAAGAATCCTACGGAATGAAGAAGGGTGAAGACCCTCTTTCAAACGAACTTGCTAACTATTCTTAAATGTTCCTAATACTACAGGTAAACTTTTACTAATTATTCTAAAACAGAAATCAACTAAATAACTTTTCCTCTTGAATATATTGACAGCTAGTAAGTGTGTATTTTATTTCATATTTTGCCACATTAGAACAGTAAATGTAATTAATACTGAATTCAAGGATAGAAATGTGCGATAGTTTATCGTTAAAAACTTAGCAGCGTGAAATTTAACAGGTCTTGTGAAGATTAGGTTCCGAAATTGCAAAAGGTCGGTCCTCATTTTGTTATCTGAAATAAAGTTTTTATTTTTATTTATTTATTAATACACAGTAGTACCACAATATACATACAATAAGTATATACAACAAGCTTCTAAAATTTGCTTTTATTTATTTTTTGCAACTAAAATGTGTGACAGTGAAGCGTAGTATGGTATCTACAGCATGGTACGTAGTAATTTTGTGATAGTCTGTCATCATATACAAATAGACACAGGCGTCTCCTTTGAAAGGAAGTTTCTAATTACTACATCACGGGTTGTATGGTAGGTATGACGGTCCGTGTATCGGTGTAAAAGATAAAAACAATTTTAACAAAAATATATACGGTCGAATTGAGAAACCTCCTCCTTTTTTTGAAGTCGGTTAAAAATAAAACCGACTTCAAGTATCGACTCGATTTCTCTTGGATGTCATCATCAGATCTTAGTGTCCTTATCATGGTACTACCGTTGGAATATCTCCTTTCCATTAAAAAAGGAATCATCAAAATCGGTTCATAAACGAGGAAGTTATCCGCGAACACACATAAAAAAAGTATATACGGTTGGATTGAGAAACCTCCTCCGGACCGGAGTGATACCACGCCCTCACAGAAAACCGGTGTAAAATAACCCTTGCGCTGTGTTTCACCGAGTGAGTGAGGATACCGGAGGCCCAAACCCCCAACCCCTCCCAAAGGCTGGAAACGCACTTGTGACTCCTCTGGTATTGCGGGTGTCGATGGGCCTTCTTTATCCGTAAAAAGAAATTTCATAAAAATAAACTTACGTTGTTTTATACCAGTTAACAAAACGTCAATAGTCTCTAGAATCTTAGTGGTTTGTGTGTAAGCTTGTTCACATCGATATATCAGTATAAATGCCATAAAGTCGTAATTAAATGCTAATGATAGTCCCGATCCGATCGCAAGGCATATAAGCAGTGGTGGCGTCAAAGTTAATCCAATTGTCTCTCCAAGAATGTCTATCTACAATTTTTAACAATCAAATCAAAAGCTATTTGTACTTCATTTGCATTAAAAATATTCAATAACGTGTACAAAAAAAAACTAATAAATATATTTACACAAGGAAATACTCACAGTTCTTATCGCTACATTTAAAAATATAATCATCTTAAACAAAATATTCAGGTAATTCATGATGATCTGGAAATACAATTAAGAATCTAAATTCGAATTAAAAATTTCAATTAGTTTGAATTTCAATTAATTATCTAGCTCTTGCCCGCTATGTTGGTTATAGTACAAAGTATACTTATTGTGGACTCTTTAAATTGAAATCTATAAAATTAATTTATTTTTAAAATCGGTTGATCAGGCAGAGACACATTCGTATTTAAATATTGCTTAAAATGTTGGCAAACTACAAGATATGTATTAAAAAACACACCCGAAATCCATAACAAGTGTTCACAAAATTTACTTGCTCAAGCAGTCGTAAGTAACATCTGGTAATCGTGGTAGTTTCCAAATCACTTTCAAAGCGAAGCTTTATTTTAGAATTCGTTGGTTTAGGATATGTGTTAAAACTGCGGATTTGGTTGATGTTGGCAACAGTACTAATAAAAGGTACACCGATTTTATACTATAAAATATGAAAAAACATAGTTAGCAAAACAACTAATGTCAAAAAACAATAAATCAGTTTTAATTTAAAAGAAAACGCACTAAGAAAACGATACTGCTTATTAAGAAACAGAAAACTGCCCCTTACCTGCAATAGATCTTGAATAATTTTAAGTCGAAACTCCACTTGAATGACTTGTGAAACTGCATCAAGAATTGTCAGCATATTTAGAAACCAGCAAAAATAATCTATAGAGTATATTGATGGACCTTTCCAACCATGAACGTAAAACCAAATAACATAGTCCATTATGGAAGCAAAGAGAAAGACACCGATGCTCGATGTTACATTGATGGCAATCATTTTGTAAATCCCTTTGTAATTGTATTTTGTTAATGTTTTATCCATGGCGTCAAAGGTTTCAATGTACTTTATAAAGACATCTCCGCCATATTTCTGTACGAAGTATAAATCAATAATATAAACCAAATAGGAGAACCAATAAGCCACTTCAAGGAGGTTAGCAAAAGTCACATCACCAAAGTTTGAATTTCTAATTACTTTGAGATATAAAAACAGTATATTAACGACTGTTAAAACGAGGATGTATGTTGCTGCTTTAGTTATTGAACTGAATGTTCGTAGTGCCATTCCATTGCCATTAATATTCGATAGTGCCATTATTCTGAGGAGCCTATTGATAGGGACCAAGGTGTAAAAAGTATCTTTAATCATCATGTCGTCTGTTAAACTAATTAATGTACTGCCATGAAGTTTTATATTCCAATTGTTCGGCTATAAGGTGTAAACTAGGGCTCCGTCCTGTATCTATATTATACTGCGTACTTGTAAATTTTAATTAATTATATGCTTTAACTTAACTTTTGACGTATCGACCATAATGACCACATGCATTTGATTAATGAAATACGTCATAATATCATTAATTAGTTCACTTAGAGGTGGTAGTACTAGAAGTTCTCAGACTAGATCAAGGTAACAATTAAAATAAAGAGCGTAATTTTTTTTTTTATATTATAATTTCATTAAAAACCAAATATGTTCGAGACAAAGATAGAAGTTTAAAGAAAATAAAGAATAGATATGTTATGAAACGGAACGAATATACCCTTTGTTCATCTTTTTATACGGTTATCTCTATTTCAATTGAGGAAAGTACACGTCTTGGATGGATATTGTGAAAGAGACTACAGAACCTAAAAGAGACTGGTGCAGCTGGTGCTGTATATATGGATGGGTGGATGTTAAACCTGTGAGATCAGAGAGTAAAGGGACAATCACATTTCAATATTAACATTAACACAACAATACTGGTTAATTTTTTTTAATAAATTGTCACTTCCACAGTCGGTTTGGTTTTACGGTTTCAGTTTTACGTTAATTGTTTTCTTTGAGTAATGTTGAAATAGCTTTAGAATATAATGAGTTAATAATTCAATCAAATAATCTGTTTAATTATATTTTATAAGATTAAACATTTTCGTTTAATTTCAGAGACGTTTTTTCGTGCACACACTAGCAAATCTTGGCGTATTTCGCAAACAGTAGGTGATCGTATTATGGTACACATTTAGGTAATGATTATAAATTACCGGAGCTGCAACGGAATGTCAATGTTTTGACCCAACATGTTGGGCCCGCATCTTAACCCAAGCGTACAACCTTCACACTGACAACATCTCAAATTACCCTTCTCATGTCGATATCGAATAAGCAGCTCAGTGTCTAAAATGTGCCAAAAAAGGACCGTTTTTGGTACTTTTTAATGTCTCTAAAACGCCACATCTTTCGAATTTTATTAGATAGATAGATAGATAGATAGAAAACTCTTTATTTGTACACCGTTTTACATATTTACAAGAGAGTACATAAAATGTAATAATATATGATGTAATGTACAAAGGGCGGCCTTATTGCCAATAGCAATCTCTTCCAGGCAACCTTAAACTACTTAAGAAGAACTATTAGAACTACTTAAGAAGAACAAAGGTTCTAATAAGATGGCAAACTTAAATAAGACACATACCAGTTAGTGACTTAAGTTGTCAATAGAGGGCGTGCTGACTGAGACCATATTGAAAAAAAAATCCACACGTCAGGGTCAACTATTGTATAATTCTATTCATGTGCTTTCGGACTAAAATTAGAAAATTTGTTTTAAAAAAAATTCCCTTTAATATAAATGTTTGTAACTCAGTTTTCTAATAATAGAAAAAAAATGTTTAAAGATGATGCTTTAAGATTTTTTTTTTCTATTGAAAAGAAAAGACATCGCAATATAAAAGATCTGATAATGACTTTTTGGGTTAAAAACGCCCTTTTACTCGCTTATGAAGAAGCTAAAAGGAAGGGTAATAATTTTGGCAGTCCACGATGTTTAGTAGTTAAGACGCTACGTTGGAACCAGTTTACAAACGTGAACCGATTTCAATGAATGAGCTGTCAATAGATTCGGATGACATAACTACGTAACCGTAAAAGTTTTACGTAGTCGCGTTAAGGTTTTTTATTGTTTTTGTTTGATAGATATTTTGCATCTAGAGTACTTAGGTATTATTGATACATTCAGGCATTACAATTTAGGAATCTTCAGAAATGTTCTTGATTAAAATTCACTTGTACTTAAAATAATATATGTGGAAGGTATAAGGAATAAGTACAAGTGAGTTTTAATCAAGAATGTATTGCAACAAGTTCCATCAAGTGCCGACAATCGAGAGTATAAATTCAGATATGTTCTTCTTCCTAGTAGGAAGTAATTTTTGCTTGTTCTCCAAAACTTTCAATAACTATGACGTGTTTATTTGACTCTTGTTCCTCTCTGTAATAAATAAAGGTTACCTTTTCACTATAAAAAAATATGTCACGTTATTATGGATAACATGATTCGTTTGGTAAGTTTTGAATTAATAAACAAATGTAATCTTTTTATAAATATATTATCGTATTATTAAAAAGCGGACAATTAGAAATCCGTCAAGACTGACGAAGTTTCGTGATTAACAACCAATAACCTCCCACTGCTGGGCTCGAGTCTCCTCTCAGAAGAGGGTACGAAGTTTACGTAATTAAAATTAATTTGTATACTTAAATACGTTCATCCAGAGTTTCCATCGGGTTGCCATAGAAAAAAAACAGTCTTAGGTACACAGCTAATAAACGCTATTAAAAAAATAGGTTTCTCCTTAATTAGGTTTTGGTGGTTGTAGGTAGGGTTTGTTTCAAGTGAAAGTTCTATTCGCAGTGCTGTTGTTCTGCGTAGTCTGCTTCCCTAGTCGACCCTTAAAGCACCTACGGGATAAAGAGGATGGTTACCTTCTTCTTCTTTTGACTGCCTCGTTGGTCTCGCGGTTGGCGTGTTCGACTGCTGATCGTGAGGTCTCGGGTTCGATTCCCGGGTCGGATCAAATGTTTGTATGATCTACAAATATTTGTTTCGGAGTTTGGGTGTTTTCTATGTATAATATGTATGTAGTTACAAAAAAAAAAGTATATATGTATTTGTATCAGTTGTCTAGTACCAATAACACAAGCTCTGCTTAGCTTGGGACTAGATGGCGTTGTGTGTGAGACGTTCGAAATATTTATTTATTTACTTATTTATATTCACACAAACTCGTTAACTATTCTTAAATGTTCCTAATACTTTAAGTAAACTATCACTAATTATAATAATTCTAAACAGAAATCAACTAGGTAACATTTCTTCTTGAATGTTTTGTCGTATTGACCGGTAGAAACTGTGTATTTTATTTAATATTTTGCCACATTAGGACAGTAAATGTAATGAGTACTGAATTCAAGGATAGAAATGTGCGATAGTTTATCGTAAAAAACTTAGCAGCGTGAAATTTCACAGGTCTTGTGAAGATTAAGTTCCGAAATTCCAAAAGATCGGTCCTCATTTTGTTATCTGAAATAAAGTTTTTATTTTTATTTATTTTTTAATGTAAAGTACACAACATATTATATACGGATTGGAATCCTGGATCGTACCAAAAATGTTTACTGAGTTTTTCTAAATATGGAAACGCATAATAACAGCTCGGAGTTTGAAAGTTGGGGTCTTTTCTGCACCTGATCTCTCCCCGGTCGTGTCGGATAAGCATTCCATCGGATTATGAGAGAGGAAACAGAGAGTGGACCTGTATTTACGCTCTCACTAATGCTCTATGATATCTCCTGTGTAGATCGCTGGTCTTCGTTAACACTAGCCGCCGTAGCCGAAATCAGCTAGGAGAACATGGTATATCACATTTATGGCTATTGTTTTGTCTTCTTCTTTTACTACGATTTGCCTCCTTGCTGATGCATTTATATAATAGTGAGTCTGACGTGATATTTGGATTGGCGTGCTTGGTTTGCAACCTGTATCGCATGCTACTAATTTTATATGTTTGATGTCTCGGGTTCAATCCTGGGTCGGATCAAATTTTTGTATGATCTGCAAACATTTGTTTTTTCGGAGTTTGCTTGTTTTCTATGTATAATATATATGTATTAATACGCCTCTGGTGTTAAAGGTGTCCATGGGCGGTAGTAATCACTTACCATCAGGTCACACGTCTGCTCGCTTGCCCCCAGTTCCATAAAAAAAATAGGTGTGGTGATACTCTGTATTATAATATGTACGTAATTCTCAAAAGTTATAAGAGAAACCAATATACTTACGTTGTTTTATACCAGTTAACAAAACGTCAATAGTCTCTAGAATCTTAGTGGTTTGTGTGTAAGCTTGTTCACATCGATATATCAGTATAAAGGCCATAAACTCAAAACTAAATGATAACACTAGTCCCGTTCCAATCGCCAGGAGTATAACCAGTGGTGTCCTATACGTTAATTCAACCATCAGGCCAAGAATATATGCCTACAATTTTTAAATTTTAAAACACAAGTATTTTGTATTAAAAAATGTTAAACCACGTGAACATAAAAAAAATTAAATGTTAAGTAAAATATACATAAAGATAAATACTCACAGGTCTTATCGCTAAATTTAAACATAAAATCGTTTTAAATAAAATATTCACGTAAGTCATCATGACCTGCAAATACAATTGCAATTTAAATAATGTGATATAACAAGACAAAATCAATAACCTTTCTTGGTTTTCGCTGTAAATCAATCAAAGGATCTCCATTACAAATTTTATACAAATTCCTTCAGCCGTGAAAGCGTTACAGAGAGAGTTACTTCGAATTGAAATTAGTATGAATTTCAATGAATTATCGTATAGCTCTTGCCCGTGGCTCCACACTATGTTAGTTATACCTAGTACAAAATATACTCATTGTGTGACTCTGTAAACGCTCTTGAATTTTTAAAATCGGTTTAATCAATCAAGCAGAATCACATTCGTATTTAAATATTACTTAAGATATTGGCAGACTACAGGACATATTAAAATAACATACCCGATATCCATAATAAGTGTTCACAAAATTTACTTGCTTAAGCAGTCGTAAATAACATCTGATAATCGTAGTAGTTTTCAAATCACTTTCAAACCGAAGTTTTCTTTTAGAATTCGTTGTTTTAGGATGTGCGTTAAAACTGCAGATTTGGTTGATGTTGGCAACAGTACTATTAAGAGGTACGCCAATTTTATGCTGCAAAATATGAAAAAGTATAGTTAGCAAAACAATATATGTTAAAAAAATCTATTTATCAAATTTAATTTAGAAGAATACGCCCCAAAAACACGACGTGGTACTAGTTATTTAGAAACAGAAAACTGCCTCTTACCTGCAATAGATCTTGAATTATTTTAAGCCGAAATTCCACTTGAATGACTTGTGAAACTGCATCAAGGATTGTCAGCATATTTAGAAACCAGCAAAAATAATCTATAGAGTATATTGATATATCTATCCAACCATGAACGTAAAACCAAATAACATAGTCCATTATGGAAGCAAAGAGAAAGACACCGATACTCGATGACACATTGATGGCAATCATTTTGTAAATCCCTTCGTAATCGGCTTTTGTTGAAGTTTTGTCTATGGCGTCAAAGGTTTCAATGTATTTTATAAAGGCATCTCCACCATATTTTTGTACGAAGTATAAATCAATTATATAAACCAAATAGGAGAACCAATAAGCCACTTCAAGGAGGTTAGCAAAAGTCACATCACCAAAGTTTGAATTTCTAACTACTTTGAGATATAAAAACAGCATATTAACGACTGTTAATATGAGGATGTAAGTTGCTGCTTTAGTTATCGAACTGAATGTTCGTAGTGCCATTCCATTGCCATTAATATTCGATAGTGCCATCATTCTGAGGATCCTATTGATAGGGACCAAGGTGTAAAAAGTATCTTTAATCATCATGTCGTCTGTTAAACTAATTAATGTACTGCCATGAAGCTTTATATTCCAATTGTTCAGCTATAAGGTGTAAACCAGTGCTCCGTCCTGTACCTATATTATACTGCGTATTTGGAAATTTTAATTAATTATATTCTTTAACTTAACTTTTGATGTATCCACCATAATGGACCACATGCATTTGTTTAATGAAATACGTCACAATATCATTAATTGATTAGTTCACTTAGAGGTGGTAGTACTAGAAGTTCACAGACCAGATCAAGGTTAGAATTAAAACAAAGATCAAGATTAAAATGGGTATATTTTTTATTATTATAATATAACTCAATTAAAAACCAAATACATGTTCGAGACAAAGATAGGAGTTTAAAGAAAAAAAGGAATAGATATGTTATGAAACGGAAAGGTAAAGAGAAAAGAAATGCATAGCTCGAGCTATTAACAATATAGGTAAAATAAATATACCCTTTGTTCATCTTTTTAAGACGGCTATCTCTATTTCATTTGAGGAAAGTACACGTCTTTTTTTTTGTATGGGCCTGCCAAAATGACACTACTCCGCCTAGTGGAAAGCATAAGCAGAATCCAAGAGTGGTGGTCAACATACTCATTGCGAATGCAGCATGGTGACCCACACTATCGCGGCCTTGTGATCCTTTCGCGTCGTTGGGACTCCGGACTCGCACTCACCAACGAAAGACACACAGCACGAACGCTGTCATTTTACGTTGATTTTCTATGCGAGGGTAGTACCGCCCCGGTCGAGCCGGCCCGTTTGTGCTGAAATCAGCGTGGCTCTACTACCTTGGATGGATAATGTGAAAGAGACTACAGAACCTCAAAGAGACTGGTGCAGCTGGTGCTGTATATATGGATGGGTGGATGTTAAACCTGTGAGATCAGAGAGTAAAAGGACAATCACATTTCAATATTAACATTAACACAACAACACTGGTCAATTTTTTTTAATAAACTGTCACTTCAGCAGTCGGTTTGGTTTTACGGTTTCAGTTTTACGTTAATTGTTTTCTTTGAGTAATGTTGTGATTGTTTTAGAATATAATGAGTAAATAGTTCAATCAAATAATCTGTTCAGTTATCTATACTAATATATAAAGCTGAAGAGTTTGTGTTTCTTTGTTTGTTTGTTTCTTTGTTTGAACACGCTAATCTCAGGAACCGCTGGTCCGATTTAATTTTTTTAATTCTTTCAGTGTTAGATAGCCCATTTATCGAGGAAGGCTATAGACTATATATCATCACGCTAAGACCTACAGGAGCGGAGCAACAATGAAGAATGTTACGAAAACGGGGAAAAATTATCACGCTACGGGCAATAGGAGACGCAAACGAGGTTGCGTGGGTCGGCTAGTATTTAATAAAATGAAACATTTTCGTTTAATTTCAGAGACGTTTTTTCGTGCACATATTAAAAAAACTTGGCGTGTTTCGCAAGCAGTAGGTGATCGTATTATGGTACACATTTAGGTAATGATTATAAATTACCGGAGCTGCAACGGAATGCCAATGTTTTGACCCAACATGTTGGGCCCGCATCTTAACCCAAGCGTACAACCTTCACACTGACAACATTTCAAATTACCTTTATTAACCCTTCTCATGTCGATATCGAATAAGCAGTACACTGTCTAAAATGTGCCAAAAATGAACAGTTTTTGGTAATTTTTAATGTCTCTAAAACGCCACATCTTGCGAATTTTATTCGAACTACTAAAGAAGAACAAAGGTTCTAATAAGATGGCAAACTTAAATAAGACACATACCAGTTAGTGATTTAAGTTGTCAATAGAGGGCGTGCTGGCTGAGCCAAATTGAAAATCAGGATAACTATTGTATATATTCATGTGTTTTCGTACTAAAATAAACAATTTTTTTTAAAGGAATTCCATTTAATATATATGTTTGAAACTCAGTTTTCTAATAATAAAAAATAATGTCTAAAAATGATGCTTTAAGATTTTTTTTTCTTTGTGAAAGAAAAGACATCACAATACAAAAAAATCTGATACTGACTTTTTGGGGTAAAAACGCCTTTTACTCGACTACGACGAAGCCAAAAGGAACGGTTATAATTTTGGTACTCCACGATGTTTAGTAGTTTAGATAGTTCAGACCACGGAGCAAATTCAAAGAGGAGATGGCATAAGCGCATAACCCCCATGACAAAATACAGGCCCCGACGACATCGCAGTTGACGCGACTTGCAAATTAGACTGTTAACGTCAATGTTCTAGAACTGCATCAAAAAATCGTAATACTTGAATATTCTCGGTACAATCAAGTAAAAAGATGAAGTGCTGTGTTATATTTTGTACAAATATCTCGGATAGACGTTCTGGTACCATGAGTGGCATCATATTTCTTTTATAAGTAATTTTATAGCTAATTTTTTTTAAAGTTCTAGAAAAATCTCTTAGTGTTTTATTGAAATGTTATTATATTTACTCGCCACTAGATGGCAAAACTTTGTGTTACTGGAAATAAAAATACAATGGTACGTTGACTGAATATTAATAAAACATACCATAAGAAGATACGGAAATGAGTTCTACATTCTTACCTAATGAATTTTTATTCATCATGGTATTTTTTTATATTTTTCTTAATTATATTGTGAACAGACTGACATCTATCGACATCTATTCTAAAATAAAAAGACAGGTTCGTATTTAGAATCAAAATATTTTATCAAGTTACGACTATATTAATCTTGCATTGAAAGTTGTTACTTCAAATATTGAAAAAAAAAGAAATTTTACTTATGATGTTGATTTGACGGGTTTTTTTTTAAATTCATTAAATAATACAATGTACCAGTGTACAGGTAATGTTCTAAATTTTCATCTAAAGATAGTATTGAAGAGCAATGGATCAAAAAAATAATAGGCAAAACTGGACTCCTACAAAATACACCAATATTTGTTCTTCCCGTTGTTATGATAGTAATTCATTTCAAGGAAAAATCATAAAAAAACCAAAAAAAGGAACTTATTATCTAAACCCAAATTAGGCACGATTAAAAGTAATTAGATGTGGATATTAGAGAAAACATTGGTATGACCATTCAATTCAGATTTAGATTAGTTGATTTTCTAAGATTGGCGTTGTTTAAGCATTCCTATTCCGAAGTGAAATAAAATATAAATTTATTTATTTTTTTAATTTAATGGTTTGCACTACATATATTAATTTTTGTTCTACATAATCCACGTGTAAACCAAACATATTGAACAATGTTTTATTTAGGGTTATTTATTAGAAAAAAAAATGTTCACTTTTGCAAAATTATTTACGTTATTAATGATGTTTTTTGTTCAAGATGCTCACAAAATCGACCTTGAAAAAGCTACTCCTTGAAATTCTGAGTACGTCCACACTAGTGTCAGCTAGCTAAACTACATAGCAGCAATATACTCGTACAACGATGCAAGTAGTTTTGCTATTGTCTGGTAGATGGAAAAGTGTAAAGTAACACCCCCTCACCCCCGCAAATTGTCACGCATTGCTTTATACAAAAATCTCATTAGGGCATCTCCTCTTTGTATTTGCTCCGTGGTTCAGACGCTACGTTGGAACCAGTTTACAAACGTGAACCGAGATCAATGAATGAGGTGTCAATAGATTCGGATGACAAAGCTACGTAACAATTTCATCAAAAAATTTTACGTAGTCGGGTTCGGTTAAGGTTTTTTATTGTTATTTTTAGATAGATATTTTGCATCTAGAGTAGAGTACTTTGGTATTATTGATACATTCAGACATTACAATTTAGGAATCTTCAGAAATGTTCTTTATCCTTAAAGGAATTTGCGAGGCGGAAGTAATTTTTTTATTTTAATAAAATTCAATGACTATGACGTATTTATTTGATTCTTGTTCCCTCGTGTAATAAATAAAGGTTACCTTTTCACTATAAAAAAATATGTCACGTTACTGTGGTTAACTTGTTTCGTTTGATGTGTTTTGAATTAATAAAAAAATAAAATTAGAAATCTGTCAAGACTTTCGCAGTTTACGTAATTAAAATAAATTTGTTTATTTACATACGTCTGTCTATCCAGAGTTTCCATCGGATTTCCAATGAAAAAAACAGACTTAAGTATACTTAAAAAAAAAAGAAAAAGAATATGAAAACAGCTGTTCACAAAAAAATTGGTTTCTCCTTAATTAGGTTTTGGCGGTTGTAGGTAGGGTTTGTTTCAAGTGATAGTTCTATTCGCAGTACTGTTGTTCTGCGTAGTCTGCTTCCCTAGTCGACCCTTAAAACACCTACGGGATAAAGAAGAATGGTTACTTTCTATATTCACACAAACTTAGTAACTATTCTTAACACGTTCACTGCGGCTTGAGGTTGATTTAGCCTCATGGTAGACTTTACTTTGGTGCGGCGCGTAAAACTGTGTTTTCTCTCTGGTGCGGCGGCTGTTTACACTCAACCGTATGAGGTATGACAAAGACAAATATAGCTTTCTTTATGTCTGCGAAGCATTGACTCAATATTGTAAAAAAAATATTTGAGGTCGAAATACGCCTCAAACGCACTGATCACAAAATTATTGAATAAGGTGCGGGTTGAGGCCGATTTCGACCTCCAGCGGCGGGGCGCGCGGGCGGCGTGAGAGCAGGTAAATCGACTTTAGTGACGCTACCATAGTCGATACTGGAGCACGTGTCTTTGCGCAATCGTGTTAATTGTTTGTTTTTTATTTTTGTTAAATTCTTTTGTTTAATGTTTTTTTGTGTGTGTTCAGTTGTGTGTGTTCAGGTGCCATGCAGGCTGCAAAGAAAGTAAAAATAATAATATGACTAATTGTTCACAATGTAAGAAAGCTATGTGCTTGCATTGTTTTAACGAACAGCATGCAAAGTAATATAGAATAAATTAGATGAACGAATAGTTTGTATTTTATTTAACAACACCCCATACTTTTATGCACAATACTATAACAATATAAAAAGTAATAGAAATATAACATAGACAAGGACACTCATCGATATAAATTCATTCCCATCACTAATGCCGCCCCGATTTAGTGCGATGTGGGGTCTAAAACGACCTCAAATATATTTTAGGTGTTTTCTCTAAAACTAAAAATCAGAACCCGGGGCGAAGCTAGGTGTACATAAAACAATACCATGCAAGTAATTTTAGCATAAAATTAAACATCGAATCACGCTCCTGATCAAGTTACAACACATTTACCAAATGATTGAAACATGAGGCAGAAAAGGCCTCAACCGCATTACAAGGAAGTTTAGCTTGGGGCTGATTCGACCTCAGCCGCACCAGCTGAAAGTTCTTCAAAATGTGACCCGCAGTGAACGTGTTAAATATTCCTAATACTTTAAGTAAACTATCATTAATTATAATTATTCTAAATAGAAATCAACTAGGTAACTTTTCTTTTTCAATGTACTGTCGTATTTTATTTAATATTTTGCCACATCAGGACAGTAAATGTAATGAGTACGGAATTCAAGGATAGAAATGTGCGATAGTTTATCGTAAAAAACTTAGCAGCGTGAAATTTCACAGGTCTTGTGAAGATTAAGTTCCGAAATTCCAAAAGATCGGTCCTCATTTTGTTATCTGAAATAAAGTTTATATTTTTATTTATATTTTAATGTAAAGTACAACCACAAAAAAAACATATTATATGGTATATTATATACGGATTGGAATCCTGGATCGTACCAAAAATGTTTACTGAGTTTTTCTAAATATGGAAATGCTTAATGACAGCTCGGAGTTTGAAAGTTGGGGTCTTTTCTGCACCTGATCTTTCCCCGGTCGTGTCGGATAAGCATCTAATCGGATTATGAGAGAGGAAACAGAGAGTGGACCTGTGTTTACGCTCTCACTAATGCTTTATGATATCTCCTGTTTAGATCGCTGGTCTTCGTTAACACTGGCCGCCGTAACCGAAATCAGCTAGGAGAACATGGTATATCATATTTTTGGCTATTGTTTTGTCTTCTTCTTTTACTACGATTTGCCTCCTTGCTGACACATTTATATAATAGTGAGTCTGACGTGATATTTGGATTGGCGTGCTTGGTTTGCAACCTGTATCGCATGCTACTAATTTTAATATCATTGTATTATTGATTATCTTATTTTAATTTACCCCATTAGTTGATCTCATGCGATATCGTTATAGGTCGTTGCGGAGGGATACCATAGTCGGCAAAAAGCGTCCGTAACGTTAAACCTTGCGTTAGTAAGATTGACTGTCTCAGTGTCGTAAGGTAGCGTATGCGAATGCTGTGTTTGAGGTCTCGGGTTCAATCCTGGGTCGGATCAAATTTTTGTATGATCTGCAAACATTTGTTTTTTCGGAGTTTGCTTGTTTTCTATGTATAATATAAATGTATTTATGAAAAAATAATAAAAAATCATAATATTTAACTTTTTTTCACCGCAGAATCCACAGCATTATTAGATTGGCTTAGTAAATTTGCAAATAATACAGCTGGTATACAACACTGTCATGTTCAAATTATTGCTGCTTCCATTCTTTAAATACATCAGTGTTCCTATTTTGTTACCTTTTATCAATAACAGTTGTAGTTAACGATATGTCATCATAGCCCTCATAAGAGGCTTTTAACAGTCCACGGCTGGACACGGGCCCCTCCTTCGAAAGGGGGTTTTGGCCAACTAACTATACCACGGGTTGGTACAGTGGCCCATAAGTGTTTCCACATGTAAGAAAAAGGGGTATTTTCTTGTTCCTTCGTTTTGTAGTGATATCGTCCTGAGTAGGTTACTCATTAGACTGCTCTTATGACACTACACTACCGTGGGAGAGCTACGCTTCGGCATGAATGGGCCTGCTCGACTGGAGTGATACCACAGCCTCATAGGAAACCGGTGTGAAACAGCGCTTGCGCTGTTTTTCAACTAATGAGTGAGGATACCGGAGGCCCATACCTCAACCCTCTCCCAGAGGCCGGCAACGCACATGTGACGCCTCTGGTGTTAAAGGTGTCCATGGGCGGTGGTAATCACTTCTCATCAGGTGACACGTCTGCTCGCTTGCGCCCAATTCCATAAAAAAATTGGTGTGGTGATAATCTGTATTGTAATATGTACGCGTAATTCTCAAAAGTAATGAGAGAAACCAATATACTTACGATGTTTTATACCAGTTAACAAAACGTCAATAGTCTCTACAATCTTCGTGGTTTGTGTGTAAGCTTGTTCACATCGATATTTATTTTATTTTATTTTATTTTATATCAGTATAAAGGCCATAAACTCAAAACTAAATGATAATACTAGTCCCGTTCCGGTCACCAGGAATATAAGCAGTGCTGTCCTATACGTTAATTGAACTATCAGGTCAGGAACATCGATCTAAAATTTTTAAATTTAAAACACAAGTATTTTGCATTAAAATAATGTTCAACCGTATTCAAATGTACATAAAGAGAAATACTTACAGGTCGTATCGCTAAATTTAAACATAAAATCGTCTTAAATAAAATATTCACGTAAACCATCATGACCTGCAAATACAATTGCAATATAAATTATATGATTTAACAAGACAAAATCAGTAACTTTCTTTGGTTTTCACTGAAAATAAATCAATCAACAAATCCCTTTAGCCGTGAAAGCGTTTCAGACAGAGAGACAGACAGAGTTACTTTCGAATTGAAATTAGTATGGATTTCAATGAATTATCTAGCTCTTGCCCGGGGCTCCACACTATGTTAGTTATAGTATAAAATATACTTATTGTGTGACTCTGCAAACGCTGGTGAATTTTAAAAATCGGTTTAATCAATCAAGCAGAATCACATTCGTATTTAAATCTTACTTAAGATATTGGCAGACTACAGGACATATTAAAAAAACATACCCGATATCCATAACAAGTGTTCACAAAATTTACTTGCTTAAGCAGTCGTAAGTAACATCTGATAATCGTGGTAGTTTCCAAATCACTTTCAAACCGAAATTTTCTTTTAGAATCCGTTGGTTTGGGATCTGCGTTAAAACTGCCGATTTGGTTGATGTTCGCAACAGTACTATTAAGAGGTACGCCGATTTTATGCTACAAAATATGAAAAAGTACAGTTAGAAAAACAATAAAGGTTAAAGAAAAACAATTTATCAGTTTTAATTTCGAAGAATACGCCCCAAAAACACGACGTGGTACTCGTTATTTAAAAACAGAAAACTGCCTCTTACCTGCAATAGATCTTGTATTATTTTAAGTCGAAACTCCACTTGAATGACTTGTGAAACTACATCAAGGATTGTCAGCATATTTAGAAACCAGCAAAAATAATCTATAGAGTATATTGATGGACCTTTCCAACCATGAACGTAAAACCAAATAACATAGTCCATTATGGAAGCAAAGAGAAAGACACCGATGCTCGATGTCATATTGATGGCAATCATTTTGTGAATCCCTTCGTAATCGTCTTTTGCTAATGTTTTGTCTATAGCGTTAAAGGTTTCAATGTATTTTACAAAGTCATCTCCACCATATTTCTGTACGAAGTATAAATCAATTATATAAACCAAATAGGAGAACCAATAAGCCACTTCAAGGAGGTTAGCAAAAGTCACATCACCAAAGTTTGAATTTCTAATTACTTTGAGATATAAAAACAGTATATTAACCACTGTTAAAACGAGGATGTAAGTTGCTGCTTTAGTTATTGAACTGAATGTTCGTAGTGCCATTCCATTGCCATTAATATTCGATAGTGCCATCATTCTGAGGAGCCTATTGATAGGGACCAAGGTGTAAAAAGTATCTTTAATCATCATGTTGTCTGTTAAACTAATTAATGTACTGCCATGAAGCTTTATATTTCAATGGTTTGGCTGTAAGGTGTAAACCAGTGTTCCGTCGTGTACTTTTATTATGCTGCGTATTTGTAAATTTCAATTAATTATATTGTTGAATTTAACTTTTGATGTATCAACTTTAAATGAACACATGTATAATGTATTTGATTAATAAAATACGTCACAATATCATTAATTAGTTTACATAGATGTAGTAGTACTACAAGTTCACAGACCAGATCACAAGTAGAATGAGAATAAATATATAATAAAATTATGATTTATTTGAAAAACAAAAATATTTAAGGGAACGTTTTATGGGACGATAGGAGTATAAAGAAAATAAGGAATAGTTTTGTTATAAAATGGAAATTTAAAGAACAAATGAATACATCACTTCATTTATTAACAATTATGTTCTCTTGGTCGATTTCGGCCGCGGGGGCCAGTATCAACGGAGACTAGCCAACTACTCAGGAGATATTATAATGCACAAAAGTATGCGTAAGCACAGGTGCAGTCTGTGTTTCCTTGGGTACTCTCAATCTGATGATGACGATGGTTATCCGACACGACCGGGTAGAGATCAGGCGCTGGACCGACAGCTTTACGTACTCTCCGAGGCACGAGGTAGTAGAGCTACGTTGATTTCAGCACGAACGGGCTGGTTCGACCGGGGCGGTACTACCCTCGCATAGACAATCAACGTAAAATGACAGCGTTCGTGCTGTCGTGTTTCGTTGGTGAGTGCGAGACCGGAGGCCCAATGATGCTGAAGCATCACTAGGCCGCCGTGGTGTGGGTAGCCATGCTACATTGTCTGCATTAGTAATGAGTATGGTGACCACCACTCTTGGATTCTGCTTATGCTTTCTATCAGGCAGAGTAGAGTAATTTTGGCAGGCCATACCCAAAAGAAACGCCCCAACTTCCAAACTCCGAGCTGTTATTAAGTATTTCTACGAGTATAATCAGGAAAACTAAATAACACTTTTTGGCCAGACCCAGGATTTGAATCCGAAACCTCTTGGTCCCAGTCGCATACATCAAATAAATATGCTCTTCGTTCATCTTTTTCAGCGGTTATCTCTATTTACTTTGAGGCAACTACACGTCTTGGATGGATAATGTGACAGGGTCTACAGAAGCTCAAAGAGACTGTGACTATGTAACTACTACTACTACTACTACTACTACCACTACTACTACTACCACTACTACTACTACCACTACTACTACTACCACTACTACTACTACGTTTGTTAAGCCTGTGAGAACAAAGAATAAGGGGACAAGGGCATTTGAATATTAACATTAACACAACAATTCTGATCAATAACTGCAATGAATTGGCACTTCCACAGCATGTTTAGGTTTATGGTTTCAGTTTTAAGTTAATTGTTTTCCTTAAGTAATTGTGAAATAGTTTTATCAAATAATCTATACTTATCACACTAACATATAAAAGCGAAAGTTTGTAAGTATGGATGGATGTTTGTTACTCTTTCACGCAAAAACTACTAAACCGATTTGGATGAAACTTTACAGTAATATAGCTTATACATCAGAATAATACATAGGCTTACTATTTGACGCGATAACCGACATATACACGAGCGGAGCCGCGGGCAACAACTAGTCGATAAATATTTTAATCCTATAATCTATTCAATTACCGATATCGTCTCGGATAATGTGAAAACGCTCTGACGTTTTAAATTACCCCTCTCATGTCTAAATCCAATCAGCAGGCCAATTAGAAAAAACTTAAATGACATGGCCAGTTTCAGCCTAGTAACTAGTTAAAGTACGCTTAATCATAAATAAATAAAAATAGAAAAAAAAATTACAAAACTATTTACATTTTCGTACAACTTCAGAAAAAATATAGCTGTTTTTCGTTTCTGGCGTATCAAGATAACGCGCCATTTTGGATAAACGTTTCTTTTCCTGTAAAGATGAAATATTAATGTTCCATCAGAGTAATATTAAAAAATAATCTGACTGTTATATGATTATTCGCTATCGTAATTGCGGTATAGCAAGTATAGCAACGGGACGGCTAAGAAAACATGTTGTGTCTTCATTGGTCATGCCTTTCCATAAAAATAATTCTCTTGTATTATCTAAACAGCGCAGCGAATGATTTGTAACAGCAATTATTATTTTAATGTAACTGGTGACAAGCAGTGACACAGGCCGAGCAGTGTCAGTGAAACATCATTTCACCAACTTCCCGGCGTTTACTGCAAACATTGTAATAGCAAGTTCTTTATTAAATAATACGTTTAAAGTTATTTCATTACTTTTATTTTATCATTTTATATATTATCAAACTGTTGTTGTTGTATCTAACTGTGTTTAAACACTACAAAAATCTGCCGGGAGCTTCATGACGAAGACATGGTTTTGTTAATTTTTAAGAAATCTGAAATTTCTCTCTTTTACAGTTAATATAGAGCATATTTAATTCAAAACAAAGCAAAATTCGTTAATGTACGTGAATTTTTAGATGCCATAATTACATAAATTGGCCATCGCCTTTAAAAATTTAAAATGTCTTCAAAAAGCGACATCTTACGGTTTTTATTAAAACTACTAAAGAAGAACAAAGTGTATACTATGCTGGCAAACTTAAATAAGAAACATATCAGTTAATGACTACAGTTTTCAATAGAGGGCGCGCTGGCTGAAACTATATTGAAAAAAATAAAAATACCACACGTCACGGCCAATTATTGGTGGTTTGTGATTTGTAAAGTATATTCGTAAAATAAATTGCCTTTAATATTAATGTTCGAAACTCAGTTCTCTAATAGTTAAAAATCATTTCAAAAGATGACGCTTTAAAAAGTTATTTTTCTATTTCACAGAAAAAACGTGACAGTGATAAAAAAACTGATACTGAATTTCTGGGATGAAAACTGCCTTTTTTAATCAACTAATTCAAAGCCAAAAGGAAGGGTAATATCTTTGGCATGTTCCAACGTAGCGTATAAACTTCTGATCCGATTTTAATCCTTAAATAAATTTTCGAGGCGGAGGTAATTTATGTTTGTTTTCCAAAACTTTCAATAACTATGACGTATTTATTAACCGCCTTAAAGAAGGAGGAAGTGTCTCAATTCCACCGTATTATATTTACTTTTAACCGACTTCAAAAAAAGGAGGAGGTTTCTCAATTCGACCGTATTTATATTTTTTTTATATGTGTTCGCGGATAACTTCGTCATTTATGAACCGATTTTGATGATTCTTTTTTTAATGGAAAGGAGATGTCCCGACGGTGCTACCATAATAACGACATTAATATCTGATGATGGCACCCAAGAGAAATCGAGAGAGAGTCGAAACTTAAAATCGGTTTTATTTTTGTTAAAATTTTAATTGTTTGAATACTGTTCCTGATAAGTGTTATAAATAAAGGTTATCGTTACCTTTTAATTATAAAAAAAAACAAAGTCACGTTGTTTTGGATAACTTGTTTTGTTTCGTGTGTTTTGTAATTTATAAACAAACTATGTACTTATATCTATTTATCGACACATGGTCATCATTAGTCGGTTTCGGGTTCATTGCGGCCGCCGAGCTACCGTGGGTAAGCGGGCGAGGAGAAATATAACCACGTATTGTAAATGATTAACAATGCAACAATTATTATTATAACAAAATATGGACAGAATTACAATCAGCAATATAATTAGAATACGACGCTCCACCGAACACGTCTTATTTCTTCTGCTAAGAGAGCCCGGAGTTGCGTCAAGAGTCAAGAAACGTCAACCCGTCCTTGTCAAAATGTTAGCTGCCAGTCTTTACGTTTCTTGCCACTCTTAAAATATCGAAGCGCCGTCACGGCCGGACTGACAAATCGCACGTCCTCGTGCGACTCCTCACACCTCGATTTATCTGCAAAGACCAAATACAGGTCTGTAGTACATGTCTGGACCTGCTCGCCCATCCCTGACTAGCTACCGATTCATGACACCTGTTTAAAAAGATCTCGATCTTCACCCCTCACATCTGAGTTAAACATACTGGGCGGACAACTGACTTCAGGCGCCCCTTCGACCACCCACCAACTCACATGGTGCGATGGACCGAACAACCCGTCAGCGCCCCTTCCACCAGTCACGAAAACCATACACAGCTGCTGCAATCAACTGGTTCGTAACGTCGACCCGTATAGGCCAGTCCCAGACCAATCTCTTGCCACCCAGCTCACACCAGAACAGTCGTAGTCTGACCGTGGGCATCGACCCGGTTTAGGTCAGCCCAGGCGATCAACTACGCTATATACCACGTAGTCTGATCAGAGGCATCGACCCGGTTTAGGCCAGCCCCCTTTATCAACTACGCCACTACGCTACTCCCAACTCCAGATCCCATGCTGTAGGCTCTAGATCGATTCTCAATAAGAAATACAGGGTTTACTCAATTATTATAACCTCACCATTTACTACTCATCATGTTCGGAGGCAGAGAGGGTGTTGTAGGTGTAGTCCTAGTCGGATATTTAAATAAAAGACGGTAACGGCACGGTATTTAAATTATTAATATTTACACGAATTACACAAGATAGGTAATACAAACACAATAGATAACGGTCAGAGAAGTAGCACAAGAAAGCAGTATATATTTTAGGCGTGAAAGGGTGAAAATTAAACTTGTACAATAAATAAATTACTACGCGAGAACAAAGCTATCAGCTGACTGTCGTAAGAGAATTAAAGCGACGCGTGTATGCCTTGCGCGGTGGCGAACAATGGAGTGTCGGCGTGAGCGCTGGAAAACCGAACGTTGCCTGCGCGCGCCGATGTTGCCCGATGATTCCCGACCGATGACACGACGAGAGGCGCGCGGTTGGCGCGCCGCCACAGTGTCAAAGCTTGCGGTCAAAGTATGTGAACTATAACCGATACTGTTTCACTATCATTATCATCGTTCATTCTTATAGCTATGGATTTCCGCCGTCTCGGCCTCCTATGCCTCAATATCTAACGAGATAACTACTTCAATTAACCTATCATAGCTCCTGGGTACTGCAAGCAAGTTTTCATGGGCGTACTTATGGTTCGGTTAGACCCATCTATGCCTCTCAGCTCGAATCTATCGTAATCTAGTCAGATCTAATCTAGTTAACGGTCTTACTATTGCTCTACCCCGATTAAAGTGTTCTGCTTCTGACGAAGCAGCCTTTTTAATATTCTCGAAAGCGTTGTGCCTAATGGTATTCAAGTCGAAAATAGGCTCAGGTTCAGCATGCGATGATAAAATTGATATTCCTAATGACTTTGCTCGTGTACCAAGCATTGATTCCTATATATAACCGACGTGGTTCATGCTAATGCCCTGCTTGTGAACAATATTAATATCGTACGCTAGTAAGAAAGACCACGACAATCTATGTACACGTGGAGTTAAGTCGGTTTTTGATTACGCTCAATTCGGTCTATATCGAGAATGCCTGTCGTAACCCATCGTAATTCTAATCAAGGCTAATTTGCCATTACCTCGTAAGTCTGTATCAATATTCATAAAATCAAAGCTGCTAGATTTATCAGAAAAATTAACTACTCTACGTTGAGAAAAAGTAACTTTGTCGTTAACTATATAGTGGCTTAGCAATAGTGCCATCAGGTACTATGTGAAACAACACTGAGAGCAATAAGCCTTGAACATTGATGGGGCTAATAACCATACAAAAGCCCGTCAGATAGACTAAATCATTCTATGCAGTACCAGGGAACTTTTTGGCGTATCTGTTGGTTACCATTGAACAAGCAGATTCACTATTAAAAAGAAAGGAAACTGGCTCACCGGATGATATAGTCAAAGTGCTCCTCGATGCCTTGCGTTCACACACATGGACATCTTTGACCGCCGCTGCTCGGCTGCCATTCAGTCGATCTGGACACGCCAATGCCAAGTGCCCTGGTCGTCCACACGCAAAGCGGGTGATTGGTATTGGTTTATCAGTGGGTCTGGATGTTTTATTCTGCGTCTTCTCTAAAATAACAGACTCCTCTCTTCGCTTGCGGAAGTCTATCGCTTTGTGACCCGAAGTGCTTCGTATCAGTGAAATGCCGTTGAGAACGTGAAGAAGTTACAGGTTATGGGAGTGGAACTCAGGCCGAAGCACGCCTTCCTTTTGACATAAAACCGCAGCATCAATTCTCGTTGTAACATCTTCAGACATCTCCATCCGCGGAATGAATTCGATGATGTTCCAAAGGCGCATGGCCGCCTCACTCGCAGTTTCTTTAATACCAACTTGAAACGTAGAATTTCATCGAAGTAGTAAGTAGTTTAGTAAACATGTCAGCTGCGATGCCTGCAGTCGTGTTAAACAGGTAGCAGCTCGGCCTTTGAGTGCACGCGTAAGTAATAACAGTAGTTCTGTACCTCGTAACTTATGGCTGTTGATAACAATTTTTGTTACGTTGCACCAACCCTTTATATCCGCTTCGTTGCCATCAGGATCAAACTCGATTGAGCACGGCTATTCTCCTCTGAAGTAAGCCCTTCACATCCCACTTCTGATATCGACACATGGTCATCATTAGTCGGTTTCGGGTTCATTGCGGCCGCCGAGCTACCGTGGATAAGCGGGCGAGGAAAAATATAACCACGTATTGTAAATGATTAACAATGCAACAATTATTATTATAACAAAATATGGACAGAATTACAATCAGCAATATAATTAGAATATGACGCTCCACCGAACACGTCTTATTTCTTCTGCTAAGAGAGCCCGGAGTTGCGTCAAGAGTCAAGAAACGTCAACCCGTCCTTGTCAAAATGTTAGCTGCCAGTCTTTACGTTTCTTGCCACTCTTAAAATATCGAAGCGCCGTCATATTTATAAATCCATTATCTGGGTTTTTACCATAGAGGTAGGATATCGATATCTTTGATGAAAAGCTAAGGCTAGTACAACACTAGGCGGCCATCTTTAGTATCGTAGGTATGCAGGCCTTTTTCGTGGTTAGGGCAGTTCCATAGGATTCCTTATTCATAGGTTTTTACACTGTTTCGGAGAGAATCTGAAATTATATGGTTCAGGTATTCCTAGAGTAACTCAAGTGCGTCGAGAATATACCTTGAAGGTAAGGTTCATGCAAAGATGGTTGCATTAGTCCGGAAATAAATCTGGCGACAATTAAATACGTTTCACATGTTGATATTCACGCAAAAAAAAAAAAAAAACACAAAAACATCTACCAGTTCATTCATAGTAATTTTATACAAAAACTTATTGTATTAATTAAGTTTTTAAACCAATTACAAATGACATACCTATGTATTTTTTGTAAGCAAACGTTTTATTTTATCATTAATGATATAACTTGTTTGAATTTCGGATGGAACAGTCGCGTTTTTTATAATTCGTAAATTCTCAAAGTTGAAATTAAATCGAAATAATACCTAAACATAATGATTGTACAAGCTCTTGTGATTGTGTTGTTAATATATTGTGTGATGTTGAGGTGGAAAGCAAGGCATCGTATTGCATTTTCAAAACATTTTAAGAGTGAAATAAAGTCTATTCCGATATTGGGACATGCGTACTTATTGCCGAGATGTAAAACGGACCGTGTTAAGTTTATATTTATATTTATTTTAATGAGAAAAACTTGGTTAAGCTAAAACCGGACTACGTAAAAAAATGATATCCTGGTCTATGTCAACCGGACCGTTATTACAAATATATTAATACCTCATTCGTTAAAATAACTTCAGTAGTTTAGGCGCTACGGGGGTACATACAAACATATATAGACTACCGAAACTGTTACTCATTTAGGTTTGCCATAGTCGTTTAAAAACATACTACCGACTTCATGATTAACAAAACTATGTACATATATATTCTTATATGTATGTATGTACTTAATTCTCCTTAATAGGTATTACACCCTTAGGAGTGGATATTTTTTCATACAATCTGAGTACCCAATTAGTAAATAATAGAGTTGTATGGTAACAAAGATACTCGTATATACTCGATAGAAAAATGAATAAATATTACAAAATAGTCGGTTGAAAACCAAGGTCAAAGACAGTCATAATTTAATAGATAGCCGAGTTAGAGAGCCAGGTTGGTCACCGATCCCCTTATTTAAACTCTACAGTTGAACTAATGTGTGTATTTATAAATAAACCGAATAGTTATATTAGCACGGGTAGATAGTCCAGTAAGTAACTCCTTGCAAGCTAAGCGAGTACCATCTGCTGAGGGCTCCTATTAGGCTTGAAAAACAATATAGGGAATTAAAACAATTATGTGAATTTGCATAACTGTGAATGTCAAAGTGAATTAGCAAACCTGTTTTAATAGCCATTCAAAGATCCTTATTGTATGAAATTATAACCAAGTTAATTGTGAATAAATTCTGCCTCGCACGACAACACTGTGGAATGAACTGTCGCCTGCGGTATTCCTGGACCAATATAACCTTCAAACCTCCAAGAAAAGAGCGTACTACTTCTTAAAAGGCCGGCAACGCACCTGTGACGCCTCTGGTGTTGCGGGTGTCCATGGACGGTGGTAATCGCTTACCGTTGATACGTCTGGTCGTTTCATCCCTATTCTATAAAAAAATACTAAGTGTCTCATCAACAGTCTGTAGGGAAACAGGTATGTATTATCAGAGTCAGCAATTTTATATAAGCCGAGCAGAACGCCAGCCCCGCAAGTTAGTCTTTCCCGGTCCATTGTCGTGTAATGTGAACTCTTATGTAATTGTGATATATATACCACAAGTGAAACCCCGCGGTGTTACCCGCGGTTCAGCAACAACTGCGGCTAACGCCGTGGGACTAGACTAGTCTAAAAAAAAGTAGCCTACTCAACAACGTTACTCCTTGAATCATCAGCTACCTGCCAGTAAAAGTCCCGTCAAAATCGGTCCAACCATTCCAGAGATTACCCGGACATACAGAAAGACAAAAATTAAAAAAAAATGATATTTTTGTATATGTATCGTGTATACATGCATATGCATTTATTCAAAAGCGGTTATTTTAATATTACAAACAGACCCTCCAATTTTATTTATTTGTATAAAAGATGTGTAAATAAATCAGAGTGAACGGACTTACTCTTTAATTTGTAACCTTGCACAAAGGGCACTTACCTTGAACAGTAATACCTTATAATAACAAAAACCACTACGATATAGGCTATTTAAACATATGGATTTACAAGTCTTTACCAGTCACCTAAGTCCACTAGACGGTCCCCTAAGTCTACTAGATATGGGTCTGTCAAAATCTCTGCCTAATAAAAAGCAGGTGACCCACACAATGGCGACCTATTCAGATGCCTATTGAGATTTCCTGTGTAGTTTGATTTCTCAGTCACAGCTTGGTCTCTAGGCGGTGATAAACATGCTCACGTATTTCTAAATAGATACATAATATGGCCACTACCATAACATGAGACCGAAACACTGTACTAAAAATGAAACGATCATTTATTAAAAGAGCACCAGCTCATCAAAAAGTTATTTAACCTGGATGGTAATCGAATCGACGGCTATTGTTTTAACATTCGAGATCATTAACCACCAGCCCTACAGGAAAAAGCACGAGCTGATCAAGGTCACAAACCTATGAGGAGTCCGGATATCTAACAACAACAGTTCTAGGATCCTTACTATTCCGGGTAGAGTGGCACACCGCTTTTTAGTCGGTCTCATTCCGACACACCATCTCGCCGCGCAAGCCCCGGTGGGGTGACGACCTCTGGGGGTTTCTGCACGTTAAAAAAATCACATACCTGTAACTGAAACGGGCTTTTCATGGAAAATATTAGTTGCAACCCTGCTTTTTCTTGTGAAAGGGTGGAAGATCCTCATGGATGTCCTTCGTCCATTGGGGAGAAGCGAAGGGGTCTGTCGGACTCTTGCCGACTAAAAATCACCCCGCTGTTCCCTTTGCTTGCCTATAGCCGGGGAGCGAGAATCACAATTGCATTCTTCAGACAGACATTCAGAGATAGACCCGTCTCACCTAAAACCGGTCCCGTCATCCGTTGTAACCATCACGCATCAGTCGCACTTTTCTATGAGAGCACACGGAACACTATGCTCGGGCCGGTATCTGTTCCGACGACGAATTCTATATATTATATATAGATAGGTCTGCTCCCCCTTGCCCCCTATTCCATAAAAAAAAGTATTTTGATTTCATTAACATTTCATAAGTTTACGCGGTCATGAATCTAAACTAAAATTATTGCATTTGTGAAATTATTGCACAGAATTTTAAAAAAACTTTTAATTTTTCCAAATTCCGTGAAGCCAGCCATATTTTGACCGCGATCGTTGTGGGTTCAACCCCCACAGGAGACAACACTTTGTGTGATCCACTAATTGTTGTTCTGAGTCTGGGTGTTATCTGTGTCCATTTCATGTATATCTGTAAAGTCCCCCGCGCATTTTTTCTACATTTGACTGATTCGTTGGTCTAGCGGTTGGCGTGTGCGACTGCTGATCATGAGGTCTCGGGTTCGATTCCCGGGTCGAACCAAATGTTTGTACGATCTACAAATATTTGCTTCGGTGTTTGGGTGTTTTCTATGTATAATATGTAGGTATTTACAAAAAAAAAAGTATAAATGTATTCATATCAATTGTCTAGTACCCATAACACAAGCTCTGCTTAGCTTGGGACTAGATCGCGTTGTGTGTTAGATGTCTGAAATATTTATTATTATTTATTATTTTAACGGGCTGATGATGATATTTATTTTTTTGTACAAAGGTCATGTTGTTTCAGGTAGATGGCAACTCTTGAAAATGTTTGGCAACGAAGCTCTCAAGCAAGGCGGTGCTGTCTGTTTATGGAACGGACACAGACTGTATTTTAGTAAGACGAATTATATTTAATCGGTTTAATGACATCTGTATTTAGGACTAGCCGACCCACGCAACCTCGTTTCATCAAAATCGGTTCACCGAGTCGAAAGTTATGAAGTAACAAACATTAAAAAAACAGTTGAATTGATGATCTCCTCCTTTTTTGAAGTCGGTTAAAAAATAGCTTAAGTAACTTCTTATATTAGCTATCTGCCAGTGGAAATCCCGGAAAAATCGGTTCAGTTGTTCCTGAGATTAGTCGGAACGAACAGATAGACAGACAGGCCCACTAAAATTGAAAAAAAAAATTTTTGGTGTATGTACCGTGTATAGTGTAAAGGTAGAAAATGCCATTTGGCATTAAGTCCGCCTCATGCAAATGTAATGCAGAAAGTATTAATAAATAAGTAAATATAGCCTGTTCATTTTCATAGTGTCATTTTCATCGTATACAATCAAGCCGCCTGCGCTGTCCGCCCACTAGTATATATTTTTTTTTATTTTGATTCTTTGATATCTGTCCTTTGACAATGAACCGTACGGGCCGTGGCGGCATGATCAAAATGACACTTTTAAAATGAACAGGCTTTATAATATACATAATATGCATTTAGTAACAAGCGGTTATTAGTGATATTAATATCACAACAGACACTGCAATTTTATTTATTTGTATAGAGTTATACAAATAAACAGCAGATGATGAAATGATGATGTTTCTAATATGTATATCTTCCACAACTGACACTAAATCATACTGCTACTACATCATACACCAACTGATACTTATAAACTTTCGTTTTCGTTTTTATCTTATTTTTTTGTTGAAATTTTTAAAGAATTATTAAATTAATTACGTTTTCTTATTTTAATTATATGGGACTAATCCCACCCACACGCCCACCGCTGTAACTCCTGTACACCAGGATCAACAGCAGTGACCCACGAACACACCGAGTTATGACACTCGGGAAGTCCCAGGAAAAAATATTAACTGTCTTGGAACCCGCAACGAAATTAATCAGAAGAAAACAGGAGGAGTTGGAAATATGATAAGTCCACTTCCCTCCTTAGCAAAGCGGGAGACAAAATGAAGTCTTTTTTTATTTTAATTATATGTCAAAAATATTACTAACGACAAACAACCTCCCAATCGCATACATTTTGAAATTTGGTGACATAACACTGGCAGACATTTGACTACCCACTGGCTCTCATTATAATTTTCTTTATGTGTATCGTTTTTCTCTCGCTTTCCTGCAAGAATCGGGGAGACATGTATTATTTGATTTGATAGATGAAAACGCGCGGTATCAGTGTTACCAACTAGGCTAACCGTTCGATCTATTTTTATTTTATTTTCTTGTGAATGTTACAGTAGTGGTAGACCCCGTTATATCCGAGCCTATAATGAAGTCCTGCCTGGAGAAGGACGATGCAATGAAGTTATCACTTTCACTTTTAGGCAATGGCAGCATCATCGCCGATGGTTTGTAGAGTAACATTTCTAAAAGCAACTTTTTCTATTATTTGTTTTATGCACATACGTGCGTGAAATTACAGCTAAATGAGTTTGTAAGTAAAATCTAGCGAATTTGACTTTCGAAGGAAGTACATAAGTCAGGAGATAGGGAAAAAACTCAAACTTATAGAGATGACACCAACATTGTGTAAAAGTCTATTACGCTCTATATGAGTAAACTCTGTACTACACTCTGTACAGTTAATGAAAATAATTTAAAATAGTAATCAATATAGGTTTTCCTTATCCAAAACTTATATTGGTTTATTTAAATTTTACTCTATTTTCACATGACTCGATGGTCTCGGGTTCTATTACCGGTTCAAAAATTTTTATTCAGTGCCTCAAATATACTGATAACTAGTTCAACCTACTAATTGAGTTCGCCCTTTGTGCTGCAGGACTAATGCCAATCGCTCCATTGAAAAAAACAGGTATTCAGGTAAAACCGGTTGAACCCAAATAATCTTGGGAATAATAAAAGTTAGGAAGAAGACTCTTTTCACATATGAGATTGACGATAAAGAATTTACACTAATCATTACACTTCATTCGCTAAAAAAATATAGACTAAGGCCAAACATTGTTCATTAAAAAAAAAAGACGTGTGGCACTCGGGGACTGCCGCGGTAAAGCTATTACATAGCATTTTTTATCAGCTTATATGCAATTATATTTATTATATATATTATATTTTATATATTATTATATATATATAATTATATTTATTATATATATAAAATATATTATATTTTCAAGGTAGTAGAGCCATTCAAGGTAGTAGAGCCATGCTGATTTCAGCACGAACGGGCCGGCTCGACCGGGGCGGTACTACCCTCGCACAGAAAATCAACGTAAAATGACAGCGATCATGCTGTCGTGTTTCGTTGGTGAGTGCCAGACCGGAGGCCCAATGATGCGAAAGCATCACTAGCCCGCCATGGTGTGGGTCACCATGCTGCATTGTTGCATTGTCCGCGTTCGCAGTATGGTGACCATCACTCTTGGATTCTGCTTATGCTTTCCATCAGGCAGAGTAGAGTCATTATGGTGGGGTCAAACATTAAAAAAAAAAAAAAAAAAATATTTATTTATTTTTTATTTATGCAGTATGTATAATATTGTGAATGAAAAATCAGAAAAATACTAAACTATTTTTCAGATTGCTGCCATACTGACAACAAACAAATGTATGTTTGTATTTACCGGATCGTTAGAATTTATCAAGTATCATAAGAACAACAATTTTAACGTTTAGTAGTATTGGCTGGAAGGCGTAGGTGAATGATTTACGACGAAGGTGCCTAGAGTTCAAATGTCAACTGGGCGTCGTCGTCTTTTTGTGAATGTTTCCTGGATATTGTGGTAAAAGGTATTCATTAAATAAGTAATACAAAATTACACAAAACAAAAAAGATATTATAAAAGTTCTGCTATTCATCGATAGATGGCAAAACTAAAAAGTATCACCGCTGTGCCGGTCGGAGTGGGGGGGTGTTAGGTTATTTTCGTTACGGAATTTCTGGATTCGGTCTTCACGCTCAAGGCCTGCGATAGAAGCCATGCAATAGCTTAACTTAAATAGGCCTTCAATATTTACTCTATTCATGAATTTTAGAGTAAATATTGAAGGCCAAATGATTGTTTTTACAGAACAATGTGTGGCCTAAAATTTATAAACTATGAATTTTAGATCTAGTTAGTAAATTTAATTTTAAAATATAAGCGGACTATTAACCTCGCACCTTTTCATTTCCAAGTGCCAATATGGCGACCTCGCCGCAAGGTCTTGTTGCCAACGTTCGGCCTAAAATATTTGGTGCAGTTCGAAGAAATATTCTCTAAACACAGCGTGACTATGGTGAATCAATTGAGAAAATTTGCTGGAAAAGGATCTATTCCTTTAATAGAACATATTATAACTTACGCTATGGATTCTGTTTGTGGTAAGTCATTACATATTTTAAGTATTTTAAGTTATGAATTCGAGCGTTTTATTTTTTGTATTGAAAGCCTGCTATAGTGACTACTCAGCCTGATGGAAAACATGATTAGAATCCAAGAGTGTGGGCTACCATACTCACTTCGAATGCCGAGAATGCAGTATGGCAACCCTCACTATAGCTACCTAGTAAGACGCTGTATCACGCTTAAAGAACCTGGAATCATACTAGCACCTGGTTCTGGACTGGAACGTACCTGGTCGACAAGCTCTTATCGTTTTTCCTCAACGTCTGCCAGGTTGACTGTAGGGTATCCAAAATATTATTTCACCGAAAAGCCATTACCTTCCTTAGGTTTAGCCTTCGAACGCCTATTGCGTCGATGTGACGTGCCAATTAAATTTTCCTATCCAGGTGCCAAAAGTACCTTATAATTTTTTCCTAAATTAATCCTTCATTAAATAATGATCTCCAGAGACCGCACTAGGGATAGAAGCGCACGCACAAGAAAACCCTGAAATGAAAGTTTTGGACGCTTTCAAGAATTCCTTCCGTCTCATAGCAGATCGCATCATGAAACCTTGGTTGCATATCAATGCGATATATAAACTGACCGCCCATCACGCTGAACTGATGGGATATGTTAACACGATTGAGAGTTTTGTTCTAAAGGTAAGCTTGAACACTAAATGTAATAATTTGTAATCTTTGACAAGTTAATGTACGAAAATATTGAACCAAAGCAAGGTTAGTATAATACATACACTTCTAACATTTATAGTACTGCGCTTTGAAGAAATTTATTAAAATTGAAGATGCATTCGATTTTTCTCACGGTACACGTGTGTGTAGCACAATTAAGCCGCCTAACAATATATTTATAGCAACAATTATCAAAGAGTTTTAAATGGTTTTAAATGCATAGGACTGTCTCTAAACTTTTATATTCCTAACCACAGAGTACATTGTTAGTACTGTAATTCTTAACTTAACGAAACCTTTTGATAGAAGTGATATATAATAATATCAGTATGTTAATCAAAGCAAAACTAAGAACAAGGATTTAAGTAAGAAAATACAAACAGCTCATTTCATTCTACTTTAGGATATGACAACGACACGTAGCCATACACACACTCACACACTCACACACACACATAAAACCAATAATTAGAACATAATAAGTATCTAACTATGTAAATCTTTTGCGCTTCATAGTGCCCGATTCTTGTAAAATTGAATGTAAACATATCTAGGGGGGAGACCTGGTGTCCTGAAACACAAGCCTCGAGCTTAGCTTAGGCACCAGTCTTCCACAATATTATAAAAAATGAATTCTATGCATGCTTATTTTAAATGTAATGTATACTATATATTGTGGAAAGAAATAAACTATATTATTATTATTATTACTTTGATTAAAGAAATCAACGATTAAAATACTGCCTGAATAAATTAGAGCAGCAATATTTGGTGGAAGTAAAAATCAGAAATTAATCAGACACTAAAGTGATTTCTTTTTGATTAGAAGATCTTCTGGAATGGTACCTTAAACTCTTCAATCAGATGTAAACGTGACAGATCTAGAATAACTAAATACCCCTTTTTTATAGTTACATACATATTTTACATAGAAAATATCCAAACTTCGAAACAAACATCAGCAGCTCATACCAGACCTCAAGCACCTCAATCATAACATACATTACTACTGTTTCACCGAGACAGTCATAACCTGTTTAAATTCTCTTTGACAGGTCATTTCCGAGAAACGCCAAGAATTGGCTTTAAAATGCAAAAATAATGAAGACACTACCAAAGGTAGGTAATATTTAAAAAAATGTGTACTGACGCTTATTACATTCTATGTTATAGAGAGGAAACTAAAAGTCGTACATCAATGATTAGATTCAGCCATGTCCCTCTAGAAAAGTTCACATTCTACAAACCCAAAAAACCCAAACTAACAAATATATGGGATTGACGTCTCTCATTGCGACATGGTGAAAACAAAACATTAGTTAATAAAAAAATAAGTAGCCGAGAATTTTATCTTTTTCAGAAGCAAATGCTCGTGAAAGTTTCCTAGATTTAATGATAGAATCATCTGACTACAACGACAATACGCTGAAAGAAGAGATAGAAGTACTCTTCATAGCCGGTACCGATACTTCTGCAGTATCCATTTCTTTTACCAGTATGCTATTGGCGAGACACCCTTCTATACAGGAGAAGGTTTATCAGGAGTGAGTAAAACTTCAATTGACATTACCTGGCTGACCTGTTGACCTGTTAGATACCCATCCTAGATATATGTTTGTGTAATAAACACGATCATTTGTTCTGCGCCTGGTTGTAGTAATGTATTTACGATATGTATGTATTTTATAATTATACTAACTGTCCCGGCAAACGTCGTTTTGCCATAACTACTAATAAATTAAAAATTAATTAAAAAAACATTGTCCAGCGGACAAAATTGTGAATCTAAACCATTCCCAGATCCCCTTGAACACACACAAAAAATTTCATCAAAATCGGTCCAGTCGTTTGAGAGTAGTTCAGTGACATACACACTCATAGAAGAATTATTTATATAAAGATATCTAAGTACTAGGGACCCGGCCCGGCTTCGCCCGGAAGTCTTTGAAATTCTCGGTTTTTCGTCTACTATAATATCCATGAATTTGTCGAGTAACTATTTAGTTTAAAAGATCTAACTAACCGAACAGACAGCGGAAGCGAGTTAATTTTTTTTCTAAATAAAGATTTTTATCATCACTCTGGTAATCGTAGTTCAGGCTCTGCCTAGTTTAAAACCAGGTTCTAACCTCTTATTTAAAGAGAGACTTTTGTCAGGTATTTGATAGTTGAATGTTTTTATTATTATCTAGCATGACTTTAAAAGAAATGGTTCTAAAGTCAGCTCTATGGTTTTCTTTTTTACTGTATTTGTTACCTTAGAAGTCTGCATTTATGAGAATATTTATAAAAACTAAAACCCAACTACGACAAAAAACGACGTTGAAAAAGCATGAAACAAGTTTCAAAAGCCGTAGTCACGCGTTGTTAAAGTGTCATCGACTATGGTACATTACTAAGTTTCAAAAACCGTCGTCCATGTAGTGTAATGTACCATCGTTCATAACACTTTAACAACGCGTGACTACGGCTTTTGAAACTTGTTTCATGCTTTTTCAACGTCGTTTTTTGTCGTAGTTGGGTTTTAGTTTTTACTTTTTTTTTATTTAAAATGTTTTGGTGCCTCTATAATATTAATTTCTTTGCATAGTATATTTTAAATAGGTACTATAAAATTTTTACAATTATCGAATAAATACAGACAAAGTCACGAGAAAATGCTTATAATATATATATTTTTGAAAGGTACAAGTAACGCCCTTTCGTATGATACTAAACACGGCATATTTCTCTCAAATTTATTTTTTGGAACAGTACTTTACGTCGGCTAGAGGGCGCCACATTAGGTTAAATGACACGTCGTATAACCTATAACCAGCGGACAATCAAGACGCTTCTAACGATACCTCATTTGTCTTATTCTGACTAGTAGCTTAGAAAGGAGGGAACAAACGAGCATACCATAGAAATTCCACACTTATCGAATAAATACGGACAAAGTCACGAGCAAATGCTAATAATATATATATTTTTGAAATGTACAAGTAACGCCCTTTCCAATGATACCAAACACGACATATTTATCTAAAATAATTTTTTTTAATGCAGTACTTTATGTCGGCTAGAGGGCGCCACATTAGATTCAGTGACATTTCATATAGCCTATAACCAGAAGACGATCATGACGCTTCTAACGACACCTCATTTGTCCAGTTCTAATGAGTAGTTAAGGAGCTACGAGGGAACAAATGAACATACATACATACATACATACATACATACATACATAGCCTGTCAAAATCATAACCCTCCTTTGGCTTTGCCGTAGTCGGGTAAAAATAACTACAGAGTCTGCTACGTTCCTTTAAAGGCCATTCAAATTTGAAAATTATGGGACTTATGTAATTTTAACCTGCAGATTAAAAGAAATCTTTGGCGACTCCAAGAGACCAGTATTATACAAAGATTTAAGTCATTTGAAGTATTTGGAAGCTGTCATCAAAGAGAGCTTGAGACTGTACCCGCCAGCGCCTATCTTACTAAGAAAAGTAGAGAGTGATGTAATCTTACGTAAGTAATTCTAGATTAGGAACCTAATGTTAACGCTAGGTTCACGGGGTCTGAGTGCTTGTCCTATGTTTAAACACCTAGCTAAGTAACTGATCGACATTTCTCGTAACCAGAAGGCCGGCCTTTTTCTAGCACAGTAAATCAGCATTGCCATTTCATCGACAATCTTTAATGTCCCACTACTCGGCTCGGGTCTCCTCTCAGGAGATGGTTGGGACCAGACGTCCCCACGCTGGTCAAGTGCGGGTTGGGGACTGGCAAGACGACGTTGTGGCTACGTCATCTTGCCGTTCAATGTTTTTAAGTCGCCCAAAGGCCTCCAACTGAGCTTCACCGACTGCTTAACGTGACCTCCGAATCATGAAGGCAGCATTGCCATTAAATGTGGTAATACTGCCTTTTCTCTTGGGAACGCTACCAATAAACGAAAATGTGTAGGAAGTTTTTGACGTTTGTAAATATTGTAAATATCTTCATTGTTTTTTTCGTAATAATTCTTGATTTAAATGTGATATTTGTATTAATTTTGCGGTTATTTTTTGCGACCTCTACGATGGAAAAAGCATTAGCACAATCCAAGAGACATATTCATTGCGAATGCAGACGAAGCAAGATTGTTACTCAGTCTATGGCGGCCTATTGAGATGGGTCTCCGGGCTTGCACTATAAAGACTAATCGATATAAATTGAAATTGTTCTGTAAACTATTACTTTTCTTTTCACAGCCTCAGGAATAACTCTACCCAAAGACACTGGCGTTATGATAAACGTATATTGCACACATCGTAACACAAAATACTGGGGCTCAGACGCGGAGGAATGCAGACCTGAACGTTTCATCGACACGCCACTAAAGCATCCTTCTGCTTTCATGGCTTTTAGTATTGGACCAAGAAATTGTGTTGGTAAGCACCTAAACCCTGGTTCTTGAGAGAACGGAATAGAATTGGTGATTCGAGTTTAAACCGCCCAGGTTTTAGTTAACAGCTTCTAAATTTCCACTACGACCTTGATCTATAATATCTCTGAAAATTCAAGAATTTGGTATTGATGGATTTTTTTCGCCACATAAATGCCTACTTACCTGTAGATATATGTGTAGGTATGTATGCAGATATTATACATGCATAGATTGTAATCAATATAAATACTTAGTTGGAATTAATAATCATCTTATTATTTTAAATTCAAATGACCGACGAGTTGAGGAAAATCCTGATGGTGGATGGATGCAGACTGTCCAAAACCAGATGGTTGACGATCTTTGGATGAGGCCTTTGCCACTCAGTTGACGGCGATAGGCTCAACAGCAACTGAAATTAGGATAATATTGAAAAGAGAAGAACGTTCATGAAACAGATAAATAATAATAAATAATATAAATAAATATTTCGGACGTCTAACACACAACGCCATCTAGTCCCAAACTAAGCAGAGCTTGTATTATGGGTACTAGACAACTGATAGATAGAAATAGTTATATACTTTTTTTTGTAAATACATACATATTATTCATATAAAACACCCAAACTCCGAAACAAATATTTGCAGATCATACAAACATTTGGTCCGACCCGGGAATCGAACCCGAGACCTCAAGAACAGCAGTCGCGTAAGCTACCACTGCGCCACCGAGGCAGTCAAGATGGATGAGGCTTTGCATGTATAACTTGGCTTTTTTTTAAAGTGATGTAAAATTTATTTCAATTTAAAGATACAGTTGTTATTCCAGGGTATCGCTACGCTATGATGTCTATGAAGACTGCTCTTGCCACTTTGCTAAGACATTATAGAATACTACCGACCTCCGAGAAAGACATAGGACAACCCATTGATGTCAAATTTGATATAATGCTGAGAGCTACCGATGGATTCCAAGTGATTTTAGAACCTAGACCTTAAATTGTGTAAATTTAAAAAATAACGTAGGTATTATATTATTTATTACAATTAGTTTGGACTGTTCTTCCTGATTTCTAAAATATGAAAGTGACCGACCGAAACTTCTAATTTATTTCTATATTCCTAAATGCATCACTTTAAAAATAAATTGCTCCGACACACAGTTTTTTTTTGTGCTTATTATAATTTTTGTCCTAGTGGAGAATCGAAAATACAACCTCTTGCAGAGTAGACTGGCTGACGCCGGCAGATTCGGATGTCTGTTTTCAGATCAAAAGGAACCCAGAATTTTAGGGACAGTACACACCAGGTCGATTTAGTCTGTCGGATTCCAACATACCGCTAAAACTGGGTTTTAGCAGTAAGACGGGATTTCCTCTCCTAAAAAAATTCACATTGTACTATAGGTACTCGTTTAGTCTGCCAACAATTACATTTTATTATTCCTTACTATTCACAATAAACATTCATGAGATTATGAAAAAGAAAAAAGTTCATCGATGCGTAAACCTCGCTATAAATACATATGTCAAGCAAAAAATTGCCAACTCTGATATTCACCTTTATAAACCTTATTGTAAAACACTTAAGGTTGAATATAGAACAATTAAAAGGTCTTAGAAGTGCAGCGTCCACAGTTCCGGACATTGGGATTCTAGTACCTAGTTCCCGACGAGATAACTTGCTGTTTAGTTTTGTGCAGGGGTGCAAACCTCAGGTTATAACTTAACTTTACAAAATAATGAAGATTGTGTGGTGAAAATCATATATCCTACTAATATTATAAACGCAAAAGTTTGAAAGTATGGATGGATGGATATTTGTTACTCTTTCACGCAAAAACTAATGTACAGATTTGGATGAAACTTTACAGTAATATAGCTTATACATCAGAATAACACATATGCTGCTTTTTGCCACGATAACCGACGTATACGCGGGCAGAGCCGCGGGCAACAACTAGTATATTATACAAAAGCTACTAAACGTGTGTAGTTCCTTACAAGGTGGTCCGACGACCTCGTGAAAGTTGCGAGAAACGGTTGGGTGCAAAAAGGAGGAGGCCTAGAACCAGCGGTGGACGTCTTTTCGTTGAGATGATGATGATGATGAAAGGTTATAAACTTTTTAAGAGCATAATCCTGCAAATCAGGAGTTCAAGAACACGTTGCAGGCCTTCGATATACAAGTGCGCTCTTAAAAGTTTTGGAGGTCATATTGGTCCGGTAGGCATTGCAGGCGACACTATTCCCCAAATTGATTATGAGACGAAAATGTTTTTTGAAAACCGGACAGGTTTAGAGAACGATAATTTTGTGCGATTACAATTGCATAAAACTAATTTAACTACCTACAGTTACTTTATTAATCACTTAGGCTCTTATTACATGTAATTTATGACTCATACGCAGAAGAAGAGTACCGAAGTTCAATACTAGTTTTCAAAAGTTGATAAGTATTTAGAAGGCATTGAAAACTTCAATGCACCATACACAATCTTACGTAGTTCAACTGCTTTTCGCTAGATGGCAGTACATGTATTCATCCTCCATTAAATGAAAAGCTCTATAAGGAACAGGATTTATTTGTATGGTAGACCACCGGTATATGTACATATATAAAACGCTCTTGAAAATATTTATTAGTAACATTAATTATTAAATTAAATTCATTACTAAATTAATTCAACTTAGTCGCAGACACTAGAGACAAATGAAACTTTAGAGTAAGTTCAATAAAGTTATCGTATTAAATTGTTTCTTATAAAAGTACAAATATTATTACACTTTGTCACCCCTGGCTCAGTTCAGTCGAGTTCAGTCAACCTTCCTGTCGCTTCCCGGTTACATATCAACACTCCTGCGCAGTCAGTCACACGGCTACAATCTACACTAGCAAGGTAAGCAATATTAACTATCTAGTATTATTTAAGATTTACAATTTATCACTCAAAGTGGATGAAATTAAAATTATTAATCGGGATACTTTTTGTATTTCATCATTTAATCATAATTTTCAACATTTTTAATCATTCATGGTCAGTAACATTAAAATAGGAACCTGCGGGATTGCTACCATGTACCTTTTTGTTTGTGAGTATCCAATCAAACAAAAAGGTACATGGTAGCAATCCCGCAGATTCCTATTTTAATTTTTAATTATTTGTTATTTTTTTGTGGTTCTTGTGTTAGACACATTGTTTAATTATATTATTTACCTACAGAAATGAAAATTTTCACTTATCTTGATATACGAATAACAAGAGAAGAGTTAAAAATTATAACCAGACTTAAAAACTTTAATTAAATTTATTTGGCCTGTTTCACGCGGGCTTTTATTACAAATCAATTGACACCTCATTGATTAAAATCAGTTCAGTAGTTTAGGTGCTACTATAGTTCCATCCGCTAGAATCCCATGCTTAGATCGCCTGGGGGATTCATATGGATTTTTTGTTCACACTAATCCTCTAGGAGATTTGCTCGGTTTTCATTTCCATTTTGATTCCCTAGGCGATTTATTTGGAAGTTTTTTGTAAACACAAGGTCACTTTGGATCCCCTGTTGTTTGGATTAACTGTTGTTACACCAATGGGAGATTTATTTGGATTTTTAAATCAATCGTGTGATATGTGTGTCAGAATAAATAAACTCTCGTTTAACCAGGGTGCACTACTCATGGCCACAAATTACACAATCACATGTTTTTACTTAATAGAATGTTTTCCATTCTTAATAATTTAATTTTTGATAATCAATCTCATTAATTGAATGAGAACAAAGTAAAAAAAAATAGGTTAAATGATCAATCTTATCATGAAGGATAAGAGTCAAGAGAAGATAGTTATGTGCTTTTGCTTTGCATTTCTGACTGACTTTTGTAGAGAAAATAAGTAATAATAATAAATATTTCGGACATAAAATAGCCGTTTATCAACAACCTATAACTTCCCACTGTTTAGCTCGGGTCTCCTCTCAGAAGAGGATTAAGGCCCCACGTCCCCGCCAAAGTAGTAGTAATATCTCGAAGCGTTCCTAAAGCTTTTTCAATGTATGGGCCTGCCAAAATGACTTTACCCTGCTTAATGGAAAGCATTAGCAGAATCCAAAAGTGGTGGTCACCATACTCATTGCAAATGCAACAATACTGTAATGTAATAGTAAACCCAGATCATGATGGCTTACTTATGCTTTTGCTTTTCCCAAATTAGGAATCAGAGAAAACAATAATAACTACATTTTCTTTTTTAATAAGGACATCACTAAAACAAACAATTATTTCCTTGATCTTACCACTTCCGATTTGATAATATATCTTGATTTAGAACCGTGAAGTATACCGCTATAGACATTTATACAAAACTAGTTGACCCGGCGAACTTCGTACCGCCATTTTATTCCTAACGATTTTCAATATTGCCCGAAAGCTTGTTTTTATTATTAATGCCCACCTCAGCTTCACACGTGCAGTACAATCGGGTTCTAAAAAAAATGTTTACTTCCAATTTCCTTATAAATTTTCTTGAATACAAATCTTGTCTTGACAATGGCAAACACAAAAAAAATATTCAATTTGGTACAGTCGATCGGAAGTTAAGCGCGTACATATATTTCAATGATTCATTTTATGTATATAGACTCCTGGTTAAGTTGTCATTTATTTAATGTTAGTTAGACGACTGATAAATGTACGGAACGACATCATCTGGACTTGGAACGGCGGTCGGCCTAATGTTTCGTTCGTGTCGTCATTATTAGCGGTCACCATGCCGCTTTCCACACTGTTGTGTGTTCTAACTGTTGTGGGTTCAAATCTCACGTAGGACGACACTTTGTGTGATCAACAAATTATTGTTCTGAGCCTGGTGTTCTTTGTGTCCGTTTAATTTATGTTTGTAAAGTACCCCGTGACGTAACACCTTGTTTCATTTGTGTATACATCAAATTTCCGCATTAAGGGTATACACTCTTAATGCGGTAATTTAAATATCACTAGGTTTAAAAAAAGAAATATCAAATACTAGCAATAATATCTGCAAGAAAATAAGGGTAAGTAATTTATTATAGAAAGAGCGTCGTAGGTCGTTTGGCCCCTACTTCTATACAAATAAATAAAATTGGAGTGTCTGTTTGTAATATTAAAATAACTGCTTTTTACTAATTTCTTATGTATGTATACACGATACATGTACCAAAAATGTAGTTAATTTTTTTTTGTCTGTCTGTCTGTCTGTTTGTTCCGGGTAATCTCTGGAACGGCTGGACGGATTCCGACGGGACTTTCACTGATAGGTTGCTGATGTTCCAGGGAGTAACTTAGGCTACTTTTTTAGACTAACTTTGTCCCGCGGCGTTACTCGCGGTACAACAATAACCGCGGGTAATACCGCGGGGTTCAGCTAGTACTTACATAAAAAAGAGCATTTGCTCGGGTAAGGGAGCAAGCCAGATACTTATTTACTACTTCATAATAAAATATTGTATATATAACTCATCTATATATATAAAGATATCACCGAAATGTATGTATGCGCATAACTTCCGATCGGCTGCACCAAATTATTGTTAGGACAGGGTTATTATGGTTTTAACAACAAAAATTAAAAGATAACTGGAAAAGTCATTTTTTTAAGTACGCGACAGGAAGCTAAGAATAACGGTACGAAGTAGCGGGGTCAGCTAAGTTTCTATAATAAACATGTACCTATTTAACTTAATGTTACTTTACACTGCTGCGTTATTATAATATGTATTGTAATATTTCTAATTATAAATTAATGTAAATGTACACTTATGTTTTCAGTATATTACAAGTAAATATTAAAAAACCAAATAACTGGATAACCACAAGGAAAATAAATTATCTATGCAAAATATGGTACAATTTACTACAAAGACATAACAGTATGTCCTAAAGACTTTATAAAAATGGATGCTATTTCTCTGACAATGAATTTCAATTAACGCGCACTCCTATATTTAAAGTTACTAACAATGCGCAAATAAGTAAAAACTCATTAATCTATTATTACAGATGCAGTGTTTCATCTGCGTCACTTACATGGTGATCATATACAGCACAAATCCATCAACGACTCGAGAAATTGCAACGACCCACGAAAAACGTTCATTATTTCGAGATGTAATAGAATCTCTAAAAATCCATACTCAGATACCTAAAGAGATACATTTAAACGACGAAAATGATTTATCACAGAATTATAATAGATATGGCTTTAAGGACGAAGATTCCCACCTACCAAGTGACTCGGAATTTGTCCCAAGAAGAAATGATCGAATCGAAATGACATCTCTAAAATACCGATTGCCAAAAAGCGTGAATCTAAATACTAATGATAAAATCGGAGTCAAGGAAGTAGTGGTACATATTGATGACGCATCTAAGCAGACAACGCAAAAACCTAAAAAAGATAGAATTAATCAGAGACCTAGTATAAATAAGGTCAAGATACCAAATAGAATCAAACAAAGTGAAGAGCAAATTGATACCGATCCTGATGATAATTTTCCATTTAGTAACTTGATGAATGGGCAAAGCCAAATCGGTCATAGAGAAACACAAACGGTATTGAAGCCAACAGTTATTGTGAATATTAGAGGGTCAGTGAATCATAGAGATAGTGACATCAAGCTCGAAGCTAGAGACGAAAGTAATAATACTGTACCATGGCAGAATATATTTAACATAAACCAAGAAGTGAAAATCGGTAAAGAAGTAGATAGAAGAAAGAGTGATGTACAGCAAGAAATAAAAACGGTCGCTGTAAAAGATTCTCTTAAAGCTAAAGAGGGCATGATGATGTGTGAGACTGCTACATCTAAGTTTGACAATGGCAATCGTAAATTTGATAATGCGTTACAAATACTTTTTACTGTTTAAGTATGTTTAAGACAAGTCATACAGGGTACACTGATAAACTCTTAATCAGTATCAATAGAAATATACCTTGTATGAATGAAATTAAATAGAATATAGAAAATGTAAAATCTCCCTGTAAAGAGAGATTACAATTTCTGTATGTTTATGCTTCGACTTTTACATTAAATATTATTATTATAAAAGCTTCCATACATGTCAATATTTTCTTTTCACATCTATAGTTTTTGGAGCGAAGTCCTTATAGGGATATTGCGCAGGATACCCTAGCCTGGAAAGAGCGTCCGTAACGTAAGATTACTGCCTCGGTGTCGCAATGGTAGCGTATGCGAATGCTGTGCTTCTCGGTCTCGGAGGGTCTCGAGTTCTAATCCCGGGTCGCGTCGGTTCAAATGTTTGTATGATCTGTAAATATTTGTTTATTCGGAGTTTGGATGTTTTCTAAGTATAATTATGTATGTATTTACAAAAAATCTATAATAATTAACTTTTTCTTCACCATTTTAATTTAATTTAAATCAAATTATTTCGTGAACAAAAATTTAATATAGCGCTAAGTGTAAGTTGTAAGAAACAAGTACGGAGTAACTCTAGACAGAATTTGTTTCAGTAGAGGTACTAGGTGGCATCAAAAGTGACCAATTTAGTTTTATTTTAATTTTTATCGATAAAAATTCGTAATAAAAAATGTATACCTAAATAGTTATCTTCTATTTTCCGCGAACGGCCCGTGGAGGTTTCCCCACGTAAAAAAAGGGTTTGATTCCAGTATTCCTTCTCCTGGCAGTGATGTTGTTTGTTCTTTTAACCAACTTGTGTTTCGCGTCGATCTCTACAATTGCTAACGCCTCTATTCTCTTATATTACAGGCTAATATTTTGTATTGATCTCGTGACTTAGCGTTGAGAGACGTCATTTCCATAAATTTGTTAGTTTTTTATTAAAATTTACTTTCGTAGAAAAACTTTTGGTTCGGGGCTGTGCTTTTGACAGCTAAACTCTCTTCTATTTAAAATAGTATTAATATTTAGTGCAATAAGATAAGAAGTTGTAAAACGAGATAGAAGTTGTAAATTTCTCTCAATTATTATTAGAAACGATAATTTAAAATAGTCAAAAAAACTGTAGCAGGTATTAATTTTTAACATAATATTAAGGATGTAATTCAGATGATATTAACATCAAATGTATTGGTCAAAGCTATTAAGATTGTATTAAATCGATTACAGATTAAATCGTTAATAGTTATTGCCTTTCTCCTTTAATTTAACATTTAACTCGATTTCAGACATCGACGTCAAGCATATAACACCACTCATTTGTGTCGGGGATTAAACATTTGCAAAGAAACATGATCCGGTATTGTCAATCAAGTATCTATAAACTTACTAAAACATGTCAGTTTCCCATGCCATGCTATTAACAAGATTCATCCTAACAGACTCTTATAATCTTATTTTGTCTAGTTGTCAGTATATTTGAGGGCACTGACTTCCCAATAACAATTACCATAGATGTTCATGACAACCGGGACTGACGGCTTAACGTGCTCTCCGAGATACGGGCTTGAAACACAACTATCTTCCATACTCCGGGCTGCTATTAAAAATATATTTTTATAAAACAGCAGTCCAACCCGGGAATCGAACCCGAGCTCTCTTACTCAGGAGTCGCTTAAGCCGCTTACGCTAACCACTAGACCAACGACGCAAATAAATAAAATAATACCTAAATAAATAAAAATTTCATACAGCCAAAACCCAACGCATTCTACTTAGTCGTACTATGATATCTAGATTGACTGATAGAATATTTATATTCTTTGTTTCACATACACACATATTATTCACATAACACAGAAAACACCCAAACACAGAAACAAATATTTGCAGATCGTACAAAATTTTATCTGAGACCTCAAACACAGCAGTCGCATCCGCTACCACTGCGCCACTAAGACAAATGATGACGTAAATCAACAAATCCTGTGTTTCCTGAGGTGAACATTGATCATAGTTATGCACTCCTAAATGTCTATTATTTAATACCAATCAATTCATTGCTAAATTTAACAATAATTGTTATTAACTTTTAAAAAGAATCTGATCCATAACAGCCGTTAATTGCAGTTGGATCACATCATCACAATCGCTTAGGTATATCCTTTTAGGTGTCAAATAAAGTTATTAAAATGTTATGGACTTTTAAGGTATTTAATTAAAATATATGTTCACACCTACTGATCATTGGACAGACGAAAGTTCATGTTCTCTTAAATATCAGTTGGAAAACAGCAAACGAATTGAATAGCGGAAAAAGTACTATGTTTTTATTTAGGTACTAGCTGAACCCCTCGGTGCCACGGTGTTACCCGCAGTTATTGTTGTACCGCGAGTAACGCGGGATAAAGTAAGTCTAAAAACGTAGCCTAAGTTGCTCCCTAGAGCTACTTGCCAGTGAAAGTCCGGTCAAAATCGGTGCAGCCGTTCCAGAGATTACCCGGAACAGACAGACAACATTTTTTTACTACATTTTTGGTATATGTACCGTATAAACATAGATATGCATTTAGTAAAAAGCGGATGTTTTAATATTACAAACAGACACTGCAAAATTGCATTCTTAATTTCTATGTATCTACCAAGATTGGCTCTGCATCGCCTTAAGGTGGACTGTTAGAGAATGCCTACGACATTAAGTCCGCCTTTATACTTTTGTGCATGAAGAATAAAAAAATATATATATTACCGTGGGAGACCCACGCTTCGGCATGAATGGGTCGGCTCGACCGGAGTGATACCACGGCCTCACAGAAAACCGGTGTGAAATAGTGCTTGCGCTGTGTTTCACCGAGTGAGTGAGGATACCGGAGGTCCATACATACCCCAACCCCTTCCCCCATCTCCCTCCCCCCAAAGGTCGGTAACGCACTTGTGACGCCTCTGTTGTTGCAGGTGTCCATGGGCGGCGGCAATCGCTTACCAGCAGTCGACACGTCAGCTCGTTTGCCCGCCTATTAGATAAAAAAAAATTTGAAACTGTTTTTATTGTGTTTTTATTTCAATAAGTGTATTGTTCAGTTACCAGCCAACTGCGTTACTTTTAGAAAGTAGATATATGCCAGATAGTATATAAAAAAACTATGTACAGTTTTCAAAGCTTATGTTTACTTTATTTACGTGAGGTACTGGACTACTTTCGTATTCGGCGAGGAACCGTATTCAAGCTACATTGACACCAACATTATCGAGTGTCAAACTCCCAGCGACAATAAAATTCTATATTTTAGAAGATTTTAAATTTACGAACACAAAGGAATTACAGCCAGTTTTATACATAAACTGATTATTTTCATATTCATACTATTCGATTAGCGTAAGAGAGCCGGCGACGACTGGAAACAAATAGCAGCAGATCGGGCTCTATGGTGTGTCTTGAGAGAGGCCTATATGGAAGATATGTTCATACAAACAAATTAGTTTTCATTACATTTCATTATATGGGTTATATGTTATGTGTTAGAAACACATTCTGTTAGTTATTTGCAAATACTATAATGTATAACTGCCTGGTTGGTCTAGTGGTTCGCGTGTGCGGCTGCTAATCATAAGGTCTCGGGTTCGATTCCCGGGTTGAACCAAATCTTTGTAGGATCTAAAAATATTTGTTTCGGAGTTTGGGTGTTTTCTATGTATAATATGTATGTATTTACAAAAAAAAAAGTATACATGTATTTATATCAGTTGTCTAGTACCCATAACACAAGCTCTGCTTAGCTTGGGACTAGATGGCGTTGTGCAATAGATATCCGAAATATTTATTTATTAACTGTTTTTGTCTCGAATAAATAAAATGAAAATAATACATACAATAAATTACATTGATCGCAAATGGAACTGTTCTTAGAGTGACAGTCAAACTTAATATTCTCTTTTACAGACATTGCGCTTCATGTCTAATCAAAAAAATAATTACCTGTGATCTTTTTAGGGACATTTTCTTAATCAATTTGAATTTAGACATTTCAATGGTCTTATTTGTTACTTGGTGTTGCTATCCTATTAGATAGCGAGAAGATTTATTTAGAGCTAGAATTAAAGAACTAAGCATCTAGAAATTTATATTTTGGCCAGAACTACCAAAATCTCAAAAAAAAAGCCTACAGAAATCCAATAAAAATATACGTCAGTCTTGAATCATTTACTGCTTGAAAGCCAAATCTGTTCCTACCAATAAAACTCTTTCCGGCCACATTTATTGACATACACCGTTACCAGCCCACGTCCTTATGCCCAAACTAAACAATAAGATATTAACCTTATTTGGCACAACGTGCACATTTCCTAATTCTTGTATTAAATTAAAAAATTACATTTAAATAACGTTTCTAAATTCTCTAGATTTTAAATACAGAAATAAGTATAACCCACCGATATAATCATACTAATATTATAAATTAACTAATATGGATGGATGGTTGTTTGTTACTCTTTCACGCAAAAACTACTGATCGGATTTGGATGAGACTTTACAGTAATATAGCTTATACAGAGTAAGACATAAGCTAATATTTGCCGCGATAACCGACGTATACGCGGGCGGAGCCGCGGGCATCAACTAGTATAAGTATAAAATGTTATGTGAGATTAGATGTATAACAAAAAACATTTCTAAAAATCGAATAATATAACAGTAATAGGACAAAAACCTATTTCTAAGGAGAACCTATTTCCACCAGACTATTAAAAGTTGGCGGGAAAAAGACTTAGAACTTTGAAATACATTTATTGTCATACACTCTATAATCTATAACAAACTCTATGCCATGTAATGTAGTTGGTTACTCAGTTCACACGAGAGAAAACAAACCGTAATCTTATAGCAAATTGTCATTTAAAATAGTTAGCATTACATCCAAATTATAGAAAACGATGAATTACATAGTGTATTATTATTATATTATAATGCAACTGGTTATTTAATGAAAACCATAAACTTCAATTAATTATAGAATAGTTTTTGAATTTCGAATTTGAAATGATTCTTTATTATTGTACAAACAAGTTTTTGAATTTCGAATTTGAAACTTGCATTTGCCTGTTATGTGTCTGTCGGTTATCGCGGTAAATATTATCCTATGTTATTCTTATGCATTAACAATATCATTGTAAAGTTTCATAAATCCATTCATTAGTTGCGTTAAATAGTAACCAACGTCCATACATCCGTCCTTATTAGCATTCGCATTTATATGAGTTGGATCACAGAAAAGAGAGTCGGATAGTAATTCAATGTCAGCATTAATGTCATATCTTAGAAATTATGTAGATTCTATAACAAGATGTACGCAAATGAAATTTTGTGAAACGCAAACCACGAGGTTATTGAAACTGATTTATTTCAATGGCGTGGGGCTAATGGTTCTAAATATTATTATGGTATAAGTTACGATATGGAAATGGTAATGTTTCGCAGGTCATATTCTTTACAATACTGTGAATCACTCCCTTCTTTTCTAAAAAAGATACACAATATCAATACATCGTTCAAATCTTAACGTAGGGTTAAAAGTTGGATATTAATTTTTTATTTTTTTATTTTTATGGTATATGCGGCAAACGAGCAGACGTATCGCCTGATGGTAAGGGATTACCGCCGCCCATGGAAAATACCAGAGGCGTCACAAATGCGTTGCCGGACTTTGGGGAATGAGGAGGGAGATGGGGGGAGGGGTTGGGGTATGGGCCTTCGGTATCCTCACTCACTCGGTGAAACACAGCGCAAGCGCTATTTCGCACTGGTTTTCTGTGAGGCCGTGGTATCACTCCGGTCGAGCAATTCTCTCACTTGGTAACATGATTGCTGTCATGTTACATAGCGAGAGCGCTTGGAACTCTGTCGTCTCTTTCAGCGAGCAAGTTATACTAGCGACAGGGATGGCGGAGCGGAACTAAGAGAATTTTAGAACGCTCCCGGTCCGCCAGGTCTGGGAACTGGCCAGGGGCTCTAACCAAGTTGCAAGCGTTTTTCTTTCTACAACTGTTAACGCCTAAATGATCGCGTATATTTTTTTGTCTAAGACTACCTAATGACATAAGAATTAGAGCGTTAACGATTGGAAAGAAAATGCTTGCAACTTATCTAGAGGGGATTACGAACGCCGGAGATCGCAAAGCGATCTAACCGATGTCACCCTCAGGCTTGCACTATAGAGGACGCTTAACCCTAGCAGAATCAGGCCGGGATCACGGTTCAGACATTGTGGACCACGCGCCCCCCTTTTGGGAAAAGCAACGGGAACATTGGAATTTCCACACAGGAAGGGGCTATCCGCAAACTGCATAGATGATCCAAAGGTACGTCGGAGTTCCAGAGATTTCCTTTCTAGGGTACACCTAGTTTTCCAGATTCTGATACCCGAGACGATAGCGTTTTGAGTCCGATATAGCTACCAGCAGGTGATTTTCGGGGGATTCCCGAACAGAAAAAACTACCAGATGAACCTGCAATTCTCTGCATTTCTCGCTGTAATATTTTGAAATATTTTGGAAGAAAACTATTTAATAGGTTTAAATATATTTTTTCTCTCTTCTGTGGTAAGTCATCATCATAATTATGATGATGTGATATACCTATAATAAACAAGATCTTAATAAAATCAGCACATAATGTTCTCAAAGATCTAAGTAATCTATACTAATATATAAAGCTGAAGAGTTTGTTTGTTTGTTTGTTTGTTTGTTTGAACACGCTAATCTCAGGAACCGCTGGTCCGATTTGAAAAATTATTTCGGGGTTGGATAGTCCATTTATCGAGGAAGGCTATGGGGTATATATCATCACGCTACTACTAATAGGAGCGGAGCAACAATGAAGAATGTTTCAAAAACGGGGGAAATTTTCACGCTACGGGCAATATAAGGCGCAAACGACGTTGCGTGGGTCAGCTAGTTAACTATAAAATTAGCCACAAAGTACTGGCAAAAAAGCCAGTTAAATAGGTAGTTAATAGGTAGGTAGGTACTCATATAACTTTTGTGCCCGATTAGTTTCATCATACAAATTGTGTATAATTACAGTGTATTGTTTTCATTAAAATCATTTCGCCATTTTGTTTTTTCAACGTCTATCAAGCTTTGAAGCCATTTAAAGCTTCGTCAAATGTCAACGTGCTTTGAAACCTTCCTGCTCTAATTATACCGGTCTCCAAGGTCTCCTGCTGTTAAATAGCGATCTAATTCCTTGGTATGTTGTGTAGAAATACTTAGATGGAATACATTTGAAAGAAAACATAATGTCAAGGGGACAATATACCGTTCAGTCTGTTTTGTTAACAAATTAACAGTAGAGCTTTTTGATCCGGGTTCCAATTGGTATTTATTTGTTTGATTGGTTTTAACCCGTATTATATCGCAATAAGAATACAGAGCCTCGCCATGCATGTTCATCCCTTGGGTTTCGTAAAGAACTAAACTAAACAGAACAGCATTACTTAACACAGAAGAATAACTTGATACTATATTGGGAGAGCCACGCTTCGGCATGAATGGGCCGGCTCGACCGAAGTGATACCATGGCCTCACAGAAAATCGTGTGAAATAGTGCTTGCGCTGTGTTTCGCCGAGTGTGTGAGGATACCGGAGGCCCATAACCCAAGCCCCCTCCACCTATCTCCCCTCCCTATCCCCCAAAGGCCGGCAACGCACTTGTGACGCCTCTGGTGTTTGCAGGTGTCCATGGGCGGCGGTAATCGCTTACCATCAGGCGATACGTCTGCTCGTTTGTCCGCCTATTCCATAAAAAAACAAAAAAAAAACGTTATTCCAATACTCGTTTGGCCAGGTAGTATAATACGTAGAAAACCCTTTTTCATTGACAGGTCTATGCAATATTCCAAAGTGAATCTCTTCCGCTCTCTCTTCACTTATATCTTTTAAACGACTCAACGTATGAAAGTAGATTGCATTTTTTTGTGGTATACTGCAAACGAGCAGACGTATCACCTGATGGTAAGCGATTACCACCGCCCATTGACACCCACAACACCAGAGGCGTCACAAGTGCGGTGTCGACCTTTGGTGGATGGGGAAAGGGATGTGGGGAGGGATTTGAGAATGGGCGTCCGGTACCCTCACTCACTCGGTGAAACACAGCGCAAGCGCTATTTCACACCGGTTTTTGTGAGGACGTGGTATCACTCCGGTCGAACCGGCCCATTCATGCCGAAGCGTGGCTTTCCCACGGTAAAACTATATACATATAAGAATTTTATAGTACAGGAAATCCGAGAATTTCCTTCAGAAGACCTCTTTCTCCTCCTCCTCCTCCAAAGAGATTTCAGTGCGAAGCCGAGCTGGGTCACTAGTATACTATATATTATTAAAGCTTGCTACAATATATCAACAAAACAACAGCCCATTTTAATATACTTTAAAAAACTTGATCACTTTAGACGCTATAAATTTATAGCAAGATTCGTATCAATAAATGTAACGGTAACAAAAATAAATTTAAAATATAAAACATCTCGAAGCAGAATGTTATTCAAGAAACAGTTGTCGAGAAACAGATCTGTGATCAGATTCTGTGTTCTTTCTTTCACCCAGAATCTATTGAAAAGCCGTGATCTTGAAAGTTAAGCCAAAAGATATATAGGTTCAATTTCTATCTAGTACTCATGCATGATGATGATGAGTAGGAATAATCATATTTTCTATTTCTGGATGTTTTTCTATTTAATTTGTATGTATTTATAATTACTGGTTTCCGTAGCATATCGTCTGACTAGCTTGAGATCGTGTGAGAGATGTGTGACGCCATTTACTATTTGACTTTTATTTTTCTATGTATTGGCCTTCCAAAGGGACTCTACTCTACCTGATGGAAAGCTTAAGCAGAATCCAATAGTGGTACAATTCAGCATGGTGACTCACACCATGGCGGGCTAGTGATACTTCTGCATCATTGGGCCTCTGGTCTCGCACTCACAAACGAAATACGACAACACGCTTTCTGTAATTTTACCTTGATCTTCTGTACGAGGGTAGTACCGCCCCGGTCCAGCCGGCCCGTTCGTGCTGAAATCAGTGTGGCTTTACTACCTCCAAACCACAAAAAATTACAATATTAGGTTCGAACCCAACATATCTCGATTACTATTTAGCAGTTCAACTATTGCGCTACCATCGCTATAATAAACTCTAAAATTTTATGGTTTAATTTATAGCAGAATCAATTATGGTAAATATAAGATTGATTTATTGGTAATCAAATTATACCTGATATCAAACCACTGGTCCTTATTAATAACCAGTATATGAGCATCGAAGAGCCAATATATGATTAATAAAAATAACTATTTGACGAGTTTCGGAAACAGAAAGCCATAAAAAGGTTTAATCTAGTAAATTATATATCGCAAAAAAACGATAAGTATAATCGTTATACAATCATTAAAAAAATATTACAGATCGATGAACTTTTTACTAAAAACTTTTTTAAAGTATATTTATTTCGTAAGCTAATCTAATATGGTCATGTTAAAATATTGGGCGTTGTACGTTAACTGTCGTGCGTAATAAATAATAAAGATACATTATTTGTTTATTTATTATTAAAAAGCGCCATTAGACATACGAAAACCTCAAGTGCTGAACCTATTTAGTATTTTTGTTATGTTCAACTACCTGTGCCCGTTACTTCGTACACGTGACATTCCCGTTTAAACCTTCCCTGGACTATGACAAACATTTCAAAACCAAAATCAGCTAAATCGGCCCAGCCGTTCTCGAGTGTTAGTGAGAAAAACGAACAGCAATTGATTTTTAAGTATAAGAAGCTTTGTGTTTTTAAAGTCCCTTACGACATTTATGTAGTTTTCTACGTCGCCTGCTGTGGCAAACTACACGTGGGTCGCCGGGCTGGGCCCGGGAAAGCCCGTTGGTTGTCTTGAGGTACCCAACAGTTCATGTGGGGATGTTCGATATATGCCAATCGACGCTAGAACTTCTATTGCGCGATTTAGAATTAGTAATGTTGTTCACTCCGTATAGTAATGCCACTCCGTAGTTCGGTGTATTTCGCCAAAAACAACTATTTATTAGGACAGAATATGTGCATAAACCTAAATACATTTTCACTCGTCAATTTTAATAAATTGATATTTTAAAAATAAACTGTCAAATAAGCTGTCCGGAACTTATCCGTAACCGGTGAAAGAGTGCCCTATCCTACCTTAAATATCATAGATGGATAGATGGATGGAAATAGGCATGACTCTATGTATGTAATATCAATCTAGAAATCTAGATTGTATCGTAGGTATAATAGAGTAATAATTGAGGATATATTTAGATTGACATATTATCAAATTGACATTTAAAGGACATGCTCAAATGTATCCGTCTTATAATGATCATATCATTCAATGTGACATTATGAAATTCATTCACTTCATGAAATGTAGTAACTCTGATTGTCTGTCTGTTAAGCTGGTGTGCTTTGGTGTGCTGTGCTGGTGGCTTGGGTGAATTTTGGTATAGGTATAGATTGAACCTTACAGAAGGACATAGTCTACTATTTGTCGCTTGACATATACGCATGCAGATCCTCTGGCGATAGCTAGTTTTTTTTTCAATAAGTTCATGCTATTATGCTATTAAGAAAAAAAAGTAAAGACTAAAACCCAACTACGACAATAAACGACGCTGAAAACGCATGAAACAAGCTTCAAAAGACGTAGTCACGCGTTGTTAAAGTGTTATGGACTATGGTACATTACTAAGTTTCAAAAGCCGTAGTCCATGTAGTGTAATATACCGTCGTAGTTGGGTTTTAGTTTTTACTTTTTTTTATTTAAAATGTTTTGATGCCTCTAAAATATTAATTTCATTGCAAATTATATTGTAAATAGGTACCATAGAAATATCACAATTATCGAATAAATACGGACAGAGTCACCAACAAGTGCTAATAATATATGTATTTTTGAAATGTACAAGTAACGCCCTTTCCAATGATACCAAACACGACATATTTATCTAAAATTTATTTTTTAATACAGTACTTTATGTCGGCTAGAGGGCGCCACATTAGATTCAGTGATACGTCATATAGCCTATAACCAGCAGACAATCATGACGCTTCTAACGACACCTCATTTGTCCATTTTTAACGAGTAGTTAAGGAGCTAAGAGGGAACAAATGAACATACATACACACATAGCCTGTCAAAATCATAACCCTCCTTTGGCTTTGCCGTACTCGGGTAACAAATACTTTTGCATTTAAGCTGATATACTTGGAAATATGGAGTCAGGAAGACGATAATGCTAAATTGGAGAAGTCGTTAAAATTGATTAACAAGAATTATGTATAAACAAAAACTTCTCACTGCTATGTAGGTCAGGTTTTTAAAGTGCAAGGTCAAGTTCAAGTGTAAAAGCATAAAAGTGATTGTAATATTGCACATTAACTAGTGTTGGGCATTGATCACTTGTATCGGTAGATAGCGGATCGGTAGATAGTTTTGAAAGACCCTTATTATATATAGAAGTAAAATTATTAAATAAAAATATGACCGTGTCAATATCTGCCATCTTTATTAAATTCGGTTTTTTATATTTGTTTATTTAGTTTTTTTTTTTTATTTTGATGTACCCAGCGTCACTCTCACGACTAAAATGGATCTATTGACACCACTCACTCAAAATACGTCAAGCTGTTTAGGCTTAAGTGCTTGCCAAAGAAATATAAATACATACGCTCGAAAAACATAAATCTCTTTTTCTTTCGTAGTTGGGTAAAAATAATAGTTCAAGATAGTAGAGCCACTCTGATTTCAGCACGATCGAGACGTCGCTACTACCCTCCCACTCTTACAAATTTTAAAATAAATAGTAGAATAAAGGGACAAAGTTTATACTACTATTTATTTTATTTATACTAATTCATTGTTATGAGTGATTATAAAATTTTTGATCTTCAATGAATTTAAGAATGAATATAATTACGACATAAAAAATATTGCAGAAAAACGAATAATTTTCTTAAACAGATTTAATATTTTGACTAAAACTTAAGTACATACTTAGTATATAATATTGTAAATGTACGTTTTTAAGTAGTTATTTGCTTTTTCTACAAATACCTCCCTGTATTCTCAATAAATAAATAAACTTTTTCTTGTTAAAATATTATAAAAGTCTTGTTATTATAAGACTTTTATTATATTTTGATCAGAAAAAGTCTAAAAAAGTATAAACGGACCATGTACAACTTTTGGTAAAATTTATATAGTGTAATTGACCCGGGCCATTATTACAAATCTGTAGACACCTAATGCTTAAAAATTGGTGCAGTAGTTTAGGCGCTACGGTAAAACATATAAACACATAACCCTTCCCTATAGTTTTGCCAAAGAAGCTAAAAGGATTTTGCATTGTAGGGCAGCATTTTCCACACGTTGTCTAATCTACCATGTGGTATGGTATCATAAATTACAACAAATAAATTAAAGCAAAAAAATATTTTGCACTCGTTATCAATTTTATTTTTACAAAACTTATTTTCATATAAGAGGGCATAAAAAGTTTGGGTATAATTTATTACCTGTACAGGATAAAAAACATACAACACCTACCCGTTAATTCACAACACTAATGTGATAGAAACGAAAAAATCTTTAGAGTTGGTGTCAAAATCGATAGAATAAGTGAGTTAGAAGTGTTCAAAATAAAACTTTCACATCCCTTATTCGCTACTGTAAGAACTCGAAACTTATAGATTACTAGCTGAACCCCACGGTGTTACCCCGCGGTTATTGTTGTACGGCGAATAACGCTGCGGGACAAACCTAGTCTAAAAAAGTAGCCTAAGTTACTCCTTAAATCATCGGTTTAGCCGTTCCAGAGATTATCCGGAACTAACAGACAGACAGACAGAAATTGTAAAAAATGATTTTTTGGTACATGTATCGTGTATACATACATATGTATTTAGTTAAAAGCGGTTGATTAATTATTACAAGCAGACACTCCAATTTTATTTATTTGTAGAGAAGATGATTAAATCTAAACTAGTCACGTACGAGAATACGTATGTAGGAATGAGATAGCATCATCGTGTTGCTACTCTTCAAAATGCAGTGATGTAATTAAAATGCATGTGGCTGGATCTTACTATCTGAGCTTAAAGTTACTAACTGACTGTAGTAGTAGTAGAAGCAAAAAAATGGTTCACTAAAATGAAGTTTCAGTATAATATATATATAACATAAGATATCTAAATGATTAATTAGTTTCCAGACAGTGCTTACCTTTGACTAACTTGTTTCGGGTGGTGATTAGTGATCCTGACTGTTACGCCAAAAGGTCAGGGGTTCGATTTCAACCCAGTGCCAAATATCGTGTAATAAACATTATTATTTGTTCGGTTTCTTTGTACAGTTTATCTATACTAGATGTTTACAAATGTTGATGTGTATAATATAAAAAAAAATACTTAAAGAAAAAAGCTTAGTATATCTTTTATTCTATAAAGGTCTCTAACGGTAATACGGTGAAGTTTATGAGTACAAAAATGGCAAACTCTATTTATTGATTCGAGTCTGTATTATTGATTTCAAACTACCAACTTAAGATTTTAATGAGATATTTAGCTCATTAAATGTTAAATGTTCATAAAACTCAATATGTCCATATCCAACCTACACTCGCTATCTAATTCGGCGACTTTTACTATCGAGAACTCGGCCTGTGGTAAGTTCATTAGTAGCGTCAAGCAAAAAGCTGACGACTTGGTGTCAAACTAAGAACTCGCCAGTAGACCGCGCGAGTGGCCGCACGTTCCTAATTTAAATTTGAAACATCTGCATTTATTCGTTTCTATCGAAAACAACGTGATATTTAATCGATATTTTTATTCAAGATGACGCAGCATTACGTGCTCGGAATTTTGGTGAGTACCATCTTTTTTATTTTTAGATTTGAGTTGAATTATTTTTTAAAGATTGGGTAGTGTATTTTATACGATTAATGTATCAAAAAATAAATTGCATTTACATATAATTGTTTTTAAAAAAAGTTCTTAGGGGATCTATATTTTTTTAATAAAGTTACAGTTATAGAATAGTGCTTGATTCTAACACGCTGTCAAGTGCAACTATATAACATGACCGTTTTTAAATTGATGCAATAGAAATAAAGTTACTTATTATGCATATTATATGACGAAGGCACGTAGGTATGTGAGGGCTTTCAGGCTAGAATTTTTGATGAACGAGTCTCTCTAGCTAAGTTTTTCAAGTGCATTTACAACTAGTTAGAAATCAGTATGATCCGATGTCACTGATGGGATGGTCTTACACTTGCACTATAGGAGTTGTGGGTTCAACTAATTATTATAGTTATAAAAATAGTTAGTTAATTTGAGTAGAAGGAAATCTGGCTCCAACTTTATTTAAACTATTTATTCTAAAATACAAGTACAATTTTAACAAAAATAAAACCGACTTCAAGGTTCGATTCGATTTCTCTTGAATGCCATCATCAGATATTAATGTCCTCATCATGGTACCACAGTCGGGACATCTCCTTTCCATTAGAAAAAGTTTTATCAAAATCGGTTCATAAACGACGAAGTTATCCGCGAACACATAAAAAAATAAGAAATATTTATGTACGGTCGAATTGAGAAACCTCCTCCTTTTATTGAAGTGTGTTAAAAAGAGTATATTTACAAATTATTAAAATATATATGGGAAACGAGGAACCAAGTTCCTTAGCGCACATATGTAGGTAACTATTTACAGTAGTAGACTGGTTAAACCTAATGGAATAATTGAAATTTTTTATACAGTAGTATCAAAATCAAAAATTTAAAAAAATATTATGTCTTGCACATTTCAATTTCAGTTAGAGCATAACGACTTTAGAGTCTAAAAAACTCTAGAAGTCCTGTCATGAACCCCTCACTATCAGAAACACGTAGACCTGTCATGGTACGGATAGTTCATACAGTGATAGCTCACCTTATACTGGTTAAAACAAACAAAGCATTTAAGTGAACTATGTTCAAATTTGTATTAACATGCCTACACAAATACTTATTTTAGGTGCTTGTACTGTTAGGCTGAATAAACGCATAAATTGAACGAACTCAATAATACAAGGAAAAACGTTGTTATAATCAAATAAGTTCTTCTTTTTGTTTGTTTGATCAAGGTTTAGTTATAATTGAGTTTCAAACTTAGTTCACCATTTTGAATCTAAGTTAATTCTAATATTTGATTTTGACATTTTGACTGCCTCGTTGGCGAAGTGGTCTGAGCATGAGGTCTCGGATTCGATTCCCGGGTCGTACCGAACGTTTACCTGTATGTATAATATGTACCTATTTACATAATAAAGTCTTCTAGCTTTCATAGTACAAGCTTTAAGTATTAGCAAATGAAACACGAGAATTTAGGCGTTAACACGTGAAAAAAAAACGCTTGTAACTTGACTAGGTGGGCTGTTTAATTTGAAGCTGGATGACGTTTTGTGTCAGTTATTCGAAATACTTATTTATTTAGTGTAGGTGTTTAATAATCGGCTATCAGAATATATTGTTATAATAAAAATATTATAAAGGCGAAAATTTGTGAGTGTGTATGTTTGGTACTTCTTCACGCGCAAACGGCTGGACCAATTTGGATTAAACTTTACAGTTATATAGCATATACATCAAAATAACACACAGGCTACTATTTGCCATGATAACCGACATACACGCGGGCGGAGCCGCGGGCAACAGCTAGTATTGTTATAGTCGTTAAGGTTATTATTGATAAATTATATATTATTATTTGAGAGATTATTAAAGATTGAAAAGTTTGTTTAAATATTTTAAAATGTTACCAATACTAGTTCATGTTCTGATAAATCCGTTACACTCAGTTAATGTATCGTCTGTTATAAGTAGATCGATTTTTTTCTTTAAAAATTACTGTTATACTCGTAAACTTCATTTGTTAATGACCTTATAAGGCGTTCTCGTTTGTAGACAACTAGCAGACCCACGCAAACTCGTTTGCGTCTTCTATTGCCCGTCGCGTGATAATTTTCCCCCGTTTTTGAAAAATTTTTTATTGGTGCTCCTCTTTTGATATATAGCCTATAGCCTTCCTCGATAAATGGGCTATCTAACACTGAAAGAATTTTTCAAATCGGACCAGTAGTTCCTGAGATTAGCGAGTTCAAACAAACAAACTCTTCAGCTTTATATATTAGTATAGATTCGGTGTCTCCTCTCTCGACTAAAATTAAAATGATGAACGAAAGTTAAGATTGTGAATTAGATAAATATTTATTTAACTAACTATGCCCGCTACTTTGTACACGTGATATTTAGATTTTAAAGTTATTTTGAATTTTTCACCATTTAAACCTTCCCTGGACTAAGACAAACATTTAAAAACTAAAATCAACTCAATGAGCCCGGCGGTTCTCGAGTTTTAGCGAGACTAAGGAACAGCAATTGATTTTTATGTATGAGATTTGTAAATAAGTATTAGGATAAGTATCAAAATTTCCGTTTCACGCACTCTTCCTCCAGATTAACTTTAACTATGACAAATTTTATAATACTCCTCTGTTCGCATACTTTAGTAAAAATAGATTCAAAGTTTTTGCTTCAGGTATTAAAATTATATAGATACGCGTGTATGTCGGTTATCACGGTAAACAGTAGCTGTGTGTTATTCTGATGTATAAGTTATATTGTTGTTAAGTTTCATCCAAATCCGTTCAGTAGTTTTTGCGTGGAAGAGTAACAAACATCCAGCCATCCATTTATCCATACTTACAAACTTTCGCGTTTATAATATTACGATTAATACGATAGTAGAATAGCTTCGTCTATAGCCGTTCGAAAACTGCTATGCAAAGTATATTGTGAAATAATTATCTATCTATATAAATAAAAATGTATGTACGCCCATAAATTTCGATTCTTTTTTTATGTATTTGTTATTGCCAGGACAAGATTTGTACAGAAGAAATAATAGATGTTATATTCTCTAAGTCCGCTTAGTTCTATGCACTGCAGCGCTTCAGGACGTTGTCATTTTTTTTTTAAATTTTGAGGATATTCTCAAAAATAAATAAAGTGATATGAAGTTTGTCGAAGCAGCTAGTTTTATATTAAACCTACGTCCGTGTACTGTGACAGGCTTCAATAATAATATGAACATAAATTTCCCAGAAGTATTTCTCAAAGAAAATAGCAATGCAGGACGTTAAAACATTTATTAATGTTAAAGGTTTTCTATTTTTGGACTTCAGTTTCGAAAATAAACTCGCATTTCGATTGTCTATGATCCTGCTCGCCTTGTACACGAAACAAGTTCCTTAATTGTATTGCACCTATGCCACCTAGGAGTGTCAAAGTGACATTTTGTACTACTTGTATTAAAAAAAGAGTAACTTGATATGTTTGGCCCTGCCAATAACACTCTACTCGGCCTGATGGAAAGCACAAGCAGAATCCAAGAGTGGTGGTCACCATACTGCGAATGCAGACAATGCTACAATGCAGCATGGTGACCCACACCATGGCGGGCTAGTGATGCTTCTGCTTCATTGGACCTCCGGTCTCGCACTCACCAACGAAACACGACAGCGCGAACGCTGTCATTTTACGTTGATTTTCTGTGCGAGGGTAGTACCGCCCCGGTCGAGTCGGCCCATTCGTGCTGAAATCAGCGTGGCATGCAAACACATATCTGATCCCGAACTAGACGAGACTTCATTTTTTTTCTTTTAAGTTAACACATCTCACACAAAGCCGTACTTAACTATGAACTATGATCCCAAATCAGGCAAGGTGTACTATTGTACCAAGATTGTTGATAAGCATAGTAACACAATCATCATCAACAACCTCTCCTATTCCACCGCTGGACATAAGCTTCTACTTAGAAAATAATAACAATTATTTTTACGGGAATTAACGCGATCACTTATTAAAAGGTATTACATATCTCTGATTTACCTGACGTTTCGATCAGGTTGCACTGGCCGTGGTCACAGGCTGACTCCTACTGAGTACTAGCCAGTCAGCCCGTGACCACGGCCAGTGCAACCTAATGAACGCGAAAGTTTAAAAGTTAGTATCAACTACTAGTCTGTGTTCCTTTTTTTCACTCATTAGGAATATACATCCTGTGTTGCGGGAGACTTTACAAACATACATGAAACGGCTACAAAGAACACCCAGACTCAGAACAACAATTTATGGATCACACAAAGTGTTTTCCGCTGTAGGATTTGAACCCACAACACTTGGTGCAATAGAAAGCGACGTGGCGACCGTATAAACCACTGAGCTATCCGTGCAGTCATAGTTTGCTCCCGGAGACGCCTCTTACAACACCCATGGGATGAATAAGGGAATAAGGGTAGCGGTGCTGACACTTCCTAATCTGAATCCGTTCCTAAACAGTTTACCTTAAAAATTATTCGTTCATTAATATATCTGTTACAAGTTGTAGCCCGCGACTCCGCCCGCGAGTATGTCGGTTATCGCGGCAAATAGTAGCCAATATATTATTCAGATGTATAAGCTATATTACTGTAAAGTTTCATCCAAATCAGTTCAGTAGTTTTTGCGTGAAGAAGTAACAAACATACACACCACAAACTTTCACCTTTATATATTAGTGTGAAGTGTGATAATGTGATGTGATCACTAAAACAACACACATCTCAAATATTAGTGATACCGTTTTTTTTTCTAATCTTACCGAGCCGGAGCTTTGTTCAACAAGGTCACTGACCAGTACAGTAAACACACTTTAATAACTTACATTCCATAAACCTACTAATGAAACGCACTTAGAAGATACAGGTCTCAATGATTTATTTCTCTTTTTATCTGTCAAACGGTGAGTTACGCTCATTGTTCTTGATTGAAGCATTTATTTCAAAACTTTCTTGAACTCAAACTGTCAATTAGATAGTGAGTTTGAAAAATAATGTAACCTTCGTTGAAATTGTAATAGTTTTAGCTTTCAGAATTGTTTATGACTATAGGATGTCGTTTCCGATGATTTTTTGATGTCTTTGTTTTTGTGGCTTAGAGGGCAATCAACAGACATTTCACCCAAAACGCCAACTAGCTTTAAACCAAGTAGTTGTAATATGAAAGCTAGATTGATGATAGAATACTAATATACTTCTTTTTATAAATCCATACATAATATACATAGAAAACACCCTAACTCCGAATCAAATATTTGCAGGTCATCCCAATATACCTCATGCATTGAAGTCGCACGCGATGCCAATGCGCCACCGAGGCAGTTAAAAAATGACTACCGTCGTCCATAGACACCCTCAACTAATAGTTAAAAGTGAAATTTGCCACATTTTTAGTTGTTCACCTCCCTAGTTATAGGTATAGAGTAGGTTCAGCGTTTAGATTATCTCACTCACCCAATAAAAAGAAAGAATTGATAAATACTGGTTTTCAGTCAGGCCGTGGTATCACTCACTCCATATATCAAAACTGTGGAATGAACTATCTCCTGCGTTGTTCCCGAACCAATACGATCTTCAAATCTCCAAGAACAGAGCGTACTCCTTCTTAAAAGGCCGGCAACGCACTTGTGACGCCTCTGGTGTTGCGAGTGTCCATGGGCGGCGGAAATCGCTTACCATCAGGCGATACGTCTGCTTGTTTTCCCCCTATACCATTAAAATCAATGTGAAGAATAGCTATCAAGTAAATTCAATTGGACCTACCTGTATTTCTAAAAAGGCAATTAAATCAAACACTTCTAAACGGATTGAGATGCAAGTAGTTCTTTAGGAATACGAAACACACACAAACAAAATTTATTTGCTCCTAAATTACGTAGAACCAATGCTGGAGATCGAGCTCTCATCAGTAGAATTATGAAATCTTATAATGATAAATTCACTGACATAGATATATTTCACTTGTCGATCTCAAAAATTTAAAAGACGTATTTTAGAACATTACGGACACGTAACCTAGTCTCGGTTTGTGTATAGGTTTTCTTAGTTTTTTCTTTGTAATTGACAACTACGTTGGCACTATGTAATGTAATATTATTCTATGGATAACGGTGCTGGTTGCGTTATTAATTTAAGAGAAAATCTTAGAAATAAAGCATACTTTGTAATTTTTTGTCACGCAATCGTTTGTTCTCCTGAATAAAATAAAAAACTTAAATGAAATAAAAACTTCATAGTAGAGCATACACATCTGATTAATATATAGGCTACTATTTACTTAACAATAAAACTGTCCTGGATGATTAAATTTAAGTTTAAAGAAATATTTCCAAACGTAAACAATAGCAATATTATCTAAAACCACAACGCTATTAATATAGCGTAACAAACACACCGTGTGTGTGTCCTCTTTTACCTCCATAACTTCTAACTTTCCACCATAAATAACAGGTTTCATACAAGGCCCTTTTGCAGACTTTTTCTTTGTAATCGTCAAAGATAGTAGGCCCACTGCTCTTATTAAAGTACTGGTCGACTTTCCAACACTTGCGTGAGATGGTAGCCTAGATAATTTAATAGACACGGTTGTCTATCTTATAAAAAATGTAATGTTGCTTATACAAATGGTATCATCAAATTGAAATAAGTTAGAGCAACTTACAAAACATACAGTTTACAAACTTGTTTTACAATTGTAAACTGAGTGTTATTTTAATTACACGTTGCCAAGGCGTACGTGAAAATAGACAGTACAGTAAGATATACGACAGGCATGATATGATAGGAGATAGTTTTGTACGCAAAAGCTAAACTTAAACATTCGGGTTAAACTTTTTATCGGACTACGGCAGAACCAAAAATAAAAGTAATATTTTTGGCAGTTTATTATGTTTGTATGTATGTTCTAAAGTACCGCTTTAATTATTGAATCTATTTCCATGAATGAGGTGTCAATGGATGGATTTTTGTTGTACTTAGATATTAGTAGGACAATGGTCTAACGATTTTAGAATATTTTTGTTTACATTTCAATTTGCACGTTATTCTGTTAGCATAATAACGCCTAATTACCTTACTTATATACGATTGGATTAAGAACCCCTTTCTGGTGTCACACTCTCTTAGGAAAACGAAAAACCATCATTCACTCACCAGAAAAACATCATTTGAGGTGAGAGTCACATCATGACAGTTGGAAAATTAACAGTCTTATGGTAATTACTCAAACGTGTTTCGAACGTCCTTCATTTGAAAGAGAAAACAAAAGAATGAGCCATAGTTATAGAAAGGATGTTTTTTCAAAAGAATATTTTGCATGCAAAGTGCTTGAACTTTGGCAATCACTTTCGCCATTGAAAAAATAAACAGGCGATGACTAGAACGTCATAAATGTCAAATGTCAGAATAAAATATGTCGCGATGGTTGATTGCTGAACGGCAGCATCAAATAGTTCGCTCAAACGCCACTCAGTACATAGATAACTACAATTAGGTACATGCACCGGTACGTAACTTGACCAGATTTCGGGGTAGTGGGGTAAGTTCATATCATCATACATTTAGTGCAACAAATCAAAACAAACAATATCGAAGTGTAGTCGACTGACGCTCCAATCGCTTGCTCGGAACAGTGCTACTACAATCCCTGCGTTCCAATATCATCAAAGGGACCTAAAAAACGACTTTCTGCACGTCTAACGAATCTGGCCAAGTAACGTGCCTATACGTCTGTCCGTTAATGCATTAATTATTTACATCAATATCCGGTTTATTATAGAAATAATGTCGCAAAAGCGCTTCGAATGTCTCAAAATCATTATTCGTGTAATTAGATTCATTCATGCCCCCCCTAATTCGATTTTTTTTTTATTGTTCGTGTTTATCTGTACTTTTAATTTTAAGTGAAATGTTCACACGTAGCTTTCCTCTAAATTAACTAATTTACGGTCGAATGCAGATCGATTCAGCTAGTTTTCCACAGAAAATCAACGTAAAATGACAGCGATCATGCTGTCGTGTTTCGTTGGTGAGTGCGAGACCGGAGGCCCAATGATGCGGAAGCATCACTAGCCCGCCATGGTGTGGGTCACCATGCTGCATTGTTGTATTGTCTGCATTCGCAGTATGGTGACCACCACTCTTAGATTCTACTCATGCTTTCCATCAGGCAGAGTAGAGTCATTTTGGCAGGGTCAAACATAAAAAAAAAAAAAAAAAAAAAAAAAAACGATTAACCAATTGAATACGGCGATATTGAGTAAGAAAGAAATTAAAACGTGAAGGAGGAAATAAGATTTAAGTATTAACAGAAAACCAAAATACATGTTTTGGTTAAATATATATGAGCCTGTTAAAGTCTACTCTGCCTGACGAAAATCATGAGCAGAATTTTGAGAGTGGTGGTCACCATACTCTCTGTGAATGCAGACAATGCAACAATTCAGTATAGTGACTCACACTATGGCGACTTGCTGAGATGTCTCTGCATCCTGACTCCTCCGGCACTCACCAATGAAACGCAGTAGCACGAATGCTGACATTTTAGGTTGATCTTCTGTGAGGGTAGAGTAGTACCGCCCCGATCGTTCTGAAATTATTGTGGTTCTATTACCTTTCATACTGCTTATATTATATTCCTGCTAGTACAGTATACCTAAACTTAACGATGTTCCAACATGTTTATCAAAAACACACGCCAATTTATATTCATTCATGTATTCTTAACACGTCACAATAAAAATTAAGTCTTCGCATCTATAACATCAAGTCTCGTAAAGCCTTACACAAAAGATTTTTGATAAGCATTTGAATCAGTATGCATGCTGGCACGTGACCCATTGTCTTATACATTCGAACTAATTTTTGCGTGCAAAAGTGTGTTTACCACGCTTAGACGTCTGAATTATTTTACGGAACCTAAAGTATATTGGGTAACTTTTATCGAAAAGGTGGAATGTTTACTAATGTTGGAAATATTTGGAGGAAAACTAAGTTTGTTCTAGGGTTTTCCTTTCTAGGGTGAACCTGGTTCCCCGGCTTCTGCTAATCGAGACGGCGGCGTACGTTTTTAGTAGTTTCGAGTCCGATATGCTACCAGGAGGTGGTATCCGAGGGGATTTCCTCACGGGAAAAGAAGTGGGAACTAGGTTTGGGATGATAAAAAATATAAGAACTTTGCATATTATATTCGTATCGGTTATACTATATTTTATCGATAAATCGATGTTGGTTTATTCTATTTTGCAAATATTGTACTAGTAATGACCTGATAATGAAATTCAACGAAGACGTAAACAGTTAGATATAGTCACAAAAAATATTTATGACAATAAATGCGGACGTGAGAACGAACATTGTAAACACTTCAACGGGCATTGGCATTCATCTTTACCATTCAAGCACTTACAATTCAATAATGTTATGAATACATAGACATTTACAAATAATAAAAAATAAAAAAAACTCTTTCAACGAGTGTCATTTATCATTTCAAATTCAAAGCCAACGTTATCAAAAGTACATTATGTTCTAAGTGTGTATGCAATAATAACCCTTATTCTCATATAGTGACAGAATACTTTCTTTTATACAATAAATCTTCGGAGAAGCAGTGATTGTGACCTCCTTACTTCGATTTTCAGTATGTACAAATAAGTGATACTAACGGTATTCCTGCCAAATAGTTGTATTAAAATAGATACGTTCATTGTATATTGACCTAGTAGCTTCTTAAATTTAATCATCTACCGAAACTAGATTTTTCGGATAACATTAATTCAATTACTTGCTAAACGACTTAAAAAAGTAAGAGGTTCTCAGTTTTTATCTTCGAAATCAGCCAAACACCTAGATACCCAGAACTTCATTACTTACGTTTGAGTTTGGAATATTTTTTTTTTGTTTGAGTGGAAATAGAGAATTAAAATCTGACTTAAAATTGAAATAAAATACATTTAAGGTTAGAAAAACTGTAACATTAAACACTGACGCAACCGCTCGTGCAGTAGAAAAATGCATTGAAACTCAATAGTATTTATTAATTTGTGTGAGCTGCCAAAATGACTCTGCCCTGCTTGATGGAAAGCACAAGCATCCAAGAGTGGTGGTCACCATCCTCAATGTTAACAAGGACAGTGCAGCATGGTGACCAGGACTATTATTACGCATTAATATACTTTGGAAAATTAGCATTTCTATTCAACATAGCAATCCAGTATAAAAAAAAAAAGTATCTTTTAAAATGCGTCAATGCGACCGTATATACTTTTTTTATACTTTTTTTTTATGTGTGTTCGCGGATATCTTCATCGTTTATGAACCGATTTTGATGATTCTTTTTTATTGGTAAGGAGATATCCCAACGGTGGTACTATGATAAGGATACTAAGATCTGATGAAGGCATCCAAGAGAAATCGAAGTCGATTTTATTTTTGTTAAAATTTTACTTGTTAAAGTACTACATCTTCAAATAAAAAAAAAACTATACAAATCTTCTGAGACCGAAAAACGAATAGATGATGTATAGGTAGGCAGAGTCAATTGATCTCCACTTGCTATGGTACTCACACACCTCTTTTGCTACATTTATATTTGTCAATCGCTGCATGCATGCTCGTCGGTTCCTAATGTATTTCACATTGCCTTTTTCAAACAAAGTATAATTTGTAAAAGAAAAAACTTCGACAAAGTATAATTTGTAATTAAGATCCTTAAATTATATTAGACCAAAATGCCTACACCTCTGGTATTAAAAACGCTACTGTGTGTGTATATAAATAACAACAATTTCTTTCCGACCTGTCATTTATTGGAGAAAACAAAAACAAACTTTCAAACCGCACACAAATTGCATGTTTTAATATTGTATTCAAAAAATATCTTCTAATAATATGTAAATGTAAGCAAAGATCAACTTTCAAACACAAGTTCAAGTGTAGAGCAACAGGTTCCAATATAAAGCTATCGAGATACTTCTATTATTAGCAAATAAGCGACACGGCGAACTACGCTGAACTGTGTGGCCTGTATGACATGAAATATGTATCTATTGTCCGTTTTGTTATCTGGAACATAAATGGAAAGTTGTTAACTAGCAAATATTGGAGAAAGTAGTTATAAGAACAACGTCTGCAAACCATGGTCTTTATTGTCAGATAAGAAGATAGTTTATATTTTTATGGAGTACTAGCTGTTGCCTGCGACTCCTCCTCCTTTGATAATCGGCAAATAGTAAGCTATGTGTACAAAGCTATATTACTGTAAACTTTCATCCGAACCCGTTCAGTAATTTTTGCGTGAGAGAGTAACAAACACATACAGACATCCTAACAAACTTATAATATTGGTATGAGTATGATATAACACTATATTATTTTTACATATTGCCAGATATAAATAGAGTGGTTTGTGATTATAACTGCTAAGGTCGTAACTCGTAGGTAAATCGGCAACGTGGGCAAAGAATTGTGTCATGAATATAATTACATAGTTTTGGCAGTCTAGTAAACTGATTTTAATCAACTAAGGGTCAATAGATTCGTTATAAAGGCCCGGGTAACCTTAGCTATTAAAATTTTATTGAAAGTTTTCACATAGTCAGTTTATACCTTTTTTTAAATAGCGAAAGTGGTTGAATTTACTATTTAGCATCTTATTACAATGGCACAGGGTCTGCCTAATTTGGGATCAGATCATCTATCGTGAATAGAAAAGTTTACAGAATTAGACTACAAATTATACCTTTGATTTAATATAAATTTCAGTAGCTTACGATCGAAGTTCAACTACCAGACGTCATCAAATATTCAGTAATTTTTCGTGTTACGCTCTTGCTTACAATGAACTCCGAAACTATTAAACCGATTGTCAGGTTTCACGCTTCGGCGATAAGGAGTCTCGCATGATTGAAAAGAGACGCATATGAAGTTGCGTAGGTCAGTTATTTTTAAATGAATAGTGCGGTTATGTAAAATGACTTGCTGTCAGTGTCATTTACAGTCCTTTATCCCATTTTTAAATAAATTTTATCATTACTATTTTGTCATGGTAGGAGAAAATGACCAGACGGGTCACCTAACCGTTGATGACGTCACTCATGAAACCTGCAACTCGAAAGCACCATGTGCATTATCGTCCTTTAAATGCCTAGCCTCGCCTTCCTAGCCCTTGTGCTCTGAAATCTTACGAAATAAAATTCCCACTCGGAGCCGTTACATCTAGTTTTTGCAGAGTGATCAAAAAAGCTAAAATAAATAATCTCACACGGTAAAAGCTTTTTGTCAAATAATCTTATCTATTTTTTTATTTTTTCATATTTTCATTTCAGGTGCTGATCGGATGCTCCTTAATACAAGTCTCAACATTTCCTTCAAATAATGAGTAAGTTTTAAACTGAAAAACTAAGCTAAAATATGTAGTTAATATTTATTTCTTTCTTAATAATTTAAACGTAACTAATCATTAATGTATTAGGATGAAAACTGATTTCATTGCCTGCATTGTGTATTACTTGCTATTGCTAAATGCTATAGTCCTTTTCATTAAGCTATTCACTTATGTCGAAACCATACAGACGAAAAAAATGCTTAATGCTTCAAGAAACTTTCTCATCCAAAGTGTGTCATCCCTGAATTTAAATTAACTAAATCAATGATATCAGTTTATCTTGTAAATTTTTCGTGAAGTTAAAAAAAACTTAAAATCACTGCGGTGTTTCTTCAAGCCATTAACGAATATTTTACAAAAGTAGAATAATGTATATTAGAGACAGCACTACTAACAGAAGTATATAAAACCTCACAAATAAAAATACTGTGGAAATATTAAAATATCAACATGGGCTGGACAGTGGTTCAGGTATGGTTCACTTTAAATATTATAAGCTTTTTACACCGCTTAATATGATCAACGCTAATTTAATAACGCTTGTGGTTAAAGGTATTGATATTTTTTGAGTACTCAATATTCAAATATAATTTGAAACACATTAAATGCATTTCAGAGCAGCTCCTATTGAAACACAGACACAGACAAACACTCCAGAAGAAAAAGAAGAAAAATCTTTGACATACGATGAAACTAATATTGAAAAGGATGACAGTATGAAAGATATAATAAGAAAAATAATGGCAATTAATGAAGCTTTAAAGAAGCCTAATAAGAAACCACATATCCCATGGAGTCCACCACCACAAACTAGTGGTGGATATACCCTTGACAAAGAGACTTTAGAAAAACTACAACAAGTGATAGCTTCCGGTAAACTCCACCCTTATTCTGATATAAAACAACAAGAAACAAACGCTATCCTCAACGAAGACTTAGACGATATCAGGTATTCAAGGCAAATCTCTTCTCCTCTGATCTCTGGTAATCAAATGATGCCAATGGCCTATATGACCAACATACCAGTTATAGTAATGCCAAGTACAAATAATATGTATGGTTCTAGGAACTCTTTTGAATATGGACCACAATATCAAACAAGAGAGGGCCCATTTGGACAATTTCCTTGGCCGTTTGCTCCAGTGTTTCCGATTTTAATTAGAGATCCTTTATTGAGCCTTTTTAACGGTGGTGGATTCCAAAATTTTGTAGAAGTTGGTCAAAGTGCTGATGTTTGTACAAGAAAACAAAAGTCCGAAGATAATGTTAATGACATAAACGAAAATGAAGGTTTGAAGAAAACTGCAAACCGTTTACTCAAATCTTCTAAAAAAGGAAAGTCTAGAGGAAAAAGGGCAGTAAAAAAACGTACTGTAAGTCTAGAAAACCATGTGCAAGACACTAACAAGGCTATTAAATTCTTCGCTACTAAACCCACAACCGCAAAGCCTACTAAACAAGAGCCTTTAAAAATTACTAAAACTGCCGATGAGAGTGAAGGAGATTTGCGCTTTCCTTTCTTATTTGGTTACAAAGAAAAGCGACCGACTGGCCCTGGCTTATTCATAAACCGTTTAAAGGTTAGACAAGGTGGTGTAGCTATTGCTGGTCCGGGAGGCGTGGCAACTGCAGGCAGAGGAGGCACTGCAATTGTGGGACCTGGTGGACTAGCATATACCCAACCAGGAGGAATCGCTGTAGCTGGACCTGCTGCTCGAGTGATAGCTATATCCCCAGAAGCTGATCTAACATCCATTGCAAATCGTCTGCAGCAACAAAGCGCAATCAATGGTTCTGTATCCCAATTATTACGAGCTATACCTGAAGGAAAACTTGTCGCTACTGGTCCTGTTATTTATTTTCATCCTAACAACCGATAGATTTTCTTACTTACACTTTATTGTTATACTTCCTTCTTACTAAACTTTCTCTTTCCTTCTTATTAGATTCTACCGGGGAGCAACCTGGAAGCGTGATGGAAAGCGAGACGGATACGAATACGGAAAACAACCAGACATATATAGATACAACGGAATGAATTTTCAAGAAGCTCCTTTAAGAATGGATGATTCGATGTTTATGTTGTATATAAAACCAATTGCTTATGCTAAAAGTATTAAAGGAACGGCTATTGCAAATCCCGTGTCCAAGGTAATAATTGGGAAGAATAAGATTGGAACAATACTTCATACACCAGTAGCAGCAGCTATAGCAGGCCCGGGTGGCATAGCCCATGCACAGTCAGATCTTTACCTTTACGAATTTGATAATAATTAAACTAATATATAATAATTAGAAGAAAAATAAAGTAATAATTGCTGAAATCAATTTCGACTCTTCACTTGAAACTGATTTTTGACCTTTTTTTAAGATTAGTTTTATAAATGTTTATTATTAATACTCACAGAAAATAAATCAATTTATAATGTTTATTTCTTTTGTTTTATTTTAACTTTCTATTTAGATACCATTGATAAATAATATCAATTACATATTGGAATGAAGCAGTAAATTACTCATGTCATATTTACTTCTAAAATACAGTATAGTTTCTTGTTTTTAATTTTTAATAGTACTCTGTTTTTAAGCTTTCGGAAGCTTTCCTACTTTATTTTTTTACTGACACGTCTTTATTTACAGTTGCTACACTCCGAAGAACACATTAATGTCATGGTTTGGCTGTAGATATACCTATTTTAATTTTTGGAGTCATTTATCAGTCATTTAATTATTTAATGTGTGTAGATCTCAGCGTATACTATTCTTTCGTAATTGCAAAAACGCTTTGCCAATAATTTTTGTGTGGGTAAACAGGGTAAAAAATTGCTATAGTATAAACTACCAGATTCGGAGACATTTTTCGTTAAAGAAGTAATTAAAGAAAAATTATTAACATCATTTTAATGCAAATATTCTCAGAATGTAAGCCTTTGCACATATTAAATGAATAAGAGGATATTACGTCTCTCATTCGTTAAAATACATATTTTTTACTCACACTTACATTTGTACTGTCCACTTTACAATTTATAGCGCATCAACACAGTACTTACCTTTCTACGGTGGAGCAAAAGGTCAATATCTAGAAATTAAAAAAGACAACACAGGCAGAACTACAAGTGAGAAAATTGTATCCGAAGAGAACATAAACAGCGAGAATATTATCAAGAACAGCGATGGGACCTTACTTGCTAAAGTTATGGCTAAGAATTTACAAAATTTGAAAACACTATCATCCAGTCTTCTCAGACTTACTAATATTGGAAGAAAGAATGGCTATTTAGGCGATAGTGAAAGGGCTAGATATAAAACACAGCTGGCATCTATAGGAGAGGCTGCTTCAAACATGATCAAGCTTATTGAAGAAATAAACGATGTTGATATGTTATTTAAAAAGAATACGACGTTAAGAAAGGCGGATGATGAAGAAGATGACTATGTAAGTAAACTACTTCTGTAAAATTTTCTTTTATATTACGTTGACGCAGAAATCCTGGTCGTTATTAACTTGTTTAGAAAAAATACTTAACTGTTACTAAGCCATCAATTCCTGTGTCTTTTTTTATTGCGCCTTACAAAAATCTAGTGCAATATGAAATAAAGACTTTTATTATGAAAATAAACTGCAAAGCAGAGAATAAAATTTTCTAAAAACACAGTTGTACCAGTGTTATCAACGATTTACAAATATTCGACGACATTTTAAGTAAATGCCAAAAATCTGTTTTTATAGGTTGGCGAAGAAGGTGTTGGTATCGAGTCGAGTGATGACAGTGGTGATATTGGCCTCTTAGAACATGAAACAGTTGCAGAAGCTAAACCTGTTGGTAAGTCATTATTTTACTTACAGCGAAGAAATCCAAGAAGTAAAGAATATTTCAATATTTATCAAAACATTTAAGAGACATTAAAGATTTGAAAGCAAATCCCGATTTAATTGTCGACTGACTTGTTGCCAATAACGAAATAATAGAAGATTTAGAATACATGAGTGAAACTAGTATTACAACTTTCAATAGAGTGTAAGAACCCCTGTTAATAAAGTACCGTTTTTACAGTTTTCAAGTTTTGATAAAACCTAAAAAGTGGCACCATCTTGAATTTCTATTATATTCCAAATATTCTATTTCAGGTCTGGCTGTGATTGGTGAAAAAGGTGTAGCAGCATCGAGACCTGTGGCAACAGCTGTTGCAGCGCACGGAGTGGCAATTGCAAGTCCCGTTGCTACTGCTATTGCTGGAGTTGATCCAGCAGCACTCGGCATTTCTTTCCAATCACATCACCCGTTTTCAAAGCATTAAAATACATATTTCGAAACAACGGAGAAGAAACCATGCTGATTACAGATTTAGTAAAGAGTAATAACTAGTAATTGAATAATTGAAGTTGACAAATTTCATAAAACTGTAGCACATGATATAGGGATCGATAGCAGATCAAATGTTACAAAACGGTAATTAAGTTCAAATTATTAATTTTACCATAAGATTAGCAACGAAATTTATTAAATATGAGGAAGGAGAGCAATAATTTGAAAAATATTTTGTATGATATAGTTGTGTGTGTTTTCTAGTTGGAATAAAATTCATTAAAGTATGAGCATTTATTGAAGAATTGACGAAAGACGTTACTTCCGTCATGATTTGTTAGTGTGATTTGTAGTGTGATAGAGCAGTCTTTAAAAGACAAAAATGTATTTATTAATCTATTTTTTATAAATAAATTACTAAGTAATAATGCCGTTTTATTTTATTAATAAGTAGATTAGGTTCACCACTACTCGTTGACAGTAGATTATACGAGTATTAATAACACAAAGTTAAACAAACGATCGAAAATTGCAATTAAAGAAACATAATCTTTACATATCATGAATTTTTTGCTGATGGGATGGGAAATCTTTTAGGATCTCCTGCTTCTTGGGTACATAAGAGCCTGGATATGAAAGGACATAGAACATAAACCACCGCACTGGGGTTTCCCACTGCTGGGCTCGGGTGGAGACCCGAGCCCAGCAGTGGGAAACCCTATAGCATTAACCCTCTCCTGAGAGGAGTCTCAGGAGAGGGTTAAGGCTATACGTCCCTACGCTGGTCAAGTGCAGGTTGAGGACTGGCAAGACAATGTTGTGGCTACGTAATCTTGCCGTTGGATGTTTTTAAGCCGCCCAAAGACCTCCAACTAAGCTTCACGGCTGTTATCCTACGATAGCAACCGGGACCGACTGCTTAACGTGAGCGACTCCAAATCACGGAGACGCTCATGGTATTTTGCTACCAGCGGTCACCTATCCAGGTACTAACTTTTTTTTATCACCGAGTACAATTGGGCTATGAGCGTCTCTAAGTTTCAGTATCTAATGTTTTTTAATGTTATCAATAACGTCGCATAAACTTCGAAAAATGTTTAGATTGCTATATTAAGAACGAAACAGTTTTTAAAAGACCACAGCTAAACATAAGCCTCTCCTTCGAAAGTATAAATAAATAAATATAAATATTTCGGACATCTATCACACAACGCCATCTAGTCCCAAGCTAAGCAGAGCTTGTCTTATGGGTACTAGACAACTGATACAAATACATATATACTTTTTTTTTGTAAATACATACATATTATACATAGAAAACACCCAAACTCTGAAACAAATATTTGTAGATCATACAAACATTTGGTCCGACCCGGGAATCGAACCCGAGACCTCGCGATCAGCAGTCGCATACGCCAACCGCAAGACCAACGAGGCAGTAGGTTTTGAACTTTACACCACGCTCGTTAGACGGGTTGGTATAGGATTTGTTTAAAATTTTCCTTCTTTATGATGTGATGTAGTAGTCCCGTAGTAGTCCTGTGTATCTTATTCCCTTAGTCGCCTCTTTAAGTCACCCATGTATGTAAATGTTAAAACAAATTTAACAAAAAAATTATTCCAATTAGATTTTCTTTACGCTGTAAGTTTGTTCGCTATTTTATTTTGTCAGGAACTTTAGTACAATATTTAAATATATAAGTACTTTGTAGATATCAAAAGATAATATATCAATTCTAGACAGTGCTACGTAATCGTAAACCACACCAATCACACAGATTATCTTTTCAAGTCATAGCGTATTTCCAACCAAGTCACAGGATAGCTATAACATTAAAGTAAAGTACAAAATAAAAAAGAAACGCTTTGATGCACTATCAAAAGACTTGTATCTTGCATATTATCTTCATTCTTGGATTCTTGGAAAAGATAAAAATAAACCATGGATTATCTTTTATCTTGATCGGCATTTTATAGGTTTCTGGCGCCTGCCCCAATAAGAATAAAAGTTAACAGTGTTATTGATTTATTACTGTGTGTTGCAAATATTCTGTTAAAATGTCGCAGCGTAAATTAAAACCGACAGTATTAAAACAGACGCGCTTTCAATTTTTGTGGTGGTGGTAGGTAAGGTATACTTGCAATTGAAGACTCACTTGTACTAGTATGAAAAATAGGGGAAGGTCTAAGACAAGATGAGTTTGAACTCCAGTAACCTCAGTCACTCGAGAATGGTTTAACCCCAAATTTCTGTGAGGACGTGCTGTTACTTCAGTCAAACCGGCTGTTTAGATTTTCTCTTACTTCGTATTATTATTAACAGTTTAGATAATTTATTTTATCGATCGCTCATCGGAGTGAAATTGCACTGTATTAATAACTAGCTGACCCACGCAACCTCGTGTGCGTCTCCTATTGCCGTAGCGTGACAATTTTCATAATATAGTAATAGTAATTAGTCCATAATAATAAATATAAATTACATAAATTAGGCATTGCAAGTTACAAGTCTTTGAAAAACGTAAATCTATTCAATCATCTTCCTAACTTTTTATTATTCATAAGAAGGTTGAACTAGCTGTCAGTATATTTAAAGGCACTGGGTCTTCCTAATAACGATTGTCAGTCGCTTAAGCAATGATAACAAAAACGTGTATCTAATCCAAACCTTGTAAAACTATTACTTATCATTTAAAGTTTTCTCAACTATTTAATCTAGCGCTCATTACAAAGAAAGTGGCTGGCGGCGGTTGAATGCTTACTACCCAAGATCGGAATAATTGGCGCTCCTTGAGAGAGACCTTCCTTCGACAGACGACGGCGATAAGTTGATTCATTTATCTGTACCCCTTCAAATTCGTTCATTATCTACTTCAATTCCCACATTTGATTTATTTTTCATTGTTATTCTAGATTTGTATCCTTTATTAGCCTCATTATAGTAGTGAAATACGTATATAAACATGAAAATTGTCTTTTATATAGTCAACAACCACAATAATTATAATTACTTACCACGATATTGTCACAATGCAATCATTTTTACGATTTTGGTAACAATGAATTTCATACGTTCGCTATACGCAGATACCATCTTTTTATAGTCTCAGTTGTGTGTTGAGATATGCATCTGAGATTTGAATAAAACATTATTTGTGTAGTTAAAAACAACTGCATAACTATGTCTAGGAAAACCACCTCAACGAAGGTGGTTTTTGTGAGGTCTGACGAAAACCACGTGCTTTGTAGCACTTGTAGTTTTCAAGTCTCATCTCAGTCCCAAAATTGTTGAAAATTCTCAGGGAATCCATTCTTGAGAGGTCGTGGCTTCCTATAATCCGTTTGTCAGGATATAGACTACTTTTCTCCTATCAATTTTTTTCGGATGATGGTAAAAAAATCCTAGATCCCTCTTTTTTAGTATTCCTTACTCCAATTCAGTTTCTTATTGCTACTCAAATAATAGTGATTACATTACTGAGAAAGCTAAATGTCCTACTATAAAAGAAATAAACTAAGACCCTTTGCACCGTTAAGTATTGGATCCAAACAATTTATTCGATTTGAGAATCTCATTTTGAAGTCAGTTAAAAATAAAATTATTCCATGCACTGCAAGAAGATAGCGTTAAGTGATAAATCGCATCAATATCCTAAACCATTATTATAAAAATAATCGCACTCACATGAAATACGTTAGCAATGTTTTATTTAAAAACATACCAAAATAGAAGAAACAAAAACGAATAGAAAACGAAAAGAATAGAAAACATACTCTATTACTCTATTCACAGATCTCATTTAGTCATAAAATTCTAGTTCATAAATTGTTGAGATTTCACACAAAACATGGCTCAAATATAGTCATCATATTGGTGATGCCTGGGTTAAAAGTCGTTACCAAGACTTTACGTTAGTCACGAGTAAGAGTAGGGAATTCGACGATGATACAAAAGAAAAGACGAATGGATGACGCACAAAAAAATAGTTGTAACTAGTGAGTTAACAAATGACAAATCGTATAAAACAAAGAAAGGAAGAAGAAGCCAGGTCCATATAAATGATAGTACTAAGTAATACACAAGTAGGGGAATGTAAACGAAAGTTAAAAGTGTGGTGTTAGCTCTGCACAAAACCTGCAATAAAGTAATTTATTGTTTACATTATAAGGAAGTTCGAGGTTAGTATGTTTATACTTATAGTATGATTCAAAACCCACATTCACTACAGGAATTACCAGAAGATAAGCACTTCATTTGGTTTAGTCATTCCATTCGGAGTAATGCAAAACACAAATTGATATATTCCAAGTTCTTATTACAAATTTTGTTAAATGAAAATGTTCTCGTGTAAGCAAACCACATAACCTCACGTTTGATGCAATTAAATATTAAAAAGCATTGTTAAATAAGTTTTATTATATCGTATATTAACTTATTTATGGAAAACATTCAACATAAAAAGCGGCCAAGTGCGAGTCAGACTCGCTCATGAAGGGTTCCATAGCAGCAAGTAACATAATATAAAAGTTCTTATAGTTTTTTGTAACTTTGATGAATGTTTTAATAATAGTGTATTTTTGCGGGTTACGATTTATGACGCATTAAAAAAAACTACTTACTAGATCTCGTTTAAACCAATTTGTGGTGGAAGTTTGCATGGTAATTTCCATCATATATATTATTTTATCATTCTCTAATTTTAGAAGTTACAGGGAGAGGGGGGACACATTTTACCACTTTGGAAGTGTCTCTCGCGCAAACTATTCAGTTTAGAAAAAAAAATTATTAGAACCCTCAATATATCATTTTCAAAAGCCTATGCATAGATACCCCACACGTATGGGTTTGATGAAAAAAGTGGCTGTGACATACGGATGGACAGACAGACAGACAGACATGACAAATCTATAAGGGTTCCGTTTTTGCCATTTTGTTACGGAACCCTTAAAATGTATGGCTTTTTTTCAATTAAATGTCGGTCGTAGTCGAAAATGTCTGCTGTGGTATCTATACTAATATATAACTCTTGACTGCCTCGTTGGTCTTGCGGTTGGCGTATGCGACTGCTGATCGTGAGGTCTCGGGTTCGATTCCCGGTTCGGACCAAATGTTTGTATGATCTACAAATATTTGTTTCGGAGTTTGGGTGTTTTCTATGTATAATATGTATGTATTTACAAAAAAAAAAGTATATATGTATTTGTATCAGTTGTCTAGTACCCATAACACAAGCTCTGCTTAGCTTGGGACTAGATGGCGTTGTGTGATAGATGTCCGAATTTTTTTTTTTTTTTTTATAAAACTGAAGAGTTTATTTGTTTGTTTGAACACGCTAATCTCAGGAACCGCTTGTCCGATTTGAAAAAATCTTTTAGTGTTAGATAGCCCATTTATCGAGGAAGGCTATAGGCTATAAATCATCACTCTAAGGCCTACAGGAGCGGAGCACCAATGACAAAATGTTACAAAAACGGGGGAAAATTATCACGCTACGGGCAATAGGAGACGCAAACGAGCTTGTCAATGCTTACAGGTACAAACAGCAAGTATAGCTGCCGAAAGTGGTTTAAAGAGGGAAAGAGGTTTGTCACCACCGCGCCGCCACGCCACCGCTTTCAATCCCTCATGGAACGAGATTTTATATAACCCACTAATTTTATTTTGAATCTGATATGTTCTTTTTATCCGTTTCGTGTATTGTGAGTTGTATTTAAACAAGTAACTAATTATTTTAAACACGGGACTCCTGGCAGATCTGAAGTATCATCATCGAAATTGTTTTGTATAAAATAAAATGACTGTTTATTACATGAATATTTATTTTCATTAAATACAAAATACTAATACTAATAAAAATACAATTAACAAAACAGCAAACAAAAACTTGAAAAATTGATAATATTGGTGATACATTTGTATGTATGTAGTTATGTTTGTATATAGATGTATGAAGTACGTAGACTTTTGTTTATATTAACATCGCAAGAAAATCTTTATTAAGTTATTAAAAACAACTTGTATTTAGCGCGTAGTAAACAGAATTAATGAGATATTTGTATGAGAAAATATTACTTAGGAATACCACGTGGATGGGAATTAGCATTTGAACATGGTCAGGCGCAGAATACTTACGTCACTAGATGCAAGTGATACAGTTTTTATGAGAAATGTTTTATTTAATTGACACTAATTTTATGAATCTAAAGAGTTTGTTTGTTTAAGTTAATATGAGGAGCAACTGGTTTGAAAGGAAAATATTTTATTGTTGGATACCCCATTTATCGAGGATGGTTATAAGTCATATATTATCTATCTATCTTTATATCGTCTATCAGTAGACGAATAATAATGAAAAATATTGAAAATACGGGTAAAACACACTATTTGAGACGAGACAAGAAAATACGAGTAAAACACACTGTATTTGAAACGAGACAAGAAAATACGGATAAAACACACTCTATTTGAGACGATACAAGAAAATACTAGTATAACAAACTCTATTTGAGACGAGACAAGAAAATACTGCCTTGTGCCGTTTTTTTCATTGTCATTGACATGTTTAAAAAGAATATGTTGAATGTATGTATCAAATGAATATTATTTTTAAGAAATACTAAAATAAACTTTACTGTGCATAAATTAATTATTATAATAGCTTAACCGAGACGACAATGGAAAAATATTATTTTAAATATGTATCTATATGTTGTTGATTTAATGTAATTTTGAACTTTATTCTTTAGCGGTAGAATCGTAAATTGAACAATCTTCAACTCGGCATAATAGATATAATGTTTGCTGCACACACCAGACTATCGTTACGAATTCTGAAAACTTAATTTTAAATATTTAAAATTAGAATAGTGGCCAAGATCCGGCTTCTCAAAACAAGTAATTAATTTAAAAAGGTTTTTAAAACAAGCTTTTATTATTACTTTTAAAAAAATAATTAAGCCCTTTTATTTGATACCCATATTGGGTGGGTCGTTTAGAGTTTGTGGGTTGTTTAGTCGCCATTTTATTACGGCGGCCATTTTAGATTGGTAATAACACCTATTATACATAATTGAATTGTCATCAGAACTAACGGTATATTTCAAATTTCAGTTCAATAGGAGATTGGAAAGTGGTATATATTTAACTTGAAAGATTTGATTGCAGACAAACATCGGGACAGGTGAAACTAAGTAAAAGTTTGTAATATTATTAAACTAACAAAGTTGTCCAATTAACAATGATATAAAATTAGTTAATTCCTGAAATCGATTCTAATATTATAAACTTAAAAGTAAATATGTCTGTCTATAAAGCTTTCACGGCTAAACTGATACACTGGTTTCAATATAATTCGGGACGGAGAAACCTGCTTTGATTCTTGAGAAAGGACATAGGCTACTCCTTACTGGAATAACCGACACACACGCGTGTAGAGTAGTAGTCATTTTGGCAGATAATTATAAAAAAATACTTGACCAGACATTTCACGTGTTTTTCCTTCATTAGGGTTCCGTACCCCAAGGGTAAAACGTGACCCTATTACTAAGACTTCACTGCCCGTCTGTCTGTCGGTCTATCTGTCACCAAACTGTAACTCATGAGCCGTGATAGTCAGGCAGTTGAAATTTTCAGAGATGATGTATTTCTGTTGTCGCTATAACAACAAATAAAAAAACAAAATAAAATAAATATTTAAGGGTGCTCCAATACAACAAACGTTAAATTTTTGCTCGATATTGATAACGACAACTTAACTTGATATATATAAATAATGGTACGGAACTCTTCTTGTGCGAATCCGACTCGCACTTGGCCGATACTATTTTAAATAAGCCAACCAAAATGACTTTTCTCAGCCTGATGGAGAGCGCCGAATCAAAGAGTAATGGTCACCATATTTATTGCGAATGCAGAAAATGCAACAATCGAGCATGATGACCCACACTATTCATTTCACGTAGATTACGTTTTACATGTCCTGTTTTTCATACTATCATTTATTCTAACAAAATATAGCGTATAATTTGTAGTAAAAAACAAAGTCGTTGTTGTGAACATTTTTCATTCTTTGCAACATTTCGCTTTGCCTGTGGAGAGGTTGTTAGCTCTTCAATTGCAAATCCACATCATACAGCACCAGGAGTATAAATTGAATCTGTATTTTATTCTATTGTAGTTGTAAAGAGGCATAGAGTAGAGAGAGAGAGAGAAAGAGGTAAAGAGGATACATGCAACATGGCTAAGTACCGGGTACTAGTAATCTTATTACACTTCTCACTAATCTAGGCCATTGATTTGTCAAAATAGATTTCAAACTATCTCGTTCTTTCCATACGATCTATATACATTTAAAAATGAATCGCCGAAATGTATGTACGAGCATAACTTCCGATCGGCTGCACCAAAAGTAAATAATTATTTTTTTGTTTGTTACTGTTAGGATAAGGTTTGTGTACAAGAAAAATTTCAAGATAATGAGTAAAGTCAATTTTTTGCCCGCCACGGGAAACAGACAGATATGTAAATATGGCGGGGTTCGCGGGGTTAACTAGTAATAATATTAATAATAAAGTAACTCTGTCTGTCTGGCACGCTTTCACGGCTTAACCACTGAAACGATTTCAATGTTTAGTATACATATAATTGATTGATGTTCCTGTCTGCTCGTTTACCCACATTCTAAAAGACCTAAAAGTAAGTATTATCTGAAGTTATGTACACTTTGACTTTAATTTTACGTAAAATACTTATAAAACAAATTTTCATAATATCCGTACTAATGTTATAAATTTGATATGCTATAGTATTTGTCTTCTTTAGGATTAGATGACCATTTGCAAGCTGTTTTAAGTTATCAAAATAATTTTTGGAGTCGGCGACTACGGCCGAACTGGCGATGAAGAGACTAATTCAGTAACAATTTAAATTCAATCTAAGTTCTTCAGAATACAGACGTCGTTCACGTTGCTCGCCGTCATTTTATTTACAGTTGTATTCGTCAGTCAACGCTGACTCTTAAAAAGGAAAGAAATGTACCATCAGTCAAACTAAAGACAAATCTCTATGAACGGGAAACAACCAGATTCAACCATTGGTATGTCCCGACTCTTATCTCACAGTTAAACGGGCACTTTGCCAATTGTCCTTCCTTCACAAAGCCGAGCTGAGGGTGGCCAGACTAAGAAAGGGACCGTAGTGGAATTCCCACTCGAATTCATTTTGTCATGATTTGCCATTTTAATAGTAATTATATTAGTAATACTATAAGTTCAACCTTGATTTTAATCTAAAATTACCCATCTTTGCTAATATTATAAAGCTTTTGTTTGAACGCGCTTAATCTCAGAAACCGCTGATCCTATTTAAAAAAATCTTTCAGTGTTGGATAGTACATTTATCGAGGAAGGCTACTGGCTATATATCATCACGCTAAGACTAGGAGCACCAATGAAAAATGTTTCAAAAAACGGGGGAACTTATCACGCTACGGGCAATATGAGCCGCAAACGAGGTTGCGTGGGTCAGCTAGTAATATATAATTCTCGTATCACTTTGTTGCTCACTATGAAATCCTAAACTTTCAAGTTGCCTTTAAATGTGTGTTTTGCTGGCGTGCCTAAGATGGGACAGTTAAAACCACGCTTAGACCAATAAGAGCCAAGTATGATTAAAAAGAGACGCAGATGAAGTTGCGAGGTTCAGCTATTTAGTGTATTTTTCTTGCTTAAAAAATACATACATAAATTATCGAGGCTTCTTAAATTATGACTTAAAATATGCTTTTGCAAGTATTTACTTCCTACTAGAATATTATACGGAGGTTAATACTTATTTTGGTGTGATGCCAAGAATACAACAATATGTCATCAATATATGACAATGAGTATTTTAATCTTCCGATGTTAAACATAGGTATGTTGCTATTTTCGCAATCTGCTATATACTAGTACTATTTCTAACAAAATACGTTTCGCGATTTTATAGAAATTCCGTCGTTTTCAGTAACTCAATACATTCTGAATATGGAAATAATCAAGACCCACTGCAGTCATAAACTTTGTGATAAATCCAAACAGGCTTAGAACAAGAAATATTTTAAAAAAAACTATAACATGACTACGTAAAACATTATGATGAAATACGTTATGTCTCCCAGGCTATTGTTCAGAATCTAGTGACACCTCATTCATTAAAATCGGTTCGGTACTTTATCCGTTATCGTGGAATAACAAACATTCTATCGACTGGCTAAAAATATTACCATTCGTTTTGAATTCACCCTGGTCAGGTAAAAATGATAGTGATGAGCAGAAACATCCATTATAATAACCATCCACAACCATTATAGGATATCTTCTATTATGTAATAATATAGATATACATGGTTAGGTGAAATCACAGTATGCAATAAATCAATAAATAAGTATTTATATGTCTATAATTTTCTATTTCCGTCATGGTGATACAAAGACATACGACAGTGATTCATTTATCGATATTGCTTTTTTTCACTATCGTACGGATAGTATGGAATAAGTAATGTTTGATCTTGATATACACATATATCAGACAAGCATATAGCTCAGATAGGTCATTCCATTCCTGTATGTGTGGCCTTGACCCTCTCTTGAGAGAAGACCAGAGCCCAGGAGTGGGACAGTATGGGTTGTTGGTAGGTACAGAAGAGGTGTCCCGATTAAAACTACCAAATATTGCGGGTTATAATCGGGGCTATAATAAGCAAGGAGACGTTCAATTTCTGTCAACTGTATATACAGCGATAAAGGAAAGGTGTTAACTGTAAAAAGACAATGTTTTTAAAGGTAGTAGAGCCACGCTGATTTCAGCACGAGAGGGTCGGCTCGACCGGGGCCATACTACCCTCGCACAGAAAATCAACGTCAAATGACAGCGATCGTGCTGTCGTGCTTCGTTGGTGAGTGGTAGACCGGTGGCCCAATGATGCACAAGCATCACTAGCCCGCCATGGTGCGGGTCACCATGCTACTTTGTTGCATTGTCTGCATTCGCAGTATGATGACCACTACTCTTGGGTGCTACTTATGCTTTCCATCAGGCGGAGTGGAGTTATTTTCGCAGGGACAAATATAAAAAAAAATTGAAGAAAATAAGTTAAGTAGAACTACCACTAAACTAATATATTAGCTATGAACTCAATAGAGTATAAGTTTTAACTCTTGTGGTTATTTTTCGTGCATACATTTGTTAGTATATTCTTCATAGATAGGTATCTTCTCACTCCCATTCCTGTCTCTATACTTTGTAATTGATATGTAATCCAAATATTAATACGTGAAGCCGAAAAACAAAATCTTTTTACTAGTATTATTCGAACGGAGGAGAATGAAATTTGGCACAGTTAAAGCATATATATGGATTAGAAGTGCCGCAAGTTAAAGAATAATTAATTGAATTATGATCCAATTTCGTCAACTGGTCGACCACTATTATATATTAAATATCTCAAACTTGTGGTAGATAAATATACAGAAATCCTGAGCTCGTGTCTCCTCTCAGGAGAAGGTCAAGGCTATATATACAGGAATGGAACGGCTTATCTGAGCTATATGCTATGTATATATCAAGATCAAACATTACTTATCTTTCATTCCCGTCATCCAGATGGCTGGTACTCCTCAACTTTGCGCTTCTCAAGGAACTTTCTGCCTCGCACAACAAAACTGTGGAATGAACTGTCACCTGTATTATTCCCGGACCAATACGACCTTCAAACCTTCAAGAAAAGAGCGTACTCCTTAAAAGGGCGGCAACGCACTTGTGACGCCTCTGGTGTTGCGGGTGTCCATGGGCGGCGATAATCGCTTACCATCAGGTGATACGTCTGCTCGTTTGCCCCCTATTTAATAAAAAATAAATAGCTTCTCTTTTTTTTTGAGTAGATAAAATATAGACACTCCTCTTAGGGATGTTTAGAGCAAATGTCTTTTAGATGTTATATTATTACATTTTTAAACTTTTTAGAGCTTACAGTTCTGCCGCGTATAAATAGAGCGTATAAATAGAAAGGATCCAAGTATATACATCTGCCTCAATCTCCACTGAAAGTCACTTGTCAAGTTTAGCATGTTTTCTTTGACAAATATATTGCAAGCAATTCTAAAACATTGCATAGTTTATAACCAAAAACTCGATGGCTTATTTATCCCTATGACACATCCAAGCGCGTTTTATATAAGAGTGTTGTTCATGCGTCTGCGCACTGTTTTGTTAAAGAACTTTGAGCTGCGCGCGCGTCGATAGGAAAATGGCTGGATATTTCGTGAGTAGATTTTCATTTTTTATAATATGAATAAGTGCTAGTGTGATTAGGAGTAAAACTGAATTCATCAAAATGAAATACAATGTTCTTTCATTTGTAAATAGTTTTGGCTTTAATATAAACATGTGTTTTCTTTTACAAATTCTGTTGTACTCGTATTTAAATGTTAGTGGTTTATTTATTTTTTGTTTTATTGTTTATAATCTTATTCATCAAAAAAGTTATGATGTTTTTTTTTTCTACAAAGTCATAACAAAATAACATGTTACTTTAAGTTTATGTAAAAGTGTGTATTAAGTATTTTTACTCCTTCGATAAAATTTCATGTTTAAAAATTGTACAAAAAAGTATTTGTCCTTCAAAGTATGAATAAATAGCTTATAATAATTTATTAAAAAATTTTAATTTGCTGTGAATATTTCAAGGTTTAGAGATATACCAGTGACCTAAAAGACAATATTATATTTAACACTATAATTTAAAAAGTTTAATAAATTATTAAAGATTTAAAGTATCTATGGAACATATTAAGATATTCTTAAACCTTTCCGGATACATCTATAATGTTAATAGAAATAAATAAAATTGGAGTGTCTTTTTGTAATATTAAAATAACTGCTTTTTAATAAATGCATATGTATGTATACACGGTACATGTGCCAAAATATCATTTTTTACAATTTTTGTCAGTCTGTCTGTCTGTTTGTTCCGGGTAATCTCTGGAACAGCTAGACCCATTTTGATGAAACTTTCACTGGCATATAGCTGATGATCTAAGGAGTAACTTAGGCTACTTTTCTTCAGACTAGCTTTGTCCTGTTGCGTTACAACACCGCGGGGTTTAGCTAGTCATAACTATAAACAAATCTATGAAATTGTAACAGTTATTTAGGAGGAAAACCTTTAGAACACACATACATATATATGTCATCATCAAACTATCGCTAAACGAAGGCCGAAGACGAATAGATAAGATGTAACTACCTTTAAAATGTCAGGTTTAAAAGAATATTATTATAAAATATTAATTATTACAATCGCTGGGTTCATCGCGTGCTGTAATTTAATGATTATATTTTTATAACCCTTTGGTGATATAAAAGAGTGGCCATGAGCTGGTTTACTATATTTCTTCTCAGAAGACTTAACTATCTGGAAATGGGCGGTTACTGATCGATACAAGTTGCCACGGCAATGCACATTATTCATTTTGTACATATTATTACATTAACAAATACCTATTAATTAGTGATTTCTAGATAGTAGAGCCATGCCGATTTCAGTAAAATGACAGCGATCGTGCTGTCGTGTTTCGTTGGTGAGTGCGAGACCGGAGGCCCAAAGATGCAGAAGCATCACTAGCCTGTTATGGTGTGGTTCACTATGCTGCATTGTTGCATTGTCTGCATTCACAGTATGGTGACCACCACTCTTGGATTCTGCTTATGCTTTCCATCAGGCAGAGTGGAGTCATTTTGGTTTTGGCAGGGCCAAACACAAAAATAAATTACTAACTAACCCAGAGATCGTGGTTTCGTTTCCCACGTAGGGCAGTTATTGATATATTGTCCGCGGTATTTTTTCTAGTGTAGTTCATCAACAATATGTATATATGTATTTAGAAGTACATACTTCTACATATTGTTGATGATGATTAACTGTGCTTATCAGTATTCTGTGTGTGAATTTTTAGTCAATCCAATATACAGTCAATCTGTAATACTATGAATCCATAGAGATAATGGCTAGGGCATGGATTAATTACCATGTTAGTAATCAGACTAACGTTGTCATGCTCGCCTCAAATTGCTCGGTTCGACCGGTGATAGGATGGCCTCAGAAAAAATCGGGTTTAAGCAATTTTACCAAGCGAGCAAGGTTATTGAACCCCTTAATCCCCCATCCCCATAATTCTTCATAATTCGTTCCTCAACTCTCCATCGTTACCCAAATACCTACCACACTTCCGTCTCTTATGTTCCAATCATGACCGAAACCTTCGGTCAACAAATAATCTGCTTCTTCTATCCCCTTCTCACACCTCCAACTTTCTCCATTCTTCCTTCTTTGTGCAGTCTGTTCTTCTCTGGAATGCACTTCCTGCTGAGATCAGGATGTCCACAAACCATCTTAGATTCAAACTAAAGGTACGCGAACATGAGTTGGCAATACAGTCACAACCCTAATACCCGACTGTGTACTAGTATAATATTAAATTTATGTATGTGTATGATTATATGTATTTTATATTATTAATTTGTGTAATAGTATGTTTATGTTGATCGGTCCTATTTGATGTAGGTTTATCTTTGCACCTACCGCATCCTATTTCTACATCACCTGAAGGTAGACTGGGAGAGAATGCCTCATGGCATTAAGTCCGCCTTTTGTACAAAAGTGCAAAACGTTTAAATAAATAAATAAATATAATGGTTTCACACTTGTGAATCTCAGATGCACTTATATTAGGTCTGCAAACTGCTTATTTCCTTTCTATCCCATTAAAATAACTTGAAATGGCAAATATGTGAACCTGTCCTGTGTTTTAAAGTCCCCTGCACTATTGATGATAGTAGTCACAAGGCTAAAAATAATTGATCAACAATTAATGACAGTAACCATTTGGTTAGAAAATTACAAAAATTAGATAAATTTTACTCCAGACCCGTTTCCTAAACCATTTTTCCCGAAATCAAAGAGAAGGAAACTTACCACTTTACCGTTTCATTAGAAACTATGGAATGTAAATTCGTCACCTTTAAATATTCACGCTATTGAGCCTCATACAAACAATATTTAAATAAGTATCAATATGTTTTGTGTGTCGTTTACCCGAAGTTTTATTTTCATGTGGCAGTTTCTCTGTATTGTTTTTGTTTTTAACATGTACGCGTGTGTTGTTAAAACTAAGTAATTACTGTTGTTACTCTAATTGTAAAGTCTAGTAACATATTGTAGCTAATTTTTGTTACACCTAAACAATGTAAATGTAAAACAATCAAACTTAAAATACCAAAATAACATTGGGATTTTCTCATCCAAATAAGGTTTGACTTTGAAAATACGGCCTTCAGACTCTTGGAATGAAATAAAGCAAAAATAAATATTAGAAACTTGCTTTGCCCGTGGCCCTGCCCGCCTCTAGTGAAGAGTAGCCCATGTCCTTCATAAAGAAACAAAGTACATGCCAAATAGACAGACAGGACTACTTTTGAATTAATAATATAATCACATGTGCACAACATGTGAATGTTTGTTACTACTTCACGCAAAAACAAGTGGACGGATTTGGATGAAACTTTACAGTAATATAGCTTATACATCAGAATAACATATAGGCTACTATTTGCCGCGAAAACCGATATACACGCGGGCGGAGCCGCGGGCAACAGCTAGTAACATAAAGTTTGAATAAAGAGATAAGAATGTGTCTTTTTTTTTCTAACAATGTAATTGATGGTAACGTCTGTATGCACTGATATCTAAAAAAAACACCTTTATTTCCAGTCTTATCAGTTAGTCAATTTAAGAAGCTATTAGTAGAATAAAACAAATGTAAGTTGTACTGCATCAAGAATCAATTCGGAACACTTTATAAATTTATGAAACTAGTACAATAGTAATATGGGTCAAACAAGATGGGCATTGAACTTGTTACCAGAATATCAATGTTTTAGCCATTAAACTACTGCCTCTTAATATTATATTGAAATGCATAAAATATCATGGAATCTGAAGAAGTTATTTCGATAAAAACTTGAACTTTGCGATTGCTCTAAATTTGCTAAGTTTTGTAGTTCTCTGTTGCAATTTCTTTCTTTTTAAAATGACCATTTAAAGGCTTAGAGACCTAGAATAAGTTTATTACTATTATATCTTTTTTTTAGTTCATGGGTTTAAATTAGTATAGAGAAATTTGAGAAATCTAAATCAAAGTAAATTTAAAAACTAATTATGCATTATTTTGAACCAGTCATTAGCTTCGAAGAGACGTTATACACAGAACAATTACATATTAATATAATCGCTTCAAGGGATTATATAAATCTGTAACTGTAACAATGAATCAAAGTTTATCAAATCCTTGATTGAAATGATAACACGATACGTGAGGGCTGATCCAAACCTAACAAGTTCTGTGAGCCTTTGATTTATTCAATTGAAAATACCTTTAGGGAATTTAAAGCAGACATTTTAAGATATAAAAAATAACCGAATTCGTATAGCAATTCTCGAGTTTTGCGCTTAACAACCATTTGGCCATACTTTTTTTAGAGATTAGCTTCTAGAAAGTCTAAAAAAAACCTAATAGCAATAAAAATATTGCTAAGAAACTTTACTTTTTCGATAAAGGTATCCCTAGATGTAAACCTAGGAATCAGTTTACAACTTGGGCTATCTTAAAAATGCTATAAAGAGATTTAACATAATCGGCAACGTATTGCAAATATCCATCTACAACCAACTTTACAACTAATATAACTTCTGTGCACACTAAAATAATTAGAACCATAAAAAAAATAGAAAAAGTATTCACGCACTCCGCAACATACGAACAATACGAATAGCAAAAATACCTTAACCAATTTGGTTAAAACTGAATTTACCCCTGACAAAGTGCATGAAAAATTACATGGTGATAGATGAAGTAATTAAAGTTTAAAAGCATTACATAAAAACAAACTCATACCTGTTTGCATTCATAATACTAAAAGTTAATCTCCAAAACCAAACTTGCATTTGAGTTTCTATTTTCAAAGTTAATACAATTTTGCATCTGATGTAAGCCTTTCCCATGATTTTTTCCCAGACATGGGAGTTCTAACATTTTAGTTCAAGTCACAATAATTAAATTCCAGCAACCAGCTGATTTTGCAACGCACAGTAATTCTAATTGTGATTCTTTAGACGACAAAACATTTACTAATTGCACATATAATTGTATAATGGTCCATTAATTATATTTTAACCATGTAAGTCATTTAGCATCATGTGTGGAATTTGAAACAGTTTAGCAATCATTTATTTACCTGTGAATGTTTGACACACAGCTACACATGCAAACAAACACATACCTGCAACAAGTAACGTTAACGACATCGTCAACTCAAAAGCAGGTCGTGTGAGAGTAGCTTATGGTCACCGAGGCGCATCCCTAAACACACTACCTCATAATCACTTTAAATTGCTTCTCTTGCGTTACCACCATTATGCAAGGAATCAGTGTGTGTGACAGTTTTATTGTTTCGTTTTACTTGAATTTCGTAACGCCATGTGACCTGTAGTGTTAGGGAAAACATTGTGAATCTTTTATCTTGATTAGAACAGGTCGGAGCAGTTTGAAGGATATATTTGGCAAGGATCTTTTATGGCTACGTAGTACGGTTTGACTATAAAGCTAGGTTTAAGTGCTATTAAACGTTTCTCATCTTAAATATAATTTAATATCTTCTCCTTTGTTGTCACCGTTAATTTTTTTATATATATGGGCCTTCCAAAGTAACTCCACTCTGCCCGATGGAGAGCATTAGCGGAATCCAAGATAAGTGGTCACCATAACTATTGCGAATGCAGACAAGCCAACAACGCGGCATGATGTTCCACACTATGGCGGTTTTATAAGATGCTTCTGCATCATTGGGCCTCCGGTCTCGCACTCACCAACGGAACACGTCAGCACGTCATTTTAGGTTGATCTTCTGTGAGAGATTAGCACCGCCCCGATCGAGGCAGAGTGACTAGATGGTGCTTTCATGAAATCAGCATGGCTCTACTTCCTTGAAAAGGGTATGTAAGAAACAATACTTTTAATCAACAAGCTAATTAAATTAAGTTAATTCTTACACACTCAAAATGATAAGGATGGAGTATCTTCCGCGACAAGATCACTTTGCGGAGTACGATCTTACTTTTGAAATTTCTACAATGACGAAAATAATAAGTTCATAAACAATCCGATTCTTAAAAACAATTTATCTGCACAACCTTGTAGGGTTCAAACTCAGACAGTTGTAGGACGCTGAGTTGAGTGATCTCTTGATGCGTGAAGGTGTGTCTCCCAAATTGTGGCAGCAAGGCCAAGGCCAAACTGTTTTATGAATTTATATTGTGAACTTGAGAGTACTGGACTTGATAGCTTACGAAATTGGTGACTTATTTATTTTTTATTTATTTTTATTTAATATTCAGCACATGTTAACAAATGAATAATCTTTTGAGACAGGGTTACTTGAAAGATTAGGCATTTCTATTTTTGTTTTACTGTATATTAATAACCGATGTAAGAGGCCAAAGATCGAACCAAGTGGCGTATAATTAAAGAGGCTTATGTCCAACAGTGGACTGCGTTAGGCTGATGACGATGATGATATAAATAAATGAAGTTATTGTCTATTTGTTATTTACAATTAACAGCTTTTCACTTAATGCATATGAAGGTACATACGGTACTTACATCGAAAATCCAATTTCTAATTTAGTTATCTCTCTGTTTGTTCTGGATAACCTATGGATTGGCTCTATAGATTTTGATAGGACTTTCACTGATAGATAGCTGATGGTATAAATAGTAACTATCAGTATATTACAGCTCCTATTTAAAGTATCTCATTAAACAAAAATGTACAAAGATAAAAAAATCAAGCGTATCCGAGGAGTTTCTGTGAGCTTCACAAACGTCCACAGCCACTGCTTCGCTTATGTAAACAGATGTAAATACAATAAATTTGCATTTAACCTCGAGTCCACGTACAATAATTACGAGTAGCGGATACGTATTAATTCACATAATTTGATTACATTTGATGGAAGGAAGTCACAGGTAAGTCCGACTCATTGCTATGTGCGGTGCGTACAAACCTTCACCCACATAAGAGACATACGGACATCGCAATCGTAAAATTAAAGTGTCACATAGCTCACCTTGCTGTTATTGGGAACAGTGATATAAAGTACCTAATCTAGAAGAAGGATAGAGAAGACAGATTGTTTTACTAGACTGGCTAGTTGGCCTGATTTCTTCTAGAATTACTAATTATGTGGTGGGACTCAACGTAGGAGATTGAAGTGGTAATAAGATAGTCATATATGTCAAAGAACATACACGGAGTAAGCTTGTTCTGGAGTGGAGACCGCGTGTTAATAAACGTAGCGTGGGACGCCCTCAGACTGGCGGGATGGCGGGACGACTTGCGTAAAAGGACTGGCTGCGACTAAATGCAAAACAGACCGTGCTCTATGACTTGACTGCCTCGTTGGTCTAGCGGTTGGCGTGTACGACTGCTGATCATGAGGTCTCGGGTTCGATTCCCGGGTCGAACCAAATGTTTGTATGATCTACAAATATTGGTTTCGGAGTTTGGGTGTTTTCTATGTATAATATGTATGTATTTACAAAAAAAAAAGTATATATGTATTTGTATCAGTTGTCTAGTACCCATAACACAAGTTCTGCTTAGCTTGGGACTAGATGGCGTTGTGTGTTAGATGTCCGAAATATTTATTTATTTATTTATGATATAACAATGTCGTGACGCCTAAATCCAGCAGTCGACTGCAATGCACTTATGATGATGCTCATCACCAGTCTTGGATTCTACTCGTGCTTTCCATCAGATATAGTAGAGTCATTTAGGCAGCTCAAACTTAAAAAATAATTGAAACCTTATCAAATTTTGAAAACACAAAGCAGTCATAAGGACGTGATGTTAAAAAATATAGGTTAATGCTATGTTACAGTATAAGTTACATATTACCAGTCATGTCATATTAGACAGTTGAGCTGTCAGCTGTCACCATGCACACTCGCGCCCTGGGTCGCCGTCTTATGATCAGGTCACGTGTCCTGTCATGACGTATCCTGACGCAAGATTAATTTTTTTTACAAATCCCAAAATTCAAATTCAAATTCATTCAAATTCAAAATTCAAATGGTTAGTATTTGTTGCTTTATTTGTTGCTAATGGGCAAAAACTGCAATCATCCTTTTAAAAGAAAACAGATTCTAAAAAAAAAGTAAAAACTAAAACCCAACTACGACAAAAAACAACGCTGAAAAGTATGAAACAAGTTTCAAAAGCCGTAGTCTCGCGTTGTTATGGACTATGGTACATTACTAAGTTTCAAAAGCCGTAGTGCATGTAGTGTAATGGACCATAGTCCTTACATACATACATAGCCTATCAAAATCATAACCCTCCTTTGGCTTTGCCGTACTAGAATAAAAATATTTTGCAATTTAATTAATGTATCATCTTACAAAAATGTCCCTAGGGCTAATATATGCGAAGAATTTGTAACATCGATTAAAAACTTTGTTTACGTAGGATACAAATTGTAACCACCTTCATTATACAGAAATAAATTATTATTCCGATGTGCGTATATTGTAAAAACATGGTAGTTCTTATTAGAATGCAGTGGGAGTGTGACTTTTATTGGCTATCTGATTATCGATGTGATGCAACTGAGTTATTTATTTGTAACGATGCAGGACTGAGTCGGCGACCCTACTTACTCGAAGAAATACTACGGCACTTAAATTGTCTTGATGTAGTGGTATTCCAGCTAATATTACAACGTATTTATTTTGGGATGAATGCGCTCAATATAGATTTTTAATAGATTGATGTTCCAAGCAAGTTGTCTTGGCAGTGGTCATAGACTGGCTGTAATTATATCGATTCTATCGCCAAGTCCATGGAGTAGAAGGTTCTCATTCACCCAAAATTCATTCATCAAATAAAAATATCCTAAGGCTACCTTTGGATATTTTTAATATTTATGCCTCAAATTGTATAATACACGCACTCTTTAGTTTAGCGGTAAGCGACCGCAGATCAACAGACTTTGTTTTCGACTCCTGGTTCGGGCCAAATGTGTTATTGATTTTTTCTTATAAGAAATTCTTATTAACAGCTCAGAGTATAGAAGTATTACAGTGTTTCACACCCGTCTCCTAAACATCTACGGCAATCGTTATTGCGATGTCAGTGCCCTCAAATTTACGGACAACTAGTTCAACCATCGAATTCAGTTTACCCTCAGGACCGATGCCTGTCGCCCAGTAGATAATAATAGTAATAATGCGTGCGTAATAGTGCGTGCGTACGTGCGTGCGTGAGTGTGTGTGTGAGTGTGTGTGTGAATGTGAATATGTATGATTATGATGCAGTCACTTTAAGAATTGTAGAAGTGTTTCAGTAGTTGTATGTAGATAAACTGATCTTTACATAAAACCAGTTGAAGAAGACATTCCAAATATCTTATATATTTAATACTGGCCAAACATGGTTCACTGACCTTGTGTGTAAAACATTTGTAAAAAAATCTTTGTCCCTGTGTCCGTCACCGGAATGTCTCACATAAACAGAAATACATAGCATTATACGTGGTTTTTATTACGAATAACTCGCAATTAGCCGATTATTAAAGTTTATAATTATATTTTAAATATTAATTATATATATATATATATCAGAATTGCAATTAAGAAGTTAATTTATTTTATTTTATATGAGTTTTTTTTGAAAATCATTTAAACATTTAACAAAGAAAAACTGAAATTGACGGACAATTATTGTAATCACATAAAAGAAGTAAATAAAAGTTACAAAAAGCGGCAATTATATCATGATTTTGCCCGTATATAACCCATCTCTACTGTAGTGGTTTACAATAGTAGGACCCAGGTAGTTTTAAAAAGTAGCGAAACTAAGTAAAACAGTTAATAAAATCCTACACAGAGTCGTACATGATTATATAATACACTAACTGAACCCCGCGGTGTTATCCGCGGTTATTATAGTACCGCGGGTAACGCCGTGAAGCGAAGTCTAAAAAAAGTTACCTAAGTAAAAGTCCCGTCAAAATCGGTTCAGCCGTTCCAGAGATTAGCCGGAAGAAACAGATTGAAGACAGAAGGACAGACAGACAAAAATTGTGCAAAATGATGATGATCGCGATAAATACTGCAATAATTAATGCGTTAATTTTAACGCGATATTGGAGTGGCCACACTATTGACGTTCAACGTCAGTGTCCGATCTTGGCAATAAAATTGGCATTAATGTTCCTTGAATTTGAAGCAAGATGGACGTTGACGATGCTACACTTGAGTGTATTTTTTTTATTATATGACTATAGTTTATCATTACCGAATGAAGAAAAAAGTACACAAAGAAAAATAAGATGATGGATCTAGTGTGACGCTTCGACGCGTTAATCTCTTTGATGTATCGCCATATGAGTTATCGCCAAACGGGAAACGGCAATATGAATGCCGTTGTAAAATTATCGCAATAAATCGTGGCTACACCAACGCCAAACGTTTATCATCGCGATAATTGACTGCGTTTCTCATTAGTATAGCCCCAGCATCACAAAATCACTCCCACAGATGCTTACAAGAAAACGAAAGGAAAAATGTTACACCATAATGTTCACAAATGGTTAAATATTTACAAGCTTTGGCCCTATTGCATTATCATGCAACTATCAAAGAGAAAAAGAAATTAATGTAATCATCACGCAACAAAGAACAAGGAAATGATTCATACCTATCATTTGTGAAACTGTTGCAACCCATGCGAACTCTTCACAGAAATTACAGAGGCACTTTGGATGAATGTGATTTACAGTAAGGCATTTTCTATATCTACTTATGTCGCACCCTATACTTGAAACGAATTATTGAGTCAAAAAATAAAGTTAGAGTAACATATAACTATTTTATAGGGTCTAGATAAATAGGCACGCAAGAATATTACATTTTAGTATTATGTAAATGATTTTTTTCATAATTTGAACATTAGAGCTTTTACAATTCTTCAAATATATGCAGAATTATTACTACCCTTAGTTCAGATGTACAAAATTTTAAAAATCACTTATGTTAATTAAAAGTACTAATTTATTATTATTCAATGTGGCAGTGAGAAATTCGTTTATTTATTGTTGCATTGTCTGTATTCGTTGTTAGTATAGTTGGTAGCGCCAACTGGCTTGGCCAAAGAATTATTGAGCGCTAACACATAAGGCGGGAGCGAGTATATCTTCAGAGACTGTGCACTGCCTGAAAACTGTGTCGGCTGAGTACTTTGCGGCTGCCGGATAGGTTAGGTGGGTAGGAGAATATGGAAGCACGCTTACCTTTGGTGATCTTGAGCTGCAATCCAGACCTGGCAGCCTGATCAGGCGGCCTGGCTCTTCGTACCGTGGTGTGGCTTGCGAATCACGATGGCGACGCGTCTTCGGTGTAGAATAAAACGTCCCTAGCTTGCCGGCAAGTCACGATTGCACTCAGCGAATTAGGCGGGTTCGTTATTAAACTATTTTACTGCGGTTCTATTGTCTATATAAGACGCGGTGGCGGAGTCCACAACTGGTGTAGAACTCAACGAGCGGTGAGCAAAGCGTCCGGGCGTCACTTCGCAAACAACTTGACTTTCTTCTTGCGGTGTGCGTGCGATGCGGGAAATAATGATCAAGGATGCGGGTAGAAATGGGTGCCGACAGCCTCACCAGCGGAACTTTTACAAAGTAACAGTGTTCCTGTCATCATCGACAGATGGCATTACCAATAGTGGTCCTCACTTTTGGATTCTATTAATGTTTTTAATCAGGCAGAGTAGAGTCACTTAAGTAGTTAGAGTCTGTAAAAGTTCACAGAAATTACCAAATAACTTTTAATAATGTAGCCCAATCTGAGAAACTCACGCTAACACTTATCATGTTAAATAATAGTTACTTAAACAGGTCAATTATAATTCAGCGTGGCAATTCTAAGCAACCTTCAGGTTTGTAAAGGCCGAGTCACTCACACTATAACGTGTCAATATGAGAACGAATGAACGCAAGTGAAATTCTGTTCATTAACCGCATTGTATTAAGAATTACAATTGGCCATTTTGTTTTCCTTGTGAACTGGAACAAAGGATTTTTGAATTGTATTTTGACACCATTGTTAGTCCGAAACTATTTATGCATTTCAAGGATTATTAAAAGTGATTAAAACATGGAGAGTTATTTTAATTAACTTTATTTACAAATCAGTTAAAATGTTTGTTAATTAACTGATGAACCTTTTGTTTTGAGTTTAATGTGTAATCATGTGTTGGGTTTGTTTACTAGTAAATGAACAATTTTATACAATGTTACTTTTATTTGATAAATATTTTAAGAAACAAAAAATATAACATTTATATCAATTGAAAAATGTATTAATAATTCAGAGCCTGCATCTATTCAGCCAATGAATTTCTAACTTTCAACTTCCCTTTTTTTGCCCCAGGCCTGCGCTTATGGAGGACGGATCTCCGGCACCGGGGTCGGTACCTGGCCTGTTACCGGGCCTGGCGAGCCGGAAGACTTCTAAGCCTCTCCCAGTCCCGCTCTGCCGTCTCCTTTGAAAACATAACTTGCTCGCACAAAAGAAACGGCGGAGTTTCACGCGCTCTCGCTCCGCAACATGGCCGCAATCATGTTACCGAGCCAGAGAACCTCCACCCTAATGGCCGCCATGAGATCTCTCCCCATGCCGAACACTCTCACTCGCAGCACCGTGTCCACGGTCTGGTCACAGTGGTGGCACTCATGGCCTGAAGGTCCCATGACGCCTCTCGGGCATTGGCTCGAGAGGCGTCATGGGACCCTCAGGAGTTGGGCTTTCTGATCATCGATTTCTCGAGTCTCAGGACTCCTACCCAACTCCTGCGTCTTCTTGCGCTACTGGCAAAGAGCCGGCAGGACTCTCGCCTCCAGGTTCCATGGTGGAGTTCCGGCCAGGAGACTAGCCGCCTCAAAAGAGATCGTGCGGTACACCCTTATGATCCTGATGGCCAGCCTTCGTTGCGGTTGTCGCGATAGCCGCAAACGATTCCTCTCCTGCAAACTTCTAAGATGCTCGCAAATCATATACCAATATAGCAGGAGCCTTCGTTAATGCCATTGAACATTTATTTAAAAAGAAAACACAAACAAAAGAACATTACTATTAATTGTTGTTAATTTATTCTTTTAACATCATTGTGTCGCTCATAAACAACAAATAGCCATTCTAGGATTACGTATTCTATATACTCTTGAGAACTATAAGTTACGTCAATACTTCATTTAGATTATGATGATAGCTGGTCGCATCAAGGGAGAATGATCTGACTTCTTTTCCTGTTTGCTTTACCTGTATGACTTGTTGGCGAACCTGTTCAAATACATAGTTGATCTTAACGATGTATTTGAACAGGTGGCAGGAACATAATCTTAACCGCAAGATGGCTAATTTTGTCTAGGTTTATTATTATTTTTTAAGGTTTTCAATATGTTAAAAAAAAATGCAAACTAATGAAGCAATAAAGTAATTTGTATTTGTATTGTATTTTGAACGACAACCAGACGGAAAACAAATTTGTGTACACTATTTGAGTATGTCTGAGTACAAACTCATCATCATTCTTATCAGTCTTTTGCAACCCACAAACTCATCACACAATTATTTAGTCTGGGTAGAAATGGAACCTACTGCCTTGACAGCAGTCACAATCACTAACCACTGGGCCAAAATCAAGATAATATTTACCTAATTTACATAACATTACTACACGGTTGGCCTAGTAGACTGAGATCCCGGTCACCCCAGACTTACGTCATTTTAGGAAAGACTAGCTGACCCACGCAACCTCGTTTGCGTCTCCTATTGCCCGTAGCTTAATAATTCTCTCCCGTTTTTGAAACATTCTCCATTGATGCTCCGCTCCTATTGGTCTTAGCGTGATGATATATAGAATATAGTTTTCCTCGATAAATGTACTATCCAACACTGAAAGAATTTTTCAAATCGGACCAGCGGTTCCTGAGGTTATTGCGTTCAAACAAACAAAGTCTTCAGCTTTTTAATATTATATAGTATACGAGTAGTTAAGAGATTGTTAATTTTTAGTCTTTATTGATAAGAAGTATGAACCCCTATGCTAACTTATATAGCAATCAATACACAATTCGCGTATGTCGGCTGTGAATACAGCGGAGGCGTTAGTTCCTATAAACTTTGAACGAGTCTGGGAGGATGTCAGATTTGTCAGGCTCGTTTTAAAGTATTGTAAAATATTATACTTAAAGATATATGTAGAATTCAGCCTTGCTAAAATGACGTAAGTTAGCATGGTTTTTCTCCACCTTTGATACGTGCTAACTGTAACACGGGCCCGCTTTCAGCTTAGCGAGTATCCATTCCTTTCTGAGTATATGTTAAGACTGCCGATCCTAAAAAGTTGATCTCTCCTGAAATGACGTGAGTCTAGGCTGACTGGGATCTTAGACTGTAGTGGTATAAGCGGTTGCCACGTCGCTTTCTATTTCTGCGCTGAGTATTGTGGGTCCAAATCCCACACGGGACAAATTGTGGTTCTGAGTCTGGGTGTTATTTGTGTACGTCGAATGTATGTTTGTAAAATCCACCGCGACACAGGATTTATTCCTAATGCGGGAATTGTCTGTATAAAACAAAATAATAATAATAAATATTTGTCTTTGTTTTATAGTTTGTGGCATTGGTAACGTCGAGTTTATCGGTGAGCGCCGCGCCTTCTGCGCAGCAGCAAATATACCAGCAACAGGCTCCAGCACATCTGCAGCAACCCATTCCGTGAGTAGAACTTTGACTTCCATCAAAGTTTGACATCAGATTTTTGGCAAAGTGTTTTAACCATTTCCGAAAATCAAAATATAAACATTGCCGACATACGAGTACCATATGGTTCGGTAGACCATCCAACTGCAATTGTAGAGGTGGTGAGTTCGAATCCTGTACGTATGTATATGCCTATTGTTAATGATGATATGCCTGGACGCAGTGTCTGGGCTGTTCTAAGCTCTTTGTGTCTGTTCTAGAATTCACAACGAAATTTCTACATAACTTTGTCTAAAGTCTATAAATCGCTATATGTATGGGATTTTTACACTATAGAGGGCAAACGAATAAAAGACTACGTTATTCACAACGGTCAATCGTAAATAGCCGCCCATGGATAACCGTAAATCAGTTATTTAAAATACTCAAGTGCACCTGGAGAATGACCAATCTTGCACTCCTTACAAAACTAGGAGGAGTCTTCACTACATTACTCACTCTGTTAAAGCTACAAAGAATTTTCTTAACTTTGCTTAAACTTATCTGCAGGTTTTTTTCTTGACCCCAATCCATAGTAAGGAGTAGTAGAAATAAGTTTTCATAACAGATAACACGTAAGATATTAATTGAAGCAAGCACATAAGACAAATATTTTTTCAGACTGGAATACTACCTCCAGAATCAAGCAGTAGACAACTACTACAGATCAGCTCAACAAAAGCAAGGTAAGTCTCAAATTTGTAAAACTGTAAATATTGAGAAACGATAGCAGAAAGCATGACATTGCTAGACAAAAATATTGAAACAAATATCGGCCCTGATTACTAACTGATTGAGTGTAAATTAGTGCGATATATCATGTACGTCTGTTATGTCGTTTTATATTTCTGTGCGAAGAACTTCTTTTGTCTTTATATTGTAGATATAAGTCAGCATGCATGTAACCTTAGGTTATGGCTTAATTATTATTATTATTACACTTGTTAATGGTATTGTTATATCTGCAATTATTATATTTATAGTATTCCATTCTGTAAACTAACTACATGTTGCAGCTCTACCTTCGTTAGGCGTCTTTCATCATTTTCTTAATAACCTTAAAGTAAGACTCCATCCACTCGGATACTTAAATACCCTGGCATTCATTAAAATTCATTTGGGATTTTCATCCAAATTGATTCCCTTAGGGATCTTTTTGGATTTCATTTCCATTTTGATCCCAGGGGATTTATATGGAAGTTTTATAAGCACAACGTTCATTTGCATTCCTTATTTAAATCGATGGAGGTTAAATAAGAAGTTAAATATTCTTAGAGTTGTTTTTGTTTTGTTTCATAGCATCCGTAGGTAATGCCCATGGGCAACCAGCCCGCTTGGAGTCTTTGGAGCCAGACAGTGAAGTAGAACTAGTGCCGGGAGTGCAACAGCCTCAGCAACCACCACAACAGGTTAATATTTAAAATATAATAAAAATTAACAATTAAACCTTTAATAATATAACATGCACATCATAATCTATACAAATAAATAAAATTTGAGTGTCTGTTTGTAATACTAAAATAACCGCTTTTTACCTAATGTATATGTATGTATTGAGGTAACATACACCAAAAATGTAGTTAAAAAAGTTTTTGTATGTCTGTCTATCTGTTTATTCCGGGTAATCTCTGGAACGGCTGGACGGATTTTAACGGGACTTTCACTGGCAGGTAGCTGATGACCCGGGGAGTAACTTAGGCTACTTTTTTAGACTAACTTTGTCCCGCGGCGTTACTCGCAGTACAACAATAACCGCGGGCAACACCGCGGGGTTCAGCTAGTATTTAATAACATAATATCACAGATCTGTTGATAAGTATAATAGACTTACGGTGTAGCGCTTATCAGGTCAATTTTAAAAATTGTGTTTATTAAACTTGCATTTACGAATCATAAAATATGTATACGAGTATATCATTCACAATTGAAATCTTCTTAGAAAGAATTTACACATATACAATGACATAGCATATGCAATGACAGGATTATAGACTCACTTTGCGGGCTTGAAACTTATAGAGACGACGATTTTCTCCATGCAAAAAGCAATAGCAACAAGTAATGCAACAATACTGCTATATTTTCACATTTGCAAGGAGTATGGTGACCTCTACCCTTGAATTCTGCTCACTTTTTCCAGCAGACAGATTAGACATTTTGGCCCCCACCTAAAAAATGGAAATTAAACTTGCTACTCAAGCAAAAATATTTGTTGAATAAATCATACAATTTCACGGATTCAAACTTATCACAACCATGTGCAACCCTGTTAAAATTTTATTAAGTTATCTTTCAAATATCATACCTTGGCAACATAAACAAAACATTAATTAATTTTATGGCATGTATGATTATGATGTTTGTACCATAATAGCAAAAGCAACCAGTACTTAGTAATCCAATATCTTAGTGAAACCACACAATTATGTTTTAAATGTGTTTAATAACCTATACAAATATATTAAATTGGAGTGTCTGTTTGTAATATTAAAATAACCGCTTCTTACTAAATGCATATGTATGTTTAAAAAAACATTTTTGGTACATGTACCATACATGTACCAAAAATGTTGTTGGGTACTAGTGTAGGTACTGTCTGAACATCAGTTCCAGAAAAAATTATATATTTAAATAATGAGTTATGTCATAAAACAAACGCTCTCAGCCGTGTTTATCGGTGAGTGTCGATGGCTGCGGCTATCGAGTTAAATCTCAGGTTCACCCCACCCCCGCTACCCGCTTCTGGCAGGAGCGTTAACACAATATATTTTGATTAATGCGTAATCAAAGAAAGAACGCGAATACACCACATTTTAGTTATCATATTAAAATTATGAAATACTTGTGTTCTGTAATTGTGCTGAAGTTGGTATTACTTTATTTGCAGAATCCAGTAGCTCCAAACATACCCGGCTTGTTGCCCGGCCAAAGAGTGTTCATAGTTCACATGCCAGTTCCCGGATACAGGTTAATATGAAAATAATAACTGTAGATTAGTTACAACATTCTTGACAAAATTTAACTTTTTTATAGCAACCTACAAGATTTTTGACGCTTATATTTTCCCCATTACTTAGTTCAATTTTTCCATTTCTACCTTAACTTAAATACTAACATAACGTAACAGACACCTTTCCAAAAAGATCTTGAAATTATAACTCAATTACTAATATAAACTTATTGTGATATGATTTGATTTTTAAACAATCATTGACCTAGTGAACATTGTGAAGAGAGACACAAAACTAAAGATAAGCCCAAAAAAACTGATCAAGCTTTCTTTATAGAGTAGTCCTAAGTTTAAGCACTAAAAGTATTAAATATTAACATTTTTGCTTTCAGTCCTGGAACCATAGGAGGCTACCAGCCAGTATACATAGTAGCTGCAGCACCACAAGGCAATGCAGCATATCCTGGAAATGGTAAAACTTATATCAAAATAGTATATTAAGCAATCTAAATTTTCATTAATTTAATCAATAAATTCATATTATATATTTAATACATTACTATTAGCTTTCTGATAAACTACCAAAATTAAATGCGTATCAAGTTCTGTATCAGCACAATTCACCTCATAACCTGATCTGGGTCCTTTCCCCGCAGCAGGATGGGGTAAAACTGATTACAACAGTACATAACCTTTTATAGCTAATAGTTAGATAAATATTCATTTCATCTATACAAATATACAAAAATGAAGGGTATGTTTGAAACTTTCGGTACTTACACCAAAAAACCATTATTTTGTGGTGAAAACTTCTTTAGCCGCATTGAGCACTTTCTGGTAGGAGAAAATCTTACGAGTTCGCGTCACCGACATGCTAATGTTGGTAATTTTAATTTTGTCATTATGAAATTTCTAATTTTACACATTAATTTTACAAATAACATTCTAAGTTGTTAGTTTTCACTTCTATCGGTAGTCCTTATGACTGCCAATTTTCTTTTTCTTTCTGTTCTGTTTCTGGAATAGATGGACCGATTTTGATGGACTTTCTCTGACATATCTCTGATGTTATAAGGCTTAATAAAAGCTACTTTTAGTTAAAAAAAAATATTTTAGAACAAAATCAAAACCAATGAAAGAATTAACTATATCCCACTCAAAAGCAACAGGCCCAAGAAATCAAGACATAAGGTTATTTATAAATATGTGTATAAACATAAGTTACTCTTATTCCAGGTTTCCAGAACGCATTTCTCCTAGATCCGTCTGGACAACCCGTGGTTCCCGCTGGATATGCGCCACGAGCGGTAGTGCCGCCACAACTTCTTGGAGGACCCTATGCTCTTCAGAGGCCTTATGACTTAGGATACCAAGACCCTGGACTAGCCCAAGCGTGAGTACTTCGGCTTCAAAACTTCTTGATTACATGCCAGTTTGTACATTTTGGAGTTTTTAACCATGCTCAAACCATGCCTAAAGATCATGCTGCTGTCGATTTTCTTCTATCCGAGAGAAATCGCCTTTATGGCAATCCTGTATCGCCTTTATTATGGGGAGTGTTTTGAAGGCTCTTCCAAGAGGTCCCCCCCTCTTCTTTCCTCTACAGGACAACACGTGCTCGCCTTCAAAGTCACCCTTTTAGAGTTCCTCCGGAACGCAACGTTTCAGTTCTTCCTTCCGGTGCCGAGCGGTCAAAACATGGAACTCACTAATACCGCACGTGTTTCCCTCCCATTATGATCCCGGGTCCTCTAGGTGGGACGTGAAAAAGAATCTCACTAGACTGCCATAGTCTAAGTCACCATACTGCACTGCCTACGTTCATCTTTTATTATACTTATGCTTTCCATCAGGTAGAGTAAAGTCATTTTGATAGCTTGAACATGAAGAAAAACATATTGGATTTTTGGAAATTTAAGTAATAATGACGAAATAAGGTATAAACGGTTGTATTTTAAGTCGTTTACAACATTTTTGAAGTAAGGCATAATAATTAGAAATAATAGGAGCGAAACTGCTTTGGAATATAGAATCTATACTAATATTTTCAAGTAGTAAAGTTTGTGAGTTTAAAAGAGATTTTTTTTTAAAATTATCAATAAAAAGGCACAATATTTGTGAGTGTCGTAGGCTATTTATTAACCCAAAACATAATTGCCACGCTATCCGACATACAGGCGGACGGAGCGGTGCGAAAAGTCAGTAGTTAAAACATTAACTTTACTTTACCAACCTTATGATGTGATTGTGCATTGAAGACAGTGCTACTTTTGTAGGGTTCCGAAGCCAAATGGCAAAAAATGGAACTCTTATGGATTTGTCATGTCTGTTAGTCTGTCTGTCTCTCCGTCCGTGTGTCACAGCCACTTTTTTCCGAAACTATAAGAACTACAATGTTGAAACTTGTTAAATATTATATTAAGTAGTATATTCTGTGAACCGTATTAAGATTTTTACACAAACATAGAAAAAGAACAATACATTTTGGGGGTTGATAAAGCAAAAAAATATATGATGTACCATGCAAACTTCCACCGAACAATTTACCTTTCATGCAATCAACTGAAATAAAAAAAAAATATTGTGTTACTTGCTACTTGGTCGCTTTCGATCTCATGATTTTCTTTGAAAACTAAATTTATTACACAGAATTTGATAAACACGGTTCAGTTACTACAGTAGCATTTTAAGCTCCTTTACATTCGCTTTCAATTAAATTAGTTCTGAGTCGTCTGTATAGTATAAAAATCGTTCTTGCTAAATTGAAATAATATTTTTTCAGTTTCTCTTTTTATCGCGATAGTTTTAAAAAACAATTCAATTTATCAAGGATCATAAAAATAAATGAACACGTTTTTCGAAAACAACCAATAATAATAATCTTTCGCCTCAAATCAAAAACTTTTACTTTCTACTTTCTTCAAAAATACTTTTATTTTGAAAACATGAATTTTACGAAAGTAGTTATTAAAATCAATTAAGTTCCTGGAATGTCTCTTGAAAATGAGACTTACCTTTCCTTGTACATTTATTCTAACCACATTTGGCCAATCAAACCAATAAAAAGACTGCTTTTTTGGTTTAGTTGTAGTCTTGGAAATAGGTAGGTGTTCAATTTGATTTAGTACTTGTTATTTTATTTTTTATGGAAAAGTCTGCTAATCTGACTCCACTTTGCCTGAAAAGCCTGCCTGGAAAGCATAAGCGGAATCCAAGAGTTATTAGTTTACCTATTATTTACTTTGTACCTGTATAAATCATCATCTCTAGTATGCTTAAAGGGGTTAGTTAAAGCCAATTGGTACAAACAAAGCACTTCAAAAAGTAAATTAAGAGTTCATGGCAGTTGGCAATGGATGAATTTAAGATAGTAGGCAATACTTAGTTGTATCGGATACACACAAAACTCGAGTTATGTATAATGTTACAAAATAAAAAATGATTCATGACAAAGCCTATTAGAATGACTGCCACGGTGCTTGTATAATCTGCAAATACTTGTTTCGGACTTTGGGTTTTTACTATACTGTTGGTCGTTGGTCTAGTGGTTAAGTCTAGTCAAAGTCTAGTGATCGCAGATCGAGAGGTCTCGGGTTCGATTCCCGAGTCGGACTGCTGTCGGATTTTTCTTTCAAGAAATTCTTGATAACAGCTAAGAGTATGGAAGATGGCGGTGTTTCCCGCCCGTGCCTCGGAGAGCACGTTAAGCCGTCACAAACATTTATGGCAATCGTTACTGGGAAGTCAGTGCCCTCAAGTTATTAAGAAGAACAACTTGTATTTAGCGCGTAGTAAACATAACTAATGAGATATTTGTATGAGTATATATATATATATATATTATCAGCTATACTTATTTTAGGACTAAATGAAATTTTGTGGATGTGCAAAAAACTCATAAATTGAAATTTCACAATCTTAATTACAAGTTAGGATGGTGTAAATTAAATCATGATCATCGACATAGGCCTCACCTCAGAAAGGAAGTTTTGGCCCACTATGTAATTCAACTGTCATAAAAAACTCTTTCTTCAACAGCAGTGGTGCTCCAATTCAAGGTAATCCAGGAAGGGAATCTATTCGTTTCTCGAATCTAATAGGACTACAGCGGACAGTCAACCCCGCAGCCTACCAAGGACCGGTCGTGGCTCTCCAGAGCGCTGCACCAAATAAACAAGGACAGGCTGGTAAGGGAATGATCGATGTGAATATATTCTACCACTTTTCGTAATTATTTAGTACTTACAATGTAAACATTCGACTGCCTCGGTAGCGCATTGGTTGTGCATGCGACTGCTGTTCTTGAGGACTCGGGTTCGATTCCCAGGTCGGACCAAATGTTTGTATGATCTGCAAAATTATTTTTTCCGAGTTTGAATGTTTTCTATATAGACAAGAACAATATATTAAGTAAAGTATGAAAAATATTATGTTAATGTTGCAATGTTAGGTGAATGCACCCGGTCGCGACAATAATTGATATTACATTAATTAATTCTATTACAAGTACAATTTTAACAAAAATAAAACCGACTTCAAGGTTCGACTCGATTTCTCTTGGATGCCAGCATCTGAGGTCCTTATTATGGTACCACCGGACATCTACTTTCCATTAAAAAAGAATCATCAAAGTCGGTTCATAAACGACGAAGTTATCCGCGAACACACATAAAAAAAAGATATATACGGTCGAATTAAAAAACCTCCTCCTTTTTTTAAGTCGGTTAAAAACTCGCACTGAGCTTACGAGACATGTTCGGTGTCAGCATTAAAACGAACAGTTTCAGATGTTCGAAAATATTAGTATTAAACAAATGAAATATTAGTACCACAAATATTATACTATTGTTACTATTCCTCGAATTTTAAGACTGCTGAAACCCGCTGTACCAGAGGTTTTGTGTTCGATTACCACGTAGGACAAGTTATAGTATTATGAGCACGATTATTTATTATGTGCCTGAGTGTAAATTATCTGTACTAAATACGAATATTTTATTTATAAATTTATTAAAATTCCCATCTAATTCAATCCTCATAAAAAAAACACTACCTATTAATAAATTATTTTTAAATTAAATACGATATAAAAGGGGATATAATGTAAAACAAATATGTTTTCCAGCTGCTGCAGAACTCAAGCAAGTAACCGAAGAACAAAAAGAAGCCCTCGAACAGAAGTCTAACTACAGGGATCTATCTGGACTTCAACGAAACAAAGCATAATTGTGATGTACTGACAGTTTCAACACCGTATTATAGTAACACGGAGTAAGGAGCCCTAATCACTGGGGCCCTGGGGCCCTCTTTGGGGGAAATAAATATTATGGTTGCAACTACTATCTCGAATCAAACTATTATATTAAATCACGAAATAAGTACAATTAGGCATGCGGCTCCGTAAGATTTTAAATGATAGCTGTAGTACCTAAAATTTCAGTTTTTTTTTATTAAAATGGTGATTGTATTTTCCTAATTACATATTTATTAGAAAAAATATGTTGTGAAGTTGAATAGACTTTCATATTATTATTATTATAATATAACGCAAGGATTTTGATAAAAATCTTCGTGAGAAATTGTAAATTGGTTAGACCCTATGTAAATATTTTTGCCACTTTATTAAATATAGAAATTAAAAATAAATTTTGATTTATTCCAAAATTAAATAGATTGTAATGTTTGCTCTTATTTGTTAGGAAGAATGGTAGGTAATGAGCAGACGAGTTCCCGAATGGTAAATGGTAAAATGCTCCATTTTGACTGCCGCGTTGGCGCAGTGGCAGTATATGCGACAGCTGACACTTGAGGTCTCGGATTCCGATCCCGGGTTGAACCAAATATTAATATGATTTGCTAATATGAGTCTCGGAGTTTGGGTGTTCTCTATGTTTAATATGTACGTATTTACAAAAAAAAAAAACAAATCTATCAGTCATTCTGGCTGTCATAGTACAAGCTTTGCTTAGTTTGGAGCTAGATGGCGTTGTATCTCAGATGTTGTTATTATTTATTTATTTGTCCCCCAACAGGAATAAGGGGAGAGTTGAACTAAAATAGCCATACAATGATGCTACTGAATGCATAACTTTTATTTTTTATGTAGTAGGCAGGCAAACGAGCAGACGCATCGCTTTGGGTTATGGGCCTCCGGTATCCTCACTCACTTGGTGAAACACACCGCAATCACTATTTCACACCGGTTTTCTGTGAGGCCGTGGTATCACTACGGTCGAGCAGGCCCATTCATGCCGAAGCGTCGCTCTCACATGGTAAAAAAAAAACATCGTCAGTACTTTTTTAAGAACAAAGACTATCCCAATGAATGAGTTCAGCTGTTCTTGGAGAAATGCTCCAAAGACCCAAATACCTTAAATAATATGCTTCATTAAATGTAGGTAATTCAAGTGGAGTTACAAGCCATCTGATAAATGCATCGATTGCCAGTTAATTTATTGCTGTAGAAAGCGGGGCCCGGTCCTTCGATATCGCTCCATATCTGAGCTGTTACTGTTACTTGAGTATTTTCTAACGAACGCTTTAGAAAATCGTATCCAGACTACGTTAATTTATTTATCTTATACTAACCGACAGGGTGAATTTCGGACCACCACCACCAAAACTTGATTTAGTATAATGTATGCCCGCCTCAGCTTCCAAGGGGTAAAGGTACAGTCGTGGACTAATACACGTAAAATTTTAACAAAAATAAAACCGACTTCAAGGTTTGACTTGATGTCTCTTGGATGACATCATCAGATCTTAGTGTCCTTATCATGGTACCACCGTCGGGATATCTCTTTTCCATTAAAAAAAGAATCATCGAAATCGGTTCATAAACGACGAAGTTATCTGCGAACAAAAATAAAATATATATATATACGGTCGTATTGAGAAACCTCCTCCTTTTTTTAAGTCGGTTTAAAATATAACACTTCTGGTTTTCTTTTAATGTTCGTCTGTACAAACTTCGTTCTGATATTATCAAACATATAAAAAATATATCCAATCTAGTGCAGTCGATCGGAAGTCGTACGTACCATTGTATACATTTTGGTAATTCACTTTTATTTATATATAGATATGCAAAGATAGATAGTTACGCTTATGTCCAGCAGTGGACTGCGATAGACTGATGATGAGATAGTTAATCACAATTAGAAAGGCACGTATAATACTAATAACATCTACCTAATGTTTGTATGATCTGCAAATATTTGTTTCGGAGTTTGGGTGTTTTCAATGTATAATATGTACGTATTTACAAAAAAAAAGTATATAAGTAATTATATCAGTTGTCTAGTACCCATAATACAAGCTCTGCTTAGTTTGGGACTAGATGGCGTTGTGTGTTAGACGTCCGTAATATTTATTATTATTTACTTATTAATATTCATAGACCTAAAGAGGTTTGTTTAGGCATGTTTCTCTTTGCTCTAAATCTAATCAGTTTTTTTCCATCCCATTACATGAACGTGAAAGTTCAAAAGTTGTATAATAATATCATTTTTTATTATACTAGTTTTGTTTAGGTAGGAAACTGGTCTGGCTACTTTAAAAGCCATTAAAATTATGTACAGTAGAGGTCCTATTATATAATTTTTGTGTTTCTCTCCGAAACCATAATAAAATATTCATTTAATCAATAGGAAGAGAATTAGGAATATATTTTATTTTTATTTTTTTATGGTATAGGGGGCAAACGAGCAGACGTATTACCTGATGGTAAGCGATTACCGCCGCCGCTGGACGCCCGTAACACTAGACGCGTCATAAGTGCGTTGCCGACCTTTTGGGAATGGGGAGAGGCATGTTGGGAGGGGTTGGGTTCAGTATCCTCACTCACTCGGTGAAACACATCGCAAGCGCTAATTCACACCGGTTTTCTGTGAGGCCGTGGTGTCTCTCCGTGGCTGCGTGGCGAGCGTGGCTCTCCCACGGTGAAATATCTTATCTTAAGAAAAGGCACAAGCAGTTCACATAATCATCATCATCATTTACATTTGAATTTTGCAGCGTCAAGATATTCTAAATCTATTAAATTCTTTCAAAAATTCAATCTAATATGTCATTCAAAGAAGTCAAGGGTCTATGAGCTGGCCAGCTTGAGTAAAAGAAACTAATTGCGATTCAAGAAATTCCTTAACTTTTATTTTATTATTTTATTGACTGTAGTCAGTTGTATTGAAATATCTTTTGCTCAGAGCAATTCTTTCTTTCAATATCACTAAGTGGGTAACGATACCGAAACTCAAAAATTCCTCCCTCAGATTTGACTCCAGAGAAGGTTCAAAGGCTTAAAGTACTTCTAACTCCTCATTTTCCTCCTTTAACATAAACACACCCATTATTACTTTATTCAAATCCGAGTTTAATTTTGAAGCTGCTACCGTTAGCACTTAAGTTCCACTTTATAGTTCCTAACGGTCCTTCATCTTGTAACCACCATCTATTCCTATAAAGTATAACAGGGAACAACATCTATATGCCCCAAGAAATGTTAGCAGTATCCTTGCAGTTAAGACTTAAGATTGAAATTCGCTTGGCAATATCAAACTGGTAAGTCAGAGTATATTGGTCGAGTTCGAGGAAAGATTTCCAGTTTACGGAGTGCTAAGGAATAGAAGATACGATTATGGGCTATTGGACACGTGTAAGATAATAAAGTACTGATAAACAGCTCGTGAATTTATTCCAATTACACTGTGATCTTTAATTGAAATCGCAAATATTAGATATAAGTTGCATTTAAGTATTACATAACGTGTGTATTTGAGAGGTGTCAAGGGACACCACTAATCACTATAGCAAAAAGTGTCGTTACAACTTTTGGTCTTAAGCAAAATTTCCGTTACAAAAAGTGTCGTTACCACTTTTGATCTTAATTGACGTAAAATAATGGCGTTCGTACCGCGTTTCGTTGGTAAAAGGATACAAGAGGCCCAATAATGCAGAAGCATCACTAGGCTGACATAGTGTGAGTGATGCATTGTTGCATTGTCTGCATTTGCAATGAGTATGGTGACCACCACTCTTGGATTCTGTTATACTTTCCATCAGGCAGAGTAGAGGCCAAGCCAAAATGATTTAACTCTGCTATTTATGGAAAACAAAAATAGTCAACTAATTTAAGATCTGAATTAAAATATATTTTATGCATAAACCATTAATTATTGCTTATGTTTTTAATACTTACAACATCTAATCCCTATAATATGGGTTTTAAACTTGCTTCTGTATTAATTTGGTGTGTATTTACCAATAAAACTATAGCAAGTGCCTTCTGCTACATAAGAAAGTAACTATACTAGGCTTCTATTTATGTCATTGGTTACAAAAACCCTATAATTTATGTACCCATAAATATATTTAGACGTGAGTCTGAGGTGACTCAATCCACGTCTTATCGAAATCTTACAGTCCATCAAAACGTTTTTAGTTTCATTTCAATTTCTCCAAATATAATAACCGTAAAACATAATGATTGATCTAAATCACGTCGCCTCATAAAAAGAAATAAGTATAAAATATAATCACTAATGGAACATCAAAATTTCTACCATTAAAAGAAAATAAAAGCTTAGAACAATGGCAAAATTACCACAGACCGCTTTTTGTTTTGTTTTCATCGACCTGCATAGCAATGACCTTGATACTGCATCATTATTTTACGATCAATCATCCGAGTGAGCAAACTTGATTGATGGCAATATTGTTTTAAAAGTAATCTGCAAATTGATGCATCATCTCTACAAACAAAATACGACTTTACAACTTTGGGTTAAGACTTATTTTATCAGATATAAAACTTCATAACTATATTAGTTTTTTACTTATGATCGCTATTCAACTCGAACAATTATTCTGTTCATCAAAATGCAAAACAATGAAAAACACGAGCACTTTACTTTATTTAGGGAGTTAATCAAAATGTGAGTGAATGATTCACTAGAATTAAGATGGCATCGCTTTCCAAAGGAAAGGTGTCGAGAGATCGTTGCAATTATCATTCGTTCGGTACGATGCGAGGCAATTATGATCTTTTTGCCGTAGACCCGTTATCTTGGCTTAGATGCGCAGCAAAAACGCAACTGGCGCAGTGTTAAGTCTTTCGCCGCCGTGGGCGCACGCTACCGCCTCAAGAGCAACCATACAATGTCACCCCGCGTATTGCTAGCTTTCGTCGCTATAGCCTGCATCTCACAGGCAGCGGCCAGGCCCGTCAAGAAAACTCTCAACTTCAACATGTTTGTACTCCGACCTAAGAAAGGATCGTCTGATCGCATTTTCCTCACAACCGAAGGCGTTTCAAGATTTGGGCCAATATTGGAGATGTTTGTACAACGTTTTCAAGGACTGCTGTCAGTGAAACTACCTCATGATAATACTATATCTGTCCCTGGAAGTGCAGGGGTGCCAGTTGGAAACGCTGCTGAGAATGAAGTGGATAGTGTTCAAGAGTCAAGGATGCCTGGGATCGTGGTGAGGCCTTCAAGTACCAAACCGGGGACGTATGAAGTGGAAATAGACATGGTTGTGGATGATGGCCAACCGGATGACAAGAAGCAATAGAAGTTACACGATTAATTTAACTTAAAATCTATTGAAAAAACGTAGAAAAAGGAATTAAAAAGTGATTTAAAGTTTTTAGATTTGGATTATGATGGTGATTTGTGAATTTATATTAAAAAGATAAATGATCGGTCCAAATCTAATGATAAGTCGGATATATTTAAAACTTAATTAAAAATAGCTTTATTAAGAATAACATTCACTTTTGGCTATTTAGGACGATTTGTTGTAGGCTAATTAATATTAATAATTTGTTATGAATGAAAAACATTGTAACTCATGTGAATTTAATACGATTTAACTGTAGAGAATATTGTTTTTGCATTTATTATTAATAAGTTGAAGTCGTTTTATTTATAATTTTATTTATTCTTGCCATATCATTAAGGATTAGCGTGTCAAATATATTGTACTTATTTTTCGTAATTTTTGTTTATTTTTCTTTGAAGGCAGCTCCCGTAGCAGGAACACAATCCCATGTCACGGTGAACTTTACAAAATTAAACTTTTCAAATAACACCAAGACCCTGAACAATAATTTGTATATCTTATCTCATTGTGGAAATCAAATCCCACTTAGACCATCCATGCAGTCTTATACTAATAACTAGCAGAACCACGCAACCTCGTTTGCGTCTCTTATTGCCCGTCGCGTGAAAATTTTCCCTCGTTTTTGAAACATTTTTCATTGGTGCTCCTCTCCTATTGGTCTTAGCGTGATGATATATAGCCTATGGCCTTCCTCGATAAATGGGCTATCTAACACTGAAATATTTTTTCAAATCGGACCAGTAGTTCCTGAGATTAGCGTGTTCAAACAAACAAACAAACAAAATCTTCAGCTTTATATATTATACTAATAATAATATGTTCGCTTTGTGTATTTTTTCTCAAGAAGTCTCTTTTGAAATGTTTGTTAAAATTGGATCTGCTAAAATCACTAGCTATTTTTCAAAGTTAGATATAATATAGATCTTACAGAATATGCTAGCGTGAAAACACTTGTTACAGTCAAGCCGTCCGTTTGGTTCTTTGTGAACATTCATATTATCCATATATTAGTATAAAAACTTATCTTAATTAATACTTAATGCACATTTTTTTTTGTATTGTATAAGGGAAAAAGGAGCAGACGTATCACCTGATTGTAAGCACGTATCATCCCACCCGTAAATCAGAGGCGTCACAAGTGCGTTGCCGGTATTTGAGGAATGGGAAAAGGGAAATGGGCCACCGGTATCCTCACTCACTCGGTAAACGGTACCGGTATCCTCACTCACTCGGTAAACCGGTTTTCTGAGAGGCCGTGGTATCACTCTGGCGGAGCCGGTCCATTCATGCCGAAGCGTGGCTCTCCCACTGTAAAACAAGTTAACTGTAATCGTATGTAAACTACTAAACCATTTAAATGGTGGACATTCACATACGTTGTAAGTTTTAATTTAACCATTTGCGTAGCTGGCAGACGTCCATTTAAGCACAGTTAGGTCCTAGAAGTATGTATTATATACCTGACTCTCCGGAACAAGAATTCCAGACGCGTGATTGAACTCCGTGTCATCGGTTAGAGTCAGACATACCACCTTGTTGTTGGGCGAAGGTGATTTTTTTTTGTTTCTAAGTATTCACTTATAAAAGATCATCAGTCTTCCACAGTCGTTCTGGGCTCCTATGTCTAGAAGTAGACTGCTATAGGCTGATGTGAGATGGGTGGATGCGAGAGGCCTACCTCTACTGCCTTTATCTAAAACTAGCCAACCCACGCAACCTCATTTGCGTCTCCTATTGCCCGTAGCGTGGTAATTTTCCCCCGTTTTTGTAACATTCTTTATTGTTGCTCCGCTCCTGTAGGTCTTAGCCTGATGATATAAAGCCTATAGCCTACCTTGATAAATGGGCTATCTAACACTGAAAGATTTTTTCAAATCGGACCAGCGGTTCCTGAGATTAGCGTGTTCAAACAAACAAACAAACTCTTCAGCTTTGTATATTAGTATAGATAACGCAAAACTGCTACTTAAAGTTAAATAATGTTTATGATTAAGGCTATTAAAAAATTATATTACAACCTCTACTGCTTCCATTTTTCTTTTGTCGTATTATTATACTACAAAAGATAGAAATAGAATTGATAGAAATTTGCACTTTCTTTAAAACGGCTAAATTGGCGAACAAGCGGATGAGTGCATGTATTATTTAATTTATATTGCAATCATAATTCTTAATTGCACTTTCGACAAAATTATTTTAGTGGCAATTAAGTTTTACTGTATAAAATATCATTGTTTTAAACAATTTTTACTTAATAATATTGATTTCTGAAGAAAAAATATGTTAAAACTGTTTAGTAACAATTAATTGCTGTTTTTTAGTTTGTTGTTAGTAAGTTTTCTTATTAGCTCCTTTAGCCAAGATGCTAGTGTGTTACGTCGAATCTCTCTACAATTTCGACTTGGTTCGACTCCCTCGGTGACGCAGTGGTTGCGTATGCGACCGCTGTGTTTGAGATCTCGGGTTCGATACCTGGGTCGGATCGAATGTTTTTGTGATCTGCAAATATTTCTTTCGGAGTTTTCTATGTATAATATGTATGCATTTGCAAAAAAAACTCTATAAGTATGTAATTATATTAGTCCTCAAATACCCATAATACAAGCTCTGTTTAGTTTGGGACTAGACAGCGTTGTGAGTTAGATGTCCATAATGTTTATAAAAAAAACTACTGGCGCTAACGTCTCTATTCTATTGTATTACTGACGAAATAGAGACTAGTACTAAATATATACTACTTTATATATAGTATATTGTGTCATTGTATTGTAGTATTGACTAATATTTAATTTTGACCACGTGACTTAGTGTTGAGAGACGTTATTCACATTTGTTAGTTTATTGTTAACGTTTATGGAATGCAATTTTCTATAGGGCAGTTATGCGTTTTCACTGTTACATGTTATGTATAAATATATATAAACGTAATAGTTCGCTTTTACGTTGACAGTTTGTCTTCTAGATAATACTTTGGACAAAAACCGTGGAACAATTTTCATTAAGGAACCCGGACGCCTTCTAACACTTGACTACAAAGTATGAGCTCCACTTTAAACACACTGGTTTGTTGAACAATTCTCCCATTTAGACAAACTGTGTACTTGTCTCTAAGGAGTAAGTTTCTCGTTCTTGCGTATAAAACTTCTACAAATTTAGTTTTACTGCCTTGTTTACTCCGCTTAGGAGAAAGCCTTGAACCATCCTTTGAATTTTAATCACGTTATGTAATACTTGTATGTATAACTAATGAGATATCATGACACATCAACATGTTTAGATAAGGGATCCTTTTCTAAGTTTAACATTTGTTCACGCTGCCTATAAAGTTTTATAATTTATATTCAATTGATACCTATATGGTTAGTATCTGATGCCTTGTTGGTCTAGCGATGGCGATCAAGAAGTCTCGTGTTCTATTCCCGAGTCGGGTCAAAAAGTGTTTTTTTTTTTTATGTTTCGCCCTGCCTAACTGACTCTACTCTGCCTGATGGAAAGCATGAGCAAAATCCAAGAGTGGTGGTCACCATACTCACGACGAATGGAGACAATGCAGCTTGGTGACCCACGCCATGGAGGCCTAGTGATACTTCTGCATTATTAACTGCCTCGGTGGCGCAGTGGTAGCATACGCGACTGCTGTTCTTGAGGTCGCGGGTTCGATTCCCGGGTCGGAACAAATGTTTGTATGATCTGCAAATATTTGTTTCGGAGTTTGGGTGTTTTCTATGTATAATATGTATGTATTTACAAAAAAAAAGTATATAAGTATTCATATCAGTTGTCTTAGTACCCATAATACAAGCTCTGCTTAGTTTGGTACTAGATGGCGTTGTGTGTTAGATGTCCGAAATATTTATTTATTTATTTATTATTAGGCCTGCGGTTTCGCACTCACCAACGAAACACGACAGAGCATAGATAATACACTACAGTAGACACGACAGAGTGAACGCAATCTTTAACGTTGAATTTCTGTGCGAGGTAGTAGCGCCCAGTTCGAGCCGGCCCGTTCGTGGTGGTAATGAGTTTTTCTAAACTACCCCCTAGCCAACTTGCAAGCGTTCTTCTTTCTGCAATCGTTAACGCCTAAATTCTAGTGTGTCATTGGCTAATCGTAGACCAAGTAATCTTAGACAAAGTATTATCCAATGACACACAAGAATTTAGGCTTGAACAATTGCAGAAAGGAGAACGCTTGCAAGTTGGCTAGGGGGGCAGATGTTTTTAATAACAGCCCGGAGTATGGCTCTTAGCGATGCAATCGCTGAAAACTGATATTAATACATAGAAGACACCCAAACTCGCATACGGCACTGAGGCTTGGCTCACAAACGCACGCACGAGTATCTAGAGAAATTGTAGTTATTATATATATGATGTATCAGATAGCTGTTTATTAACAGTAATAACAGACAACTGCTGAACACTGGCCAGACGGGTAGATATAGGGTTTGTTTCAAATTTTTCTTCTCTTTACAGTGATGTTTTCCTATGTGCACTGCTTCCTTGGTCGGCTCTTACGTCACCCACGGGGTGAAAAGGGGCTGTGAGTCATAGTCCCTATTCACCCGCAACCCCTGTGACACTTCGTATTCGTAATTCATCACCACACGGATAAAATAGAAGAGCTATTAGTTGATCTTAATTAAATATTGAAATACTCCTTGCAACAATGTTACTTAACAAACAAAAAAATGATTACAACTTAACGTATAAAGGGTCTGTTATTCAAATCAACAGCTTTTAACTGTCTACTACATGACATTGGTCTATCCTTAGAAAGGTAGTCCTACTCTACCGTACACAAACAGACAGGTTGGTATAGCGTTTATTTCTAAAATTTCAATAAAGTCTGATCTCAGACTAAATAGTGACAGTAGAAACTAAACTGCTAATAAATGTATTTGTGAATGTTTAAAACATATATTTCATAAATAAATTACACTCGGATAGAAACCAAGTCATAATTTTCATTAAACTCGGTCAATAGTCAGGAACACTATCCTTTAAATAGACTTTATTCAATTCGTTCAATTAGTAATGAGGTTGATTAAAAATAGCGTATAACGTAAAGAAACTTGACAGGGCACAAGATAACTATATAAGACTAGTTGTTGCCCGCGGCTCCGCCCGCGTATATGTCGGTTATCGCGGCAAATAGTAGCCTATGTGTTATTCTGATGTATAAGCTATATTACTGTAAAGTTTCATCCAAATTCGTTCAGTAGTTTTTGCGTGAAAGAGTAACAAACATCCAAACATCCATCCATCCTTACAAACTTTCGCATTTATAATATTAGTAGGATTAAAATATTAGTAGGATAACAAAGTATATATAATGCGAGAAAATATTGTATGAGACTACCGCTTGTACAACGGAATAAAAATGTAAACAAAAGTGAAAGACGCTTACTCTATCATTTACATCTGATCTAACCACGAAGAAAGTTTAGTTACTTCAAGGACCTACAGAGACCTACCAATATATATTTTGATGTATTTTGGTCAACATTTTAAACTTATCTTGTAAATTTTGCAAAATTTAGGTCAAAGAAAGTTGTTAATGATATTAATTTTTAATATTTCAATAATTTAATTATGTCTAGAAACGATTGGACCCCGAAAAGAAAGCAATGTATCACAGAAGGTCAGGGCCCCAGCCAGTGGGTCATTTGTCACCCGACTTGAATAATAACTCAGTGCGGTACGTAAAATACGGACATACACTTCCTTGCTGCCAGGCCGAATACCGTGTGCATAGTGCTAAATAAAAAAGTAGCTGTCACTTTATTTTGGCGGTAAAATAATTTTTGAAAAACGAACGTTTATCTAGTGTCAGAGATACATAAGTTTAGCGTGTATTTGAAACTTACCAACAAAATTATTTCTTTCTTCTCTAAGCCAGAGAGTAAATGATGATAATTTAGTTGAATCAAAAACTTTTTTTACTAATTGAACGACTTAAACGTTTGTGGTAAAAGACGAAGGATTCGAAACAGAGTGATTGCCGAGGAAAATGAATTACAAACTGTTTCTAGTGCTGTGCCTTTATGTTACTTCAATACACAGTGTACCAATGAGGATGCAGCTTATGCCACTGCAATACGGGATGCAGCAACAAAACCCACTGTTACAGATACAAAATCCGTTTTTCAGACAGGCTGCAAATAATTTTCAACCTCCATTTATGTAAGTAAATCACATTTTTATAAACATCTTCGACCAATTAAGATTTTTTAGAGAACTTTACTACTCCTATAAAACATGATTTAAATATTAATTATAAAACTTGTTTAACAAAAAAGAAACATTTTTATCTAGCCAAATGTAATTTTAAATTGACAATGAAGTAGCTACTGGCTAGAAATTTGTTTAAAAATTGCGGTGTGTTGGCTCATATCTATTTACTTTATTCGGAAATGAAATTTTACTATTATAATAATATCATTATCTATGTAATTAATTTGCTTTCTTTTTTATGTTTTGTTTTTTTTTTTACTTTCTTGATAATTATTGCATTACTTTTTTGAATAATAAAGCCATAATACAACGTAGTGTTTACTTTCAGTTTTACAAAAAAGTTTAAAATAAAATATTTGGTTGTTGAAAAAACAAGCTCTTCTTACTTTGGGATGTTTCCTAGTATATTTTATCGTTATAAAAACATTAATATTATTCTCCAAGGTCCTTTGAGATAATTTTTTACGCAATATTAAACTTCATCATAAGACGTTAACGAAAAACTTGTCTATTCCTCAATATGACAGTGCTTGGTCCATAGGTCCCTTGGTTCACAAGAACCCTATGGTTCATAGCACAATTTTTGTCCTAAATAAATAAATAAGTATTTTGGACATCTAACATACAATGCCATCTAGTCCCAAGCTAAGCAGAGCTTGTGTTATGGGTACTAAACAACTGATAAAAATACATACATATTATACATAGAAAACACCCAAGCTCCGAAACGAATATTTGAAGATCATACAAACATTTGGTCCCACCCGGGAATCGAACCCAGGACCTCATGATCAGCAGTCGCACACGCCAACCGCGAGACAGGATTACTAACCTTTAGACTAACAGACTATACATATTTATCTTTATATATATAATTCTTCTGTGAGTGTGTATGTCACTGAACTACTCTCAAACGACTGGACCGATTTTGATGTTTTTTTTGTGTGTGTTCAAGGGGATCTGGGAATGGTTTAGATTCACAATTTTGTCCGCTGGACAATGTTTTTTTAATTAATTTTTAATTTATTAGTAGTTATGGCAAAACGACGTTTGCCGGGACAGCTAGTACCCATATAGTATCCACTCATTACCTAGTTCTAAAATTCATTTTTCTCATTATTTTAACACCTCATTATAAATATTGTATCTTGATAATAACAAGATAGCACTAACTATTGGTTGGATAAACATTTACCAACAAACTGCCTCGTTGATCTAGCGGTTCACGTATGCGACTGCCGATCTCTCGGGTCTCAGAGGTCTCGGGTTCGAATCCCGGGTCGGGCCAAAAAGTGTTATTGAGTTTTTCTGATTATAGAAATACTTAATAACAGCTCTGAGTTTGAAAGTTGGGATGTGAGCCCCCGTGCCTCATAGAACACGTAAAGCTGTCGGTTATACGCCTGATCTCTTCCCGATCGTGTAAACCGTCCCATCGAATTATGAGAGAGAGGGAACAGAGAGTGCATTTGCGTTTACGCACACACTTGTATAATATCTCCTGCGTAGTAGACTGGTCTCCATTGAGACTGGCCGCCGTAGCAGTAATTGGCTAGGAGAACATTATCAATGAACATTTCTTAACATAAATAAATATTTCAGGTATCCCCAACAACCAATACTAATTCTTCTACCAAACTCAGCTGTGAATACAGAAACTGATGATAGATATACGAAACTAAACGAAGAAGAAAGCAAAAACAAACTAAAAGCCAATACTGGACATGTAGACGAAAAGAAAGATGCTGTAATACTAGATGCTGATTACAATTCAGAAGAAATTGGTCCAAAAAAAGCTCTGATGGTTATGCCCAATGATCCGAGACTCGGAATTGGCTCCATTATCTCCCTTATTCCCTTCCTGCCTATAGAGATAAACGTACCTGATACAATTAACTGGATTTCTAGTTTGATACCGGGATGGTTCAGTAGACCTGCCCAAATTCCTGAAAACGCTATGAGACCGTCAAGTAAAGGACCTTTACCAATTTTGATTTTACCTGCTCCAATGATGGCACAGGTTTAATTAAGAAAGGAACTAATTAACATGTATTTATAGAAGACTGATCATTTAATTAAATGTTATATTTATGCTACAGGAACTCTTTCATTCAGTTGTTTGGTTATTGAATTTGTATCTTATTACAGTAGGATTAACTTACTTTTCAGAATCTCATTTGTATTTTAATACAATTATATTTGTATTTAATAATACTAGTGAAAGCCTGGTGGTCGAATTTCAACCATTCTTCAATTTAATTATTTTTAATTTTTCGATTTGCTAGTTTTTTAAATTGTACTATAATTGTGTTTTTTACACCGCGACCGTGATCTGCGTTGTGTGATCACAACAATAGCAAGAATTATCTACACTAAATAATATAAAAGGCTATGTCTACACGTATTATTATTTCTTTAGTATTCATTTTCATTCTTTAGTTGTGTTTAAAAATATCGTTAGTGTATGTATTAAATCGTTAACATATAAATAATTGTTTTACTGCTACACTTTATCATTATTATGTTAAATACTTATGTTTCACAAAAGCAAGATACTGGTAAAAGGTTCAATAATAACACAATTGAATCACAAAATGTTTTATTGTCATATTTAACTTAAATAACATTTTCACGTTACGCTAAAAGGATGTTATGGTAACAATTTTAACTTTAGCAAGGCCGAGTTCAAGAGTTTAACTTAAATAACCATAGTTACTTCAATTTTAATCACTGACCGACAAATTACAAATCACAAAAATAATTCTAAACATGTTACACTTTCAAACTCTGACCATAATGCTTCATTACATTGTAATATAATTTGAACAATTGGAACAATGTTTTAAGGCACTGGAAACTATACTTATAAAAAAAATAACCTAAAATAAACACAATCACTTACATCACTACACAAAATCTAATGATCACTTTGTTACAGAGTAAAAGGCAAGGTTGCCAATAATGGAGCGAAATATGATTTTAAATCGCGCCATTTTTGGTAACACATTGAGGACAAGCCGATAAACTAACCATGAACAAAATATTTAGTTTAATTACTTGACAATGTCATACAAACTACCTCATTAGACTATCTGCAAGCTATGGCAGTCATAAACCTATTTTGTTATGGCTACGTTAATTGGTCACCTTTTCAATAGGAGAAAACATAGTTATTGTGCTAGAAAGTTGCAATTTTCCATGGAGGACACTTAAAATGGCGAATAAACCTACTTTCATTATGAGGCCCTTACAAACTGCTATTTTACGTATCTACTTAATTATTGGCAAGTAAGTAGTTGTTCATAATATTTTGGTAATAACATTGTCTGTTGAATATTATATTTAAATTACAGCCAAAACACTTTTATACCAATTTGTAGTCAAGAACTGTTATAACTGGTGAATGTTGCCAATCTAAAAAACCTATTTCTACCCTAGAATCTTAACGTTGGTATTAATAATGTTTGTCGACTCCAACAGTGTCGTGATCAACTTGGTAGCTTGGATTCTCACTCAACTCTTTCTTGGGTACGATTATGGAGACGGGGTAGTTGAAGCTGTAGAAGAAACCATGAGGGGGACCCTGGAGAAAAGAAAAGTGAAGGGTTTACAACATTTCATGTCACTTGACTTTTTTAATGAGCCATTAAGTGATTATTGGTTGGAAAACAACTAAAGATAATAAAACTATAATCAGCAATATACATCTGAAAACTATGAAGAGTTGCTGATTTTTTTACTTTTATCTATGGAACAGGGTAGTTGACTGTATTGTAAATAAATACTGATGTCTCCTTCATTAAAACGAATATTACAAAATATCACGGAAAAATAGAATTATTACAGCTAGACATTTCTATTACAAATTTAAATAAAAGAAAACATTGAAATATATTGCTTAATTGAGTAGTCTAAAACAGTGACGTCACAAGTCAGTTTTTTTTTCATACAAGGTTATCGTTTTGACAGATGATAAAAAGTAGCTGATTTGACTAAGGTGTATACTACCGTATTACAAACACATGTAAATAAATCGATATGTGCTACTACTAGAGTTAATTATGTGACACACATATTTTAAAATCTGTGATATGTATTTTAAAATAAATTTATTGGAATCTGATTTTCATCGAGCAAAAGAAATTGAATTAATATCCTACTCATTTTCAGGCCTGACAATAAAAAGCAATGTCATATACTCACAGTGGGTTCTGGTTCTTCATATTTCTCTTCTCCGTTTGATTTCTCTACGTACTTCTGTTTGATGAATTGTTGTTGTTGCTGTTGTTGTTGACCGTACTGTCCCTGTTGGCCATTCTGTCCCTGTTGACCATACTGTCCCTGTTGGCTATACTGTCCCTGTTGGCCATACTGTTGTTGCTGACCATACTGTTGCTGGTAGTTGCCTTGTCCGTATGCCTTGGCTTCACGGGCTTGGTCTGGAGGAGCGACAGCTACGGGTTTTGCTTCAGAAGCTTGGCCTTGGTAAGAAGGTTCGTAGTAACTGGGTAGAAAATGTAGATATAAAATAAATGAAGCCGCCAATTAAAATTAGTCAAGTAATGGTTTTTTCATGGCATGGGGCCATAGAGCAACACGGTAGGGAGTAGCTATACGTAGGCGTTCCCCTCTGACCAAGTGTAAGACCAAATGGGCCTACGCGTTACACTGTTATAACACAGAATGAGTTTATGTGTTTGAAATTATAAATGTTTTGCTGACAAGCGATTGTTTTGTATGTTTTTTATGGAATAGGGGACAAATGAGCAGACGTATCACCTGATGGTAATCGATTACCGCTGCCCATGGACACCCGCAACACTGGAGGCGTTTGAAGGATGGGGAGAGGGATGTGGGGAGGGGTTGGAGTATGGGCCTCCGGTATCTTCATTCACTCGGTGAAATACAACGCAAGGGCTATTTCACACCGGTTTTCTGTGAGGCCGTGGTACCACTCCGGTCGAGCCGGTTCAAGATTCCCCGCCCCCCTATACTCCGGAAAAAACTACAGACTATTTTGTATCAGATTTGTATAGGGTGCAATCGAGCTGACTATCACTGGTAAGTGACTATCAGTACCCATGGATACTTCCAACACAAGAGTCCCAAGTAAGTTGCTACTCTTAAACTCGCTCTCTCCGGGAACTATGAGGATAGAGGGTTTAGTTCTCCAGTTACCCTAACATGTGAACGCACACGGTGAAACACCGGTTTTATGTAAGGTGCTGGAACCACCTCAATTGAGCTGGCTACCCGGCCACTTTACACGAGAAGATTGGGAGTTCAATATGTAAGGAAAAGTTGGTAAGATGTTTGAAGATAGATAAAAAGTAGGTTAGGGAATATCTGAACCTTCTTTTTTTCCTTTAAATACCATACCTTATTGGGTATACAAATGGATAGGGAAAGTAATAGTCAAAGCAATACCGCGAGTAGTCGGGCAGCTTGTCCTCTAAACCAGTTTTTTTTTGCATCTGGACAAATAAATAAATTATAGAGACTATTTGAAATCCCAAATTAATTACTTTTCACTAAATACATGTGAAAGTATATTATTTGTCTGTCTCTTTGTTAAGGCTAATCTCTGGAATGGCTGGACCAATTTTCATAAGAGTTCATTGGGTGAGAGAGATAGCTGATGATATAAGGAGTAGTTTAGGATATTTTAGCTTTGTACAGGTACACCGCGAGACTCATCTAGATTAATAGGTACTTAGACTCACGGAGCAACGGGTTGTTTCTGGTTGGCTTCTGCGGCTTCTTTCCATGCCTTCTCGAAAGCCAGACGAGCCTCTCTAAGAGCTGGTGTCTCTTCAGCTGGTTTCAACTCTACCTTGGGAAGGTTATCTTCCTGGTGGAAGCCTTGGCTGTCAGCGTAGTATTTGACCTGAAATTATTTTAACCCATTTTAAATTTAGTTTTATTGGTTTGTTAAAGAGGATTTTTTGTTTGTATTTTCATGCATGATTTGACTATTTTTTATTTAAAATACTTCCGGTTGTTTCCCGTTTTCATAAAAACTTACAGGTTACATCTTTGAATAATAGATAGATAGATATAAATTGCCTCTGTAGTCTAACTAGACGGAGCCTGTATTACGGCTATCAGCGCCAAGTATTACAATGTATATACAATGTATTACATATAGTACCTACCACTTGATCAAGTCTACAATGAACATATAGTTGGTGAGTGTATTGGTGTAGAAACGTGCTATTTGAGTATGTGTTTGTGTGTTTATGTACGTGTGTGATGTGTCTGTAACTTCTTATAATATAGTTAATGACTTTAAAGGTTACTTGCCTCACAGGCAGTTCTAAAAGCATTCCTAATTATGGAACTTGTGTTATTATTTATGAGCATATAAAGTTACATTTACCTTGACAAGTTCGTGGTTGGGTAGCTTGTAGACGTATGATCCAGAGACTACTCCGGAACCTTCGCGGTTCTCAACCTTCGATGACTCGGGGGTTTCATAGCCGTACGCGTACTGCCCTAGGCCGTCCTGTCCGTGGTACTGGGCTGCGTTGTAAACCTAGAAAAACATGAAAAAATAAGTCACTATCAGACAGGAGCAGCAAATTTTTTTTTTTTTAAGAAATCGAAATACTTTGGTTCTTGAGGAAGAACATGGACTACTGTTTACCGCGCTAACTGACACACGCGCGTGGAGCTGCGAGCAAAAGCTGGTTATCTCAATAAAATTTAAAAAAAAAAGTATAGTAAAGGGGTGTGAACATAGCAATACGTGGGAATCGTGGTGATACATGTACAATTTTAACAAAAATAAAACCGTCTTCAAGTTTCGACTCGATTTCTCGTTTCGTCAGATATTGATGTACTTAACATGGTACCACCGTCGAGACATCTTCTTTCCATAAAAAAAAGAATCATCAAAATCGGTTCTTAAATGACGAAGTTATCCACGAACACACATAAAAAAACGGTCGAATTGTGAAACCTCCTCCTTTTTTTGAAGTCGGTTAAAAAGAATGAAGGAACTGACCTCTTCAACATAGTCGTCGGTATTTTCGATCTCCTTTCCATTCTTCCAGTAGTGGCCGAGGGTTGGGCCGGCATCGGCGGAGCGAAACCTGGGGTCATCAAAACGAACCTGCAACACAAATATTTTTCTAAACACAAATATTTGACAGCAACATGAATAAGTGTAACTTAATAAAGTAATGATAAAAATATCCTTTCACTTGTTATGTGAAAATATAATTTACTTTTACAGAGCATAATCACACTATCACATCACACTAATATGTAAAGGCGAAAGTTTGTGAGTGTGTATGTTTGTTACTTCTTCACGCAAAAACTACTGAATGGATCTGGATGAAATTTTACAGTAATATAGCTTATACACCAGAATAGCACATAGGCTACTATTTGCCGCGATTCACACTAATATATAAAGGTGAAAGTTTGTGAGTGTGTATGTTTGTTACTTCTTCACGCAAAAACTACTGAATGGATCTGGATGAAAATTTACAGTAATATAGCTTATACATCAGAATAGCACATAGGCTACTATTTGCCGCGATAATCGACATATACGCGGGCAGAGCCGCGGACAACAGCTAATATTTAATACAACAAATAGGTTGTATTGGTGTATGTACTTAATACCTCTTTTGAGTGCGATTATTCCCTTGGATATAATTTTATATTATCAATAGTTAAATAAATTAAGTAATGAATATATTCCAATGAAAAGCCAGAGCTTAAGAGACAATCTCGGTTATTAAAACCTTGGATGGTTTCTGGTATCCTACGATATTGTACAATAAAAACAAAAAACCTCTTAATTGAAGAATAACATGTTTTATGTGCAAAAGAAGACTACCTTGTATAAAATATTGATTTTAAATTCTATATTTTATTATGAGTTTAGTTTTTAGTCCAAATAACAGTTAAATTTTAATTAAATAAATAAATATTTCGGATATCTAACACACAACGCCATCTAGTCCCAACCTAAGCAAAGCTTGCGTTATGGGTACTAGCCAACTGATATAAATACATATATACTTTTTCTTTTTCTAAGTCCATACATTTTACACATAGAAAACAACCAAACGCCGAAACAAATATTTGCAGATCATACAAACATTTGGACCGACCCGGGAATCCAACCCGAGACCTCATGTACAGCAGTCGCGTACGCTACCACTTTTTTTTTTTTTTTTTTTTAACGTGTGGAAAAACCCCCTCGGGCCGTCACCCCGCCGGGGTTTGCGGCGGGGCGGTGTGTCGGAATCGAACCGACTAAAACCACACGGTGTGCCACTCTGCGCCTGAGAGAGGGAGAGATCCGGGAACTGCTGTAATAAGACCTCCGGACCCCTCCCGGCGCCAGCCCGCACAGATGCGGGCACCCTCCTCCTCAAACTCTCTATTTAGGCGACGTACGGCACACACGTAACGTCGCCTCCTCGCGGAAACCCGTCCCGACCATCCGCGGCCACACTCAGGGCGGCATGAGGCGCAGATAGGCGCGCCTCCGCCGCCCGGTTCGCCGGCGGCGGATCGGGTCCGAGTGGATATCATCCTCCCGGGCCTTCTCCGCCGCCTCCTTCTGCGAGATTACATCTTCACAGAAGGTTGCGACCGCGGTAAAACTGCTGTCGCTACCGGCCATGGAGCGAATGACGGCCGGTAGCGACAGATCTCCTCCGATGACTGCAGTGAGGGCCCGGCGCTGCGACGCCCAAGCGGGGCAGATCGCCAGCGTATGCTGGGCCGAGTCCTCACTGCAGTCGCAGTGGTGGCAGGCGGGACTCAGTTCCCTCCTGGCGACCGAGTGCAGGTACTTCCCGAAGCATCCATGCCCGGAAAGCACCTGCGTCAGTCGGAAGGAAAGAGTCCCGTGCTGCCGCCCTGCCCACTCGTGGATGACCGGCTGGAGAGCCTCCACGGCGGCAAAGCCAGCGCGTGGAGTCTCCAGCCGGAACGACCAGCGAGCCATCGTGGCTCGACGGGCGGCTTCACGCCACTCGCGTACCTCTTCGGGCGGAGGGCGAACGCCTCTCTCCGCCCGGAATTCAGCCACCCGTCGATAAACTTCGGCGAGCACTTCCGCCTCCAAATCCCACGGAGGTGTTCCGGCCAAGGCGCACGCCGCCTCGGTGGACACCGTGCGGTATCCGCGTATGGCTCTGACCGCCAATACCCTCTGAGGCCGCCAGAGGCGGGCCTTATTGAGGGCAGTCAGAGCCGCCACCCACACCGGTGCCCCATACAGCGCCATCGACCGGACCACCCCCGTGTAGAGGAGTCGCGTTGCGACGCTGGCTCCACCCAAGTTGGGCAAAAGTCGCCCAAGGGCAGAGGCAGCGTCGACCAGCCTGGGACCAAGCTGTCGGAAGTGCTCGTCGAAGAGCCACCTACCGTCGAGGATCAGGCCCAGATACCTCATCTGGGCCCGAACCGGTACGAGGACCGAGTTGACCACTATGGAGGCGCCGGGGGGCGGCCCACGACGGGGCCCATGGAATAGCAGGGCCTCCGTCTTGTCCAGGGCCACCCGTAAGCCCAGCGCCTCGATGCGCCCGACCACCAGAGAAACACCAATGGTGGCCAGGCGCGCCGCCTCCAGGAAGTTCGCCCCCCGGGCTGTGACAAGAGTGTCATCGGCGTAACAAATTACGCCCAGCCCGGGGGGGAGACGACCTCTTAGGACCCAGTCGTATCCCACGTTCCACAGGAGTGGTCCTAGGACAGACCCCTGCGGAACGCCGCACGACATGGGTCGCCGTCTCAAGGCGCCATCTCGATCCTCGTACACGACGGTACGCTCCTGCAAATAGTCTGCCACCAGCCGCCTCAGGTACTCTGGCACTCCGTGGTATTGGAGTGCTTCCCCGATGCAGCTGAATGGCAGACTATTAAAGGCGTTGGCGATGTCCAGGGACACCGCCAACACCACGCCGCCACAGCTCACTGCCTCCTCGGTCACGGCCCTAAGGCGCATCACGGCATCGACCGTCGAACGCCCCTCTCGGAATCCGAATTGGGCGTCCGACAGGTCGGGCCCCACCTCGCAGAGGTGCTGGACGATGCGGGCAGAGAGTATTCTCTCAAAAAGTTTACCCGCCTCGTCCAGCAACACGATGGGCCTATAGGCCGCGACCAAATCGGCAGGCCGTCCCGGCTTCTGAAGCAGGACCAGCTTCCCGCATTTCCAGCACTCAGGGAAGCGTCCGGACGCCAGGCTAGCGTCCAACACTTCCCTGAGGCGGTCCGACATATGGTCGAGGGCTCGGGCCAGAACTCGGGCAGGAACCCCGTCCGGCCCTGGGGCGGTGTTCTTCGAACGAATTCGAAGAACCGCCGCCCCTACCTCCGATTCCCTCACGGGCGGAACCTCGCCCCCGTCGTCCCTGGCCGGGTAGGCCATCGACGGGGGCGTGTGCTCCGCCCGCTGCGGGAACAGGCCCTCGACCACTTCCTGCAGGAAGCTGGGCTGGAGAGTCTCGGTAAGGGGGGGGCCCGCCGTGCGGAGCTTCTGTCGCACCGCACGATATGGGCGACCCCAGGGGTCACGGTCGAGACTCTCCAGCATCTCCTTTCTCTTCACCTCTTTGGCGCGGCAAATGGCCAGCTTCAGAGTTTTCCGCGCTTCGCGGTACTCCTCATGAAGCTGGTCCCCGCCACCGTCTCCGCGGTGACGTCGCCGGCTGCGGGTGTAAGACCTCCGGGCACGAGTACAAGCCGCACGGAGGTCCGCCAACTCCTGGGACCACCAGTAGACCTCCTTCCGAGGAGGCCGACGACCCTGGACGCGGGGCATGGCCGTATCACAATTTATATAAAAATATTTATATATTTATATAAAAAATATAAATACATAATTTAATTTATATTCCATCCATCTCCATCTATTGAAATTCATACATTTTACACATAGAAAACAACCAAACTCCGAAACAAATATTTGCAGATCATACAAACATTTGGACCGACCCGGGAATCGAACCCGAGAACTCATGTACAGCAGTCGCGTACGCTACCACTGCGCCAACGAAGTAGCCTTCAATTATTTTATTTACGATCGTTTTTGTCCATACACGTCGATATTCCACAGCAAGTGTCCATATATAATAAGGGCAATATAAATATTACTTAAAAATCAATTCTTAATTCGACTTATCATTAAGGAGTGTTTTTTTTTTAATTTTTAAACAATATTCATTGTATTGTGTTGATCATCCGTTCTTGATAAGTCTATGAAGTTTAAATGAACTCTGACCGTTCAAAGGACTCGGTCACAAACACACAAGTGAAACAAATAAAAGCGTGTTAAATAATACAAAATTTTTATCATAAACAAAAACGACTTCAAATATGTTCTAAAGTGAAATGGGACCACACGGAATGGCACCAGCTTTCAAATAAAAAAGGAATTATCAAAATCGTTTAACCCAGTCGAAAGTTGTGAGGTAACAAACATAAAAAAACGCGTACAGTCGAATTGAGAATCTCCTCCTTTCTAGAAGTCGGTTAAAAATTATGGAATCTTACCAAGGGTAGAGTGGCAGTCTTGCCAGATAGCTGTGGTACTGTGAATGGCAGGTTCTTCAGGTAACTCTGAGCCTCCTCGGGAGTGATGTCATTTTTAAAGATGAAATTTGAATCTGGCGCGCTAAACGCTGACACCACCTGAAAATAAAAATAAATAAATTAGTTTGATTTAGGTATTTCTCTAAATTATACAGCATTTGTAGTGAAGTTGAAAAGAGGTTAAAATGACATTCATAAATTTAATTATTTACATATACTTTATATCCGCAAGTTTGAAAAATTCTAAACTACAATGAATACTGCTTGCTGTCAAACGAATAAAAAAAAATAATGAAATATAGAAAGGTCGAATGAGTATTAGAAACTATGAGTCAAATAGAAATGTCAGGGTGACAACCTTTTTTTTTCAAAGCGCACCATACAACACTTTTTAATGATTTCTATCAAGGAAAATCCATATCCTCTATTACGTTTCCTTTAATTACTGGCCGAATGAAATATGGTTAGAATGTCGAAAAAGTTATCAACTGTATCGCAGATCGATCTTCAGTTTTTTTTATTATTTAGATATCTGGATAACTTTTTAAAACTATTTTTTATTCGTAAAACAATATGCGGTGTGATAAAAAAATATTAGAATCAAAAAGCCCGAAAAATATTATTATGAAACAGACTCTATTAACCGTTTTGTTTTGACCTTTCTAACTAATAAATATTATAGGCAAACATTAGAAAAAAAAATACCAGGTACTTATCGATAATCAAATACCTAATAATAGTAGTTGTAAAGTTGGTTATCATTTTGAACAATAGAATAAATACTAAACAGGATATTAACTGTTACAATAAATACCTAATACTAGTATCTAGTATGTTAAAGATTACAGATGATCCGAAAATAATACCTCATGGTAAGCCTGAGTCATCACGGCGAGGCCAAGGGTCATTCCAACCGGACTTATTTAAAATTGATAATTCGTATGTTATAAATATTAATGACCTCATTATAGGTATTGGTGAAGATATAAAACCTATTTTTTGTAGTCTACGAGTATTAACTACTTATGTTTTAACATCCTTTTAAGACATATAACAGTCATTTAACGTAGTTCATAGAGCAACGCGGGCCATCGAAGTTAGTAGATAAGGGGCTTTAGGCGCAACAGATTCCACATCAAAAAAAATTGGCAGTCATAAGGACTGCCGATAGAAGTGAAAACTTATGATTTAGAATGTTAATTGTAAAATGAATGAGTAAAATTAAAAAAAATATAATGTTTAAATTAAACTTATCAACATCAAACAGCATGTCGGTGGTTGGTGACGCGAACCCACAGAACAGAGAATATAGACTCACTAGCTGACCCACGCAACGTCGTTTGCGCCTTATATTGCCCGTAGCGCGAAAATTTCCCCCGTTTTTGAAACATTCTTCATTGTTGCTCCGCTCCTATTAGTAGTAGCGTGATGATATATACCCTATAGCCTTCCTCGATAAATGGACTATCCAACACCGAAAGAATTTTTCAAATCTGGACCAGCGGTTCCTGAGATTAGCGTGTTCAAACAAACAAACAAACAAACTCTTCAGCTTTATATATTAGTATAGATAAGGTTCCCCGTACCGAAAAGTGTACATGTCAGTAAAGTCATGTCAGCATGTCAGTGACGTCAGCTTATCGGTAACGTCCGCATATCGGTGAGGCGAACTCATAAGATTTTTTCCACCCAAAAAATGCTCAACGCGGCTAAAGAATGTTTCACTTCAAAAATAAGTTTTACTAGTCCTTACTGTACTAGTAGAGAACCCTCCAGACAAATAAACACATCAAACAGAAAACGAGACTATTCAAATAATCTTTATATAAAGATTGTTAACAATACAAGGATTATTTCCATACAATACAAGAGACTAAATTGTAAATTTTGACTAAACGATAAAGCTTTATTATCCGGTTAAGGTTTGTATTAGTTTACTTATTCCGTAGCAAATCTGACTGACTTGATAATAAATATTTAAAAATGAATGATACTAAATTTCATACCTGCATAGTGCATGCTAAATTTCATTAAAATCGTTGTAGCCGTTCCCGAGATTCAGATAATATATACAATAATTAGTCCTTTAAAGTAATTAGATTACTAGATAAATTCTCAGAGCATGGTAGGACAACAAATAATATCAAATTCAGTACCTAGTACACAAAATAAAAATAACATGTCTACTTTAGTCTCCACTGCATCGTATCGTATGTCAGTTCAAAATTTTTTTTTTTAAATTTTTTCCTAGCTGAACCCCGCGGTGTTACCCGCGGTTATTATTGTACCGCGAGTAACGCCGCAGGACAAAGTTAGTCTAAAAAAAGTAGCCTAGGTTACTTCCCGGATCGTCAGCTACCTGCCAGTGAAATTACCCGGAATAATCCAGAGATTACCCGGAACAAACAGACAGACAGACAGACAGACAGGCAAAAAATTTTTTAACTACATTTTTGGTATATGTATCGTGTATGCATGCATATGCATTTAGTAAGAAGCGGTTATTTTGATATTACAAACAGACACTCCAATTTTATTTATTTGTATAGATTAAAGGGCTTTGTCGCTGTGCGAAGTGTGCGACCACATCGTCCTAAGATAATTTAACGCGTCAACTGCTACAACCTACACAGGGTCAATTAACACCTAATGTTATTTAATAGTTTGTGTTGTATCATTGTTTCACGTTACAATTGAATCTTATACACTAACTATCTATAACGTTAGACTATTGGTAGTATTATGTAGTTGTCATAAGAAGCTTTGGAGTTACAAAAATCGATTTCTGGTCATTGGACTTGCTAGGAAAACTACATATAGTCTGTGTAAATGCCACAAACGAATAACGAACTTCCATACTAATATTACAAAGTCTAAAATAACTCTGTCTGTCTGTCATGCTTGCACGGCTAAACCTTTGGTAGTAAGATACTTTGATTCTTGAGGAAGGACATAGGCTACTCTTTACCGCGATATCCGACATACAAGCGGACGGCGCCGTAGGTAAATGCTACTGATATTATGAGCAAATATTTAGTAACTATAATTGATTTTACCAATATAATTTAGAATAGCTTATCCTGTTTAATTTATGGAAATGTTATATTGTTTTAATACATTATTTATTTAATAATTTCCTAATTCGAAATTTAAAATCAATTCATTGTTTAAGAAAATATGGTGGCAAAAGAAGTAAGCACTAGAGTTCTATTTTTAAATTTTATTAATATATGTATTGCAAATTTACGGCCAATATTAAAACCTGTATACTACTGTTTAAGCCACAGAACAGAGAATATAATGTTTAATCTGTAATAATAATCTGTCTCGTTAAGTTTTTTCAAATTTGGAAGTAATATTTATATGCAAATTAATACGTTTTAAAGAGGACTTGTTCGAGTTTCTAGCGTTCTTCCTTATAGACTAATTTATAAAGACAACATATCTTATTTCCTTAGTCACATTAAACCAGTTTTTAAAAGATTGGAGAGAAGGCAGCATTACTTGCGTGATTATTTCTTACTAACTGACCCATGCAACTTCGTCTTCTAATGCCCGTAGCGTGATGTTTTAACAGCGTGAACTAATTTATTTACCATAATTCTTTTTTATGGAATAGGAGGCAAACGCACAGGCGTATCACCTGATGGTAAGTGATTACCGCTGCCCATGGAGGCGTCACAAGTGCGTTGCCGGCCTTTGGGGATGGTGAGGGAGATGAGTGGAGGGTATCCTCACTCACTCGGTGAAACACAGCGAAAGCGCTATTTCACACCGATTTTCTGTGAGGCCGTGGTATCACTCCGGTCGAGCCAGCCCATTCATGCCGAAGCATGGCTTTCCCACGGTAACAGTGCAACAATATTAAAGGATAACGGTTCTGCAACTTTTTTTTAGAACTTTTATATCCTTTCCTACGTTGTTTTTGTAAAACATTAACCGTTTACGCAGAGTACGCGGTGGAAGCTCTCAAAAGGAATAATTTCCACCCTTTTTGCAACAACTTTATTGATAGTTCTACCTACTAGCTATCTTCGATAACTGGGCACTCTAAGTCCTTAAGATTTTTTTAAATAGAACCAGTACTTCCTGAGATTAACGCGTTCAACCAAACAAACAAACTCTTCTTAAGATAAATATTTGATGTACATATCAGTCTCATGAGTAACACGTTATTTGTGTAAACAGTTTGTGATTAACCCACAATCTTACATTCAAATCTGGTTAATCAACTCATCACATACTGGAAAATACAAGACCGTGCTGCATTTGAACATAATGCAAAAAATAAACGTTTATTCACACACTCTACCTGATATTATCTTTACAAATAAATAAAATTGGAGTGTCTAATTGTAATATTAAATAACCGCTTTTTACTAAATGCATATGTATGTATACATGGTAGGTACATATAACTAAAATGTAGTTAAAATTTTTTTATCTGTCTGTCTGTATGTTTGTTCGGGTAATCTCTGGAACGACTGGACCGGTTTTGACGGGACTTTCATTGGCAGGTGGCTGATGATCCAGGGAGTAACTTGGGCTTTTTTGACTTACTTTGTCCCGCGGCGTTACTCGCAGTACAACAATAACCGCGGGTAACACCGCGGGGTTCAGCTAGTATTTAGTATATCCGGTTTTTTTAACAGACTCCAAAAAAGTTGTTTTTTATGTTTGATACCTACCTAATAACTTTTGACTGGGTAAACATATTTTGATAATTCTTTTTTTATTTGAATGCTGGTGCTTCTCGAGTGGTCCGATTTCAATATGGTCCAGTTCTTAAACACGGTTTTTTTTTAGCTTTATTTGGGTCGGTTCAATGTTACAACACGCCTTAACCCGCGTGGTACCACGGTTACCCAGAGAACCAGTGCAGATCAATTATTTCACTGAATGACGGCTTCTCTGGCGCAGTGGTGCGATGCTACTGCTGTGCTTGATATCTCAGATTCGATTCCCGGGTCGGATCAAATATTTGTATGATCTGCAAATATTTGTTTCGAAGTTTGGGTGTTTTCTATATGTATTCATAAATATATATATATATATATGTATTTATATCAGTTGTCCCCATAACACAAGCTCTGCTTAGCTTGGGACTAGATGGCGTTGCGTGTTAAATCTCCGAAAATATTTATTTATTTAATATTTGAGTACGTTACAGGAGGTCCAATCCCTTCTCTTCCAATCCGAAGGATGGGGAACCCAAAGAGCGGAGATGGTAGACCGTTTCCAAATCGTAATAATTTTGCGAGAGGGACACTTAATTAATGACAAAGTAATTGTTGCAGCTTAAGTTGCAAATGCTCAATCACTAATCATTAAGTTACTTGCCTTTTATTTTGCCCCATGTTAATAATAATAATAATTTGGACTGACACACAACGCCATTTAGTCCCAAACTAAGCAGAGCTTGTACTACGGGTACTAGAAAACTAGTACAAATGCATTCATAACTTTTTGTATAAACACATACATGTTATATGTGGAAAACATCCAAACTCCGAAACAAATATTTACAGATTACAGAAAAATTTGGCCCGACCCGGGAATCAAACCCGCAATCACAGCAATTGCATACGGCGGTGCGCGCTAGTCAAAATAAAAACGTGTATAATATTTCTTATAACGGGAAAGCCCGTTGTTTTGAAAGCCAGTTACCAGAGACAAAGGTTATTCCATAACACGACTGTATAATTTTAGTACCTGTGACCATTTGGTTTGAATAATAAAATTCACGTGTCATATATATTTAAAGGAAGGACTAGGCGGAACCGCGGACACACGTAGCAACTTACATTTGTCAAAACCGAAATCGACGATTTCAATTCTTTATCGATTTGCTACAGAATCTAATCTAACCCAATACACTAGATACGTGAAGAGGATTTAATACACTTTATAGAATAACAATCATACTTTCTTTTGAGCTTGTTCTGATTCACATGACACAAATATCCTTGTGTTAGCCTAGTTCGATTTTAGGATATTCAATAACTGTTTCAATACTACTTTGATTTAATTGATTTTTTTATGAAAACTTTTGTAACAGTAAAATCTAGCGTTAACTAAAGTGAGGCGTTACGCTATGTCATTAGTTATGTCATCTAATGAACTATACAAACAAACAGCACTAGAACGCTTAATTATTAGGGATAGTTATCTATCGACGGAGCTATTTATCTGTTATTATATCGGCGGAGCCGCGGGCCCAACTAGAGGGAGATATCTACAAGCCGTAGATGACCCGAGGCCCGTCGAGGTACCAAAGATTTCCTTTTAGGGTACAACTGGTTCCCCGGTTAAGAATACTCGAATGACTTAGTAATAAGGATAATTTGACTCCGGTGACAGGTGAGTAGTATCTGAATGGATTGACGAACAGAAAAAAAAGTTCTATAATAAGAACTAACAATAAAAATTATAAAGTACTATTTTATCGATTTTCGCATTAAATAGCCTATGTGTTATTCTGATGTATTTAATAATAGCAGATTAGTAGCCAATAGGCTGTAAGCATCAATTGCAGCCCGAGTATTTAGGCGCATGAGCGCAGCAAGCGTAGTTCGAGGGTGCAATTGGTACCCACACACCCGAGCTAACTATTCTACTATATATGGCATTATAAGAATAAAACATTCTACCATTTTTTATTTCTTCAGCTTCCATTTTCATTTAATCGGGGGTGCAGCTTATATTTTCATCACTTGGGACTTATCCCACCCAAACGCGCACCACTGTAACTCCTGTACACCAGGATCAACAGCAGTGACCCACGAACACCATTCATCACTTGGAGAACTCATGTTTTTTCCTAATCAGCACGTAATTATAAAAAAATCCCAAAAACAAACAATATTTAAGGTAAAAGTTTTCTATTCCCGCCATTTTTAATTAAAAAGAATCAAGTAAAGAACTTTTTAATATTTTTTCTAAAGAACGAAATTCAGCTTCGCCGTTCGATATTTGAAATTGATGACTATTATACTTACACGAAGACAAGGCTGAATAGCAAAGCGACCTCTTTGGTCATTGGGTTGAATGCATGATGTCTATTGCCAGTATGATGGTTAGATGTACGCGAACTATTTGAAAGAAAGGAGTGTTTTATTTCAATTACTTACCGCTCTAGGGCTTTTCTAGGTACATTATTACCCTAGAGCGCTAATTAGTCACCTACAAGCCCTATTTGGACGTAATAAGAACCTACTTACCGAACATGAGAGATGTAAACAATATTACTGTAAAGTTTCATCTATCTTTAAATTTTTCTGTTTGGTGCTCCGCACCTGTAGGTCTTAGCGTGATGATATATAGCCTATAGCCTTCCTCAATGAATGGGCTATCTAACACTGAAAGAATTTTTCAAATCCTGAGAATTCCTGAGAAGAAATTCCTGAGATTTGCGCGTTCAAACAAACAAACAAACAAACTCTTCACAATCGCTTATCGCTTAACAAGAGAATTGTAAGTTTACTAAAGTCAGATGACCAAAACTTTTTTTAAGTCCAATTTTACATATTATCTAAACTCGCTAGTACCTTATTAAGCGATAATGTGCTTGTAATTATTACACTATCTATAATAATATCATCATCAAATGAAATCTTAAGAGCTACGGAATATAAAGGAAATCAGATCCGCCGATTATAGTCCTCTTTTTAGTCAAATAAAAAAAACTATGTAGTAACTTTAGAGTATGAATATGATTCGTTAATGTTTTTATATTATTTTTATGTCATCGTGTAACTTAATACTTGCAGATTGGATTTTAATAATATTGGTAAAACATTGTAAACAATAATAAAAACAGAACTTGTATCAATTCACAATTATATTTTTTTTTTCGATTTTTTTGTTATTATTATGGCTTCTAAACCGCGGATGTCGTCATTCAGTTTACGATTTATGTTTTTTTTATAGAATATAAACCATAGACTGTATGATTATCGTGTAATTTTATATTTTTTTAAAGGTGTGGTTTAACTACTTAAATATATGAATATATTTCAAAGAGGATCTTTAAATTATACATCTTAATGGTTATGCGATGTTCAGGGAAATAAACATAAATAAACAAAAGTCAATAACTATTTAGCATTTAAAGAAAACTTGTTTATACAACATCATTATAATATATTAGAAGACCATTGTTGTTGATGCAAATGTGTTATATCCATCAACTGTATTCTTGAGAATGGTTGACACAAATTTACTTCCTTACTCTAAGCACAAAACGAATTGAAATGTCTTAGGTAGTTGTTTTTCTGTTCGTGTATTAATGCATTAAGGATAGAGAGTGTAACCAACGCAATTCATCCCATGAGTGACGTAAGGGGCGACTAAGGGAGCAAAATTAAACTATGCAGAGAAGACCACAGAAAGCAGAAGAAATACTTGACACAAACCCATCTAACCAGCGTGCTACGGTACCCTAAACCCTCTTTCTTAAAGAGAGGTCTTCGTCCAGGAATTGACTGTAAAGGCTTTGATGAGGATGAACAACTATTTTTAAGTTTTAAGATTAATTAAATTAGGTATAAGTGTTGTAATGAAAATATTAACATTGTCATTTTACACTAAAGTTTATGGATTTATATTTTTTTATCGAATTCAAGGCTAAAAAATTCCTTTTGAGGCTTTTAATTAAGATGAAATACAAACGTATCTAATAGCTTTATGCGAGCAATTCTTCTATACATATATATATAAATATATCTGGATTTCGGAAACGGAAGAAGTTTCGGATGCGAAAAGTCTATCTAGCTAGGATTAATTTTTTGAAAATTTACTATAGAAATACTTGAAATACAATTCTATTTTCTAAAAGCTATGCCCGTGACAATTAGATTTTCATGTAATTTTTAATTTTTCACCGTATAAACCTTCCCTGGACTACGACAAACATTTCAAAACCAAAATCAGCTAGATCGGCGCAGCCGTTCTCAAGTATTAGCGAGACAAACGAACAGCAATTGATTTTTAATTATAAGAAGAAGATTATAAATACAAGTAATTGCGGTTAATGTCAGATTGATGTTGAATGATGACATTGAGTATGAATGTATGTAAATTTTACATGTATATTAATAATATCTAAACATAAATATGACTTGTTTATTTACAACTGAACAGATAAAGTTATCCGGTATTAGGATTATGAATCATTTAGTTTAATGTCAATTTATAAGTCACGATGAATTCTTGCAACAAGAGAATCGATAAACATCGGTTTTCTATGTGGCCATGATATCAATCCTTGATGATGCCTGTGTAAATCTGCAATAGCAGTGTTACTACGTTAGTATTATTAGTTATTCTGTGGTAATACGTACGTATGAATGTTTTTTTTGTATCAATTGCATAAATATTTGTAAAGTCGTAGACACTAGGCATATTGGGGATTATCCGGAATTATATTTTTAACGAAAAAATAAGCCTAAATGATAGTCATTAGGGCTGTCAAATTTCAATCGTCGCTCTTCTAAATTATTTAGTAAATCTTAGTGTCCACTACATAATCTATACTAATATATAAAACTGAAGAGTTTGTTTGTTTCAACACGCTAATCTCAGGAAACGCTGGTCTGATTTAAAAAATTCTTCCAGTGTTAGATAGCCCTTTTATCGAGGAAGGCTATAGGCTATATATCATCACGCTAAGACCTACAGGAGCGGAGCAACAATGAAGAATGTTACAAAAACGGGGAAAATTATCACTCTACGGGCAATAGGAGACGCAAACGAGGTTACGTGGGTCAGCTAGTCTGATCATAATTATAAGAAGATATTAATACTTGATATTGATGATGTATGAACTGGCGTCATCTGACCTTTGTGGTGGTACGTAGTTGTGGTCAAACAAGACATTGTCATAATGTTAATGTTATTGTAAAGTTACTGTTTTAATTAAACATAGGTAGTTTTTTATAATGTTGCATCATTTAGTTTGTCTAATTAGCTTTTATAGTACTATTAACGTACTACTTTGTAAGATTATTTGTTTACAAACTCATTTTAAAATACTTAATCTAGGTATACATATAAATAAAATTGGAATGTCTGTTTGTAATATTGAAATAAACGCTTTATAATAAATGCGTATGTATGTACACGGTACATGTACCAAAATAACTTTTTTTACAATTTTTGTCTGTCTATCTGTCTGTCTGTTTGTTCTGAGTAATCTCTAGAACGGCTGAACCGATTTGACGGGACTTTCATTGGCAGTTAGCTGATGAACTAAGGAGTAACTTAGGCTACTTTTTTTAGACTAACTTTGTCCCGCGGCGTTACCAGCGGTACAACAATAAACGCGTGTAACACTGCGAGGTTCATCTAGTCTTTACTATAATATGAAAATCAGTATTTTGTTAGATGGTTTGTTTACGAAAAGGGGTGCCGTTCAAACCTGAAGGTATATTTTATAATGTTTTTCGCAATTTTTACTTTAATTGTGGTATAAGACGTTGCTTCGTACTCCAAAATTTAAAAATAATTTTATCATAATCATATTAATATAATCATGATAATTTGTTAAATCGGCTGTATCTCATGCTTGCGTTGGCTTAGAAATTTGTTTTTTTCCCAGCTCCAAAGGACAGTAGAACCTGAGTATTTGACATGAATTTCAGCTTAAACCTCCACGCGACAACTTGCTGAGATAAAGGGTCCCGACAGTTAGACAAACGGACAACAAAGTGATCCTATAAGAATTCCGTTTTTCCTTTTGAGGTACGGAACACTAATAGTACCTTGATGATCGAAGAAGAAGTCCCATGTGTGACACAGTTATCGATACGGAAAATACATCAAATTATCGGGCAGATAAGCTATCCAAAACTTATCTTTAACCGATAAAACAGGATCTAAGCTTTTTAATGAATATGCATCATGTTTTACCATCAATCGATTTTTTTACTGAATTATTTATAAAGATAATCAGTATTTATTGCACGTGCATAGTCATAGAAATGTATATCTATACTAATCTTATACTAATATATAAAGCTGAAGAGTTTGTTTGTTTGTTTGAACACACTAATCTCCGGAACTACTGGTCCGATTTGAAAATTATTTCAGTGTTAGATAGCCCATTTATCGAGGAAGGCTATAGGCTATATATCATCACGCTAAGACCTACAGGAGCTGAGCACCACTGAAGAATGTTACAAAAACGGGGGAAAATTATCACGCTACGGGCAATAGGAGACGCAAACGAGGTTGCATGGGTCAGCTAGTTAAATATATAGCTATTATGTCTCTAAGTAAAGGATAGCCATACAGTTTTAAAAGGCAATATTGAATAAAAACTTATATATAGGTAGGGTACCATCTAAATGGGAGAATACTATTTTTTGCTTAGAGATACGAGTTGACCTATAACTCCGGTCAAGCTAATTTTGTATTATTTAATGTTCCTTGTAACATCGTGTCTCTGTCTCGATTTTTTTAATCGATTAGCATAATGTATTTTACTTTTTTATGACACAGTAGTTATGGGTTTAGGTATTTATAAGATCTTGTTTTAAATCAGACTCTTCTAATTCATCTCACACACGTTTTTAGCACCATTAATCATAGAATGCTAAACCAAATATTTCAAAAATACCTTTAACAGATGACTTGCATTTATTCTTATAGAAAACAAAGTTATAGAACAAATTGGGTCATTATTATTCTTCCTAAGACCTTTTGCTTGGTAAATTTAGCAATAGGTATGTCCGTCTTTAAGTACTGTCGGGCCCTGGGCACATAAAAATCTGACCAGGTTTGAGTCCTTGACAAGGACGTCATGGATGAAAAGCATACGGAAGCCCCTGATATTTTATTTAAAAAAAGGCAACGTCCGCACATGGACCATATCTTGTGTCGCAAGGCTTTATTTTTTTTATAGAATAAGGGGCAAACGAGCAGACGTATCCCTGATGGTAAGCGATTATCGCCACCTATGGACACCCGCAACACCAGAGGTGTCACAAGTGCGTTGTCGGCCTTTGGGGGATGGGGAAGGGAATGAGGGTAGGGGTTGTGTTTGGGCCTCCGGTATCCTCACAAATTGGGTGAAACACAGCGCAAGCGCTGTTTCACACTGGTTTACTGTGAGGCCGTGGTGTCACTCCGGTCGGAGTGTAGCTCTCCCATGGTTTATAAACATACAAGAAACGGACACAAAGAACACCTAGACCCTGAATTACAATTTGATTACACAAAGTGTTATCCCATGAGGTGTTTGAACCCACAACACTCAACGCAGTAGAAAGCGGCGTGGCGACCGCTTAAACCACTGCACCATTCGTGCAGTCATAACGGATCTGTCAATCTGTCATCTATATCCCAACTTACTAGTATTTTAAGTAAGAAACTACGCAACTAACCAAAACATCTGTTGGTTGCATCCGTCCGTGTGCATCTACACACACATTCAAACAACTTCACTCTGCTAAGAGGTGTCATGTCATAAGATAAAAATGCACAAAAACGGGCATTCTTGACTTTGAACTTTCAAGTATCGCATGGAAGAGTTTACCAGCGTAGTGTTAGGAAATAGTTGTGAAACTCAAGTTGAAAGCAAGTAATCATTTTGCCTGAGGCTCGAGCACAACTGGTTTGGCGTGAGCCGTGAACTTGAACGTCAGTGCTGACGTTAAGGCCACGAAACCAGCGAGTGAACACACGACTCGATTTATATGTAATGCTATCTGTACCTGTACGAGTTACAAAACTGGTACGAAAAATTGGTGAAAATCATCTTTGAAGCGATTATCATGTCAAAATTAGTCAAAGTTTTTGAGTATTTAAAATGTAGCTACACAAAAAAACTTAATATTTTATACCTGTATATAGATAGATAGGTTATTTATGGTACCTTCAGTTTAATAGAAGAGAATACCATTTAAATTTTAAAATCTTATAGTTTTACTTTTAATTCTAGATGTCGATGAGCAGCGAATTTATATATTTATATTTGGAGAACATTTAATAAAAAAAGCTAATTATGATTTACATCAATAATATTTTTTTTTTAGATAACTTCACTTCTACTTCATATAACTTTAATTTTGCCAAATATCTCCGTTCTCAATTTTTTTGCAAAAAAGGGTACAAAATTTTTCCTTCACGTATTTTTATATAGATTTAGATGAGAAATTAGCAACTTAATGAAGAGAGTGTGTAACTATCACAGCCTATGACACCCCTTCCCTCCCACCCCTCTAGTGGAAGGTTTGGAGTGCAGCAACTTCACTCACTCCGTAAAACACAACTAAACACTACATTTAACGCGAAACATGGCTCTCCTACTCTATGGCCCCATTGAACGGTTTCCAAATAAGACCTTGTGCTATGTAATTGGTAGTCGATGTACGATCACGTAATTCTAGACCGAACCATTTGACGGACGGGGAATGTGTTCGGTTCCGGGCCACACCCATGTGTGAATACGTAAAACTCATAAATCTTCAAATAAACGTGCCACAATTTACTTACCTAACTTTACATTTTAGTGTACATTATTGATGATGGTATATAGGACGAGTAATAACTGCAAACGATTATAGAAACCTCAAATTATTTGTAATTATAAAATCGGTATAACTGCTCTACCCCGCCTAATCCTGAGGGACACCCTCCTGCTTTTTTTTTACTTTTTTGTCTGTTGAGTTGCAAATATCTACGAGTAGTGGTAATCACTTGCACCCTACACCATAAAAAGAGTGGCAAGTTAAAGCTAGTAACGAAAGACTAATAACATATTCTTGACCTGACAGTTAGTTCTCGTTAGTGTCATTTTAAAACTTACGAGGTATATTATAGATGTATTTTTTAAAAATAATGTTGATGTTCAAGAAATACGACAATAATACCCTAAATAAAACTGGCACATAAAGAATGAAAATATAGAGTAAGAAAAGAAAATAAAAAAAATAAAACCGCTTGTTTTAAAATTACTTCGTCGGTTTCGAAGCCATAAGACACAGAGATCAAGCTTTATTTTAAGGACTACAGTTTGTGTACTGTTCTGAGAATTCACTAACATTAAATATAATAAAAGAAAAACGTCTTAACTCATTCATATGCATGAGTGTCATCAGACTGTTTGTTCCTGTCAGCCTTGGGGGAACCTTGGGACTAATGGCAGCTTTCTACCCTGCCATTAAATGTTCGTGACATTGAATAAAATGACTGTCTGACAAATGATTTTAGTTTACTTTTTACGAATAGACTTCAGAGAAAATACTTTAATATAAGACTCCTTTTTTTTCTTCCATGACTTATTCACGTGTTACATAATGTGTAAATCAAGGCTTATCAAGTTAAAATGTATAAGATAAACAACAGTGGATCTCATTTTCCTTTATAATATAAATATGTTGTATTTTAATTGGATAAAAGTTGAACTCTAATCTATTATATCATATCATAAACAGTTTGAAAAAAAAGTTGTTAAAATTTTTAGACATTAATTTGGTTGTAATAATGAATATCAAATACTAATACTAATGTTTGCCTGACGATGACAATCAACTTCGAAACTGGTCGCGCGTCACGGCTGTTGCACTTACAATAAAACATTCATTAATATTATAAATTTAGCAGTGTGACCATGGATAAACATAATATGTGTTTGATAAAGATTTTTAGCTCGAGTTTATATCTCGGATTGATAACGAATTCCCGCCGACACCAGGAAGGAAAAGATTCGGTTCCCGTAGCAGTTATGACAATAGTATCCCTTAAAACTTTGCTAATTATTCGATGTGTGTATGGCTGCCTGCTTTTGCATTCATCATCATCATCGCAGCCTTTAACTTGTCCGTCTTCGGACGTAGGCCTCCTCTCCCAACTTTCATTTCACACGATCCCGTGCCATCGCCATCCAGTTCACTCCCGCTTGTCCCCGAATATCGTCGACCCATCTTTTTGGTGGTCTTCCTCTACCTCGGGTGTTTGCTCGGGGTCTCCACTCAAGCACTCTTCGAGCCCACCGACTGTACTCCAGTCTAGCAATGTGTCCTGCCCATCTCCATTTCCGGCGTTCTATTTCTTGCACGACATCTACGACTTTAGTCTTTTCTCTGATCCACACGTTTCTCTTTTTGTGCATCAGAGTTATGCCAAGCATCGACCTCTCCATTGCTCTCTGTGCTACTCGTAGTTTCTCAGCAGACTTTTCAGTCAAAGTCGTAGTTTCCATGCCATATGTGAATACAGGGAGGACACATTGGTTAAATACCCTGGTTTTTAAGTATAGCGCAATTCTCTTAGAGCGAAAAATTTGGCTATTCGCTCCGAAAGCTGTCCAAGCCTGAGCGATCCTCCTTTCCACTTCGGCCACCTGGTTCTCCAGATCCAGAGTTATCTTATGGCCAAGGTAGATGTAGTGGTCGACTCTTTCTACTGGCAGGTGATGACCATCTGCCTCAGGGATATTTGTGAGAATTTTTGTTTTTCTCTCGTTCATTTTAAGACCAATTTTTGCTGACTCTCTCCGTAGGTCTTCCATCATGGAGAGCATATCATCGACGTTATCAGCCACCAATGCGATGTCATCTGCGAATCTCAAGTTGTTGAGTCTCTCTCCGTCGATCATTATGCCCTTGCTGCTCCATTCTAGTCTCTTGAAGATGTTCTCGAGTGCGGCATTGAACAGTTTAGGCGATATTGTGTCTCCCTGCCGCACTCCTCTTTCGAGTTTGAAAGGCTCTGTCAATTTATGGAGACTAACCGAAGACGTACTATGCAGCTGTAGGTGTTTAATTAGCTGTATGTACCTTTCGTCTATTCGGCAGTCAACGAGGGCCTTTTCAACTGCCCAGTTTTCAACCGAGTCGAAGGCTTTTTCGTAGTCGACGAAGGTAATTATTAGTGGCTTTCTATACTCATGGCATTTTTCGATGGTAGTCTTCAACGCCTGCAGATGGTCGCTGGTACTGAAGCCGGATCGGAAACCTGCCTGCTCTCTAGGTTGGTACTCGTCTAGCTTCTTATTCAATCTATTCAAGATAACTCTACTGAACAGTTTGTACACCTGGGACAGAAGGCTAATGGGGCGGTAGTTAGCCAATTTCCGGATGTCTCCCTTTTTGTGTAGGAGAATAATTACTGCCTTGTTCCAGTCATCAGGCACGGACGCTGTCAATATGCACTCTGTGAACAATAATGCAAGTGCTCTCCATAGAGGGTCTGGTCCCATTTTGAGCATCTCCGGCACAATGTCATCCTGTCCAGGAGATCGTCTATTCTTAAGTTGTCTCAGTGCCAGATGCAACTCCTCAGTAGTCACGTCGGGAATATCCTCGGAACCGACATTGGTGACAGGAGGCCTCGGCGTTGGCGGCAAATCTGTATTAGTTTCAGGCGCTGTTACTTTACTTTTATACAGGTTCTCGTAGAACGTTCTTGTAACCTTTAGCAGTTGCTCTCTGTTCGTGATGATGTTGTGTCCATCGTCAAACAACTGGAAGATCTCTTTCCTGCCATTTGACAATTCGGTGCGCAGTATTTTTCGACTGGTGTTCATTTCAATTGCTTTTTCAATGCGATTTTCTTGGTATTGCAAAAGATCTTGCCTGATACCCTGGCGGATGTTATTATTCAGAATTTTGTATTCTTGAGTGTCCGTTTTGTTTTCTGTGCGCATTTGATGGCGTTGGTCCATAAGTCTAAGAGTAATTTCAGTTAGTCTTTTAGGTCTATAGTTGGTCATGTCAGGTGTTACGTGCCTAAGCGCCTCTGCCATAATCCGGATCAGGTGTTCGTTTAGGTCATCTATTGACAGTGATTTTAGTCGGTTGATGTTATGGATTTGGTCAGTTACGTAGGACTTGTATTGTTCAGCATGAGCCCTAATCACATCCGGAATAATATGACTCGGAGTACTTTTCCGTACAAGTTTCCGTCTTTCCTTCTTTATATTGACTGTTAGTTTTGCACGTAGCAAACGGTGGTCACTGCCAGTTGAGAAGTTGTTGAGCACTGCTACATCACACACGAAGTCTCTGCGGTTGGTTAAGGCATGGTTAAGGCATTAATATCTGATGATGGCATCCAAGAGAAATCGAGTCGAACCTTGAATTCGGTTTTATTTTTGTTAAAATTGTACTTGTTAATAATATCTTTGAGAAGTGAATCTGATCTGAGCTTCTCAATTTAAGCGTTACATTTCATCGTTACAATGTCTATTGTAGGAAACAGGTCGATACTGTATGAATACTCGTATAGTAATTGGTAGCATAAAAAAAAACATAAACGATAGCATTGGCTGGTTCGAAAAATCTAAAGGAATATGATAATTAAAGTTCTAAATTCAAACGTAATACCCACTTGTTTAATTTCGGAATTACCAGATTTTTTGTTCAATAAACATTGTTGTTTGAATATCCTTGATATATTGATTGACGTTTTCATATTCATAGTCATTATTGATGATATTATTCAGTTCTTGTGTTTATCATAAAGAATCATTCAATAGTTAGGCAAACTTTTTGCACACACATTCAAAAATCTAGTAATTATTACAAAAAACTATTTTAACAATACTTTCCCTATTAATTTGGTTGGTTTATTAAAAACACATGCATTTACTTTATTGATTTTATATCTCTAATTCTCTACTAGCTGTGTGTTACCCGCGATTATGGTTGTACCTTTACAACGCGAGTAACACCACGGGGCAAAGCTAATCTAAGTTACTCCTTGTTACATCAGCTATCTGCCAGTAAAAGTCCCGTCAAAATCGGTCCAGCCGTAACAGAGATTAGCCGGAAAAAACTTTAAGTATCGTATAAACTTTCATTTGCATTTATTGAAAAGCTCTTAATTTAAATTACAAACAGACACTTATTTTTTTATTATTAGTGCGTATAGATCCTACTAATATTACAAATGCGAAAGTTTGTAAGCATGGTTTTTTTTATGTTTGTCCCTGCCAAAATGACTCTACTCTGTCTGATTGAAAGCATAAGCAAAATCCAAGAGTGGTGGTCACCATACTCATTATGAATGCAGACAATGCAACAATGCAGCATGGTGACCCACACTATGGCGGGCTAGTGATGCTTCTGCATCATTGGGCCTCCAGTCTGTTACTCTTTCACGCAAAAACTACTAAACGGAGTTGGATGAAACTTTACAGTAATTTAGCTTATACATCAGAATAACACATACGCTATTATTGGCCGCGATAACCGACATACACGCGGGCGGATTCGAGAGCAAAAACTAGTGAAGTTATAAATATCGTAAAGTCAAAGCACCGACAGCTTAAAATAACCTGATCTTGCACGGTCAAATGTAAAAATCGGACACGTGCCATAGAACAAGTTTAGCTCACACTTGTGTCTGATGCTGAGATTAATTTCCTAATTAATTTTAATTTTGCGATATGTATACCTACCTACACCAATTAATAGCGATAACGACACGTTGAAAACTTGTATTTCATTAGGACATATTGACTTTAGCATGCTAATCCTATGCTGATACGTAAAGCTTTTCGTGAACGTCGTAGAAAAAACGACGGATGTAATCATTACCACTTAGAATTTTGCAAATGCTGTTTTACTGTACAATCGCTACATAAATTATTTATATATTGCACTTTATAAACATGTAAGATTTTTTTATCTATTAATATTATAATAATTTAATAATTATAATAATAAATTAATATTATTATTAATACTAATATATAAAGCTGAAGAGTTTGTTTGTTTGTTTGAACACGCTAATCTCAGGAACCGCTGGTCCGATTTGAAAAATTATTTCAGTGTTAGATAGCCCTTTTATCGAGGAAGGCTATAGGGTATATATCATCACGCTACTACTAATAGGAGCGGAGCAACAATGAAGAATGTTTCAAAAACGGGGGAAATGTTCCCGCTACGGGCAATATAAGACGCAAACGAGGTTGCGTGTACATAACACCGTACTGTACATAACAGTACAGTACAAGTACAAAGTATAAATTATTATTAAGTACAAATAAATAAATAAATAATAAATAATTGTATTGTGGTGTGGTGTAAAAATGGGTGTAAAGACGTTAGAATTATTCGCCATCTTTACGATAAACAAATGGCTACAGTAATGGTGGAAAACGAAAACACCGATGAAATTGAAATGCACCGCGGAGTTCGCCGTTGCTTTTCAATGTTTACTCAGAAGCTGTAATGTCTGAAGCCTTTGAAGACCTTGAAGCTGGAGTAAAAATCAACGGAACTGTCGTCAATAATTGGCGCTAAGCAGACAATACAGTTCACGTCACATCCTCCGAACGCGATCAGCAAGAAATTGTTCAAAAAGTCAACGAGAGCAGCCAGAAAGCAGGTCTGTCGATAAATATCAGCAAAACGAAACTGTTGGTAGTCTTCAAAAATCCTATAATATTTAAATTTTATTCCTATTATATATTTCCTATTATATATTTAAGATTTAAATCCTATAATAACGATATAGGGAAAGCAAGTAGAACGAGTACAACAATTTAAGTATCTCGGTGCTTGGGTAAATAAAGCATGGGATTCCGATCAAGAAATTAAAACCCGGATAGAATTTGCCCGAACTTCCTTCAATAAAATGAGGAAAATTATACGCCTTCAAAAAAAGGAGGAGGTTTCTCAATGCGACCGTATATATTTTTTTCTTTTTATTTCATGTGTGTTCGCGGATAACTTCGTCGTTTATGAACCGATTTCGATGATTCTATTTTAATGAAAAGGAGATGTCCCAACGGTAGTACCATGAAAAGGACATTAATATTTGATGATGGCATCTAAGAGAAATCGAGTGGAACCTTGAAGTCGGTTTTATTTTTGTTAAAATTGTACTTGTATTGAAGCGTTGTCGTCGACTAAACATAAAACTCAGAGTAAGGATACTTATATATCAAATCTGGCCCATAGTATTGTACGGTTTCGAAGCATTGACATTAAAAGACGACACGACGAGCAGCCTAGAGGCTTTTGAAATGTGGTGCTACCGTCGCATGCTTCGCATCAGTTGGACACAAAAGATAAGAAACGATATTATGCTCCAGCGCGTCCACATGCCTTGAAAATTGATGCAGACCATCAAAAATCGTAAAATTGAATATCTCGGTCGAGTGTTTAGGCACGAAAGATACATGCTGCTTCAATTGATAATGATGGGCAAGGTGGAGAGGAAGCGAGGCGCTGGACGAAGAAAAAAATCGTGGCTGTGAAGTATCCGTGAGTGGGCAGGTATCACCTATGTTGAGCAACTATTCCTCCTAGCCAATAACAAGGAGGAGTATAGAAAGTGGACTGCCAAACTTCGAAATTGAACAAGCACTTGGAGAAGAAGAGAAGACGTACACCCAGATAGAAAAATGTTGCTCACACATTTGATGAACTTGTTGTTGACGACCTCTGGTTTAGCAATCAATAAGATAAAAATCAATAAAGCAAGGCTGTGTCGGTGCACTTGCAGCGCAAAGGTGCGCTTACACACTATTCACACGTAAGTGGTCATTACGTCATCATAATACGTTGGTGGCGCCTGCGCCGCCCGTGGAACGCAGATCAATTTACGTTACAATAGTAGCTTTTCCACTTGTATAATGAAATTAAACCTTAATTCATGTACTTAACACGTACTTCGTCTTGAATGACCCGTCTAAATTCTAACTAACAAAAAATTAATGAAACATGTGATATTTGTTTTTATACACAAACGAACAGGTGAACAAGGAAACTCTGAGTTCTGAAGTCGGTTTAAAATGCAGGAGTTTTTTTATCACATTTTTAACCAGACATTAATGATATTAATTTATTAAATTTAATTAGTGAACATACCTAAGAACAATTCGCATGCTAATGCAGCTAATAACTAATAACAATGTTGCATTTACAAATTAATGACGGGCGTAAGGTCAAGATTAATAAGTGACTAATAATTGAAATTCTTCTAGCCTTATCTTTAAAAATATACACGCAACAATTACAACAGTAAATGTTTAGTTAATCCGATTTTGTATTCTTACTAGCTTCTGCTTTGACAGCGCGTATGACGGTTATCGATTTAAAGAGTAGCTTAAGAATCAGAGCATATACATGCCAAATTTCAATGAAATCGGTGCAGCAGTTTAGACGTAAAAGCCTAACAGACAGACAAACAAAGTTACTTACTTTATAAAATTATATATCTTTGTATGGAGGAACTATCCGACCCACGCAACCTCGTTTGCTTCTCCTTTTGCCCGTAGCGTGATAATTTTCCCCCGTTTTTTGAAAAAAAATTATTGTTGCTCCGCTCCTGTAGGTCTAAGCGTGATGATATATAGCCTATAGCCTTCCTCAATAAATGGGCTATCTAATACTGAAATAATTTTTCAAATCGGACCAGCGGTTCTTGAGATTAGCGTGTTCAAACAAACAAACTCTTCAGCTTTATATATTAGTATAGATATGGAGGAATATGAACTGAAACAAAAATGAAGTTACTAAAAAAGAAGTATATGATTTACTAGCATTGGCAACCTCTTACTTGTTTTTCTCTAGTTCTCATTTGCCACTTTCTTAAACCCTTCACATCACACATTATATCCACAGCCTTTAACAGTTCACTGCTGGGTATAGGCTGGTTTTAGCCTACAATACCATGCTGAGCATACAGGTTGTTGTAAGGTTTGTTTGATGTTTTCCTTCTCTTTGTGGTGATACAGTCCTTCGTATTTTGCTACCTTGGTCGCCGCTTACGTCACCCATAAGAAGAATAGGGTTGGTACCACAATCGGTCACCACAAGCTTATCTTAAACTCTTTACTTACAATATAATTATGATAACCAAAGATACTAAAAGTCTATGACCACAATGTAACGAATACTGTCATGTTACTTTTTGTAACAAAAATGTCATTGTTTTGTGCAAATTTATTGTGAAGTTGTTTTAGTTTATTGTTTATTTGGAATAAAAAATTTAACAGGTATGTAAATAATTTTGTATACTTCATTACTTATTCTGTTGTTTTCAATCATTTTGTGGAAATGAGGACTAATCATCCTCTCGAATTTTACCTTAGAAATCCTTTGGCAAACTGTTTTGTTCGATCATTGCTTCAGAACGTTCTTATTTAATATTTCAAATTGAACTTGGATTACAAATATAGGTAGTAGAGCCACGCTGATTTCAGCACGACTGGGCCGGCTCGACCGGGGCGGTACTACCCTCGCACAGAAGACCAACCTAAAATGGCAGTTTTGGTGCTGTCGTATTTCGTTGGTGAGTGCGAGACCGGAGGCCCTAAGATGCAGGGGTGACAGTTATCGCGGTAAGTGTGTGAGCAGTGGAATGCTCGTAGAGTCATGTTGAGGGTGACGTGGATCGAACCGTCGGCCAGGGAGACCCGTAGAAACGGTGGTGCCGCTGGCCGCCCGCGGCATAGAGAGGGGCCCAACCGCGGCTAACCACCCTGGGAGGCTGCCCCGTCAGGTCGCGCATAATCCACGGAGTGGCTCGTCGTGCCGGTTGGTGACCGGACGGTGGGACCAGGCGACCACTTCCGGGAGGGTACGGGGGCCCTTCCGTCCGGCGGTTCGGTCACCGTCATGCCTCACCCTTGTATGACGATACAGCATTCCGAGTCTCAGTATTACACTGCCGCGATGACTGTCATGCCTTTTACGCTCCCATTCCCCTCCTCCTATATCTTATCATGGCAGCACAGAGAAAGTACACAGGATGCACAGCGGCACTTCATTCTCCCACCAACCCGCTTTTTGAGGTGGAGTTCACAAACATCCGTGGACTCCATGCAAACCTCAACGCCGTCCACCAGCATCTTGAGACGGCACGGCCGGCCATGCTTTTTCTGTCGGAGACTCAAATACGCCGCCCTGCCGACACGACATATCTTCATTACCCCGGTTACGTGCTTGAGGAGTGCTTCCTCGCGAAGGCTGGGGTATGTCTTTTTGTCAGGGCGGATGTTTGTTGTCGCCGATTGCGCTGCCTTGAGGACCCATCCTTCTCCACCCTATGGCTCCACGTAGATATTGGCTGTACGAGCCGAATCTACGTATGCCTATACAGGTCCCACTCTGGAGACTCTGAGACAACTCGACTTTTTGAATATCTCAGTCAGGCAGCGGACAAAGCGCAGGAGCAGTTCCCGACCGCTGAACTGGTGTTTCTGGGAGACTTTAACGCCCATAATGAGTCCTGGTTGGGATCTTCCAGAACTGGCCACGCGGGTCGGACTGCCCATGCATTCGCTCTCACGCATGACCTCACCCAGCTGGTACTCCAGCCCACCAGGATACCAGACATATCGAGTCAAGCGCCTTCCTTGCTGGACCTACTGCTGACGAGCCACCCGGCGCGATACAGTGTATCGGTGCTCGCTCCTCTGGGATCCTCCGATCACTGCCTAGTTTCCACTACGGTGCCTCTTGCTGCCCCTCCACGACCAGTGGCAGCAAAAAGACGTTTATGGCACTACTCGTCAGCAGACTGGGATGGAATGCGGGATTATTTTGCATCCATCCCTTGGGCTCAACGCTGCTTCAAAGACAAAGATCTGTCCCAAAGTGCGGCCGCCGTGGCTGGCGAAATCACTGTCGGAATGGAATACTATATTCCCTACAGTGAGGTCGCCAGCCGGACTACCCGTCCCTGGTTCAATCGCGAGTGCGCCCATGCTGTTTCTCAAAAGCAATCGGCCCACCGCGCATGGACCAGGGCCCGCGCTAACGGCTCGCTTGACGTGGAACGACTAAAAGCAGCGTTTAACAAAGCCACTAGGGAATGCAAGAAGGCTTACAACAGAGCGGATGCCCGGCGCATCGCGCGGCTTGGTCAAGAACTCGCCGCATACCCTACGGGTAGCCGAAAGTTCTGGCGATTGGCTAAAGCCGTGCAGTCCAACTTCTGCCAGCCCACGCTACCACCGCTGAAATATCCTGACGGATCGCTGGCCCATCAGCCGCAGGAGAAAGCGAAACTGCTTGTTGATCTCTTTGCGGCTAACTCCCGAATCGATGACCACGGCAAGCACCCGCCTACGATTCCGACCTGCGACTCTACAATGCGGGATATTCGCATCCGGCTGAAAGATGTCCGTGCGGAGCTTCGGTCACTCGACGTCCGGAAAGCCAGTGGACCCGACGGTATCCCAGCGGTGGTTCTTAAGAACTGTGCACCAGAGTTGTCTCCGGTATTGACGCGTCTATATCGCCTGTCATATTCCTCGGGAGTCGTGCCGGAGGCTTGGAGAGAGGCAAATGTTCAACCTATCCCCAAAAAGGGCGACCGCTCTGACCCGACCAACTACCGTCCGATAGCCGTCACCTCCATTATCTGCAAAGTAATTGAGCGGATAATAAACAAACAACTGGTCCACTACCTAGAGGATCACTCCCTACTAAATGATCGACAGTATGGTTTTAGGCCGAACCGATCTACGGGTGATCTTCTAGCGTACGTCACACACCTTTGGGGTGAGGCTATTGACAGGCATGGGGAATCCTTGGCCATCAGCGTCGACATGGCCAAGGCCTTTGATAAGGTTTGGCACCATTCACTTCTCTCCAAGCTACCGGCTTTTGGTCTGCCTCCCAAACTCTGCAACTGGACTGCCGCATTTCTGCACCAGCGCCGCATCAGAGTCCTTTGCGACGGTGCGGCCTCCGATTTTCAGCCGATTAATGCCGGAGTGCCGCAGGGCTCTGTCCTGTCGCCCACACTGTTTCTTCTGCATATCAATGATATGTTAGCCCTTGGCAACATTCATTGCTATGCAGACGATAGCACAGTTCATGGGCGATATTTCGGACACCCTGCGGCTAAACTTGCAGACATCGAGGAAAAACGACAGGAGCTTGTCGTTGAGCTCGACCATGTCCTGGACCGCATTTTTCATTGGGGCTGTGAGAATCTGGTCGAGTTCAACGCCAAGAAAACACAGGTGTGCGCGTTCTCTGCCAAAAAGTCTCCATTCCTACCCCTTCCCACTTTTCAGAACACTCTAATGCCATTACAAGGTAGGCTCGATATACTGGGCATGGATATCTGTCGAGATCTCAACCCACGAGAATACGTTGAGAGCGTCACTAAAGCGGCCTCGCGAAAGCTAGGTGTTTTAAACAAGGTGAGACGGTTCTTCTCGCCCGGGCATCTGTGTCTTCTTTACAAGACCCAGGTTCGTCCGTGCGTGGAGTACTGTTCTCATCTTTGCGATGGTGCCGCACAGTACCTGTTTGACGCTCTCGACCGGTTGCAGCGACGAGCAATCCGCATTATAAACAGTCCCGAAGCCACCGAGTCTCTTGAGCCCCTGCAGTTGCGTAGAGATATCGCCTCTATGGCAGTACTCTATCGCCTGTATCACGGAGAGTGTTCTGAAGAGCTCTTCCAACTGGTCCCCCCCTCCCCCTTCCTCTACAGAACAACACGTGCCGGCCTTGGAAGTCACCGCTTCAGAGTGGTAGACATTCGATCTCGTACTCATCGCTTCGGTTCCTCCTTTCTGTGCCGAGCGGTCAAAGCCTGGAACTCACTTCCAGCGCACGTGTTTCCCTCCCACTATGATCCCGGGTCCTTTAAGCGGGGCGTAAAAAAGCATCTCACTAGGCGGCCATAGTGTGGGTCACCATGCTGCAATGTTCTTATTCACATTGAGGATGGTGACCACCACTCTAGGAATCTGCTCATGCTTTCCATCAGGCAGAGCAGAGTCATTTTGGCTCAGCCAAAATATAAAAAAAAAAAAAAAAAAAAAAAAAAAATCCCAAAAGTATGTATATTATTATCTTTTCGTTTTATGTTTTTTCCCTCTTCTGTACCTATTTAGAATCTATTCAGACTTTCAACAAGTAGGAACTAACTATTCTGTAATACACTATATATATACATACTACAGTATCCTGTGATCCTGTGTTATAATATTATCATTATCTACTAAGAAATAATTATTTAACGGCGGCCAGTCTCTACGGTGACCAGACAATTGCGCAGGAGATATTATAGACTATACTATAGAGCACGGGTGCACTCTTCGTTCCCTCACTGATGCGACAGCTATCTACCACGACCGGGGAGACACGTACACGTTTTACCTACAACTTTACGTGCTCTCCAAGGCATGGAGATAAAAATCAATATTTTAATTAATATAGATATATCATACAGATATAAAACTTTTGTATCTTATAATTACTATTCACTCTAACAGCTTTTATCGCATTTCCTATTTAAATGATGTTCTGATAAAGATCGATAGAAGTTATTGATCAGATGATCACAGATCTTTCTCCATAAATAACTCACGCAAAGGAGCATGATGATAGAAATTAGAATCTCTAATAACACGTCTACTATGCAAGCCGACATGCCCTGGAGCGTCCGTTATGTCAGCCATGGTGCACAATAGCACTGAAACCCTTTTAAATAAATAGCGACTCTTTACTCTATAAAATAAAGTGCAATTTGAATCGCACCGTGCTAATCACGTGTAGTCACACAATATTCACCAAGATTTTGAATATATTTCTATGGCGTAACTGAATGTATATAATTCTTTTGACGATATTGTTGATTGCATTTATTTACCTTTCCATTTTACAGGTGGCCTGAGCATTTATTACAGTTAAGTAATTTATATGATAACACGTGTCGCATAGTATCTGTAAGCACAGAGAAATAAACAAATTATTTATTCTTTATTCTCTGTTCAGTGCCTTTATAAGTGAGTACTGAACTAACGTAGGACGAGGCTCCCATACGTAGCCCACTGACAGTCCTACCCACAAAACAGAATATATTTTTGTTCTGTGGTCCAACCCATAGAACACAGAACTATTCTATTCACTATCCGTTATCCTGTGGTCCGATTGATTGACCGAAAAAGTGTCTTACAGTTTGGTATACTTAAACATTTAAATCTATATAAGATTTTGAATAAATAAATGGACAACATAGGTTCTTGTAGCTCTCTCAGTCTAAATGTCGTAAGTAACTTGTTACTTTATAGGACATAAGTCAGACTGATTCCTGGCTAGACCTTTCATTTTTAAACGATTAGATTTCGTTCATTTCACAACTATTTTAAGAATCACCGATAGATGTGTTTTATTTCTTCAAGTTTTTTTTTTTATTTTAGTTACAACTATAATAATATGAATAACATACTAATGCGTATTAATAAATGGCAGTCCATTTCCTATATATATATAGATATAAAGTTTCAGTCGTACGCGTAAATTGGAACGTTAACCAGAGTACCGACTATAAATTACTAATATGATAAACAATATTATAAAGCTACAAAAATACAAAGTTATTTGGGTATTGTTAGCACATTTCTATTTTGGGCATAAGCACACATGCATAATTGTGTTATGTATTTAAAAATAGACACAACTGACGTCACAATGTATTACTACAAATTACATTTATGTATTAGGTAATGATTTGTATCATGATACTAGATTTAAAGGCCGCTGTTATTAGCACTCGGTTTTCTAAATAAAAATGACAAATTCTGGGTATTTTTGTAGGTCATTTGATATGAATCTACATAAAACTGACTTGACTGCACAGTTGGCATAGTGGTTTGAATGGTCGGCACGCCGCTGTCTATACGCCAAGTATTGTTGGTTCAAATCTCACATGGGGCAACACTAAGTATGATCTGCAAATTGTTGTTCTAAAACTGGGTGTTTCTTTATATCCGTTTTAGGTATGTTTGTAAAGTCCCCCGCGACGACTTGATATATATTCCTAACGTAGGAGTTGTCGTTTTTATAACAATTTTAACAAAAATAAAACCGACTTCAAGGTTCGACTCGACTTCTCTTGGATGCCATCATCAGATATTAATGTCCATATCATGGTACCACTGTTGGGACATCTCCTTTCCATTAAAAAAAGAATCATCGAAATCGGTTCATAAACGACGAAGTTGTCCGCGATCACACAAAAATATATATATATACGGTCGAATTGAGAAACCTCCTCCTTTTTTTGAAGTCGGCTAAAAAAGAAAAATAAAGAATAAAAACTGGCTGTATCAGTTAAGATTTAACAAATTTAGCTCTAGGTCTTAGATAATGAGATATTTCGAAGGCTATAATAGCCTTACGTAATGAATAATAGTCCATCTATTACGAAAACATTTTATAGTAGTGTAGTAACAAATAAAATTGTTTTTTTTGGTCACCTAAGATAAGATCATTTTAATTCAACTGGTTTCTTGTTCTCTATGGTGTATATATATAAGGATAAACACCAAAAAATCTAAATTTACAAGTATAATTTTAACAAAAATAAAACCGACTTTAAAGTTCGACTCGATTTCTCTTGGATGCCATCATTAGATCTTAGTGTGGTACAACCTCATCATGGTACCACCGTTGGAATATCTCCTTCATATTATAAAAAGAATCATCATAATCGGTTTATAAACGTCGAAGTTATCCCCGAACACATCTATACAAATAAATAAAATTGGAGTGTCTGTTTGTAATATTAAAAAAACCTAGTAGTAGCTGATGATCCGGGGAGTAACTTAGGCTACTTTTTAGACTAACTTTGTCCCGCGGCGTTACTCGCGGTACAACATTAACCGCGGGTAACACCGTGGGGTTCAGCTAGTATAAAAATAAAATATATACGGTCGAATTGAGAACCTCCGCCTTCTTTGAAGTCGGTTAAAAACTAAAATCCGCCTCTTTTACCCGGACGATTCTTACAAATCTTGTAAGGCCTTTCATTAAAGATCAGTAGTTTAGATAGAACATACAAATATACATAAACCCATTATTTTGGTTTCGCCGTACTCTGGTAAAAATTACCCAAAAAGATGGATGAATTTATTTGACTTAGAAATAACAATATTTTTTCGTATTTTTTTTATGAATGGATTGCCAAAATGACTCTACTCTGCCTGATGGAAAGCATAAGCAGAGTCCAAGAGTGGTGGTCACCATACTCATTGCTCGTACAGACAATGCAACAATACAGCATGGTGACCCACACTATGGCGGCCTAGTGATGCTTCTGCATCATTGGGCCTCCTATTGAATTATTCTAAATAGTTTTTATATGAAACTCGAACAAAAGACAAAATACTTAACTGATAAAGAAGACCTTAAACTTTATCACCTTAAGCATTAAAAAAGAAAGAAAATATACAGCTAATGCAACAAGTTAAACATAGGTACTTTAAAAAATACAGACATTAACTCACGGTCAAACAACACGTTGAAACTCACGTGTTATACACATTTACAACATAAACACATTTTATACATGTGTATAATGTGTGGATAATACATAAGTTACGTTGTCTAACTGATTATACAACCGCTGTCAATAACTTAGTGACCCTGTCATAGATCTTATTAATAGAGTATTCAGTGTTGCCAGACTGTAAATGGAGTTTATTTACCTATTGTAGACTGTTTGGCGGCTAAAACATCCACATAAAGTCTATGGCAAGTGTCATTTTCATATTCAGAACCCTTTTTTCCAATTTGAAACTGAGGAAGTTGGGAAAAGCAATGTTTAACTTTAAAAATGTAGTGGTTTATTTATTTGAGCAGATAACTGCTTGACGATAACTCTCCTTGGTGTATAAACGTTTTTTTAGATTTGAGTGAAAAACGTAGAGGACGAAAGAACCAGGTTAAAGGATTTCGGAAAGCTCATATACACCATATAAAATTAGTACACGATTTGTTTAAAAGCTTTTGCTAAGGTTTAGTTTTAGATGCTGAGGCTACTGTATTCGCAGCATTAATATTGTTCACTAGTTCAATTCCCAGGTCGGACAAAGAGCCTTAGTGAAGTTCAAGTTGTGTTAAATTATTCTTTAGAAAACAATTACCTTATTCATTTTATGTATTCTTAATATGGACACCTACCCTTACAAAAATAATATAGATTTTAATAAAGTAAATTTTAGCGATATTTTTTTAATCGTACTGCGTCCATTGCTGCTGTGTTCAAATTATTATTTATTAATTAACACATTTACACAAATAAGTGAAAATTATTCAGAACGTTTAAATATTTATAAATTAATAATTACTTATTTATAGATAATAATTACATAATACTAAAAAAGAAAATCAAATATTAAAAGTTCCTGAAACATTTCCTGGTATAACTGAGCTCGAATTTCTCCTACCGATTTTTTTCTTTTTTATTAAATTTAAAAATCAACGAAAATTTTCACCATAGAGCTAATTTTTATTTCTAAAAGAAACTCACCGCAACAGCTAACACAGCAAAACGTAGCATTTTCAAATGTCGAATTTCGTTGGCCTGCACTATAACTATTCTCACTTATTCAAATATACAGAGGCATCGCGCTCCGGCGCATACCTATATACCGTCGCAGCCTCCTATGACGTCACGCTCCCCCGCGCCCCGCCAAACCTGCTTTAAGACCCATCTTCGCGACATTTGACCTTCGTTTCACGTACATTGATGATTTTATGCGTAGAATCTTTCGTTTTTTTAAACCATCGATGTATGAATAATTGAGGCTAGGAAGGGTTGTTATAGTTAAATTAACCAAGATGTAGCTATACCAAAAGAATTGGTAATTCTGTTTTTGTTTTATTTCATTGGCAAGAGTATATATTTTGGCGTGTCTTAGTAGCCATTTGTCAAAGGATATTACCTACAATCGTATTAGTCAATCATAGTAAATATTATGTAACTTAGTAATTTATTATCGTGATCATTTACTAAAAATAGGAAACTTACCATTCTACTTCAAACGTAAGTGTAAACATAATTAAAACTAAGTAGTTAAATTTCGTCAGCCTGGATGGACTATAAATGAACAGGGAAAAAATGAAATTGTGAAAAACCTGTTTCAGTTTTGTTATAAAAAAATACTGGGTATTTCTACTTAGTTAAATTTCATTTTAAGTTTTGAGTCTGTATAAAGTATCTACGAAAGGCAAAGGAAAATTAGACAGTGAAATGAAGGCCTCTCTTTCTAATCCAGAAGAAGAAAGGCCTAAGTTCATTAGTGCACGAGGTGGTTTACAACTATTGAACATTGGTAGTGAGTAAACATACCTAAGGTGTGTAAGGGCTGATATGCTCAATTTTTTCATTCATAAATTATATTAGTACTATCTCTTACCCGGGGCCCCACCCGCATGTATGTCGATTATCGCGGTAAATAGTAGCCTATGTGTTATTCTAATATATAAAGCACATGACAGTAAAATTTCACCTAAATCCGTTTAGTATTTTTTGCTTGAAAGTGTAACAAACATCTATACGTCCTTACTAACCTACGCATTTAGAATATTAGTAGGATATATAATTAATCACTCCTGCGTCCTAAAGAACAGACAATAACATTTATGTTACGTATTTGTCTTATATGTAACATAGAGATACTTTTCCCTAAGAAGAATATATGGTGTAGAGACAGAACTGTACTAGTACTCATAAGATGATGCAGAAGCATTTCAACGGAACACCATAGTGTGGTTCACCATTCTGGTGTTTTATTGTCTGTATTCATAATGAGTATGGTGACCACCACTCTTGGATCCTGCTCATGCTTTTCATCAGGCAGAGAAGAGTCAATTTATTGAATACTTTTCTTTTTTTATATGTATAAAAAGAAAAAGGAAGGCAGAAAGACGCTGTAGTGACAAGGATTGAAACATCTGTGTGAATTTCAACTGTTCAGCTACAGCTATGAGATGCAGCCTGGCGACAGATAACGAACGGACTCACAGACGGATAGTGGAGAACCCTATTACGGGTCTCATTCTTTCCTTTGGGTACGGAATCCAAAAAGGTGCGAGTGAAAAGTACATGTAATCGATGAGCATGTATGCGGCGGTTTATGAATGTGGATGAAGCATAAGAGAGGTATCAGGACCGTTAGAAGTGGAAATCGATTGAACAGATAATAATCTCGTCGGGGGACCTCCAAACTCCCCTAGCTACGACCATAGACGAACCATAGTTACACCAGTGTGCCAATGTAGTGTGGCGACGTTTTATTTATTACTAGCCGACCCACGCAACCTCGTTTGTTTCTCCTATTTCCCGTAGCGTAAGTTTTCAAGGTAGTAGAGCCACGCTGATTTCAGCACTGTTGGGCCGGCTCGACCGGGGCGGTACTACCCTCGCACAGAAAATCAACGTAAAATGACAGCGATCATGCTGTCGTGTTTCGTTGGTGAGTGCGAGACCGGAGGCCCAATGATGCGAAAGCATCACTAGCCCGCCATGGTGTGGGTCACCATGCTGCATTATTGCATTGTCTGCGTTCGCAGTATGGTGACCATCACTCTTGGATTCTGCTTAAGCTTTCCATCAGGCAGAGCAGAGTCATTATGGCAAGGTCAAACATAAAAAAAAAAAAAAAAAAAAAAAGCGTGATAATTTTCCCCCGTTTTTGTAACATTCTTCATTCTTGCTCCGCTCCTGTAGGTCCTGATGATGTATATGCTATATATATGCTATATGATCCTGCGTGATGATATATAGCCTTTAATCTTTCTCGATAAATGGGCTATCTAACACTGAAAGAATTTTTCAAATCGGACCAGCGGTTCCTGAGATTAGCGTGTTCAAACAAAGAAACAAACTCTTTAGCTTTATATATTAGTATAGATAACAAACCAATACATGCATTTTCATTCAAAATGCTGTTATGTTAAAGTTTGTTCAACCAATTTGTAGACATGACTCCATTTGCGTAAGCAATGTCAATATCACTTATAGATTCTTACGTCACCTTACTCTATATGATAAGATTTAGTCAGACACTAAAAAAGGTATTAACCCTAAGTAAAATTGGAAATAGGTGAAGAATATGATTGTGGGCTAGAATATAGATTTATTAGGTAGCAGAGTCACGCTGATTTGAGCACGAGCCGGGGTGGTACAGTCAGCATCATAATCATTTGTGCTTTCGGGCTGCTCAAAATTATGTAAAAACCATCAATTCAATTTTATATTGGCAGACATGGTACTCAAATTGTTGTACGCATTCAAAGTGGTCAAAATTATATTGACTATCACTTGTCAATATTGTGTCGGCTGACAGAGTGTTTATATTTATGTTATCAAATAGGTTTTACGTTGATCTTCTGTGCAAGGGTAGTACCGCCCCGGTCGAGCCGGCCCATCCGTGCTAAAACCAGCGTGGCTCTACTACCTTCTAATTTTATCTCCCAGGTTTAAATAAATGTTGCTATTAGCTCTTCCTAATATGACTCGATGTCTACCCAATAAAACAAAACCCGTGGTTACCGCAAACCCTACTTGAATACCAGTCTTACATATTCTTTTTTATTGAAAACTATTATCATTATTACCATCAATTCATAATAAAACTCCCTTTGTTCGCAATTTCCTTGTACCTTATATTGTCCGTGAGTGTAATTATCATTTAAATTTCTTTGTTTTTTAACATAAATCAATTATTGACTGTCACAACCCCTTAAAATAGCCGTAGTAAAGAAGAAAACGACTTTAAAACAGTGTTTCTCAAATATTTTATTTTTCTTAATTGTGTTTTGTTTATATACCGTGGGAGGGCCACGCTTCGGCATGCATGGCCTGACCCGACCGTAGACTACGGCCTCACAGGAAACCGATGTGAAACAGAGCCGGTATCCTCACTCACTCGGTGAAACATAGCGTTACACCGAGTGAGTGAGGATACCGGAGGCCCATACCACAACCCCTCCCCCATGCCCCTTCTCATCCCCCAAAGGTCGTCAACGGACTTGTGACGCCTCTGGTGTTGCGGGTGTCTATGGGCGGCTCTAATCGCTTACTATCCGGAAATACGTCTGCTCAATTGCTTCCTACTACCACGAAAAAAAATGTATTTGTGTTACCACTATTGGTGTACGTTGGTAATAATAAAGGTGATAAACCATACTATTTGAATTGCATTATTGCAAATATAATTTCTAAATTTAGTATCATTCTCTTACTCTATAAACAGCTACACAAAACTTTGAGCACCTTAATATCCGGGTAGTTACAACATCACCGTTTTGTAAAATTATAGCCAGAATATTTCTTGTTAAAGGGAGTGTCCATCGGTTATTTAATATGAAGCTGCTTTTTAATGGGCACTTGTTTTTGTACAATAAAATGCATTCGTGTGAATATCTTACATATATTATGCATTCCTTTATGATCATTCACAGTGCTCTTCTGCTTGTATTTTTTAGAAAATCTTCAAATACACTCACGCAATCTTCCCAAATACCATGTAAATCTTACTACGTAAGTTAAAGCAAATCTTCTCTTTTGTTGAGGGGCTGGAAAATCCTTTCGGATCTCCGGCTCCTCGGTAGCTAGAGAAGCCAGGTCGCCATGTGGTGATTCCACTAAAAACCACCCCGACGGCCGGGCCCAGGCGCCCTACTCTAAGGAGCACCCGGAACATTTTATTTCCTTAGCCCCCCAGGATCGACACCTACCCAGACTCTATCTTGGGTGAAGCCTGGGCTTCCCTCTGCCTATCGACCTAATCGTTATATGTTGCTACTCCCTGGTAGCATGCGGTCCTGTCGACGACTATTTCGCATCATAACAAAATTCCGTTAAAACTATTTCACATGTTGAGGCTTCCTAACTTCCTGACTAACTCCATGCCTCTTAATATTTTAAGCTTCCTTCTTTAATACTTAAGATTTTGTCAATCAATTATTCCGAGATATAAGTAGCATATGTGTTACTTCAGATTATTTATTATCTGTTCATACTATTACTGTTCCAATAACAGTCATTCTGGCATGATTGAGTAACAATCGTCAATCCATTTTCAAACGCATTTTTTTTATTGTTTCTCAAGGCAACTAATCATCATTTAGGTAGTAATACAGATAAAAAAAATAATTAGATACCTACGTTGTAAGAAATCCAGAAAACAAATCAAAGAAGATCCATAACTATAACGTAGTAGACCAATAAAATCAAATCTTCATCGAGTGAAAAATTTGCATCATATAACTCCCATATCTTATAATAATGCATTTATTTTGACGATTTGATATCTATATGGTATACTTAAACCAGATTTATCGAAAAATTTATTTCTTTAAGTGAATTCCGTTCACATTTTATCTGGTTAATATATTAACATGTGTTACGCAGAAAAAGGTTGCGTTATCGGCTTAATTTGTAATTGAGTGATCATATATATTATTATGTATATATGTACTGTAATGTATATTATCTTCTTTCAACCTTTAAGGTAATTATTTAAAGTTTTGTGAGCAGTAATAAGATACCCGAAGGATGGTCTGCATTTATTTGCTACGCGAAAACTGAATTTAAAAAAAGACGAAAGTCATATTTTCTAAGTTTTTCAGTTTATTCATTGCAAACTGAATATAAGTCTAGCAGAGAACTGCTAAAGATATTTGATATGAAACATAACTTATATATTTAGAGTTTAAAATTCAACGATCAACATAACCTTTTTACTACAGTGATCGCTTAAACTTAATATAATGTGAGTGTTTTTATTGTTATCTATGTGTATAATCAAAATGAAGTTAAACACAAAATATTTATTCCAGCCGTAGACTATTAAAGATGATGATAACATATATGTAAGATTAATAATTGTCAAACTGTTCATAAAAATCACCAATCGCAATGTAGGTATATTAAAATCTGTTTCATATGAAACTAGCGACCCGGCCCGGCATCCCTTGGCGCGCGGCGGCAGTCACTGATTTTTTTGTCCCTCCCTCCTGTCCTCCCAAAATGTCATAAGCAGAATCCAAGAGTGGTGATCACCATATTAATTGCAAATGCAGACCATGCAGCATGGTGACCCACACCATGGCGGCCTAGTGATGCTTCTGCATCATTGGGTCTCCGGTCGCATTCACCAACGAAACACGAACAGCATGAACGCTATCATTTTAAGCTGATTTTCTGTACGAGGGTAGTACCGCCCCGGTCGAGCCAGCCCGTTCGTACTGAAATCAGCGTGGCTCTACTACCTTGATAACTAACTACCTTAATTTATCTACATTACTGTATTACACATATGAACCTTCCTTTTGAATCATTCTATCTATTGCTATAAGCTGCATTATGAGTAGTTTAAAAGATCTAAGCGAAAAGACAGCGGAAACCACTTCATTTTATACTATGTCAAGATATATTTTCTAGATCTATTTATATCAGATTACTTTTGACAGTGACAAAAATGACATAAGTTATACAAATGTCAATTTTATGTTAAAATAGACACAGGATCATTGTCCTCGCTACAAATTATACAATATGTTCTGGGCACTATTGTCATTAGAAATGTCGTTTGGTGTGGCGAATTTAAAAATGGCCGACCACCTGCGGTCACCGATAGATCTTATTTAAATTTAAAGAAGTTTTTAATATCAAGTATTTTTTATTGGACAAGAATAGGACAAAAAGTTTGTATTAAAATAGTAATTCAATCGGATTTGCAGTTTTGTCGGTTGGCAACTTTTTTTTACCTATTTGTTATTTTTTTTATGAAATAGGTGGCAAACGAGCAGACGTATCGCCTGATGATAAGCGATTACCGCCGCCCATGGACACCCGCAACACCAGAGGCGTCACAAGTGCGTTGCTGGCCTTTTAAAAAGGAATACTCTATTTTCTTGAAGGTTTGAAGGTCGTATTGGTTCGGAAATACCGCAGGCGACATTTCATTCCACAGTTGTGTTGTGCTATACAAACCTACCCTTGAATATTTGACTATGGTATCAGCTATACAGTTAAAATTGTAAAAAAAAAAACAAACAAACAATAAGGCAATTTAAATAGAGATCAAATGGGCTAATCTAGTATTTTTTTAAAAACAACTCCCGCACTATTTTACAAAATCGTACCCACAACACTCTCGCAGTACAAACCAAACGGCGAGGTGAGCGCTTAAATCACTGCGCCATTCTGTATTCAAACAATTTTGTAGCAAAACCAGTTACATAAGACGGCGCTTTATGTGAATACGCCTTACTTTAATATAGATGAACCGAGGTGTCAATCGGACAAAAACGTTTCAGCAAAAATTTTAATATAATGTAAATCTATACCAATATGTAAAAAGCTGAAGAGTTTGTTTGTTTACTTGAAAGCGCTAATCTCCGGTAATGGTAATCTCGTACTGTACTGGTACGATTTGAAAAATTATTTCAGTGTTAGATAACCCATTTATCGAGGAAGGTTATGGGATATATATCACCATGCTAAAACTAATAGGAGCGGAGCACCATTGACGAATGTCTCAAAATCGGAGGAAATTTATCGCGCTACGGGCAATGGGAGACGCAAACGACGTTGCGTGGGCAGGTTGTACTTAGCAAATATTCATTAATTAATAGATAACAACACACAATTCATCACACCAAAAATATTTTTATGTAAAATGTTGCCAAGATGACTGCACATGGCTTACTCTGTGAAAAAGATATCAGATCTCATGTAGAGCCAAGCTTCTGTATCTCCACGCTCTAACTCTACCAACCCTAATTTCACAAACTCTGCAGCTTAGTAAAAATGTATGGCTTCCCCGTTTAGCCACCGTTACAAAGGCGAAACGAGAGCCTTTTGTGTTTGCAAATATGTTTGTTAATTAGTTTCTGTAGTAACAAAACAGCCAAGCCATACATTTTTAGTGAGACATGCCCCCGGATGCACCACAGTCTGATGTCAAGCTTCGTAGAGCCTATGCTATAAGAACCAGACTGATAAAGTGTTGATGCAAATATTTAAGTTTATGTATCTAAATCTAAATATTAAGACGTGGAGCAAAAACTTTGTAGGTAGCTCTTTATACAAAAATTATGCAAATGGAGGAGTATGAAAATAGACACAATTAATGTTAACATGGAGATGAAGTGCAAAAATCTAAAACAATTAAAATTGATTTTAATTTTTTTTTTTTATATAAAATACAAGAACTGTTTATTACATTGATATTCATTTTTACTAAATACAAAATTCAAAAACCCGGGTATACCCGCGCCTATAGATGTTTCACATCAAAAATTGCAATGCACAATAGTACAGTGGCGAAACGTCGCCACGGCAGTTCTCGCCACGCCAAAAATCAGGTTTACCCCTCGCCTATAGATTTTTCACATCATAAATATATGGTAATTAGTATAGGTTTGATTTACAAGTCTCCAGTAACAAAGTGAATTATTTTATTTACTTAAATATTAGTGACCCAATAGGTCACGCAGGAAACCGTATCTAGTATTCGCATGCCTCATTGGAATAGGTCAAGGTGTGACCGTAGTTATCATTCATCTAATAGTGAGTTACAACTCTGTGTAAACACACTGAGTAACGCAAATTTATTGGCCGGAATTCACGGAATCGGATGTGTGATGCGTAATCAAATATCAATGTCACTTAAGAACATTAGCACGGATAAGAGAATGAATAAATTCTACCTTAAAATATGTTCTGCCGGTTGTCGCGTGGTTAAGGATTAAGAATACGAATTGTCATCATCCCTAGTGTTCCCGTATATTTGACTAGCTTTTACACGCGGCTTCGCTAACGCAGACTTTCATCCCCTGATTTATCCCCTTAAGGGTGGAGTTTCTTTCTCTTTCCTTTCTTAGTACTCACTTACGTTACATAAAGAATCTACATGCAAAATTTTAGGATTCTAGGTTTAGCGGTTTGGGCTGTGCGTTGATCTATGGGTATGTCAGTCAGTCACCTTCCTCTTTTATATATGTAGATAAGAGCTGACTCAGAGCGTTTCACATTATCTGATCCGATATCGGTGTCGGACGCCGATACCATATCGGAGGAAGTAAAATCTATACTAATATATAAAGCTGAAGAGTTTGTTTGTTTGTTTGAACACGCTAATCTCAGGAACAACTGGTCCGATTTGAAAAATTCTTTCAGTGTAAGATAGCCCATTTATCGAGGAAGGCTATAGGCTATATATCATCACGCTAAGACAAATAGGAGAGGAGCACCAATGAAAAATATTTCAAAAACGGGGGAAAATTATCACGCGACGGGCAATAGGAGACGCAAACGAGGTTACGTGGGTCTACTAGTGTATGTATAAGTCGACTCCGATATCCGATATCAGGCCGGATAACATGAAAGACAGATACATATTTCATACATCTAACTTCCTCCGGTATCGTATCGGCACCCGACACCGATATCGGATCGGATAATGTGAAAACGTTCTAAGGGTTAGAGGCGACAGACAGAGTGACGGCGAAGAGACTATTTCAGTAACAATTTAAATTGAGAACATTTAACAAAAAAACAAGATTTACATACTAGTGAGGTATATATGTATAATAATATAATAATATATAATATAATATTTATTTCCAATAAATGACATACAAGTGGTATACTGTACACTAAAGATCACACATCGACATCCGCTGTGCAATTAATTAAAAAGTTTGTAGACACTGGCACTCATGGTAAGAGTTAACTTGTGTTATGAGAATATATATATATATAGCTACCTATCATTGAAAGTCCTGTCAAAATCGGTACAGCCGTTCCAGAGATTACCCGGAACAAACAGACAGACAGACAGACAATTTTTTTTTAACTACCGTTGTGGTGTACGTACCGTGTATACATACATATGCACTTAGTAAAAAGCGGTTATTTTAATATTACAAACAGACACAGTTTATTTATTTGTATAGAAATCTCTTTGTACTTTACCCACGCAACCCCGTTTGCGTCTCTTATTGCCCGTAGCGTGATAATTTTCCCCCGTTTTTGAAACATTTTTCATTGGTGCTCCGCTCCTATTGGTCTTAGCGTGATGATATATAGCCTTCCTCGATAAATGGGCTATCTAACACTGAAAGAATTTTTCAAATCGGAGCAGCGGTTCCTAAGATTACCGTGTTCAAACAAACAAACAAACAAACTCTTCAGCTTTATATATTAGTATAGATAACAGCTCTGTACCATTGTGCGACAATTTTTTTCGTAGACAACTACCAAAGTTCAAGGTTGTACTTTGAAATATCACCGATGTGTCATTTTTTATGTCTGTTTTGGTAGGTATGCCTTTTTTACGACAGCGCACACAAACGTGCATACAGCGGATACTCTAAGTTATTATATTTTACACTAGCTGTACCCTGACACATTGCACTGTAGCGCATTGTAGTTGTATTATAGAGCAGCGAGTAGTTTTAAAGATCTAAAAAATATTAGTTAAATTAAAAAAAAATATATTAGGGAATTCCCTCAACAAACTTCCGTCTATGTCATCAGATTAATCACAGATTTCCATTGTGTTGAACTTTGTTTTAGAAAAACAGTAACAAATTCCAAAAAAAAATCATAAATGAAACTCAGTCGAGGTGCAATCACGGTTTTCAAATTCATGCCTTTGTTTTGTACCCATCGGATTTAAACTTCATAAAATTCAAAGCAGGTAGATTTCAGAAAAAGAATGATCAAAATTCAGTTAGTAAAACGTGTGTTTAAACCTTAAAAAGGTAAAGATTCAACTTGTGAACTTTTTTCTTGATTTAGAGGTTTTATAAATAAGATTGAAAAAAAATGACTGATAATTTTCTTAAACAAGTTACTGAACGTTCAATTTATGATAATTTTTAAAACAGTCAGGAACATAATCCGTGAGTCACAAATAATATCCACATTATTTAAAATTGTATAATTGAATATTAAATTAATTGGTTCATCATCCTCAACCAATCGCCGTCCACTGCTGAACGTAGGTCTCTAAATTAATTGGTTACTCTCCACTATTTCTAAGTTTTTCTTCCTCATTTGTTACTTGACATTTAGTATTTGGTTAATAATACCTAAGTCAATTGGCTGGTTTCGTAGGTATACTTTTATCATACACCTGTTTGAATTATAATGTTCGCAAGTCAATATCAATTAAACGAAGCGAGTTTGCCCCTGTGACACTACATTTTTTTGTGAAAACCCGCACGGACTGTCAGTCATCATCGCGATAAGGCTAAATAACAAGATGTTGGAATTGAACCGACTTAAATTAAACGGAGCTCCGTCCTCAACTTGGTGACTGAGGTAGCTCAGAAAGGATTTCCCATAAAACTTGGCCGCGCCATCCGAAACGTCGTCTTTTTCTAATCAGCTCCTGAGAGTCGAGCACGTAGTCTTTTAGGCCAAAAATCGTATACATTCGCTGCCAGTTTCTAGGAGTTCTAGTTTGTCTTCCTTCCCGGTACGTTTTTTGCCAAGCAGCAGTTTCAACACTATCTCGTAAAAATTTAATGGTGGTCCCAATCGTTATTGGGCAACGCGATTGCAAATCTGAGTTAAACCAAGAATTGAAAATTTCATCATCAAAATAACACAATTCACACAACAGCCTAAATAGTCCTCTATAATAGGACATAGCCTTATGTTAAAAAGAAGATTATATAATTTTAATTAATAGATATTGCTGGTGATTCTCTTGTTATCATCACTTAACTAAAATTTATTAATGGATTAGATACTCTAATCTCATCCGCTTAGATTCTTTTTTTCGATATCCCACATCTCAGCTGTCACTGTGTTTAATTTTGTATCAAAATTACACACACACACACGTACACATTAATCAGAAATACATGCTTGTTTATTACTTGAAAAGGTAAAATTTACTTTGGCATAACCAGAATTAGTTAAATTACTCAACTTAGACCATATTTAGCTTTTGCTGTTCTCCTGTTGAACGTTTAAAACGTGTAATCTGTGACGTAAAATTTGACGTGTATTATAAACTTTTTAATTCTTATATATGTAGCTTTTTAATATTAATATTCCTTATGCTGTCTGTGTTACCCAAAACCGCCATGACAGTCTTCCGGCCAAAACCTCCCACGCTCTTCCTGTCACTTGACCACAGATTATTGATCTTATCTAATTCTACAACAGACACATCGCAATAAACTTAGCCGTCGTCTAAATATATGCCGACTAAATTAGAAGGTTATTTAGTCGATAGATCATTATTTCTTATAGTTTTTACATTTAGAGTTTTGTTTAGTTTTTTACTAATAAAAGCGTTTACCTCTGATCAATACCGACACGATCAGGGAAAGATAAGGCGCAGGGCCGACAGCTTTACGTGCTCTCAAGGGATTTCAGACCCCAACTTCCAAACTCCGAGCTGTTATTAAGTATATTATTTGTGTAATCATAAACTATGTTTTTGAAACTAAAGTTATACATGACTTACTTGACTTAAGGTCCTATGTCCTCTAGATGGGGCTGAGGGCGTCCACAGTGCATCCCTATCCCGATATGTCTTGAGCGCTTCAGACAAGTCAAAACGAGTCTTCGCTCAAGACAAAGTTATACATAAACAATTCAAATATAAACCAATATAAGTATCGAATTAATTTAGTGTAATATTTAATGATGAAGTTAGCACCGTTAAATTTGATCGCCGCGCCGCCGTCTTGATATCGCTATAAACGTCAAAACAAACATTACTCATTGTATTTCGTTGTAAATTTTGTGCACAACGAAAACCACTTTATTGCATCATGAAATGACGTGATATTTTTACGGATTTAAGTATTATTATTCATTATTCGGACAAATTATAAATGTCTTTTAAACAAACGGAACGCAAACTTGTAACGGATGTGTGAGTACCCAGGAAACATTAACTAGGTACAAGGCTTGTTTAACCATAGGTAGAGGAAGACAACGACAGCTGGTTACTCAGGCGTAAAAAAAAAATATTTTTTTCCTAATAAATTTTGATAAAGAATGTAGTCTCGGTGCGATTTTCGCCAAAATTGGAACCCGATCAGGAAGAGTTTTAAAACCTTATGGAAAATAAAATAATACCAATGTTGTGCTGTTTACGTACAAATATATATATATATCTAATTTACGACAAAGAAACTTAAGCCATTTACGTTTACTAATGTGACAGTAAAGTATCTACTCTAAAATACCTAAATAGATACTAATTTGTTTTTTAGACCTGCTAAAGGACTCTACTCTGCCGGAATAAAAGTATGAGTAGAATTAGAATCCAAGAGGCCACCATCCCAGTTACGAATTCCGACAATTCAGCATGGTGACTCACACTATGGGTCACAATTAATCAAATTACATCGTATTTTACACGCTTGTTTCAATAGGAAATAATTGTTTAATCTCTCTCTCAATTTAAGTGTCAAACCCTTATAGAGCAATCGCTGCTATTGTTTTCTGTAGTCTGTTTGATCCCTGAATAGGCCACTCTCCCACTTTCTCCTTCACTTGCATGTTCGTTGATCCAGGTCGTATCCCTTCTGCTATTATTCTAAAAAAGTTGTCGAGACTTATCAAATGTCCGACCATTTTGCGTCTTTTGTTCGCAATAACAGCATTAGGTTGGTCAATAATCCCGAAGAAACGAAGAAGTTTATAATACCGTTGTAACTTACTTTCAAACAAATTACTGTAACTAAAAACGGCGACCGAGGTTTGATAATATAATTTATTAGGGTCCCTTTGCAAAGCAGGTTTTGTGTTACAAAATTGCCTTAGTAAAAAAGCACTTGATTTATATATTAATGAAAGAAAAAAGAAATAAAAAACCTTATAAGGAAACGAGGCAATGAATAAATATATAGCATTTATAAAAATGTATTGGTTACACAATTGGGTAGGTAACTATAACTAATCTATCTACTCGATACGTAGTTTTAAAATAAAATCAAAACCAATTTCCTTATATTTCGTAAATCCCCTGAGGCTACGATGTATCTGGGTTCTCTATTGCGCCATTGACAATTAATTGTAGCTTTTAAATTGAGCAATGTTTAAACTTACAAATGATTTAGGTAGGTATAGTACGGTTTTTTATACAAAAAGTTCGAAAACCTGCTGGGAACGTAAAACTAGTAATACAGTAGGTATGAAAGAAATAATCTCAGTAGAATATGACAACTCCAAACTAAGAATAATGTTACTATTAACAATTATTTTTACGGGAATTAACGCGATCACTTATTAAAAGGTATTACATACCTCTGATTGCCTGATGTTTCGACCAGGTTGCACTGGCCGTGGTCACAGGCAGTATATATGTTCTGTGTCACAGGCTGACTGGCTCAGCGGCGCACGTCCTCCGTCGTTGAATCCGTGAAGCAGAAGGTTTTTCGTCCACCCGCACATTTTAGATTTTATTCATAAATTGGTTTCGCCCTATACCGTCACATACCACACTAATAGTGTCCCTATTCTGTAAGCAAACCGATGTGTTCCTATTCTGGTGTTTATCCGACTGCGCAGAAAAGCAAGGTGGTATGTTTTTCAATCCACGCTGTAGATAATTTAAATCCATCTTCACGATTGAAAGCTTTATGTTTTTTAATCTCAATCGCTTCACGTACAACTCTTGAGTAAAAGTGACGTTCGGTGGAAAGGACTTGTGTGCGGTGAAATTCAATCCAGTGATTGATGCCTGCATCGAGTGCATGTTCTGCAATCGCTGATTTGCTTGTCTGCCGGGTCTTCACAGCAGCAATATGTTCTTTGACTCTTTCAGCAATAGTCCGCTTCGTTTGGCCTATATACGAACTTCCGCAGCTGCAGTCTATTTTATAAACACCCGGGGTTTGTAGTTGCAATATATTCTTCGGTGTGCCGACGATGTTATGAACTTTTATGCCTGGTGTGTATACTGTCAGAATTGAGTATTTCTTTAACACAGACCCGATCTTATCCGTAACTCCCTTGACATAAGGCATATAGGCTGGTTGCCTGTTCACTTGTGGATACTTGCGTCTTATTTTTGGTTGCTTCCGTCCTCCATTCACTCGATATCCGTTACCTTTGAGTACCTCCTGAACATGTTCTAACTCCTATTGTAAATGTTCAGGGTCACAGAGATCGTAAGCTCTGTTTTTGGGTGAAGTCATAACTGATTGCAAGTGCCGGGGGTGATGATGAGACATGGCGTGTAGGTATCGATCCGTATAAGTAGGCTTACGGTATACAGTGTGACAAGGACCCATCTGATCTCACGGTTACTTCAACATCTAAGAAAGACAACGACCTATCTGTCTCCATTTCATAAGTCAGGCAAATCAGAGGTATGTAATACCTTTTAATAAGTGATCGCGTTAATTCCCGTTAAAATAATTGTTAATATATCATGGAACGCGTAAGTTTAAAAGTTAGAATAGTGTTACTATTTAGAATGCTGTAGTCTCAGACCACAAAATAAGTTTTATTTATGTGCCTTCTATCTAAGCTATATTAGCGCAAGGAAAGAGAGATACAATATTGTCTATTTAAATCACGTTATATATACTTTATATAATATATACTAGCAGCCCGTCCCGGCTTCGCACGGGGTAGACAATTATTTATTTTTGGAAATTTGGATATAAAAACAGTTTTTCACAAATATTTTTATTTATTAAAAAAATATTGTTTATTAATTATACATTAAAAAAAACCCCACAGTTGTATTTGTATGTAAGTCTATTTATGTTCAATTTCTTTGATGGTTTAATTGGCGGGCACTTAAATAAGTAATATTTACATAGGATATTATATACATTTTTACTATGTTTTTTTAAGTAATTGGAATAAAAGCAGAGTCGAATAAAATATATACAGTCTAAATTAAACGTTGACAACTTTTAACTAAAAATGTATCTACCTATACATCTAGGTATTTCAAAGAAATTTTTGTTCGTGTCAATAGAAACTTGCCTATCATTATTTAGTATTTTCCTTACAAAATTATTTTTTTTTGTTTGGTTTTGTTGTTTTGTGCTTTTTATTTTGGTTTTATATATTTTTTTGTGTTTGTTTTTGTTTTTTATTTTTTATTAAAAAAGGGTTTGTCATTAATCATTTTCATTCTTATTATTACTTAATAATTTACATTTTTAGTATTTTTTATTTTACAGGTTTACTTTTACATTATTTACAGATATAATATTAAGGTAGATTTACGTTTTTTACTTTTATATTTGTCAGTTTTTATCTTAAAGCTTCACTGTAAACTACGTTGGCAGTGGTATTTGTAGATGGCAACAAAATATATTGATTTTCAGGAGATCCCACTCGAGAAAGGGCAACATATAGTTGTCCATGAGAAAAGCATTCTTTTCTTAGGTCGATGCCAACCATCGAAAATGTTTGACCCTGGGACTTATTTATTGTGAGGGCAAATTATGTTTTTAGAGGAATCTGTAACCTCTTAAAAGATATAGGCAAGTCCGTAGGAATCATGGGGATCCACGGTATGTGGGCGAGCTGTACGGCCGCGGCCCCGGTGATTATAGTGGCTACTATGACGTTCTCCCGCAATTCCTTCACCAGAAGTCTCATGCCATTGCACATGCTGGGAGGGCATAGGTTCCTCAGCAGCATTACGGGAGTGCCTACCTTTAATTGTAGTTCGTGCTATCTTACAGACGTGCTATCTTACAGACGTGCACTCCTGTATTTCAGTGCCCCTCCACCCCGCCCACCGCGATGCCCGGCGCGCTTTTCAGACTGCATCGCAAACACCGTTGTTTCACCACGGCGCTATGGCGGTTTTGTTTACTGTTTGAATTTTTTAATTCGTAATATCTTTTGAATGGAAAGTCTAATATAAATGATTTAAAAACTATTTTATAGGTAGTTAAATGGTCTTGACCATAAAATAATTTATTTGGATAAGGATTAATATAAACACATAAATAGCATGGTTTGGATTTGGTTAGCATTTTCATTAATGTTTAAAATGAAAAAAGTTGTTGTAGTGACATAACTACAATAGTTGGACATATGCTACCGCGGAGTTTTTTGTAGACATTATGATGTTCTTCAATATTGTTATACATTATTTTGTTCTATCGCTAATAGTTTCGGCAGCGCATTCGACGAAAGACATTTTAAGACTCATTTTTCTACACCTTCGGTTACATTGTTCAAATTTTACCAAGGATCGGTAATTTTTTTCAAAATGAAATGTAGCCTATGTCAAATTGGAAGAATGTAGCATTCTATTGGTGAAAAAATTTTTTAAATCGGCCCAGTACTTTTTGAGCCTATTCATTACAAACATACAAACATACAAAAATAGGTACAAATCTTTCCTCTTTATAATATTAGTGTAGATAAAGGAGAAATCGCGAAAAAACTGTTTTAAGCCGCCATTTTTAGGGTTCCGTGCCAAAGACAAAAAACGTAACCCTTGTAGATTCGTCATGTCTGTCTGTCTGTCCGTCCGTATGTCACAGACACTTTTTTTAATTTAGCGGCGCGAGCGGTGGAGGTGCTAAGTGGCAAAGTAGAAATTCGCAAAGGGCACATCAATATCTGTAAAATTACTCATTTTCAGAACTGTCGGAAAACTTTCCAGCTATCCTCCTATTTTTGCACCAAATGAGTGTACTATATGAGCAAGATCAATATTTCTAAAAAGGAATTTAAAAGGAATTCTAGAAATAAATTCTAGAAATGGAAATATTTAATGATTAATATTTGCTAAAAGTATTGTGTAATTGCACAGATATACATATTATATTTCATTATTTTGTACTGATTTATCACTCAAATTTCCAAATTACGTTCAAAGTCCTAACTAAAGTGTTGTGCACCTTTACACTCATTTCCGCAATGCCTCTGGCATTAAGTCCGCAATTATATATTTTGTGCCTAAAGTTATTAGAAATATATCCTGCGTCACAAGTGACTTGACATTCTTAATATAATATTAATGGTATGAGAAAAAAAGAACACCCTGACACAGAAAAACAATTTGTCTACCTCACAAAGTGTATGTGGTAATCGAACCTACAATACTAAGCACAGCAGGAAGCACCGCGGCGAGGTGACCGATAAAACGAATGCGCCATCGTTGCAGTCAAATATCCCCAGTTGCGTCTTTATTGACTCATCCTATAAAAATGAAAATCCCAAGATGTGGCATCCTACAAACTTTTGATATCTTAAGTTCCAAGTAACGTTGGTGTGTAAAAAAAAATACTCCCCATTTTCCTCGTATTTCAAGACTTATGCGTTCATGAATGAGTTGGTGTGATAACTCTAGCCTTTTTAAGATGCACAAGGCTTCATTACTTTATTACATTTGTCCCACTTATTAAAATATTATTGCTTTATATGTACTTAAAAAAGACGTCAGTCTAATGTCAAATAGAACTAGTTAAATATATCAGAGCTAAGTTAGTTAAAGGTAGTTAAATATAGAGAGTTAAATATATGAGAACGTGATAACCGAGCCGAAAATCCTTTGAAAAGTTAACTTTTTTCCAGGCACTCTTCAAAATGGGGTCATCACATTCAATTCGTTCAACTCACTTCCAACGTCCAACCAAGGATGCAAACGTACAGAATATTGCAGAAGAAGAATTTGATGACCAGCGCAGTATCAGCATCACCAACAAAATGGTATGGTCCATAAATTGTTAAGGCGTCATTCTATGAGGCGTCGTGAGTGAGGATACCGGAGGCTCATAACCCAAACCCCCTCCCCCTATCTACCCTCCCCATCCCCCAAAGGTGACGCTTCTGGTGTTCCGGGTATCCATGGGCGGCGGCAATCGCTTACCATCAGGCGATACGTCTGCTCGTTTGCCGGCTTATTCCATAAAAAAAAAGTTATTTTGATTTAATAAACCACTACTGGATCTCAACATACAGGTTTTAAAATACAAAGTGATAACTGCAAATAGTTTTGTGGCCATGAGTTGTTGGAGGCTCAAGAAAAAAGATTACTTAAGAAACTTAGCACTAAAAAAACTACCCAAAACTTTCCCCAAGGATGTTGATTTCAAACAGTTCATTCGTCCTAAGAGAAAGCACCCAAAATTAGGACATGGAAACAATTATATACACACTATAACCTATTTCTTATTTAAAGATTGAATTTATAAAATATATGAATGGCAACCCTAACACAGTAACGATGAAGCGCAATATACTAAATCACACATAAAAAAATGTTGAGATGATGCAGATACGCAGGTTTACTCTGCTTCCGCTAACCAGACATATGCGCTTGTGTGTGTAGATCTGTAAAATGATGACAATATGTAGGTATATACTAATTCCTAATACAAATAAATATCGTATACTTAAAGATTAAATATACCACAATAAGTTTTAAATCATATTGACACAATTGATTCTTACTCGATATTGAATATTTCTAATTTCGGTCAAATGGACGTCGCGACTGCATGCTGTGGGTGACTTTTGAACGTCACTTTAATAAAAAATAAATATGAGATGTCTGCTATTTATTTATTTATACTCCTGCATTACAATTATTTACGTTTATAAGAGAACTTATGGAGTCACATTATACAACTGAAATGCTAGTACTAGTATTTACAATGATAATAGTCTTTGCAACTGCAAATTACGTCAAACGTCATCTAAATAGAACTTTTAAGCTAGCCAAATACGTAATCTTATATAAATAGATACATAAAGAAATAAATTCCATGTTATACAATATCAAAAGATCTTAATTGTTCACTTCATTTTTTTATTTATTTTTATTTGGACAATCAACAAGAACATACGCCTTAAAAGCTAAAAGGCACATAACAGTAATATACAATCAATGGCGCTGCCTTAATTACAGGTTGCCACGGAAAGCAAAATTATGTAAAAACAAACATTATCTTTAAAAGTTGCCTAAAACTTTTCCTTATCGTTGATAGTAACTTAGTAAGAAAGAAATTAATGATGATGTTTCTAATATCATTCACATTTAGGTTGAAAGACTTGTGGAAGATGCTACACTAGCAGGGGGCGCAGCTCCTGTGGCTCCACCACCTAAACCAAAAGTAGAGTACAGAGACAAGATATACTCGGAGAAATTGAAGTGTATGGACGACAATCATTCTGAGAGATGCAGGTATTTAGAAGTTCTGAATTCGAAATGTAGTAAATTAAATTCGGCTGATTGCTACTATTTATACCTACTATAAATAGAATTTCGTCAATACTGTAACCCAAACCATTTATCAAAAACTTTTTTGTAAAACCAGACAAGGGTCTAGATTTAAGTCATAAGAGTAGGTAAGGTAGGATAAAAATATTTTAGATTATTGAAATATATACATAAATTAATGCTCAAATCAAAAGTATTCGTTTGCTTAATCTATTTACATATAAAAGAGGAAGGTGACTGACGACTGACTGACATAGCCAGAGATCAACGCACAGCCCAAACCACTGAACCTAGAATCTTGAAATTTTATATGTAGGTTCTTTATATAACATAAGTAAGCACTAAGAAAGGAATTTTTGAAATTCTACCCCTAAGGGGGTAAATCAGGGGATGAAAATTTGCGTTAGTGAAGCCGCGTGCAAAAGCTAGTTTATTATATTATTTTATATTTCAAACGTGCTAAAGCGATGATATTTTCTAGAAAATGAAATTCTATTTTCTTCTCCTTGAAATCCTTAGTTTTATAATTGAAACTTATCAAACAAATAAAATCTAGGCATTAACATTTTACTTCCTCTGCTTTTTACTATTTGTTATAATCTATACTTATAAAATAATAAGTCCTGACTGACTGACTGACTGATTCATCATCGCCGAGCGTAAACTACGATAGTTAGGGCTATGAAATTTGGTAATTAGGATCCTTTTATTGAGTAGACACGCACTAAGAAAGGAATTTTGGAATTTCTACCCCTAAGGGGGTGAAATAGGGGTTGAAAGTTTGTATGAAAGTCCGTCATTTTTTAAGTTAGAAACCTGAAACTTTACTTTTGGGCTGCTGATCAAAAATGAGTAAACACGTATTTCAGCGTTTTTGAATATTAAACCCCTAAGGGGTGAAATAGGGGTTGACATTTCGTACATAGGTTAGTCTGTAAGTCCGTCATTTTTGAAGTCTGAAACATGAAACTTTATTTATGTGTTACTGATTTAAAAAGAGTCGAGACGTATTTGAGTGTTTCTGGATATTCTACCCCTAAGGGGGTAAAATAGGGGTTGAAAGTTTGAATGGAAGTTCGTCATTTTTTAAGTTAGAAACATGAAACTTTATTTATGTGCTACTGATTAAAAAACAATAGATACGTATTTAAGCGTTTCTGGATATACTACCCCTAAGGGGGTGAAATAGGGGTTGAAAGTTTGTATGGAAGTTCGTCATTTTTTAAGTTACAAGCATGAAACTTTATTTTTGGGCTACTGATTTCAAATGAGAAGACACGTATTTTAGCGTTTCTGGATATTCTACCCCTAAGGGGATAAAAAGGGGTTGAAAGTTTAAGTTCGCCATTTTTGAAGTTACAAACATGAAACTTTGTTTTTGGGCTACAGATTAAAAATGAGTAGATACCTATGTAAGTGTTTCTGGATATTCAACCCCTAAGGGGTGAAATAGGGGTTGAAAGTTTGTATGGAAGTTTGTCATTTTTTAAGTTAGAACCATGAAACTTTATTCGTGTACTACTGATTAAAAATGAGTAGACACGTATGTAAGCGTTTCTGGATATTCCACCCCTAAGGGGTGAAATAGGGGTCGAAAGTTTGTATGGAAGTTTGTCATTATTTAAGTTAGAACCATGAAACTTTATTCATGTACTACTGATTAAAAAAGAGTAGATACGTATTTAAGTGTTTCTGGATATTCTACCCTTAAAGGGGTGAAATAGGGGTTGAAAGTTTGTATGGAAGTTCGTCATTTTTTAAGTTAGAAGCATGAAACTTTATTTTTGGGCTACTAATTTCAAATAAGAAGACACGTATTTAAGCGTTTCTGGATATTCTACCCCTGAGGGGGTGAACTAGGGGTTGAAAGTTTGTACGGAAGTTCGTTATTTTTGAAGTAGCAAACATGAAACTTTATTTTTGGGCTACTAATTAAAAGTGAGTGGATAAGTATGTAAGCGTTTCTGGACATTCTACCCCTAAGGGGATGAAAAAGGGATTGAAAGTTTGTATGCAAGTTCGCCATTTTTGAAGTTACAAACATGAAACTTTGTTTTTGGGCTACAGATTAAAAATGAGTAGATACGTATGTAAGCGTTTCTGGATATTCTACCTCTAAGGGGGTGAAATAGGGGTTGAAAGTTTGTATGGAAGTTCGTCATTTTTTAAGTTAGAAGCATGTAACTTTATTTTTGGGCTACTGATCTTAAATGAGAAGACACGTATTTAAGCGTTTCTGGATATTCTACCCCTAAGGGGATGAACTAGGGGTTGAAAGTTTGTACGGAAGTTCGTTATTTTTGAAGTAGCAAACATGAAACTTTATTTTTGGGCTACTGATTAAAAGTGAATAGATAAGTATGTAAGCGTTTCTGGACATTCTACCCCTAAGGGGGTTAAATAGGTGTTGAAAATTTGTATGGAAGTTCGTCATTTTTTAAGTTAGAAGCATGAAACTTTATTCATGTACTACTGATTAAAAAAGAGTAAAGACGTATTTAAGCGTTCCTGGATACCCTTAAGGGGTGAAATAGAGGTTGAAAGTTTGTATGGAAGACCGTTATTTTTTAAATTAGAACCAAAAAACTTTAATTTTGGGCTATTGATTAAAAATGACTAGATATCTATTTGGAGTTTCTGCATATTTTACCCCTAAGGGGGTGAAATAGGAGTTTAATTTTTTTATGGAAATCCGTCATATTTAAGAATACATAGAGATAAGAAAGGTGAAACTTTACTTTTGGGTTGCTAATTAAAATTGATTTAATACGTATTGCAGCGTTTCTGAATATTTTATCCCTAAGGGGTGAAGTAGGGGTTGACATTTCGTACATAGATTAGTCTGGCATTCCGTCATTTTTCGAAGTAGATGAATACTTATATCAGCATTTATGCGAATTCTGTTCCTAAAGGGGATGGAATATGGGTCGAATGTTTGTATGAAAGTTCTTTTAAATGGGCTATTGATCAAAAATAAATAAATACGTTCAAAAACATGAATAAAGTACTGATACATACTTTTACACAGTTTTAATTAAATACATATAATCAACTTCCACGCGAGCAAAGCCGCGGGCAACAGCTAGTAATATATACTTTAAAATCAAACGAAACAATGTGACGTAATTAAAAGTAGTTTTGTTTACACCTACTCGTGGCGATATTGTAAGATGACATCTTTTGACCACAGGATGGGATTCCCCAGGAAGTTGTCTGAGCTCCTATCAGAGGTGAACAGTGTACATGAACAAATAGGTGATATATGCATCAAACAAGGAGAAATAATCACTTTTATCAAAGATTGTCAACAAAAAATTGATCGATGTAATGAAAATTTGAACATTCTCACTAAGAAATTAAAATCTGTAGAAACTTGCGTCAGTCGTCAACTTCTTTCTTTGACGAATCTCATACCAACTGCAACAAATCCCGTTATAAATAGAATAGTAAAAGAAACTAATAAAGATGAACACTTAAAATTCACTGCCATACAATCGCCGAGTGAATTGGTGACATCTTCCATGGATGTCTGTATAGCACAAGAAAGTAATCAAGAGATTAAAAAGGTTTATAGTGATCCGTGTATTCAACCTACATTCAATATTCCTTTAAATAACAACGATTTATTAAACAATGGTCCATATACTTTAGATGAGTCAACAAATGATGATGATAATGGTAAAGAAAATAAAGAAGTGTATCATGATACTGAAAATCAGCATGCTCTTATTTGTAGTACCTGTGGATGTAGTAAAACAGTCATCAGTGAGAAGAAATTCATACATTTATGTAACATCACAGCAGATTCTAACGACATTAAAGCCCACTTACGACATCTCTGTGCAAATAGAAGGTGTAGTGTGCAGCAGATTAGTTCCAAGTCATACAAAATTGGTGTTCCAATAGATTTATACGAAAAAGTGATATCGCCCAAAATTTGGCCAGAAAATGCACTTGTACGGCCATGGGTCGTCTTTCGTAAAAACCATCAACAAGAATAGGCTGGTCCTTCTTTCATGATACAAAATAATTTAAAGAAAAAGTCTTAATAAGTCAGAACTTATTAAGACTTTTTCTTTAAATTATTTTGTATCATGAAGTCAGAGACTTCGAAGCTTTTGAAGCTTTTAAATAAATGTCCGTATTGCCTAAATGGAAGTGAAAATTGCCTGTGTGGAAGTTTAAAATAGTATGTGTTTTTATATTCTGCAGCTATGTTTACAAGTTTTGTGTCTATAATTGTGCAAATATATAATGCTAGTGAAAAATAAACTGACTAGTTATTACAATAGGTAATTTTGCTTACTTTGCTCAAAACGAATAGAATCGAAATCGAAATGTCAGTGATATTCAATAAATTTTCTTGCAAACGCTTTCTTTTGTGAACGGGGTGGAAAATCCTCATGGATATACTTCACACTTTGGGGGCGGGAATAGGTCTGTCGGTCTCTTACTAAATTGACTGCCTAATGTAAATTTTTGCTTACTTTGCTCAAAACGAATCGAATCAATATCGAATGATGTCAGTGATATTCAACCAATTATTTTGCAAATGCAACATCTTTTGTTGTGATTGCAAACGATCACTATGTCCCATATGCAAGAAAATTCTATCTGTGACCATAATATCTTTAACATAAAGAATAGAGTTACGCATTTCGGAAGACAAGTATAATTATAATTTAAATTGTTCATACTTTAGACCGCATTTTCTATAAGTTAATATCCCGAGTGTTTAATATAAGTTTTTTCGAAGTTAGTTATGTAAAAAAAAAATAGAATCGAGAGAAGTAATAACCAGTACTATTAGTTGTAAATGAATGTGAATCATTATTGTGATATTTATGACTAGCCGACCCACGCAACCTCGTTTGCGCCTTATATTGCCCGTAATGTGAAAATTTCCCCCGTTTTTTAAACATTTTTCATTGTTGCTCCGCTCCTATTAGTAGTAGCGTGATGATATGTACCCTATAGCCTTCCTCGATAAATGGACTATCCAACACCGAAAGAATTTTTCAAATCGGACCAGCGGTTCCTGAGATTAGCGTGTTCAAACAAACAAACAAACAAACAAACAAACAAACAAACAAACTCTTCAGCTTTATATATTAGTATAGATTGTAGGCCAAAACCTCCGTACTAAGGATAGTAGACATAAGTCTAGACTGCTCAAGGCTGATGTGAAAATGTCATCGTTACGTTTCAGTGAGTGACATGAGAACATGCCGAGCCGAGGAAGTTGTTCTATGGTTCTTTAAGTTGTTGTTGGAAATTGTTCAATACTTATCCTAAAAAATGAGCCATCAAAAACTGCAATATTTATGGCAAATTGAATTAAGGGAATATTTTGTAGAAATAATGATCGACGCATATTATATTAAGATTTAAAACCTCATGGTTTTTAAAACTTTTTACTCTGTCGCTTGGAAAAAGCGAGATGACGCGATAGCTACTGCCTGTTGCTTCAACTTCTAATACTAGAACAACCTCACTACTTTTTAACCAACTTCAAAAAAAGGAGGAGGTTCTCAATTAGACTGTACCTATATGTATATTTTTTTTGTGTGTTCGCGGATAGCTTCGTCGTTTATGAATCGATTTTAATGATTCTTGTTTTAATGTCCCCATGTACTATTATAAGGACACTAAGATCTGATGATAGCATCCAAGAGAAATCGAGTCGAACTATGAAGTCAGTTTTATTTTTGTTAAAACTTTACTTGTTTTTTTACTAGAATAACAATGGATGATCTAAATGCGATGGCCAATCGAATAGAACTGCGTACAGCGAACATGGTAAGCGTAGAGCCAGTGTGCGTCGACTTCAAGAAGAAGATTATCGATTGTTATAATGAAAACGAGCCCGTATCTGAAACTGTCAAGTGTTGGGATGCCGTTGGTTAGCACTGGGGCTTTTTTAGACCATAATCCATATTATTGTCTTAAAATTAATCTTCAGTAGTTATTTGTTTCACTCCCACAGCTATTTTGCTATTCTCGAGTACAGGATTCTTTATCTGGCTGAAAACCACTCTTAAGGCCTTTTTGAACTACCTACTCGTTTATTTTATTCAATTACGTTTTATCCAATTACAACGAAACGATAACAAATTATAAACACTGACGAAATATATACTAATTGTGTCATTGTTATAAGTTTGAGCAGTCTATATATGTTTTACCGTAACGTCTAAACTACTGAACCGAAATTATTAATTAATGAGATATGAATAGATTCCTAATAATTGCATACGTGCTATAGGCTCCAATTTGTGAAAGATTTGTGAAAAATTTCCTAATCATCGGTGAAGTCTTAGTGTCTATTAATTCTGCATTTTGCAATTAGTACATGATTTTATATATATTTGCAATACAACGGGTAGCGGTCCAAAGGTCACGATCACCTCTTTTCGGAGGATACTTCATTTGTGTGTGGGCCACACGAACACCCAATCCTCGATTAGTATTTTAGAAGTAAAAGTCGAAACAACAAACTCGGTTTCACATTTAGGTATAATAATAGCTGAGGTTAGGCTTTACTATCCATTATTTTTTATTCGATTAAATTCTGAAAAGTAAAGATACTGAATTAATATTGGATATTACTACTAGTAGACTACTAGTAATATCCAATAGCTCCCTAGAGCTCAAAGTTCATTGAGACTAATAAAACTCCCTCAGGTGACTTCACAAAGTGCGTGTCGGAGGCTGCGGGCGCAAGACTTCGCGCACGTACTCAGCGTGAAGCGCGCGAACACGCTCGCCGCACGCGTCACGTCGCGCACGCCCGCGAGCACGCGCTTAAGGACCTCGGCCCAACTTCCGTGCTGGACTAAGCAGCTCTGTCATGTGCTTCTCAAAGGTGCTGTCCAGCACCGAAAGAACGCGACTCGATATAATTGTATTTTGAGGTTAAAAACTCAATATTCTATGTGAAAATAGTCATAAGAATAACATTTTTAATGATACCGGCAGGTGGTTTTTGATTATATTACATTTGAAAAGTTATAAAAATAAAATATATACCTGAAGTTTTCGTTTACTGTACTTATTAACAGGTTTTTATGTGCTTGAGAGGTCGTGAGTTTCGCCTTGAGGGAGGCCTATGTCCAATTTCCAAAGCTGGTCGGCGCTGCCCTTGGGCGACTTTTGCCCTATTTGGATGGAGCCAGGAGCAAGACAGCCGTACACGGGGGTTGTCCTGGTAATGGCACTGTATGGTGCACTGGTGTGGGTGGGTCCGTCCCCATTGGGTATTTGGGGCATTTGCGGTCAGAGCCATACGCGGATACCGCACGGTGTCTACCGAGGTGGCGAGCGCCTTGGCCGGAACACCTCCGTGGGATTTGGAGGCGGAAGTGCTCCCCGAAGAGATACGCGAGTGGCGCGAAGCCGCCCGTCGAGGGACGATGGTCGCTGGTCATCCCGGTTGGAGACTCCACGTTCTAAATTTGCCGCCGTGGACGCTCTCCAGCGGGTCATCCTCGATAGAGGACCTCTTTTGGCTGAGATGATGATGAACTACAACCGTTCGGTATAAAGTAACAAGATAAATGTTGAACACAAGTTTTATGTAAGATTGAGGCATTACTCCGGTTGAGAGCTCAGATTCTCAACTCAATAGATTTTTTTTTGTATTGTACTTTTCTCCTCCGGGCTTAAGAGCTTTTTCCTCCGGTTCTTAAATCGTTAGTAGTAAATTGACTATTTAAGTATAGCTATGCAATAGACTGGCAATAACCAATTTTCGGTAGTGAAAAAGGAAAACAATTTCACGTTTATATTGAATATTTATTTAATTAAAGGAAACTTTCTTCTTAACATCATCGGGAGAGGGTTTGCTTTTGATTTGGAGGGGTATCCTGGGGACGCTGTCGTCTTGATTCGTGTTCTCGTGCGTTTGTGTCGGGGAATCCCCGCGAGTAGTGCGGAGCGCGAGCTTGCGGCGCAGCGCGCGCACCTGCGCGGCCGCCGCCAGCTGCGCCGCGCCGCGGGACACCACCTCGGCCCGGAGCTGCCCACACTCCGTCCTGATACATCAAATACCATATTTACTGCTTACAATACACTCAACGCTATATAACTGAAGAGTTAGGCAGAGAGAGACATATAAAACACCCACTTTCTTTATTAAATTACCGCACTTGGATTAGTCTTGTGTAACGTGGGACACAGAAATATTAAACATACACGAAACCAAAACAACATGATGTGGATCACTCAAAGTGTTGTCCCATGTTGTACTTGTGGCACGGTGACCCCCAAAATCACTATGCCACAAATATAATTAGTAAAAATATCTAAAATAACAAAGAAGTCTCAAATCATCTATTGGGATAAATAACACCTTAATTCTATTCATAAACTAGCTGAACCCCGCGGTGTTACACGCGGTTATTGTTGTACCACGAGTAACGCCGCGGAACAAAGTTAGTCTAAAAACAATAGCCTAAGTTACTCCCTGGATCATCAGCTATCTGCCAATCCGTCGAAATCCGTCCAGCCATTCCAGAGATTGCCCGGAACAAACAGACAGACAAATAAAAATTTAACTATATTTTTGGTATATATTACATGCATATTTATGTATACACGGTACATATGCATTAAGTAAAAAGCGGTTACTTTAATATTACAAACAGACACTCCAGTTTTATTTGTTTGTATAGATGTATAAATAATTATTATGTTAAGTATGCATGTATAACAGGCAACACAACTTACTTCAAATGCTCCAGTACTCCAGGCAGCCATCCGTTAGCAGTGGGTTCGCACAGCTTACCGAACCACCTCGCTAGCTCTCGCCGCTGTTTCTCACAAACACCTTCTAACTGAGTTATGCGCTCTTCGTAGCTCTCTGAAATTTTAACAGGCGGCTTAATTTAGCATGTTTGAAATATATAAACCTTTGAAGATATAACTTATGATATTTCATACAACACTTGTTTTGAATGTAACTTAGCACGTAGGCGAAAGTGAGTTCTGCGGGTCACTATCGACACTACATATTATCAAATAAAGTTCTCCGCCGCGTCTGTCTATTCGCGATAAACTCAAAGGCTACTGCACGAGTTTTATTGCGATTTTTACCAATAGATAGAGTGATTGTTGAGAAATGTTCTCGTATATAATTTGTTAAATTTTTGAGTAAAATTTTTGGCTTAAGAATAACGATATTTCTGAAAACATGAGGACCAATGGTCTGAGGGTGTGTTTTTTACATACTGGTCCGAGATCGCAGTTTAAAGGCGGCTTTCACGACTTTCATCATGAAGTGAATACCAACTCTTACAGTGCTCAAATGTGGTGCTTCCCTACCAAAAGCATTTTGAAGACGAGCAGTGCAATCTTGCGGAGATAGTGAACTTTTAAATTCGTAAATAATCATCGTCTTAAAATCCGAAACAAATTTGCAATTTGCAGATCATACAAATATTTGGTCCGACTAGAGAATCCGAGACCTCAAGCACAGCATTCGCATACCACTGCACCTCCAAGGCAGTCGAAACCAAGGTAAATTACAAAATGTCACTTAAACTAGCTAACTAATATGTAATGGAGTGCTCACCGATAAGTTCTCTGTCATAATGTGATGCTGCACCTGCCTGCTGTTCCCAGATGGTGTGCTTCTCATGCAGTAAAGAATCTACTTCTGCTTGTTTATTTGCTAGCTCTCGTCTCAACTGAAATTTTACAAATACTAGGTAAATACTTTTTGTGTTACATGTAGTTTACCTTTACATGACAACTGTAGGTAACACTGTGAGGCAAAGCCAGTCTAAAACAAAAGTAGCCTAAGTTACTCCTTATATCATCAGCTATCTGTCAGTGAAGTCCTGTCAAAAGTCAATTGCTCCCAAATTTGCCAGAACAACCAGACAGACAACAGTTTTGAAAATATTAATGTAAGTACCATATTATACTTTTGTATGTTAATTTGAAATCAGAAACACTTCAGTTTTATTTTTTTGCAAATTAGAAAATTTAAAAAATTATTAAAACTAGTAAATAGTACTTACTCTAGAATTTGTTTGTTTCATTTGTATGAGATTTTTGGCCATCTCTTGCCTTTTGTCCTCCACCTCAGCAAATATAGAATTGCCTTTTGTGGCTGCAAAAAAAAACAAAATTATTATTATTATTAGGTATAGCATATTCTATATTCTCTTTGTTTAAATTTACTTAAATGCACATGTAGCAATAGCCTGTGACTACTGTTTTTAAAGCTGTTTGGCAGTTCACTTTTGTTGGATACTAGCTGCCCTGCATTATTTCCAACGGTTTTCGTTGCTTTTTAATCAATCAACAAATTTGAAACACTAAAACTATATTTACATATTTGTATTGATGCATATTTTTTTTTGGGTGATTTAACAACTTTTTGTGATGAATATAGAATAATAAGTAGGCAGGCATACCATGAGGCTGTAAGTCTTGGGGATCAGTGTACTGATGTAACATAGCTTTAGCTTCTGCTAACTCAGCAAGTGCTGTCGCTTCCCTATCACTAGCAGCTCTCAATTCTTCCCTACGTAAATCAGCCGAAACGCGCATTTCTCCTATTTCGTTTATCATTTCTTCTGCTTTCAACCGCCATGATGTAATTTCCATACGCGCTTCGTCAAGCGCTGCCTTCGCTGCAGCTGCATCAGACAAAGCACTCTTCGCAACATTTCGGATCTCTTCTAACTCCGTATTATCTCGTTCAGGACTTTCTCGGACTTTTAAAGCCTGTTCCTCTTTCAAATTTCGAATCTGTGTTTCAAACTTTTTAATGTCAACAGCGTGCCGTTCGGTAATGTCTACCCGCTCCTCTCGAAGCTGCGAAATTTCTTCTTGCAGAACTGATATTTTTGAAGTTAGCTCCGATTTACGACGTTCCTCGTCTACTTGGTAACTTTCCAACTCTGCGTTTAAATGGCTCTGAACATCTAATGCTGTTTGATAACTTCGTCTTGTTTCGTGTAATTCTTGTTTTATTGAATCAAAATTACCTAAAAGATTATCATATTGTTTTTTGAGAATATAATATCGTTCACTTAGTTCGCCGTTGGTTAGTTCTTCGGCTTCTGTAAAAGTGGTTTTGTTGCTGATTGTAGAATAATCCATTGTATAGTAATAAATATATGTTGTGAGTTTGCTGAATAAATTCACCCTAATCTAGATATTAAAATAATTCAAAGTACCACTTATCAATGAAACACGACATGAAAACAACGAACTTTTTTAATTCAAATCACAAGTTCAAAACAATTCACATTTGACATCACAGGCACGTTTTGAAACAGTTGGATAAACATTTTGTTTTTTAATGTTAAATTCTTTTACTCAAACTCTAAAGGCAAAACTAACTATATATTATATATCAAATCGCTTATGTTTTATAAAATTTAAGTTTGAATTTTGCATTTGTTTAGTTTTAGTACTCTTTCCCATCTGTCTCTACTACTGAACGAATTTTAAGTAAAAAACTGTTCTTGCCGGAAAACATCCTGGTGTAAGTTTACCCTATTGTGATTTATATCCGATGTTTGATTTAGGTTGTTAAATCGTAAAGTAGATGCAATCTGTTATTATTCAAGAAAATTAGAAATACACATCACATCAAAATTAAAAATTACTAAACGAATGCAATAAGACATTAGCAGTAGCACCACTTTTCATACTGTCAAAATCATCTGACGTTTGTTTTATTGGGCGGAGGAAGTGGGAAGTTATCAACAAAAATAAGGAAAATAAACACAATATAAACTAAAAATAATCATTGCAATGTCCTCACCTCCTCCCACCAAACCCCCTAGAGGGGTCAAACAAGGAAAGGAAACAGTGAGTATAGATTTAAACTTCAAATGCTTCAATCATGCCACCGCCGTCTAAAGTAAGAAATTTCAGTAAACTTTCAGATTTGATTACCAACGTTTTTGGTGAAATTTTCGTGTTATACATTCTTCTTTATGTAAAGTTATTGAATCAACATTATAACCATTGATTCATAAAATAATTATCCCTGTTCCAGAGTGGTTTGCTTATGTCGGTGATTCGCACTCTCTCTGCAAGTGAAACTAATGAACAGCGAGAGAAGGAGAGGGCTAAACTTGAGAAAGAGTATAAAAAGAGTGATGCCAGGCTTGATGAGCTGGTGGCTACTCACGCCCAAGAAATAACGGAGGTCATGCAGGTGAGAATATATAGTTATTTTTTTGTTTTTAAATGTCCACCATTTTATTACAAACACATTCCACACAATCTTCTATTTTCTGTAAAGATTGTGTGAAATGTGTTTATTATAAAATTAAATTTATGCATACTAGTTGGCACATGTACTTTCCGTCTGCTGTGTAATCATCCAGATTGAAAAGAGTGTAATGTTAACCATCCTGTTATAGACACACCTGTAAAATACATATTTAAAAAATTGTGAAATTCAGTTATATAGTTTCAAATTTTACATTGTGACATGAGAAGTAAACATATTATAAAAAAATAATATAAAATATAAATAACGCAGATCTATACATTTATACAAATAAATAAAATTGGAGTGAATAACTGCTTTTAAATTAAATACATATGTTTATATAAAAGGTACATGTAGCAAAATATTTTTTTTTTCAATTTTTGTTTGTCTGTGTCTGTTCTGGCTAATCTCTGGAATAGCTTTACCGATTTTGATGGGACTTTCACTGGCAGTTAGGTGATGATAAAGGGAGTAACTCAGACTACTTTTTAAACTAACTTTGCCCTGCAGCGTACCTGTTATTGTTGTACCGCGGGTAACACAGTGGCGTTTCAGCTAGTATTTAACTAAACCCAAGATGGACATCCAATAAGAATCCTACAGGATACTGGCTTTCTTTTAGTACTATGCCACTCTTTGAGTATTCTTCTCAAATTTTCATTTATTACTTGAGCCTACTACTTCAGTTATGTATTATACTTCAGTCTACATATTTGATGAAAAACCTATGAAAAGATTGCTTAACACAAGTTTTCCAGGAGTTCCCTCATATCAGCATACTTCAGCTTCTCACATGTGGCCCTGCGCAGGTCCTATTAGAAATTATTGAAACATGTTTATATTACAGAAATTCAGTAGTGTGGTCTCAGCACTAACCGTATGGGGTCAACACTGTGATGCGGTTGTCGCACGTCTAGGCGCATGTCGTGGCTTGTTACGGTTGCGTCGAGATGACTTGAAAAGGCTCTGGGCAGACTCACGAACGCATCATTATGCTCTGCAAATGCTTACAGACATGTATGTTTATCTCTTTTGCTGTTTTAATTTGGATATCGTAATGGTTTAAGAGATCACCTTGCTGCATACTTCGTTGACTGTTGTGGATTTGTTGAACACAGAAGAACACTTTGTCCTGTGGAGCCTGCATGTCCATCCACTATGCCATGTATATTATAGAGTTTTGTTTTAAGAAAAAAATCTGGTCATAGTGTCAGTTTATTGGCTATTAGAACTTATATGGCATCGACAGTATACCTATTATGACTGCCTCGGTGGTACTGTGGTATACGACTGCAGTGCTTGAAGTCTCAGTTTCGATTCCCGGTTCGAACCAAATGTTGCAAATATCTGTTTCGTAGTTTGGGTGTTTTCTATGTATAATATGTACGTATTAACAAAAAAACGTATCAAGATCTGCTTAGTTTGGGACTAGAAGGCGTGTGTTAGATGTCCAAAATATTTATTTATTTAATTATACATATTAATAGTAACTCCATATAGCACTGTATAAGTAATTCTAAGGTCCAGTTTCAAAACTTTTACAAGTCATATGTTTCAGAAATACAAATATATCACCAATTGTTATCTATTAAATAGTGTTATGTGGCAGGTAAGGATCCGTTCACACAGATCGCCTCGGAGAGCATCGGCCCACTTTATTCTTTTCACACAGACCAGATCATATACGCTCGGGATTGGCCGGAGCGGAGCCGCCAACTGTTTCACATAGACCGACTGTGGAATAGAATTGGTGCCGATCGGCTGTGTGAGTGAGAAGGAGCACGCAATCGGCGCCTCTTATTATTTCACACGAAACACGTTCAAGCACTCTTAACAACAAAAGAAGTGCACATGTAAAAATAAACTTTACTACGATTACTTAAACCTATGTTTCCAATGGACGGACGGAACTCAACTACCTACCTGAAACTTTATTGGTAAATCTGACCCTTAATATTATAATTTGTTGCCAACAGTGAACGAGTAGTGGTATCCGAACGCGAAACCCGTGAGTCTTTAGCAGCTGGTCGTGTGCTAGCGGCTGCACTCACACTAAAAGCTGCATTGGATACGGCAGACACGACACTGTCACATGTTGACGCGCTAAATACAACTAGACAACATTTGCAGGTAACAACAGTTTAATGGTGTATACTGAATGATTGTGTATGTATATGAAATTTAACATGATCATGTAATAAGTATTTTTACCTATACCTGATGGACCAGATTACACTGGCCTTGATCACAGAGTGACTGGTTCAGTAGCATATATATAGTTGTCAAATCTAATGTGAGGTGACGGCTCTTTATTTAGTGTACATTACATACTACACAATGTACGCGGCAGGCGGGTTCTTTGATTTTGTGTCGGCGTCCTTTTGGCAAAAAGCCGCACGCTGCGTGAAAGTGACCGTAACTAAGCGAATGGACTATACATCTGATTGCCTAGAAAATAAAGGGTTTTTATTTTTATTACTGGATTCCACACTAGCACTAGTCATAGCTTAGTACCTGTACATAATCTTGTATCATGTAATTAGAAAGATTTAATCTTAGGTAGTATAGTGTATAACAAGATAAACAAAACCATATCTGTTTAAGTACAAATTTCATCTGTAATTCGTATAAGACGATTGATTATTATTATTAATGGTCGTTTTCTAAAACCAACGAACTGTTTTGTAGGCGAAGAAACACGAGCTGGTAGACGTGATAGTCCGCCGCCTGAGCGAGGCGGTGTACCGCGACGAGCGCGCCCCGCTCTCGCGCTCGCTGTCCGCTCGCAGGAGGACCGCGCTTCTGTTGGCCGGTGAGACATGTTTTCACACACACACAAATTTCAATTCCTCTACGAGGATTAAATGAAGTAAGGTGATATGGTAATAAGGTATTTTACTGTACATGACAAAAAAAAGTAAAAACTAAAACCCAACTACGACAAAAACGACGCTGACAAAGCATGAAACAAGTTTCAAAAGCCGTAGTCACGCGTTGTTAAAGTGTTATGGACTATGATACATTACACTTTATGGACTACGGCCTTTGAAACTTAGTAATGTACTATAGTCCATAACACTTTAACAACGCGTGACTACGGTTTTAATTTTTACTTTTTTTTATTTAAAATGTTTTGGTGCCTCTATAATATTAATTTCTTTGCAACGTATATTTTAAATAGGTTCCAAAGAAATATCACAATTATCGAATAAATACGGACAAAGTCACGAAAAAATGCTAATAATATATATTTTTTTGAAATGTACAAGTAACGCTCTTTGCAATGATACCAAACACGACATATTTATCTAAAATTTATTTTTTTGATACAGTAGTTTATGTCGGCTACAGGGCGCCACATTAGATTCAGTGACACGTCATATAGTCTATAACCAGCAGACCATCATGACGCTTCTAACGACACTTCATTTGTCCAGTTCTAATCAGTACTTAAGGAGCTATGAGGGAACAAATGAACATACATACATACATAGCCTGTCAAAATCATAACCCTCCTTTGGCTTTGCCGTAGTCGGGTAACAAAATCTAATAATAAATTATTGAGATACCTTAGGCAAAAAGTAGTCAGAAAATGTTAGTTTTAGTTCATAAATTAATAAAATATTTTTTATAATGTTAAATGTATGTTTATATAGCGTAATGTTTTCAGTTTTTTTTTTATCTGTTCTTTAACACCATGAAATAGTAGCCGCCATGTTATTACGTCAAACGGCTATGTAAACTAAAGTGTCAACTGATCAGCGTATGCTTTAAATTGTTTGTACTTATATTAATTTCGTAAACAGCGTAATTTTTATTAAAATAATACCATGGAAAACGGTTTCGTAAAGGAAGACAACACAAATTTACCAATAATAAACTCTTTGATGGTCGGTAAATACTTTACTGCAAATCCCGATTTTTGTTCTGCTAAGTTATCATACAAATTAACGGCGCATTTGTTTTTGTCTTCAAAGCCAACTGACGTCAATACCACAGAGCAATATATCATCCACTGCGTCCAGCGTTTTTGACAAATTACGCTCGAAATTTGAAAATGTAAAATTTGTGGCACTTATCATTTTTTTTGTGGTTTAATAGCACTACAAAATCTAATTAGGATACTTTTCAAAAATGGATGTAATACTCTATTCGTCATTCAAAATGTTTGACTGCACTAATGGCGTAGTGCGCTGTGGGTTGTATTTTAAAACTCACATCAGACAATACTTCTGTCTTGAGTCTGGTTGTTCTTTATGTATGCGACTGCCTTGTTGGTCTCGCGGTTTGCGTGTGCGACTGCTGATCGTGAGGTCTCGGGTTCGATTCCCGGGTCGGACAAAATGTTTGTATGATCTACAAATATTTGTTTCGGAGTTTGGGTGTTTTCTATGTATTCTATGTATAATATGTATGTATTTACAAAAAAAATAAGTATATATGTATTTGTATCAGTTGTATAGTACCCATAACACAAGCTCTGCTTAGCTTGGGACTAGATGGCGTTGTGTGATAGATGTCCGAAATATAAAAAATTAAAAAAAAAAAAAAACTTTTTGTGTGTTTGTAAAATCCCCCGCTTTACAGAGTATATTCCTAATACGGGCGTTGTCTTTTAAAAACACGAAGCAACATTAATCACATGCGCTAAGCGTGTTATATGTACAAACTAAATAAAGTTTCTTTGCAGAGTTGACAAAAAGCGAAGAAGTAACCGATGCGTATCTCCAAGAAGTGACACCGGAGTTCGAAGCTTCGCTGTCCGAAGAGGACAAAACATTTGAGACCACTGTCATGATATCATTGGAAGCGCTTGGAGTTTTGGAACAACTGAAAGAGGCTACTGAGGTATATGCTAAGAATGTTATACGATTTTATTTATGTTCGCATATTTTGAAGATGTTAGTTCCAGCCCAGAGGGGATGTTTTATCAATGAACTATGCTACTCGGTACATCGCGAGTCGGACTTCGCAGGAAGGGTTCCGTACAATTATATTTCAAGCGTCTACCTGTTGCCGTTATCAATATCGAACAAAAAAGTCACGTTTTTTGTATAGGAGCCCCCTTAAATATTGATTTTAATCTATCTTTTAAAATTTGTTGTTTTAGCGGCAACAGAATTAAATCATCTGTGAAAATTCAACTATCTATCACGGTTCATGAGATACAGCCTAGTGACAGACAGACAGCAAAGTCCTAGTAATAGGATCCCGTTTTACCCTTTGGGTACGGAACCCTAAAAATATCTTTAATTAGCCTTTCTCCACAAGTTTTAGGTCATTACTCCTTTATAATCCGTATTAATATTATTATTAATGGAAGGCCTGGTCATAATATGATTTTTGAGGAAGATCATAGGTTGCTTTTTATTGCGATCACCGACGTGTAGAGTCACAGGTAAAAGCTGACAAAATTATATTAAAATCTGACTATTGGTTGTACGTAGGTATAAGTGCATTTGAGTAAAGTAAAACACTGCTGTAATAAACATTTTTTTTTCAGAAATTTAAATGTCAGATCCAAAACGAACTCCTTGAAGTAATAGACTCTGTTTCACGGCGGATAATTGACGAAGGAGAGGTAGAAGTGGATGTGGAATTAGAAGAGGATGGTGAGATACCCGACAGTGAGGGTGTGACAGAGACGGGGCGACCACTCGCCAGGCTTATCAGTAGCCTCAGTGAAGAGTTTAGAGCTTGTGCTACTAGAAATAAGAGGTATGTATATATAATTGAAGGACTTCAGTTATTTGGCGGCAAATTTTGTTAAGATGCTGCTGAGATTTTCTCACAAAAAATCCTTGAAAAAAGAAGTTATTGGGAAGTCCGGTAAATATTATGTGTGTCTTATACTAAAATGTATTCAAAGTCATATACAAAATAAATCCCTTTTATAAAAAGTTGAACTGACTTCAATCAATACTAACAAAGAGAACTAAAAATTAAAAAACGATATAAATCAGAATGAAAAACTAAAATAAAATTGCAATGAGGTGTGAAGTTATTGCGGTGCATTCGTGCAAGCTCGCAGATATTTGCGGTGCGTTGCGGATTCGCAGTTATGTGTAGAAGACCTCAGTCTGTTTGAAGTCGGTGCCTTACCCAATAGATAGATCGTATTATATGCCGACTACGGAGTAGCCAAAAGGGAGAGGAATATTTTTGGCATACGATTTCGCTCGTAGCGCCTAAACTACTGAACCGATTTAAATAATGAAGTGTTATTGGACACGTAATAATGGCCCGGGTGACACAGACTAAATAAATTTTATCAAAAGTTTTTACAAACTCACAGTTATTTTACCTTTTCTTGTTAGCTCTTTAGTTACCGATGTCTATGGGCACCAGTAGTTCACCTTCAAGTGACCCATCTGTACGTTTGCCTCTTATTTCATATAGTAACAAAATATATAAGGTGTTTAATTTTTTGTCTGTAGATTATTACTACTATGGAGGGCGTCGTTACAAAAGTACCGCCTTTCAGACTCCTGTCTCCACACGGAACAACACTACTGGAGTGCGGTACAACAAGTCGTAAGTGCACATATGGTTAAGTGTCATTATAATATCTTTAATTGTCAACTGCTGGATATGGCCCATAGAGCTATTATAGATAGAGCAGGGGAGCCAGGTCTCTTCCCGACCCTCGGTTAGAAAGAGAGAGACGATCGCGGTACCTATCTGTCTCTCTCTGTAATTGTTGTGATTGGATTACCATTATTAGTCCTTTGACTGCCTCGTTGGTCTCGCGGTTGACGTGTGCGACTGCTGATCATGAGGTCTCGGGTTCGATTCCCGGATCGGACCAAATGTTTGTATGATCTACAAATATTTGTTTCGGAGTTTGGGTGTTTTCTATGTATAATATGTATGTATTTACAAAAAAATATATATATATGTATTTGTATCAGTTGTCTAGTACCCATAACACAAGCTCTGCTTAGCTTGGGACTAGATGGCGTTGTGTGATAGATATCCGAAATATTTATTTATTTACTGCTCATGGGTCAGTATAGAAAGATAGAAGGGGTACCGCGATCTGCTATCTCTTTCAAATCGTGGGACGTTACCACTTACAGACAACCATGTCTGCTCCTCTCTATCTATAATAACTCTATGATATGGCTTCTCTTTATAAAGGAGGTTTTGACTGACTAAATCAGGCTGGCCAGGCCATCTCATAAATGTTCTATTATTTATTCTAATACTGCTTTTGGTCGCGGCTCCGCCTGCGTGTATGCGTTTAAAGAGTAGCCTATGTACTTCCTCAAGAATTAAAGTATCTTCATGCCAAATGTCATTCAAATTGGTGTAGCAGCTTAGCTTTGAAAGCGTTACAAATAGATTCTAGAATAAAACTCACTTGTACTTATTTCACTATTTTATTTTACAACTGACTGGTTTCGCCTTATGTAAAATAAAATAGTGGAATAAGTACAAGTGAGTTTTATTCTAGAATGTATTACAACAAGTTCCATCAAGTGCCGACAATTGAGAGTATAAATTATGTTACAAATAGACATACAGAGTCATTTTCCAGACCAGTTTAGAGCTCTAATTATATTGTTAAGAGTAAGTAATAGAAGACTCGTGTGTTGTTCCAGCTGCAACTGCTGCTGACGGAGTACCTGGAGATCGAGAGCGTGAACCTGGCGGCTCAGCTCCGAGCTGTTCCTGTTGAAGGTCCGGCTGAGCTGCGTCTAGCTGACTACTTCGCTAAGAAACGACCACCACATCGGAGGACTAAGCTTTTCAAGCTGCAAGGTATTGTACACGTTTTGTGTTCTTTGGGAGTAATGTAATGTAATAACTAAGTTTTTTTTTCTATGAAATTTTTTCAGAGATGTCTATCAAGTCAGAAGGTATCCTTTACCGCATTCCTGATAAAAATAAGAGATCATAATGATCACAGAAAAAGAGAATATTAGGTAGAAATGTTATGTAGGCGGGGCAGGCGCGCCGCAGTTAAGCACGGATAGCTGTAATGTCTCTGCTTGCATCAAATGAACGCTTTAATACACGTATTACTTTCGTCGGGAGCTTAGCTGCGTAAAAAATTATTGCTATGCCGAGCTGTGCGATAATTACGTGCCGAAAACGAAGCAAGGATTACAATTTACTCAAAGGAAACATATCGTATCATCAACTAGTCTAAAAACTTTTGTTTTTAAGCAATATTAACAAATAACTAAAAAGTATTATGTAATACACATGCAAACCATTATATTCTAATCTATTAAAATAATCATACATTACGTATTAAATTTAAGTATGATTTGCATAGTTGCCAAGAGAGCAAGCAATGAACTGCATTTTCTGCGGGAATATTTCAAAACATTTGGTACGAACATATTTAGTAAAAGTAATGTTTACAATTATTTGCCATAGGGATGGGACAAATTCAATCGATATCGTGTTATTAAACTTTTCGATTATATTGGTTTTGTAGTGATTTTATGTTTACTATCCGATTTTTAAAACAATACATGATTTTGTTTAATAGATTTTTTTTATATAAACTTATTTTGAAGATATATTTAAAAAATAATATTTTAATAAAAAGTTTATAAATATTTCATTTTCCAAAATTTTATAAATCAAATCTGTTTTATTTCTCTGGAGGCTGTAAAATTTTGGTATATAAATTTTACAGCCACCAGAGAAATAAAACAGATTTGATTAAACAAAAGAGAGTATGTAAGTACTTTTGAATGAATTATAAACGTGACATATTTTAAGTAATATAAGTTAGTTAGTTATTAATCCAACGGCTTCCCGTAAGATGTGGATGCAAAGAAACGGTGGTTGTAGAGAACTTTATAGCGTAGAAAAAATATTTAGCGTGCCTAGCATAACACCCAGTTATTTATGATTTAGGATGTTATAATTTTTGCACATTTGTAAACGCTATCAATTTTCAGTTTTCCACGCGATCGAAGTATGAAAGAAAAATGGATCTAAGCCACTGGTACAGAAAACTGGATGCCCACAAAAACTAGTACCATTTGCTCAATACAGGTCGCAGTCTTTTTTAAGGTTTCTTTATTTAAAGTTTCTGAAATATCTAACTTATTTTGGGCAGATAAGGGAGTTGCAATGTTTTCCAACAAAAAAATCTAAAGCAGAATGAAAGGATATCAGAGTATCAGTCAAATAAATAATTAATTTAAAAATTATTGTAACATAATTATTATTTATAAATTCACCACATCCCTAAAGTATTCGGCGACACTGCCCACAAACACAAATATGCAAGTGAAACCCTACTTTAGTTGAAAGGTATAAGGTTGTATTCAGTATCATTGTAAGTGGCTTTTAGAACTTATATTCATAATATCATTTGGACAAATCAGGATATTCTTCTTTATGTGTGTTTAATATTATTGATCGTTAATGTGTGCGTCTAGGCGACACAGTGTACTTTGCATTTGCTGCTCGACACCATTTCTAAGTATATATTCCCTTGTTCTGTGATAATGATCAAGTTAACAAAACTCATAATGTCGTTGCGTGTTAGAGTTCGATGGGTTTGGGAAATAAACCTTCTGACATATAAAAGAGACTTTATTAACAACACTCTTAAAGGCACAATATTACTCCGAATACTAATCCGTAATGGTCGCTGAGGTCACTAGGTTGATCACTGATATGACTTCGATGTTTAGTGCTGTTAGTTACTGCAGTTCCAACTGAACTGACTGCAGCCCGCGAGAGTTCGTGTTTATATAGAATTTTACATTTACTAGCGCTTTCGAGATATGTCTCGAACATACGATAGCGTTCGCCGTACCATTGACACGCACACCGACGAACGACGCGATGTTGTAAACAATCGCGCAAAAACCAATCGATATTCGACGCTATGTTTATAGTTGTAAGGTTTGTTATTCCGTGTCTCAAAAATTAACTTTCTCAATAATTGTTCGCGAATAATCTTTCCTCGTAATAATATTAACATTTGATTGCTTTATGATAATGATGTTATGGGTTATAAACTTTTTCTTCAATGCTTATTTTACTGTTATAATTTTCGAGATTCGCTGTTTTGTTTAACGGCAAAAACTGTAATTCAAATAATTAAATTAGGCTTAAAATTGGCAAATAAATAATCTGCATAAAAATTGGCTTAACATAAACAAATCAGCGGTTTTAATATTTTTATGATTATCATAATATACTTAGTGTCGCTCACGACATTTCCCAAACCAAAATGCATAAAGCCTTTAAAACTTCAGAGTATGTCGAACGAATATACATATATACATACACTAGAAAAACATACCTAACTCTTTGTCTGGTGCTGTGATAATGTCTCTACAACCTTTGTATGAGTGAAACACGAACTCTAGGCTGTGTCTCATGAACCGTGATAGTTAAACAGTTCAAATTTTCACAGTGAATGTATTTCTGTTGCCAGCACAACAACAAATATAAAAAAATAGAGTGAAGCAAATATTTAAGAAGGTTTCCATGCAACAAATGTGATTTTTTACCGTTTTTATAGATAACCAGCTGAGTCTCGTGGTGTTACTCGCGGTACAACAACAACTGCGGGTAACGCTGTGGGACAAAGCTAGTCTAAAAAAGTAGCCTAAGTTACTCCCTGGATCATCAGTTACCCGCCAGTGAAAGTCTCTTCAAAATAAAATAAGAAAATAAACAGACAGACAAAAAAAATTCAAGTACATTTTTGGTATACGTAATCGTGTATATGCATTTAGTAAAAAGTGGTTATTTTAATATTACAAACAGACACTCCAATTTTATTTATTTGTATAGATGGCACGGTACCCTTCGTGCGTGAGTCCGATTCACACTTGACCGGTTTTTTATATGTTATAGACCTTTTACTGATTTGCGCTTGTAGTCGTCGCGCTGAAAACTATTGTCGTAATGTAACAGAAGAATAGTAAGTTGTATGTAGGATGTGTTGTGTCAGGTCCGGCGGTGGTGTCGGCGGTGGTGTCGGCGCGTCGCCACGGCTACCCGCTGGTGTGCCGGCCCGCGCCTGCGCACCTGCACGCCGCGCTGCCCGCGCTGCACACTCTGTGCCACGACATCGAGGCCGGCACGCCGTCAGTACACCTCACATCTCTCCTTTCTTATATTTCAGGGGCAAAGCTATACTGGATACGTTAATATTCACTATACGAATGACCTAGTGCTTTAAGCGGTCGTAGGTCGCCAAGTGTCGTAGGTTCAAATCCCACCCGGGACAACACGTTGTGTGATCCACAAATTGTCGTCCTGAGTCTGTATGTTCTTCGTGTTCGTTATTGTATGTTTGTAAAGTCCCCCGCAACAGTAGATATACTCCTAATGCGGAAGTGGTTTTTTTAATCACCTACGCATACAGGATCCTAACGTTGTGTATTTATTTGCCCGTATGTATCTTGTGTCACTATACTAATAGTTTATACTTTTGTAACTAACTACAATATGGATATCGGTCCGCAATAAATGATTGATAAACAATGATAAAGTACACAATAAGGTGTACTTTAAAGGTTTGTGTTCAGTTCAATTTTATAAATAATAATAATAATAATTACCAGCATCAGCTGAGATAAAATTTTCCATAACCCATAATAATAATATCAACACATGTTCGACGATTCCTCACATGCACTACACAAACACCAACAATAGTTACTAATGAACCAACCCACTTGGCGTAAGCCCGTGATAGGTTTGCATTTACTAGCGTCACAGCTAAGATAGAAAGACATAATAATAATATTTCAGACATCGAACACACAACGCGATCTAGTCCCAAGCTAAGCAGAGCTTGTGTTATGGGTACTAGACAACTGATATGAATACATATATATATTTTTTTGTAAATACATACATATTATACATAGAAAACACCCAAACTCCGAAACAAATATTTGTAGATCGTACAAACATTTTTTTCGACCCGGGAATCGAACCCGAGACCTCATGATCAGCAGTCGCACACACCAACCGCTAGACCAACGAGGCAGTCAACTGAAACTGTGTGAAACAAATAAATGAGAAAGCCAAAAATATTTCCGAATTAATTATCACGGAATATACGAAGTTAATAAGATCTTATCACAGTTATTCCTTATATCCTAACAAATTGTTGCCCGCGTCTTCGCCCGCGTGTATGTCGGTTATCGTGCAAATAGTAGCCTATATGTTATTCTGATGTATATGTTATATTACTGTAAAGTTTCATCCAAATCCGTCCAGTGGAGTTTTTGCGCGAAGAAGTAACAAACATACACATTCACAAACTTTCGTCTTTATACATTTGTGTTGTGATAAAAACTTAGTAAGCCGAATGAATTAAATACACATATCCTCCAATAATCAACCTATTTCGTCGAATTCAAACCTAGTAAAAACGGAAACGTATCACATATACAGCTGATCGCTGCCAGTGAATGTTGTATGGCTGTATTAACATATAATTTAGCAAAATATCAAAACGAAAAAAGTAGCGCTCTTGCTAAACCACTAAATACACTTTATTAATATTTTACCAATCGTCGAAGAATAGTAGAAAACCTCTTTGTACATTTAATATAAAGAAATGTTTAGAAACATATACGAGGGCGGGTCAATAAGTCCGTGACTTTTTGAATAAAACACAGGTTTTTGGATAAAAAAACATTTTATTTTTCAACATAGTCTCCTTTGAGATCCATACACTTTGTCCAGCGCTTCTCCAATTTTTTTATCCCTTAAAAAAAATAAGGTTTGTCGAGGGCATCAAAATAGGCATTTGTTTGTGAGATGTTTCATCGTTGGAGTCAAATCTCTTTCCGCTAAGCCATTTCTTCAGATTTGGAAGCAAGAAATAGTCACTCGGGGCTAAATCCGGAGAATAGGGCGGATGAGGGAGCAATTCGTATCCCAATTCATGGATTTTTGCCATAGAAACTACACATGTGTGCACCCTTGCATTGTCCTGGTGAAAAAGAACTTTTTTCTTGACCAAATGCGGTCGTTTTTTTTTCTAGTCTTCATTAAATCGAGCCAATAAGTTGGCATAATATTCGCCATTGATTGTTTTACCCTTTTGCAGGTAGTCAATGTGGATTATACCGCGTGCATCCCAAAAAACGGTCGCCATGACTTTGTTGGCTGACAAACCCACCTTTGCCTTCTTTGGAGCCGATTCACCTCGCGAAACCCACTGTTTTGACTGCTGTTTAGTCTCCGGTGTGTTATAGTGGATCCACGTTTCGTCCACGGTTACAAAATGGCGGAAAAACTCGTCCATATGGCGGTTGAATATAGCCAAACACTCCTGCGAAATTGTCACACGATTGCGTTTGTGGTCGACTGTCAGCAAACGCGGCACCCATCTTGCGGAAAGCTTTCTCATACCCAAGTGATCATTTAAAATTGTAACCACTGAGCCATGTGAGATGCTTAAGGCTTCCACTATCTCTCGCACTTTCAATCTCCGATCGGCCAACACCATATCGTGAATTTTTCGAATTGTTTCGGGCGTTGAGACCTCAACTGGGCGTCCAGAACGTTCGGCATCTTCCGTACTTGTACGGCCACAACGAAATTCATTAAACCATTTTTTCATCATTGAAATTGATGGTGATGAGTCCCCATAGTATTTGTCAAGCTTAGCTTTGGTTTGCGTGATGGTTTTTTTTCGCAAAAAATAATGTTTAATGAGCACACGAAATTCATGTTTTTCCATTTTCACCTTAAATTACGCGGTAGTCTGCTATTAATGGCTGTCAAATACAAACTAAATGCCGCAGCTTATTCAAATTTTGTCAGGAGTCAACTGACAGATGCCTGTTGATAGGAGCAGTGTCACAATTTCAATATAGAGGCAGGAAGTTTAAAAAGTCACGGACTTATTGACCCGCCCTCGTATTTGAAATTAAAAATATTGCAATTGTTAACAGCGGAGGAGAATGTTCTCTACGAGCGTTCATCACCGATTACGTGCGATCAGGAGAGAGTGAACGTCTGGCGGCGGCCGCCAGGTCGGCTATCGACGAGGTCATGAGGTCACCTAGCGCCTGGAGGGAGAGAGGACCTCCGCCGATAAACGCCAATGTCAAGTCTGGGTAAGTGAAATATTGACATGGATCGATATTTGTTTTATGAGTACCTGCTGAATATGTTACATATGACAGGAATCAGAGATACTGATAGTATAAGATTCTGGTATAAAACGACCTTCACCGAGATGCTTATTTAATGAAACGTATTTTATATTTAATTTAATATGTCAATAAATATAATGCATATGGGTTGCCTAACAAATTTCAGTCCAGAGTATGTTTAATTAATAATTAAAAAACATTTTTTTTTTCAACATTTCACCGGTATGGTTATTAGATAAATTCTATACCAATCGAAAGTATGAAGCCCATAGAATATGCAAACGTTAGGTTGCCTATTCTTTTCTGGTCACAACTATCGGGTTGCCAGGTATAAACAGGTAAATCTATACTAGCATTTTTTTGGTCTTCTAATAATAAAAATAAAATTTGCAAGATAGCCGCGGGTAACAACTAGTAGATTTATAATTTGCATGTAGTATTTTTTTTCCTTTTTTTTAATCAATATTTTTATACAGGGTAGTATTATATATGTTTACTTTAAGCTTCTTTTTGACTAAAGATGTATATATACTTTAGTGTCACATAAAAATATACACTCATGAATAATTAAATGATTAAAAAAATAATTAAATAACTATTTCTCTATTTTTTTCTATTTCAATAATAAGTTACTCCAAAATTATGCATAGTATATACGAGTCTATCGCTATCCTTTTCTTTGCTAAGCACAAATAGCATGCGCACTCTCTTTAAATGGGCGGACTTTAAACAGCTGCTATGCTGTGTCCTATTCTATCGCATGGGATGATTGGTTGGGACCTCTCAGTCGCACACATTCACTAGGAGAAATATTTTTTTTTTAAATTCGACAACCGCAATTCTGGATTGATTTTTCGCAGGCAAACCTATTCCACCGTATTCAGAATAAAATAATTTTTAATTTTATTTAATTTTGATTTAATAAACAGACCATTGCAAAATGCTTGTATAGATTTACCTGTTTATACCTGGCAACCCGATAGTTGTGACCGGAAAAGAATAGGCAACCTAACGTTTACATATTCTATGGGTTTCATACTTTCGATTGGTATAGAATTTATCTAATAATCATACCGGTGAAATGTTTAAAAAATAATTTTATTTAATTATTAATTAAACATACTCCGGACTGAAATTTGTTAGGCAATCCATATGCATTATATTTATTGACATATTAAATTAAATATAAAATACGTTTCATTAAATAAGCATCTCGGTGAAGATCGTTCTATACCGGGATCTTAGACTATGAGATTCATAATACAATGTAGAAGTTAGTATTTAGATATATCACACGTCGAACAAGTTGGGAGCAAATATGGAAATTGGTGTATTATCACACAATTTGGTCCATTTTAACATATAATTAATCTAGTTAGCAAGAGAGTCGTAAAACGTACGTACATAGTGTATGACAATTATTGTGTCCTAAAATAGTACAATGGAGAAATTGAAGGAGAATGATTTAATTTTTTGTTAAGTTACTCTTTTTTTGTTCTTTATTTGTGGTCAGTGCAATAAGTTCTTCCATTAAATAAAGTAAAATAAATATTTTGGATATCTAACACACGATGCCATCTAGTTCCAAGTTAAGCAGAGTTCGTGTTATGGGTACTAGACAACTGATACAAATACATATGTATTTTTTTTGTAAATACATACATATTATACATAGAAAACACCTAAACTTCGAAACAAATATTTGTAGATCATACAAACATTCGGTCCGATCCAAAATCGAACCCGAGATCTCATGATCAGCAGTCGCACATGCCGACCGCGAGACCAACGAGGCAGTAAATTTGCATTCGTCACTATCAGTCGTCAGTTCACTGTTTACTCCTTTTCTAGACTTGTCTTCTTTCATACTTTTCATGTGATGCAAGGAATTAAGAAGTTAAAATAAATAATGGTGTCGCATGTGTCAGGGCGGGCCACACGCACCGCGTGATCTTCACGTGCTGCGGCAGCGGGTGGCAGGCCACGTGGGCGGCGGCGCGGGCGGCGCGGCGCTGCGCGTGGTGCGGCGGCGCCTGGGCGGTGCGCGCGCCCGCCGCGGCGCTGGGCGCGCTGGCCACGCACGCGCGCGCCGCACACGCGCGCCTCCGCCCGCCCACCCCGCCCGCCCCACACCCCAGCCGCGCCGCCAAGTGGCTGGCCGACGACGACATCGTGCGCTTCCTGCAGTCGCTGCACAACTGGCTCGCGCTCACGCAGCCCGACGCGCGCGCCTCGCCGCAGGTCTGACACCGCTCACCCTGCATTCGCGGTAACAAAATAGTGACGCGTCGAACAGATTTTAAGAAATCATCAAGTTTATTATGTTTTACTCGAAGTGAGTTACATACGAAGTGATTAATCATTCATAACTTGTTTGGAAATTGATAAATACGTCACTATTTCCTTAACGCAAATGAAATATAACTTTGAAATCCTACTTTGGTGCGAATGCTTTAAATTCGACATTTAAAGCATTCGCACCGAAGTAAAATTCTAAATTTGACTGTGCCAAGATATGGTAGTGAAGATATTCTGATAATAAAGACTAAAAATCTTGAATTCTGATACTTTTTTTTTGTATTTATTAAAATTTATAAATTTTGCGTTTAAAAATATTTCGCACTTATCGGTTTACATATAAAAGAAACGGTGTTATCTTATATTGATTTAGTTATTAACGTTTCAAAAAAACTTGTATTCAAAGTTATCTTCAAAACAGTACAAGGTAGTAGAGCCACGCTGATTTCAGCACGAATGGGCCGGCTCGACCGGGGCGGTACTACCCTCGCACAGAAAATCAACGTAAAATGACAGCAATCATGCTGTCGTGTTTCGCTGGTGAGTGCGAGACCGGAGGCCCAACGATGCAGAAACATCACTAGCCCGCCATGGTGATGGTCACCATGCTGCACTGTAGCATTGTCTGCACCACCACTCTTGGATTCTGCTTATGTTTTCCATCAGGCAGAGTAGAGTCATTTTGGCAGGGCAAAATATAAAAAAAAAACAAAAAAAAAGTACAAAATAGTACGTCTACTTCATACTGTATTGAAGATAACTTCCAATTTGGAACTTATCAACACCACTATCTAGTAAATTGATAATGTAGCATAATTTGAGCAATGTGTTATATTACCAGGAGTTAAAACAAGCGTACGAGCGCGAAGCAGAAATCCTTGGCTCGAGTTTAGGCGACGGAGCCGTGACCCGCAAAGAGATTATATCTGACACGAATGCTCTCGCCGACCTCGCTGTCTTGTGCGAAACTATGGTGAGTTCACGTCACTTCCTTGTTATTGTTGCCAGATTTAAAATCACACACATAAAAACAAACACATAATACAGTACCATCTATCGAAGACACACCGAACTACGGAGTAACTACTAATCCTGAATCGCGTTATAGAAAGTCTCTTGCCCATTAACATGTATGCCTGTATATTAAACTCCCGTTAGGGCGTAGTCAGCCAGGCATGATAACTTCGCGTGGTCGGAGGAACCTACCTTTGTGTTGTAGGGACATGACACTGGTTCCTCCACAATTATACATTTTATAACTTCTTCATTTATTGAACAACCAACTATAGTAACATCTTAACATGATTCTCTACTACCTATTTACAATTGAACTAAATCTTTAGAAAGTTAAATTGTTGTAACTCATCTTCGCAGAGTTTTTAGGAGCGTCGTCAACAGCCTTTTACAGTCCAGTGCTTGATAAATACATCTTTGTAGAAAGGAGTTTTTGGCTTACCGTATTTTATTAAATTTAATGAATTGTTTTAAAAAATATAATATATACTAATGTTACATTTAGGACTGGCTCAGCACAAATATCCGAAGTCTCCCGTCAATGCTGAGCGGGCCCGGTTCCGTGAAGTTGTCAGACAAGTTCTTGAACGACATATCCTCTGCCGCTATGATATTCGATGAGATCTCGCACAAGTGTCTGCTCTTTCTACATTTAGAGGTAAGTGGACAATTTTCTACAGCTTATTATGTTATAATAGTGATTTCATTTATAAACAGTTACTAGCTGATTTATTAAGTTAATGTAATCGTACTAAGCTAAACTATCAATACTTTTGGGCCTCTTGACAGTTTTATAGGTTTGATCAAAATGGAGGAGTCCGAATGTTAGTTTTGAGCTCTGACTTTCAACACATGTCTCTTTATAGTTCAGTGTCTATGGCCCACGAATTTGAGGAAAATCACATTCTTTAGTGTCATATGTTGAAGTTCATTTAATAAACAAAATATTCTTCCGCGTCATTTTTTTTTACATGACTTAATTATTTTTCCAAACAGATGCGAATCCAATGTTTCCATTACCTGGGCCAAGAAGAACGTTCCACGGACACTAGTGAAGGGTCCGAAGGAGGGGGTGCAGCACAACTGGCACAAGCTCTGCTATCCTTCCACGAACAAGTGCACAACGTACTAGCTCCACACAGGCTAGCGGTAAGTCTTAAATAGATCTGAAGCCTAATACACTGTTTCGACGATTACATAAAACTATCTGACAAACATTTTGACCTATCTTCTATGAGATGATATGAACGTCGGCTGCACGCACGCTAAGTATGACTCATTGTCACGTTCCGCCTGAGCCGAGCGTGCGAGCGAGAGCGCGGAGCAAGCGATAGAGAGGCACGTGAGGCCTAAGCGTTCAGCTTCTTACGCATTTTTTTACCCGACTAGGGCAAAGCCAAACGAGGGTTATAATTTTGAGAGGCTATGTATCTATGTTTGTTCATTTATTCCCTCATGGCTACATAACTACTCGTTATAACTGAACAAATGAGGTGTCGTTAGAAGCGTCATGATCGTCTGCTGGTTATAGACTATATGACGTGTCATTGAATGTAATGTGGCGCCCTCTAGCCGACATAACGTACTGTATTAAAAAAAAATTTGATAAATTCGTGTTTGAGATCATTGGAAAGGGCGTTACTTGTACATTTCAAAAATATATATATTATTAGCATTTTATCGTGACTTTGTCCGTATTTATTCGATAATTCTGATATTTCTACGGTATCTATTTAGAATATGCTTTGCAAAGAAATTAATATTATAGAGGCACCAAATCATTTTAAATAAAAAAAAAGTAAAAACTACAACCCAACTACGACAAAAAACGACGCTGTTATAAATTTTGCAAAAAACTAATTTAAAGTATGTTTTATTTAAAAAACGAACGTTACAACTTACAACCATTGTATTTAACCCTTAACATTATGTTCAATAAATATCTCGCTCTGAGGTACTGAAGTTTTCTTTAAACGGGTATCACTGGAATCAAGGCACTTTGTACCGATAATTTACAGTTGTTTATGTGTGTTATGATTGTTATTGCCATAGGTCAGGATGTAAATAGCAAAGTTAGGGTAAAGACTGTCTGAATTTACTACCGTAAATTTTTCTTTGTGGGGAGTTATATTCCTACAGCATATATTATTAAATCAATAGAATGTATACATAGATTAGACTGACAAGCTAGGTCAGCAGATTACAGAGATCAGTAGATTATCTATCACGTAGTAAAAGTCACGGCTTATGGCATCGAGAATAAGACGTGATCAAATGCATTGTAACGAATCGTTTTAGTATACCTGTCTACTTAGGAACATAGACATCTCCATTTAACAATTAGAGTATTACTAGCTGCCCCGTCAAACGTCGTTTTGCCATAATTTTTTTTTAAAGATGGGTGACCCTTACCATTTAGGGGGATGAAAAATAGATGTTGGCCGATTCTCAGCCCTACTCAATATGCTCACAAAGTTTCATGAGAATCGGTCAAGCCGTTTCGGAGGAGTATGGCAACGAAAACTGTGACACGAGAATTTTATATATTAGATGGAGCCGTGGCTCCGGCATAATAAATACTGCTCCCAAATATTCATCGCCGTTATAATTCTTGTACAAATAAGTTCGCTATATTTTATTTAAACTCGCACAAAATGATCTTTACGTAACAACTCACAAACCTAACTAATGTGTCTTGTTACTAGTCTATAAATGCGTTATTTTTTGCACTAATCACTTAAAAATACCTATTATTAAACAAAACAAACAAAACGGCGCCGGCTACTTGAAATGCGCCCTCCCCCTATCTTCCCTCCCTATCCCCCAAAGGCCGGCAACGCACTTGTGACACCTCTGGTGATCGCAGGTGTCCATGGGCGGCGGTAACCGCTTACCATCAGGCGATACGTCTGCTCGTTTGCCCGCCTATTCCATAAAAAAAGCGCTATCGACGTTTGCCAAAATGTGCAAGTCACGTCAAATGAAAAATAGTGTCTTGTGCCTAAACTATTGAACCGGTTTGATTGAAATTTTGTGGGTAGACTTGTAAAATGTGTAGGAATGTCTACTTGAAATAAAAGTCGTATTGTCAAATGCGACAACACGACTCCACAGGATCGATTTCGAAAGTATCAATAGCACCAATATAAAAACACGAAGAGGATCTTTAAGAAGAGCACACACAAGTCAAAATTAACGGGACACGCCAAATTCGTGAACGCCCGAATTTCTTCATAACAACGGACGTCTATTAACAACTACGCAAACCGACACGAATATTTAATACGATGGTCAAGAAATAAATCAAAATACTCGGGTTCCGACCATAGGTTTCAGCATTCGTTACGAAGTGGTATGGCCGATGTCCTAAACTCGCCCGACCGCGGCCAAACGAGTCGCTCGCCCCATATTGTCCCCCAACGATAGTATGGGGTGAGCACACACCCGAATATCGAACCAGGTGTTCGATATATTATGGTACTCAAATTGCCGATAAGCATATTTATATATTTGTAACTACAACAAAGATCGTGCTCATCACAAAACATCGAATATTGATTCCAGTACATAATGAACGGCGTGGGCGAGATGATGTCCGCGGGCGTTGTGTGGCGCTGGCAGGGCGAGGCGGGCGGCGAGGGACGCGGGGGCGACGCGCGCCTCGCCACGCTGCGCCACTGCCTCGCCGCGCTGGCGCTGCCGCACGCCGGCCTGCACCGCGCGCACGCCTACCTGCACCTGCTCACGTGCGCGCCCGAGGTACGTGTGTGTGTGTGTGATTGTGTGGATGTGTGTCTCTCTTTTCTTTACCTCTATCCCCTCCTATATCTCAAGCTCCTCTACTCTCTATCTTTACTTTTCTCTCTTTACTCTCTTCCTTCTCCTTTCTCTCTTTACTATCCCCCCCTACCTCTATCCATTCTCTTTTCTCTCTTTACTCTCTCCCCTTCCTCTCTCTTCCTTCTCTCTCTCTCCACTCTTCCTTCTCCTTTCTCTCTCTCTCTTCCTTCTCCTTTCTCTCTCTCTTCCTTCTCCTTTCTCTCTCTCTTCCTTCTTCTTTCTCTCTCTCTCTCTTCCTTCTTCACTCTGTTTCTGTATTTGTAGACGTATTTCACGAATCGAGGCCATGCGCGTCGCTGCCTCATCACAGTGGAGTTTCTTGTTATTTTATATTTTTTGTCTTTGTCATTACAGGAAATAATAACAGCAGTACGCGAGAAGGGTGCTCAATTCACGGAGTTGGAATACTTAAATGCTTTCAAAGTCATAGAAAATCGCCGTGGAATACCACCAGCAGAGATGCGTGTTCATCTCAAACAGCTCTCTGCCGCGTTAGGTCACGTTGGAGTCACTGTGTAAACTTAACTGTTTCTATTGAAAGAAAAGAGGACATGAGAACACATGAACCTTTTCTAGATTGTTGAGCTGAACTAAATAATAATTTTCCTCTGACAGGTTCTCCTCCTATTCGCTATTGAAATCTATTTATTACGGCTTTGGTGCCTTAGCAACGTAGTACGTTAAAAAATGAATATTATAAAAAGACAATTATGCTTATGTTTGGATGTTATATGTAAATATATCATGTATAAGTATATAATTTATAAGCAATAAAAATATTATACTAGTTTTTTTATTACTTTTTGTTTTATTTATTCATCTACAGATTTTACAGTGCGACTGTAAAAGAGACCTATTTTCAGTTTTATTTAAAAAGAACTCCCGCACTAGGAATAAACCCTGAGTCCAACCAGAACCAATGCTTTCTTTCTTTTCCTTCTTTTTCTTGGGAATGGCAAACAACCAATGCTATGTGGTGAGAATTAAAGTCACCACTGACAAAGATAGGTTTTGGCAGATCTTTAATTATATTATGTAGTCTGTTGAGATGTATGTGTCCACTAGAAGGAGGACAGTATACACATAGAATAGTCAAGCTACCAGCACAGTAGATAAGGATAGAGCAACAGTTTGAATGTCTTCATAAAATCTAGTGTTTAATACTTTGTACTTTAAGTATGGCTTAATTAGTATTGCTACACCATTATGAGCATTATTAGAATTTTTATTGTAAATATTATATCCAGGTATTCTAAATTTATTGTCTTTAAAGCATGTTTCGTTAAGTAAGCAAATGTCAATATTTTGTTCTTCTAAAAATTGAATCAACAGAGGTTTTTTACTATTAGCAGTGTATGACTTGGATCCATTACTCTAGATTTTTAAGTAGGGTTTCCTTAATACTATTTATGGTAGTGGGCTTAGTATCCCCCTCACCATTACCAAGTTCCACTAATGTCTGTACTAGGGCCATAAGTACATCGTTGTTGGCAACTATTTGGGCTTTGATGTCTACCTTTGGAGGGACATCTTTAGGTTTATTTACATTCATACAGGGGTATTTACAGATACAGGTTTGTTTACAGATAAATGTACAGGTCTATTTATAGATGTATGTACAGGCTCATTTACAGTAGAAATTTTCATTTTTGGAGGTGAAAGAGGTGGAAATTGTGTATTATCATTATGAATGTGTAGTAATCTTTAATGTAGCACTTGCAAAAGTTATCTTATTTTTCTTTTCTAATATTTTATTTAACTTAATTGGACATAATCTAGAAATTGCAAGATGAGGCCCACTGCAATTGACACAGCAGAGCTCTGTTGGTTTATCACATTCTTGATATAAATGGAACATCTTTGTTTACCATTGCTAATGTTAGCAGAGTGGTTAAATTTAAAGCAACGGAAACATTGTTGTAATGGTGGTATATATTCAAAAACTCGGTATGAAAATAAATCATACTGTACATTGTCTGGGAGTATATTCGTAAGAAAAGTAATGCTCACTGTTTGTAGTGGTACTCGCTCTTCCCCAACCAACTTTGTGAATCTTCTTATAGCTACTATTTCATAGATTCATGATAATTTTGTATATAATTCTTAGTTCGAAATATTTGCTGGTACAAACCTAATTATACCTGTTTTTTCCATTTCCGCAGCTGGAATAAATGCCTTAAAGCCATGTTTGTTGAGAAAAGCCGTGTTGTTGATGAAATTATTGGCCTGTATTATACTGTTTAAATATTACCGCTATTTTATTTGCATTAATGCGTTGTATCGCCGTCACCCCTTTTATTTCATTAGAAAATATATGGTTGAGGTAGATAAGGCTCTTATTGCCTATTCTATCCGTATTGTTGGTAGCTTCAATAAACACTTTAAAGTCTAGATATGTGCCATTTTCGGGTATAGTCTTTTGTAGTTGGGTTTTATATATGGTGAATAGTCAAAACACTCACCGGCGCCGCCGCCATCACCACAGTCCATCTTAGTCCCTCCATCTCTGGCCTCAGGCCGAGGACGTTTATGTGGGGTGGGCGGGTTATCCCCGCCCCCCTCATTTCCCACCATTTTCACTAGTTACTCCACCTAGTTGTTGCTTGTATTTATTATATTATTGCGAATATTTAATAAAATATTAATTTTAAAATTTGCAATCGCGCGCTTTTTGAAAGTTCCCGCCAGAATCTCGCTTATTATACATTTTCAAACATTTAGAGCGCGGTATGTAACATTACCGTAGTATGTACTAGGGCATGCAAAAAACCGGACTGTTTCAAAAACCGTTTTATTCGGATTTCGGTTATTCAAAAAACCAGTAAACCGGGTTTTTCGGTTTATCTGCTTAATCTATACAAGTACATAAAATTGGAGTGTCTGTAATATTAAAATAACCGCTTTTTACTTAATGCATATGTATGTAAACACGATACATATATAAAAAAATTTGTCTGTCTGTCTGTCTGTCTGTCTGTTTGTTCCGGGTAATCTCTGGAACGGGTGGACGGATTTTGATGGGACTTTTACTGGCAGGTAGCTGATGATCCGGGGAGTAACTTAGGCTACTTTTTTAAGACTAACTTTGTCCCGCGGCGTCACTCGCGGTACAACAATAACCGCGGGTAACACCGCGGGATTCAGCTAGTCTATATATATAGAAGAAAGTCGTGTTAGTTACACTATTTATGACCCAAAAACGGCTGAACCGATTTGGCTGAAAATTGGTGGGAAAGTAGCTTAGTACCACGAGGCGGACATAGGATACTTTTTACATAGGATTTTATTTACTTCGCGCCGCGACGTTAACCGCGTTTGTTGTTGTACCGCGGGTAAAACCGCGGGGCTCAGCTAGTTTATGATAAAAACCTAAAATTTTCGTTCTTTTTAGATGACAATTCGGGTTCATTAAATGTTATCAGCCTATTTTTGTAATATAAATACTTAAGTATACATTTTTATGAGATCAATCAGCAAATTAAATCAAGTTTCTTTTTATTATTAAAATAAAATAACCCATCTGTCTATATTTAAAATAAATGTAATAAAAACTTAAAAAAGTTAAAGTTTAAAACTAAATAACACTATAGTAAAACTAATTCACAACAGTGTCTTATCACTATATAAAAAAAGAAAAAATATATAAACTGGAACATAGAACCTCCTCGTTTTTGGAAGTCGGTTAAAAACAAACAGTACATGAACGTTTTTAAGATCTTAACAATTTTTACATCATGTAATAATAAGTAGAAAATAAATGTGGATTTCCTGGGGTGAAATATCGAATCGATCCAGTGCCCATGTTTAGCCTTACCTCACATCTTTGGATCGCGAAATCGATTCTTCGCTAAATCGATTTCAGATTGTCATCCCTAATAGAAACGTCAAATGAAAGTAAATAAAAAAAAGTGTAAATCAAAATACAAAATGGCGGGAATTGTTTTTGTTTGATAGTACCTTATAATAATTTAATTGAGTATCGTAAAGACCCATTTAGTAAGAAAACTGTAAATCGCTGATTCCTAATCTGTTTGAACCTTTTCTTCTACAATCATGGCAGATACCGATCTAGCGGACTTAAGGAAACAGTGTATTACAAGTTTATACTTGTGTACTGACAATGTATCGAAGTATTTAGATAGTGAAAAGGAAGCAGAATTCAACAAATTAAGAAGCTGTGTTCAGCAATATTGTACATTGGAAGCCCAGCAAGATGTTGCCATTGAAGCTATGGAGAAAGCCAAGGTAGTAATATTAAAACTATAGCCTCTGATAGTGATATAATTTATTTTTATACCATGATATAATTCATCTAATCTTGTACATATGCCATTTTTAAAATCTACAACTAAATAATGTGTCAAGTAAATAGCTTGTGATTTCTGTATGAACTTTTTCATCAAAATCAATTCCTATTTACGTGTTCTGGTAAATAATAATTGAACCTTTAAATACTAATTAAAATCTCTCCAATTTCTAGAGAGAAACTAATGCTACAAATATCGCCACATTAGAGGAAAGGTTTAAGTCTCATTTAAGTAATTTAGCTAGCAAGAAACTGCGAGTTGATAATCACCCTTATATGATAGAATTCAATAGGAGATATGAAAAAGGACAGCAACTTCCAAGTAAGTGTACCTAATTTAAAATGTCTGACACTGCTAGAATTCCTATGCATAGTGGCATATACCTCAGTGGAGTAGTGGTAGCATATATATAAAAAAAAACTATTTTAATAATTGTATTAGGCTAATCATCCTGACTGCTGAGCCAGTCTGTGGGTTTGATTCCCACTCAGGGCAAATCTTTGTATGTTGAGTATGATCATTTAGTCTGTCTGGGTGTATTTTATCTATGACTAAAGACAATGCCCAGTTTTGCATGAAACTCTTTGAATTCTCGGATTTATGTATGCATGTATTACATAAATAGTATATAGTATAGAATGTATAACTAATAATAGTTAATATTTATATAATTCAACAGCCACATTGTCCTACAAATTGTGTGGTATGTTACCCCGATCCTACGCTCAAAAGTTTTTTGTCCTTGATCTGGCCTGCATGAAAAAAAAAAATTTCTGCATGAAAAGAATTTTTGTGATAGAAAAAAGGAGGGTCTCATCAAAATGAAGCCACTCATGAAAAATTTGCATGATAGTAATTAATAATTTGTAAAATTGGTTTCGGAAATACCGGACTGACTATATGTATTTATTAAAAAATGGTTATTTTAATATTAAAATCAAGCACTTCAATTTTTATTTATTTGTATAGATATGCTACGCATGATTAACAGTTCACTGCTGGACAAAGGCCTCTATATAATTATAAATGTACATAATTTGTGTTACTTCATTACAGATAACTTGGACGAGTCTGATTTAGCCATAACTGAATCTCAGGAACAATATGTAAGTGAACATTATATTTAAGTATTAGCTGAGTAACGCCATGGTACTAAGCTAGTCTAACAAGTTAAAAAAATCTAAAAAAAGTAGCCTAAGTTACTCCTTCGGCTGCCAGTGATGATTATCTGGTTCAAACAGAAAGACAGATAAAAAAAATCTTGGTATAATGTACACATTTAGTGAAAACTTCTTAATTTGCAATTACAAACAGGCACTTTAGTTTTATTTATATAGATTGAAATATACACCAGATTTTGACAAGAATCTCAGGACTAAAACCATTGTCATCCTCAATTTTTGAATAGGTTTTGCATTCAAACCAAAATTTACTCGGCTTTATAAGTTTATACTCATTTCCAGATTGATCCAATAACCAAGAGACCTCTAACGGACCCAGTGAAGAATACAGTTTGTGGCCACATCTATGAGAAAGATGCCATCATGAATTTGATACAGACTAAACACAGAACCAAATGTCCAGGTAACATTTTCACAGGTTTTGTAATATTTTAAGTAACCCTGGTTGAGATATAATAATGTGAAAAAAAACACCATTATTCAAAGTCTGACTGCATTAATACCACGGCTTCGCAGTCCTCACACAGAAAACTGCTGTTAAGCTATTCTTTCATTGCTTATTACCAAGTGAGGAGCCCTAACCACCCGTTCCCTCTGTAACTTTGTCTGTCATAAGCTACTCATTACTGTAAATACCGAGACATATGCGAGCGGAGCCCCGGGAAAAAGCTAGTTATCAAATGTAAATCATTTGATTGAATCTAATATCTTTAAACAAGCGATTCTTATATATTGCACGGTCGGCCTAGTGTGAGACAACTAGACAAAGTCTGGGAGGGGCCGGACGTGTTAATAACAGCAGTTCCTGGATCCCTCCCGTCTCAGGCGCAGAGTGGCACACCGTGTGGTTTTAGTCGGTTCGATTCCGACACACCGCCCCGAGGGGGTTTCCAGCATAGAGCTATTATAGATAGAGTGGGGAAGACATACGGCTGACAGTAAGTGAAAACGTCCAACGGTTAGAATGAGAGAGAGGGTCGCGGTAACCCGTCTGTCTTTCTCTACTGACGCATACGCAGTAAAGGATTAATAATGGTAATCCAGTCACAATAATTAACCGTCGAATCGTTCTACTATGCGCATGACGAGTAGAGAGAGACAGATAAATGCCGCGAAGGTCTCTGTCTTTCTAACCGAGGGACAGCTGGAGGCCTGGCCTCCCTACTTCATCTATAATAACCTCTATGGTTTCCACACGTAAAAAAAGTTTAGGACAACATTTTGTGTGATCCACAAATTGTTGTTCTGAGTCTGGGTATTCTTTTTTTTATGAAATAAGGGGCAAACGAGCAGACGTATCGCCTGATGGTAAACGATTACCGCCGCCCATGGATACCCGCAACACCAGAGGCGTCACAAGTGCGTTTCCGGCCTTTTAAAAAGGAATACGCCCTCTCTTTTTATGTCTGTTACATATATGTTTGTGAAGCCCCCAGCGACACAGGATGTATATTCCTAATGCGGGAGTTCTCTTGTATGTCTTTTAAAAAAATATATAATCTGAATGTTGGAAAGGACTCAAACGATTTTAATGAAAATACATGAGGTTTCGGGGGCGATAAATCGATGTCATTTTTAGTAAATTTACAAAAAAAAAAATACCGACTGACTTAATTTCAAACAGACTTACTTTGTAGTTTGTACCCACTATTTACGAGTAAATAGTGCATATATGAAGATACTTTTATACCTCTGTTTTCAAAAAAAGCCGCCAATAATTCAATATTTGACTTATCATTTCAGTTGTCGGGTGCAACAACCGAGGGCCCATTCTACCCCAACATTTGGTATCGGACGAAGAGCTGATCTTTCGAATGAGGATCACCAATCAAAAGTGTTCCACTATGATACAAGAAAGGTCCATAATGGACCTGGATGATACCGCGTAGACTACTTGAAAGTATAATAATATTAAGTTTAAAATTGTAAGTATGATTATATTGTTTATACTCTCGATTGTCGGCACTTGATGGAACTTGTTGTAATACATTCTTGATTAAAACTCACTTGTACTTATTTCACTATTTTATATTTTTATATAAAATAGTGGAATAAGTACAAGTGACTTTTAATCAAGAATGATTATATTGTATTGTAATATTTTCTATTGTCTACCTTAAATGTGAACCATGTGATTTTGTAGTTAAGGGTTACATCAGTAAACAGCATTTTTTATATTGAAAAGTCGTTAGTTCTAATGGAAGTTCTATTTTTTGATTCGGTTTGAGTAGCAGTTAAACGACATGACCAAGCAATGTATATATAATCGATGGTCCCTATTTAATAATGTCGGATCTGCAAAAAGGCAATTTTTGAATAGAATAGCTCTAATGTTGTTTTTACTATAAATATTAAAGATAAAACTTTCACTTATATAAAAAACAGTCAGTGAAAATTTATTTGTTTTTTGACTGTTAAAACAATGTTTGAACTACACTACTCAACAAGTAAGAACGACCAAATTGAAATGGGATCACACAGAAAGTACCAACTTTCAAATAAAATAAAAAAATAAAATAAATGCATTAATCGCCCCTAGGAATTTCGAAGGTTCGACTCGATTTATCTTGGACGAAATCATCAGATCTCAGTGTCCTTATCATGGTACCATCGTTCGGATATTTGCTTTTCATTAAAAAAGAATCATCATAATCGATTCATAAACGACGAAGTTATCCGCGAACACACATAAATATATATATACGGTCGAATTGAGAACCTCCTTCTTTTTTGAAGTGTGTTAAAATTAGACTTTTTAAAGATCTGACATTATTAATAGGGATCATCGCTATGTGGGTGGTCTGGAAACTTTCCAACGTAATGATGATACAAGACATTGTTCCTAAAGTCTTTCATCTACACACTTCCCAGCGATGCACATTACATTACATTCACTAGTTTTTATTAACGAGAGCTGCTATCTTTACTTAGAGGTCGGAAAGTTTTGAGACGTATCATATTTAATTTATTTATCGCCTTATATAAATTGTTTTGTTAAATATATGGAATGTGACAAAACCAAATCTATTTATTCTGTCAGCGTCAGAACTGTCCCATAACTAACAACAGATTTTCAAATTCCTTTTTAATATGAAAGTGTATCCTACTTCTCCTTGAGTCTCGATCCATTTTAAGAAATATTCATACATCCCATGGGCAGTACTACGCCACCGAGGCAGTCATCCTCCATCCTGTACTTAATATGTATTATAAATTCAAAAGTAGGTCTGTCTGTCTGTCACTTTTCAGAGCTAAACCGTTACACCGATTTTTATGAAATTTGGCATGGATATACTTTGAGGACGGACATAGGCTACTTTTTACCGCGATAACCGAGATGCGCGCGGGCGGAGCCGCAGGCAAAAGCTAGTACTATCATAGTATGTTATTACGCAGATAGTAAGTTAGATAATGGGAGATATTAAAATTATTGGAATTTATAATGAGCATTTACAACTCCAAATGTATCTGTGCGAATTCTTTTTTATTTTTCATAACCTGACATTTACATTCAAACTGATATTCATTCACAAACCGACCGCAACACATCAACGAGGTTCGTACACTACAGTATTTATTTAGAGGAGAAAAATAAAACAAGAGTTACATGTAGAATATAATGTATTCAGCGAAAAACTATTAATATCTATAACAATGCAATTGTTACTCAATACGCATGTCATCAAGATTTACTTGTTAGTCACAACTCTTCAACCTTACGGACACAACCCGGCCTTCACTTTTTAAATGAATAAAAATGCATACTCACGGCACTTTTTGAAGTGAAACTTCTTTGCGCGCATGACGGTATTTTTTTACGGATGAAACGCAATAGAAGTGACACGAAAATGTGGGACGTTTTTGTCCAAGAAGAGGGAGAGAGCGATTGAGAGAGTGAGAAAGGGCGAACGTAGCACGAATCATACAGCCATGGAGCCAGAGTGGGGAGAGACACATAAAAGCGGTGTGAAATAGCGCCTGCGGTGTGTTTCACCGAGTGAGTGAGGATACCGGAGGCTCATATTTATGGTGATTTTTAAGAGTTGCAAACAGTTGGTAACACTGAACTTGCCAACAATTTTGGTGGATATGCGCCCTTTAGTCTCGGCAATCTAAAGCTTTAAATTACTATAAATATAAACGAGATTTATAAATTGGTTTGCCAAAGAAGTTTCACTTCTGATATGTACGCACGCAATTTTTTTTATGTATGGTCCTGCCAAAGGCTTGAGCAGAATCCAAGAGTGGTGGTCACCATACTCATTGCGAATGCAGACAATGCAACAATGCAGCATGGTGACCCACACTAGGGCGCCCATCAATTAAGTGAATTAAAATAACTTTGGAAGTATACAACTATAAATAAAATTAAATCTTCAAAATCAGCATGATAGTAATTGGTCTGCGCTAAACATGTAAGTAAATAATACAAAATTGTAATAATAAGCTTAAAATTAACTTGATTTCGTAAAACATATCAGTACAAATTTTAACGAAACATCGGGTAGACGGTAGACGTATAACATCTAAATACATATAATGAATGCTTGATTATAATTATTCAATAACTTTAAATACTTTTTATTCATTATAGGTTATTTTATGACATATGCGAAAGCAATGAACTTTGATTTTAAGTTGCAACGAACAGTTCAGGAAAGCCTTCTGCTGGTCATTATTCAAGATACATAATATATACACATATAATTTTTACCAGTGCTGAGCCATTTTCAACTTAATTGACGACAATGATATGGATTTGAAATCAAATTTCGATTGCACCTAGAACTTAAAAACTAAATGTATGTTTATATTTCAATTAATGTCTTCATATTTTGAAGCGTAGATTACAGATTAAATACCTTCTTTGTATTATCATAAGGTGCATATTTGAATACAACGCAGATAGATGAGCATTTCAAGAGCCTACAATCTTGATGACAATGCATCTATAATAATTATATTTATAAATATTGGTCCGTATAACTATGTCAATAAAAGTGCATTAACAAGATTAATTAATGTTAAACACTAATAAACTACAATACTTGAAGCTCAATATTCTATTTAATTATTCTAATCGACTACAAAAGAAGCTCATGTATTTTGACTGTAGTTTTTTTAAACTACCTTACATAAGGATACATCCTTTGCACAAACAGACTGTCGTCCAGATTAGCGTAAATGTTATTTTTTACACTTTTGGTAGCCATTCGCTGTTAAACCAAAACTATTTTAAGGTTGAGCAACTTTATAACATTAATGTCGTCAGGTGTTGCTCAAACTCTCCAAAATATTTTTAATGTATCCGGGTGCATTGTTTTTTAAACAATTAGAAACATTACAAAATGGATTATCTTGAATGAGAGCTGTTTTGACTATAATTCATGTAAATCTTGAGGACTTGTAGAAAAGATTTTCAAGTCATAAACAAAATTAAATCAAATTCAGTTAAGGAGTTCAACAATAGCATAATTTTTGCCTGTGAATTGGTGTTGCTACCCTCTAAAAAGTGTCAGTGTCAGTTATGGAATAACTTCTTTTGTAGTCGAACTAAAATAATAATTCAAGTACCACATTACAATGTGGCGTGTGTATTTAAAGACTAATAGAAAATGAGAAGCACTAGCGGTTTTACACTTACTATTTTAAAGTAGTAGTGGTATTATAGTAACATTTATACCGAATACTGAGGGTATGATAAAGATAAGGTCAATGTTAGGCCCTATAGCCATATAAGGCCGACAGTATAAAATATTGATTAATCAAAATTATTTATCAAATACGTAAGTATTAAGAGATTATTTAATTTAGAGCACAACAAACCAAGGACAACAATATACTTCAGATATCAGGGCTTTAAAAGACCTGCTTTTTTTTGTAAAGACAAGAAAGTTTATATTAAACATAAAAACTTCAAAGTAAGCAATATTTTTTTAAAAATTGTTACGTCTGGCAACACTGTACCATGTAATAAAATAATTCGCCCATACCATATTATAGCCATATTAAAAAATACCCTCAAGCCTTATTAGACTTCAAACATAAATAAATAAAAATTTTGATTTTTAAATAATTCATCGTTGTAATGGTATACAACATTTTGGTTTCATGAAAAAAATAATGTGGTAAAAATAATATACTTTAGGAGAATTACACGATTTATAAATGAAGTAAAAACATCGTATGGGCCTTACCATAGTAGTTGCATGTGTTATGTAACATCTAAAATCTCACCTACCATCTCACACAGAACTCTAGCTACGCAAATTCTTATTGGTCAATTCAAATAGCGTGCCCTTTCCGCTTCCTGTTACATAACTTCCGTCGCTTTGACGTAACGCAACCATATGCAGGTGAGATAAGACATGTTACACAAAAAAAAACTTAAAACATAAAAATAATATTAGTGAACACATTTATAGAGCGTAGTATCTAAGGTTTCTAATTTGTCTATCATGAGACAAGCCATCGTATTTATCCAAACTATTCGATAAGTGCACTATCGGATTATCAAAATTCTTATTATAAGATGTTATTAGAGGTATACATCTCTGAAAGCGATAATGTTCTGCCGTAGGTAGTTCAGCTTATAAACGGCAGAGAGGCAATATTTGTAACGGGTCATCATCATTCGAAAGTAACTAAGGAATGACAGACAGTTCATTCAGAAATAACTTTGGCGAGATTTTTCGGAATTTTGAGTAGTATTTGGCTCTCTCTGAAAGTTATATATTATATTATCCTTAATATTATTACTAGATGTATTATCCCGGAAGAGGAAAAGATATAAAAGGAGCCAAGTCGTACTTGTTTTGAAAATTAGTTGGAACAATATTTCATGTTGTAGCAGACATGCCTTGTGAAGTTAAATCCCGTTTACTTTTAAGCGATTCTGAGCTACAAGACACGTTTCCCATTTTCAAAATCGTGACGTAAATTTAAGCAATATTCGATTACATTAAAAATTGAAATATAATAATTACAGTAATTATCACTATGTGACACTACATTGTACTTTGAGTATTTCATCAGTATTGCTATTATTTGTATGTGAATAGATTTAATACAACCGTATTTATTTACTTCATCAGAAAGTGATCACCGTATCGACTCATGTCATTTATTAAAGAACACGTGGCTGTAAATACTTTAATCGGCAGGAAAATTTTAACAGCGCGACGTAGGATTAGTGTAGACTCCATAGTACGACGAGTCTTCGATAGATGGCAGTAAAAGGTATTTTTATTTGTCAGTAGGTATCCACATAGATTAAATATAGGTTGATTATAAGTTTACAATTTTTTTCAGGGACTACTTTCTGATCAAGTTAAGAAGCAAGCTATCAATAGAAAGATAGATCAAATACATTGATAGTATAAAAAGGCAAAGAGTTATAAAGTTTGGAATGTACAATACGAGAGAATCGCAAAAATAAACATCCTTATGTTAATTAAATATGCTTAAAACTTACACAGTACCTACACAAAATATCTAGCAGATACCGAATAAGAGAAAGTTAAAACTATGACTAGATAGAAGTTTTAAATAAGCTTATAAAATTTTAGCAATTATACATATTTACCATATTTACCAGTCACGGATAAGTTTAGGATAGCTTATAATAATATATAACTTTGCGTATCGTCCAAATAAATTGTGTTAAACCATCTGTGAGATAAGCTATCCGGCAGTTACCTCTAACCGGTGACCAAGGGTTTTAATCTTTTAGTTCTTAATTAACCAAAGGTAGCACATTTCTAGAAAAGGTAATATTGTAAAACTGTTCGTCAAGTATACACTAGAGTTTTTCTAAGTCAATCTTCTGTCAAAATTCTGACGACAATCGTAGGAAATCCAAAATATTTATTTGAACTTGATAAACCATTTTTATGAGATTTCTAAAAATATACAGTAACAAAGTTAAGAACATGTTTAAACAAGTAAAATAAAGTACATATAATTTGTATATGAGATCGAAATCAACAATAATGCAGAGATACGACAGTAAGATAAAGATCGTAATAACAACACTTGTTGAATTCACTTCACATATAAAGAAAATTATATGGGTCTGCCAGAATTGAAACAAAATATAATATAGTTTTGACTGCTTACACAAAAGATCACTTATATGTGGAATTTATTACAATAGACTTTGTGCATTTATTTTATTATTTTTATTGCTTTTCTCGATAGAGCAAGTAATTAATATTGCAGTAGATAAATACTCATTTATTGTTATAATTTATACAAACACAAAGTGAATTCGACAAATGTAGTCAACTCTAAGAGTGAGGATTTTATAAAAATTAACACTCAGTCACAGCTTAGTGTGGTCCTACTCTAAAGTTAATTGCAGCATACCCAGAAGGAAAACGAGTGAAATTTTCATATATCGAAACTTCAGCCATAAAAGAGTAGGAGTCTTAAATAATTGGTGTTATATTCTTAGATTTGTCGAAATACTTGGAGTTTTAATCATTTGTTCCATTACCGGATATAGCAGATATGATACCAGAAATACAGCTCTTCATGTCGTCGCTCAAATCGTTTCTCGATTCACAGAACTTCTTCAGACTTTCATGAACTTTCGCTTCTTTATAATCGAGAGTAACTTCGTTGTTTTTCGAAGTAATATCGAGAAACGCGAGCAAATTTTCTGCAACTTCTACTGGCATTTTTGCACAGTTGGTGTCTACTAAAATTGTAACGTGCTTACCGATTTCCGACTTTATCAACTGGGTGGTAAAGCTCTTTCCGTAATCGTAGTCAGTTTGCTCGTCCGGAGAGTGTTTTTTAAGTGATTCTATCGCAAGGAGTGTTAATGCGAGGATTGCTTCGTTTTGCATGAGGGAGTGAGATGCCACTAGCATGTTCACAAGACTTGATATGCACCCATCCACCTGGAATAATATACAATAAGTCCATATAATAGCAATTTCTGATAATGACATCGAATGTATAGTTTTTATCTAGCTTCACGAATTTAAACTACTATTTTTTCTAAATTATCAATACCCCCTCCCCTACCCCAATCATCTCATGGGTGCCGTAACTAACTATGAGAGCAAATTATCCAGGACAAAATAACTGGAAAGAGAAGAACACAATTTCTATACCAACGTATCTGATCAGTGTGGTTTAGGCTAACTTTTTTGAGGAAAGCCTGGCCTCTGTAAAACAGTGGGCTGTTAAGGCTGTCTATGATGAAGTTAAGTGCTATTACATTAAAATATTATATCTATTTTTAAATAGATTGCCAATAACAATATTCTCTTGTTCCCAAAAATAGTTTGCATTGAAGGAAATTTTGACCCAAACCTTATAATCAATCGGTTTGGCGGATATGCATATAATAATAAATATTTCGGACATCTAATACACAATGACATCTAGTCCCAAGCTAAGCAGAGCTTGTGTTATGGATAACTGATATATTATGCATAGAAACCTCCAAACTCCGAAACAAACAAGGTCATACAAAGATTTGGTCCGAGAATTGAATCAAGCCCGAGATCTTTAGCACAGCAGTCGCACACGTTACCACTACGCCAACGAGGCCGTCAAATAGACCAGAATGGCTTCAAAGCGGATCTATAGTAAACAGAAGTAAAGAGTGGCCAATGTTGAGCATTGAACTGTTAAGGTGTCGGTTCGCGCCGTGACCGCGCCTGGAGACAGACGCAGGAGACTGCTACTTGTTATTTATATATCAATAAAAATAGTGGAATAAGTACAAGTGTGTTTAATTCTGGAATGTATTGCTACAAGTTCCCTACAATCGGGAGTATAAATTACAGAAAAACCCAGTAACTCGATTGGTTAAGTTAGTCTCCTGGTCTAGTGTCTAAAGGTTGACGATGATGAGGTGGGTAATGGGACTAATCCTGTCCACACGCTCACCACTGTAATTCCTGTACACCGAGTAATCACTTTCGGGAAGTCCCAAGAAAAATTAAACTGTATTGGAACCGAAATTAATCAGAGGAAAATTGGAGGAGTTGGAAATATTATAAGTCCACGTTCCTCCTTAGTAAAGTGGGAGTTAAAATGAAGTCAAAATAGGCAGAGACCTTTTTCAAACCGGGAAGCACCACGGATAAAGTATGATGGGTCCTAAGTGAGCTATATTTGATTACTATAGTATTGTTACCGGTCGTGAATTAATTAAATAAAAGTAGTCGGTCGACAAAACTTTTGTAACAATAATTCACTCGTTAGTCGCATTAGAAAATCGGTTCGATGTTAATTCACTGTATCGTGAAACAACACTGGTCCGTACGGCGAACACGCTCCGCTTTGATAGGGCTTTCGATGTTTCTGAAATGATCCCTAGTATTCGATAAACTATTCTGTACCAAAGAGAAACTCCTAGAATCAGTTTGCAGCGCCATCTAGCGTTGAAAATATCGAAATTATTAATCAAAATCTCAACAGTGGTGCGCTACTTGACACTAGATGGCGCCTCCGAATCTCAATCGTTTAGATTATAGGAGAGCCATTGAACTGTAAGTATGTATACTAGGAGCTAGTGGGTACCTGCACGAAGCGCGCCCAGTGCGGGTGGTGGCGCAGCTGCTTGACGGCCCAGGCCAGCAGGCGCGGCGCCTCGCCCCCCGCGCCCGCGTGCTCGGCCGCGTGCCCCCAGCGCGCCACGCGAGCCAGCGCCGCCGCGTCGCTCGCCAGCTGCTTGGCCACGCCCTCTGTACAACATATACTCGTACACGCAACTGTACACTGATCTATCAATATTTGTTTCGGAGTTTGGCTGTTTTCCATGTACAATATGTATGTATTTACAAAAGAAAAGTATAATGTATTTGTGTCAGTTGTCTAGTACCCATTTTTTTTGTAACGTGTGGAAACCCCCTCGGGCCCTCACCCCGCCGGGGATTGCGGCGGGGCGGTGTGTCAGAATCGAACCGACTAAAACCACACGGTGTGCCACTCTGCGCCTGAGACCGGAGAGATCCGGGAACTGCTGTTATTAACACATACGGACCCCTCCCAGCGCTTGCCCGCACTGAAGCGGGCACCGTCTGCTGGAAAAACTCTCAATATAGGCGACGTACGGCACAGGCGTACGTCGCCCCCTCGCGGGTAGCCACTAGAGTGGATGGAGGAGAAAACCCGTCCCGACCATCCGCGGCCGCACTCAGGGCGGCATGAGGCGCTGGTAGGCGCGCCTCCGCCGCCCGGTTCGCCGGCGGCGGATCGGGTCCGAGTGGTCGTCCTCCCGGGCCCTCTCCGCCGCCTCCCTCTGCGAGATGACATCTTCGCAGAAGGCTGCGACCGCGGTATAACTGCTGTCGCTACCGGCCATGGAGCGTATGACGGCCGGTAGCGAGAGATCTCCTCCGATGACTGCAGTGGGGACCCGACGCTGCGATGCCCATGCGGGGCAAACCGCCAGCGTGTGCTGGGCCGAGTCCTCACTGCAGTCGCAGTGGTGGCAAGCGGGTCTCAATTCCCTCCTGGCGACCGAGTGCAGGTATTTTCCGAAGCATCCGTGCCCGGAAAGAACCTGCGTCAGTCAGAAGGAAAGGCTCCCGTGCGGCGGCAAAGCCAGCGCGCGGAGTCTCCAGCCGGAACGACCATCTAGCCATCGTGGCTCGATGGGCGGCTTCACGCCACTCACGTACCTCTTCGGGCGGAGGGCGAATGCCTCTCTCGATGTCCAGGGACACCGCCAACACCACGCCGTCACCGCTCACTGCCTCGTTGGTCACGGCCGTAAGGCGCATCACGGCATCGACCCTCGAACGTCCTTCTCGGAACCCGAATTGGGCGTCCGACAGATCGGGGCCCACCTCGCTGAGGTGCCAGACGATGCGGGCAGAGAGTATCCTCTCAAACAACTTGCCCGCCTCGTCCAGCAACACGATGGGCCTATAGACCGCGACCGAATCAGCAGGCCGTCCCGGCTTCTTTAGAAGGACCAGCTTCCCGCATTTCCAGCACTCAGGGAAGCGTCCGGACGCCAGGCTAGCATCCAACACCTTCCTGAGGCGGTCCGACATATAGTCGAGGGCTGGAACCCCGTCCGGCCCCGGGGCAGTGTTCTTGGAACGAATCCGCAGAACAGCCGCCCCAACCTCCGATTCCCTAACGGGCGGAACATCGCCCCCGTCGTCTCTGACCGGATAGGCCACCGTTGCGAGCGAGCTCGCTGCGGGAAAAGGCCCTCTACCACTTCCTGCAGGAAGCTGGGCTGGAGAGTCTCGGTAAGGGGGGGGCCCCCGTGCGGAGCTTCTGTCGCACCGCACGATATGGGCGACCCCAGGGGTCACGGTCGAGACTCTCCAGCATCTCCTTTCTCTTTTCGTTTTTGGCGCGGCAAATGGCCAGCTTCAGAGTTTTCCGCACCTCGCGGTACTCCTCATGAAGCTGGTCCCCGCCACCGTCTCCACAGTGACGTCGAGTTGTCTAGTACCCATAACACAAGCTCTGCTAAGCTTGGGACTAGATGGCGTTATGGGTAACCGAAATATTTATCTATTTATTTAACTATCACTATGTCGCTGTCGGCTAAATATATAAGAATCTTTTACTCGTTTATTGCCGGTTAGCTCTGGTAAAATCTCTGAAGATATATTATAGAAAAAACTAAAACCCAACTACGACAAAAAACGACGCTGGAAAAGCATGAAACAAGTTTCAAAAGCCGTAGTAACGCGTTGTTGTTGTAGGGAGCTATGAGGGAACAAATGAACATACATACATAGCCTGTCAAAATCATAACCCTCCTTTGGCTTTGCCGTAGTCGGGTAAAAATAACACTCAATCACAACTAGGTGTGGTTGTACTCTAAAATTAAAATGGAGAACATCATGTATAATAGGGATTTCATGAAAAATATAGATATGTAAAACAAGAAATCACGTTACTGTGCGCGTTCTTCCAGCTTTCATTAGCTAACTTTCATTAGTATGTTCTAGATTTGTAAGATAGATTTGCATAAGGCCATGTTCAGATGACGAGCGCTCAATGCGCGTTTTGCTAACGCGCGTTATCGGTTACATGTAAAAACGCACGTATGTAGTTATAACGCTCGTCATCTGAACATGGGCTGAAGGAAGTATATAGTTCTTTAGATTATAGTTACACTACTAGACCATTAAATGGCATTGCAACCGAGTGTTAAGAAATTAAAACAAGCAATTAATTATTTTTGACCAAAATTGTCAAAAAAAAAACAATAAATTCGAATATATTTAATTGTTTGAAGACCACACAAAGAACGCACCTTGTCCATCGACCAGCATCCTTAACGTGGCCAGCAGCTTATACGCCACGTGGTGATCTTCGACGTGGGGCAGAGCCCTCAGCAGTGCAGGCGCGGCCCGGCCGGCAGCTGCAGCACTGCGCTTGTTGTCGCGCGCGACGGCCAGGTTGCGAAGCGCCGATACCGCGCCGTGTTGAATCTTCGTAAGTGTCACGGCCGGGATGGGCTGAATAGCCTCCGCCCCTTGCTTCATCCGGATCTCAAGCTTATGGTAGGTTTCGAATATGTCTGTCAGACCAAAACTAATTATTTTCTTTAAAGATCACTCCTGCACTAGGAATATTAAAGCATATCAATACGCCACCTGTGCAGTTATTATATACTAAACTCAGCTCAGGTGATAAGATTCGAAGTTTAATGTGAAATTTAAATAATCATACTAAAAATCAGCCAAGTGCCAGTCAGACTCGCGCAAAAGGGGTTCCATACCATTATCTATACATTTCAAACGTCTACTTGTTGCCTTTATTAATATCGATAGAAAACGTGCAAAAAATAGTATTTATTGTTATACATCATGTTATAGAAATACATCATCTCTGAAAATTTCAACTGTTTAACTATCATGGTTAATGAGATATAGCCTGGTGATAGACGGACGGACAGCGAAGTCTTAGTAATAGGGTCCCGTTTTACCCTTTGGGTACGGATCCCTAATAAAAACTAGTAACTGAAGATCACTAAGTTTAAAACAATATAACGAACTTTGATACAATCGTTCATCTCTTATTTTGCCTCTTTAGAGTTATTTTTTCGAAAATCTTATTTGTAGCGCTTTGAACTTGAAAATATCAGTTTGAACACAATATTATAAATTACCCAAAAACCAAACCAAACATGGCAGTGATACTTATTAAGATAAATTCCGTGGAAATAGTATAATCTGGCAAATGTTACACAATCTAAGGCTCTGTTTCATTGGTAACAGATAAGTTCAAGATACCTTATCTGACAGATGGACTGATACAATTTATATAGTAGATACGTCAAATTATTCAAACAATAGAATCGTCCTAAATCAACAGACACTCACCGAGCAGCTTATCAAATATATTGTCCTGCATCATCTGTATGCAGTAGTCGTCTTTCCTGGCGAAGTTGCCGATAGCTAGCACCGCAGTAGTCAGAAGATGATAGTTCTGAGAGTCCAACCATTTCACCATAGTGATGTATACTTCGCCCATACCATTCTTATAAAGGAGATGCATGGCTTCATCTAAACAGGGAGAGATACAATATTATCCTCAAGAATTAAAGTATCTCCATGACAATTTTCATTGACATGGTGCAGTGGTTTAAACTGGCCATACTCGTTAGATTATGCATGATAGTTTTAGCCTTGCACGCATATATGATAAAACTGCACAGTTATCGGTGCATGTACAAGCAAATTTCAAAGTTGAAATTTTATGCCACTCGATTATGTTTGCGCGCGAGTATAACCGAGCGTGTATAGCGTCCGGCGAGCATACCTGCACAGTTCTCGGCTTCTTTCAAAAATACTGGCGCGTTGCAAAAGGGGGCTAAACGGAAAAAGTGTAACGACACTTTTACATAGAGCTATTATAGATAGAGTGGGGCAGACATATGGCTGCCTGTAAGCGGAAACACCAAACGGTTAGAAAACGAGAGAGAAGATCGCGGTACCCCATCTGTCTTTCTCTATTGACGCATGCGCAGTAAAGGACTGCTTGTTATTATGACAAACTCGAATAATAAATTCAAATCAAATTAAATACCTTATAAAGTTGTTATAGGTCACACAGGTTGTTATAGATACCGCGATCGTCTCTCTCTTTCTAACCGAAGGACTTCTTAAGCCTGGCTCCCCTGCTCTATCTATAATACCTCTATGCACTTTTTACTATATTAAGGTTGAGTTGACGCATAGTCGTTGAGTATCCAGATACTCAACGTTAAATATAACAAACTGATTGCCATGTGGAATACACCGGTTCTCGTCCGATCACCGAAGTTAAGCAACATCGGGTGTGATTAGTGGTTAGTACTTGGATGGGTGACCGTAATGTAATGTTGTGTACCGTGACGTAATGTTAGCTTTTTGCATTTATTTACGGAAAATATATTGTTTTATAGTATATTTTGTACAGTCTAATTATTACTAAAATAATTTGAGTATTTTATGCGCATTTTTATTAGTAGTAGCATATCAAAAATATATGTGTATATATATACTTCGTTCCATTCGGGTGTCCCTTAACACCTCTCAAGCTTTCTATTTTTTTTTGTAATCTGTTGGTGTTACTCTCAATTTATTACTTAAATTAACCATTGTTTACACCATTCGGTGCCATCTCGTTTTCTTTTCTGTTCTGAAGAACAAGCCAAGTACAGCTATTACATCGTCATCGTCCATTTTTAGTTTGGTATACCGTACACAGCACTAAGTAGGTATGGTAGTAGTAATAGATAAGTGTCCTATACATAGCTCCAACTGTATTGATTGAGAGTTTATGACAAAACTGTGCATGCAAACCCTAACGTGTATGTGTAGTATGAAACTCGACATATACCTGTCGGTTATGCATGCACGGCTATAACCGTCATGCAAACCCTAACGTGTATTTTTTAGTATGAAACTCGGTATACCTGTCGGTTATGCATGCACGGCTAAAACCGTCATGCGAACCCTGACGTGTATGTGTAGTATGAAACTCGGTTATGCATGCACGGCTATAACTGTCATGCAAACCCTAACGTGTATGTGTAGTATGAAACACGGTTATACCTGTCGGTTATGCATGCACGGCTATAACCGTCATGCAAACCCTAACGTGTATGGCACCCTTTAGACGTGACAGAATTACTTATGAATTTATAATGTCAGTATGTGTCGTATTTTTCCTAACATTACTAATAGTTAGCTGGTTTGATGAATGAGTAGACAACTTTACCGAATGATGATTTTATTGCTACTGTACAGAATTATGTATTTAAAATAATTGCATAATGTACCACGAGTGCAATACAAATACATTGATGTAAGCTTATTTCATTAACTACTACAAATGTACGGGTTTGTTCGTACACTATGGAAGTATGGATCATTTTCAACTTACCTCCAGTTAACACGATAATAACAAGATCGCAAGCTTGTTTCATGATTGACTCAACCTCAGTGTCGTCGACATTCAAATCTCCAGCACCATGACACTCCACTAGGCGCTCTAAACGGGTACATACCAGTTGTACACCACCCTCATAAGCTAGCAGAGTTTTAACAGAATCTGAAATGTATTAGATTTTTTTAATAACAATAGCGTTATCCATATTAATTTATCTATACACATAAATAAAATTAGAGTGTCTGCTTCAAATATAAAAAAAACTGTTTTTTACTAAATACATATGTAAGGTATGTATACACGGTACATATACCAAAACTTTTTTTAAAATTTTTGTCAGTCCGACAATCTTTCTGTGTGTTCTAGCTAATCTCTGGAACGGTTGGACCCATTTTGACGGGATTTTCACTGGCGGTTATTTTGATATATGTACCGTGTATACACACATGCATTTAGTAAAATGTGGTTATTTTAATGTAATAATAATAATAAATAAATATTTCGGACATCTAACACACAACGCCATCTAGTCCCAAACTAAGCAGAGCTTGTATTATGGGTCTAGTACCCAGTACACAACTGATATGAATACTTATATCCTTTTTTTTTGTAAATACATACATAATATACATAGAAAACACCCAAACTCCGAATTTGTTCCGACCTGGGAATCGAACCCGAGACCTCAAGAACAGCAGTCGCGTACGCTAACACTGCGCCACTGAGGCAGTAACAAACAGACACCAATTTTATTTATTTGTATAGATTATGTATCACTGTAGAAGGTGACTTGTTTCTTCATAATTTTATTTTTGTTAATCCATGAACAATAGTATGGATTATATATTCATTACTTAAAATATTTAATTGTATATAGTTAAAATTTAAGCATGTAATTGTTTTTTGTTCAAAATAAAGAAAATAAAATCAATAAGCATATTAATTTCTGTATTCATAATGTGCTGTTCTCTTTTGTTTGCATTATTAATGCCCGTTGGCCGTTTATATTTCCTGTTTAGTTGGTAAATATTTAATTGGTATAGTAGTATAGTTAATATCTTAATGCCCAGAAATTGTTTTGGCATAAAAGTTAAATGTTTTTTTATTAATTAAATGTTATTGCAGATTGGTTGTAAGGGAAAACATCTGGATCTATTAAACTGATTTTGGAATTTCTTTTATTTCTTTAATCTGAACCTCTGACAAGGAATACACTTTACATGATAGTTTAGTTATAAAAAAAAATTGACATGGTGCGCACTAGTGATTTTTGTCACCGTGACTGTCACTGTGTACATAACCCATAATGAAGGTGCGCGCATTTGGATATGTAACAATCGGGTGACTTTTTGTCTATGGAGGATGGCAGTAGCAGTCACAATAAGGTGGTGATGTGACAAAAAAATTATTGTGACAGTGACAAAAGTCACTAATGCACTCAGGGCCTCACATGCAAAGGCAAAGTGAAACAATTAATTATGCAAAAATCACAAAATAAACACATACACAAATATACATTGGTATTAATTTACTAGCCGAGTCCCACAGTGTTACCCGTGGTTAACGTCGTACCGAGGGTGACGCCGCTGGGAGAATTTAGTCTAAAAAAAGTAGCCTTAGTTACTCCTTATATCATTAGCTACCTATCAGTGATAGTCCCATCGAAATTAGTCCAGCCATTCCAGTGATAACCCGGAACAAACAGACAGACAAACAAAAACCTTTTAAAATACATTTTTGGTATATATACTGTGTAAACATACTTATGCCTTTAATAAAAAGCGGTTATTTTATTTTTACAAACAGACACTCCAATTTTATATATTTCAATAGATTTATATTTACCAATACAAAGGCACATTATTTGTGAGTTTCTACCTTATTAAAAAATATACTTAGATATCCAATACACACACAATTAGACTGTAAAATACTACTTGAAATAATAGAAAAAAAAAATCTGATTTCTGATACTCACCATGTTCAGCTTGTGCCAGTAGATGATCTACACACAGTTCAGAAATCTCCACACTTGTTGTTTCTTTCAGAATTTTTAAAACTAATTTATTTACTGCTTCTTCAAACAAAAATTCCGGTGAATTATCATTTATCACACTTAATATCAATAGACATGTTGATATCACATCATCATCAAAATCTGCCTTCTCCAGCTCTGTAGATAATATTCTTACAAGGACTTGTATCAAACCTCCTTTAGCTATTGATTCACAGAACTCTGAGCCACCAATAGAGTAATTAAGTAAAGATTTGGCCACAAGCATTTGAATAGCTTCTGATTTCATATACAAACTCTTTTCAAGGAGTTTTATAAGAATAGGGATCCCGCCTGATTCAAGTATAATTTGTCTGGAGCTATCACAATCACAACACAAGTTCCCAAGAGCTCTGCAACACTGTTTTATAAGCTCCACATTATCTGCTATGATGTCTTTCTGTAATATACCCAGTATAGGGACTATGATTTCTTTGTTGGCGTATGTTTCACGTTTCTCTTCACATTTAACCAGTTCTGATACAGCTTGGATGCTTAACAGCACAATATCTTGGTCACTGCTGTTAATCAAAGCTTTGAGGCAAGTGGAAACATCATAATCGTAATCTTTTCCGCTTTTGATAATATCGTTTAGTTTTGCTTTTAATTCACTCACGTTTGTTATGTTCTGAATTACTAAAGTCTCAAAGGAAGTAGATTTTTTAGCAGAAGCGCCTAAAACATGATTATTTTAACAACAAATATATTTAGAATGACAAAAGCCGACTCAATGGTATCAATTACTCACCGTCCATCTTAAAGAGATTATGATAGAAAAGTAGAAGAAATTTAGCACAGTTAACAGCAGAATTTATAGTATTGCCGTTGGTATCGCTTTCATAGCTTATTTTTTCTAAAACAATAGAGCAAAGTAATTAAATTGGTTGACACGAAGAAACCAATCAATCGAGTAGTGTCAATGTCAAACTTGCGTTTAGTGATAGCTCTGTTACTTTGATATTTTATATTACTTTAATTAAAGTTTACTTCTATTATTTTTATATTTTATTATTTATTTTTAATTTAATATTTTAGGAGTCTAGTCTATAAGAAACGATTTACATATAATATTTAGCCAGTGGTATGAAAAAATGATTAGGAGTAAAATTGGGTGATAACTAAAAGTGAGGCATTACGTTACGCTGCAGCGCTTTGTCGTTGTTTTTATGTCGTTCAACAAACTATTATAAGAGTCGTGTGGTATCGTGGAAGGTGTCTCACGATACCACACGACTCTTATAATAGTTTGTTGTCTGGTGAGACAGGAACGAATTTCCTTAACAAAAAAAAATATATATATCAAGTTCTATTCAAGGTAAAAAGAAAATAACTATTCAGGTGTACATTTTTTATTATGATTTTTATCGATAAAAAAAAACTATAAAGGTCACTTATGCCACCTCCTAGGATACCCCTCCGCAACGCCCCATAAGGAACTACGTTCCAAAAACAAACAGCTCTAGAACGCTTATTTTTAAGGGATAGTTTTCTTTCTTGTAACTTAAATGACGTACCTAAAATTTCATGACGAATTTTCTAATCTAAGAGTAGGAATGAAAGAAGTACAAAGCCAAACATCTGTGATATTCTGACAGAACAACCTGAGTCAATTATGCATTTCTTTCAGGGACAAATCATCATCTATCATCATCACCTAAAACTTGCATGTCAGATTTTTTAACACGTGACTTTATCAAGACAGACAAAAAATCTAAATGATAATTATAGTGAACTTTTTTGTAAGCAGTATTCATTATGCAGGAGCCACGGCTCCATAATACTCTAATGTTACATTATATATACTAAAATCTACATACGATTCAATGCATTTAATCACGCCTGATTCTCGACGAGATAAAGAATGTCTAAATACTACGTGCTCGTAATATATTCATATCTGAAATATGCTGAAATAGCTGGTCAGGCTTAGCTATGTATAAATTCTATTAATTTAACAATATATGACGCAGGAATATATATTGGACATATTATTGCGGAGGAAGGTAAAGTGTGAAAGTACCTTTAAAGTTTTGATTATGAAATTCAAATTAAACAACACAATTGTTTTCCGTAACCTTGTCGGTGTATTTTATAACTTACCATATGGTGGAGCAACGTAGGCGGTAGCGATAAAAAATCTCATAAAATACCACAGGGCGTATCGGTCATATATTATATAATACCACAGACGTGCAATATTTTACAATGAATTAATTTTTGTCATAAATAAAGCAACCCTCATTGTTTAGAGTTCGTTATGAAGAATAGTTCATTATGAAACTATTTATAGATCTGCTTGCTGGGTTTTCGTATATCATAACTTTGGTTGGTTGTAAAGAAACGTATCTTTATGAAAAGCAAAATTTCTTCGGTTTAGGCAGACGTCTTTTGTAAGTAACATTTTAATATATTTTTTTACTTATTTGAGAGCAGAGTAAACGATTAAAAAAACAGTCATAAGGACTGCCGACAGAAGTGAAAACTCAAAACTAGAAAGAAACACATAGTTGTTTAAACTCACCTGATGTAAACTCTTTGCTCTTAAAATAAAATGCAATGCGCGATAAAAGAAGTAAAAACATATAGCTCATGGAAAGCGTTTGGTGACGATGACGCGAGTTCCATGATTTTTGTTCACCTAAAAGGTGCTCAACGCGCCTTAAGAAGTTTTCACCTCAAAACACGAATTTACAAAATGTACCTGTACCTACCTATAGCTTTTTTCTGTTCGATTTTCAAAATATTTTTAATTAGTTAATTGTGTTATTCAACATCGTTGTACAAAGAAAAATATTTTAAATACTCGTCAAGCTGTTAAGCTAGTTGGGGAAACACTCTTATTAATATATTCTCTGCCTACTTCTTCACACGTTACAAACCTCGATCCTTTCCATGAAAGAGCCTTCAGTTGAGTGTTCAGTTCATATGAACATAACTAAATTAATTATCAATTACCTAATTGAGTCTCGTTCAAAAGCTGCAAAAGTATTGGACTACAGCCGTCTGTAAGACTTTAGGGTACCGAAAGATTTCTCTTTTTTAGCGGAATTATTCTTGCACTATTAAAGACAGAGTCATCCAGAGTCTTAACTTGGTATTACAAAGAATTGCCATAAGTAAACAATACTTATAGCAAACAAAAGTAGTTTTTATTATAGTTAATACACATGTGGTTTGTTAAAAAATATTAATTTTATTTCTTTTCGTACGATAAAACTGCAATTAAATATATGTCATAATATACATTATTTTAATGTAGCCAAAAACCAAAACAAACGTTCATTATCAACGTAAACTCAGCTGGACATCCAGAGCCATTACCTACAGATGAGCCACCCATCATGATGACACCATTCAGGTCCTTGTACCAAGGTGTAAGAAATAAAACTGACAAAAGAGTCTTTAGAAGAAGATTTGAATATGAAGCTAAGGATAAAGGACATCAAATACTCTGTGAAGGAATATTTGACTGTTACGTAAGTGTTTATTATATTAAATACTAGTTGTTGACCGCGGCTCCGCGCGCGTATGTGTCAGTTATCGGGGCAAATATTAGCCTATGTGTTATTCTGATGTATAACTAGTTTAGTAGTACTAGTTCGTTAGGTAGTGTTTGTTACTTTTTGCGTGAAAGAGTAACAAACATCCATCCATCCATACAAACTTTCGCGTTTTTAATATCAGTACAGAGTTTAATATTCACTGCTCGGTAGAAAGGAAGTCTTGGCCTATTGTACCACGATAGTTAGTGCTGTTGTCCTAAGTAGTTTGTTCGTTTAGAAGTCTAAGTTACTCCCTGGATCATCAGCTACCTGCCAGTGAAGTCCCGTCTAAATCCGTCCAGCTGTTCCAGAGATTACCCGAAACAAACAGACAGATAAATTTTTTTTTAACTACATTTTTGTATATGTACCGTGTATACATACATATGCATTTAGTAAAAAGCGGTTATTTTAATATTACAAACAGACACTCCAATTTTATTTATTTGTATAGATATATCTAGTCATTACACGGCAATTCTTAACCTAATACGAAGAAACCACGACAATATCGCGTCTTTTATAAATGGTGATATCTACTCCTGTTTAATAGACTTCGCACCGTGCGTTGGAAGGCCAAGCTTTGGAGCAAATGAGCCGCCTCGTTCGACACACCCTGATATAAAACCGCTGTTCAGAATTTCTATCGTAACTGTGCCACAAACATCTCGATCTCTCAAGTGCTAGTGCTCGTTCCTCTTTCACAATACTTAGAAATTAATCTATACTAATATATAAAGAGAATATATAAAGAGAATATATAAAGAGAATACTAATATATGAAGAGTTTGTTTGTTTGTTTGTTTGTTTGAACACGCTAATCTCAGGAACCGCTGGTCCGATTTGAAAAATTCTTTCGGTGTTGGATAGTCCATTTATCGAGGAAGGCTATAGGGTATATATCATTACGCTACTACTAATAGGAGCGGAGCAACAATGAAGAATGTTTAAAAAACGGGGGAAATTTTCACACTACGGGCAATATAAGGCGCAAACGAGGTTGCGTGGGTCGGCTAGTAATAGGATAAAATAACATCTAAATATGTCTTTCCAGATAACTTTTCTCGCGATAGAATCTACAGAAGCTATTCCTGTACTACTGCGAGGTGGTGCCGGCTACAGACATTTCAGTGCTGTAGTGAAAGCCAGGCCTGGCAGGGAACTTAAGGGGCAGGTTCGTGCTTATTGCAAACAAGATGAGAGTGAAGAAACTATACTTCGTCGTTCCATAAAGCGTTCAAAGAAGCTTAAAAATCTTAAATTGAGCCGTATGTAGATTTGGATTGAAATTTTTGAAGCATTCGAGTTCTGTCCCTCTATCCAAGTTGAAAGTTAAACGTTAATAAAAACAAAGAAATGTACAGAAATGACGTCTCTTAATGCTAAGTCAAGTATTCAAAACAAAATATTAGCCAATAATTTAAGATAATACAGAGGTTAGTGATACTAGAAACTCGCAACTTTACTAGGGAGTTGGTCGATTCGTCGGATTCGTTTTCAGCGTCTCAATTTTATGACAGACTACCAGTGGATCAATTTTCGTAATAAAAAATGTTTTAAATTCAGTTAGAATGTACTCTTAATCTTAAGGTCAGTTTCAACACTTGTTGACAAAGTCACAGACAGGTTTAACAAGTCTCGGATAAAGTATTTGTTAGATTGAAAATTTTAATGGGTAAAATAGCGTTATATGGCAGATAACTTCCTGACACTATCAGGAACTGGTGAATTTGGCTTTTAATCTCATAAATGTCCTTTAAGGTATTTTCGCAGTATTATCGAACGAACGTTGACTGTAATGTAATTAGACCTAGTAACCGAATATAACTTGGACCAAAAGTTAACTTGATATTCTGTTAGTCTTACGACCGTTTTTTTTTAAATATCATACCAACATTTGATCCGACCTGGGAATCGAACCCGAGATCTTAAGCACAACAGTCACATACGCTACCAGACAGATCAAGGCAGTCACAAGTGCGATGACTGCCTTTTACCAAGGAGTATACTCTTTTCTTGAAGGTTTGAAGGCCGTATTGGTCCGGGAATACCGCAGATTTACGGACAGTTCATGCCACAGTTTTCTTGTGCGAGGTGAAAGTTTCTAGAAAAGCGCATAGTTGTAGACTGCCAACCGTGGGGATGGGAATGAACCTGCTGTAACAATGGCGGAAAGAGGTGGCAGGGATCAGTTTGAACTATTCTTCTGAGCACTCCCACAGAAAGCCGAAAAATCTTGAGAACGTTAAAGGGACTTTGAGACTAAAATCTCATATGAATAAAAACGATGAGAGTTAATAGAAAGCTATAGGCCTTGGTAATTGTATCTTTATAGTATACCCTACCTATTGGCAAAAATATTTGAGAATTGTAATGTTCAATTCAGCATTTATAGATCTGTTATATTAAGGTACATTTATTGCTATAAGGCTAACATTGCATAAATCTTGAAACCCTGAGTTAAAAATAAAAAGTTATTCTTAACTTATTTTGAGTAAATCAGGGCGTAGAGTTGCAACGGTACTTAAATGTGTGAGTATTTAAATCTATTGTAAATACAATTATGTATTTTATTTTATAACGTTATGTGTTTTTACAGCTCAATATAATTTTACAACTTCTAGTTTATAACTGAGTCATAAAAGTTTGTTCAATCAATTTAGCAATTAAGTTTTGTATATGATTTCATCGTGGAATAAAAATTAATACGTAACGTAACAATTTTCGTTCAACAACAAGTAACAAATAATGTTTGTAGTCTGAAAGTATTTGATTATTGGTTTATAAAAAGCAAAAACGTCTTTATAGAACATATAAATTATAATTAAGTATAGTCCGAACTTTATGACGTTTCTGAAGTTAGCTGCGCAAACAGATGTGCGCATGTACAATTAAGTCGAAAATAATTAGATGAGTGGATATGGATATGAAATTTATACATGTACTTATTTTTTAGCATATTTAATTTATACAAAAATGGGTTCTTGTTCGACGCAAATTAATCTAATTTCATTTAATTATATTAAAAGTGTTCTAGCAAGTTGAAGTGTTTTGTTGTTGTTGGGACTGTTTAAAAGATTAAACAGTCCGTGAATAATTTTAATCGACACGTCAAATATTTAACCATTGATAAGTTTAAGTAGTTACACAAACACACACAAGGAAGATGTGCCGTGTGTTGACCTCCACCACCCCTGTACATCCGTCTGATACCTAAAATTGTTGAGTAAAAACCGCTGCGTGAGTGCGCATTGACACGCACGATGTTCCGAGCCGCCATAAAGTTTGGTTCGGACTATACCTATACTATACAGAACGGAGTGGAATGAGAACTTAAAATCAAGTTTGATTTAACTATTTAAAAAGGGCGAGAATATGAAACTTATTTCGTATGCGTTGTTAATTTGTTTTTCACAGTTCTCAAACTTGTATTTTACTTATTTGCCAGCAATACCCATATAAAATAAAAGCGTTGAAATTAAAGTCCAAAAGAATTAATTAATATTGATTGTCTCTAACAATCTATATCTAATATATAAAGCTGACTGAAGAGTTTGTTTTTTGAACGCGTTAATCTCAGGAATCGCTGGTCCGATTTGAAAAATTATTTCAGTTTTGGATAGTACATATGAATGTACTATCCAAAACTGAAAGAATTTTTCTCGATATTGAGGAAGGCTATAATATAATATATATAAAACTAGCTGTCCCGGCAAACGTCGTTTTGCCATAACTACTAATAAATTAAAAATTAATTAAAAAAACATTGTCCAGCGGACAAAATTGTGAATCTAAACCATTCCCAGATCCCCTTGAACACACACAAAAAATTTCATCAAAATCGGTCCAGTTGTTTGAGAGTAGTTCAGTGACATACACACTCACAGAAGAATTATATATATAAAGATATAGCGGGAGCGGAGCACCAATGAAGAATATTTCAAAAACGGGGGAAAATTGTTACGCTACGGGCAATATGAGACGCAAACGAGGTTCCGTGGGTCAGCTAGTTCTTACATATTTAGTTGACAGCTAATACAATTAAATTGTCAGAAATACTTACCGTAGCTAGCCAGTAGGTACTGTGTAGTTTAGGTAATATTAAATATTTGTAAGTCGATAATGTTTAATAAGTAATGGTAACTAACTTTTAATTTTGAGCTTAAATTCTTAGACCAGTGAATAGCAAATAAATATTATGTTTTTTTCAAATTATAATCTTTCTATTTTTAGACATGTATAATCTCATTTTAATTATACCAACATAACGGGGATAAATGCGTTCAAGTCTCGATTATGTTATCGCGGTAGGAAACGGACCAAAGAGTGTTTCGACTCCATAACCCATAACCTTGTATGGCGGTGGATACCGCCACCGGATCGACTTTTGATACTATCAACGAAAAATAGTAAGCACTAGTGAACAGTCTTTATTTACAATAGAAAATTTAATAAAAACGTAAAACAATGAAGAGAAGTGTAGGGTTACCTGTTGAAAGAATTTTAGCTTTCCACATATTATCTATAGGTACCTATAGGTAAATGTAGAATGTAAACATTCTAAGTAGTAGGTCCTACTCAGTATTCTTGCTACTTAGAATTTTCATATTTTAATACTAGACAGATAAAATCAATGTGTGCTGAAAATGCGTCATTAGTAATTTGTATATCAACGTCAGGGTCAGACTTCATTTTTAATTTCACATTTCCCGCCAATAAATGTCTGTGGATTCGAAATTCTCCGAATTAAAACATATTTTTTTACTTACGTAAGTCGTAGCTGGTAATACTGACCGTCCATTTAAAAACGTAAATATCTAATTAAGATACATAGAGGAGAGATGTGATGTATTAAGACATTAATTGTGCAATAAACTGTAATAGAGTGGAGAAGTGTTACAATGTTTTTGATGTGGTCTAACGGTGAGTGAACATTAATGGCAAAACATGATGCTTCTAATTGTAAGTAGTTCTTCTCTTAAATTAATTTTGACATTACTACGTAAATGACATTATACAAAATTTCTAATTTTATAAACTGGCAACTCAATGAAACAAAACACTATAAATAAGCAACGCCTCCTGCTAAACGATTTTTTTTATTAAATGTCTTAACATGCTTAATTTAAACGTAGATAGACACAAACTCGTCCTGGTCTTTCCCGCTGTCATCCTGGTTTGAGCGCAAGTCTGGTCATAGATCCTCGTGTCCACATCTGTCAGGATAACAGAAGGCGGGAAACGTGCCAAAAGGACTGACGCCGCCTCCACGAATTGGTGTAGTATCCTAGTACGAACAAAATTGTTATTTTAAACGCCGGTGAAACGACGATACCTAACTATAACAGAAAAATATGCACTTCAAGAATATCGTGTCTTATCCGAAAGAAAAAAAACATCAAGGTCATTTCTATATAAACATGATTGTATATCTGTTTATGAAATGTTTCTTCTGTCAATCAGTTTAAATTATTAGTGTATCCGTAATTAATTACGCGGCAATATTATCTAGCGTGAAATCTACCTGCTGCACCTGCCAGCTTTAGCTCATTCGAATAATTTGGCACCAGACCTTGTCGTTGAATAACACGTACCTAATAATATTTGTGTATTTATATTATATGTGGTGACCGCGAACTGATAACCTTGTGGGGTTCAACTCTTGATATTTAAAGGGTTGTGACCTAGACCAGCTGAGTCTAGATTTGATGAGGTTGTCAAATAAATAACTGGTAATGTATTTTTGAGCTTCTAAATAAATATAAATAAGTAAATATTTCAGACCGTTAACCGTGGGAGAGCCACGCTTTGGCATGAATGGGCTGGCTCGACTGGAGTGATAGCACGGCCTCACAGAAAAACGGTGTGAAATAGTAATATCCCTTTCTCCACCCCCAAAGGCCGGCAACGCACTTGTGACGCCTCTAGGTGTTGCGGGTGTCCCTGGGCGGCGGTAATCGCTTACCATACAAAACTCGTTTGCTCCCTATACCATAAAAAAAGACGTCTGACACACAGCAGTATCGAACTTCAAATTAAGTAGAGATTGTACAGTGTACATGCCGTGGAGACGCGTCGCCACGCCTGTAGCTGATCTGACCCTCGCTCTTAAATGTTTTCCATCAAGTTATCGATTCTAACAGTTGTCTTTCAGTCGATTTATTTTATGCCACTCGCAAAATTGCTCATCGAAACTTATCTTTACTGTGCCAAGTGGCGCTAACCTGCCAAATTACTCTTCACTACTATATCTATTGACATGTCTATCGTGGTTCATGTCTAACACATATGTCTATAGACTTAAAGTCCATTTTGTTTTAAACAGTCTGACAGGCGACAAGGCGCGTCGGTAATTATTCAATCAACTCAATATTGTTTTTGATGGGTCGTGCCAAGTTCTAAAATTAATTAATACAATTCTGTTGGAGTACTTTTTGTTTTGTTTTAAATAGTAGTAGTATAATAGCCAACTGTCACTTCAACATTTTGGAGTAAGATATTCAAACTGATTTTTTTTGTGTGCAATGTGGGCTATGCTCGGCGTTTCTCTAAGGGAGCGTATCAGAAACGGGTGATCCTGCAGAGAACTAGAGTAATCGACATAGCCCACAGGATTAGCAAGCTGAAGTGGCAGTGGGCTGGCCATATTTGCCGTAGAACCGATAACCGTTGGGGTAAACAGGTTCTTCAGTGCAGACCGCGATTCGGCAAACGTAGTGTAGGACGTCCACAGGCCAGGTGGAGTGATGATTTGCGCAAGACGGCTGGCAGGAGCTGGATGCGAGAAGCCGAGGATCGAACTAAGTGGGGTGCAATCGGAGAGGCCTATGTCCAGCTGTGGACTGTGATGATGATGATATTCAAACTTACAAGACAAGCTCTGTTCACATTTTCATACTTTGTTAAAAATAGTTTCTGACATCTTAGAATGTTTTTAACATATCTCAAGTGTTAATAACAAGTTTTCATGATAAACAATCAGTTGAATAGTATGGCAGTAGAATTATTTAGTTAGGAAAACACTTTTTATATGGGAATATAAAATAATAAAAATAAAAAAAAACATTCTAAGATGTCAGTACACCAGGATTTACATCATTGCTCCACGGACACTCCGAGTTATGGATACTTGGGAAGACCCAGGATAAATTATATTTTAACCCGCAACGAACTTAATCAGAAGAAAACTGGAGGACTTGGAATTTTACGAAAACACTTGTAGACACATTTCGTTCAGGCTATGACTTCTTAGCTAAGGATTTATCAAAATTATATGAAAACTAGCTGCCCCGGCAAACGTCGTTTTGCCATAATTTTTTTTTAAGTATGGGTGACCCTTACCATTTAGGGGGATGAAAAATAGATGTTGGCCGATTCTTAGACCTACTCAATATGCTCACAAAGTTGCATGAGAATCGGTCAAGCCGTTTCGGAGGAGTATGGCAACGAAAACTGTGACACGAGAATTTTATATATTAGATATACATACGACTATTTAAACTATGTACCTACATCAAAAGTTCCATAGGTAATAAATATATTTCCTGGTGTAGTGATGTCTCGGACGAGTGCTGAACGCGATCGGCTAAATTGGAACGCATCGAGTAAGTATCGTAAACAATTAATAGTATTTGGTTCCCGCAGGATCGAAGCGGTTCTCACTAACTATAGTCATTTAAACAGTATGTTGTTTATTAATGTAGTTTGTTTTTGTTCTAAATCTGAAACTGATTAAAATTTGTTTTTAAAAGAATGTTATACCTTTTAACTGCCTCGGTGACGTAGTGGTAGCGTTGCGTCTGCTGTGCTTGAGGTCTCGGGATCAATTCCCGGGTCGGACCAATTGTCTGTATGATCTGCAAATATTTATTTTGTTATGGAGTTTAGGTTTTTTTTATGTGTAATATGTATGTATTTACAAAAAAGTATACATGTATTTATATCAGTCGTCTAGTACCCGTAACACAAGTTCTGCTTAGCTTGGGACTAGATGGGGTTGTGTGTTAGATGTCCGAAATATTTATTATTATTATTATTGCCTGGACGCCCGTAGTATTGTATACATTGCTACGGGCATGCATTGTAGCATAAAATACCAAATTATACAGATTGCCGGTAACATTTACAAAAAAATAAAAATTTAATGTCCTTGTAAATTTAAATTAACAGCTTTTCACTAAGTACATATGAAAGTAAACGGAAAAAATCAGGTCAGAAAAAGTCTGTCTGTTTCTATCAGTTCTTGAACAGTTGGACCGAGTTTGACGTTACTTTCACTGGCAGATAGCTAATGATATAAGGAGTAATTGAGTCTATTTTTTCTTAGAATAGCCTCACCACGCCGCGTACCTGTAGTTGTTATTGTAAAGGAACATGTAATATCATCATTACACTATGAATGGGATTCCATTCCCGCCATCCATTTTGTCTGCATTTCTCCGTGTGTAAATATACTTTTTTTTTTATTAATCTAATCGAGTATATTAAACACCCTTATATTAAACACCCACCCAAACTTTTTTTTTTAATTAATCTATACGATTATATTAAACACCTTTGAATATGTTCCAAAATTAAACGCATCCCAGATTACAGCTCCATAAATGCGACTTAAAAATATTATCTTCTCGTAAAAATGTGCATTCCACAACATCCTGTGAACGTCAATGATTCTTATAGTTATTGAAGAAGGTAGTAGAACACTATCGTTTCGTTGGCAATGTGAGACAGTCCGATGTGATACCCTGCAGTGTTTTGTTTTTAATTTTTTTTCTTATCAGCCAGTTGTAGTTTGAAAGTGCAAGTGCAATGTACATGTGTGGGATTTCGGATTTTTTTCGAAGGAGGCGGCCGTATATTGAACGGGTAAGTTTTTTTTTGCAGAATGAAGGTCGTATAGATTTTTTTTTTATATTTAGATTTTTTTAATCTAGATATCTCGTCTCTCAAGAGTGAATGTTTAAGTAGGTATTTTGTATTAATAGTGTTTGATATATTTAGTTGACAACCTAATAGATATTTTTGTATGTTTACACAAACACAGTTTAATTGTGATCTCGAGGATATAATGAGATGCTACAAAAGGTCCCTATAAGCTATTATGTACGCTAAAATCAATAAACAGTTAAAAAAACAAAAAAAGTTTAAAGTGTTGAAAATTTTTAAATGAAATCTAAATATTACAATAAATAGGTATTAATAAATCACACTTACACTGATTTTGAAATAGGTTCAAATGAATAACACAAAAATGAACAATTTCACAAAGAAAACAGTGATTAGGTTCTATTCTTAACTAATGTTATAAGTTAATTTATCCGAGTGCCTCAGAAGGAAGGTAATTTAATGTTTTTGTATAACTGTGCATTCTCCTTTTGATTTATTGGCGTTAAAGAAAATAAAATCGAGAAACTTTTTTTCGTTTCTCAGTCAAATAATACGTACCTGCCTCTTCAGGTAACCTTACTCCAATGAATTGGTCGCTATTACAAAATAGAACCTAATAGGGAAATGTTATTTCGACAACATTTTGGCGATTAATTTCCGTATAACTCTAATTCGCATCGATTAGCAATTTACCTATACCTAATACCACACAACAAAAATTGTTAACTGACTTTTAAAAGTTCTCATTTCTACTGGCTATTATTCTTTATGTGTGTCATGCGAATTGTTTTGCAATTTGAATTGGTATAAGCACCTAATTCCTTTTTTTCAATCTATGCATCTATACAAATAAATAAAATTGGAGTGTCTGTTTGTAATATTAAAATAACTAAATGCATATGTATATATACACGGTACACATAACAACAATGTAGTTAAAAATTTTTTTGTCTGTTTGTCTGTCTGTTTGTTCCGGGTAATCTCTGGAACGGCTGGACGAATTTTGATGGGACTTTCACTGGCAGGTAGCTGATGATCCAGAGAGTAACTTAGGCTACATTTTTTGAGACTAACTTTGTCACACGGCGTTACTCACGGTACAACAATAACCGCGGGTAACACCGCGGGGTTCAGCTAGTTTAATTCTAAAAGTCAAGGTTCATTCCAAAAAAAAATTTTAAGGAAATGTTTTACGTCTAATAGCGAAGAAGGAATAAAATATTATACTTTTATTCGGCTTAGTCATATTCAGGTACGCTTACGAAGGAATGGTTTGTTTGTACTTTTAGATAAGTTATCGGTTACGTAGAATTGGGAATATGTCAATATTGATATTACGACTTATCCACGTAATCAAATTATATACATCGGTTATTGAGCTATTTTTATTTAGTTTATGTAATTTCACATCGCTATTTATAATCTTGTTTTGTATTCTTAACTAATTATTAAATAATTTATGTCAGTTATAATCACAGAACAGTGAATATAGATTTAAAATAACCTCATAGTTACTGTTAATTACAGAGTTCTATAGAAAAATTATTGAGATTATGTGTGTTACGTCTATAGAAAGTTATGTCGTGTTGATAAGTATGAAACGTCAAACTCCTAAATAAGAGGTACAATATGTACTTATGTTTTGACAGCATATAGTAGTATAGGCAATACAATGGCTTCATAGACCCGTATTTTGGTCTGCAATCTAATGTCATGTGAGTTCCAGACACGTGCCCAGAGACATGGTGTTGCTACAGGGCGGATATCAAGAGGCTGGACAATTTTCATCTTAAATGTCTGAGGTCCATTCTGCGCATTAAGTGGCAGGACCGTATTCCAAACACAGAGATTTTGCGTCGGGCAAGTCTGCCCGGTGTGGAAGCACTTATAATGAAGCAGCAGTTGAGATGGACTGGCCACGTATCACGCATGTGCGATAGCAGATTGCCAAAAGCAATCTTCTACTCCGAGCTATCCTATGGAAAACGCAGACAAGGCGGCCAATACCTCCGTTACAAAGACGTCCTTAAGCGTAACCTCCTCGCGTGTGACATACCAACAGATTTTTGGGAGCAGATTGCTGGTCTCAGACCCGAGTGGCGAAAGACAGTCGCCACGGGCGTCGAAAGATTCGAGACTACCCGTGTGAAGGATCTTGACGCAAAGCGTCAAAAGCGCAAAACCAGGCCCAAGATATTGTACAACTATACCTTTAACTCGGACGGCCTGCTCTACTGTGCGCAATGCAACCGGATCTTCAAAACTAGGTTTGGTTTTGCTAGCCACATCAGAGCCCATCAAAGGAAGAACCCAGGGTGAACAGGAGGGAGTCGCCATCACCGAATACGGTGTGGAGGGATACATACATACATGTTTTGACAAAACAAATGTCTTGATTTTTAGTTAACAAGAAACTAGTATGATTTCACTCAATTTATTTCTAAGACAGTGCCTTTGATATAAAAAATTAGGATAAAGATATTTAAAAAGAAGAAATATTTCTTTTAGAAATTTTGTAAATTTAATTCTTATTATAGACTGGGTGGGTCTTATAGACAAAGATTCACCTCTAAACACAAATTGCAAGTAAAACTCTACCTAATGCCAAGAGCATGAGGTTGTAGTTTAATATTAAATTAATTAAATCCCTTGAACGAAGAAGAATAGACTTCGTTATGTGTTTAATATTATAAATCGTTTATGTAAATTACGTCGAAGGCATTTCTATTTGTTTTGTGGTTATAATAACGCGCCCTGCATTGCTCGCGGTTCAAAAGTATCCATTTCTGAATTTTATGATTAAATTATAAGTATCTACTATTCAAAGCACGGAAAAGCTAAAAAAACTGTTAAAATTTAACGAATACTTAAATAATACGGTCAAAAGGGGAAAAGAAGACATAAAAGTAAACTTCCTACGAACTTCCTTCTGCACATAATAAAATAAAATATATAGTTATTGCTAATTTGTTATAAAAGAAAACGATCGTCTGTAGTTTCTCAATATTATTAAGTGGGTGTATTAATCTACTCATTTAGACAAATATTATGATTAATTGTTTAACAGCCTGCCTTTGACGGCAGATGCAAAGCAGTACTCGTAAGCAACTTATTAGGTATATATTATAAGTATTATATGAGATACTTATGTAGAATTTGACGTCATTGACTCTCATCATCATTATTTTAATGAAATTTACACATAACTCGGTTCTTTGCGCATTAATGTTGGGGTACAGCGATATCAAAGGTAGATACGGTCCATTTGTTGCTTCCATGTTCTGCGTCACTGTTCTTAAGACAAAAAGAAACTTTAAAATAAAAACGGACTCCCAAAAAACCAAAAAACATCCAACGAAAACTCACTGCCAAAAAAAGCGTAATATAAACTGGTTCTTCATAAATTGCTATGTGAAAATTCTTGTCTATACCTAATTCTTTATTCATTTAAATAGTAGTATTGTTATGTGTGCTAGGTGCATAAAATCTGTTTGAAGTCGGTGCCAAGCCAACATCTATTAGTAGGTAACGCCCTCCCTTAGTTTCATTTAGTCAGCTCTTACAACGTCCATGGGATGGGTATGGCTGCTGAAACTCCTTGTTGTCGCAAGGAGATAAATGTTCAATTATTTAGTGACCATTGTCATAAAGTACTACGGTGTTTAGAGGACTCAAAGGTCCTGGAAAACAGATTCTTAACATCGTTTTCCCTTCTTATCTCATTTTCCTTGAAGTAGACCCTGAATTTTTCCACATAATAACAACCCAGATTCATTTCTTCATCCTTTCCTGCAAAATATGAATGAAGTTTAGTGTAATAAACTTATTCATACTTTTGTCGTCCCTCCCTGACCTGTTCTTACATGACATTGTAGGACTAAGATCGACTAATACCACAGATCTTCATATTATGCCAATTACGGCTGAGACCTCACACGCATCCTAGAACGGAAAGTAGTCTTAACTCTGGAAAAAGATCAGCATTAATTAAATATTATGAAAACACATTTTTTTATAAAATTGCCCGCCTATGTTATTTATGATGTGGTAATTCTCATATATTTATGTTGTTTGCATAATTACTCGCTGGCCTACATTAAATTTGTAAGGATAAACATTATGATAGAAAATTGAAAAGAATATATTGTGTTTATTACACTAAATTTATGATATTTTATAATAATCCTACTAATACTATAAATGCGAAAGTTTGTAAGGATGGATGTTTGGATGTTTGTTACTCTTTCACGCAAAAACTACTGAACGGATTTGGATGAAACTTTACAGTAATATAGCTTATACATCAGAATAACACACAGGCTACTATTTGCCACGATAGCCGACATATACGCGGGCGGAGCCGCGGGCAACAACTAGTAAAGTAAATAAAAATCAATGGCTAATACACGATAAGTTTTACTTACAGAGAGTGTAATAAGTGTAATATTATTATTTAATGGTATGGAGACTTACACCGGTTTTGCGTTGTTAGACTTGCGGCCAAACGCGCTTCTCAAACCTACCTTTGCTAGGGAACCGTTACTACGTTACACAATTACTTTCAGAGAGCGTTCATGAAGATCGGAGATAATTCTTTAAGCTTTTGAAGGCTTCTCCGAGGACCGTTATTTTTTCCAACCTCTGTTCCTCACAAAAAACTGGAGGAGTTCCACGCAGTTTCGTATGCACCATGGAAAAAAACTATCAATTATATTATAATTATGAACTTAAATAACAGCAGAATATTCGATATTTGTGTTCCGTAGACACAAAGGCGGTAGCGTAAGAAGATTTTTGTCAGTATCAATAGTGAAAACATTTCTACAGAATCTACTAATCAAATAGTCGTGCCAACTCTATGATGTACGATAATGTGCACAGAATGAAGAAAATACTTTATTCTTATCCGTTTGCGGAGCAATGAGCTGTGACTACATAATATTATATACTACTAGCTTTTGCCCGCAGCTCAGACCGAGTGTTTGTCTTTCATTCATTACGTTAAAAAATAGCCAACGTCCTTCTTGAAAGGAAAAAAAAAAGAAAATCAAATCAAGACATTGATATCTCCATATACGTATCTCTATTCCAAATTTAATTAAAAACGGTTAGGCAGTTTAACCGTCAAAATCTAATAGACAAAGATGTTTAGAATTTTAAAAATCGGTTTTATTAGGTATTGATTCTTGATTTGACTGCCTCCGTGCAACTTGAGACGACAAGCATAGCAGTTGCATACGCTATTCGGGTGCGATGCCCAGGTCGGGCTAAATGTTTGGTCCAGGTCGGGCTAAGTGTTTAGTCCACAAATGTTTGGACCAGGTCGAACTAAATATTACTGTTTTTACTATTCTCCATAAAGATATGCACGTGCGCTTTGCAAAATTAAAAAATCTGGAATTAATCTTTATACTTTTCATCTAATTCGGTTCAGAAGTTTAAGCGTGAAGAAGTAACAACCAGACAGATTAGACACACTTTAGTATTCCTAATATTAGTATAGATATACTCAATCATCAACTTTGTCGGTTATAATCCTATATTTCTTTGAAGTATGAGACGGGTGCAAACATAATGGTTAACGATTTCTATTACCCATGTATTATGACTACTACGAATATTTTAATTGGTTCATATCATCACAATCATCAACAGTCTTTAACAGTCCACTGCTTGACACAGCTCCTTAGACAGAAGGTTTTGGTCTTAAATATCACGCTTACCAGACGGGTTGGTATAGGGTTTGTTTTAAGTTCGAGGGGGCGACGTGAGCGCGGGGGCACACGATGCGTTGCGGCGGCGCACCGCAAAGATTTCGTCGTATCGGCGGGCACACGCGCGGTACGTCGCCGCAACGTTGTTATGGCGCAGCGGCGCCGCATGCGACCCGGCAGCGACGAAACGAGCGAGCGTGTGCCCTTTTTTGTGACGCATAAACAACTGAGCGGTGCCACACCGACGTCGCAACGCATTCAGCCCTCCCCGCTTCGTCTTGATGGTTGCGAATCCGGTGCGGCGCCGCAGCGCATCGTGTGACATGTCACAGATATTTCTATGTAAAATGACGCAGCGACATCGCTCCGGCGCCGCACCGCCGCCGCAACGCATCGTGTGCCCCCGCTCTAAGAGCGGGGGCACACGTGTGCCGTGCGTCGCCTAATTAGAGAGTTACCAGTAGACGGTGCCCGCTACAGTGCGGGCAGGCGCTGGGGGGTCCGGATGTGTTAATAACAACAGTTCCCGGATCCCTCTTGTCTCAGGCGCAAAGTGGCACACCGTGTGGTTTTAGTCGGTCCGATTCCGACACACCGCCCCGCCGCAAACCCCGGCGGGGTGACGGCCCGAGGAGGTTTCCAAACGTAAAAAAAATAAAATAAATAAATAAGGGTTTGCTTTCTTAGTCGCCTCTTGCGATACCCATGGAATGAATAGGAGTGGGGATACTCCGTTTTCTTATACCGTAACTACACGGAGAGCCATATTAACTGCCTCTGTGGCGCAGTGGTAGCGTATATGTCTGTGCTTGAGGTCTCAGGTTCTATTCCTGGGTCGGACCAAATGTTTATATGACCTGCAAATATTTGTTCCGTAGTTTGGGTGTTTTCTTTGCATAATATGTATGTATTTATAAAAATAAAGAGTATATACGTATTTATGTCGGTTGTGTAGTACACATAATACAAGCTCTGCTTAGTTTGGGACTAGATGGCGTTGTGTGTTAGATGTCCGAAATATTTATTTATATTTAGTTGTACAAAAATATATGATAATAAGAGAAGTATTGGTATTTGTAGCGATGTCAACAAACAGCGGTAGGCCGGGAGCTACTCCATGCGAAACGTGCCAAGTTTAAATTTCAAGAATTTTATTTTTGATTTTTTGAGAATGTATCTTTTACGTCGTATACAAGTGGTTTTATGAACTTTGCTGTTCGTTGTGTTACATCAGAGGTTACCCTTATAGCTCTCCAACCAATAATGTAATAGTACTGTTATGTCATTTTTTTATGGAATATGGAGCAAACGAGCAGACAGATACAGCGCAAACGCTGGTATCACTCCGGTCGATTCATGCCGAAGCGTGGCTCTCCCGTGGTGTCATTTTGCTTCATAGCCCATTTTTTCCAGCAACTGTTTATGTAAACCTATCCCACTGCTCAATAGTTTACCCATTCTCATTATTACTGCTTTACTCCTAATGGACGTAGCGTAATATTACATTAACAACAAATTTTCTGCCCAACAATTTTTTTTTGTCTGTGGAATTTCTTCGATTAAAAACGCTAATCTCAAGAATTACTGATACAAGTTAATTATTCCTTATTGTGTTGGACAGAGCATTAATCGAGGAAGCCTGTAAGTTATATGTATATACCATCGCTATGACCAATAGTAGTCAGAAAAATGTTGTAAAACGGGGAAAATTTAAATCTTTTTGGAAAGGCAGACGAAGTTGCGTGGATCAACTACACTACAGTTTTTATTAATAACACATTTTTTTTGTTTTTATGTTAACTCGAACTGTCCCTATTCTTTAAGATATGAAGTATAGAGACTTTCTGAGCGAGATTTCAAATTGACCTGTAATATTAAATTTTAAACTCAGTATAAATCGTGTTCATGTGAACATTACACATAAAAAAGATATACATACTAATAAATTATAATTACGACTACGTATAATGAATCATTGACTGAATATTTTGGCCTGTAAGAAAAAAAAAATAAAGTCAATTTCGCGCCTCCCCGTCTCCTGCGCAAGTCTACACCTCGTCTGATCCAATTTTAAATGTCAGATAGATAATTGTGCAATGTTTTGGCGACGGATCAACACGAGCCTGTCTCACTAAAACACTTTGCCTTAGCCCGTTTGAGACCAGTCAAGTTTAGATCTCGAGCCGTCGCCCGCGTCCGCGTTTCAACCGCCAAAACGCGCGCTCTAAACACCGATAAAACATCATTTCTTCTTACGATTGTCCCGTTTTCCATCTTAAAATAAACGTGTAGTGACAATTATGTATTTATAGAAATTTTCTTAGTGATTCTTTTACGATATGGAAAGAAAAAGGTGATTTGTTTGTGGCCAATTGTTTTTTTTAAATGATACAACACAAAATACTGATGACATTGCTTTAATACTTGCAACACTGTAACAAAATTATTGTTGTTCGTCTATTGTCATACGCCATTAATAATTTGATACATTATAATTTTCTTTTCATTTATTTTTAAATTACTAGATGTGTGTTTTAGCTTTGAGTTTGAATGTCGCTTTCAATCAAGCACAAAAGCTTGTCGAGTAAACCAAACAACAGCTGGAATAGTGATTAAAAGACTATGACCTCATAACATTTTTAAACAATTTTTTATAACACGAATTAACTCGAATTTCGTCAGCAAGAGCACAGTCCACCTTATGTAAAGCGATTACCGGCATCTTTATTCACTTCCACAACGATGGTATCATTTTAACACAGCTGGATTAAATAACTCCATAGAGCTCCACTCCCTACATTTGCCCAGATGGACGGCACCAATTTCAGTACGAATCTGATTAAACTCCTTAGTATGTTACGGTGATGGCTTGTCATAAGATTGGCCATTATTTTTCATGCTGTGGCATAGAGGTCCGCTTGTAAAAGAAGCACTTTAAGAACTATCGGAAGTTTTGGTCAATCTATGAAATAAACAATTAATTTATCTATAATGAGAAATCTATGTGTTGCAAAATTTCATCTAGACCCTTTAGTTAGATCCAGCATAGAAGAGTAAAAAATTCATACACCTCAGAAAAATTTAGGATCTAATGGCTTTTACGATTTTACTTATTCATTTTAGTTAGTCCTAAGTTTTAAAATATTGATAAATGATATGAGAATCGAATTCTTGAACATATAACTGAGGTTATTAACCATTTTATTAATTAGTACCTGGATGACCTAGCTTTTTATAAATTATCTAAAAAGAAATCCTAGCTAGATCGATTACCGCCCGCGATATCATTTGCTTACAAAATTTTATGTGAATTTCTGCAAATATTTTTAACATTCAGATTATATATATTACTAGCTGCCCCGGCAAACGTCGTTTTGCCATAAATTTTTTTTAAGGATGGGTGACCCTTACCATTTAGGGGGATGAAAAATAGATGTTGGCCGATTCTCAAACCTACTCAATATGCTCACAAAGTTTCATGAGAATCGGTCAAGCCGCTTCGGAGGAGTATGGCAACGAAAACTGTGACACGAGAATTTTATATATTAGATATACAAGAATTACTTGTTTAAAGGTATTAGATAGATAATAGGTTATTTACAATGACAATTTTAATAGTCAAATATGGTTATTTTTAATTGTTTCAAAGAGGAGGAAGTTTTCAATTCGGTTGTCTTTTGTAGAACATTAACAGTATTAAGAAATCACTTAATTTGTTGAAGACTTAGCCATTTGTGTATTTTGACTGCCTGCGACTACTGTGCTTGTAGTCTCTGGTTCGATTTCCGGGTCAAACCAAGTGTTTGTATGATTTGAAAATATTGGTTTCGTAGTTTAGGTGTTTGCTACGTATATTATTGTATTTACAAACAAAATATACCTGTGTATTTATATCAGGTGTATATGAATAGATGACGTTGTGTGTTAGATGTCCGAAATATTTGTTTACTAGTTGTTGCCCGCGGCTCCGCCCGCGTATATGTCGGTTATCGCGGCAAATAGTAGCTTATGTGTTATTCTGATGTTTAAGCTATATTACTGTTAAGTTTCATTTAAATCCGTCCAGTAGTTTTTGCGTAAAAGAGTAACAAACATTCATCCATACTTACAAATTTTCGCGTTTATAATATAAGTATAGATTATTGTTAAGCTGTTACTATATCGTGTTAAGGTTTGTGCTCAATTAATACAGAGCTGGACTGTGTGATATTGTGATAGAGTAAGCTAAAGCTTTCTTTCCACAGAGAGACATTTGTCCAACGTTGACTACGGCGACAACTATACAGATCTTTATAAGTTGTCAAACCGTACACAAACCATCCTAAAATGATTATGTACTTAAGTAGATTACAAGTGATATAAGCCTTAGTGCATTAATGTAAATGATATTTTCTTAGAGCTTAATATTATTTATTTTGAACTTTCAATTTGTATGTATGTAGTTTGTATTGACAGTTGAGTTGTAGTGACTGTAGAAGAAGTTTCTTATTTTACGACTGACACAATAATGATGAATGAATGATGTAGTCTTTTATCAACAAATACCCCGTAGAATTATATATGAGTAATATAAATCTGGTGATGTGAATTAAAACAATCAATAAATAGACCAATAGGCAATAAATAGTCCGTTGCTGATCCTGAATAGATCCTTTCTGATTTCTTTTGACTGATTTCTTGAGACCCTCCTCTTGTTATGAAGTTGGTTAAAAATAAAATAGGGCGTAACACGACTAAGGTATCGCAGAAATCCTTTAATCTTTATATATATAAATGAATTGCTGAAATGTATGTGTGCGCTAACTTTCGATCGGCTGCACCAAATTAAATATTTCTTTTTTTATGAGTTCGTTATTGTCAGGACATGGTTTGTTTACAAAAAAATTAAAGATAACGGGAAAGACTTTTTTTAGACTGTACACTCCCTGTGGGAAGCTGAGTCAGATATGTAATGGCAGTACGAAGTTCGCCAGGTCAGCTAGTATAATATAAAAAGCATCAATTGAATAAATATCAAGTTAGTCCTAACAAACGGTTTGGTTCTGCATAAGTAAGGTCTCACCAGTTGATATCCGTCTCCCGTTTAATACCTAACTATTTACTTAACTAATCATCCCCATAATATATACTCAAATAGTTTATTCTTATAAAAATATAATACATCTAAACTAGCAATTTTACTATAAATATAATCTGAATCTCGAAAACGGCTGCAACGATTTTCATGAACTTCGGGAAATGGAGGTTTCGGGGTCGATAAATCTAACTAGCTGGGTTTATTTTTTAGGAAATTTACCATCCAGGCACTATCAATAATTCTAGAATACTAATCAAAAGAAAAAAAATGTAGTTGTAAAGGCATCGTTTTTATTTTGTTTTTCAAAGAGTTTTCTTTTTAACCGACTTCAAAAAAAGGAGGAGGTTTCTCAATTCAACCGTATATATTTTTTTTATTTATTTTTTTTATTTATTTATCTATCTTTATTGTATACACAAATTAAATTAGTACAACAAAATCAGTTACATAGTATGTGTATCAATTGGCGGTCTTATCGTTCACGACGATTTCTTCCAGACAACCATTTTATGTGTGTTTGGGCATAACTTCGTCGTTTATAATCCGATTTCGATAATTCTTTTTTTAATGGAAAGGACCATGATAAGGACATTAATATCTGATGATGGCATCCAAGAGAAATCGAGTCGAACCTTGAAGTCGGTTTCATTTTTGTTAAAATTGTACTTACGTACTTGTATACTGGTATAAATCTCTCATCGAAGTGCCAGTGTACAATTATTTTGTTTCAAACTCGTTACAGCGTACTGGTGATGGTAATAAACCACTTTCTATTTTTCACGAATCTAAAATTACCCCGGCCTTGATTTAGCTCAACTTGAATAGAAAACTGGACTGAACTGCTGTTAAATATGCTCGTATATATTTCTTTCGTTTATTTTTGACAAGGTGAAATTTTCATGTTTTTGTTCCTTGTTTTTTGCTAGTCCATAAAACAGTCTTTATGATTTTTCAACCAATCTCAAAAGAAATAGGGGGTTTTAGTTCTTGTTTTTAAGTTTATTACATTAAGACATATGAAGCTCATTTAAAGAAAAAAAGAAAAAAATTAAGTATGAAGATGTGGTTTATTACAATTCATCATTATGTTAGTTAAGTTCATCTAATTCTAATCTATACTAATATATAAAGCTGAAGAGTTTGTTGTTTGTTTGTTTGTTTGTTTGAACGCGCTAATCTCAGGTACCGCTGGTCCGATTCCAAAAATTCTTTCAGTGTTGGATAGTACATTTATTGACGAAGGCTATAGGCTATATATCATCACGCTAAGACCAATAGGAGCGGGGCACCAATGAAATCTGTTTCTAAAACGGGGGAAAATTACACGCCAAGGGCAATAGGAGACGCAAACGAGGTTGCGTGGGTCAGCTAGCGTTGTATATAATCGATGCGACGTAGACCGACAGACGTCTGTTAATGTGTACTAGCTAACTCATGCAAGTTCGTCTGCGTGTCTCTTCAATCATGCTTAGCTCCTATTGGTTTAAGCGTGATGTGAATTATTATATCTTAGGCATGTCAACAAAGTCACATTAAAAAAACGGCAAAATCAGTCAAACGTCATCGTAAACTAGTAGGTGACACGAGAATTACATATCCAATACCCTTAAACGAGCAATTCTTGTATATCTATAATTTGAAACTCGGAAACGGTTCCTACGATTTTCATGAAATTAAGTATGCAAGGGCTTCGGAAACGATAAATCGACCTAGGTACGATGCATTTCTAGAAAATTTACCCAAAAAAAGTACCCAGTAAGGCTCGCTCATCCAGGTCCTAATAGATTAGAGTAACGTGCATAATTAATGCATGTTTACTCATCTCATATTTCCCTGTTTGCAAGTGTAACATCTATAAAACTTCTTGAAGTTCGATCAATTGCCAGTTAATAGTGGTACTATTTACGCGCATTGAAGTCAGTTACAATTTTTTGTATTTTTTTTGCAATGAAGTCTAATATTGAACTTACTTTTTACGGTAAAAGGTAGGGATGAAGTAAAAGTGAAAAAGTAGAAAGCATGATCAAAATCCAAGAGTAGTGCGAGATGTGTGAACTTATTATAATATACTAGCTGACCCGGCGATCTTCGTACCGCCATATTTACCTATGTGTCAGCTTCCCACAGGCAGTGAAAAGAATTATTTAATTTGGTGCAGCCGATCGGCAGTTATGCGCGTACCTACATATATTTCGGCGATACATTTTATGTATTATAGCTGCCCCTGCAAACGTTGTTTTGCCGTAAAAAAAATCATTCAGGTGTATGAAAAATAGATGTTGGCAGATTCTCAGACCTACTGAATATGCATAAAAAATCGGTCAAACCGTTTCGGAGGAGTATGTAACTAACTTTGTGACACGAGAATTATATATATATAAGATATCGATTAATACTCAGGTTTTAATATTTCACAATCAGATAAAAAAATTCGAAGTCTTATACTCTTTATCATTATTTTTTAAATGAAAAATTAAGCATAGTAAGAATTGAAATAAAAGTACGAAGATAAAGAAACTTAAACTAGCTATTAGAAATACAGATGTAATTATTATTTTAAACTGACGTAAACATTGATGGTTACGAGAGTAGTGCCAGGTTGGAAAAATAAACTTGCGAGACGTTGCTATTGTAAAAATCATCGGTAGCCATAGATAAAAAAGAGATTTTAGTAGTGTAAATGCTTTCGTAGTAGTATTTATTTATACTATCGCTCGGTGGTCGAATCTCGTTTATAATTCATTATGTTTTTTTCCTTTAAATCGTAAACCACTATATTTTGGACTCGCATTGTATAGAGGTTCATAACAAGTCAATATAAATGCTTATCGATCGGTTCATCGGTATCGGTTTATCGATTGTTTTTTTTAGAAATCTGTATTGCTTTGATGCAGGTAGAAGTATTGAGTATTATATTAAGAATGTTTGAATTTGCAATATTTACTTCTGAAGAAGAATCGTCATTAACTCCTTAAATCCGTTATGAGTTCAGTTTATTACTCTTTTTAAATTATTTATTAGCTTGCATTTCATTTTTATTATTATACTAGCCCATAGTGTTTGAGATATTATGGTTTTATCGTCTACTACTAGGTTTCTTTAAATAGCTCCTAAGAAGGTACGTTTCCATTGACGCGCATCTTCTGTCATCCTTCGATCTTCATATGGGGATTATCTGTTTGTTCACCTACTTGGTACAACTCGTACGCTTCTTTTTCTAGTCTAGGGTCTACAAAACAATTAGTTTTCTTTATTTCCATCGTTCAATCAACCACTAAATTCATTTTCAGATGAGACCGACAGAGAGACTTAGTTTTTGATTTTTTTAGTCTCATGCTTTTATCATGTCAAATTGCCTGATCAGCTTTAGTCCTACAACACATAATCTATTGTATAAAAATCACAAGCCTTACAAAATCATGATGTGATACATTTTAATCACTATCTTACTCTTTTCTCACAGCTGAATCACCAAAATCACTTTTCAATTAACTTGATCACATATGATATAACCGTGTTCGATGTTTCGTCCAACTCTAATACGTGGCTTGAGCCTCGACTCAGCTGATTCCGCCTATGGGGTTACCAGGAGTCGTCGGGCCTCACTGTCAGCGGAGCAGAGGAAGAAACTGTCCTTGCTTCGGACAGGGAGTATCCAGTCACCGCTGACTCCAGTGAGCCACATTTACCATTTGGTACCCTGCCCGAGAAAAGACTGTAATCAGGTATTGTTTAGTTCTTAGTTTTATGATGTGTTGTGGCTAAGTCAATGTCAGCTTTAAACGTTCTAACTCATGATCTAGTTTAAAGTGTATTAAACTTTCTGTTAGTTTTTTAATGGGAAGAATTTGGTTTGCGTTTAACAATACCACGCAGAACAGACGAGTTATTATAGAGTTTGTTTCAAGGTGTCCTTCTCTTTGCACTGAAGTTGTCCTGCGAAGTTTGATCCTTTAGTTGCCTCTTAAATAGGCCACGATATCCATGAGATTAATTTTGAACATTATGATGAGCTTAAAGTGAGTTTCTTTTAAATAAATACTTGAACTATTATTTTATTATGCAGAAGCTTTGCTGTTATTGTCATGAAATTGAGTGTTATTATAATAAGTGATAGAAGTTGTATCTTCATACAAAAATATTCATGTAAAACCAAAACAGATAATAAGCAATAAGTTAATGATTATATTATTAAATAATTTGTTTTGTTTTATAAATGGTTCAAAGATTTCGTTCTGAACAACTCTTAGCATAAATTTCAGACTGCAGCAATTAGACGTTTAAGCGTTCTTGAATTTCAAAATCCAAATAGTATTTTAAATAGTTATGGCCGCATGCAAGTCGTCTGACTCTTTTATTTATATTTTCGTAAATTATTAGGTGTCGAAACATTTGGTAAATCAAATCCGCAAAGCAATGTTTTCGGTTCGAGACTACAGTTTACAGTTATTAAAGTTATAAGTTTTTCAAACACTGACTAATGAGTTAGAAATTAATTTGATAGGATGGTTGGCACTCTTTGGGGGGAGATCTTTGTTATTTTTTTATATATTTTATGTATTGCCCTGCCAAAATGTGTCTACTCTGCCTGATGGAAAGCATAAGCAGAATCCAAGAGTGGTGGCCACCATTCTGCGAATGCAGACAATGCAACAATGCAGCACGGTGACCCACACTATGGTGGGCTATTGATGTTTCGGCGTCATTGGCTCTCGCACTCACCAACGAAACACGACAGCACGATCGCTGTCACTTTATTATTATGTTGATTTTCTGTGCGAGGGTAGTACCGCCCCGGTCGAACCGGCCCGTTCGTGCTGAAATCAGCGTGGCTCTTCTACCTTACCGATTGCCTTGTTATTATTTTAAGCGGCCTCGTCGATCGTTGAGTGTTGTAGGTTCAAACCCAATATTAGATACACTTTGTATGATCCACAAATTGGTTTTCTAAGTCTGGCTGTTCTTTGTGTTAGTATGTGTGTTTGTAAAGTACCTGCTAAACACAACATATTCCTAATGCAGAAGTTGCCTTTTAAGAAAAGAAAATAGCAAGAAATACTTTTGCAGGGTTATAAATAAGAAAAGGACCGTGGGAGAGCCACGCTTCGGCATGAATGGGTCGGTTCGACCGGAGTGATACCACGGCCTCAGAGAAAACCGGTGTGAAATAGTGCTTACCCTGTGTTTCACCGAGTGAGTGAGGATACCGGAGGCCCATAACCCAATCCCCCTACCTTATCTCCCCCCCCCTCGACCCCAAAGGTTGGCAACGAACTTGTGACGCCTCTGGTGTGCATGGTATCCATGGGCGGCGTTAATCGCTTACCATCAGGCGATACGTCTGTTCCCTTGCCCGGATATTACATTAACAAAAAATAGGGCTATTACAGAAAAATATTTAATTTTAAGATTGATTTACCTTGACAGCAAGCGAAATTTCATGCAAAAACTAGTATTAATAAAACATGGGATGTTGTTGTATTTTTAAAGTTGTTCATATGAAAGACGAACGTCGATTGATTAATGATCTCCCGCCAGACGCTAACATATTCAATACCCACTTATCATACGTTATACCAACCACTTTTCATCACTAATGAGATATAAAACTGTAACATGTATACACATTGTATTGTTGAACCGCAGGTGCAATACTATAGGTGGTCGTTTACTGGTTCATAACAATTTAGTCTGCTGGTTGAGATTAACCACTATAGCGCACGTCATGTCGATAATCCAACTAAAGTTAAATAACTACACAGTTGCATAAATATGCAACTGCTGTTAAGGGGTATTATAACACGAATGTGATAATAGAATCACATGAGTGTTTTAATATCTAATTATGTACAGTTGCAAGACTCCTCAAATCCTCTATAAAACGTTAAAAACTAATAAATTTTTGCAATACTAATATCGAACAAAAATGGCGGGATACGACGTGAATTCGAATAACAGTTCTTTTTTTAAATATGGCTCTGTGGTAGTGAAAAGTGCGTGTCTGACAATGTTCTTTTTTTGAAAATGGAGTTGCATTATGAAGTTCAGTACAACATTATAACACTCGTTTGGATGAAAAAATGGTTATTAGATAGATTTTGAAACAAGTTTATTTTATTTTGTTATTTACGAGCATTTTTCTGCAGTTCCGAGCGTGTCATATCTCGATTACTGCGGTGATTCTTAAAACTAATCTACCATTTTATTTGTTAACCTATTGAAACAAAGCATATAAAAATATCAAGTGAAGTATACGATAATAAATGGGAGAAATATAAAGACGGAAGGAGAGAAACTCAACCGATTTGGATATAATACTGCATCCAAATCAGTTAGGCTTCTGAGATTAGCGAGCACAAACACACAGCCAAACAGACAAAAAATCTAAAACTGTTGTAATGATTTCTGTGACTTTTATAAAGACCCCTTCGTTTTTAACCGACGTACTTCTTTACAAGTAGTAAAGATATTCACACAGAGATACTCACATTGTCTGGACCAAATATAAGTTTCTATTAACCAAAAATATACTTAACTGATCTAATAATAAATACTTGGTTCCCGAAAGCTTATTTCGGGTTTTTTTTTCTTACTGTGCTTGTGTTAAGTACAAGTAGGTTTTCATTTACCCGTGAAATAGGTATATTTTTAATGGTGTTTTCACTGAAATTTTTTTGAAGGGACCATATACATAAGTATGTATTTTCAATTAAATTCGACTGGCTACCAGCCAGCCAACAAGGAATTCATACGTTACTGCCATTTCTTTTGTAGAACTTATTCTCAAATAAATAAATACAGTCGTTGGAAACAGGAGAAAGTTATACTTTTTCTTAGTATGAAAAGAAAAAGTATAATTTTCTCCTGTTTCCAACGACTTTATTTATTTATTTGAGAATATGTTCCTCATTTTACTTATAGGCTCATTTGTTTTGGTAATATTACTTTTAAATGGAGCTTCATTAGTTTAATGCGGAAGCGTGCGTTTATCTGGAAATAACGTTTTGATTTCGGTGTCTAAATTCGATTTGAATAGATATCAATAGGCTCATCAACGGATCGTGTCGAGATGTTCCATTTTCAATACACGAACACCAATTGCTTACACAGTATGAGGTGGGTAACATTCAAATTAGTTATGGATAGGACTCGGATATTATTAACCTTTGAAAAACAAAGTCTGATACAAATATACCTATAGATATGTGAGTGTAGATTTATTTATGTAGTTAATTACGTATAATATGATTTTAATATAGGGGGAGGGTTTTGGGTGTGGGCCTCTGGTATCCTCACTCGGTGAAACACAGCGCGAGCGCTGTTTCACAACGGTTTTTTGTGAGGCCGTGGTATTACTCCAGTCGAACCGGCCCATTCATGCCAAAGCGTGGCTCTCCCACCGACTAAAACTATATATATACTAGCAGCTGCCCGCGGCTCCGCCCGCGTGTATGTCGGTTATCGCTGCAAATAGTAGCCTATGTGTTATTCTGATGTATAAGCTTATTTATTGCTATAAAGTTTCATCTAAATCCGTCCAGTAGTTTTTGCGTGAAGAAGTAACAAACATACACACTTACAAACTTTCGCCTTTATAATATTAGTGTGAAGTGTGATTAGGTATAAATAAATTCGTTAATTTCTCTTTAGTTACTGTCTTGCACATTAATGCTATATTGAAACGCTGATTACAGTAATAACAGTTTAAAACCAACAGTAAAGTATCTAACTACAAAAGTATGATATATGTATTTTTTAATGTATATCAAAGTTTGGATCATTTTGAATGTATTCAGGTTATATCGTTTCGTTTCGACACCAAAACATTGGTTTTGTTTAACAAGGTAATAAGACTATTAACGAAGTTTAAAATAAGGATCATTATCAGTTAAAAGAAACTATTTGAGTTTTATGGAAAGTTTATGGATACTATAATTCACTTTGGATCATATGTTTTTTTTATATATGAATGGGAGACTGCACGGATGGCGCAGTGGCTTAAGCGCCGTTTTCTACTGCACTGACAATTGTGAGTTCAAATCCCACGTGGAACAACACTTTGTGAATGACACAAAGTGTTGATATGAGTTTGGGTGTTCTTTGTATCCGTTTGGCGTATGTTTGTAAAGTCTCCCACGACAGGATTTATTCTTAATGCGGAAGTTGAGAAACTGGGTTACCGTATGGAATATAAATTTTATCGCCCATAGACATACAACTGAGAGTCACAAACGCATTGGTTGAGTGTTGTCGTTTTTATTTTGGTCACTCAAAATCACTCAAAATCAATTGCCTGATTAAGAAAAAAGGAGTATCGTCACTCGATGTATATCTATATCTCTATATCAATACCTTCCGTTCGTCCGTACCGTCCAGATAGCGTGGTAAGCCGAAAATTCTTTTCTATGGTTAGACCTGTGTCCACTAGTAGATAATTAAATGATATATTTATTGTTGCTGAGTGACGTATCTGTGTATGTGTGGGTTCTCATTTCATCTATACAAATAAATAAAATTGGAGTGTCTGTTTGTAATATTAAAATAACCGCTTTTTAATAAATGCATATGTATGTATACACGTTACATATATCGAAAATGTAGTTAAAAAATTTTTTGTCTGTCTGTCTGTCTGTCTGTCGGTCTGTCTGTCTGTCTGTCTGTTTGTTCCGGGTAATCTCTGGAACGGCTGGACGAATTTTGACGGGACTTTTACTGGCAGGTAGCTGATGATCCGGGGAGTAACTTAGGCTACCTTTTTTAGATTAACTTTGTAACAATAACCGCGGGTAACACCGCGGGGTTCAGCTGGTTCAAAATAAACTTTGAGCGCGATCTGAGCTTCCTATTTCCCACAAATAGTTAAAGCACATCTCACGATAAAATTTTCGTTTCCTCTACAATAGTCTAAAGACAGATTTAGCTCCACCTTCATGCGCACACAATGACGTTACACGAAAGCGACCTCTATCGTAAATATTATTGTTTTAGGGATTTCGTATTTTAAACTTGTCAGTTGTTTAAACTGATTGTTCAGAAATTATGGGTTTAGTGAAATATTTTATGGGAACGGTCAATATAGAGCATTGGCTAATCTGTTTCGGTATATTTCAGTGACGTCAATTAAATATTGATAAATTTCGAACTCATAGTTTCAGTTGCAGGATAAATGCAGATAAATATTTATTATTCAAGAAATAAATGAAGATAATAATGAATGAATGCCAAAAAATTTTAGGCTACAATAAGATGAAGAAAACCGTGACAGTCAACCGTGTAAAATGATCACAATTATCTGTAAGCACCATACAGTGACAGTTTGTAGACAGTATCAATGCTGTTTCACGTTTTAAAAATTATAAACCGGTTTCACCGCATGCTGATAAAGTCTCTGATAGACTTATCGACTTATCTGTCAAATAAGTACAGATTGACTCCCTCGTTGGTCTCGCGATCGACTTGTGCGACTGCTGATCGTGAGGTCTGGGGTTCGTTTCTCGGGTCGGACCAAATGTTTATATAATCTACAAATATTTGTTTCGGAGTTTGGGTGTTTTCTATGTATAATATGTATGTATTTACAAGGAAAAGTATTCATGTATTTGTATCAGTTGTCTAGTACCCATAACACAAGCTCTGTTTAGATTGGGACTAGATGACGTTATGTGATTAATGTCCGAAATATTTATTTCGGTTTCACAAGCCTTGGAGAGACACGTATATGTCAGGTTTTCATACATTTATCAGTAACTTAAATTAACTCTGTTAAATCAGAGATAATTATCCGAAGTTTTATCAGAACTGGGTAAACCTGTCGCTTTGTAACTTTAATTTTATGGCAGATTCGGTTAAATAATGACGATCAATTGCATGCGGTAACCATCTTTTGAAATTTTTCACTAAATCAAAATGGATCGGATGAGAAATTTAATGTTATTTACGGATATAAGAAATATGTCACATTCTGACCTAACCTAAATAAATCAAGAACAAGTGTTTCTCAGTAAGAAAACAAATAATTTCGTATCAAAAATAAAATCATCTCATAATGGCATCCTGCTAGATTTTACGACAGAAACTATTGTAATATAATTTTATATTTACTTTCTATGACGCATATGAACACTAAATTAATTTATACGTAATGTTCAGTATATTATTCCTGTCTCTAGTCTTTCCTGGATTATATTTGTGTTTTATGATTTTGTAAAATGTTAATATAATATGGCTCATAGCCCAATGAGATTTCTCAAAAGATTTACACCTAGAAATAAGAACACTTTGCAGCAGAGTGCTTTGGTACACATAAGAAAGGCTCGAGCGGGGTGAGACTCAGATTAACAGATCCCAAATCCTCCCGTTATTGTAAGGAAAAGTATCAAAACGTACTTTCTTACACGAATCTTAAGTTGCAGGTATCTATAGGTAGTGGTATTCACTTGACACCAAATGAACTTGTGCTCGTTTGCCATTAAAAAAGTCAGCTTACAGAAGGTAAGACTTAAAATGGCTGTAATGGAATAGCTGATGAATAGATGAGTGGTACAAGCGTGGAAGTATTTAATTCAGACACTACAGTAGCAGCACTAATTCGCTAAGTAGGATAGTATCAACTAGCTACCTATAAAAACTAGGGTCAAGACCTGCCATTTCAAGGTTCACTTGATTCACCAAAGAATATACCAAAGTATGACATTGGACATAGTTTAGAAGCCGACAGTAATATTATATATATTATAATGAACCGTTGACCATAAACAGACTGTTTTACTTGTTCAAAATACTAGTTTAGCTAACGAAATTTAAACTTTGCCTATTTTCCAGGCATGCTTGACATGTCGGTTGACGGATCCACAATCAAATTTTAGCAAATTACATCTATATTTCCCACAGGAGGTAGCAGTTTCTATTTTGTAACATTCTTCCAACATACGTAATACATTGAGAAATCTATAAAACACAGGCACATCAATTGATAGCACATCACATGATACGAATGAAAGATAAATTAAGAGTATCGTAAATTATGGTTGGACTTACACCCGTAAAGAACAACTCAGTGTGGGCTTTGAAAATACGCCTTTAAAATTGATTTGATATTTTTTTTAAATTTGGTGTTTTAGCGAATTATTACAGCCTGAAGTTGTTGTACTGCTGAGTTGCAATTATACTGATTGTTGTGAATATAAAACTGCATATCAGCAATAATTTTTCTATCAATTGACGCATTTTGCCTAAATTCTTCCAGTTTTCCCATAGCTCTACTACTGATATGGCCGTGGGCTAGATTCAGATCTCAGTTTAGGTTGGTTTTCAGCCTGGACCTGAAACTATTTCGGGTCCATAGTAGTATAATCGATCTAAGGTCGAGAGTAAGAAATTTTGAGAGGAAATCTTTTAAACATTAAACGTCAAAAGAAAAAAAAAATGATTTTTTCCCAATGGATTATTGTTCATAAAATCTAAACTAGACTTACTTCAAAATCTGAATAAACAAAATTACATACATCTGGGGATGTGTACGTCCGAATGTGAAAAGAAAAATGTAAGGTTTTTTTTCACATTTCACCGAGTTAGTGAGGACATCGGAGGCCCATGCTCCATCTCCTTCCCCATACCCCAACGAGTGGCAACGCACTTGTGACGCCTCTGGTGTTGCGGATGTCCATGGGTGGCGGTAATCATCAGGTAATACGTATGCTCGTTTGCCTTTATTCTATAAAAAAAGATAGAGCAATATGGGAGAGCTTCGTAAAAACTAAACTGGCCAAGAAGTCCAAATTTTAAATAGAGTAAACTTTAAATCAAATGGCGACGGTACTGTTTATTTCTTTCACTTTCAGTTATATTGTTCCGACATTGCAATGCATAACAAAATATACATTCGGACTCGTAACTCTCGCAGACACAATAAACTCGTACGTGCAAACGTTGAGTTTACGACAGTATAAATAAGTGGTAAATCATATTGGGTCTAGGCTAGCGTTACTTGGCACCAGTGCTTACGTTGACACGATCGTACATACGTGCGTACGTCTTTTAGGGTTGCCAGGTTATTTAAACACTTAATTTATTTGTATGTTAATAAAAGTGTTTTTTTTATACTCACTTGTATGGAAAACCACTAAACTCAGTTTATTTATTGAAAATTGAAATAGCCCCTTTGATCGCGGGTCCTTTAAGCGAGGCTAGAAAAAGCATCTTACTACTCTTGGATTTTGATCATAATTTCCATCATGAATAAAGTCATTTTGGTATCTTCTACTATAAAAAGTAGTACTGAAACTGATATTGTTATAGTATGTTAAAAAAGCATCGCAGATGACCCAAAAAGGAAAACTACAGAAGCCGACATATGTATGTATAAGTTCCCCGCCATTTATAGATCTTCTTATCACGCCACAATAACTGTTGTGACGTTTAAACAACTAAACGAAACTTGGCACTCATACTGTAATGAGTAAAAACAATATTAGAACAGGTGGCTAACATTGTCACGGTGGATGATTGAATAAAAATCGTTACTGCGTACAATGATCTCTTCTACTACATCTTCTATAGATGCCATGCCTTCATCACACAAGAAAGAACTAAGTTGCTTTATAGAAAGAAAATTTATAGTTTTAATGAACTGACATCGCTTAACGTGATTTTTTAAAGTAATAAAACTAATGCTCTTCTGTTTTTGGTAACAAAGATAGTCGGAATCAGAATACTAAAGATAGAGGGATGGTATGTCAAAAATATTCAGGAACTATAGACAACATTTGTAAATGGAATATACTTTCTATATTCTTTTGTCCTCTTTAGGTGGTTGAATGTTGGTTTGAAGAATAATTATTTAGAAGTGGAATCGACTCATTCCTAAGAATGTTTTAAAAACTATTGCTGAATGGAAACATAACTCAAACGAACTGATCAGTTCTGACAAAGTTTTGACTGAGCACATCTCCTATAAAACGTGCCTAATAGGCCTATCACACGCGCAGGTATCACCATAGTTTTGAGTGCGCAGGCCGGTTTGTACACGGAACACCGTGCGTGCGGTTGGTAAAACTGTATCACGCGCCAACCCCATAGTACGGCTTGAGCATTTTACACTTGTTTTAAATTTTGATTACGCCGCACAAGCCCCATACCATACCATACCGACATGCCTGCGAGTGTGGTTGGATGTTCAGTGTTCAAGCCGCAGTCGAGACCTGTGATGACAAGGAGTTGATGTTTTCCATAGATTCAATTTTGCATGTGTATTGACATAATATTTAGTAACCAGACATAATAATTCACTGTAGCTATTTTCATCCATCCATAAACAATTTCGCCACTCTTTTGCGTCTTCTCTTAAGTCCTACCAGTTTTAAATGCCAATGGATTTTTCTACTTAACAGCCATCTCTTTGTCCACTTCGATCGTTTACGCTTTGACTTCTCTATAGTATTTTTGTCATAAGCAAACATTGAAAAAATACTAGCAAAAGATATATTTCCTCATTGGGAAACATATTGTTACCATGCCGTACCATACTTAATTGTGCCGTGTGGTAGCAATATCACGACAGTTTTACCTGTGCAGTTATAACTGTGGTGATACTTGTGCATGTGATAGGCGTATATACCATAAGCGTTAATACTGCCACTACAATCGGATCTTCCTCTTTGACCAGAAAATTTTATTAGGGAGAATGAACGCCTTTATGGCTGATGCTATTTGGCCAATATATATAACTATAATTTCTAACAGCTATCAATATCCCGAACACATAAACGCTCATAATTCAATTAAAGTCACATAAAAACCACAGAGCGACTCTGCCAAAATCTTTTACGAGGTTCGATGTACGGATATTAGAGAGTTTTATGTTCATGTGCGAGAGGAACTAACCGCAAACGAGTCACGAACACCTGCGGAGAATATTGCCGTTACTATCTTCCGCTTGCAGTTTCGTTCGTAATAGTAAAAAAACTGAAGAAGAGAAATAATAGCAATCATCTACTAGAATTCTCCCGAGTAACGAAGCTATTGTTGTTTGAAATAAACAACAGTTGTTGATTGAAAGGACTAGACCTAGACCTACACAAAAACCAATATCTACTGTCGAAAACTAATAACTTTAATGGTGAAAGAGTAGCAGATTATTTAATTCCTACTCTATTAAATAAAATGCCAGAGGAGTTACAATCTTCCTATGTAAAGAAAGAACAACATGTATTCCAACATAAAAAATAAGAAACACTATCTGCTGACAGCCGGAGGCCCATACCCTAAAATTAATTCAATTTTAAGTTAATTTATGTGTATAAATAGTTTATAGCGACTCGCTGCTACCCAGATAGACCCTGCGAGGTCGACGTGGTGCAGTTTTCATCACTGTGTCTGTAAATGTACGTGTATTGGAAATAAAGAAAAAAAACTTATTTTCCATGATTTTCAATGGCGTAGAACTTTCTGGCTACAATAAAATAGTTTCCGGTTGTTGAGTTGTGGTCCTTGGGATTTTCGGCTTATTCTTTTCGGGGTACACCCGAGTCGCTTGCAACGAAATCATATGTAATGAAATATCGTGTGGTTTATCCAGTTTAATGCCGAGATTATTTTGTACACCTCTTCTTCCAAACCTTTGTTCATCCCAAGATTAGTTTGGGGTCGGCTATAAGCTTTTATATAGTTTTATCGCAAATTGTATTAAAATAATTTCAAACAAAAAAACGTATGAACTTATATTCTAATGAACTGTTGCTTGTTAAATTATACTGAAGTGTTTGATGCGGTCTAATCTTTGATGCGGTGTGTCTGTATATATAGGTTTGAAAGAAAATTACTGACAGTTAGTGCGTCAGCGAAATAAGAGGAACTGGACCTAAATCTAAATGAAGTACGGATTCTAAATAAATATTCATAAAGGTGCTGGAAAATAAATACATACGTATCGTATCTTTAAAGTAGAAGCTAAATCAATGACTACGTTTTTAGCCGGTGGGTGATTAATAAACAATTTTCCTTCCAAATAACACGAAAAATTAGGGTTATTTCATTATGTACTTCACTAGCCGACCCGACCCCGTTTGCGTCTCCTATTGCCCGTAGCGTGATAATTTTCCCCCGTTTTTGTAACATTTTTCATTGGTGCTCCGCTCCTATTGGTCCTAGCGTGATGATATATAGCCTATAGCCTTCCTCGATAAATGGGCTATCTAACACTGAAAGACACTTTCAAATCGGACCAGCGAGAGAGATTAGATTCCTGAGATTAGCGTGTTCAAACAAACAAACAAACAAACTCTTCAGCTTTATATATTACATTAAAACGATTTAAAACCATTGAAATCCATGCCGTTACGTCACTTGCTTAATTCAAATAATATAGTTTTGTAAGACAATTGCGAACTATCAAGAAAGAAAGAAGTAATTTATTCAATGAAATGCATCAAAGCCGAAAGGATTTCAGAAAATTCGAATAATATTTTTAATATGAACTCCGAAAATTTGATCATGATCATTAACTTAAGAGCTACGCTCTTGTCGATGCAGCTTTATCCAGCTCTCCCTATCAAGAGCCGATTTTGGCCGGCCGTTTGATGGCCGGAAATTTGATAATGCAAAAATATTCCAAACTAGTCTTCTATGTTTTGGAATATTAAAAAGTTTGAAAATCTCTATCTATTTCTTTTTTATTTTTGTTTATCTGAACAACATTATCACAGTGTTTTGACAGTCACCCTAGAGATCTAAATAATCCACTTTGTGTAAGGGACACGGCTACCAGTAAGAGCATCTTAAAGAGATTGTCATTCAATGAACATTATTTCCATCGGAGAGTATATTCCATAAAGATCGGTTTATATAACACCGACAAAAGATTTCATTGGGCTCTTTCCAGATGAAGCTCAACAGTCTTAACTTTCTTATCCTAAAATGATTAAGAGAATATATTTATTCTATTGTCGTAGTGATTTAGTCATCGGTAAAAAATGAAACAATACAACCGTTTGAAAGTAGCTTCACCACATAGGCCAGGTTCGAAAATCGGTGCTAAGCAAGGGGTATAGGTATTCCCAGAGCCTTTTGATCAAAGTAGGTTGTGTTAGTCATATTCAAACAGGCTTTAATCCGTGAAGTGACTGTCATTTAATCCTTACAAACCAAGTACTGGGCGATATCAAAGTTCTGTGATTTTATTGCCAGGCTATTTAGGGTTCCAACGATCGTAACGTTTACTTAATATGTTTGTACCGGCACCGACGACTTAACGTTCTATCCATGGGATATAAGAATTTATTATTTAGATAATTGAATATGACACCGCTACATTATTGGTTTGTACTACTTTTTGTAATCAATAACTTTTCAGAATACAGAAAAAAACCAGTTTCAGCAAGAAGAATGTGCACCGCGTAATTTTAAATTAGCTTATTTCACTGCCGGTGCTAAATAACTACATAATATTATTATAGGCACACGCCAGAACCTTGATTCTAATAGCAGTTGAGCCATTCAATTCTATCTTACTCTAAATTCTCTGTCCTCTTCTTTAAAATGTTTCATATACAAAATTATTTCAACATTTCGCTTCCATATCTCAGATCAAATAAAAACCTTTTTTTATTTGACCTGAGTTCCTGAGTTTTCTGGATAAAAAGTAACCTGTGCCTGTATGCTATTCTAGACTGTAATCTATCTCTGTGAAGATTTCATCCAGATTCGTTTAATGAATTCTAACTAACATCCATCCTTACAAACTATTGCATTAATAATATTAGTAGAACAGATATACAACTAAACAAAATAAAAAAATTACAATTTTCTGAATATTATTTTCTAGTGGTATGTAAACCCACTCGAATGGTTTGCCCGCGAACTAAATAGAATAATTGCATGCGACAGAAATGATGTGGCTATTTTAAGACCAACTCTGACTCCACGAGTAGTTATCATGTAAAAATAGTTTCTTTGAATACTCGGCGTAGATATATTTAGTTCAGATATATGTTACTAATAGTAAAACAAGAGTTTTGATCTTTTTAAATGTAACTACAAGTGTTGATTTTTTATTTACTCTTTGTATTATTTTTTAATAATATTACGAGTGTAGTCTTTTATCTTATGTTCCTGAAATGAAATATTTTATTTTGCAATTAGATTTCAGGAATACTTTTTGCATGTTAAACTTTTTTTGAGCAGATGTGTTCGGCCTTTCCTAATCAGAATAGCCCTGAGAAAAAAGGACGGAACAAACTCAGGGATCATCGTCTCTTTTAAAGTCCGGACAATTTTCTTAAAATGCAAAGGGCATTCCATCAGTAAATAAAACAAAACAATAATCTAATAATCCATAAATATATCATAGAATGCTTGAATACCAAATTTAGAAGTATTCTAATTTTAAATGATGTTGACTCAATTATTCTCATTAAGTAAATTTTACTTCAGCACTATAGGTCGGTTTATCAAATGAGTGATATTATCGGATTCCCAACTACCCTCTTATTTGTGAAGGAAGGATAGTTCTAAAAGCTTTCAAGGCATTTGTATCTCTTGAGTTGCTATTTCCCATGGGACGTGGTCCTTACTTACCGTCAGATGACCTACAAGCTTTTTTGTTTTCTAAAGTCAACTCCCGCATTAGGAATGTACATGGTGTGTCGCGGAGTCTTTCCAACATACATGAAACGGACAGAAATAACACCCAGACTCAGAACAACAACTTCTGGATCACACAAGGTGTTGTTTCATGTGGGATTTGAACCTACAACACTTGGCACAGTAGAAAGCGACGTAGCGACCACTAAAAGCACTAGGCCAACTGTGCAATAAAGTTTTATTGGAGAACTAGCGGAACCCCGCGGTGTTATCCGCGGTTATCGTCGTACCGCGAGTAACGCCGCGGGACAAAGTTAGTCTAAAAAAAGTAGCCTAAATTACTCCCTGGATCATCAGATACCTGCCAGTGAAAGTCCCGTCAAAATTGGTCCAGCTGTTCCAGAGATTACCCGGAACAAACAGACAGACAGACAGACAATTTTTTGAAAATATAATACATAAATATTTTTGGTATATGTACCGTGTATACATACATATGCATGTAGTAAAAAGCGGTTATTTTAATATTACAAACAGACACTCCAATTTTATTTATTTGTATAGATATAGATAATAATCATCATCAACTGCCTTTAACAGTAAACTTGTGGACAAATGCCTTGATAAAGGAGGTTTGCTATGTCACGCTGACCGAACGGGTTGATAAACGTTTTGATTCAAATTATCATTCTCTTTGTAGTGATGTTGTCCTACTTAGTCGCCTTTTTAGACACCCATAGGGTTAATTGGGGTGGTGACATTCCATATTCTTAAACCGTCACCACATGTACATATACACGGGGAAAAGTAAGATGGGTATCAAATCTCACCGCAATTCAAATTTCGAAAAGGTTTCAAGGGGAGACAGCTAACTGCACCGACCTTAAACTATAATAATAATAATAATAAACTTTATTCAAAAACAGTAAGATTGTAGCATAAGAATTTAAAACATTGTCAATTTTACATTATTTGCACATGGATACAATCTTGTGGGTGAAGTTCTGTCACCCTTGGTAGGTTAGGCAGTAACCTGTAGTAAGGGATAACAGTAGGTACCTTTCCCTCTGAGGAGAAATGAATTGGGTTGCTAGTTATATTATTTAGTAATGTTTAAATAGCAATTTAGCGTATGTGTGTGTGTGTGTGTGTGTGTGTGTGTGTGTGTGTATGCGTGAGTGTGTGTTTGTGTGTGTTTGTGTTTGTGTGTGTTTCAGTGTGCTTGGCTGTGTGTGTGAGTGCGTCGGTGTGAGTGTGTATGTTTGTACGTATATATGTGTGTGTGTTTCTGATTTGAGAAAAAGGGTAGAGAGGTTATAATGACGATAAACAGATAGAAAATAATATTAAGATCAATAAAGCGCTGTAAAATTTGTTCTAGAATATTGTTGTTGTTACACGGTTATTAAAATTTAAACCTAAACAAATTTAATATCACTTTCTTACACATATAAATAGCAAGCACGTGTCTGCTCGCGTCTTTGAAGTAAATATTTACACATTAACACATTTTATGTTTACATTATATCTTAAATCTGCAAATAGTAAGTAAATTTTAAATTTAAGAGCTGTGTTTATGTGTCACAGATGTAAACTAGATGAAAAATATTAAACTTAATAAGCAGATGAGGTAATATGTATTCGCAATTTTAGTACGTCTATGTTAGTAAGTAGAAGGTAGTATAGCAACATGACCAGCTGCTTTTGCTCTTGATAAAGGATGAGGGAATTACCTGACTTTGCCACATAAGCAGTTGCTGAACAAGGACTTCTTTATGAGCAGGAGAGGACTAATAAAATACCTTATTATTTCTAACTAGCTGAACCCCGCGGTGTTACCCGCGGTTATTGTTGTACTGCGAGTAACGCCGCGGGACAAAGTTAGTCTAAAAAAGGTAGCCTAATTTACTCCCTGGATCATCAGCTACCTGCCAATGAAAGTCCCATCAAAATCCGTCCAGCCGTTCCAGAGATTACCCGGAACAAACAGATAGACAGACAGACCGACAAAAAAATTTTTAACTACGTTTTTGGTATATGTAGCGTGTATACATACATATGCATTCAGTAAAAACCGGTTATTTTAATATTACAAACAGACACTCCAATTTTATTTATTTGTATAGATAAGTATGAAAATCATTCTCTTATATTATTGGCTAACATTTTCTTTTGACATCGTGACTTGTCATTGAGAGACGTGATTTATATGCATTTGTTACTTTTCTATTATCGTTTACGTTCTGGAGAATGTCAGCTTGTTAAGGGAGTTTTTTTATGGAATAGGGACAAACGAACAGACGCATCGCCTGATGGTAAGCGATTACCGCCGCCCATGGACACCCACAATACCAGAGGTGTCACAAGGGCGTTGCCGGCCTTTGGGGGATTGGGAGCGGAATGGAAGTGTGGTTGGGGTATGGACCTCCGGTATCCTCACTCAATCGGTGTAACACAGCGCAAGCGCTGTTTCACACTGGTTTTCTGTGAGGCCGTGGTATCACTCCAGTCGAGCCGGACCATTCGTGCCGAAGCGTGGCTCTCTCATGGTGAAGGGTCTGAACTTTTTGAATTTTAGATGTGTACACAAATCAATTGAACATTTTTATTTCTATATATTTAATCGTATATTGTAGGTAATAAATCTTACTGCGCAGACAAAATAGGTGGCTACATATAGTCACTTCAATTGTAAACATATTATCCACTTAAGGGTACGTGGGTTTGCTCAATGGCCCACTCAAATAGCCTACGATCTCACTTGGGCCAATTACGTTGGTAATATGTCTAGATTGCTAAAAATAGGAGGCCGAGCCCCCGTGTTGTGTAATATTTGTTATTGTATAAAGAAACATGTATATTTACGTAGATAATTTTATACACAACTAGTTGAACCGCGGTTATTGTCGTACCGCGAGTAACGCCGCGGGACAAACTTAGTCTAAATAAGTCACCTAAGCTACTCCTTAGATCATCAACTATCTACCAGTGAAAGTCCCGTCAAAATCAGTCCAGCCGTTTCAGAGATTACCTGGCACAAACAGACAGACAGGCAAAAATTAATATTATTTTGCATGAATAGCATTTATTAAACAATATAAAAAAATGTTTTAATATTACAAACAGACACTAATTTTATTTATTTGTATTGATGTTATTATGTGGCGTAAAGCGGTATTCTCTGTGCACTCATGCTCAACTCTCACTCACACTTAACACTCTTACTCAAAGTCATCTGTCCGCTACAGCTGATTCCTCCTTTTTATTTTGGCGGTGCGGAAAATTCCTTCAAATCACAGGCTCTTTCGACATATGGGAGTCGCTATTTTGCACTGTTTTCACCAAATTGAGTCGATTGATCAGTACAAACAGAATAGTGATGCAGGTGGTTTTTGGGCACTCAAGGCTGGTAATGAAATTCTACATTTTGTTAATTTACACTGCTTTTTTATCTGCTTCAAGCTTTCATTAACAAGCTTCAGAGATGCTTGCACATTCAAAATCCAGAAGGTTTTTACAAGAAGTACATTGTACTCCATTTTAAATTGCAAGTTACGCACTCCACCCGTCTTCATTATAAATGCAGGGTATAGAGACCGGCACGTAGCTTGGCCAGATTCGTTATTAGCGCAGAAGTATCTTTGGTTGTTAGCGGGACGCGGGGATTGTGGTAGCACCGTTCCGAGCAAGTGATTGACAGTTGACTACATTTCGTTTACACCTGTGTGTAATGATTTGTACCAGTTGCTATTATTGTTTTAAATTAGGTGTTTGTTATTTTATAAATAATAACTTTTGAATGGTATGTGAGATTTGAATCATTGATAAAGTAATTTAGACGTCAGTACCTCTATCGTATTACGAAGTGATTTATTTGGATAAGGATTAATAACCTACTTTTCCTTATGGCATCATCAAAAGTCACTGTAACCTGTGTGTAACGTTCCATCAAGTGCCGACAATCGCGAGTATAAATTAGACAAGAAAAAAAGTGACCAGAATTTTTTGCACTGGATGTACTATGCGCAAACTTTCGGCCAATCTGGCCAAGTTACTTGCCGGCGCCTATACCTTCAAATTTAGAAATTACAAAGTTACAAAGAAGCAAGATGTTGACGATCTATGATTTAATTAAAGAAACGTAGTGAGTGAGTGAGAGATCACACGAGACTGTTAAGCAGGTTATTTCATATCATTATTGCAATAGACGTCAAATTTAGTTTTTTGTCTGTTTGTCTGTCAATTTGTTCGAGGTCCAAAAACCCGCGGGTAATGCTGCGGGGCCTACGTTTTTATCCCCGAAAGCTTTACAATAACACTGTTTTATATTCAATGCCACGAAAAGTAAGGTCACAAAATATTTTCAAAAGGTGATTACATAAAAGTGTTTTAATAATTCCATCTATTTGTGTGAATTAGGAACCCAAACATGGATACCCTGTTCTATAAACTTCGGGCCGGCCGCACGGTTCCTCAAAATGCTATGAGCTTCCTTAAAACTATCTAAAATGAAACTATTTCTTTATTTCGGTTAATTTCAGTAAACGTTGTAGCGACGCCTTGCGGAAAAGTTAAGTACCACGTCCGTAAGTTTCAGTTATAGAGACTTTCAGTGAACGTTGAAAAGCGTCTAAAGCTTCCAAGCTTTAAGAAAAGATGGCGTTTGGAACTTTTCATACTTATATATTTTTTCGATTTCTATGGATAGTCACAGAATTAGTTTTTTAAATATACCTACTATCTTAAACACATAGTTTTTGTTGTACAGCTTGACTTATTTGCGATAAAATAACTGAAAGGTTACGATGCCTTCTCAACGCGATGTTTCGAACGGGTTATATCGCCGTTAGGAAAATATAACATATATAATATACTAGCCGACCCACGCAACCTCGTTTGCGTCTTCTATTGCCCGTAGCGTGATTTTCCCTCGTTTTCGAAACATTTTTCTTTAGTGCTCCGCTCCTATTAGTCCTAGCGTGATGATATATAGCCTATAGCCTTTCTCGATAAATGGGCTATCTAACACTGAAAGAATTTTTCAAATCGCACCAGTAGTTCCTGAGATTAGCGTGTTCAAACAAACAAACAAACTCTTCAGCTTTATATATTAGTATAGATAAAAATTTTCAATATTTTCTTATAAATAAAGTCTCGTTTTACAACAAAAACTATTTGTAAAAGTTTGAAAACAGTAATCCTTTTATGTGTTTCTGCCGATTGTAATCATGAGCTGTCTAAAAATTAATTCATGAAAGTCTGAGAAACAAACAAATATATTCAATGCCTTTATATAAGTTATAGTCTCTCCACCAATGACTATGAACAGGACGATTCTATCAATAGTCCTATGTCAGCTATTTAAAGGTATCAAAGTTCTATTTAAAGTCTTTTCTTAGCGCTGTAGTGACTACTAAATTACTACGAAAAGTAACGTAAACCGAACCGGTTCGGTTCCCAGTAAGGCCAAATAATAACATAATATAATGGTATCCCCACATCACACACACGGCTGTCTGTTTCCCCAACCCCTAAAATGGTGACCAGATTGCTGATAATATTATTTATCTTTTTTTTAAAGACAACTCTCGCATTAGGAATATACATCCTGTGTCGTGGGGGACTTTACAAACATACATGTAATAGACACAAAGAACATCCAGACTTAGGACAACAATTTGTGGATCACATACAAAATGTTGTCCCACTTGGCATTTGAACCCAAGACACTTGAGGCAATAGCAAGCGGCGTGACGACCTCTTAAGCCACTAGGCTAACCGTGCAGTCAGTAATTACATACATATACATAAATATCAAATACACAAAACAGAAAAAATAATAAAATTAAATAGTTTATTCCGCAATTAGGTCACATGAACACTTTTACAAGTTAAACTTTTTTAAGCAGATGAGTTCTCAGAACTCAGAGATCATCGACTCTTTTAAGGTCCAGACAATCTTCTTTAAATGAAAAGAAGAGTAATCGTGTTCATTCACACAAAGATTGGTCCTGGGAATTGAAACCATGATCATTAGACCAATTTTCCCGTCAAAATGATATTCATACTTCTAGCCTAGCTAGCGGCACGTAGAAGACATTATAATCCACAAGTTTGTGCACAAACACAGGTGATGTGTACACAAACTCTCTGTTCCCTCACTCTCATAATCCGATGGGACACGACCGGGAGTTTAGATCTCAAAATTTCGAGCTGTTGTTATTAAGCATTTCTATGATTGGCTAAACTCAACAACACTTTTTAACCCGATACAGGAATCAAACTCGAGACCTCTTAATCGGCCAAATAGTTTTGTGATGAACACGAATATTTGTTCGATGTTGTATCATTTATCTAGGATATGTATGTCTTTAGAAATGTATAAGTATGTTAATCAGGAGTGCAGTTACCACAGCAATATATACATAAATCCATAATGAAAATTATAGTATGCATGTCAATAAATACGGGTTTCGTTTCAAATCAAAACTGGAACCACGACCTATAAGCGCATACTTAACTCTCGCTATATCTATCCTGCATTTTTCCTACGAAGTAGTGGAACGTAGAAGGAAGAGGCAATTACGACCGACCTAATTACTGGCCAATTGAGTGAGCTGACACGCAGCTAACAGCACATCTTCGATATTAGTTTAAGAGCACTTTGATGGATCTTGTTTATTCTATTTAGTATTTTATTGCAGTAAATAGTTGCGGTAGGAAATCAGAATTTTCGTCTTCCTACGACAATGTTAAGCTAATAAAATCGTATGCGTACGTTTCCTACACTACATTTGTTAGAATCGCCAACCGTTAGATGGAGTTGAATAATTTATTGATGTTTCACTTGTCTTTTTCTGCACATAGTTAATTAATATCTCTCACTGTTCAGATATTGATTGGTGGGAACTGCATTAAGTAATTGTTAAACTTTAGACATTGCAAATTATTCGTACAATATATTTATTGTTTTATTATTATGTTTCACTTTTTTAAACACTATTCTATTTTCTTTTAATTTTGTTTATGGTTATTTTAATTGTTTCTCTCAACATTGTTGGTTCTCTCGTCATCGAGTCAAGACCACCTTTTAGCTGGAATAACTTGGTTTTTTTAGGCTATACCTGTAATTGAAATAAAAAAATCACATTTTCGAATATCCAACACACAAAGCTATCTAGTCTTAAACAAAGCAGAACTTATATTATGGGTACTAGATAACTGAAATGCTGTAAATACATAAATATTATACACAAGATACACCCAAACCCCGAAACAAATATTTGCAGATCATACAAACATTTGGTCCGCTCTGGGAATAGAACCCGAGACCTCAAGCATAGAAGTCGCATACGCTATTACTGGGCCACCGAGGCAGATGAATTAGTAAACTTGTAGTAGAAGTTGTAGTTCACAGTTCAGCTAAAGCTTGAACCTTAGTTAATAATTGATTAATATTAGGCTTTGTATAAATGCACTTTAACTTTTTAAAGGCCGATGACCGAGTCATATAGTCGAGAACAAATTTGGTCACATACCTTCACAATTCTGAAGTTTTAAATAAATCTTTGTACTTTGTAGACAAAAAGTTTTGTAGGTTTTATAATAAGGAAAATGCTATGATGTCGCATAGTTTTTGTTTTGAATGTTTTTTCGCTATGTTTTAAGCGACTTTTTGAACTACAGGGTATCGTATAGCTAAGAAACCAACCGAAATTATACCGATACGTAACGTGAATTATACAGAGACTGTTTACGTGTCGGTACAATTCAACGTTTTTTAACTTACACAGTTGAAACATAAGTGGTAACTGTTTAATTTCTTTGTGTTTCAGCTTGACACATTTCATCAAAAATGTCTTATTTGTTATCGTAGCTTATTGCAGTTTAATACATAGCCATTAAAGCTAGCAACATTGTAACTACTTTCAAGAGTAGACGCGCCCACACAGTTCTACACGGTACTTGTCTTTAATTTAGAATAATTGGATGCAAGCTCGAAGGACCATTGCACATTGGCGGCCATCGCGTTTAATATTATATAGCTATTGATGAACTATGGCGATGCTATAAGATATTTATTATTAGATAAGATGATTCTAAAGCGACTGCTGTCAAAAAAAAATCTATTCATATGTATGTACTTTCGAAGCCTTAAAAACGAGAGTTTTCAAAGTGAATTTATGAACGAAAATCAATAAAAAATATACATATTGTATTAAAAATCATCATCATATCTTTAACAGTCATGTACTAAACTTTTGACCTCCTAGCCACGCTGACCAAACGGATTGGTATCGACTTTGTTTGTAATTTTTTCTTCTCTTGCATTGCTATTGTCCTACGTAATTTGCTCCCTTAGTCGACTAATACCACACTCACGGGATAAATATAGATTGTGAAAATCTACTCTAATCCGTCGTCACATGGTCGTATAGTAAAATGATGATTTTAAAATGGTTATCCTTGAATTTTCAACATTATAAGCGAGCATAGAATATTTTCTTCCATTCGTTCCCGTCTGGACATGAAGTTTACAACTATGTCACAGCACGCATTTAGAAATTATTGGTTTCGAATAATAAAACGCTAGCCTATTTTCAGTTAACCTAGATTCCCTTACTAGTGGCGAATATTTTTAGCCAATCAATAAATTACCTGATCGGAAATAAAATTTAGAACATTATAAATATGAAGTCAAAAAAGATAAATTGCAAGACCTGATTTTCTTTTACGAATATACTGTTTATTTTGGTGCCCTGTTTACACGAGTGTGCACATTATCATCACTATCTGAAAAAGTTTATATACTTTCTGACCGACGACCGACTATGTAAAACTTTTGATAAAATGTATAATTGTCATTTGAGCCATCATTACGAATCTATTTACTTCTCATTCATTAAAATCTGTTTAGTAGTTTAGGCGCTATTTTAGAACATACTGTTACATAGGCTGCCAAAACTATTACCCTTACTTATGTACTTATAATCAGGACCATGGACGCAACCCAAGAGGCGACACAAGTGCGTAGCTGGCCTTTGGGGGATGGAGAGAGGGATGTGGGGAGGGGTATGAGCCTACTGTATCCTCACTCGCTCGGTGAAACACAGCCCAACCGCTATTTTACACCGGTTTTCTGTGAGGCCGTAGTAACACTCAGGTTGAGCCGGCCCATTCATGCCGCGTGGCTCTCTCACGGCAATCGGGTAAAAATGCCCAAGAAACTACAGTTTTTGAGAATAGAAAGTCAATTCATCAATTGCATTTCTTCAAGTCTACTTTATTTCTAAATTGTTTTCAAAGTGATATTACTAACTTCGTGGTCTGAGCGGTTTCTTACCAGCTTGGAGCCACTCTCGCAGTTTCTAGTAACTTCCCTTGGCAATGCAATTACTGATAAATAAATTTGTCTGCAAGCAACACAGGCAGATAAATGCTTACGTCGCTGTTTTAAAAGTCGAGAACTTTTAGCGTTAGTGAGTCTATTTAATTTATTGTCATTTTTAAGTCAAATTCAGAGCTATTTAAGCCAAAGTTTTGGTACACATACTGGTAAACTTTTACTGAAGCTACGGCACTAAGTACTTTGGGCGTCTCTATCTATACAAATAAATAAAATTGGAGTGTCTGTTTGTAATATTAAAATAACCGCTTTTTAATAAATGCATATGTATGTATACACGATACATGTACTGAAATAATTTTATTTTTTTTGTCTTTCTCTCTGTCCGTTTGTTCCGGCTAATCTCTGGAACGGCTTGACTGATTTTGAAGGGACTTTCACTGGCACATAGCTGATAATCTAAGGAGTAACTTAGGCAACGTTTTTTAGACTAACTTCGCCGCGCGGCCTCACCCGCGATACGACAATAACCGCGGGTAACACCGTGGGGTTCAGCTAGTAATACATAAATTTGAACTCATGTCCGATGTCAACAACAACGCTTAATGTTAAATTAGATTATTCTCTTATTAACCTTAGAGGTTTTAAAAAAACGTAATAATCATGCTACACTATTTACTTCACTCCTACGTTAAGTAATGCCTTAACTTCTAATGTCTAGTATACAATAAGTACATAACAATATGTATAGTTAAATTGTTACCGATTTGTGAATATAAGGAAATGAATGACATCGCGAATCGAATACTGTAGTGATCGATTTCTTTGTCACCCTTTAAAATTAGATGGACTGTAGTCACTGTCATCAGTCAACAGGCTTTCATAGTCTACTGATAGACATATGAATCTCTTTCTTATTACCGGAGTTACTGTTACCCTCTTATTTCATTATTAGTTATTGACTAGCTGAACCCCGCGGTGCTATCCGCGGTTATTGTTGTACCGCGAGTAACGCCGCGGGGCAAAGTTAGTCTAAAAAAAGTAGCCTAAGTTACTCCCTGGATCATTAGCTACCTGCCAGTGAAAGTCCCGTCAAAATCCGTCCAGCCGTTCCAGAGATTACCCGGAACAAACAGACAGACAGACAGACAGACAAAAAGTTTTTTAACTACATTTTTGGTATATGTATCGTGTATACATACATATGCATTAAGTAAAAAGCGGTTATTTTAATATTACAAACAGACACTCCAATTTTATTTATTTGTATAGATTAGTTATTGATGCTCTAAGATTCTTACCACTTTTTCCAATACAATATTGTTATTAAATTTCACCAACAACCCATAATGTCCCACTGATGGGCTCGGGTCTCCTCTCAGAAGAGGGTTAAGGCCATACGTCCCCTCACTGGCTGAGTGACTTTTTGTATAGGTTGATAAGAGTTAGCTATATATGCAAACTAGCTGACCCACGCAACTTCGTTTGCGCCTTATATTGCCCGTAGCGTGAAAATTTCCCCCGTTTTTGAAACATTCTTCATTGTTGCTCCGCTCCTATTAGTAGTAGCGTGATGATATATACCCTATAGCCTTCCTCGATACATTTATCGTCTGTCGTCGTATTAGTCCATTGACTATCCAACACCGAAAGAATTTTTCAAATCGGACCAGCGGTTCCTGAGATTGGCGTGTTCAAACAAACAAACAAACTCTTCAGCTTTATATATTAGTATAGATTGAATATATGTATACTCGTATGTAAATATTAAATAAGTGATTTTTTCATAAAATTAAGTGTGCAGAGGGTTTCGAGGCCGATACATAGATCTAGCTAGGATTTATTTTTAGAAAATTTACCAAAAAAAAATAAGAAATTTCCAAAAGAAAAATACCAAGCAAGGCTCGGTCATTAAGGTACTATTGAATAATCTGCGCAGTACTGACAGATTTTATTAAACAGTCTATAAGACACAGCTTATACTGTGATTTAAAAACGTTACAGAAAAAAAACTTACACTTTGATAATAGGTCGATTTTGTTTTAGTTTGTCGTTTACTCTAAATAAATTTGTCGTAACAATTTACATAAAACAATTATAATTAAATATAATATTTAAAAAAAACTAACACTTTTCTTTGTAATCTTAGTGGACCTTAAGCATCATACACGTTGTAAAACCACGACATTACGCATGTCCTTGTAGTGCCCTTTGTGCAAGGTATATAAATTAAAGATGTAAAGTCCGTTCACTCTTATTTATTGACTCACGGTAATAATTACATAAAGATCAAGACACGACCAATGTCCAAGAATGATCCGAGAGCGAGTCGCTTGCGTCCATCGCGCCATGTCTCGGCTCACACAAATATGTTGACTCTATATTGCGTAGTCATGTTGTCCCTACAACACGGTAAAATGCAATCAGTGAACATTATAATGCCATAGAACGCCATCATTTATCCAGTAAGCTAGTTAATTACCGATCTAAACTGCTTAGTTAGTTAGTTATATTATTTAAGAAATTTCAACAATTCTTACTATAATTCTTCTTCTTGAACTTTAATTTCGATTTGGATTATATTATTACATACTATTGACAAAATCTCGTTTCTAACCGAGCGTTTCGTCGTCTCTGTATACGTTCAAGTTTGTATATACGGCTTCTCTCCACCACAGTTGGTCCTTCATTGCATTCCCGCCTCTCCCGTATACTGGACGCGACTGCAAATATTCCAATACAATCACTTTAAAACTTTGAGTGATGGCTGATACCGAAGAGAGTGGAGTGCAGGTATGTCTTTAGGTCATTTTAAACTGGTTTAAAGTTCAAGGTCATATTGTTTGTTTTTACATGTTTACAGCATTCAGATTCGTTAGTGGAATATAGTTTTGTAATTGGTTTCCACGGTATTAAAACTGTTCTATTTGAGGATTAGACGTTAGAACTGATTTTGTATCGTGTGTGTTTTGTTTTGAATTATTTGTATGTTAAGACAAAGAGTTTACTTATTTTGGTTACTAAGCGTTTTTCGGCAAAGTAAATTTTAGGACCAATAGTAATTTGTAATATGGTATGTTTTTATTGGCAGTTGACTCTATTTTAGGAAGCCAATACTGAGTGTACCTTTGAAATATTTATACTTATTGCGCGTCAGAGAAGTAATACCACTGACACAATATACTAGTACTAGTAATATATTTCTTCAGTGGGACTGATGTTACAAAATAATTTACGTTCAAAATGTATTATTTTGGGCAGTAATAAAGAAGTAGTTTTAGTGTAATTGCAAATACTAAAATTTTATGTGTATAACTAAGTTGTAAGCTATTCTGGTGGCGAAAGCGAAGCACTGTCACGAGAATCTTGACTCCCATAAGCACCGGGGGGATTCAAGCTGAATTTGTCATTGTCTTCAATTGTAACAGAAATCCATACGTGAAATTTATAGAGGTTAAATTACAATACGTTAAACTTTTTTTATAATAAACTAGATATTGCCTGCAGTTTCGCTCGAAAAATGACGAAATGCCATACATTTTCGGGATAGTATATAGTTAAAGATACCAACGAATAATGTGGCTTTTTATCGGTAAGATAATTTTTCAAAATCGGTTTAGTAGATCCAGAGATTGTCCATTACAAACTAACAACCTTTAACTCTTTAAAATTATAGCATAGATTATCAGCCTCGGTGTCGCAGTGGTAGCGTACGCGACTGCTGTTCTTGAAGTCTCGGGTTCGATTCCCGGGTCGGACCCAATGTTTGTATGATCTGCAAATATTTGTTTCGGAGTTTGGGTGTTTTCTATGTATAATATGTATGTATTTACAAAATAAAAGTATATAAGTATTTATATCAGTTGTCTAGTATCCATAATACAAGCTCTGCTTAGTTTGGGACTAGATGGCGTTGTGTGTTAGATGTCTGAAATATTTATTTATTTATTTTATTTTATGATAACTGCCTCGTTGGACCATTGGTTGTCGTATAAGAGGACTCAAGTTTGAATTCGGGGTCGGGCCAAAACGCGTTATTGAGTTTTTCTGATTATAGAAATGCTTAATAACAGCTCTGAATGTCTAATTTGGCGTCTGAGCCCCCGTGCCTTGGAGAGCATGTAAAGCTGTTGGTCCTGCGCCTGATATCTCCCCGTTCGTGATGGGTAACCGTTCCATCGGATTATGGGATTAAGGGAACAAAGAGTGCACCTGTGTTTGCGCACACACTTATGCATTATATATCCTGCGTAGGTGGCTGGTCCCCGTTGAGACTGGCTGCCACGGCCGTAATCGACTAGCAGAACATCATAGGTATCTGATTATATTAATTTTAATATACGTAACAGTCTCTTTTTACTACTGTAAAAAGAGACTGTTACGTATATTAAAATTAATATAATCATCGTTGGTATCTTAATGCCTAAGAAATAATTCACTAGCCTATTATTGGTAAATTAACTTTTGCACGCGGTTTCGCTCACGCAATCTTTCATCCACTGATGTACCACCTTAGGAGTGGAATTTAAAAAAATCCTTTTTTAGTGCTCACTTACGAGATATAAAGAACCTACATGCAAAATTTCAGAATTCTAGGTTCAGTGGTTTGGGCTGTGCGTTGATTTCTGCATATGTCAGTCACTTTCCTCTTTTATCTATACAAATAAATAAAATTGGAGTGTCTGTTTGTAATATAACAGCTTTTTAATGAATGCATATGTATGTATACACGATACATATACCAAAAATGTACTTAAAAAATGTTTGTCTGTCTATCTGTCTGACTGTCTGTCTGTCTGTCTATCTGTCTGTCTGTCTGTTTGTTCGGGGTAATCTCTGGAACGGCTGGATTGGAACTTTCACTGATATATTATATTGCTAGTTTCTCTTCTGATTCATTTCTTCATATTTAATTCATTCTGGATTAATCTAATAGTCCCAAAAAAAGTGTAGTCCACCTTCACAATCATTTGCACCACCCAACGGTAGACTGGTAGAGAATGCCTCTGGCATTAAGTACGCCATTGTACATTTTGTGCATGAACTTAATAAATAAATATATTATGGGTATTTCATAGTCAAAGATGAGGTTAAGGTAACACTTCAATACTCACCCGCGAGGGGGCGACGTTACGCGTGTGCCGTACGTCGCCTATTTAGAGAGTTCATCATCAGACGGTGCCCGCTTCAGTGCGGGCAGGCGCTGGGAGGGGTCCGGATGTGTTAATAACAGCAGTTCCCGGATCCCTCCCGTCTCAGGCGCAGAGTGGCACACCGTGTGGTTTTAGTCGGTTCGATTCCGACACACCGCCCCGCCGCAAACCCCGGCGGGGTGACGGCCCGAGGGGGTTTCCACACGTTAAAAAAAAAAAACAAAAAAAAAAAAACACTTCAATACAGTTGAACTTAAGTACTACCTCCTTGACTCTTGTACTTTTAACAACGAAGAATTCGTCATCATTATCATTACTAACTTATCTTTAGTCAAACTTATTTGAAGTCGCCTTAAGGATTTATTAACTTAACTATTTTCTTGACTAAATATAGCGAACTCTGATAAGACTACCTTTTCGTAGCATTTTGATACAAACTCTATAACTCTAAGTAAATCGGATTTCTTTCTTTTATCTTCAACCATTGCCTTTTCCCAACCTTTGACCTTTTGCGACCTAAATTTGTGACGTAAAGGACAGAGCCGGACCAAGATATGGCTTAGTACAATAATGTAATATAGTATACTTTCTATGTTTTACTAACCAACTACTTACTTTAGGTTTATCCCTGAATTCTTCCTGATTGTATTCTTATATAATTTACCAGCAAACTGCCCTGGTTTCACACGGGCTTTTTACGGAACATAATATGTTACCCCAAGAACATGTGCGGCTTAATTTTTTCCGAGGTCTTCAACAAACATCATTATATTTTAGCCAATATAGTAAAATATTAAAAAAAATACAAATTAAATAATAATAATAATAATAATAATAACTTTATTTTGAATAAACACAGTATACAACATAAAAAGTAATTTTAACAGTACATTAAACAAAAGTGGATAACATATAAAAAGAAACCAATCATTTTTTTTTTTTTAGGCTGTTATCATTTAAGATGTCAAATATTGTAATGTAAATATGAAAACTTTCCTTAAAGATCACTTTATCTGAGGTAAAAACCGGATTAAAATTCGTGCAGTAGCTTTTGAGTTTATTGCGAACAGACAGATAGACGCGGCAGAGGACTTTATTTCATGGTCGATATTTGATGATACTTGATAAAATATTTTTTTTAAAATAATATGAAAATAATACAATAAAACTGCAGGTGAGTCTAATTTTAATCGTGTATTCTTACAATGGATCAATTTGACTGCACGATTGGTCTAATGGTTTCAGCGGTCGATGGTACTGAGCTAAAGTTTGTGAGGTCAACATGGGACAATTGTTGTTTTGAGTCTGGGAGTACTTAGTGCTAGTTTCATGTTTGATTGTAAAGTTCCCCGCGATACAGGATGTACATTCCTATTCTAGGAGTTGTCATTAAGGAGAAAAACAAACTCGACAGAAGTGTGGGAGGTTTGTTCAATCCTGTTCAAGAATTTCGTAATGAATTGCTTGTATCAAATTTCGACTTTTGTTATTTTTGTTTTAGTGACAAGATAGTCAGATAGGCTAGAAAACATGTGTTGGTGTATGGCTGTTATCAGCGAGCATAAATATTTACTGCACCACTTTTGGTAAAAACTTTTCTATAAACGTTACGGGTGTATAAAATTGGGTTTATTTCGAAAGCTAGTTGACGGTCTGACATTTGAAATAAAAGAGCGATACAATCTCTTGGGACTTTACTCGAACTTGAAACAATTTACTAGCTATCGATATTGTGACTTAGAAATGGGAGAAGTTTCTCTTGAGAGTGCGTCATTGAACTTTTATTAGAACTTGTGTATATAATGGTATTATTGTTATGGTTGAACTACCTATATGTATATAGCGATTAGAAATACACCTATATATACTTGTGTAGACGCCAAATGTATAAATCTAAATTTATAATTTTTTAAAGTATATTCTGCTTCTATTTGCATTGAGGTGTTAAGTCCATCAAATACAAACGGATAGTTGGCGCTCTTTGGGAGAGACCTTCGTTCACCCGTTTGCAACAATAAAAAAGACAATATTATAAAAAAGTCCTTGATAATAACATTTAATTTACGTACGTCATCGTTAGTAAGATCAGCTGTTTGTACAGCAATAGAACGCAATAAAACAAGAGAACTATAAAAATATTATCTCACATCAAAACCACTGTGGAATTACGTAAAGATTCGCTGAATGTAATGCCAGAAATACTAATAAAATATTAGCAATAGAGAATAAAAATAACAGTAGAATAAATAATGTTGAACAGTATTATCGTATTAAAATATTCTGAGACGAGAATATATTGCTGGTATATGCCTCGATGGTTTAACCAACTGCATATAATATAGAGATATTTTTTTCCATTAAACATTATAATTATTGTGCAGTATATATTGGAGGCCTTAGGGCGGCTTGAAAACATCCAACGACAAGATTACGTAGCCAAAATTTTGTCTTGCCATTCCTCAACCTGTGCTTGACCAGCCCTTAACCTTATCCTGAGAAGAGACCCGAGCCCAGCAGTGGGATATTAGTATTGCCTCTGAATAGGACTATTTTTGCGATATGCTGAATTGATTTTGAGTATATGATTGGGTTTCCATTAGTAGATGGTGGTAAAAGCATATCATTTATATGGTTACAATCAATACTAGTTACTTTTTGAGCAGCACGAATTGTGATTTTGTTCTGAAATAAAACACATTACAAATACAATTAATTAAAAAAATTTTCATCACTTCTTAGACTGTGAACAGACAGAGCCTATAGGCCATGACGGACAACTAAGTGAGTTTATGATTTGAAAGATATGTAAAATGTTTAAGTTTAAGACTTAACTCACTATTTCCGTAAATTTTCTTGCCGCCCAAGAAGCTTATTTCTTCCACAACTTCAGCTGGACACAGGTTTGTCATGTAAATGATCTTAACAGAAGAAAATGGGGACAAAGACAATATCCTATTGTTCTTATTTTGCTTTTGAGCAACAAACCTTGAACTAAATTCAATCAATTAACAAGAAAGTAACAGCGGAACAGAACAATTCAGAATAAATCGTGTATTAATTTGTTTATTGTTTACAAAATACGATGTTTTATCAATAAATTTGTTTCCAAGTCGGTAGCTGACTTCGTTATAAATTGTTTACATTTTACATTGTAAGGCCATTACCTACCTAAAAGTTGTAGTTAGGTATATAATTTCTGGCATGAGCTTCTCCTAGCCGATGACGGCCACGCGGCGGCCAGTCTCAACGGAGACCAGCCAACTACGCTGCAGATATTATAGTGCACAAGTGTGTGCGTAAACACAAGTGTACTCGCTATTCCCTTCCTCTCATAATCCGATGGGGCGGTTAACCGGGGAGAGTTCAGGCGCAGCACTGACAGCTTTACTAAAATTTCATAGTTGTACTCCGAGGCACGGGGGTTCAGACCAAGTTGGGGTCTACAAACTACGAGCTGTTATTAAGTATTTATAGAGTCAGAAAAATTCAATTGCACTTTTGGCCCAACCCGGGATTCGAACCCGAGACCTCTTGATCGGCAAACGCATTCGTTAACCGCTAGACCAACATGACAAAGTTTTCTGGTATAGCAATGGTTTATATGTGAGATAGTTGACAGTTGAAACTACAGGTCTATAACGGTTTTAAAAATAACAATTTTTATTTTTTTTAATTAACTTTTACTATTTCCAAGATTCATTGCGGTCGGTTACTAGTTCAACTGGTTCTTTGATACAACTGGTATTAAAAGCATTGATTAAAGATTAAAAGTAAAAATACATTATTTTTCAGCTAAATCTGTTGTCTTTTACAAAAAGCATTTCTAAAATTTGATCTCGTGATTTGTACATCAAAACAGCAGCTGTATTAATGTTGAAGATGTTTCAAATTGACAAATTTGCGCTACTTTTATTAGATCACTTGGGTGATGAAGAAATCGTCACCTGCATTATTTAGCGACCAAAGGAACTTTCAGAACCTTTACAAAAAGAGCTTTTTGCCACCTCACACGCTGGCAGTGAGATGGTAGTATGTTCTGTTCTAAAAAGTTCTTTCTTACCTCCTATTAAAAAAGAACATTAAGCAAATCGATTGTTCGACATGGTAGGATGGATGCAGATCAGAATATTTTCTATCTCACAAATTCGCATATTTCAAGTATGCTAGAACTGTAACAGAAATATTTATTCATCGATTTGTAAAGAGCCTATTATTCATTCGTACACAGATCAGTCAATACAGCTATTGATTCAATATGACCTAGAACAAAGTGTATATTGATAGAACATTGTTTATATTGTTATCGTTTTCATTCAAACTCATCTCATAAATTCTAATCCAGTTAACATCATAACATCATCGACATAATTTATTATTATAAAGTAGTAGACATACAAATTCTAAGGTAATTAATAATTATGCATAAACTGTCACGGCTAAACTGCTGCTCCAATTTCAATGAAATTTGGCACAGAGTTATTTGGATTCTTAACTAAGGAGATATGCTGTTCTTAACTACAATAACAAATTGACTCATTACAGTATTTCGTGTTACTCGATACTCGACGTCGATGATACTCTTTGTTGTTTTTAGACAAGTAAATTTGATTGTATTTATTTATAATATCTCAAAAGAATTGATATATAAGAGCTACACATTTACTACATCTCTAAAGTGTGCCTTGAGAACTGCCAATTTCCAGTTCAACTCAATAAAAACGTTAGCGCGTTAGATGGTGCGCGGGCGCGGCTCGTGTTCTATTTCTGGACGTGTAAACAAGTATTGTTGTTGCTAATGTTGTTTGTTTACTCGACCCGACTCGCCTGCTGACCGCGTAATGGTCGGTGAAACGGTACCTACTGTTAACGGGATTTTAAATTGCCAATTGACTTTTCAAAGTTCGATGAAAATTAATATTTGAAACCACTACCTTGATAAACATCGTAAAACTAGTAAGGTATAGAGACTGGCACATAATTTGGCCAGATTCGTTATTGTTATTTTATGTCATCGTGTTTTAGGTCCCTTTGGTTGACAGAGGGACGCGAGGATTGTAGTAGCACCGTTCCAAGCAAGCGATTGATTGATTTGTTGCACTAAGTGTACCTACTATGCCCAAACTTATCACACTTACGCCGAAATATAGCAAAGTTACGTGTCTAAATTTCGATCTTATACAATAAATCTCACATAACAATATTAACTGCCTCGCTGGCGCAGTGGTAGCGTACGCGACTGCTGTTCTTGAGGTCTCGGGTTCGATTCCCGGGTCGGACCAAATGTTTGTATGATCTGCAAATATTTGTTTCGGAGTTTGGGTGTTTTCTATGTATAATATGTATGTATTTACAAAAAAAAAGTATATAAGTATTCGTATCAGTTGTCTAGTACCCATAATACAAGCTCTGCTTAGTTTGGGACTAGATGGCGTTGTGTGTTAGATGTCCGAAATATTTATTTATTATTTATTTATTTATTTCTCTAAATTATTAGCTTTGCTCACGGCTGTGCCCGCGTGTATGTCGGATATCGCAATAATCATTTTTGTGGTTATTATTAAACCTATGACACTCAAAAATATTGATAAATAACTTTCTAAATCGGTTCTGTAGATCCAGTGATTACCGCTACAACCTCACAAATTCACTAACTTACCTCTTTATAATAATATTAATAGAGATTATTACAAGGGAAAATTAATTTCTTAGATGGACAAGGTAAGAAAACGAATATTATTAAAGAATTTCCAAGCCAAACCGCTCCTTAAATGAAAAGCGTCATTCATCGATTCTGTTGGTACCTATACCTACATATACAATTTCGTGATGCGGAAAGATCATATCAAGATTCAGCAACAATGCAAAGGAAGTTTATATTGTTAAAATGTACCTACATGTTTCTCATTGGTCTAAATTTATTTCAATGCTAAATTATAATTTTCACCGCATAGTGCCTGGTATTTAAATACCAACGAAGAGTCGTGTGTAGTTGCGTCATGGAGCTAGGAATTTACGAGTAAATTGTAAAATCAGACACTAAGTAGCGAAAGTGATCGAAGAATAAGGATTAATTAAAGATCTTGTTAGGATAGATTCTGGTTCCAGAGAAAACATAAGAAAATAAGAATTCATATTAAACTACACGTTAATTTCTGTTTAGTTTTTAACCGACTTCAAAAAAAGGAGGAGGTTTCTCAATTCGACCGTATATTTTTTTTTTATGTGTGTTCGTGGATAACTTCGTCATTTATGAACCGATTTTGATGATTCTTTTTTTAATGGAAAGGAGATGTCCCGACGGTAGTACCATGTTAAGGACATTAATATCGGAAGATGGCATCCACGAGAAATGGAGTCGAAACTTGAAGTCGGTTTTATTTTTGTTAAAATTGTACTTGTGATTTGTTCGAATCATTAGAGTGAAACAAACTTCTAATCCATATTTTCAAATTTATTCAGATTACTGTAATTTAAAAAAAACATTGTTTCAAGGAATTAGTATCGTTGTTCTGAGGTAAGAATGACCAAAATAAATTTGTTTATGTCGAATCGAAGGACTGATTTAAAACTAATTAAAGTTCTACTTAAAACATTTAAATGAGAAAGAATATTTTATAGTTTTTTCTTTATTCAGATGGTCAGAGTGATCCCTAGTCTTTACGTTTCGTTTGTAGGTTTATACATATTCCATACAAGGTGTGTCTCCAGCAATGACTTCAGCTCATCTATCTGAATAAATTTTCCAAAGAATCTGCGCTTCCAGATGAATTTGAAAATCTGACTTTACATACAAACTCTGGTCAGAGCATAAGTAGTTTTCTAAGAAAAGTTGAATTTTGAAATTTCTTTAGAAAAACCTTTTCTTTAGTAAAATAGTCCGGAACGGTGGTCTAAAGTCATAATTTTACTAATTGTCTTTTCTGGAAATACACTTTGTATATTACTAGCCGACCCACGCAACCTCGTTTGCGTCTTCTATTGCCCGTAGCGTGACAATTTCCCCCCGTTTTCGAAACATTTTTCATTGGTGCTCCGCTCCTATTGGTCCTAGCGTGATGATATATAGCCTATAGCCTTCCTCGATAAATGGGCTTTCTAACACTGAAAGAATTTTTCAAATCGGACCAGCGGTTCCTGAGATTAGCGTGTTCAAACAAACAAACAAACAAACAAACTCTTTAGCTTTATATATTAGTAAAGATTACTTCCTCTATTATTTCAAACGACTTTTCTGTGAGCCTCGCAATATGCCCACTCGTTACGGAGCATAAAGCTTGAAATGTCAGTAGTGCAGTAAAACAAACGTTTATGACCGCGAAAAAGCAAAGCCTATTAATACGACTGTCCCATTTCGTTGCCTTCATATTTGCCATGCCAAGGATTTGGAAATAGTCTTTCAACTTAGTGTTCTCTGTACGGGGTTAAAGAAGTAAGTAAATTTACTACGGTTTGCGCGTTTTCAAATAAAAAGCAAGCTTATTCTCATAAACCACATAATTTGGGATCTACAGATGAAAAAATTGGCAGTTTAGTGATAGAGAAAGGCCTGTTACACGATGAAGCAATTAGGTGGAAGCTGTTTAGTCATGTTTAAGTAACTCATTGTTTATAAAATTTCGTTGCCTACACATAAACTACTTTATAAGTGTTTGTAGATCTCTAAAAATATTTGGTACAATATTTTCCATCACATTTCATTGTAATTGAGGCATGACCGCTATCAGCGCATCCAGGTTAATCTCATAATAGCATTAAGCGACAGTTTTACGGCCCGACCGCTGTTTGAAAACATTAAGTTCGTTAGTTCAGTGGAACGTGAGGTGCTGACGTGGATAAAGCGGTTTACATAGCAAAGGTTTATGAGAGACAGAAATATTATGGTTGGGGATATATTCCTATTAATCACGTTAATAATGGGAAACTGTCTTATTATTGCGATACTATCCAAAACACACTCATGTTTCGAAGTTCGTATAATATGTATGTATTTACAAAAAAAAAAGTATATAAGTATTCATATCAGTTGTCTAGTACCCATAATACAAGCTCTGCTTAGTTTGGGACTAGATGGCGTTGTGTGTTAGATGTCCCAAATATTTATTTATTTATTTATTTTATTTAAATTGTGTATGGTGAATTGAATTTCGAATACTTAAGATAAACTAGTCACAAGCTGCGCCTACTAAATGCAACACACACATACATGCATACTCACATGCGCATGCTCACATAAACGTAAAAGCACACACACATATCTATAATATGTTACGTTACGTGCCTCTTACTGAAAAAAACCTATCCTTTTTTTAACCGACTGAGCTAGATGGATTATGACTATCTATTGTGTGTATGCATATTTTATGACACTTTCTGTAGTCTAAACAACTTCATGGGTTTTGGGATCGCGAGGTATCCTTAGATTCATTCAAAGTTGGATAAGTTATATTCGCCCGTTTGTAAATTTGAAGTATCTAGGTTTTTTTTCATCAAATAAATAGATGAAAATCCAGAACCCAGCGTGGCTTTACTACTGACGGAAACTACGTTAAATGGGAATAAATCAATTTAATTGTCAGTCGTGTCGCAAGTGAGTATACTGTTTAACCTATTTCTATGCTCTTTCATGCGTTCATCAACTAACAAGATTGTAGCGTTGCTAGATTAGTAGCCAAGATTATGACGGCTGATGGTGATGTTAATAAACTATTTAATGATGATTTTTAACCGACTTCAAAAAGGAGGAGGTTTCTCAATTCGATCGTATTTATATTTTCTTTTTTTTTATGTGTGTTCGCTTTTACTTTATTATATATTTACTTCGTCGGTTATGAACCGATTTTGATGATTCTCTTTATAATGGAAAGGAGATGTCCCAACGGTGGTACCATGATAAGAACATTTATATCTGATGATGGCATCCAAGAGAAATCGAGTCGTACCTTGAAGTCGGTTTTATTTTCGCTAAAATTGTACCTACTTGTTGTTTATGATGATAGAGATCTTAACAACTAAGCCAGAGATCGCGGTTTCAATTGCCATCCAGGACAAATAATTGTAGTATATATAAGTATAATACTACTGTACTGTATGTACTGACTCGTGTGTGATCGTATTATAACTGTACGGTGCAACCGTACTCTACAATTACTGCGCTCTCATCATATTTGTATCATTACATTTCAACCATTTTTATTGTGAATCAGTGCACAACTCGCGTTCATACGACATACACATCACTCACCTAATTAATCAGTTATCAATAAATATCAGTGAAATATATCAACATCTATCAATTATCATCTATCAATCATTCCCAAAGCTGTACAGTTAACAGACTGTACAATAACCGAGTACATGATGTACTCGGTTAGGTACGATCATTTGTTTCATGTCTAGGTGCTTTCTTAAACTATAATAAATATATAAGACAATGAGTTATTTTTTATTGAAGCATAACACAATTTGATTCATCTAAAAATAGTTTTATATATTAAATACAGATAAGTTTTATATAAAAAATATCATTATGAAATAATTAGGTAGATACTAACCTAAAACAGAGAATCGACAATTAAATGTTCATTATAGCAAACTTCTGTGTACTTTGAATTAACAACGGCGATGAATAACTTTGGCAGCAGTATTTATTATACAGGAGCCACGGCTCCATAATACTCTAATTGGTACATGGTGGCGTCTATTTTCTTACTTACTAACAGTTCATTAAACGTACTAAAATATATCGATACACTGCATTTAATCACATCTTATTCTCGACGAGATAAAGAATGTCTAAATACTACGTGATCGATAATATACTGATATCTGAAATATGCTGACATAGCTGGTCAGACTTAGATATGTATAAATTCTATTAATTTAGCAATATATGACGAAAGGAATATTCATGATTTACTATTCTTATTATAAAACTAGAAACGTCTTTTGCGCTTTTAAATTGAAGCAAATTCACAAACACAACTGAGTTTTAAAGAAGTTATAAAAAAAAGATTTGCAATTCAATTAACTGTAACTATTCGATTGGATTGAAAAATACGTTTTTACATTCTAACCACTCGTGGCTCCCTCTTGTGGCTAAAAAGATAGGTACATACTCAAATGTCAATGTCTGTGTCAACGTCAACACAAAGCTTACAAATAGATGCAGAAATGACTTCATGATGTGGGAGATCGTTTTTTGTTTTTACGGAAGACGGTCCCCATTTCATCTCATCCACATTTTTTATATTTTATATCATTAATTTCATTACGACGAAGACTTATGATTTGAAGACTATAAACACTTGACATTGGCAGAAATAGCTGATCCGAGAGATCCGGCTGGTTGCCATTTCATCAAAGAAGAAGAAGACTCCATGATATAACAAATTCATAGTAATTATTAGATTCTCGACACACGCTGTTATACATATATTTTAATATATAACAATGAGGACCTCGAAATTCGAGAGGCTATAAAAAAAATGAATTAATACATATTACTTTAATAATTGCTCAATAATTGCGAAGTTATTAACTTACGTGTCTAATTTTAATTAGGAGAGCGGGAGCGTTAAATTGCTATGGAAAACAAAGTAACTCATGAATTGTATCGACGAGTTATTAGAATATCATTTTTGGTTTGTACTGTAGTGTTAATGAGCAATTTAAACTTTAATCCTTGATCATAAACACTTCTGTATAAACCAAAAATAATTTGAAAATAATAATTTAATAGATCGACGATATAATTCGCATGTTACACAACACACGGAGATATATCTATGTACATTTATACGTAGTATACATAGAGTTCATGGGAAGCTTACAATGGCGATGACGTGAATTACACGCTTTTTGTGCACTTAAAAAAATATATACGGTCGAATTGAGAAACCTCCTCCTTTTTTTGAAGTCGGTTAAAAAGTACAGGAGCTCAACGCGCGTAAAGAACGTTTCACTTCAATTTTTTTTCTGTTTTTTTCTCATTTATGCTCTTTCGCTTTATTTCAGCCATGATCAAGTATTGATTTACTTGTTTTACTTGTTTAATTTATACTAATACATGCAAGTAACATCTTATGAGTGCACGGATGCCGTAGTGGTTTAAGCGGTAACCTCGCCCTATCTATTACGCAGGGAGTTGTTGGTTCGATCTCACATGGGACAACATTTTGTGTGATCCATAGATTGTTGTTGCTTGTTGTAAAATATTAGGTAGTAGAGCCACGCTGATTTCAGCATGAACGGGCTGGCTCGTCTGGGGCGGTACTACCCTCGCACAGAAGATCAATGTAAAATGACAGCATTCGTGTTGTCGTGTTTCGTTAGTGAGAAAAAATATAAAAATTAATCCTAGCTAGATCGACTTATTACTCCCGAAACCCTCTGTGTACCTACTATTCATGAAAATCGTTAGAAACATTTACGAGATTGTAAATATGTACAAAAAAGGTATTAAAGACTATGTTAAAAGCACGTATATACCTAGATACTCATTAAATAGTTCGACATTTGTTTTTGTCTTTAGTCGATTGTTATCATGAAACCATAAATTCAATTGCAATGCAGCTTCTTATGAACGTTTCTCTATCAGTTTTTTCTCCGTTTCAGTATCTATACATTTAAATAAAATTGAAGTGTCTCTTTGTTCTTTGAAATTCATTAAATGCATTCGAAAGTATCAGGGTACAAAGAACAATTTATATGAAATCATTGTCTGTCTGCTTGTTGGTTCCCTTTAATCTCTGGAACCTCTGGACCGATTTTGACGAGACTTTCACTACCATATAGCTGATGATATAAGGAGTAACTAAAGCAATTTTTTTAGACCAGCTTCGCTCCTCGGCGTTACCCGTGATTTTAATTGTAAAGCTACAACAGCAAACGCGGGGCTCAACTAGTTCCTAAATAAAGAGTTCAATTGATTTGTTAAAGTGATTCATTTAGCATCTCATTGTGATATCATTGCCGATTGTTATTTAAAACAAAAGAAATAAAAAAAGACTATTTATGAGTAGTTCTTTTATTTATAGATAGATAGATATCTTTTTGTTTGATATTAAATTATTGTTGTTGCAGAAATATGTCGTCAGCACAGATCGCAGTGGAGATATTCATGTACACGTCCAAGTAAGTTATAATAGTAGTATTACGTTATAATTACTATACATTATAGTGGTATATCTAGAAAATTGTTATAATGCACTTCAGTAATTATATTTTTAAAGTAACGTGGATGTCTTTAGTTAGATCCCCATATCGATCAACACTTTGAGTCTTGTGTCTGAATATTCTTCTTGTCAGTTTCTATGAATGACCTCAAAAATCCCCAAAACGCAGGATATTATTCCTACAGTCTTGAAAATATAGCTACATCTCTGTGATAGATAAGAAATTAACGAAGTAACCTAGAACAATTGATTTTAGTTTGTACTAGCTGTTGCCCGCGGCTCTGATCGCGTGTATGTCGGACAACCAACTCAGAAACCTTTGTGGGCTCATGCACAACACTTTTGCTGAAGGTTATGACTTGATCAAATGCGTAGTTTACGATTCTATAAAGGACATACGGACAAAAAATAATTTTTAAATATAAAGATAACCTATAATGTCATTCTATTCATGCCAGTTTTATCACAAATGAAGTGCAATACATTCCATGCAATTCGCTTAATATGTACCTGGTAATTTCTAAAAGACGCTAATGACAATTGTCACAAAGACCAAGCTATATTTTACGGGCTTAGTAGAAGTTATCTTAAACAAAAAACAAAGATGTACTGCGCTATATCCACACCTATATGGAGGGCGTTAGTTAGTCACTTGTCAGAGTCATTGTCAGGTGACCAATCTGCTTTTTTGCCTCCCATATCTTACAAATGAAAGTAAATGACAAACAGTATGCTGATTACTGTTTTGTAGTTTACTACTAGGCTGGAAAATTATAGGTTTGTCTTCATAGAAAGAAATAATAACGTTTGACATTTGGGATTTCGGCGGGCAAAGCCATGTCATCACCATTCGCCACAGATAATATCGCAACAAATTATAGGCCGTAGATAGAAGGGACAGTATCATAATAATATTACCGTAGTGCGGCAAATATTACTATATTTTCAGTAGTTTTGAGCATGAGGCTATATGTATTTCTATAAATATTTATGTTATTAGTTTTACTTACTTTTACATTTTCGACAGATATTGCATTTCGGCAATAAAATAAACTGTAAAACCCATTTATGTTTTGTTGGTCGAAGTCGAATCAAAGCGGTTCTCATGGCAATGGTGCTAATTTTGTTGATCGAAAACTCTCTCAACAAAATAGAAAAGAAAATGAACAACGTTGTAAATGTCAAAGAGTGACTAAAATAACGGTACACCAGAAATAGATGTTTATCTAAATGTATCATACAAGAGTAACATTTTAGAAATCATTTCGTTAAATACAAAAATTGAAAAGAATTGACCGACTCCATAACCTATAGGACATACGTCTGTTGAGTTTGAGGTCTCTGGTCCGATTCTGTCTAGTCTTTGTAGTTCAGACTAGATTGCTATGAATGATTAAGTAGGAGTTTTTATTGTAAATAAAATTTTACTTATAGAGTTTATTTCTTTTACTGCTAAACAGGGGATTGTACCTCAACATAACCGGGTAAGTGTATGTTTAGAAGTGTTTTTGTTTTACAATTGTGAGCGTATTTTTTCTTTGATCATCTTTTAGCTTCAATATCATTTCTACAGCATTATTTCTATATTGAGTGGTATTTAGATGGGTGTATCGACCAAAAAAACGAACCTCTTGGACAAAGTAATTCATTTCTTAATTTTGAAGTTCATTCATTTTAGAGTTTTTTTCTTTTTTTGTGCATTTTGGTTTGTATACTTTGATTTGAGCTTAACATGATATGTATCGTTAAATATTGCTATAAAGGAGCGTCTAAGAGTAGACTATAGTCCATTCGTGTTAAAAAAGGAGTGATGCATTGATCGTAATCGTTAATTAGGTTTCAAGTAATCGTACGAAACAATACATTTTAAAACTGTTTGATTTAGCTCTGCTTAGTTTGAAGCTAGATGGCCTTGTCTGTCAGATGTCTGAAATATTTATTAAAAGATACTTTTAGGCCTGAACCATGAATGGTTTCGATATTTTATTCGATATTTTAAATTTCAGACTAAAATAGTTTTATCCAATATTGAATTAAGTTTAGATTATAATTTTGAAGGTATCGAACTGAACAGTGTTTTGTGGGATTTAACACAGAACAATTTAAAAAAAAACATGAAAAAATAATAATTAAGACAACATAAAATAGTAAAGTTTATTTTAGATTTGATAACGTAGTCATAGTAGTCATAACGTAGATCAAAAACAAAATAATTAATGAATAGAATGTTTACATAAAAAGTGTTTTTCTTTTCTATAAATATTACATAAGACATACTTCCATCTTCTTATGATTTTAAATTTACTCATCACCTACTACAAACATTTTATGTGTGTCTATTTATATTATATATTTATATATATATATATATATATATATAAATATTGCAAAACAATGAATCAACTCACAAAGTCAGTCATTGTTATTTCAAACTGATGACCATGTAAAATTACAAGGCCAGATTTTGGAGGTGCAAAAAAAATTATTGTTCCGCAGTTTTTGCAATTCAGAATATTTTTACATGTTTTTGTAATCCCCCAGTAACACAATGCTTGTTTTACTACTACGTTCACCTTTATAGTTTAATAGATTCTATTCAACCCCATAAATATATATCCTCTGGACTCCATATATTATGTACGCTTTAATTAATAAGTCACATACACTACCGTTTGTTTCATTCATTGTCTATCATTACTATCTGTAATGTACCAGGACAACATACATAGTCAGCGAATATTATCTAGTTCACCGAAAATGTTTTACTGTTTGCCAAACAACTTCATATCGTATTATCTGCAATGTAGAATATAAATTCAAACTAGTTTATTTTCAGGGTGACTTGACTCAGCAGGACAAGAGATGCGTCTTCCTAACCGTTCACGATCTCGGGACGAATCGTAAGTGTTGTGTTCTGGATTAGTTTACCCTCATATTAAATGCGTATAAATCATTACTACTTCGCTCCTATAAATGTTGCCCGTGTGAAGAATAAAGTTGGTAATCAATGAAAAAAATACCTTTAAAACTTTGTAGAAATAAATGTGGTTCACAAAGTCGATAAGCCGGAAACTGTAGCCAGTTCTGTTTAGTGACTTCTATTTGCGCTTCTCTTTAAGCGCATTCATTTAAGTTAAACCGTGATTGTTGTCATCGTTCAGATTTAAAAACCAGGTAGTTTTAGTGGAGCTTTAAAACCATAGCGAAACGATTGTTAAATAACTATCCTCTAATATTTAAGTATGAATTATTGACTGTGCACTTACATTCTAACTCCTTTACAGACACATCTATGGTAGACTTTGTGAACAGCCCAGCGATGAGTGAAATCAAAGAGCGTTCATGTATTATTCACATCGACGTGCCGGGTCATGAAGAAAATTCTCCCGACCTTCCTGACTCGTAAGAATGATCTTTAATAACTTTTGCTTTGTCTTGAATTCTTTATCTATTGTGTTTTACATCCTCATTATATTTTACAGCTACCAATTCCCCTCACTCCAGACACTAGGAGAAGATCTCATAACAGTTTTAGATTTTCTCCACGTCCGTTACGCAGTCGGCTTAGGCGAAGGTGCAGGCGCAAACGTCCTAGCGAGATGCGGGCTGGCCCATCCAAGACGTCTTCTTGGCCTAATCCTGGTCAACTGCACAGCATCAACTTCCTCAGTCGCGGATGCGTTCAGGAGTCGGTTCTCAAGATGGAGGGGAACGGATATCACCCGGTCGGAGGAAGACTTTCTTATTTATCATAAGTTCGGCCATGTGAGTTTAGAACAAGACGAACTAAATTTTAGCTATCAGGTATTCTTCCTTCTATTTTTGTTATTAATGAACTAACTGCCTGCAATGAGGTTTATAGAGGTAAGGGTGTGGAGCCATCTTCAGAATGTTATCACTAACATTTTTTTTTTATTTCTGGTGTAAAGAGCCTTGTTTATATTAAATATTCTACTTTCTAGTTTTTCTTCTTCTCTTTTTAATCTTAAGTAACAATTTTTATCACTTAAGATAATCTAAGAAAATGTCATAACAGTTTTAGGACCAATTTCACTAATTCTTGATAAAGTTTCAATATGACATTGTTATCGCAGTCCACTGCTGGGCATAGGCCTTTCCAATTGCACGCCACTTAGTTCGATTATCGGCTTCTCGCATCCAGCCTTCAGAAGTTGTTATTTGCAAATTAACACTTTTATAAAATATCAAAGTTACTGATAAATGTGTATATCTGACATAGGTATATGTCTCTGTCCAAGAATTGTGGTATTGAAGTCTGTAGTTATTTGACAGATAACTTGACATAATGGACCAGGAGCCAGTGACGTATAATCCACCACGTTATGGTCAGATGACTTTATTTTTCCTTCAAGGGTATACTATAATCTGTAGGATTTTGAAATAGAAGGAAGTAATTGAAACATCTTTTTTTTATGCATGCGTCGTGAAAGCTTTCACTAGCCTAAATTTATATTTTCATATTATTATTCATAAATACATTTCTAATACGTCTTACGAAGTTTCGCTCGAGAGGAAATTATTGATCGAATTAGTACCTGGATCCCGGGCCTTAGTTAGAAATAAGCACAAGCGGTGAAACCAGCCCTTAATTTTTTCAGCTGAAATTTGGAAGTTCTTAGGGACTCTTGGCATTGGTAGAGAGCGCCATGCAGACTTTCCGAAGGACATTGATTTGGATGATATCAATCGCCACTTCACCACAACCACCACATTGGATCATCAAAACAAAGTCCAAACAATGGACTGTGTGGCTCGTCTGCCTAGGCCTAATATAAACCCGTTTGATTTTTCTCCAGTTGCACCAGAGGAGGTTAAACAATTTATCATGGCCATCACATCTAACGCCATTGGTTGCGATGAAATTAGCCGTTTCATGGTGACCACTATTCTGGAACAACTTCTACCAGCCATCACTTACGTGATCAATTACTCCCTTGACTCTAATACTTTTCCAACCTTATGGCGCAAGGCTTACGTCCGTCCACTAGCCAAAGTGTCCAACCCCTCTCTTCCTATTCACTTTCGTCCGATATCTATACTTCCTTTTCTCTCAAAAATCCTAGAAGCTTGCGTACATAAACAGCTTTCACTATTTATTTATAATAATAACTTGCTCAACGCACATCAATCAGGATTCCGACCTGGACATAGTACACAGACAGCGCTACTTAAAGTGACTCTTGATATCAAGGCGGCTGTAGAAGACGGCCAAATAACTGTACTGGCCCTTATCGATTTCTCAAACGCCTTCAACACCGTGAATCACGATATCCTGCTAACGATACTAACCCACTTCATGATTGCTGATGGTGCACTGGAATGGTTCTCATCCTATCTTCGAGGACGCCAGCAGTCTGTCCGAACCGATGAATCTTCATCGACGTGGGCCGAACTCGACTCTGGTGTTCCACAAGGCGGCATTCTTTCTCCTCTTCTCTTTTCACTATTTATCGATCTCGTGACCCGTGAGCTTCAGTGTGCGTATCACTTGTATGCAGACGACCTGCAAATCTACTCACACGCAAGAGTAGAAAATTTGAATGAAGCTATAGGTAGTGTCAACAGAGACTTAGAGACCATTAGAAACTGGTCCAGTAGGTTTGGCTTAACGGTGAACCCATCAAAATCCCAAGCTATCATCATAGGGAGTCCTAGAATGACGAACAGAATTGAGTCTGATAGTATCACTGAAATCATCTTTGATGATACTGTCTTACCCATTAGTGCATCGGTCAAGGATCTCGGTTTGCACATCGATACGACTTTGAACTGGCAAACACAAGTAACTAGCGTCTGTCAGAAGGTTACAAATGTTTTACGCATATTCTATCGTCTGAAAAATTTCTTACCCGTAGAAACAAAAAAGATGCTTGTGCAGAGTTTAATTTTTCCACTTATCGACTATGGTGATGTGTGTTATCTCGACCTGAATGCAGATCTGCTCAATAAATTAGACCGACTTCTCAATAATTGCATTCGATTCATATTCAATCTGCGAAAGTATGATCACATATCCGCTTACCGTACACAACTGTCCTGGTTACCAATAAGACAGCGCCGCAGTTCGAGGGCTCTTACTTTATTGTACTCCCTTCTTCACTCACCGAACTCACCTACCTACTTAAAATCCCAACTAGAATATATCTGCTCTAACCATAATAGAAATCTTCGCTCTTCTCACAATCTTCTCCTTCGTTGTCCTTCCCATACATCGAGTATCGTCCATTCCTCTTTCCTAGTTCAAGCCGTCACTCTTTGGAACACACTCCCATTAGAAACCAGGATGTCCACTAGCCGATCCAATTTTAAGCTTAGAATACGGAAGTTCTATAGAGACTTGTTGTCGGAGTCATCAGAATAGTACTCTATATGTGTATTTTGAATGTGTATATACGCGTATGTGTATGTATGTATATTTATCTATTTATATATATGTGTGTATGTATGTATAAATTGTATATGTGTATTGTGTATAAATCGATACGTAGAATCCTTAGTTTTGTAGTGTATTTAATTGATTTTTCGTATTACCTTTAAAATACGCCTGCCACACACAGTCTTGCAACACCCAAAGGTTTGACTGGAAGAAAATGCCTGTGGCATTAAGTCCGCCTTGTGCAGTATGTTTGCAGGAAGTTTGAATAAATAAATAAATAAATTTTTCTGAACCTTCGTTACATCTTAAACTTTATGACGATGTAAAGAATTTACTTTGTCATAAAGTTTGCGAATGATTGTCATAAATTTTAATCTTTTGGCCTTCGATTGTAATTATACACATTGGACTGAGTATGTGTTGAAACTTTCTTTTAGTTCCGAAGATGGTTCCACATCATAAATATATGTGAAGTTATTTTAGACATATCAACACGCACTGAAGCACTCAAACCCTTCGATGATTTTGCACAAATAGTCTTTTTTTCTTTTTGTGAAGAAGAAATTAATTTTTCTTACAAGGTCTTTGTTTTCTGAATAACTTTATTTCTTTTTAACAGTAATGTAACTTAAAGGAAATTAAAAATTTAACTTTTGCTAATCAAATAGTTCTGTTATCAATAAATTTATTTTTTGGAAAAAAAACTTATTTTGTTAAATATTTCAACAATATTTTTTATCTTATGGCTTGACTTTTTTATTAAGGTAGAAATAAAGAGAATTTATAATTTGTTATCAAGAGTCACTTGTCTAAGGTAGAAATATCGGGGCAGAACTTTCTAAACAAAAAGTTATTATTTTTTCAATATTATATTTTTTCCCAGAATTGTTAGCTTACACTTTATTTATTGAGTTTAATACATCCTTCAAATAAAACCCTACATTTTTGTAACAGGATTTTACTAATCTATCTTTTTTATTAAAAAATGTTTGGAATGCTTTAAGGTTTTCTGTTATATTTTGTACTAATTTTTCTACTAATGTTTTTAGTTGTGTAGCTAGAATAACTTCACTAATCGCTTCACGTTTACTTTAACAAACTAACATTTATCTTTTACTGTAATTATTAATTAAGAATGCCTCTATTAACGATTCCATATAAAAATAGTTTCTTAAGTTGTTTTATACTGACACATGTTCTATAACTGAATATATACTAATATATACAAATAAATAAAATTGGAGTGTCTGTTTGTAATATTAAAATAACCGATTGTAACTACATGTATATGTATGTATACACGGTTCATATACCAAAATACTACATTTTTAAAATTTTTGTATGTCCTTCGTCGCTTCCATAGACATTGTAGAAGCAGCACAGTAAGGAGGCAACTTTAATAGGATCCTGAAAGCATTATTATAATGAACACGTTATATGTTCAGAGAAACCTACCCACAAGGTAGGTATAGTTGACTCATAAGCTGTTCGTATAGAAGGTTTGACAGTATGCTTTAAATAGTGTTATTTGACTTCATCGCTCCAGCGAGCAAACCTACGGGCCAACATTATTACCCTTATTCCCCATTGCCCTGCATTCCGTTTCAATGTCCTTCTGATCATCAAGATCTTCCATAAGGTAGTGACCAAGATTTTGAATTCAACTTTATTGAGATTAAGCTATGATAATGACGAAATGATAATGTAAATTACTCTTAATATTATTAGCTATCTGCCAGTGAAAGTGCCGCCAAAATCGGTCAAACCGTTCCAGAGATTAACCGGAACAAGCAGACAGACATTTTTTTTTAAATGTTATTTTGGTTCATATATTTTGTGTGTGTGTGTGTTCTTTTTATGCGTTTAGTAAAAAGCGGTTATTTCAATATTACAAACAGACACTCCAATTTTATTTATTTATATTGATTCATAATACAATTTAGCACAGAATTTTAATATTTTATTCGTATTGCATAATGATTTCGAAGGCTAACTAAGAAAAGGAAAATGGAGGTATTTCAAATGAATCTTCTTCATTCGTGATGTATTTATTATTGCAGCAAATGTCGTCCGATTCAGCTGATGCCAGTGAACGGGACCGCATGCTGGCTGAGTACCGGTCACGGCTTCGCGGGAACCTGAACACACATAACATCAAGCAATACGTCAGGGCTTTCATCAAGTGGGTATCTCTCTACCAAGGGCAAGTCTGTCCAATTTATCTCCAAATTAGACATTAAGGGGTTGTTTCAACGCTTGTTCAAGTTCCCTATAATAATAAAATAATAGTAATTTATCTATATCTATAGTTATTATATAAAGAGGTAAAGTTTGTGAGTTTGTGACGTTGTATGGGGTAGCCTCTGGATCTACTGAACCGATTTTAATAATTCTTTTACCAATAGAAGGCTACGTTTTTTGTGAGTAACATAGCATATATAATAATCCGAAAAGTGGAAAAACTTTATCGTGGTAGCCAGATTTGCAAAGTAAATCGGAGAAAAAAATGTTTACCGCTAAACTGTTTAAGCTGATAAGGCAGGTGGCAGGACCTGACACTTTATGATGAACCCGTGAAATTGACCCTAATAAACTTAGGAATATATCTAAAAATAAATATGTACTGCCAAAACCAATAAGTTTCACGGTGATAGAGAAGATTTTTTTTGTGAGGTTGTGGTATTACTCCAATATTATAAATTCGAAAGTACACAACAAAAACACTAAGCACAATAGACATACAGACACTCTGTCTGTATGTCTATTGTGCTGAACCGTTGTACCGGCTTTTACTGACTCAGAAAGACTTTAATGTAGGTTATTAGATGACTTTATAAAAAAATTCTAACCCTAAATACAAATAAAACATGAGGCACAAACATACCTATTATTAAACTAAAGTAATATGAACATAGCTACAAAACACTCGCTGACTTCGTATGTGGCTGCTCTGCGTTAGTGAATACCAATGATGTGGAATATCATTCTTGACACAAATTTGAATTTCCGCAAACATATTGATTTATTAATGTACAAGAGTACGAAAAATTATTTCTTTAATTGATAATCCTGGGAATGCAGTCGACTTGACAATTAGAATTAAGTAATTTATCGCTGTGACAAACTATACTTACTTATTGCATAAATTTATTCGGTGGTGCAACATATCGACAGTTTTATCTGTTACTAGCAGACCCACGCAACCTCGTTTGCGTCTTCTATTGCCCGTCGCGTGATAATTTTCCCCCGTTTTTGAAACATTTTTCATTGGTGCTCCTCTTCTATTGGTCTTAGCGTGATGATATATAGCCTATAGCCTTCCTCGATAAATGGGCTATCTAACACTGAAAGAATTTTTCAAATCGGACCAGTAGTTCCTGAGATTAGCGTGTTCAAACGAACAAACAAACTCTTCAGCTTTATATATTAGTATAGATATTAACAGACAAATGTTGCTAATGTACGTAACTGTGATTATCTGACATATAACGTCTATCCAGAAACGTGATCGTGAAACCGAAAAGGAAACTGCCAGTTTAAAAATTATAGTAAATTAATTTGCAGCCGCAAAGACCTGATCCTTCGAGGCTGCCAACCAGATATCCTCCTGATCACGGGTATGCGGAGCCCCTACTCCACCGTCATAGAGAAGATGTACAAGGAGTTGGATAAAGAGAGGATAACCATACTGAAAGTGGAGAAAGCAGGAGATGTTCTAGCTGAAGTTGTGAGTATATCTACAATTTAGCTGTTTGCCGCCGATTCATCTGCATGTTTAACAAGCGATATATGTTTTTTTTTTTTTTTTTTTTTTTTATTTATTCACAAAGTTTACATTTCTAATCTAAACTAATTAGTGTAACAAAAACCAGAAAGGTTTTTAGGGAACAAATTAATATACATACATACATAGCCTGTCAAAATCATACCCTCCTTTGGCTTTGCCCGAGTACTGCAAAGCCAAAGGAGGCATACAAAGCTTATCACGACTATAACAAAAATGAATTATCCAAATTTTTGCAGTAGAACGAAAGTTAGGTTTCTGTTTACATATATTTTTAACACGCTTTTATTACCTTGACCTGTATGTATATATGTAGGTATGTAACAGAATCTTTTAACTTCATTTTCACCAACTTCTAGAAGTCTGATTAACCTAAAAATTGGAACAGGGGTCAGGGGTCAAGGGCCGATGACAATACAATAATGTAAAAAAACTAAAAAAAAACGAATATGTTTTTTTTTGTCATTTCGTGTCGTTTTTGTCGTAGTTGGGTTTTAGTTTTTACTTTTTTTTATTTAAAGTGTTTTGGTGCCTCTATAACATTATATATATTTCTTTGCAAAGTATATTTTAAATAGGTACCATAGAACTATCACAATCATCAAATAAATAAGGACAAATTCACGAGAAAATGCTAATAATATATCACACTAATATAAAAAGGCGAATGTTTGTAAGTGTGTATGTTTGTTACTTTTTCACGCAAAAACTATTGAACGAATTTGGATGAAACTTTACAGTAATGTAACTTATGCATCAGAATAACAGATAGGCTACTATTTGCCGCGATAACCAACGTACACGCGGGCGGAGCCGCGGGCGACTGCGGACAAATTAATAAGCAAATGCCAATAATGTATGTATTTTTGAAATGTACAAGTAACACCCTTTCTAATGATACCAAACATGACATATTTATCTAAAGTTTATTTTTTAATACAGTACTTTATGTCGGCTAGAAGGTGCTATATTAGATTCAGTGACACATCATATAGCCTATAACCAGCAGACGATCATGACGCTTCTAAAGAGACCTCATTAGTCCAGTTCTAATGAGTAGTTAAGGAGCTATGAGGGAACAAATTAATATACATACATACATAGCCTGTCAAAATTATACCCTCCTTTGGCTTTGCCCGAGTACTGCAAAGCCAAAGGAGGGTATGATTTAAATTATATATATATATAATTTAAAAACTAAACAAATACGCTATTGTAAATTTACCAAACTAAAAAGTATAAAAAATTATAGTTTTAAAAACAACAAAAAACAAAAAAACATCCTTTAATAGCACTCGAACTAAAAAGTAGAAAATAATTTTAATATAATAAAAAGGTGATTTCTGAAAATGTTTCAGTAATATCGCCCAACGCTATTTACATAAAAATATTTTCTACTTTTTATTTCGATTGTTATTAAAGCGTGCTTTTTAGTTTTTTAAACTATATTTTTTATGTATATATCTACCTAGAAGTAATCATGGTCATTTACGTGAGTCATAACGATTTTTGAAGGTGATGGTGTGTTTGTGAAAGTTTTAGACATTGTTGTAATTAGTTAATGTAATGTTTCCTGTTTTAACGTATTAAAGTTTTATTATATTCAATTATTTATTTATTATTTATAAATTTATTAATAAAAAATGTACTAAAATATTATTTTTGTGCATTTGCATGTCTAATAAAAATGTAGCTAAGTAACTTTTAGACACTCTTATAACCTTCACTTAAGGCATTAACCAGAAGTAACCTGTAAGAAAACTAGAAAGAATAAATAATCACAAATTTTAACAAAAAAAAATTCAAGGACAGGACCAAATTTAAATGGGACGACACAGGAAGCACCAGCTTTAAAATAAAAAAAGAATCATCAAAATCGGTTCACCCAGTCGAAAGTTATGAGGTAACAAACATAAAAAAAAACACAGTCGAATTGATAGCCTCCTTCTCTCTTCTTCTCTCTCTCTCTCCTTCTTTTTGAAGTCTGTTAAAAAATAACCTACTTCTTATTTTCGTATTTTAAGTTATCTTTTAAATTCTATCATGGACGTAAAAAAAAGTTGGCCAGTCAAACAGTGTGTCGGTTAGCTCGCTATACATATGTACACTATGTACAGGCCGGGACGCACACTTACACAATAGTCTACCATAAACACGCGCAATAGGATAGATAACACCTTAATCAAAATAGTTCCTTTTCATCATCTGTCAAAACGATTATGTGCATAAAAATTGTACTAAATACAAACTTGGAACTGTTTTAGGCTACTCAATTGTGCAAAATATTTCAATGTTTATTTGATAAAAATTTGTAATATAGATGAAAAGCTAGATTAATTATATTTGCCGAGATATTTTCTCATATTGAAGGAGATATCGGTATTTATTTATGACTAGCCGACCTGGCAAACTTCGTACTGACATTTTTCTGGCGTAAATATTTTCTAAATTTATTGAAAACTTATTTTACTAATTACGCAGGTTCGTACAGGTAGTGAAAAAAAACACTTTTAAGGTATCTTTTAATTTTCTTCTAAATAAACCTTGTCCTCACAACAACAAACACATAGAAAAAATAATTTTCCAATTTGGTGTAGCCGATCGGAAGTTATGCCCGTACACATATTTCGGTGATTCATTTTTACCCGACTACGGCAAAGCCAAAGGAGGGTTATGATTTTGACAGGCTATGTATGTATGTATGTATGTTCATTTGTTCCCTCTTAGCTCCTTAACTACTCATTAGATTTGGACAAATGAGGTGTTTCTAGAAGCGTCATGATTGTCTTCTGGTTATAGGCTTTATGACGTGTCACTGAATCTAATGTGGCGCCCTCTAGCCGACATAAAGTACTGTATTAAAAAATAAATTTGAGATAAATGTGCCGTGTTTGGTATCATTGGAAAGGGCGTTACTTGTACATTTCAAAAATACATATATTATTAGCATTTGTTCGTGACTTTGTCCGTAGTTATTTATAAAGTGTGATATTTCTATGGTATGCTTATTTGTTCCCTCATTCTTTCTAAACTAGTCAGAATAAGACAAATGAGGTATCGTTAAAAGTGTCTTGATTGTCCGCTGCTTGGAAGTTATATGACGTGTCACTGAATCGAGTGTGGCGCCCTCTAGCCGACATAAAGTACTGTATTAAAAACTAAATTTGAAATAAATATGCCGTGTTTCGTATCATTGGAAAGAACGTTACTTGTACATTTCAAAAATATATATATTATTAGCTTTTGTTCGTGACTTTGTCCGTATTTATTCGATAAGTGTGATATTTCTATGGTACCTATTTTAAATAAACTTTGCACAACAATAAGTAGTATAGAGGCACCAAAACATTTTAAATAAAAAAAGTAAAAACTAAAACCCAACTACGACAAAAAACGACGTTTAAAAAGTATGAAACAAGTTTCAAAAGCCGTAGTCACGCGTTATTAAAGTGTTGTGGACTATGGTACATTACACTACATGGACTACGGCTTTTGAAACTTAGGTATGTCCCTTAGTCCATAATACTTTAACAACGCGTGACTACGGCTTTTGAAACTTGTTTCATACTTTTTAAACGTCGTTTTTTGTCGTAGTTGGGTTTTAGTTTTTACTTTTTATTTATAAACAAATGATATACAAATGAAATATAAAACAGTCAGTGTTATCGAATGCAAAGCGGCGGAGCTCTCGGCGTGCTTTACGAGTATATACCCGCGTAATAGTGAACAGTCTACAAACGTCAGCCACGTGATTCTTTAAATTTATATAACTTTTTTATTTACTAACCGATTGACATGAAACAAACATTAAATGTTAAGTGAAGCTTACCACAATTCATCAGTGAAAATCACATCTAATCGGATAAGCCGTTTTGAAGATTAGCGTGCACAAACGAACAGACAAACTAAAGATAAATAAATAAATATATCGGACATTTAGTCCTAAGCTAAGCAGAGTTTGTGTTATGGGTACAAGGCAACTGATACAAATACATGTATACTTTTTTTAGATAAACATACAAACAGATAAATACACAAACAGACAAAAAATCTAAAAATCATTGTTTTGGGTTCTATTGCCTTAACAAAACCCCCGTGTAACAGTTTTTTTTTAAATCTTCAATGTACAGACAGAGACCAGTTGCGATTTTATTATATGTATTGACTAGCTGAACCCCGCGGTGTTACCCGCGGTTATTGTTATACCGCGAGTGACGCCGTGGGACAAAGTTAGTCTAAAAAAAGTAGCCTAAGTTACTCCCCGGATCATCAGCTACCTGCCAGTGAAAGTCCCGTCAAAATCCGTCCAGCCGTTCCAGAGATTACCCGGAACAAACAGACAGACAGACAGACAGACAAAAATTTTTTTAACTACATTTTTGGTATATGTATCGTGTATACATACATATGCACTAAGTAAAAAGCGGTTATTTTAATATTACAAACAGACACTCCAATTTTATTTATTTGTATAGATTAACAAGAAGAAAACTTATTGGTATAGTTACTTAACTATACCAATAAGTTTTCTACTTATTCGTACATTTTAATAACTTCAAAATAATACTGAACTCATTCTTGCATAATTACATAATACGTGGATCGTCAGTGGCCGCGTTGTGTGCGTGTGTAACCGGTCGCAACGCAATCATATATCCGTGGTTGCACCAAAGTAAATGTACAACCAAGCATTGACTCATCGAGACTGTTTCCGACAACACGCATCTTGCGACGGCATGCGTATTACGACACTTTTATAACTCTGAACATCGCAGTTTATAATACACGTTCTTCTATAACAAGGAGTTTTAACTACAAAATGTATGTTTCCTTCTAAACTTACAATAAATAATCAAGATGTCAGTACTCCTGCTTGTTATAGAGCTTATCATCATCGCCGGAATGGTGGTCGGTTTGTACCAGAAGAATACAAACCAAGTTTGCAAATCGAAGAAGAGATACGATGGCAAGACAGTGATAGTTACTGGTGGAACTACGGGTATGGGACTTGAAATTGCTGCGGACTTTGCCCACAGAGGTGCAAGAGTTATAGTGGCGTGTCCTTTTGAGGATGAAGGTGCGGATGGGAAAGCACGGATAATAAGAAGTTCGGGCAATGAAAATGTAGTGTTTAAATTACTTGATCTCGCTTCTCTAGAGTCCGTGCGACGATTTAGTGCGGATATCCTTGCAACAGAAGACAGATTAGATATTTTAATAAACAACGCCGGTGTCGGAATTCCAGCGGATTTCTTAACAGCTGATGGGCTTAACTTTATAATGCAAGTCAATTACTTCGGTGCATTTTTATTGACATTGTTACTCCTACCGCTTCTGAAAAAATCAGGAAACGCAACTGAACCGAGTAGGATTGTGAACACATCGTCATTACTGCACAAATTAGGCAAGATCGACTTTGATAAGTGGAATAGGACAAAGCAATATTTTAAAATTCGAATTTATGGAAACAGTAAATTGTGTTTGACGCTTTTCACTCACGAATTGTCAAAGAGAATTAAAAATACAAATGTTGTAGTGAATACTGTGGATCCAGGAGCTGTGGGAACAAAAATTTTTAGTAGCTTCACTTGCGGTAATTTTGTGTCTTTCATTTTTGGCATTTTATTCAAACATCCATGGGAAGGTGCTCAGACGGCTTTGTATGCTGCGACAAGTTTAAGAGCGGGCAAGCACAGTGGTGAATACTTTAAAAATTGTGCTTTATCTCGAGCTGTTGAATTAGCTTATGACGACAAATTGGGAGCCAGAGTGTGGGAGGAATCATTGAGGCTCGTGAGAATCACTGACAATGAATATGACCAGTGCTTTAGTTCTTAGTTTAAAAGTAATCGACGTCTTTAGCAAACATACTTTCTTATTTATTTATTTAATGTATGTTGTTTTAGTGGATAATAATTTTGGGAACTGTAGTGAGCTATTTGTTGTAAAAAATGCGAGTAATGTATAAAACCATCAATTAAAATTATTGTTTTATAAATAGTTTTTTACATAAACCCTCTTTATAATGATTTGAACATTAAAACGTTTGTTATAAGATTGTTAAACTAGTACAATAATTTGTATTTGTATATTCGTTTGAAATTGTGTCAGTTTAAGATTTATGTACTTGTTATTTTATTATTATCTTTAGATAATGAAATAAACATTACTAACAGACAAAACTATGTTTTATCTTAGTGAGCTATTGCTAACGGTCTCTTAAGGAAAATAATGACAATGAGTGAATGTTATAGAATAATTTAGCAGTATAGACAAATATTAAAAGATCATGCTTGGAAACGAGATTCAGAAAATAAAACATATGATCATATAATCTATACATCAATACAAATAAATAAAATTGGAGTGTCTGTTTGTAATATTAAAATAACCGCTTTTTACTAAATCCATATGTATGTATACACGGTACACATACAAAAATTATAGTTAAAAAAATTTTGTCTGTCTGTCAATCCGTCTGTCTGTCTTTCTGTTTGTTCCGGGTAATCTCTGGAACAGCTGGACTGATTTTGACGGGACTTTCACTGGCAGGTAGCTGATGGTCCAGGGAGTAACTTAGGGTACTTTTTTTAGACTAACTTTGTCCCGCGGCGTTACTCGCGTTACAACAATAACCGCGGGTAACACCGTGAGGTTCAGCTAGTTCTAAATATGTATACATGTATCATCTTCAATAACAGCCTTCAAGTAGTCCACTGCTGGCCATATATCGTATATATACATAGACATATTGTAAATATTATGTACATAAACACAGAGGCAGACCCGTGCTTCACCAAGGTTATTCACCCGGGGACAAAACGGTGTGGTCTTGCCTCAATACTTATTTTCTCGAAGTGCGTATACTAAGTACAACATTTTACCATGTAATTATAATTCTCTTTCCACTTACGTATGTGTTTTTGGGATCAATTGATAAATAAATAAGTCTTGGTCTACGTTTTGGGTATAAACGTGAGTGTATATGTATATATGTCACTGTAAGATTGCAAAGACCGTTAGATTATAATCTACCTAACGAGATTGCAAACTATCGATAGATTGTCAACTGTGATATACTGCTTACGAGCGTCATATTGTCAACTCTCCCTGATTGGTCGGTTTTACAGTAGGCCGTTCTATTGAACGGCCATAGAGTTAGCATTTAATGAGAAAATAAGTTTAGAACTTCATTAATTAATTACAAATTAATTATACTGTCACAACATATAAATAACTAGCCGACCCACGTAACCTCGTTTGCGTCTCCTATTGCCCGTAGCGTGATAATTTTCATTCATCATTCTTCATTGGTGCTCCGCTCCTATAGGTCTTAGCGTGATGCTAAATAGCCTATAGCCTACCTCGGTAAATGGGCTTTCTAACACTGAAATAATTTTTCAAATCGAAACATTAGTTCCTGACACTAGCGTTCAAACAAACAAACACACAAACTCTTCAGCTTTATAATATTAGTATAGATTCTAAAGCTGTGAGGTATTTTCAACATGAAATCAATTGACAATCACAAAAATACTTTACATTCGGCAACAAAGACGAATTAATAAACAAATATTACGAGTTATGAGATACAGCTTTAAACTCTTTACTCATTGTCTATCATTATTTCACACAGCCTACATGTTCGCATATAAATGCGACGTTGCATTTACCCATACAGTTATTCTTAGTAACACTAGGTTTAATGATTTAGGCTTGCAACACTAGGTAATACAGGTAGGTACTGTTTGAAATGTGAATATTTATTTACTACTATACCATAGATTATCATTACAGATAACATATCCTACTAATATTATAAATGCGAAAGTTTGTAAGTATGGATGGATGTTTGGATGTTTGTTACTCCTTTACGCAAAAACTACTGAACGGATTTGGATGAAACTTTACATTAATATAGCTTATACATCAGAATAACACATAGGCTACTATTTGCCGCGATAACCGACATATACGCGGGCGGAGCCGCGGGCAACAACTAGTAATTAATAAACCATTAATGTCCACTGTAACGAATAAACAGTTTTTATGAGTTCAATTACTGCATAAATGAAAAAAAACGAATTATTAATTAACACTTTGTTTTATTGCGTATCATTTTTTTTTATTCTATGTATAGTCACTATTTATTTACTATATTTTTAACTTAACTTTTGTAAAGCTTTTCCAAACGGCCTTGCTAGGAACAGGGCTCCATACAAGATCAATATTATAAATAAGTTTTTTTTTTTTTGATTATCTAGTTTCAAGATGAACGCATCTTGAAACTAGAGCTGTAATAATCAAAAAAAATTTTTTTAAATAAAATCCCAACAAAAGCTTTCAATTTAAATCGGTATTCTAATATATTATAATGTTATTTAAAAAAACTCAACGAATATTTCTTGTACACTATCTTATGACTAAGATTATTAAAAATTGCAGTAATGAGTATAGTATTGATAACAAATAAGTTGCCAATGAGTTTCAGAATGAAGTTATTTAAAAAAAAACCATAATGGCCTTCTTATGGAATTTATGGAATTCTTATGGGTCTGTTCTTTATAAGTCCAGAATATTCCTATGCACACTATGCATAGTTCTTTATGAAAAAGCTATTGTTTCAGAATGTATCAAAGTCGTGTAATATTATAACCATAAAATATTGTTTCAACTTTTCCGGCACGTATTTATAACTAAAAATTAAGTGTTCATATTTCCATTCTTTGTAATTGTTCCTAGCAAGGCCAACTTTTTGATTGGCCTTACAGGGAACCACCGGCTTTCATAGGAATACTATGGATATATTCACTAAAATCGAAAAAAAATATTATTTCTTCTTTAGTACCATAGCAAAATCCTTATATGATAATTTACAGTCAAAAACCTAAGATAAAAATAGGTTATTTCCATAAAAAAGTACCATTTGCTGTGTATGCGAATTACAATTTTAATGTCCACGAAGCACTAACAAAATGCCTACGCGAGCGACTCACCAGCTTACCACCGCGTCTGTGTCCTTGAGTTAGATGGATCTAAGTGTGAGCGGAACTGATTTGTCATCACATGACAATAACTATGACTTTTTTATAGTTGGCCTTCAAAGGAGCATGGCCTTCCATGGTCCACCCACTGAAATATTTTGGACATCTAGCACACAACGCCATCTACTCCCAAACTAAGCAGAGCTTGTATTATGGATACTCTACACTTATTTTTTTAGTTTTTAGTTAGTTAGTTCTAGTTACTAAATCATTAATTACAGCCTAATTTAGTCAGCCTCAGTCTCCTTTATGTATTCGTGCCATTCTTAACGTAAGGGGCATTGGAAACTAAGAAGGGTTTATATAGTGTAGCTCGCCCTCCGTATGATTAGTGGTTTAGAATCCCATATCGAAACAACTAGCAATAGGTAGCAGAGCCACGCTGATTTCAGCACGGTTGGGCCGTCTCAACCGACCCGGTACTACCCTCGCACAGAAGATCAGCGTAAAATTACAGCATTTCGTGATGTCGTGTTTCTTTGGTGAGTGTGAGACCGGAGGCCCAATAATGCAGAAGCATCACTAGGCCGCCATAGTGTGGGTCACCATGCTGCATTGTTGCATTGTCTGTACGAGGAATGAGTATGGTGACCACCACTTTTGGACTCTGCTTATGCTTTCCATCAGGCAGAGTAGAGTCATTTTGGCAGGCGATACATAAAACATCTGGCCAGCGTGGCATGGTAGGCCAAAACGTTCTTGCTAAGGAAAGACAAATGTCCAGCAGGTGACTGTTTAAGGTTGCCGATGATGATGGGGGGTTAAACAAGCGATGTGATACGATTAGTCGTATTATAAATTCAAATGACTTCAAATTAAATTTGTTAACATATTGGGAACATGGTAATAATGATGATATTCGTTTGTTACAGCCCGCTAAGGTCGCGCAGTCACTTCTGCTGTTTTGCCAAGGTCAAGGACTATTGACCTCATTACCTCCACCTGGAGTCGAGCGCCGCATGTCTCGGGCCATGTCGATGGAGGAGTACGACAAACCGAACATCAGGCGCCTGTCGCTCACCCCTAGCGTGTCCGAGTCGCCGCCGCATAGGAAGTTGTAGCTAGTGCGAGACGACTCCTTGTTGGAGGTGTCAGTGTGATAGAGGACGGTTTGTAGTCGGTGGGTGTTCAGAAAATGGTAGACAAAATACTTGTTAAGAGAATTGTCGAACCCACTTATTTAATTATATAGATATTTCTTTGTCTAAATGATTGCACCTATCTACACTAAATATATACGCAAGTGTTTAAAAAATTAAATCTCAATACATTGTGGGTAATATTCCTAATACATATTATCAAATTTCTTTTTCGATCTTAGTTTATTACTAAATGTTTGACTATAAACTGTTTTGTTATTTTTATAGCATTATTATTTTTGGCTGATTAATAGTGGGGTCATCTTAAAGAAGATGCCTGATAAAGATGATGGCAATAGATAGAAATCACGTTAATCAGACGCTTTTCATCTATTGCCTCATGTATAACTTTTAAGACTCTTTTACCATAAGTTTAGGTCTAGTATTACTAGATTGTTACTTCTGCATTGTAGAGGAATGTGAAGAACAAGAGAGTAGATCACAAGAACACAAGAGCAATCTTAGTTAGATCATTCGCAGAGAAGATAATTATATTTTTGTGTTGTTATATTATATTTGCCACTTGAAATAAATATATATTTTTATTTTTACGAACACTATAGGATATTTACATGTTTAAGGATTACATGCAAAAAAATAGTTCTTAAAGTCGATGAACTTTATAATTAGTGTAATGTTTCCACTCTAAAAATTAGAAATTTCCTGAAAACCTTATGGAATATATTTTAAATATGAAATAAGACGTCACTTTTCTGACTAACGTTGATGTGTGAGTAAAATTTGTAGTATTGGAGTGACGTCATCGGGCCAGTCTAATAACTTACTAATAGTTTATGATAGACATTATCATCTTACCTGTGAAATAACTGAAGATTTCTGTTAGACAGATACATATAGATATGTTCTTTTATCTAGTTCTTCTTTTCTCGAAATGTCCTTTTCTCAGTAAGGCCCTTTTTCAATATATGTTTACTTGTTCACTACAGGGTTACAAGCCTTATACAAAACATATACCTACTATTAAGTACAAACAAGAGCATAATCTATACAAATAAATCAAAATGGAGTGTCTGTTTGTAATATTAAAATACCGCTTTTTAATTGACTCCCAAAAAGGACGAGGTTCTATGTTCCACTGTATGTATTTTTTAATAAATTGCATATGTATGAATACATAGTACATTTTCGGGTAATCTCTGGAACGAATGGACCGATTTAGACGGGACGTTCACTGGCAGATAGCTGATGATCTAAGGCCCCGAGGCGTTACCCGCGGTGCGATAATAACCACGTGGTGCGTGGTAGAGCTTGTGTTAAATAAGAAACAAAAACCTGTTTATTAACAAGATACTTCAAGGACTGTAAACCTGTAGAGTACAACATGTAAACATAGTATTTTTTGGAAAATTTCGAGAAAAGGACCGCTTGAGAAAAGAACATTTAGTAGAGATCAGTAAATTTCGAGAAAATAACTATATCAAAAAGGATATTGGGAGAACAGGACATTATGCGTTGAGTCTGCTTCTGTGCGCCTAATTTAGAAAAGGGAAGAGATAGAAGAAATTTCTTCAAGTATAATAATAGGTACACTGTGATTTCTTTTATTGTTATGAAATCACTAGATGAAATTAAAAACACACCAAATATACACATAAGGTGTTGCTCTAAATGCTTAAGACAATCGCTGGTACAGTTCTTGAGGATTTATATGATAGTTTAAGATTGCAAATTTTGGTTTTAGAACAATAAGGCCATGTGTAGATGATGAGCTCTCAACGCGCGTTTTGTTAACGCGCGTTTACAATTACATGTAATTTCTTTCTAGAAACGTACTTTAGCATGTGTACTCCTAGAATAAAATTACATGTAGTTGTAAACGCGCGTTAACAAAACGCGCGTTGAGCGCTCATCATCTACAGATGGCCCGATTGTCTCAAAAGTAGAGAGTATCTTTCTAGCTAAAGTCTTTCGTCATCATATTTTATCAAAGAGTAGCTTAATGTGTATTTATTATTAAAAAATTATATCCATTTATTTCAGACATATTTGAAGCATGCATACAAATACCTTATTGCAAATTAAAATATTAAATAACATTTAAATGAAACTCGTTAAAATTACTTGAAATAGTTATTACATGTTGAAATAAGGAATGCGAAGGTATAGAAAACAATGATTTAGGTAGACAATAGATTTTTTTGTAATGATAAATAGTGTGCTTTTAGGGAGATGTGGAACAAAGAAAATAGTTGATTATATCACATTTGGATGTAAGATTATTTTGTAACAATACATAACGCAAGACTATAACTCTTGATTTAATTCTTGAAGTAAAATTCACTCTTAATTTTATTCCGCTATTTAATGAAATTAAAAAGTCAATCGGTAACCTAATGCCCTCGCGCGAAACAGGCCAGGGTAATTTTAATTTGATTATTTAATGAAATAAAAGTAGAAATGAGTTTCACTTTCAGAGTAAATAGCAAAGATTGTATTACTCTTTTGAACACTTTTATTTCAAATGATAAATTGCCGAGGTATAGTTCTATTTATTTAGAAAACTAAGGTCCAGTTTCACCACTTGCTGTATTGCACCATTCTCTGCCGCAGGTCACCTAGATAAATGCTTATCAAATCTATTCTAAAATAATTAACATAATTAATTAATTAATTAATAATAAAACGTACATAATGAACTTATGAATAGTATTGCTGTAACAATTAGGTAACAAAATAATGAGTACCGATTGTGGTTCATATTACCTAGCACAGTTATAAGAACACGTACGTACTCAGGACTGTATGAAAACAACAGATTGTGATTTCACAAATCTTGAATAGAGACTTTGGCTAATACAAAGCTGAATTTAGATCAGTACATATAAATATATATCAGACTTATCTTTCAAATAATGTTATGTATGATATAACTATTTGAAACTTTATGAGGAACTGGTCTAAGAAAAGAAGTACCTATTAGGTCCCTTTTATGTGCGGTAGAAATTTGTGACACGCATAAATGTCACTTGAACGACACAGCGTGGAAGAGAATTAGAAAATATACCTTCCTAGACAATTTATGAAGTTGTAGATTTACGAGTAAAGTAGAAAATAAAACAGCCGAGTGATCATAATGTAATGTCTTAGTTTCTGGGCTCTTCTCTCAAACATTGCGTAATGAGAAGACTACGTAATCGCTTCGATTTTTAAAAATCGGTCATTTGAATGGCAGCATTCGTGCCGTCATGTTTGGCGAGTGCGAGACCGGAGGCCCAATGTAGCTGAAGCATATCAATAGGCTGCCATGGCGTGGGTCACCATGCTGCATTGTTGCATTGTCAGTTGAGCAATGAGTATGGTAAACACTACTCTTGGATTCTACTCATACTTTCCATCAGGCAGAGGAATCACTCTGGCAGGCTCTTAAACAAAAACCGTCACTTATACCTAAGATTTCTTATTAATGACACCTTTCAGAAATTTTTATAAAAAAACTGTAGCGGTTTTGTAAATTATGTAAATGTTATATTAGTATTTGGAGTATTTAATGTATTGTAGACCGATGTACAAAGTAAATATTGTATTAGATATAGGTTATGATATAGCTTATATAACTATATGTACGAGCAAGTAAATAAATATGTATGTGTAGAATTTTTGGCTTTGCGTTTCTTTACCATTGAAAACCAAAAGATTACCAGATCCTTTTCCCCTGAGGGGACCACTTGTTATGTCCTTTTTTTTGCATCCTATGGAATAGGAGAGCCAATCTACCAAGTTCGGCCGTCAATGTCAAATAGTATTTAAGGACACGTATGATAATAATTTAAATTAAAAAGCTTTTTAAAAACAAGCTTTTACTGGAATGATTGGAGACGAATCAAACGAGTCCAAACTCGATGATATTGTGACGTTCCTTCAGAGTTCCTATGGCCACCTTCCAGCTCCAGCATCAGATCAGCTCCATGTCATTATAATATTGTATTGTCACGCTGTATACGTATGCTTGGAAAATTTCCAACAAAATCAGTTATAGATATCTGCTTCAAAATTGCATACATACATTGCAAGTTAATAAAAAGCTTGTAAAATAAAACGCAAGAGTGAAATATAAACCGGACATATTTTAATGGGACAAAACAGACGGGTACACTGTAAAACTTTTTCAAAACCTTTTAACACAGACAGACAGACGTACACAATATTACACTTAACTTTTACATTAGCGGCGCATACACACCGCGCTTACGCGACCTCTACAACGCCTCCATATATTTGTAAAAGAAAAACTTCTCCGTCCAACATTTGCTCAAAAATTTAGTAAAAACAAATAGTAAAAATAATCACGTCGCAAGACTGTTCGACGAAGAAACTGGCGAGGGAGCACAACTCGGCCACGCCACGACGGGTATGTTCGGTGGCAACTCGAGCATCATCCGACCTCAGCGGACATTTTCAAACCTTTAAACTTTTCCCTGATCTGCTATATTTAATAGAAATAAACATGCGGCCGCGTTTTAGGGCGTCCGCTTCGGCGGTGACGCGCAGCCGCCATGCTTACGTGTGCACAAGCCTTAGCACTAAAGCTCTAAATACAAGTCTGATCGAATTAAGATATCCACGGAACATGTATTTTATGGGTACACAGCCACGTGCAGCTGCACTGCCGAAGGTGGTGGAGGGGTGAGAGGGGCGCGGGTGCGCGGGGCGCGCGCCTTGTGGCGCGTTACTCTCTAGTCGTCATAGTTCATCTTCACAGCCGGGCTGCATGTCTGAAGTTTCCACAGCTACTTCATCATAATCCCTTTCTAGGGCTGCGAGATCTTCTCGTGCTTCTGAAAATTCACCTTCTTCCATACCTTCTCCCACGTACCTACAATACAAACTACTCGTGAAAAATTGCACTATCGTCTATTCGACTTCAAGAACGACCAAATCGATAGAATTCTCATGGATGCCATTATCAGATCTTAGTATCCTGTGGATACCGTATTGGTACCGTGGGAGAGCCAGCTTCGGCATGAATGGGCCGGCTCGAACGGAGTGATACCACGGCCTCACAGAAAAACGGTATGAAATAGTGCTTGCGCTGTGTTTCACCGAGTGAGTTAGAATACCGGAGGCCCATAACCCAAACCCCCACCCCCTATCTCCCCTCCCTATCCCCCAAAGGCCGGCAACGCACTTGTGACGCCTCTGGTGTTTGCAGATTTCCATGGGCGGCGGTAATCGCTTACCAACGGGCGATACGAATATGCTCGTTTGCCCGCCTATTCCATAAAAAAAAATCCTGATAACGGTACCACCGTTGCGATGTCTTCTATGAAAAAAAGAATCGTCAAAATCGGTTCCTAAACAACGAAGTTATCCGCGAGCACATAAAATATATATATGTATATATTTATAAGTCGAATTGAGAACTTCCTTTTTAAAGTCGGTTAAAAATAGTTACGAAGCGATCAACCATCCACTGATCAATCAGGTTCCAAGAAATTACAGTTTTGTGCTAGGAACCTAATAGGCCAGGGTATTATCCTACTAACATTATAACGCGAAAGTTTGTAAGTATGGATGGATGGATGTTTGTTACTCTTTCACGCAAAATCATATTATTTAATATCATATTATTTAATATGATTTTGTCTGAAAGAGTAACAAACTTTACAGTAGTATAGCTTATACATCAGAAGAACACATAAGACATGCACGCAGGCTTAGCCGCGGGCAACAACTAATAAATTATAAACATTTTAGCTAAAACCCTCAACCTGTAAGCTTAATAAGTAAGTATCAAATGGGAAAGTGCAGTGCCTCGTTATTGCGAACTGGTTGGAAATTCAAGCAAGTTAAAGTGAAAGAAAGTGTTCACTCACCAGTGCACAAACGCTCTCTTAGAATACATGAGGTCGAACTTGTGGTCGAGCTTGCCCCACGCCTCTGCGATGGCGGTGGTGTTGCTGAGCATGGACGCGGCACGCTTCACTTGCGCGAGGTCTCCACCGACTACCACTGATGGAGGCTGATAGTTTATACCAACCTGATAAATTGTATTATGCTTGTATTAGTTTCATAAAAAAATACATCGAGTAAATTCAGGCGTCACATCAGAACTAGTTTTTTTTAGCATTATCTTTAGTAGGTACTTATACCGATTTGTTTTTTATGATGTCGGTTTAGGACAATGAAAAAAAATGAATGAAAAAAAAAATCTGAGATAAGCATGCGTACTCAGCAATCTATTTAATGAACTTGACTGACAATAGAAAAGTCACAATTACAAATTTTGACCGTTTTCAGGAAATGTTTGTATATTATTTTTTATTTATCATTCTTTACCCCAGTTTGTACGGAGTCCGCAATGGTTCTACATTCGAGTATGGAAAATTTTGAAAATACTCGGGAATACATGTTTAGTAAGATAAACCAAAATACAGCTACTCACTTTGAATCCTGTAGGACACCAGTCCACGAACCGAATGCCTGCCCTCCCCTTCATAGAGGCAATGGCAGCGTTAACATCCTTAGGGACCACGTCGCCGCGGTACAACAAACAGCACGCCATGTACTTGCCCTCGCGAGGGTCACACTTCACCATCTGGTTCTGTGGCTCGAACAGCTCCGCTGTGATCTCCGACACCGACATACCTTCATGGTACGCCTACAATACGGTACGATTATTTAATCATTATTCAATATTACCAATTCCGTTGGATTCTCTTTAGAATTATACATATTTTACATTCACGAATTACAAGATAACTATGATATTTCTTTTGTTATTTTTATTACTACCGAACCTCGAGTATCCAATCATTTATTTAGGTAGTATTCAAAGGGTCTAGTTCACAATTATTAATAATTATTTTTAATACGGCAATACTCAAAGCTTCTACGACTCGAGTTAGGAAAAACAACACAAATGGAAATCTGAGACAGTCTGGAGTCAAATATTAACACTATGCTTAGTTCAGGTCGGTGTTACTCACCTTATCTGCGGAGACGACAGGCGCATACGCAGCCAGCGGGAAGTGGATGCGCGGGTAGGGAACCAAATTCGTCTGGAACTCTGTCAGATCCACGTTCAGTGCACCGTCGAACCGCAGCGATGCCGTTATTGACGACACCACCTAGACAATGTTATAATAAACTGTTGAACTTTTTTCAGTCACTAAGCTCACTATGAGATAAAACAACTCATAAATCACTACCAAAAAGAGTGGTTCAAATCTACCTTTAATAATATCTAAATATTTTATATATTATCTATGATTTATATATAATATATAAAATTGACTGTAATATATAAAATTTAAGACTGCCTCGTTGGTCTCGCGGATGGCGTGTTCGAGTACTGATCGTGAGGTCTCAGGTTCGATTCCCGGATCGGACCAAATGTTTGTATGATCTACAAATATTTGTTTCAGAGTTTGGGTGTTTTCTATGTATAATATTTATTTATAAAAAAAGTATATATGTATTTGTATCAGTTGTCTAGTACCCCATAACACAAGCTCTGCTTAGCTTGGGACTAGAAGACGTTGTCCGAATTATTTATTTATTTAATTTGTCAACTTTCTTGAATTGCCTTTGTGTCGTCTTCTGAATTTACCTTAAAATGTGAGAATTTCGCAAGCATCAACGAGAGGGCAACTGCGGTTAAACGCAAAACTGTAAACCCAAGTAATACTAATAAAGCTGAAAGTATTTTTGAATAATATAATTTGATAACTTAGGTTTGACATCTAATGAAGAAAAAGGTTTTTTATATGTGGGCTCCCAAAATGACTACTCTGCCTGATGGAAAGCATGAACAGAATCCAAAGGTGAAGGTTATCATGTAAAATAATGTAGATTTAAAAAAAAAATTTAATGATTCTTACTTCATTTTAAAATATAATATACTTATAATGAAAGTGCGTACTTGTGAAATGAGCCTATTTAGGTTGGCGTATGACGGCCGTTCGATAGAGAGTCGCCGCCTGCAGATGTCGTATATGGCTTCGTTGTCTACCATGAACGCGCAGTCCGAGTGACCGATAGTCGCGTGTGTCGTCAGCACCGCGTTGTACGGCTCCACCACTGCCGTTGATACCTTGAAGGTGGAGATTCAATTTCATTATAATCATCATCAGCCTTGAACAGACTACTGAACTGCCACTACTGAACATACGCCTCTCCTTAGCAAGGTTTCGATCTACTGTTCCTCGTTGACCAAGCAAAGAAAATTTGCATCAAATCGTATCTATACTAATATATATAGCTGAAGAGTTTGTTTGCTTAGTTGTTGAAAAATAGTATTGGATAGCCAGGAAGTCCATAGGCTAAGACTAATAGGAGCGGAGCACCGATGGAGAATGTTTCAAACACGGGGGAAAATTATCATGCTACGGGCAATAGGAGACGCAGATGAGGTTACCGGGGTCAGGTAGTTAATAAACAAAGTCTGGCCAACGTGGTTCAGTGTAGAACTATCAGATATATTACGCCTTAAACTTTTGTTCTGTTTTACTACGGAATTTTAATACGTTAGGTTCTATAGAGGTCTCGGAGGAGAGGAACTTTACCTAATCTTACTATTTTATAAATTTTATGCGACGGATTTTACACATACATTATATTATTTTTCACATTTTGAAGGTGATTTTTCAAAATCAAAGTTGTCAAACTATTACCATCCTGGTCTTTAAAACAAAAAGGAAAGAATTGCACAAATACATTTCTGAAAAATCTACTCTTATTCTGGAAATGCTTTGGTTGTTGGAAAAAAAAATAGTATTACTCACTTGTGGTGCCGGATAAATGGCAAATTCAAGCTTGCTCTTTTTACCAAACTCGTCAGATAGCTTTTCCATTAGCAGCGAAGTGAAACCGGAGCCTGTGCCGCCACCAAACGAGTGGAACACAAAGAAACCCTGTGACAAAAAATTATGCCCCTTACACGAAATACTAAATTTGTTTAAAAGTTATAACAAAATCCTATAAACCTTGCAATATCTATAACCCTTACAAATTCCATTAATACCAGTGCTGTTTTGTAGATGGCGCTGTATCTACTCAATATGTTCGAATTGTTTTCTTGCTGAACATCGAAGGAAATACAGGCCATTATTTTCTTATAATTGAGGATTTTGAATGAAGCTTAACATTAAGAATTTAATTTTTTCACTTGGGGTATTAATTAGCCAAATTTTGACATTCAAGCATTTTTAGGTTAATAGAAGACGAAAAATTCTGATTAGATTTTCAAAAATCTTTAGGTACCTGTAGACCGGTGCACTGGTCCGCTAGTTTCCTGACTCTCTCCATGACAGGGTCCAGCACCTCGCGGCCCGTCGTGTAGTGTCCACGTGCGTAATTGTTCGCCGCATCTTCCTTTCCAGTAATGAGCTGTTCTGGGTGGTACAGCTGCCGGTAATCGCCTGAACGGACTTCATCTAAAAAGAAAAAACCTCGAAACGTTGTAGACATTTTAGAATAACTAGTGTGAAAACAATTTCTCAAAATGTTTAATTTTGAGAACCTGTATAAGTTTGAAACTCGAAATTAGTTATATTAAAGGTTACAAAAGATTAGCTAGGTAAAAGGTTTACCTAGACATTAATTAGTTGTAAAGAAAGGAGGGTTACAATGTCAGAAATACAAGCTCTAATTTATCAGCAATTGCTTAGTTACTGTCTTACGTTGATCAGGAAACAAGGAGGCAAACTTTTTGCTCATTTCGGTATAATTACGCAATATTTGTATAAAATGCGTTGTTTCTAATCTACACAGGTACTTAATTGATAATTACCTATTACTGTCGGCTCCAAATCCACCATCACAACTCTCGGCACCATTTTACCCCTATCCGCTTCAGAGAAAAACGTGTTGAAACAAGAGTCCGTAACCGCGCAGTCCGCGTCGTAGGCTGGCAACGTTCCATCAGGACGTATACCATGCTCCAGGCAGTACAGCTGCCAGCACGCCACCCCCATCTGCACGCCTGCTTGGCCGACGTGCACAGAGATGCACTCCCTCTGCTCGCGTGTACAAGTGTTACACGTTATTTACACGTTAAAGCTACACTACCATGAAAGCTAACAAAAAACTAGCCAATAGGCAGCTTATACCGTGATACGACGGATTCCCCGCTCACTCGGTAATCGGATGTTACGAGTAGCCCTCTTCCCCTTGTGTAAAAGTGGCTATCCTTTTGTGGCTCTCGAGATGGTGTCCATGGAGTTACTAAGGTAAATAGTCCACTCATTTGCAATTTACCTAAGACTGACAGCCTACGACTACAGTTTGACACTTTTTACTTGCAAGAAAACTAGAATATTCTGGATTGATTCATATTCAACACAATACATGCTGCTCCTCACACAGGTAAACATAAAGATAGTTTGCATGATTTCATTTAAGCTCTTTATGAAATTTTCTTGAATGTAAGCCCTAGGACGCCTTATAACAATCTTCTAAAAAACTTATTAATAAACAAATTACACTTACCATGATTAATACTTATAATTTTGACGATCCTATTAAAAAGAGTAAAAGTAAAACTGTTAAAAAATAATTTTAATGAAAATTTTATCCAACTATAATTTTGAAAAAAAATGCGAATCAGCGCCCGTCTAATGGGCCGCTTGGATCTATTGTAAAATTTTATTCTACGTTCGAAATTGCATATGGCGTGTTGATTATATTCTTAAGTGCCAGTGTTCGAATTTTGTGAAAATAGTTTTAATAAGTTTAGATGTTAACCAAACTTTTTGTTCTTACTTCTTAGTATTTTAGAACATGTACGTGTGCAATGTAAGCTGAGGCCTAGCCTTAGTCCACGGGTGTTTATTATGATGAATGCACAAAAAAGGTAAATAATAGAACTTATTTGTTTTAATACCACTCTATAAATAAAATCAGAATTCTTTTTTTTTTTGCGCAAGTTATGTTCAATATTTTAACTTTAGTAGCAATAAAATTTCATTAAGAATTTTGCCGTTAACTATTTGAAAGAAGAAATAAAGAAAGAAAATTATTTATTTTGGCAACAAAAAGTAATCATACATAAAACGCAAAAAAAAGGTAAAATTGAATTTGATGAAAATTATCATTTCAAAATCAAACGCTTCTAGGTATTTCAAGTAGGCCTTGCCAGGAACTTTTAAAACGTTACAATAACGCCTCTAATACAAAATGTCATTACAATGTAGAAGAACTGGGAAAAAACTCCATAAGTAACTCTTTGTTATCTATTTGATATCACCATATCAAATACCAAACCGTTCACGACAAGACATTTACGGCAAACACGATTGTGAATCCTTAGTTACAGGCGCTCATATTTGCCATTTTCTGTCATGTGTATGTCCGTTATAATGTTTTGGATTTAAGAGATGCATTTTCATCCGGTATTAAAGTATAAAGCATCTCTCACATCCAAAGATTAGGTATAATTATCAGGCTTTTAAGGCTTAGATAGCAAACGAACTCATATCGCTTATAAACGATAGCAACTCAACTCTTAAGTTCTATAAATAAAAATGAAATGTTTTTGCTTCAGAATTATTTACTGAGTGTGTAGTATGTTCAGAACTATTTAGGGGTAGTAAAACCAGATACAAAGAATGCCCATATAAACTTATAATAAATAATAAATATAAATTTAATAAATCGAATCGGCCACATAATTTATTTACTGTCTCGGTGGCAGGTGGTTCCGTATACAACTGCTAGGCTTCAGGTCTCGGGTGCCCCGGTCGGACTAACAGTTTGTATGACCTGCAAATTTTTCATTCGGAGTTTAGATGTTTTCTATTTATAATGTGTATGTATTTATAAAAAAAAATATTAATATCAGTTGTCTAGTACCCATAATACAAGTTAGCTGCTTCATTTGGGACTAGATGGCGTTCTGTGTTAGATGTCAGAAATATTTATTTATAACATTATTTGAAGATGCTTCTGTCAGATAAAAAAATAACGTTTATCAATATCTCAAAATTCCGTCTCACAAAATACCTACATTTAAACAGAAGGGTGGCAAGGACACAAGTAGGGCACTAAGGACAGGCAAGCAGGGTGGGTCTGCTATTAGGGCAACAATGAGCAAAGGGTGCTCTGGGCGGGGAGCTTGGCGTTCACCCCTCTTGTGTGGACGATGTAAGTTGATTTGCATTTTGGTGCTCGTTAGTTCTAAAAGTCGGGAACTTTATTGGTATTTTAGTTAGTTATCGGTTTGGTATATTTGATAGATTATATTAAATAATAATAAAATATTTTTTATGACATCTGACACAACGCATCTAGCTGGAAACTAAACAGAGCTTGTACAATATACCATGATACGTATATTATACATAGAAAATATCCGAGCTCCGGTACAGCTATTTGCATATCATGCAAACATTTAATCAAAACCGGGAATCGAATCCAAGACAGCTTTACGCTATAATATTACATGTGTCATAATTATGCACAGTAGCATAGTACGTTACAGTATACATAATTATTACAGTATACAGTATACATATGATTAAAAAGTTCCAACCGGAGTATGGCCGTTTGGTGACGTATTAAAAAAGCGGAGGCGTCATTACCCCTCCCTTAATCATCCTATGCGAGTCTTAAAAGGCTACTATGAGAACAAACTACGCAGGCCAAAATCATTGCAAGAGAAGGAAACCTTGAAATAAAACCTGTTTTTTACGTTTGGGGTTTGCGGCGGGGCGGTGTGTCGAACTCGAACCGACTAAAACCACACGGTGTGCCACTCTGCGCCTGAGAAGGGAGAGATCCGGGAACTGCTGCTATTAAGACCTCCGGACCCCTCCCAACCCTAGATGGGTTGGGTCAGCGTGATATAGTAGCCCAAAACCTCCTTTTTAAGAAGCAGCAGTGGATTGTTGAAGGTTATGATGATGAACAAAAGAATGCAACTGTAGTCACCACAATGATACGGTCGGGCCACACTCTAGTAGTACTAAACCTGTTTTATGACTAAAGGGATACTGTCATGGTTACGTAGTATCACATAGCTGATATATGTTTACAGTAACACTACATACAGATATAACCCGCAAACGAACCAAGGTCACTGATATTGCCCGAAAAATTGCTACCTTAAGTGGGTATATTGCTCGCAGTACAGATGGCCGATGGGGCCATAAAGTTCTTGAGTGGCGATCGCGTACTAGAAGATGGAGGAAGAAGATGTTAAGTGAAGCCTTTGAATGCGGGCAGTATAGAACTCCTTGTTGTCGAGAAACTTGGGGGACGCCTACGTCCAACAGTAAACGTCTTTTAGCTGCGATGATGACGATGAAAATTACATCGTACTGGGTTCTGCAAGCCTTTGCAATATTTTGCTAATTCATCTTGTTGTGATTGCCACAACGCTTTGTGACTGTTTGCGAGCGTTTTGACAAGCACCCGAACAAGAATATCGCGATGTGAGTTTTACAGAGATTTTATGCTTAATGCACACATTGAAACTTTAAGAGTCATATGTAAAAGCAAATATTCTTATTGAAAACCATACGAGGTAAATTGGTTAAGAAAATTTTAGGTCTTTAGTATTTGTAGGTACCGGTAACCGCTTTCCCTCCAGTTCTGCAATTATTTAGTTTTTTAATACTTAAAAATGTTATAAAATGATAAACGTTTTTCAAAATCATATGTTTAATAAAATAGCATTACAAAATGTACGCTTTAATTCGAATTTATTCGAAACAGGCGTAACACCAGCGAAGTTCGCCACAAAAATTAATTAATTTAATCCGTGTCCACGATAAATCAAATCATTGTCTTTTTAACACCCGGTATTGTCACCGTGGTTGCGTCGTTAATCCTTTATATTCAAATGTAAAGTTTAACTCTGACAACTGATAAGTGTGGACGCTTTTTATTTTGAATATATAATTGCATGATATTGTTGTAGTGTGTAAACAGTGTGAAGAGCGTGAAATCAATTGTTTGCCCTAGTGTAGAGTGACAGCCAAGTTCTCGGTTTTGGATGCTTATAAGTTCCAACTAAAAGTATTGTTTGCTTATTTAAAGGCGAAAATCTCTAAAAATGATGGTTGGATTTGTTTGAATATTTTACTATAACTTTTATGTTTTGGGTAGAGTGTTTTTTGAGGAACTATTTTGATTATAAAATTTTACGTTATATCATATCCTTTGGAGTGGAACAGTCACCGTATACTATAATTGGCCCCCGGATTTATAATATATGAATAACCTATTCTAATTTTAATTAATTCCACATCATAGCACCTCTTTCGATATTTAAAGTTTACTTCTCACAAAGTCTTCATGAACTTAAAAAAAGTTGTAAATGACAAATAACTGTCACTCAGTGTCGTCACAAGGGTCGGGGAAGATGAAAGATAATTATAATAATAGCGTGTAACATGATTCTTATCGCCAGATAATCACTAATATTCGCAGATATCATCTTTGAGGGGAAACTAAATGGACCTTGCGGATGGATGCAGAACACTCGACACTTTAAACATTGGAAATAATGTTTTACGCTACTATTGTTCCTAGAATAATGTAAGTTTAGAATCTGACTCATATTTAATCAATTTCATCAAGATCATAATTAATATCTTTTTTTTTTAAATAAGCATAATCAAGACTCAATCTTGCCTTACCTTGCCTTTTTACATTTTAGTTCATTCGGCATGTCTTGTATTGGAGTCTATCATGGCGTATTACCTCTCTCTCTCTCTCAATCTCTCTGATAAATTTTAATGAAGAGATTAGATATCAATAAGAATACCGATATCTTCGCTGTACCAAAAATTATTGTAATAATGAAAGCGTCACGTCGTGTGAACTAACTTGTATTACATGCTTTCCATAACACATGAAATTGTTTCAAATGTATTCATATTTTTCTGTCTGATTAATGGACTTAGTTAGTATTCGGTTTCCTTAATTAATTTAATTTTTAGATAGGACTTAGTTAGTATTCGGTTTCCTTAATTAATTTAATTTTTAGATAAGGCTGTAGATAAATATAATGGACTAAAGCATTTGGCTGCGTCTTCGCACTGTGTGTATACGATTATCTCATCATTATCATCATCAGCCTATTTCAGCTTCTTGCATCCAGATCCTACCAAGACTATCTAGATGTCATCAATTTATCATTGTCATGTCTTACAGTGACCTCGGCGCTTACCTACCTTTGAAGCAACCTCTCATAGTTACCTGGATTAACAAAACAATAAAATAAAAATAATAATGATTTCTGATGCCTTGAAATTGTTAATCATAGTGCTTCTTAAATTATAAAAAAGACGTACTTGGAATAAGCTAAAGAAATTGATGCTGTAACAAATTAGCTATTCAGAAGTTACTCAGCAGATATAAATTCTTAGAATAAATCCTTTGATCTAGTCGGAGTGGAGGCTTGTTTCAAAGATTGATTTTCAAGTCTTTTTATCGCCGGGCAATAGGGAAAATTGCCTCAAATCACAAGGTGTGACATACTGCACTTGAATTAGGAGGACTATTGGTACGGCGGTACCGGCGGCATATCCTCAAAGATTTACCTGGTGGTCAGCGGGCTCCGTTTTATATTTGGTAGATAAATATACCATCTGTGAGCATCTTTAACTAGTAAAAGTAAAAATTGAATATAGCGTGTGATTTGAGTTTCATTCATTGAAAATTCCAGGTATTACCACAGGTCTTGTAGTGCGTTGTTAGAGCTTTCGAGCATTAGTCTTCAATAAATTGAACAAATTGAACAGAGTTACTACATCGTTCCCTAAAACTTATAGCAATAATAATAAATATTTCGGTGTTAGATACACACAACGCCACCTAGTTCTATCTAAGCAGTTTCCATTATGGGTACAAAACAACTGATATAAATACATATTATACTTTTATACTTTTTTTGAAAATACACGCATATTCTACAAAGAATCGGAATCGAACATAAGACTTCGAGCACAGATAGCACTTACTACATACCACCTTTTTAAATAAAGCACTTTATTCAGACAAATTTTTTTCTGTGATTAGCGCCTTGTAGTAATCCAGCCTAATAGAAACTATTCCCCAAAAAGAGACATTTCCAGTCCAGTGACAATCCACGTAACAATGGTACGAGGTGTTGCCCTAATAAAAAATCCAATTCGACCTACAGAGGCGGAATAATGATAGCTTTTTACGGAGGTAATCCGAATCAGATAACTAGGCTTAATGCGATGCCCCTTTGATATTCATGATCATTGCTTGGGGATTCGGGAGTGGACCCAGGAACGTGTTTTATAGAAAAGAACTTAATACTTCGTCATTTGTTTGTAATAAGGGGGAAAAAGTGTCTTGAATATCTATAATATTATATTAATACGTGAAGCAAAAACATTGTGCTCCTTTTCACGATAATATACGAACGCACCGTGGAGTATACAATTTGGAACAGTTAAAGTTTATATGGAAAAGAAGTGCAGAAATTAAAAGATATAAAAGACTTATGTTATTCACCAGGACCAACGGATACAATCTTTTCAAATCCGGAAAAATCATCAACAAAGTCGATATAAACTAGTACATAGATATAGATATAAAATTATAGGCTAGTAATTTATGAAATAACTTACTAGGCCTTTAAATAAATGCATTAGACTGTTAATGTATTTAGGCAAACCATTGTTGTTTCGGCTTAGAAATTCAACACAGAATACAGAAGTCTCTTATTGAGAATCTTACTAACGAATCGGCTGATATATTGTTTAAGTTGTTAGCGGTCTTAATTATAAAGCCATGTTCGATTTGCGTTAAAAATATAGTAATAAGTTTGTCAGTAATTTAATCTGATTACTAGCGAACACATTTTTAATTTAAGAGCAGTCGGCCGTGTGTCAATAGTATTGTCTAGTTATTACTTTTATTTCATCTTTCATTCTTACGTCCGAGTTCGTTTCAAGAAGAGTTTTGTACACACATAATTTTAATCAGAGAAGCCTATCCTAAGCCATTGGCTGTAGCAATAGATGTATATTGTACCTGAGCCATTGGGTGTAGCAATAAATGTAAATTTACCAAGGGAGAGCCACGCTTCGGCATGAATGGGCCGGCTCGACTGGAGTGATACCAAGGCCTCATAGAAAACCGGTGTGAAACAGCGCTTGCACTGTGTTTTACCGAGTGAGTAAGGATACCAGAGGCCCATACCCCTCCCTATCTCCCAAAGGCTGGCAACGCACGGGTGTCCATGGGCGGCGGTAATCGCTTACCATCAGGCGATACGTCTGCTCGTTTGCCCCCTATTCCAAAAAAATACACATACTCGTATATTGAGCAACTTTCTTTCCTTAGGTAGTTATTATTATTTGACAATCAAAATCCACTAAACCATTGACCGATTGCTGCGGTGTCAAACCGTTTACCCTTATCGCTCAGTCCCAACACCATGTACGCCATAACCGCCATAGAACCCATCTGTCGCGATGCATCGGTGCATTCCAAACAATGCCTTCATTCATAGCGAAAATTTTTATCGAAAAAAGTAGATATTTGACACAAAAAAGCACGATGCAGGGGATTTTTTGATGGTTTTAAGTAGGGTACTAGCGAGGAGAACTATTTTTTGTGCAGTCTATACAACTAATATTACTTGCCCTCACTGACTTTCTGATTCATGAACACAAAGTCTAAACGACCTGGGGCCACAAAATTGAATTTAGGTAACTGAAGTTTTTTGTCTTGTTTTGAAAATAGTTCTAAAAAATTCACCTCTAAGGAGACAAAACTAGTAATCTATACTAATATATTACGCTGAAGCGTTTGTTTGTTTGAACGCGCTAATCTCAGGAACCAGTGGTTCGATTTTAAAAAATCTTTCAGCGTTGGATAGTGCATTTAGCGAGGAGGGCTATAGGCTATATATCATCACGCTAAAACAAATAGGAGCGGAGCACCAATGAAAAATGTTTCAAAAACGGGAGAAAATTATCATACTACGGACAATAGGAGACGCAAATGAGGTTGCGTGGGTCAGCAAGTATTATTATAAAAACCTGACTGCTTAAAATTAATGATCCTCTCCCCCCTTTTTTCCCCTTTGCGAGCGTCATTTTAAAAATTTATGTATCATAAATGTACGATCCTAATGAATTCAACGACACCTCATATTATCTCAAAAACCGTCCAGCCGTTTGGGCTACAGGGCGTGCCAAAGAACTGAACGTACTCGACCACATACATACAAACGCTCGAAAACATTACCCTCCTTCTAACGCAGTCGGGTAAAATAGTATGGACAGGTGTTTTAATAATTTACAAAGTTTTGAAGAGAATTTGAGGGTTCAAATCGGTCCTAAAGAAATCTGAATCGTATTCATTTTTTTTATATTAGCTTCGTTTAGCTTGGGACTATATGGCGTTGTGTGTTAAATGTCCGAAGTATTTATTTATTTATGTTTATTACCCGTGCAAAGCTGAGGAAGTTTTAGCTGACTAGTTAGCATAGAAAGTCACACAGTCAAAAAGAAAGTCTTCCTTCTAAAAGTAACACATGATTCTTATAAACTGTAGTTTTAACCGTACGGCTACTAACACGAGCAAACAAAGCAAGCACACGTCACAATAAATACGAATGAAAATCATTAAATCACAAATAAAATAAAGTCAACGAAACGCTTTTGTGTTCGTCAGTACGGCACCTGGCCCCACGCCATTGTGCGCGACCCTACACCCCATGAACCGAACTTAAGATTTAATTACCGACTTTATGGTCACCGCTCTTACTACTGTTCAATTTTATTAACGGATTCTGGGCAAAGGAGACACTGCAAAGCTGGTTCTATTCCATTCTCAGTCCGTGATTTCTAAGCCTATCATTGTGTTTAAATTTATAAAATACCTAATTGTTTTATAAAAAAATGCTTATGTGTCTCTACAATAATAACCAGTTGTAACACCGCATGGCAGAGCTACCCTAAAATAAAAGTAGTTTAAGTTACTCCTTGTATCATCAGCTATCTGCTAGTAAAAGTAGCGTCAAAATCGGGTCCAGCACTTCTATAGATTAGCGGGAACTAACAGATAGACAGTAAAAAAAATGTTGTAAGTACCGTATATCTATACTGAAAATAGGTCTTTACCTATGAAATTGCCGTTTTGAAACTGTCTGTTGGACGGGACAGTCTGTTGTCCAACAGACAGTCTCCAAGCTGCAAGAGCTGGGGTTGGAAGCTCTCCCTCATCCGCCATACTCACCAGACCTTACACCTACCAACTATTACTTTTTCCAAAATTTAGACAACTTTTTAGTGGGTAAAAAATTCAATTCCCGAGAGGCAGTACAAAATGCCTTTGAAGAGTTTGTTGCCTCGCGTCCAGCTGATTTTTACAAGAAGGGCATCAATAAACTGCCAATGCGTTGGCAAAGATGCGTCGATTGCATGGGTGATTAGTTCGAATAACAGAAATAAAAAAGTTTGAAAAAATAAGTATTTTCACTTATTGCATACAAAACGGCAATTTCATAGGTAAACACCTAATATTATAAAGCTAAAGAGTTTGTTTGTTTGTTTAAACGCGCTAATCTAAGGAACCGTTGGTCCGATTTGAAAAATTCTTTCAATGTGGGATAGTACATCACGTTTAAATCAATAGGTGCAGAGTACCAATGAAGAATATTTCAAAAACAGGGGAAAATTATCATGCTACGGGCAATAGGAGACGTAAACGAGGTTGCGAGTATCGGCTAGTATTTTTATATACAGTCTATGACGAGCTGTTAATTTGAAATTACAGACAGACGTTGAAATTTTTAATTATTTGTATATATTTCTAATGTAATTAATATGTAACTGTAGTTCAACAAGGAACGTGTATAAAGATGAAAATTCATAGTGTTTGTCTAAGCACCATTTTAATTTTACAGGTTTTTATCTAATTTAATTTAAAATGTCTAAAAATTAAATAAACGTTTTTAAAAAAAAAAATTAGGAATCTTTTTACACATATATGAATCAAACTATGATTATACACACAGTGACACTTAATAACGTAAATACTAGAAACCCATATAGTGTTTCCAATCATTTATTTAACTTTTGACAGCTCTAATACTTAATCAAATAGTGATACCCTGACCCGTTACCGATTCGATTTCTTTTATCGATCGATTTTGTACATGAAGAAGTTTTAATCGATTTAACACACTCATTATTTTACCGATAATTTCGTAATTTTATCGATTATTAAACCGCAACACCGGACGCGTAGCGGACATTTTGTAGTTGTCATAATTCACATTTTCATACGTCGAGTTGAGTATTTTTATTCCTCCGTATTGATTTATTTGTGAATTCTCACGTTTGGTTGAGTTGAGCGTATCGTCCCTCCCTTCGTTACTGTCAAAATGCCAAAAATTAAGGTGCTCAAAGGACAAACAAGAGAGTTTGTCTTGCGACTTCGTGAATACTTTGAAAAGGAGAGGTGTAATAATGGGCCTCTTATATCAGTGACTCAAGTTTAGAGACCGTGTGATTTGATATAAAATATAATCACAATAATGTTATTGTATGTTTTATAAATATAATCGATAATCGATTTATTTCAAACCCGTTTTTATAGTCTGTGGTCATTCATTATGAATGACACATCTCTAAGTGGGCGGAGCCCGTCCATGAAGTACAGTATTCCCTGTAGTACATTGATCAAAAATTATTACAAAACTTTATGTGCGTGATCTGTCAAAAGTTAAATAAACGATTGGACGCACTATAATCTAATTAACCATGAGATTGTTTACAAATACTCTATTTATTCTTAATTAACCCATGACAAGCGTGGCATTGGCGTGTTATTGGTAAATTCGACATGCGTGGGAGTCCCACCGTTTGACGGTTATTATATTTGGTTTGCATTAATTTAATCCTACTTAAGGTTAGTATAAATATATACAATATATAAATAATATTGACTGAAATTAAAATGAAAAGGTAGAAAAGCCACGCTGCCTTCAGCACGAACGGGCCAGCTTGACCGGGCCTGTGACCCTCTGACTGAAGATCAATATAAAATGACAGCATTCGTGCACAACAGTGTTTCATTGGCGAGTGCGAGACCGGAGACCCAATGATGCAGAAGCATCTCATTGGCTGCTAAAGTGTGTGTTACCATGCTGCATTGTTGTATGTCTATATTCGCAATGTCTGTCCGCTACTTATAAGATTCTGCTCATGCTTTCCATCAGACAGAGTAGAATCCCTGGCAGGCTCATTTGGATACCTAATGCAAAAAATCGACACCGTTTAGTTTAGAAAGATGCTGGAACGACGATACTACAACGCTTAGATTCATGTCTGTAGTAAATATTTTTACGATATTTTACCAAGTATCTTTACAGAGTATCTATACTAATATATAACTAATATATTTAAAAGGTTAAATATAATGTCAAATATGTCAAGAAAATGATAAATGATAAATCTATACTAATATATAAAGCTGAAGAGTTTGTTTGTTTGTTTGTTTGAACACGCTAATCTTAGGAAACGCTGGTCCGATTTGAAAAATTCTTTCAGTGTTAGACAGCCCATTTATCGAGGAAGGCTATAGGCTATATATAATCACGCTAAGACCCACAGGAGCGGAGCAACAATGAAGAATGTTACAAAAACGGGGGGAAATTATCACGCTACGGGCAATAGGAGACGCAAACGAGGTTTCGTGGGTCTGCTAGTAAAAATATAAAATTTTAACAAAGTAAAACCGATTTCAAGAACTGAACCAAATTGAAATGGGACCACACGGGAAGCACCAGCTTCCAAATAAAAAAGAATCATCAAAATCAATTTACCCAGTCGAAAGTTCTGAGATAACAAACATTAAAAGAAATACAACCGAATTGAGGACCTCCTCCTTTTTTAAGTCGGTTAAAAAGAAGTCGTTACCGATGTCTGATCGCTCAGATCTTTTAAACTACTAAACGAATTTTAGTTTTCAGTTATGAATAAAGTGATTTCAGTGATTGCATATTATACTAGAGGAAATCCGATAATTTCAAAGACTTGCGTGCGAAGCTGAGCCGGGTCACTAATAAATTACAACATTCGTTATGCATTTACACTGCGACTGCGTAATGTAGGGTTCTAATGCTGATGTTTTATAACTTGTTCATACTTAAATTGATACTTTGCCTACCAGTTGTGTCTAATAGCTAAAGAATATATGATATTAACAATCTGCTTTAAAAAAACAGTTTACGGTAGTAAGCACGCGTCACGGGTGTACGGCGCGTGGCGGACACGCTTTAACACTTTGTGGCGCATGGCGCGGGCGTAGTATCAGATGGTACAAGTGTTTGTGTTGATATAATAATTAGTGGTGATCAACCAGAAGTTGTGATTCGATTAAAGCTATATCGAATTGAGGGTGTGTGGAGGAGTGACACTAAAAATATAAGTATTCCAATGTAAAAATGTACCGAATGACCCAGAATAAGTGACAACTTATGTGTTAGATTACATGTTTTGTGATCTGGGCCTACTAAATTATTTTCTATGAAATTAGTTATGTTCTTGTAGCCGATGATAGTGCAAATCCATTAGGTAACTTTCGTCTCAAATCTATTAGTGAAAAATATTATTTCTTCACCCATAACATAAGTAATGGATATGTATCCTCTTGGACGTTTAGAAGAAAATCATTCATTTATTGACTAAAGCATGAACCCTGAACCATGAGGCGGTTACGGGTTTAGACCCTAGTAACTCACTGACTCGATAAAAAACAGAGATAGAACTAAATAACATGTTTTATATAAAACAAAGGTAGTAGCGCCACGCTGGTTTCAGCACGAACGGGAAAACTGTTGTTTAACTCTGATCGAGCCTGGTCAATATTTTCTAATCATTTCTTCTGCGGTATATACATGTATATTAAAATCACACTAGAACCATACGATACGATACATGTTGAGAAGATACTTTTATCATTTGCCATGAAGTTGATCTATTTTATCCACCCATCTGTCACTTTTTATTAATTGAGTAATCATAACAAATGAATGGCAAGCAATCTGGCTATCAGTATTCCTGGCGCGTGTTAGCCACGTGTCCGATATCACGTCACACTTGAGGCAACGGGCAACACCAGTAGTTGTCGTAGACACGTGTCCGTCATTACACGGTGTTTAAAGTTACCCCTTTGAGTGTTATTGTGTGCAATTAAATGTGAAGATTCTTAATTTGAAAATAATAAAACATAAGAAAACCATCGTACCTTTTTATTGAGTTGGACAGAAATGAATGACTATGAAAGTGTTGCCATGTATTAAGCCAGTTACAATTTGAACTTCCCGGATTGTTTTAAATGATTTCTCCTCCAAAGTGGAGGAAACTATTTAAAACAGTTATACGTCCACTTGAGAATAATTAATCCTAGTCACATAAAGTAAAAACAGGTAAAGCTAGAAGATTTGGACACTAATGTTGCTAGCTTAGTAAAATATATTCACTTTAATGGAAACAATTAACGGACACAATTCAAGGTAGTAGGGCCACGCTGATTTCAGCACGATCGGGCCTGCTCGATCGGAGCGGTACTAACCTCGCACAGAAAATCAACGTAAAATGACAGCGATCATGCTGCCGTGTTTCGGTGGTGAGTGCGAGACCGGAGGCCCAATGATGCAGAAGCATCACTAGCCCGCCATGGTGTGGGTCACCATGTTTCCTTGTTACATTGCCTGCATTCGCAGTATGGTGACCACCAGTCTTGGATTCTGTTTATGCTTTCCATCAGGCAGAGTAGAGTCATTTTGGCAGGGCCAAACATAAAAAAAAACGAGAATACTCTTTAAGTAGGTTTAAATAATAATTTTCTTGTCACTGTGAGTGGAGTGCTTTTATCAGTACACTGTTGATGACAGTTACAAAGATTCACAGGATTTTGGACCTGTCATTCCTCTACGAGAAATTCTGAGTTTCTGAAAAGTAATCAGTGAAAAAGAAACTTTCTTTTGATGTCATAAAAGACAAACGAGCAGACGTATTGCCGGATGGAAAGCAAAAAAGTACTAAGTCTAATGAAGTATTTTTTACGAATTAATATTTTCTCACAGCTCTTAATGCAGCATTAGCAACACTTAAAGGTATTATAAAAACATTCACACGTTAACAATGTTCAAATTAACCCTATCAAGTACCAACGACTTTTTAAACATAATGTAATTGTAATATTTATCCCACTTGAGTTTGTGCGTGTCGCTTTTAGTGGCAAAAAGTGTCGATTAAATAAACTCGAGTGTCTATTTAGGATCATGGATGACAATTCATACTTTCTGGTGTTTAAAAAGGTTCACATGAATTTTTAGTGGTCGATGTTTTAGGATTACATTTATGGGATGGGAAATGTTTTGATAAATATAATATAATTTTAGTGAGTCGTGGGAAAATAAAACTATATAAAAGTTTTTAACTATAACAGGCTATAAGTCTTAGGAAAATTATTCAGATTTCTGAACTTCATTGAATCGGAATTTATGAAGGACGTGTGCAATAAAAAAAATAGAGGAAATGCGCGGAGAAGCGAAACATTTCGTTAGAATTTAAGCCTTTAATGGGCCAGTATAACTTTCGACCAACATCTGTTTCAGAAGAACTCTGAAGAATGTATGAAGCCAGAGTAACAAAACATAAAGAATGAAGCAGTTATGTGTGAAGAAAATGAGAAAACGTAGACTACATTAGCTCTGCATCCGTAAACTTACAATTACATTCTCTAATTGAAAAGTAGTTGATATCAAATAACTAAATATTTCGGACATCTAACACAAAGCCATTTAGTCCCAAGCTAAGCCGAGCTTGTGTACTAGACAACTGATACAAATACACATATACCATTCTTTTTATATATACATAGAAAACACCCAAACTCCGAAACAAATATTTGTAGATTATACAAACATTTAGTTCGACCCGGGAATCGAACCCAAGGCTTCAAGATCAGCAGTCGCACACGCCAACAGCGAGACCAACGAGGCAGTCGAAATACTAACTTCATTCAAATGAAATAAGTGGGTTGTTATAATTCTGTTAAAACTGTTCCAATAATTTCTGAAATAATTAACCAAATCAGCTACAGATGCACACTCGACTTTGATAGCGTACTGCTATTATTTCTACAAACAAACACACAAAGATACAGTTGGTTTTCAATCAAATTGAAGTACCGACTATTATAGCGATGGACCAAATGCTGAACATTGGGACAACCCTAGCTAAAACATTGAAAACTGGGTTCTATGGCACAAACTATATGGTTCAAATTCGATTGTATGTAAAATTATAAGGTCCGAAATATGATGTATTCGATAATTAACTTTATCCTGTAACGCAGAAGGTTTTAAATAAAATAATATATTATTTTGATACTGAATAGAAGGTTGTCAAGTGTTTACGGTTGGTATAGAATAAAGAGTTCAAGTATATTGAATGCAATAGTTTGTTGATACAAAGTTAGGTGCTAGCAGTTGCATCTATCGAATGACTGGAAATGAAATACCTTTATGGCAAGTATCTAGCTAATTAGGTAGCTATAAAATTTTAGGTAAGACTAAAATATTAATTTTATTATTAAAACTCAATACTAACACCTCCACTCAGAATTTCAAGATATAGTTAATATCTGGTTTGCAATAATTCGAGGAAAATTGAAGAGAGAGAAAAGCTGATGGTTTTTTTACAATTGACGCTTCGACAATTCATTTCGTTGCATTTTTGATGCAACTAAGGGATACAAGCACGGTGGGAGAGTCTAATACGTTGATGACGAATGAAATGAATTGGCTGGCGCGATCGAAGTGATACCACGGCCTCACAGAAAACCGGTGTAAAATAGTGCTTGCGCTGTGTTTTACCGTGTGAGTGAGGATACCGGAGACCCATACCCCAACCCTCCTCCTCCTATCTCCCCCCCATTGCCGCAAAGGCCGTCAACGTTGTGACGCCTCTGGTGTTGCTGGTGTCCATGGGGGTAATGGGTTACTATCAGGCGATACGTCTGCTCGTTTTTCCCGTCTATTCCATAAAAAAGCATAAATAATATGTTTCACAGCATAGCTATGGGTATGTTCCATGAACTGCTTTCAGCACCCTTGTCAGCAACGTCAAGGCAAATGTTTGAGGCCTTCAGTGTTCGTTAATGAGTTTGGGTTAAGTTGATAAATATATTTTTGTATTTTGTTATAACTTTGTAAGTTACGATGGAATTGGCATGTACACCATGTACAAAAATTCCTTATATAATAAAGAACAAAAAAAAAAAAAAAAAAAAAAAAAAAATAATATGTTTGTTGTATTGTTACGTTACGTTACCTGAACAGTTTATTGAGTTATGGTTTGGAATTTATCGTTAGATTCAATTCGATTGATATTTATAAAATAAATATTTTGATAGTAATTTTATATGAAAATCGACAATTTAAAAATTGAACATTTTTACGAACTTTGTTTTTTTTCTTTTTAATAATTATCTTGTTTTCTTTCATTTTTTCACAGTGCAGGTTAGTTTCAAGTACCTACATTTTAATCATAGTCAAGTAACAATTTCAACTAAGTATTTACTGTACGTCTTCCGAATACATACTAATATTATAAATTCAAAAGTAGCTTGAACTGTCTGTTACGCTTTCACGAGCAAACCGCTGCGCCGATTTTAATGAAATTTGGCTTAGTATTAGTTAGATTCTCGAGGAAGGACAAAGGCTACTTTTTATCGCGATAACAGACACACGCGGGCGGAGCTGCGACCAAGAGCTAGTGGCAACATAAATTTTAAATGTGCTGAGTTTTCGAAGACTGATTGCATTTGTGTTCGATTCGAAGACTAGGAGGGTGGTTAAATAATTGTTCAGTAGCAGAAATCTATTCATTGATCGAACACACTAGTTAACTAATATTTATAAATAATTTATAATATTTGCTTTACGTCAAATCACTAAGCTTTTCTCCCTAACCGTACTTATGCCAATATTACAAGAACTTTATACAACACCAGCTTAGACTACATCTATTGCCGCTCAAAGTTGCAAGGGAGCTCTTGTAAAACTGGTTGTTGAATGCCATTGAAATTTGAGTCTACCCATTATAGTTCAAGGTGTATTTTGCATTACTAGTTATAAAATAAATTTTGGTGTCAGCTGTACATCTAATTTGCGGTGATGCCAATTCATCTTGCGGTATTAAACGAATAGAATGACAGAATTGATTCTTCTGCATATTAGTATAATGTTTGGGATTAGGTATATTGGGTGGTATGAATATTTTATATTTGAACATCACCATATAATAGGCAAAATTAATTTTATTATTTTCTGGATAGGGTTACTAGTCCAATAAATTGTAAAAAATTACAATGTTACGAACCGTTAAATGATGATATCTGTGTGTGTGGACCTCTACAAAAGAAATCAGATTGCTTCTAAATACACTTATATATTTCACATACCTTTTTTTATTAAATTATGTATATTATTTTTCTGTACAATTTACTCATCACATAGTTTTTATTCTGGATGGGAATCGAAGCCGCAACTTCGACATCGCAGTCAAACTCACTTGCCTACATCAGGCCAGCAACTATACTGTTAGGACAATGTTTTGATTGCACGGTTGGCCTAGAGGCTTAAGCGGTCGCCACGCCGCTTCCTACTTTGCCAAGTGTTATGGGTTCAATTCTTTGTGTGATCTACAAATTGCTGTTCTGAGTCTGGGCGTTCTTTGTGTCCGTTTCATATATGTCTGTAAAGTCCCTCCGACACAGGATGTATATCCCTATTGCGGGAGTGGACATAAAAAAGTATGTTTTCAAATCTATACAGTTCCGTAAAATTACTACTAACTAAACTTGAGGGAATACTTTCACTATTTGATGTCCAGCTGTTTACGTCTTTCGGCTAACATAATGATGATTACTTTTCAAATCAAATAAATCAGTCAAGTTAATAATAATAATAATATATCGCTTTATTGTACACCAGATGCAATACAAGGTAAGCTTAAAATTAGAGAAGTACAATTGAGAAATTAATTTTAAATTCCAAATTTAAATTAACTTCACATTAAATTAATCGACCCCACAAACTTAACTCAATCCAAATAATACTCAACCACTACATAAAAATCAAATAAAACACCCTTACGCACTCACTAAAAAGTTTAAACAAATTCTGTTTTATTAGCTTAGTCGGACTGTGCAAACATTGGCCTGAGGCGTGGATGAATATCAAATAGAATGGTAGACACACAAACAAGCTGGCAATTAGCCCACGGCCAGGCTTTGGACATATGATCTTGGACATGTGTGTTTGATGAAGGTTTAAAAAAAACATATTAATTTAAATATGGAAGGGAGAAATTTGACCTGTCAAAAACTGAGAAGGACAAAAGAAGTATATGAGAAAGACAAAAAATCTCTGATAGCTAAAATTTTAATTATTATTTTTCAAGGAATCACTCCTGTCAAGCCGCTTATCCCGATTCTTACAGTCCCGGGTTCACTGGTCTTTAGTGTATTTAATGTTTAATATCCAAAATAATGATACCCAAAATATAAAATCTCAAAGTACTTATTCTAAACTAATTTTGGGAAAAGGTTTTAATTTATTGCAAACAATTTATATATAAGATTTATAAGACATATTTAACAAATTAGTGCCTCATGTAAAGAGGTTGCAAGAATTAACAAAAAAAAAACAAGCAACTGTTCTATTCGTTATTCAAATACATTGCGGAATAATTGTTGGGCAAAGTTGCTAAATAGTAGTGAACCTACAAGCAAATACTATACAAAGTAATCTGCCAGTATTGTACCAAAAATTGATTGGTTTTATTCTAGCAGGGGACCATCACATTGGCTTAACGACCGCTGGCATCACTAAAGATTCGTAGGGAGATATCGCTAAGTACTGCATTAACTATTCTGTTATTAATTTGCGAGATCAAATAGCTTTTGATAAGACTATATTGAACCTATTTCTGTTACTATTATATATTTTTAACCGGCTCAAAAGGTAGGCTCTCAAACGGGTTGATTTTTTAAATATTTATTATTTCAAAATTATTGTTGAATTCTTATATTATAAAGCTATTTATATTATTACTTATATTATTTCTAATATTATAAAGCTAAATAATTTGTTTGTTTGTTTGTTGAAACGCGTTAATCTCGGGAACCGCTGATGATGATTTGATCTTTCAGTGTTGTATAGTACATTTATCAAGGAAGGCTATAGGATATATATCAAGACGCTAAGACCAATAGGAGTGGGCACCAATGAAGAATGTTTTAAAAACGGGAGAAAATTATCAGGCTATGGGCAATAGGAGACGCAAACGAGGTTGCGTTGGTCAGCTAGTACTTAATAAAAGACTTGATCTAAAAAGCTTGAGCTACAATGTTTTAGCTCTGCATCACCCTAAGGACGACTGAAAATGCCTACGGCTTGAAGTCCACGCTGTCACTTTAAATGTGGATAAATTATTATAGGTACACAAAAAAAAAACTAAAACCCAACTACGACAAAAACGACGCTGAAAAAGTATGAAACAAGTTTCAAAAGCCGTAGTCACGCGTTGTTAAAGTGGTATGGATTATGGTACATTAATAAGTTTCAAAGGCCGTAGTCCATGTAGTGTAATGTACCATAGTCCATAAAACTTTAACAATGCGTGACTACGGCTTTTGAAACTTGTTTCATACTTTTTCAGCGTCGTTTTTGTCGTAGTTGGGTTTTAGCTTTTTCAATTATTTTTTTTTAAATGTTTTGGTGCCTCGATAATACTTATTGTCGTGCTAAGTTTATTTTAAATAGGTACCATATAAATATCACACTTATCGAATAAATACGGACAAAGTCACGAACCAATGCTATTAATATATGTATTTTTGAAATGTACAAATAACGCCCTTTCCAATGATACCAAACACGGCATATTTATCTCAAATTTTTTTTTTTTTACCCAGTACTTTATGTCGGCTAGAGGGCGCCACATTAGATTCAGTGACACGTCATATAGCCTATAACCAGAAGGCGATCATGACGCTTTTAGAGACACCTCGTTTGTCCAAATCTAATGAGTAGTTAAGGAGCTAGGAAGGAACAAATGAACATACATACATACATACATACATACATACATACATACATACATACATACATACATACATACATACATACATAGCCTGTCAAAATCAACTCCTTTGGCTTTGCCGTAGTCGGGTAAAAATGAAAATGATAATAACTATATTCGCATTTTCCAAATCCATACTCAACTATATGGAAGCAGTCATTTAATTTTGCACTTCAATGCCATTACTTTAAGATCCCATTTTGAAACGTATCCGCAAATGAGGGGTTCCACATATTTAGCTTGTATAGAAGCCGTGATAATCCATTGGTTTTGGCTGCAATGTGTATGGACACGGTTGTTATTCTGTAACATTGGAGACCAGTGTCAATGTGGTTAAATAAACGTGCTCTTCAACCAGATAATTGGCAGCATACGTGTGATTTTACTTTGTTGTATGAGTTGCTTGTTCGAGGGTAGCTATTTTTTTGGTCTAACATTTATAGATACATTTATACCTACCTACTACACTACCTACCTGTGTTTGAAATAACTAAAATTGGTAGGTTTAGTACTTGTACTAACAAATACTATAAAATTCAAAAATGCTACAAATTTAGGAAAAACGGGTTTGTGACGGAACTTTTACTAACAGATAGTTGAAGATATGAGGAGTAACCTAGGCTAATTCCTTTTTAGACCAGCTTCGATCCGCGGCTTTGCTCGCGGTTTCAACATCCACCGCGGGTAACAACGAGGGGCTAAGCTGGTGTTATATGTATATAAAAATCTATTGTTGTTCGTAGGTAAAAGGTATAAAACTTGGGAAGACTTAAACCAATTTGGCTAATTTCGGTCTTGAAATATATGTATGTGTGCAAAAAAATACAAAAACACGCGTACGAAGTAGCGGGTACAGCTATATAGTATGCAATATTTTTGAAGTTTTGACACACGATCGGAACAGAAGCACAACAGACAGAAACAAAGCAAGCAATTAACTGTATAGGAAGCCAATTTCCTGTTTACACCATTTGGAATCACGACCAAAACTACAGGTGCAATGGTGCGTGCCGAATGCGCAGATTTGTTCCGTAATTATTGTAATTTTGTTTCATACGACAGCTGTACACCAGGTGACATGATATACTAGCTGACCCACTAAACCCGCGGTTTTTTTGGTACATTTACAACCACGAGTAATGCTGCGAGGCAAAGCTAGTCTAAATAGAAAGTGGCCTAAGTTACTCTTTTTGTCATCAGCTATCTGCCGATAATTATCCCGTCCAAATCGGTTCAGATGTTCCAGAGATTAGCCGACACAAAGACAGAACAGATATATACAAACAAAAAAAAGTGGATTTTTTATTGGTTGATCTTCTGTGAGTGACCGCCTCAGTTAAGACGTCTTGTTCTTACTGAAATCACTGTGGCTCTACTAGCTTAACCGTATTCACTTTGATTTTTTAGGAAATACGTGTGGACGGCGAATTCGCTGTGCACTCGCATTTTCTACCAATCATTGATAACCTGCACTCGCACTAATCAAAGTGAAAACGGGCCTTCAGTTTAATAGCAGCTATAAAGAAGAGTAATTAGGTAAGGAAAAAATTTATCCAGAGAACAAAAAACTGCTCTCACTATGAATTTCCAAGTGTAAAGTCATGACCTACAAATAAACCTATCTAACAAATAAATAAATAAAATAAATAAATATTGCGGACATCTAACACACAACGCCATCTAGTCCCAAACTAAGCAGAGCTTGTATTATGGGTACTAAACAACTGATATGAATACTTATATACTTTTTTTTTTGTAAATACATACATATTATACATAGAAAACACCCAAATTCCGAAACAAATATTTGCAGATCATACAAACATTTGTTCCGACCCGGGAATCGAACCCGAGACCTCAAGAACAGCAGTCACGTACGCTACCACTGCGCCACCGAGTCAGTCAGTAATCTAATGACTAAGTATTTGACTTACTAATCTTTGGTTAGCGCTTTTCGGGGAGGCTTTCGTTCAGTATTAGACGGCGATAGAATAATGATTAATCTAATGGTGATGATTAATCTTCATTGCTGTAAATGAAGATTGCTTCCGTAGTGTTTCCTATAGGTTCCTGAGGTGTTAAGAACATTAATTGTATGTTTAATCCGCAAAAGCTATGTTGTTATATCTATTTAATATCTGATTCCGTATGTTTATTTAAGTTTTGATTTAATTACATTAAGTAAAATTCTCTTAAACAAAATTTATTTAAACATCTAAAACGCAAATCGAATCATTAACCTTTGATCGATATACTTACTTTTGCAACTCACAAATGTATGACAGGCCTTAAATTAATAATAATTTAAGTCTTTATTCAGATAAAATTTAAAAAATACAAAGTTTGGTACGTATAAAGTATTTTGAGACGGTATTTTAATATTTTGTTTCATTCTGAGTTTCCTGAATACTAGAACTGTTAGTGTTTCTTTAAAATATATTTATAACTTTATTCAACAATCTTACTTAGATATAAAAGCTTTAGAATTCCACAACTATAGATTCTGACTGCATCGTTGGTCTCTCGGTCGGCGTGTGCGACTGCTGATCATGAGGTCTCGGGTTCGATTCGGTCGGACCAAATGTTTGTATAATCTACAAATATTTGTTTCGGAGTTTGGGTGTTTTCTATGTATAATATGTATGTATTTAAAAACAAAAAAAAAAGTATATAAGTATTTGTATCAGTTGTTTAGTACCCATAACACAAGCTCTGCTTAGCTTGGGACTAGATGGCGTTGTGTGTTAGATGTCCGAAATATTTATTATTTATTTATTATTATATAAAGTAATTTGAGACGGTATTTTAATGTTTTGTTTCATTCAGAATTTCCTGAATACTAGAACTGTTAGTGTTTCTAAATATATTTATAACTTTATTCAACAATCTTACTTAGATATAAAAGCTTTAGAATTCCACAACTATAGATTCTGACTGCATCGTTGGTCTCTCGGTCGGTGTGTGCGACTGCTGATCATGAGGTCTCGGGTTCGATTCGGTCGGACCAAATGTTTGTATAATCTACAAATATTTGTTTCGTAGTTTGGGTGTTTTTTTTTATAATATGTATGTATTTAAAAACAAAAAAAAAGTGTATAAGTATTTGTATCAGTTGTTTAGTACCCATAACACAAGCTCTGCTTAGCTTGGGACTAGATGGCGTTGTGTGTTAGATGTCCGAAATATTTATTTTTATTTATGTATTTATGTCACATCAATATCCATTAACAATCCACTTTCCCTTTTTCCGTAGTGACACTGGCCTGCATAGTTTGATTACAAGATAGATAAGCATTCGTTTCGGAAAACCAGTTTATAAACAAAAATAATTAATGCCAAAATGGGCGCCCTTATCGCAGACACGATCTCTTCCAGGTAATCTTTAGATGGACTAAACTATATAGTTTGGTCCCATAGTTGGCTCTTACGACTCCCACGGGATGAATAGGGACGAGAACGTAACACAACGTATTACGGAGTACCACAACTATAGGTTACTAGCAGACCCACGCAACCTCGTTTGCGTCTCCTATTGCCCGTCGCGTGATAATTTTCCCCCGTTTTTGAAACATTTTTCATTGGTGCTCCTCTCCTATTGGTCTTAGCGTGATGAGATATAGATATAGCCTTCCTCGATAAATGGGCTATCTAACACTGAAATAATATTTCAAATCTGTCTACTAGTCTTGCCCATGTAAACTTAAATGTCACTGCTCCATCCATCATACATTTCACCATCCAGAGTCTGGAGCGACTGGTAATCTGTAATACAGGTCATCCTAGTACAGATGCCAGTCTCCCACACAGATTATATTTATATTTATGTGAACTGTATTTGCTGTTTTTTTCTTTTTTTTGAATTTTTTATTAATTGTAAACTGTGTGTGAGAGAAACAATAAATTATTATTATTACTAGCTGCTGCCCGCGGCTCCGCCCGCGTGTATGTCGGTTATCGTGGCAAATAGTAGTCTATGTGTTATTCTGATGTATAAGTTAAATTCCTGTAGTGTCATTCAAATCCGTTCAGTAGTTTTTGCGTGCAATTTCACTGATATGTCCACCGTGCAATTTCACTGAAATGTCCACATATTGTGACAGTGTTACCTTTATTTAAAGAGCTTCGCTGTATACTATGTTATGTGTGATGCCATTGGAACAATATACGAACATATTAGCATTGTCGCTCACCCTCGACAGAGCCACATAGAGCTTTCCGTTGCTGAAACAGTTCGTCTATGCCTGCGGTGCGCAACGTCTGACCTTATGTCTTGTTTATCGTCATCGCAAGGCATAGACTCACAGACTCACCAAAAACTGCACGCTTTTAAAGAGTTACTCGTGGTACAACAATAACTGCGGGTAACACCGCGGGGTTCAGCTAGTACATAATAATAACATTGATAACTATGCTGCAGAACTGAAAAATGTTAAAGCAGCTATGTTGCACTTGCATAAGTACAACATAAAAATTGTTTCTGTAATAACCTCTGGAAAAAATTCATTCATTATTTTTGTAAAATCTAATTTACTTTATGTAGGTAGGTATCCTTTACTAAGTGGCGTGCAATTGGAGAGGCCTATGTCCAGCAGTGGACTGCGATAGGCTGATGATGATGATGGTGATGAGGTAGGTATATCTCAATGCTTTTAGGTTACATTTTGAAATAGTACAAAGCGTGGTATTTAAAGATGTTATCTGACCCGACGAACTTCGTACCACCATATTTTTCTTTCGTTACCAGTTACCCATGGGTAGGGTGCAGTCACGGACAAAATAACTTTTTCCTTTATTTTTTATTTTTTCTTGTACACAAACCTTGTCCTAAGAATAACTAACACATAAAAAAAATATATAATTTGGTGTAGCCGATCGAAAGTTACGCGCATACATACATTTCGGCGTAACGCCGCGGGATAAAGTTAATCTAAATAAAGTGGCCTAAGTTACTCCCTGGATCATCAGCTACCTGCCAGTGAAAGTCCCGTCAAAATCGGTCCAGCCGTTCCAGAGAATACCCGGAACAAACAGACAAACAGACAGACACTGATAAAAAAATTTTTAACTACATTTTTGGTATATGTACCGTGTATACATACATATGCATTTAGTAAAAAGCGGTTATTTTGATATTACAAAGAGACACTCCAATTTTATTTATTTGTACCTATAGATGTAAAGATTTGTTCACTGTGGCACTACAAAACCATTTATTCGACATTTTAATTAATATAAAATTGGAGAAAACTGATAAAATTAACTTAAACCGCGCTGTTTTGTTTTGTTGTGGCTAGAGTGTGACGTCACGCGTCTCATGTGACCAGCGCCATTACAGAAATATCGTTTTTGGTTGTCAAGCTTGAACTTTATCTTAAATTTAAATTCATAATTAATCATAATACAGTAGAAATTCTGCAAAAAATTTGATTCGGTAAGTAGTCGTTTCACCACCCGATGAATGAAGCAATATTCTGTACTTTGACCAGGCAGGCATGCGACATAATATCTTATTGTTTAAAGCTGTGCCCGCGACTTCGTCCGCGTGGATCTCCTTTTACAATAATGTTTTTTTTAACTATAGACTATTAAACTACAATTTAATAAATAAATATGACGCTGCCTTTTAAAAATCTATTTAAGACCGAAGAGTAATTTTTGTTATGCATCGTCACTACACTTGTTTACATTTGTTCAAAGTCGACGCTTCCGGTACGTATGCATAAAGATTTGTGGAACTACTGACCCAGGAAAAAGCGACGTACAACTGCCCATGTGAAAAACATCTGAGACAAAGATCTACTCCAGCAACACGGAAAGTCTGACGATGAGATTTATTAATTGTCATTGCATAAATTTACTTATTTGAAATTATACTTATGAATTTTACAACTATAAATATAAAGAAAAGAAGGAGAAACAAACAAAAACACTAAAACTAATTATATTATTATCTAATACCTACTTTAAACTGATATCTAAAAACTACGTCTTATATATTTTTTAAATCTAAAACGCGCTTATTCCCAGTCAATAAGAACCACGTTTGTTCGCATTAACAGTGACAATTCGAGTGAAGTCAGCGCGTGAGCGCTCCCGCCTTTTTGTAGATCCAGCGGCCATCAGTTTCGCGTGTTAAAGAAAAATCAACCGTAATGTCGTACTTATACTGGTGCAGCGAGATTTGGCAGTTTTATTTCATCTACATCTTGTGTGTTTATTAATTATAATTTTATAATTCTATATTTTATTAAAAAAGATATTAAAGTGCATAGTGATAAGGATATATCCATGTGAAATACAATATATTTAAGTATTTAATACACCTTGAAGAAATGCCTAACGCTTAAACACGTTATTGTGGCTAATTAATAAAAGATAGAAATATACTATTGAGGACTTTTTTGTAGATCTTTTGAAGACCATCATCTTTGTAATACATATTTTTGGTGTATGATCAACGTATGCGAGGATAAGAGCTCGAAAGCGAAAATTTTCATCCGACTTGCTTCAAATTTATCGTCACTGCTCAGCTCCTATGCATCTTAGCGTTATGTTATATAGCCTATAACCTGCCCAGGAGTATGGACTATAATCGTACCAAGTTTGGTTAAAATCCCTTCAGTAGTTTTTGATCCATGCGTGCACATACAGACAGACAGACAGACAGACAGACAGACAGACAGACAGACAGACAGACAGACAGACAGACAGACAAAAAACTTACTGATTACATTTTTGGCATCAGTATCGATAACCATTCATCCCCCAATATTAATTTTTAATATATATTCAATGTACAGAATTGACCCCTCTACAGTTTTATTATAAGTATAGATTATTATAAAATTATACCTGACTACTTTCAAGAAATACCTGCCTTAACCAGGACCGCTTTTCAAGTGTTCGACAAAAACTTGCAGACATTATTCCATGGCTAAGGTGATAATTAAATTAATAATGATAATATTCTTTACTGGAAAAAAAAAAAAAAAAAAAAAAAAAAAAAAAAAAAAAAAATCGGGCCAGTATTTCCTGAGATTAGCGTGTTCAAACAAACAAACTCTTCAGCTTTATATATTAGTATAGATATAGATAATTATTATATTTAAAATGAACATTTTTCAACTGATATTTGCAGAAAGAGTTAAACTCCAGTTTGTTGATTATGCGAGTCAACTAGAACCATAAGTAAAAAAAATTGACATCTAAATAATTGGAGCGGCACGAACCTAACAATAAAGGCCGTAACGAATTTCCAAAGTAAACATTACTTTTAGAAAATGGTAACTCGATCCAAATGGGTGCCCCTATTTTTGCCAACGGACTTTCTTATTCACAGCGCTTAGACCTTAACACCGAGGCATAAAGTAGATTCTCGCATAAATCGTGATGTCTATTAAACTGGGGATTTTTCAAAAGGGCCTGAACAAAGCTATCATAGGGGTGCGCATAACCATTCACAACTTTTCGCTCTTTAGCTTGCATTGTTCCTATTTGATTTATATTCATAGTTCTTAGTTGTATTATTACACAGTGGTAAATCATGCGTCAATTTCTCCCTTTCTGTCCGTTAAACTGGGCTACTGTTTATTACCTATTGTTTAAGATTTGACGTTAGACTGATGGTGCTTATGTCCTCTCTAATTTTGTCTTATTTGTCTTTATTCTAATTAAAATCATAAGAATCATTCGCGTCTTCATTTCATTCTTGTCTTATATAACAATTATCCCTAAACCCTACTATCAGAATTTAAGAAACAAAAGTTCAATAAAATAGACAAATACTCGTATATGAAAAATATATTTATTTAAAAAATGACTAGTGGATTAGACTCTTACAAAACCAACTTAAACCTATGTCTTAAGCTTATTGTCTTTGGTATTATACAAATTTTTGATTAAAACTTTTATGTTATACAATAGTAAAAATATATATTTTTAATAGACTAGCTAACCTTCTTTATATTTGTGCATTCACAACATTAGGAGCTCTATTATAAAAATTTCTGTAGCATCTTTGGTCATTAAAATAATAGTTATTGTGTAAATATTCACTTGTGTTTCCATTACAATTCACTTCGTTATACCCATATAAAGTATTATTATATCTTTCGTAATTATATTCTTCAGTCTTTTCAAGTTTTTTGTTGTTCGCTGCTATGTCGAAAGCATTTTTAAATATTTCATAATTTTTTTGATTGAAATACTCCCTTTCTGCACCATTATTTTCTTCAAAACTGTTTTCATTATAAGTATTTGCTCTAGAATATTGATAATAATAGTTCTGTTGATGTAAGTCTTCGCCAAACGTAGAGGGATGCGTGAAGAAACCGGTCCCTGTCGTCGAAGTTATGCAATTTCCACCTTTGTTGTTTACAGATACTGTAACGTTCCCTACGTTAATAAGTACACCTTCCGAAGTCTGCATAAAATTAGACCCATTTGCAAAAGGTCTGCTGTACCCTTGAAAGCTACGATAGGTACCATCATTCAAAACACCTTCTGTTTTATTAGAAATTGAAAATATTTCTCTAAAAGCATCTTTAGCGATTTTGTCTCCAGCGACAGAACAATTTTGTAGTTTTTCATTGTTGAGTGAATATTCCTGCGGTTGTGTTTGTCCGGAATTAATATTATCTAACGACTCTAAAGTCTGACTTAGAGCAAATATGTAGTTATGAGCAAATCGTAAGGTTTCGATTTTAGTCAATTTAGTGTCTTCAGGGAACGTAGGTAATACACAGCGTAGTCTATCTAATGCTTCATTTAGCATGTGCATTCTGTTTCGTTCTCTGTCGTTAGCCTTCATTCTTCTATTTCTCTGTATTTTCATTAACTGTGACGGACTCTTGCATCTTGAGATACGATTTTTACCACTGGCATATTTCTTCTTAGGTTTATTGGGATCTTTTGGTTTCTTTTCCTTTTTGGGCGTAGATGTGTTCATTGCTAGTATACTGGAATCAAATACTTTGTTATCGCCAGGTTCAGGAAGAGTATCATAGTCTTCTTTGAAGAGTTTTCTTCTAACATCTTTGGTGGGAGTGAGAGAAATTCCAAGGTCAGAGGTGTCAAATTTAACTGGTGTATTATTGTTAGATGCCGCAAAGGAATCCGTATAAGATTTTTCGAAACCTGAATCATTGCTGCAGACGCTGTCGTTAAAGTCGCAGTAGTCGTCAAAGCTAGTGCTGAACATGGTGATAATCTGAAACAAAACACAGTATTCTCAGTTTAGTTTGGATGTTAAAGTAAAGCCTTGAACTTAATATTAATATTTTGTAAAAACCATAATTTATTACGTCCTAAAAGGGCTATACTTTTATATTATATACTTTTAATTTTCAACCGTTTGTAAATAGAAGTAAACCTAACTTGAAAAGTATTAAACGATTTAACTCGGTTTAAAAAATTAACTTCAATTTAAATACTGTAAAAAGAAGAATATTAAGTTCAGCTATACAATTTGTATTGATATGAACTTCCCTAAACCCACTCAGGTATAATGTGTTACACATTTCTAACAGTAAAAAAACTTCCTCTTATATATATTTATAGTTATAAGTATAGATTAAAGATTATTGCGAGATTTTCTTTACATAAATATGACAAGTCCAACCTTTATGAGAAGAACTCTCATAAAGGTTGGACTTTTAAGACAACGATCGATAGTACTGCGCTGCTTGCTTTTTATATATTCTCCTAAATTAATAAAATATGTGCGTATGTGTACAATATTGCGTTATTTCAAAACTGATCGGTCACACTCAAACCTTGATTGTTTTGCACATATTTATAATAGGTGTTATAGAAGTAAGATAAAAACATTTTGACAAAAAAAAAGACTTCTAAAAGTATTCACGTAAACTCCGCGCATAGAAACTCTAAAAAGCGTAAAATAAGCTGATTTTAATTTGACTGGATTAAATTACAACATGTCAATAAATAAAGTATTATTGTATTGTGTGCACCATAAATCTGTTTGAAGTCGGTGCCAAGAAAAAAATCACAAGAACAATATTACAAAAATGTAATATTGTTCCTCCTTTTTTGAAGTCGGTTAAAAAATGAACTGAACCAAAATATATCTCTGTTTAAGTTACGAATAACAGAAGACGTACTGATTCCCGTACCCATATGACTACTATTACTGTTCAAAACATTGTTTTTGTTGTTTACCCAAGAAATTCACGTCATTCACGAAGTAACTTAAAAAACCTTTTTCATTTGGAAGCTTATAGTTCTCCTTATAGGATCCATTCAAGTTAGACTAAAAATACTACTCATTTTTTTATAGACGAGGTCTAAACACCCTTCGGATTTCCGGCTCTTCGGGGACTGAATAGCCGGAGATCCGAAAAATATATAAGGACTAGCTGACCCACCCAACCTCGTTTGCGCCTTATATTGCCCGTAGCGTGAAAATTTCCTCGGTTTTTGAAACATTCTCCATTGTTGCTCCGCTCCTATCAGTAGTAGCGTGATGATATATACCCTATAGCCTTCCTCGATAAATGGACTATCCAACACCGAAAGAATTTTTCAAATCGGACCAGCGGTTCCTGAGATTAGCGTGTTCAAACAAACAAACAAACAAACTCTTCAGTTTTATATATTAGTACTAGCTGACCCACGCAACCTCGTTTGCGCCTTATATTGCCCGTAGCGTGAAAATTTCCCCCGTTTTTGAAACATTTTTCGTTGTTGCTCCGCTCCTATTAGTAGTAGCGTGATGATATATACCCTATAGCCTTCCTCGATAAATGGACTATCCAACACCGAAAGAATTTTTCAAATCGGACCAGCGGTTCCTGAGATTAGCGTGTTCAAACAAACAAAGAAAGAAACAAACAAACAAACAAACAAACAAACTCTTCAGCTTTATATATTAGTATAGATAGATACTCCTAAGGGCGAAAAATATATAAGGAACTACATTTTATCCACAGCTTCGTCCGCGTAAATATCGGTTATCGCGACAAAAAGTAGCATGCCCTTCTCCATGTTTCAATCTATCTCTATACCGAAATTCATCCCAATCGGTTTAGCCGTGAAAGTGTAACAGTTAGACAGATAGACAAAGAGTTACTTTCATCTTTAGTATGGATATAATTTGTAAGGAACTGCTTATTACAATTCTTATTGACGTGGGCATGTCGAAGTATTTGTAATAATCTAAATGTGTATTTTTCGTTAGAGTTGCACCCTTTGTTTGTCTTGCACCAATTACCATGTCGGACGAGGACAGGTGAGCTGGGGTGGCTGGGCATCGCGTGACTGACACCAAAAGTCAGTTGAACTTTATCACTTCCCATTTCCGGACAGATTTCCCATTTAAGGGTGCTTGAATATAACATACAGATTGATTGTTTTATACTAACTTTTAAACTTTCGCGTTCCATGATATTAACAAATATTTTTACGGGAATTAACGCGATCACTTATTTAAAAAGGTATCACATACCTCTGATTTGCCTGACGTTTCGACCAGGTTGCACTGGCCGTGGTCACAGGCTGACTCAGTCAGCCTGTGACCACCACAAAAATATTTGTTGATTGTTTTATGTCGTGGAAATGAGATTTGTTAAGTTATATTCATGTATAATACGCGAAGCAAGCCTATGTACTTCGTTTTACGAAATGCGAACGGAGCAGTATAAAAATTTGGCATAGTTAGGTATAGTTTATATGGAAGACGAGTGCAGAAATAAATAAAATAGAAGTGTCTGCTTGTAATATTAAAATAAACCGCTTTTTAATAAATGCATATGTATGTATACACGGTACATGTACCAAAATAACTTTTTTTTTTCATTTTTTGTCTGTCTGTCTGTTTGTTTGTTCCGGGTAATCCCTGGAACGGCTGGACCGATTTTGACGGGAACTTCACTGGCAGATAACTGATGATCTAAAGAGTAACTTAGGCTACTTTTTGTTAGACTAGCTTCGTCCCGCGGAGTTACCCGCGGTACGACAATAACCGCGGGTACCACCGCGGAGTTTAGCTAGTAGTTTATATGGAAGAAGTGCAGAAAGATAAAAAAGAATGATGGCCGAATTTTGACCACTGGATAACGAGTCAACCACGAGTCTTGAAATTGTCATTAAAGACGGGAAATTTAAAATCATCTTCATTCACAGAAGCTACGGAGTCAACTGTGTGATTTAAGGAGAAAAAACTCTTATCGAATTGCCAGCAAGAGATTGAATTTTACAGTTTTGGTGCTATGTGCCAACTACAAGTGACAGCTAGTGAATTTCGTTTTGAAAGTTGTGTTTGTATTTAGTACTAGCTAACCCGCTTAACTTCTTTTGTGGCTCTCCATAAGACATATTTTTTTCCCATTTTTCCAGCATTTTCGGTCGATAACCGGCTCCTATTGGTCGTAAAGTGATGTTACATAGCCTAAAACCTTCTTCGTTAAATGGGCTATAAAACAAAAAAGAATTAGCAAAACCGGTTCAGTCGTTCACGCGTGATGTAGTGACCAAGGCAAATAGGGATTCATTTTATATATATGTAGATTAGAAAGTTTTTGGCTATGATAACATATATTCAGAGTATTGATTTTTATTATATAGAGGAGAAACTATTGTGCATAATTTAAAAATGTTTATTCCGGTTATTGTATTATGTAGTTAACATCTTCGCGTTACAAATTTACACTATTGACTCGGATGATTTAGATTCTCGCTCAGAGCAAATATTTATATAAATGCATATATTTCTCCATATATTCAACAAAAGAAGTTTTAAAATGAAAATTAAAAAATGTAATCGATTTTAGATTTTACTTTATTTAAGACGTTGAAAATAACTCCATCTTATCAGTAATATAATAAACTCTTACCGCAATAAAAAACGTTAATATCCATTTATATTGTAAACGCGAAAGTTACAGGCATATTTGTTACACAATCACACAAGAATATCTAAACAAATCTAAATGAAATTTTGCACAAAGGAGAGGACTTGGATTCTGGACTAACATAGCATAGAAAAGAAAGAGTTAATTAAAGAAACATTTTCTATAAAATGTAGACAAATGTCAAACTGTTACTTATTCGTATCGCACCAATAGTCTTTAGCAGTCCACCGCTGGACATAGGCTTCTCCTTAGAAAGGAGGTTTATTATTATGTATTACGTATTATTATTTATGTTTATTGTAAAGACTGAGGCGCTATTCAGTGCGACGCGGACCGTCCGTGACGTATAGTACGAGTACAATGCACGCGTCGTGCTAGACGGAACTACCCGTGACGCGGACCATCCGCGTAGCAGTGAACGCGCTGTATAGGCTTCATACATTATACCAACCGTCGCGGTCTGTCCGCGCGGATGAATTGTCGTTCAGTGCTGCGCGGACCATACAATGACGTCCGCGCGCGGAGTTGTCCGCGTCGCGGATTGCCCAAAACTAACTTCACCAACCTCAAAAGAGTTTTAACTATCAATGGGACAGTTAAACAGTGCTGATATAATATTAATAACAAGATATTCGATCAGACAGCGACATGGTAGACAAGTTATTTCAAATTAATTGCCACAAGGGGAACGCCACCTGCGATTGTGTCGGGCACACGCGAGCGCCACGCGTTTGGTGTGCCATTTGTTCGTTGTTTGACCAGCGGAGTGTGACCGAGTCGGTAAGTTAATTGCTATGTAAATGTTTTTTATTCGATATTAGAGTAACAAGTAATTATATGGGTATCTCAAGTAATTTTTAGATGCATTTGGTAATACAGTTTTCTAAAATTAACCATGTTTTAGAGAAGATTGTAGTTAGCCTGCTCTACCGGCGATATAAAGATGTCGGTTCTTTTCTGAATAATGCTGATGAAGGCTTCTTAAGAGTGTTAGTGGTCGTAAACGCATCGCCAATGGTAAGCGATTACCGCCGGCTATGGATACCCGCCACACCAGATCATTGTCTTTGTGCATATTTGCATTCCTACTTTGTCTGTGCCAAATTTCATTCTCCTCCGTTCGGATAATTTTCCTACAACTGGGTACCAAGTTTTTGCTTTATGTATTCACTAGCAGACCCACGCAACCTCGTTTGCGTCTCCTATTGCCCGTCGCGTGATAATTTTCCCCCGTTTTTGAAACATTTTTCATTGGTGCTCCTCTCCTACTGGTATTAGCGTGATGATATATAGCCTATAGCCTTCCTCGATAAATGGGCTATCTAACACTGAAAGAATTTTTCAAATCGGACCAGTAGTTCCTGAGATTAGCGTGTTCAAACAAACAAACAAACTCTTCAGCTTTATATATTAGTATAGAAGTATAGATATAGATGGCAGAATGGTAACGCATGTAAGACGTCATCTGTGTTTTTTTTTGTTAAGATTTTATTAAGTCCTGTCTATGTACATTTCTTCATTATACTATAACTTTTAAATGCATGTACATGTACACACTTGTGAGGATAGAAATATATAAGTATCCTTTCTTGATAATAGAATATATTGGCTATATTTCAAGTCTTGGTAAGTAGTATTTTTATAGGTATTGTTTAAATGATAAATATCTTTAAAAATCTGCAACCGACCTTAATGCAACTACCTAATTGATTGTAAATTTGAAGCATCACTTGATTTTAAATCTTTGGTTTAAAATATTTCTAAGAATCTTGTTAGGAATATTTAACTGAATAATTTCTTCTGAACTTAAATTAAATGAGTTAGAAATTTGAAAAAAACTTAATAAATGTTTTATAGATATTGAGTCATAAAATTGACAGAAGAATTCGGTGAAATAAAACCCTTTAAAGGGTTATTTAAATTTAATAAATAAATGAATATTTGGACATCTAACACACAACGCCATTTTGTTTCTTTGCTTGAACGCGCTAATCTCAAGAACCGCTGGACTGATTTGAAACATTTTTCAGTGTTACCTCATTTATTGAGGAAGGCTATAGACTGCAACCAAAAGGAGAGGAATATCAATGAAATATGTTACAAAAACGGGTGACAATCATTCCTTATTGTAAACGGTTCAAGTTTCATAAAAACAATGTGTATGAAATAATTATTCCCTTTAAAAGATTTAAGTAGTGTTAGTATATTGATTCTCCTCGGCGGAGACCTACATTCATCAGTTGATGACGATTAGTTGAGATATATATACATACATATACACATTTATTTATTTACACTTCAAACACAACTATCATTACAGGCGTAGCCCAATGCGACAGTGTTATACAATCCATCAATCTATTTTACAATCTGCTTACTATAACAAATTATTTTGAATGCTATCATTGTGAATTCACTCAGTGAGGTATATATAGAGATGAGATATATTTATATCTATACGTATTTAATATTAATTATACTTAAATACAAAAAAAAACTATTGTTTTTTTCACACACCGATTTTGTTCTGAGCGGGAAACGAACCAGCGACCTGTGGCTTAGCAGCCAGAGCGTCAATCATTAGACTGCACGGTTGGCGTACTGGTTTGAGTCGCCGCCTCATCTTTTTTTACCGCGCTGCGTGTTGTGGATTCAAATCCCACGTTGAACAAAACTTTGAGTGATCTAAAAATTTTTCTTCTGAGTCAGGGTATTCTTTGCGTCCTTTTCATGTATGTTTGTAAAGTCCCACGCGACGCAGGACTTATTCCTAAGATACTGTCTTTTAAAAAAATAAAATAACTAAGAGTCTTAATTCAATCACGCAGTAGTTTTGGATTGTGCTCTTTATTCTGATTGAGGAAGATTTAATTCAATATTTTTGTTTGAAATAATCTCCCCGTAGCGTGATGTCATATATTTTACAGTTTGATAGCTAGAACGGAAAACTGCTTTTCGCATTAAAGGTAGTTGCAATATTATAATTTCGAACGAGAATTTGCCAAGAAGTAGCTGTTATTTAGGGGTTCTTCAAGAATAACCACAAAAAATTTCGTAGTGCCTCATGAAGCTACTCAGAATTATTCACCATTTCTCGTACTATGTTTAAAAAGGTATTGTTTACGTTTTTCATTGATAATAAACTACCTAGCTTTTGCCCGCGTATATGTCGGTCATCGCGTATCAATACTTTCTATACATTTATAAATCAAAATAAAATTGTTTACTTACTTGACAAAAAACTCCAAGTCTCACGTTACACTTACAAACAGCCACAGCACAACAGTCAATCACAAAATACAAAAATATTTTAATTTACAAAAAACTAAAAATATAAAATTTAGAAAAATATATATATATATATTTTATTTATATTATTATTTGTTTTTGTCCATGACTAGAGTGTGCACAGTGTGTGCCGCGCGTGCGTCGGTCCTGCACTGTGGGCAGGGACGCCGCGTGTTGGCCTTTATGGGGTTTGATAGGACAATAGAATCCCATAGGGCGAGATAAACCACACCCACTATTTGGGACTTTCAAGTACATGATCGAACAGTTTTTTTCTACTGTTCTAAAGAGTTCAAAGATAACCGTCAGGAGTTTTCCTGTGTAGTGGGGTCTTTATAAATATACAAGAAACAGACACAAAGAACGGCAATTTGTAGTTCACAAAAAGTGTTATTTCATGTGCGGTTTGATCCCACATCATTCGGCGCAGTAGAGAGCCCTACTATCACTAGGACATTAATGTAATTTACCGGATAATACTTTCAATGGACACCTGAAACTTAATAGTTGGAAGTGCGTTGCCGTCTTTCGAACCTACTTTATGATAAGAAAGAAACAATTGCCTGTTGGTCAACAGGCCAGTTGGTTTACTGGTTATAGGTTACATTCGACCCTCGTTGACTGAACTGCTGTGTTAGTTTAGTGGATAGCGTGAGCGACTGCCGATCAAGAGTTCTCAAGTTCAACTCTCGAATCTGGCTGCTGTAGGGTTTTTCTTGCAAGAAATTCTTAATAGCAACCCGTAGTACAGAAGATGGCGGTGTTTCACGCCCATGTCTTGGAAAGCACGACAAGCTCAGTCTTGTCATGAACAACTATGGCAATCGTTATTAGGAAGTCAGTGTCCAAGAAGCAACTATTTAAACCTTCAAATTCATTCCCACGTAAATTTGCGGAGCTCTAATGCAGGTCTCTCTGTGTAAAAAACTGATATTCAGGTAAAACTTAGTAACCATCCCGGATTAACATTGGTACCTGTACCCACCATACATACCATTGTACATGTTAGTCTCATTATCATCATCATATCAGCCGTAAGAAGTCCACTGCTGAACGTACGCCTCCCCCATCGACTTCCATTGCGACCGGTCGGTAGCGGCCTGCTTCCAACGAGTCCCCGCGATCTTAACTAGGTTGTCCGTCCACCTTGCGGGAGGCCATGTTAGTCTTATTGAATGAATTGTAACAGCTGCTCTTCTATAGTCGACAAGTGATCAAGAACTTGACAGGATCGCAGTATCGAGATTCATCATAACGAATGAAACTCGATTGCAATAATAAGCAAAATTGTATTTTAAGACAATTTTAACCAATTTTAAGAAATTAGAAAGCTAGTTTAATAATACTGTACTCATTACTCATTTTATCAAATGTAATACAAATGTTTAAAAATAATTACAATCATTAATGAAGAATCAATAACAAGTAACGTTAAATGTTAATAACATTTAAATTACTTTAAACTATTTTCTTAATACTCTGCCTAGTGGGCAGAATAAGCAGAATCCAAGAGTAGTGGTCACCGCACTCATTGAGAAATACTACTCTTTACCGCGATAATCGATGTACACGTGGGCGCATCCACAGTCAAAAGCTAGAAGTATAGAATCCCCAGTAGTATAAATAATACTCAAAACCCGTCGACTGCATTTCTGCCTATAACGTAACGAAAAATAACCATTAAAACGTTCCAATATAGCTACTCCGGCACCTTACTCGCTAGATAATTTATTTAATGGTTTAATAGCGCATGAAAAATGTCTTCGTTTTTATAGCCAACCCTTTGTCGATATTGACACACAATAAATAACATAAATATTTGATCAGACACGCTGTTTGTGTAGGACTCTGGGTAGGATTTTTAATGGTCATTTTTTTCTATTATTTATTGATTTTTGTTGTTTGTACTGATTTGTACAAAAAAATTCAATTAATTAAAATAAAATCAATTGATTAAGGTGCATGTATATTTTGAACATTGTTGGATCTCTAATAACGCTTTTCAAATAATGAGTCTCCTCCTATCACATAAAAAAAAATGTATTATTTTTTTTGACAGTTTCAAAATCTTAAACTTCTTAAGTATTAATCTATGACGTTTCTATGTTTTTTAATTCGACATTTTTTTAATTTTAAAGACTTTCGAATCTCCCAGTTTCATTAATATGTAAGTAATCAATTATGAACGGAATATTTTAAACAAAATATACCTTTAAAATACCTGACATATTGATCAGATTGCGTTGACTGTGATCACTGGATGACAAGTATATACCTTGCCTAGGTAATTGTAATTGGTAAGCGTGAGCGTGTAAACATAACTGACTAAAGTATATCTCGTAAATTGTAGTTATAAGAGTAGAAAACTAAATTACATTGCTTTAATAACTTGTACAAATTAAATTCAAGTTCCAAGCTCAAACTATAAATATTTGATTTTCTACTACATTACTATTGTAACCCTGATTCGTCACATAGTTTCCGGGTGATTGGTTGATAAACGAGAGCACAAAGTAACGTTTTAACACCAAATGTTATCGTTACGGTTCAATAACGATTCCTTATAAAATATCACCTAACTGCGTCACGGTGAACTTTCAAAGGGTTAAAAATGTGTACTTGGTGATTGAAATTTTGGCGAATTATTTGCTGCATTTAAAAACCCAAAAATAGAAAGGGCCGTTTGCTATCTTTTACTTTAACCTCCTTTCTTAGGTATAGCCTTTAGTAGTCTGGGTAGACTACTAAAGGCTGTTGATTATCTAGTTATAACCATACCTGAAGGAAAGTGTGAACTGAATTCAAGGGTTTTTGTCACCATATACAGTCCGAATGCAAATTATGGAACGTGAAGACCCACACTATGGCGGTCTATTGAGGTGCTTCTGCATCACTTGGGTTTAATTTGTTACTTATCGGTTTGAACCTTGCGAGGCACACATCTCTGTGGTTTCTTTTTTGCAGAAATACGAGCCAATTCCCTACCACACCTAAGTTGGCAGTTAGAGTCATATATCAATATCTAAAAATTGATAATTCTAATACGTTGATAATGAATGAAATGAATGGGCCGGCTCGACCGGAGTGATACCACGGCCTCTCAGAAAACCGATGTGAAATAATGCTTGTGCTTTGTTTCACAGAGTGAGTGAGGATACCGGAGGCCCATACCCCAACCGCTTCCCCATCGCCCCCCTCCACATTCCCCAAAGGCCGGCAACTCACTTGTGACGCTTCTGGTCTTGTGGGTGTCCATGGGCGGCGGTAATCGTTTACCTGCCTATTCCATAAAAAAAACCTTTTGACGTTGCATGTTGCGGGTATCAAACCAGCATACCCGGCTACACTCGTCAACTCTCCACTGTGCATAAACGTATACGGTAGAATATGCTTCCACTAGCCAAGCAGTTAGTCTAATCAACTTACTGATGATTGCTCAGTATCCGAAAACCGATTTATTCTATATAATTTGAGTATATTTTTACAATTCGTATATTTTTCTTAAGTGGTAGGTTTTAATATCTCTATGTATTTATAAGTGTCTGTTTGTAATTTATAACCTATTTGTAACACTATATTTTTGTAATGGTGTCCGTGTTGGGCAAACTAAAAGTGCAGTGAGCAGTTAATTAAATAAATAGGCCCGCTTTACGGCACTTCTTCCAGAACAACTATAAATTTAGAACCAGTCTTGAGGCACTCTTAATTTCTACATTCATTTATGACACCATATTCGTTGTACATAAATAACTGTAAAGCTACAGGTGGCCTCGAAATCCTGCTAACGACCTCGTGATCTCAAAATTATATCTGTGCAGTTTAAAATAATAAATAAAAAGTGAACGTTAGGGGCTGTACTTTAGTTACTTCGGAGTCGCCACGCTCGAGAGCCCATGAATGCATTAATGTTCCTACATGTGTATGAAGTTGAAGGGTTAACATTGTGATTTTTAGAGATGGGAGTTATTATCCGACACATGAAAATTTTATCGATAGTTAAAAATATAGACACTGCAGAATTAGCCACATTTGTTTTTTAAATTCATTGACAATTTAATTGCACGTATTATTGAAGGAAAATTTGTTAGACATTATAAATTTAGTTACTTAGGTCAATTTATATCTTAAATAGAAAGAAATAGAGTATTTTAAAAGAGGTATAAATTATATTAGTTATTTTTCTTAAGTAAATAATATATAACTTACAATTACTTATAACACTAGTGTAATACTCGTAACCTAATTTTATTTTAATTTATTTAATTATACTACAAACATCTCAAAGACATAAAACATAAAGGAACACACAAATTACTTAAAAAGAAATAAGAACCCAGTTTTAATACTGTCATAATTTAATTACTCAGTTATTCTTTACCCCTAGCCATATTACTACAAAGATTACGTTGACATTTCTAATGTAGTCGTATTCCAGTTTCAGATTATTAATAAAACCTTATGCAATTTACAGCGATTTTTTCTGGAATATTTGTAAGGGCAAAGCCGACACATGTACATCACTACTGTCTAGTACTTTACAACCCTTATTCGTGCCCCCTCGTACTGCCAAACACGGCTCGCCACCAAGCATAATTCTGCGGACTTAACCCGTCACTGTGATGCTGCGATAATTATTCGCTTGTTTTCGACTTAGTACAAACTCTATTTAAGCATAGATCTTAGAAGATTATTGACTTTGACAGAAAAGAGATATTTTTTTCTTTAAATATTTCAAGATTTTTTAACGTATATCTGACATAAAAGATATTGGTTATACAGAGATTTTTAAGAACTCGTCAAAAATATAACCCTGTAGCCCCTAACCATCGTCATCTTTTTCTAGTTTACATAGGCTTTTCCTTGGATTGGGGATTTTTGACTACAAGATAACACCGGTGATGGTTTGTGTCAACTTTTCTTTTTCTTTGCTGTGATGCTGTCTTGCATAGTTTTCCCCTTAGTCGGTGAATATTGATGGTGACATTCCGTATTCAATTGTTCATCACCACACGGATTTTTGTAGCTTCCCTGCAAAATATTTTTAAAAATCTGAACTTTTTTAAATAGTTTTTTAGTTTAGAATGACATTTGTGTTACAGAGAGTAGGTACCTACTCTAAGAACTCATCGACATCATAACCCTCTAGTGCTCAATGATTTTAATGAATTTGCTTAAACGGTAGCATCCCCATTGTAATGGCCTTCTTGTATTATTAACTCAAGAACTATTATTTCGTGTTTACCATAAAAGCAATTACTTATAATGAAGCTGTCACCAACAGTGTATTTCTTGTTACTTGTTGCTTATGAGCTGGCTGATAAGCGTGAACTGAGCAAATCGTATAAAATTGAGATTGTTTATCGATAAGCCAAGGTTTGTTAAGAAGAATAACACTCACTATCAGTAAGAATTCGAGAGCTAATAATGCCAACAAAAGAAGATATAATAGGGTCCTCAGACTCAATTGCTAACGATGTAGCTAATATTGAGCTTAAACAAACTTCTTTTAAATAAAACATTTTAATCCAAAAAATATTTACTTAAACTAAACGCAATAACATGACTTTAATCTTTTAAATATTAAAACATTTATACAGGAGAGTTGCATAATCCTCGTCGGTAGGAAAAAAATTCAATACATCATCTATTGTTAGGCACCGGTTTAAAATGTTTAAAAGGTTTGTTGTTAAGGGTTTATCCCAAAAGGGTTGTAAATAATGACGGTGCAAGTCTTTATAGAAAACTAAGCGATCGCTAAAAGGGTTCCCTTTTAGCTTATGATGGGTTTATAAAAAATAGTTTGCGAAAAATGTATTTAAAAGTATCTAAAACTAGTTTCTTAGTTAGTAAAAATGTAAGCAATCATCAAAAAAATAAACAATATTTGGTGTTGTTTGTTTTAGCTTTGATAGGTACTCAATCAAAGTTTAGTCATAAAAATGTTTATTAAAGCAACAGTAATGAATTGATTACTATATTCTTACAGTTTATAATTATATATTAAATTCATTAATATCGCATTTCTTAAACTAAAATAAGTACATTCTCTAATATTTTGATAGCAATTAAAAAAGCATAACGTTACAAATGACATAGGTACCTATCACTCGCTTTGTGGCGCCCCGATCGACATATGACATATCTAATAGATACAAACGCCACTCTGACATTATCTTGACACACCATTGACAAGATGTCAAAATTTGACAGTTTTATTGAGAATAATAATAATAAAAACAAATCAGATACACCAGTTAGCAACAAATAATATTCTTATTTGACAGAAGCTATCGTACACAAAAAGAACAAGTAATTAAAATGTATTGAAATATTGTTGATAAACCGTGAGAAATTCATTCGGTTTCACAGATGTATGATAGCGATAGGTATTATTGTATTTTTTTTGCAATATTTTATATTTGTTCGATTCTTGTACGAATTGCAATTATATTTGCACCGGAGTGCGATTGCTTTTGAATTGTATGGCAAACAAAACCGTTTTATTAATATTGTATTTGCTACTGGCTTTACCAAATAATTGTTTTGTAAGTTTTATCGGCTAGGGGTACGGACTTTCTGGTAATAGGGAGGTGTGTGACTGGGAGCTTCACGCATAACTAGCATTCCCTACATCCTTCCATATAACCAATATCTCTTTATTACCATTGCCTTTCTCTCTTACCTACTGTAGAAGTAGGTTTCAATGTACTCCGAATATATTCCCATTTCATATCTAAAGGTGATGGTAAGATGGTTAGACTCGCCTTTTATAATATATAGCTTTTGCCTGCAGTTCTGTCAGCCGAAGTCGAATACTGCAGTGGAAAGTAGACAATGTATTTATTTGATATTTTTGTGAAGTTTCGCATGAATTCGTTCAGAAGTTTTAGCGTAAAGGAGTACCGAACATCCATACGTTTTTACAGACTTTCACATTTATAACGTTATAAGAATAGAATAGGATTACTACAAAGTGGGGCTAAATTCATATATCCTACTAATATTATAAATGCGAAAGTTTGTAAGGATGGATGGATGTTTGGATGGATGTTTGTTACTCTCTCACGCAAAAGCTACTGAACGGATTTGGATGAAACTTTACAGTAATATAGCTTATACATCAGAATAACACATAGGCTACTATTTGTCGCGATAACGGACATATACGCGGGCGGAGCCGCGGGCAACAACTAGTGGTGAAATATAAGCGTTAAGGGGCACAAGCCACTGCCTAACTCTTCTGCGAATTAGGCATGAATACATGTAATATAATTATTGCACATATATTTTACGACTGTGTATTACATAGTTAGAAGAAGTATATTCATATTTACTAATTAAAATATGTGTATCACTACAAAACATCTACTTTAGGTACATTTATAAACTTATTGTGTGTGTAATACAAGTGTAAAAAAACATATTACAATACAATAGTTCCAATTTTTTGTATGTTCTGTACAACAACGTAGGCATGTTATTTTATTTTTTTATTTATTTATTAATTCCTTCTTTATATGAGTAATTTTAATTGACGAACGACAATTTGATGTAAAATTGTTTTCTAGCCCTAATTTTACTAGCTTTACTAGCTTTTGCACCCGGCTTCGCTCACGCAGACATTTATCCACTGATTTACTCCCTTAGGGGTGGAATTTCAAAAAAACCTTTCTTAGTGCTCACTTACATTATATAAAGAGCCTACATGCAAAATTTCAGTATTCTAGGTTCACCGGTTTGGGCTGTGCGTTAATTGATCTCTGGGTATGTCAGTCAGACAGTCACCTTCCTCTTTTAAATATATATATAGATTTATTACAAAATTTTGACGCTATACGTCAAAAACATAGACTGGAAATTAATCTAATGATTTCATTTTTTCTAAAACTTTGTGATTCACACGAACGGTACGATATTAAGCGAGTGCTGAATTCTTATTTCAGTACTGAGCCAGGGTATTATATTAATCGCCAGCACATGTATAGGTTTGTGGGGGAAACCAATGATCTTAACGTATGATAACTACCTCCATTTTCAGTTTAATTAATGTTTTTTATCTATTTGATATCTTGAAATGAACATAAAATATCGACAACGATGCAGAAGTCTCTCAATAGGCCGCACAAATTTATAGATTTTTTTTCACCTCTATAGCTATAATAGAACGTCAAGTGATGAATAATCCTTCTATAATATTATGTTTCAGATAGTTGTATGTATTTTTTTGTTAAAACCCATTATCAAATTAAACTCAAAACTGACATGAAAGTTTACAATTTATATTATAAACAAAAACCTAAAAAAAATTTAAATTATGTGGGGGACAAATACTCTAAAAATCATGGCTTAATTTGGACGAGGTAAATAAATACTTAATATCATAAAACTGTTACTTTTACATGAAGTCTGAATTTCTGTACAAATAGATATCCATACTTTTTATTGGCTCCAATAAAACAAATAGATCAAAATCTGTCTCCCGCAACAAAAAGTAAGTATTCCATAAAACAGTGTTCACGTTTTTTCATCGCGATCGCAGCGCCGCGGTGTCGATGACAGAAAACTAAAAGTAAACGACAATTTTGTCACTACAATTTGAGCTTAGGGATATCGAACAATATAAAAATAATATTAATATACCTAAAATAATTATCTTTTAAACAAATATTCGCAAAAATCGCTCATGTTTGCACAATTGTTCTGTACAAACTGCGCCGCTCATAAAAGCGCTTCTAAAATAATTCCTGGCGACAATAAAACTGATAATCGTACTAATCCTTATTTACACTGAAGGTGGGTGATGTGTGTGTTCTGATAAGGTAGCAGGTAGACCGAATCTGCAATTTCTATTGGTGTTTTTTGCGTTCATATCGCGTGGTCAAACTTGCCCTGACGATTTTTTGATGTTCAAGTGGAGGGTTATTTTATCAAGAACATTATGATATTTATTCACCTGAAATGAGTTCGTATAAAATCAATAAAATGAATTGTAGTTTAAGTCGATTGGTGAGCGCGCTAACGGTTGTTTGAATTTCGCGCGCTGCGTTGATCTGTTCAATATTGCGCGCCTAAAGTGACTACTAGCGCCTCGTAGCGGCACATTATGAAATGTAAATTACTTGTGACAGATTATAAAAATGCATTTACTAGTGTTTTTCCTCTGTTTTTCTGGCACAGTACTAGCTAAAAACTAAAGATTATTTTCTAAATACAATTTTGAGATGTTTTCATTTAGTAATAAACTTAATATATTTTTCACAGAGAAATATATTCAATCTACAATAAAAGAAGATACATTAAGTATATCACCGTTCTTGTACCCTTAAGTTTTTCAAATCTAGGCAATGAAATTTTCTGCAATTTTCACAAACAGAGTGATTCAAGAAGAAGTTTTATCTGTAAGTAAATATATTACACTAGTTGTTGCCCGCGGCTCCGCACGCGTATACGTCGATTATCACGGCAAATAGTAGCCTATGTGTTATTCTGATGTATAAGTTATATTACTGTCATGTTTCATCCAAATCCGTTTAGTACTTTTTGGGTGAAAGAGTTAAAAAGTTTGGAAGTATGGATGGATGGATGTTTGATCCATCCATCCATACTTCCAAACTTTCGCGTTTATAATTTATGTAAGAGGATAGATATAGATGTATATTTGGTGCACGTTATACTACATTAGTGTCTACATTGGGCCAGTACGAATTCGGAATGGTTTTACTCGCACATACCTTAAATGTTAAAAAAGTATTGCCAAAGATCGCCAGATTGATAATTACGTTGGAAATAAAATTATTTTTGATTTAGTTTATCTTAAACTGTCTATCTATAGCGATGTCGTACCGTATCTGGTCTAGAACTCAAGAAACAATAATATATCATATATTATATCGGAACCCTATAATGACGATTAGCAATTTTGTAAATATTTTCGCATACCATTTAATCGTTAATCATTAATCATTTATTGTTTTATAACTGACCTGTTGTTATTTGATATTATATTGTAATTTTTTCTTCTTATTTTTTTAAATGACATGACATTTATTATACATTCATATTAATATTTCAACAATTATTACTGTATTGTTTGTTAAATCTCAATTTCAAAGTATGTTTTCATTAGCTGTTCTTTTTCTTCTTTTTTTTATTATTACTTATTGTATTCCATCTTCGAGCTGATGAATTGTCAATGCTATGTACGCCATTATTGTCACATGCATCAGGCCATGAACTAAATAGTTTAAGTAATTTTCGATGTTAAATGTTTGTGATGTGGCTGTACTTATTTTAAATAAATAAATAAAAAAAATAAACATACCATTTTTTTTATTGTAACATGCTAGGCGACCACACAAATGTTGCCTCGGCTGAACTTAAGATTTTATTTTTCACTTAATTATAATTAATTTCTAGAACTCTTATTTTGAGGTTTCTAAATTTTCTGCGTACTAATTCAAACAGACAAAGAAATTGAAAGAATTACGCCATTATTTTTTCAGCATTTTAGAAGCAGTTTAGTATGTACCGTAACGCAGTATTATATATAATCTGGTAATGAGATATGTTATAGTCTATATTGGAACATAAGCAACTTTTCATCATGATCATCAATAGCCTTTATCCACTTCTGGATAAAGGCCACTACTTAGAGAGGAGGCATAACCTATTGGGTATACCACGCTGGCCAGATGGGTTGATTTAGGGTTATTTTTCTTTTTTCTATTATTTATTTTCTTTATTTTTATTTTTCTTCTTTTCCTTTTTTCGTTTGTGACGGCCCGAGGGGTTTATTTTTTTCTTTTTGCAGTGATATTGTGAAGTGCTCCCTTAGTCGCCTCTTACGACGCTCATGAGATAAATAGGGGTGGTAAGAATCTATATTTTTATTTTTTAATTACAACACTGTATGGATAACGTTCCTTTTGTCTTGATAAAATTAATTGTCAGACTCAGTATTTATTAAAAAACATTTCGCATAATCTATACAATCTATACTCTATACAAATAATAAAATTGGAGTGTCTGTTTGTAATATACACGATACATATAACAAAAATGTAGTTTTTTTTGTCTGTCTGTCGGCTGGACGGATTTTGACGGGACTGGCAGGTAGCTGGTGATTCAGGGAGTAACTTAGGCTACTTTTTTTTAGACTAACTTTGTCCCGCGGCGTTACCGGTACAACAATAACCGCGGGTAACACCGCGGGGTTCAGCTAGTTTATCAGCAGTAGACTGCAACAGGCTGATGATGATGATGACATAAAAAACAATACCTGGACGACTGAGCTTTGTACGGTTTCCTTTTTTGTTAAATTTTCTTAAGGGCCTACCTCCCTTTAGATGCGTAAAAAAGGTTGCATTCCAAAGACTACACCTCATTAACGGCTGCATCAAAAGATTGGAAAAAAATGTATGTTTACTGTCAATTCATGTTCAAGAATGTGGCTAAAAAATTTTTAAAGTACGATAAATAGTATTGTCATAAAAAAATATATAACAACACGCTATTTTGTTCGCTTATTTGCTTACTGCTTTTAAACGGCTTTGAAGCTAAAAAATATTTTTATATAGAAAAATTTGTGGTTAAATTTGCTATAAATTCGCCATTACTTATATTTAAATCAATCAATATTTTGTAAAGGAAATGTTAAATATTGAGATTTCCAAAGTTAAAAGTGTAGCGGGTCTCTGTGCGGGCGCAGGCGGCAGTCGTGCGTTGGCATTCAGAGGGGAAGGCTGTGTCGTTCGCTGCTCCGCTCGCGCTATCGACTAACTATGCGTATACATTTGCTTTTTGCAAGTGTTTACGTACTTTCTGGGTTAGTGTGCATTAGAGACTAACTCGCTGTAATGGACTGAAAGTAATCGTGCGCTTGAACGCTTTATTGATGTTTTGTGGACTATTGTTTTTATGAATTTATAATTTTTTTTTTTTGCTTGCATTGTACATTGTGCTTATTTCAAAATAGATGTTTATCGCCTCGTTCGCTCGCTCGCTAGTAAAGCTCAATGCAAACCTCTAAAGTCATCTATTTTTAAGTTTTTGTGTCTGTCTGTCTATTTGTTCTGGAACGGCTGGACCGATTTTGATGCGACTTTCACTAGCAGATAGCTGATGATATAAGGAGTAACTTAGGCTACTTTTTTTAGACTAGCTTCGACGCCGCAGCGTTGCACGCGGCTACAACTACAAACGCGGGTAACACCGCGGGGTTCAGCCAGTAATAAATATTTCGGACAATACTTTTGACTGACAATAGTTTTAAGCTATTTTTGTAAATAAATACATATTAAACACTAGCCGAACCCCGCGGTGTTACCCGCGGTTATTGTTGAACCGCGAGTAACGCCGCGGGACAAAGTTAGTCTAAAAAAAGTAGCCTAAGTTACTCCCCGGATCATCAGCTACCTGCCAGTGAAAGTCCCGTCAAAATCCGTCCAACCGTTCCAGAGGTTACCCAGAACAAACAGACAGACAGACAGACAAAAAATTTACTAACTACATTTTTCGTATATGTACCGTGTACACATACATATGCATTTAGTAAAAAGCGGTTATTTTAATATTACAAACAGACACTCCAATTTTATTTATTTGTATAGATAAAGAACACCCAAACTCCGAAACAAATATTTACATATCATACAAACATTTGGTTCAACAGGGGAATCGAACCCGAGTCCGAGAGACGTACAGCAGTCGCGTAAGGTACCACTGCGCCAATGTAGAACATGTAAAATATTATCTATACAAATAAATAAAATTGGAGTGTCTGTTTGTAAAATTAAAATAACCGTTTTTTACTAAATGCATATGTATGTTTACACGGTACATATACCAAAAACGTATTTTATTTTATTTTTTTGTCTGTCTGTCTGTTTGTCTGTTTGTTTGTTCCGGGTAATCTCTGGAACGGCTGGACGGATTTTGACGGGACCTTAACTGGCAGGTAGCTGATGATCCAGGGAGTAACTTAGGCTACTTTTTTAGACTAACTTTGTCCCGCGGCGTTACTCGCGGTACGAAAACCGCGGGTAACACCGCGGGGTTCAGCTAGTTAAAAATAAAATCATGATAGTTATCTGTAGGAGTCGATTTTATTTCAATTTGTGGTCATTGGTGACTAGGGAACCCTATTCTATGGATGACCTGACACGCACTTTCTGTTTTTTTTAAATTAAAAATTTACTTTTAGATTCAGTAATATGAATTTTTTTATTAAAAAAGTATATAAGCTGAATAAATAGTTTATCAGATTTTTTACTCTCTTCTATACAAATAAATGAAATTGAAGTGTCTGTTTTTAATATTAAAATAACCGATTTTACTAAATGCATATGTATGTATACACGGTACATATACCAAAAATATAGTTAAAAAAATTTGTCTGTCTGTCTGTCTGCTTGTTTGGGTAATCTCTGGAACGGCTGGACGGATTTTGACAGGACTTTCACTGGCAGGTAGCTGATGATCCAGGGAGTTACCGCGGGTAACACTACGGGGTTCAGATAGTATCAAATATAGTTTGATCGGTAATTTGATTAAACTATTTATTTAAATGCTGAGCCTGAAACTTCTAGTCCGATCTCACATGACCGCTTTTTTTTGTACTTAGTACCTACCGATGATAAAATGTTTTAATTATAAATCTTACTAAAACTTTTAAAAATATTTTGTTTTTTATGTTAACATTATAACCATTTTTAATCATTATGTTTTGAAGTTTAGGCAAAAACGCCGGCCAAACGCGCATGTCTGTCCCGCTCCCTAATCTTTGATCATCGTTTTGAAGTAGCGCGTGCGGTACGGAGATATGAATGTGTGCGGTGCAGATGTGATAGTATGCGTTTAGCTTCGCCCAGACGCTCAAGGTTATTGAGGCTACTATACGCCTTAAAATGAATCCTAGCTAGATCGAATTAATGCCCGCGAAACCCTTTGAATATTAAATTTCATGAAAATCTTTGGAGCTGTTTCCCAGGTTCATCTGTAGAAATAAATAAAATTTAAGTGTTTGTCTGTCTGTAATATTAAGATAACCGCTTTTAAATACATGTACCAACATTTTTTTATTTTTTTTGTCTGTCTGTCTGTTTGTTTCGGGTAATCTCTGGAACGGCTGGACCGGTTTTGACGGAAGTTATACTGGCAGGTAGCTGATGATCCAGGGAGTAACTTAGGCAACTTTTTTTCTGACTAACTTTGTCCCGCGGTGTTACCCGCGGTACAACATACCGCGGGGTAACACCGCGGGGTTCAGCTAGTCTTTACAAATAAATAAAATTAGAGTGTATTTTTGTAATTTTAAAATAACCGCTTTTTAATAAATCCATTTGTATGTAAACACAACCAAAATATCATTTTTTTTCAATTTTTGTCTGTCTGTCTGTCTGTCGGTCTGTCTGTTTGTTCCGGGTAATCTTGGCGGGACTTTCACAGGATCTATGGAGTAATTTAGGCTACCTTTTTTTAGACTAACTTTGTCCCGCGGCGTTACCCGCGTAAGTTAGTCACAAATAGTTAGTGCAACAATAACCGAGGGTTCAGCAGTTTAAAGGTATTAGATTAGATTAAAATGTTTTTATAATACCTAACCGGCATCGTACTATGATGTATGGGGTTGTATGTAATTGTATGTTAATTTGTGGACGACGTAGATTATTTATAATAATGTACCTGTATATACACATACACCATTATATATAATATATGATATGTTCGATTCCCGGGTCGGACCAAATGTTTGTATGATCTACAAATATTTGTTTCGGAGTTTGGGTGTGTTCTATCTATAATATGTATGTATTTACAAAAAAAAAAAAGTATATATGTATTTGTATCAGTTGTCTAGTACCCCATAACACAAGCTCTGCTTATCTTGGGACTAGATGGCGTTGCGTGTTTAGATGTCCGAAATATTTATTATTATTTATTATTATATAAAATATACTAGCTGAACCGCACGGCGTTCCTCAAGAATTAAAATATCTCTATGCTAAATTTCATTGAAATTGTTACTGAAATAGTGATCTGAAACAGACACACAAAGTTAGTGACCGAAATTCGACCATAATTCATTAATTATTGTTTTAGCTTCTGCACTCCACCTTATAAAATTTTACTGAGCCCAATTTCATACGCCTTCTGTGTAAAGATTTGCTTCTCGTATTAATACTTATATAGCTAGACTAGCCGACCCACGCAACCTCGTTTGCGTCTCCTATTGCCCGTAGCGTGATAATTTTCCCCCGTTTTCGAAACGTTTTTCATTGCTGCTCCGCTCCTATTGGTCCGAGCGTGATGATATATAGCCTATAGCCTTCCTCGATAAATTTGCTATCCAACACTGAAAGAATTTTTCAAATCGGACCATCGGTTCCTGAGATTAGCGTGTTCATACAAACAAACAAACTCTTCAGCTTTATATATTAGTATAGATTAAGTATGGAAGCATGGATTCAAGTAGGTAGTTAGATAAATGTTTTAAGATTAATCTGTAACTTTAAAACTGGACGCTTCCAAAATATTAATGAAAGTCTTCAATCGACATACTTTTTATCTTTTGATGATAAGTGACTAATGCTGATTTACTGTCATAAGCGAATTGCCTGTTGAGTTGAGTGAGCGAAATAGTACTTGGCGTCTTCGTACACCCCGTCACACCGTTACCTTGCCCAGTACCTAGATTGTACCAAGAAAGTAGAATGCACGAAGTCAGAGCGATTGGAGAAGTAGGTTATTTGAAGATCTAAGGTTTCTGACATGGTTTGAATCTAAATATTGTAATTGACTAGTGTAGAAAGAAGAACTTGGGGTAAACTATATCCTGTCATGTTTTACTGTGGCACGTTGTGGTTACAAAACATAGACAAAACGCATCTTAGAAGCATCATGTACCTACTGCTGCAAAAGTTTTTGAATTGTTGAAGTATACAAATCAATAATTTTATATATGGTAGTAAAATATAATAAGAACAGGTTTTTTTTTTCTTAAGAAAGAAGCCATGGTGAATTTCTTTTAATTATTATTTAGGGGAGATTGTGTAATAATGGATACAGTGGATAATTCACTATAACTTGTTATGTGTTATGCTTACGCACACAATCAAACGTGCTTTTGCCGCCTAGTCCGTCCCCATCTGCGATGCACTAGTCGACCTAGTCGTCCACACGATGACAAAACGGGAAGTCGCGCTGTCACACATCGCGCAGTATTCATTTTTATTTTTCATTTTAGTTACTACTAGCTGAACCCCGCGGTGTTACCCGCGGCTATTGTTATACCGCGAGTAACGCCGCGGGACAAAGTTAGTCTTAAAAAAGTAGCCTAAGTTACTCCCCGGATCATCAGCTACCTGCCAGTGAAAGTCCCGTCAAAATCCGTCCAGCCGTTCCAGAGATTACCCGGAACAAACAGACAGACAGACAGACAGACAGACAGACAGACGGACAGACAGACAGACAAAAATTTTTTTAACTGCACTTTTGGTATATGTACCGTGTATACATACATATGCATTAAGTAAAATGTGGTTATTTTAATATTACAAACAGACACTCCAATTTTATTTATTTGTACTAGCTGAACCCCGCAGTGTTACCCGCGGTTATTGTTGTACCGCGAGTAACGCCGCGGGACAAAGTTAGTCTTAAAAAAGTAGCCTAAGTTACTCCCCGGATCATCAGCTACCTGCCAGTGAAAGTCCCGTCAAAATCGGTCCAGCCGTTCCAGAGATTACCCGGAACAAACAGACAGACAGACAGACAGACCGACAGACAGACAGACAGACAGACAAAAAAAAATTTAACTACAGTTTTGGCATATGTACCGTGTAAACATACATATCCATTTAGTAAAAAGCGGTTATTTTAATATTACAAACAGACACTCCAATTTTATTTATTTGTATAGATGTATAGATATCACCTTCTTTGGTGTGCCTATACTATGATGAATCGTAATGAAGTATATTCAAATTAGTCTCATAAAACGGGCAGCATATCTTGGTAACAGGACAGAAAATATTTAAATTCAAATCGGCGTATAAATGGCAAAGTTCTTGCGTACAAAGTTGCACTGCAAAAATTATTCCACACTCCACAAGTTGCAGGTTCTCAGGTCTTACCAGAGGTTTTACATAGCGTTGAGTGCGTGTCTTATGAAATTCAATCGAGTCAGGGGCTTACTCCATTTGCTGGCGAATTGTGTCTGCTCTCAGAACTTCGGAATAAATTTTAATTTGGTTCAAAGAGATAATTGCCATGAATGGGTGAAATAAATTTGTCTAGTACCCATAGTACAAGCTCTGCTTTATTTGGAATTAAATAGCGTGGTGTGTCAGATTCGAAATATTTTTATTTTGTGTTATTAATATTTTATTTTAATATTTTATGGTACATTTCATAACTCTTAATATTATTTTGTGATCATTTATATGTCTTTATTATGTTTCGATTCCCAGCCAAGACAAATTTGTGTGTGTAAAAAATATTATAAATAAACGATTTAATGTTTTGTTTTTTATTAATAAAGTTCGTAATTATAATATATATATGTAAACGATTGAAATTATACTAATACAAATAACATAACTCTTACATTTCAAAAACACCAATAATTATTAATAAATATTCCAGACAACATCGGATTGTTTCATTAGTATTACTTAATACAATGTAGCAATCCCATCATAGTCAGCACTCGTACAATTATTGAGCCGACCCTAACAAAAACTGCTGTACCAATTTATGCTTAAAACACAGGGCAGGATTCAAAATTTATGAAGAAAAATATATTTGTCTTTAGATAAAAAGTTGACTTTCTTTAAAGACAGTTAGTGAAATATCTCAAAGTAATGTGGTTCATTTTTGGTCTTTCAAAGTTTTATGCTTCAAGTGTGTAACTTTCTATTTAAATATATAACCGATATATAAACTCATATATAATAAAATATAACCTCTGGCAATAAATATCACCACGAATGGACATATTAAGTATGTCCATTTTTGGTTGAATAAATAAAAATTGTTAACTTGTTTCTTTTTTACTATTCACGCTTATTATCTAATTTCATGGCAATGAATTATCATAAAAAGATCAAATACCTTGTGAGTAACCAGAGAAATAAGTATCAATAAATAAGTTCCCGTATTTTAATTGGCATGAGTAATTAGAATTATTTAGCCCGAGTGTATCTAACGCTTCCAAGAGTCATATGGTGAAAACCAACTGGTAAAATTCATCTAGACATCAGCCAATTAAAATATTATTAATATTTGTAGTAGTTTTTTGTATACAGTGAATGTTAGTCGAAGTCGCTATTGCGAATTTATCAAAGGGTCTAATTAGGTTTCATTTAACTTTCTTAAGTATAATTTCGCCTCTTCAGTCTTAAGCCGAATAATTCTGAGTTTGAAACAATCTCGACATTTGTATTTGTATAATATACAGGGTGTAACCAGACGTCTACCGAAAACGAAAGAGGTAGCTTCAGCACCCCAAAACCTATTAAAAAAAACAAACAGTTGCCCTTAAAAAAATTGTAGCCGGAAAAAACAATGTGTCAAGAATTTTATTCATTTCAGAAGCCAGCAATGTATTGCGCGCACTGCATAGCTACGTGAATGCCTATTTATAACTATTTAATTTAACTACCTACGAGTCGGTAAAGTTGCTAATGCCTACTAACGAAAATAGGTAGTGACTTTATACTCTACTTACTGTAAGGTCTTTTTTTTTCTTTTCTTAAAATCTTATGCACCGTTTTATGAAATATTGCGGTTCCATGACCTCTAATTACCTTCGCCGCAGTTCGTGTTCCTACCCGAGGATTTCTCTCAACAAGAGCCAAGACCTGTTCTTCCACTCGAAGATCAACTTCTCTGCCTCCTCCATGCCTTTGGGGTGTAATCCTCTCATTATTCAAAACTCTCTGGTAGGCAGCCGTGATGACTCTAGCATCAGAACGCGTCACCGTTCGGGTACCTATCACGGTAAATACGCAAGGCCCGTGATGTATTTCCACGAGCTTCACCATAGCACATAATCATTTGTCCAAATTCCCTCGCACTAAACATTATAAATAATCACTATCACTGTTAAAATAAAAGAACCTATTCTAAAAATAACTTAACACTAAAATTAGGTAAAAAGAGAATAAAAAACGAAAAAAAAGTACTTAATTAACTTACTACACCTACTAAAAAAGGAAAATTAGAACACAAATTAACTTTCGCGCAAGGCAAGTACCGAATTGCAAATTATAATGCACCACGCAAGCGTTCGGCCAGTACGAAAATTGAAGACCAACTAGCCGTCGCTCGTCAGTAACCAATAAATGTATAATTAGAGACACGAAAAAAGTATCGATACTTTTTGGTATCCAGTACTTTACATTTTGGACTGATATCGTATCGATTAAATAATTTTTAAAACTTGCGACTTTAAGGCAATTACAACCCGTTAACAAAGAAAGAGATCGGCATTAGACCTCGGTAAGAAAAGTACTAGATACTTTTACTCAATGAGTACTTTTGGACAGGTACGCATCGATTAAGAAATTAAGTTCTAAATGGGTAATCTTCAAAACTTGCGATCTTACGGCAATTCCTACCCGTAAACTAAAAAAGAAGGTCTCCATTAGGCCTCTATAAGAAAAGTACTCGTACACTTTTACTCACTGTATGTATGTAACGGAATCTTTTAACTTCGTTTTCACCTACTTCTAGGAGTATGATTAACTTGAAATATTACACAGAGCCAAAGTCCGATGACAATACAATAATGTGAAAAAAAACAAATAGTCTTTTTTCTAAAAAAATTGTTTTAAAAAAGTAAACAAACACGCTTTGGTAAACATACCAAACTAAAAAGTAGAAAAGAAATAATAGTTTAAAAACTAATAAACACGCTTTAAAAGCAATCTAACTATAAAGTAGAAATTAATTTAAGGTCGCCGCACGCTTTTTACATTAATTCATGAGTACAGTATCGATACTTTCTATTCGGTACCGTGTCCCTATTTTTAATATGTACTAGAAAAATTAATGTTCGCTGACACGCGCCGCCAAAAGGAGTTTCGGTCGCGTTGTAGGTAAATATCTACGACGCGACATCGGTACGCTTTTGTCGGCTAAAATCAAAGGCAACTAGTGCGCGCACCAAACGCGCCGCTATCGCGCGAATCCTCTGACTTTAGGTAATTAATAAAATGACGGAAGTTTCAAAGTTCTAGGGCTAGATGCACACGTAGGGTTTCCTGGTTAAATTTCGCGTTTTTTATTAGAAATTTTATACGACCAGCACGAAATCAATGTTAGTTTTTTTCCGTTCGGCCAAAAATAAAAACATGTGTGCATAGTTGAAATTTTGTATTTTTTTATGGAATAGGGAGCAATCGAACTGACGTATCGCCTGATGGTAAGCGATTACCACCGTTCATGGACACCCGCAATACTATAGGCGTCACAAGTGGGTTGCCGGCCTTTGGGGGATGGGGGAAGGTTTTGGGGTATGGCCCTCCGGTATCCTCAATCACTTGATTAAACACACCGGTTTTCTGTGAGGCCGTGGTATCGCTCCGGTTGAGCCGGCCCATTCATGCAGAAGCGTGGCTCTCCCACGGTATGTAAGAAGAGCATTCAGATTGCCGAATGGGGATTGCTAACCAGGAAACCGTAGGTGTGCACTGGACCTAAAGATTACCCAATTCGTCGATCGGAGGGCGGTGCGGCCCACACTTCTAGGCCTAAGACTGCAGCCGCACGGTGCTATGGGTTCGATTCCCAGGATAAATCTCTCACTTGAATTTTATTGAAAATGATGATGATGAATGATTTCATTATCCCAACGCAAAAAATAACACAAGTGTCCAGGATACCTATTCATTATTATTTAGCGTTGGTTGATAACATAATCCATCAGAAAGCCAGATTAGTGAGTGATTTCGTTTAAAGTTTTCCAGCATTTTCAAGTAAGTGAGTAGGTACCTACTTTATTACCTAAGAATTTAATAACGTAGGAAAATAAAGTTTTGTACCTACCTAATACAAATTTATCTACATAGACAATAAATTGTTTATGCATATGCACGCTTCATAAAGTTAGGGTCTTACATTAACTTGTAATAGGTATCTACCTACTTTAATATTTTGCATTTTGTTTAGAACATAGGTTTCTTAGAAGTTCTGTTTGTAAAATAAAGGCAGAAGGCAGGCTGTACTGTCTAGGTACTAGGTTACTATCAGTTAGAGCAACTGAGGCGAGCGGGGTGGGATGCGCCAGCGCGCTCGCCGCCGCCGCGGTCATTGAACCGCGCGCTGGCTCGTTGTGTAATGACCCCCGGCCATCTGTTTTTATTTTAAAATACATTGAAGTTTATTTGCTTTTATTTGTTTTATGGTTCTCTAAATGAGATAATTAGGTAGTTTGGGTCCTATTATGTTGTACTATGTGTATGTAACCAGAAATAAACAAAAAAGAACTTAGATAAGTTAACATATTTTTTGCGTTTTTTTTTCGCTAAACCTATTCAGTATCATGGTCTGAATGCAACCCCAAAGTTTTCGGGAGCAGTCTTTTTACACCCTGTATATTATGTTGAAGTAAATGTTATGTATGTCAAAACAACGTGAGATTTTTTTATAATATAAATTGATTTCTTGTTTTAACCATTTTAAATTGACACATACCCCCCTTTACAGGGTTATACATACTCACATTGACACATACCCCCCTATACAGGGTCACACAACATATATTGACAACTTTCCCCGTCATACACTAAGCACATTACACACACTCTCTCCCATATACATATTCACAATGTTCCAAACACCACCTACATCTGTCACGACTACCGGTGCCTCTACCTCGCCTTCAATTGTGCTGGACGCTGCGAAGACCTTTATCAGAAGACCAGGAACGAAAAGAAGGTCACTGGAAAACATGGACACCTACAAAAAACAGCAAACCACCTACGCTGAGCAATCCAGTGACCACCTACTCCAGGAGGTGATGAGGACCTTCGAGAACATACCCACGAAGGTCCAACAGTACCCGCAAATGCGGAAGGATATAAAGACATTCCTGGAGATGGAGTCTGATAAAGGTCTGCGCATACTCTTTGAACTGAGTAAGCGCGTGAAGAGCTTAGAGGTGGAGGCGTCTGGGGCTGCTGGTGCGGCCACAGTCGTAGCGTCCCCTAAAACATCTGAAAGTAACGAGTCAGTAATCAGAAAAATCGCAGACCTGAAGGACTCGGTGGAGGGTTGGTTCTGCGAGTCGCACCACACATTAAGACGTCTGATCCAGGGGGTAGACAAAAAACTAGATGGCCAGAGTCCCGACATCGTGAGCAAGATCTCCGAGAAAATAGAGGAGACTCAGGTCGAAATAGACCAATCGACCGAGGCGATGATAGTGCGTGCGCAGTCCCAGCTCGAAGACCTGGTTGGGACTGTCGCCAGGGACATAGTGACCGACACCAAAACGCACATCATCGAGGCCATGAAGGAACGAACGCCCGAGAGCACCCCCATGACCTACGCCAGCGCCGCAGCAGCCAGGCCCGGGCGCCGGCCGGCGCTTCACTCGCTGGCGGTGACCTCATCGGATAGTCAGGAGACTGCCGATGAGGTGCTCGCCAAGGTGAAGAAGGCGGTTGACGCCAGGGCTACTGGCCTTAAGGTCTGCAAGGCAAGGAAGGCCAAGGGCAGCACCGTCATCCTGGGCTGCGACACGGAAGTGGAGCGGGACAGGGTGAGGGTGCAGCTGGAGGGCCATCGAGGTGGGCTTGTGGTAGTGCCCATGAAAAACAAGGACCCACTCGTCGTCCTCAAAGACGTCTTTTTAGACGGTGAGGACGACGAGATGGTGAGGGCTCTTTACACCCAGAACCCCGAAGTTTTCATGGGCCTACCACAAGAGGAGAAGGACCTGAAGGTCAAATATAAGAAAAGGACGAGGAACCCGAAGACCTCCCATGTGGTCCTACAGGTGAAGCCAAGGGTGTGGCAGAGGATGACGGAGACTGGAACCCTCTATCTGGACCTGCAAAGGGTCAGAGTGGAGGACCAGTCTCCGCTCATCCAATGCACGAAGTGCTTGGCATTCGGCCACGGCCGCAAGTTCTGCACCGAGAGTGTGGACAGATGCAGCCACTGTGGAGGCTCGCATCTGCGCGAGAAATGCGCAGACTACACCGCGCGAAAAGAACCGCAGTGCTGCAACTGCTCGCACTCTGGGCTGCAGGACACAGGCCATAACGCCTTCAGTACCGAATGCCCGACCCGCCTGAAATGGGACTACCTGGCGAGATCCAACACCGCGTATTTATGACTCACTCACTCACTCATGTCACACACGATACAGAACACAACACGCACACACACACTGATTTGGAATATATATAGTGATAATATATAGACAAATCAAAACATGCATACCAACATTAAACACATACACAAAAACAAACAAAACAGAATAATAAATAATTCACAAAGGAGGCGGCAATAAATTTATATATTTGTACATATATATTATTTTATTGTAAAAGAATGACAAAAAAATAGACAAGTGTGAATTATAGAAAGCAACAAGCACATAAACACTGACATGTACACATACAAAGACACAAAGTCATAAATATCGCAATCTCACAGGCTAGTAAGCAATGGCCATATGGGATGTCTTGGGGAAGCTGAAGTAGAATAAATTCATAAATGAGCAAGAGAAAATGTAAAACACACCAAACATAGACAAATATAATATTAGAAAAGAAATAAATAAAAAAGTAAGAAAATATAAGTGTAAACAAAACAGAACTGTAGATAACATAAAATAAACAAGTCCTATAGAAATAAAGAGAGAAAATAGTGTACTGAACATAAATAACAATAGCATTAAATGAGAAGTAAATAATTTAAAGTAAGAAATATATCAAAATAAATATAAATAAACTGTATAATATAAAATAAAGTATAATAAAATAAACAATATAATAAACGACAAGAATTAGACAAAATAGAACATTTAATACTCAAATAGTGAATAAACAATAAAATTAGTTCATTAAGCGGGAATTTTACCCGATACAAACAACAAAACACAAACGACAAAATTAAGACCAAGAATACTAAGGTCCTGTCGTATTCTTGGACGGGGAAAAGCTGAGTTATCCCCTAATGGGATAACATTATAAAAAAAAAAAAAAAAAAAAAAAACGACGTGAGAGGAAACAAAAATGATCTTTCGTTTATATTTTTAGCGACTATGATATGAGAGTGTTACACCTATAAACCTTCCTGTTAATTCACACTATCTATTGCTCATTTATTTTTAACCGACTTCAAAGAAAAGAGGAGGTTTCTCAATTCGACCGTATATATTTTTCTTTTGCTTTTTTTTTATGTATGTTCGCGGATAACTTCGTCGTTTATGCACCGATTTTGATGATTCTTTTTTTAATGGAAAGGAGATGTCCCAACGGTAATACCATGATAAGGACATTAATAATCTGACGATGGCATCTAAGAGAAATCGAACGAAGAGAGTCGAACCTTGAAGTCAGTTTTATTTTTGTTGAAATTGTACTTGTAAATTATACTGAAAGGTCATTTCGTCGCTGCAAATTTGCTTAGAGTTACGCTTTCACATATTATTGATCTGAGGTTTTTTTTCCTTTTTTTTTATGGTATTTTTTTTTTCAAACGAGAGTACGTACCACGTAATGGTAAACGATTACCGCCGCCCATGGACACCCCCAACACCGTGCGTCACCGGCCTTTGGGCCATCACGGATAGATCTCGTTCAAACTAATTTTCAGGGGAAGTATGCATGGTAGTTAATGCACATCATATATTATATTTTTTTAGTTTTATCATTCTCTTATTTTAGAAGTTACAGGGGGAGGGGGGGACACATTTTCTACTTTGAGAGTGCCTCTCGTGCAAACTATTAAGTTTAAAAAAAATATATATCAGTAACCTTAATATCCGTTTTTTGCCTTTGGCACACGGAACCGTCAAAAATGAAATATCTAACAGATACAAAACAGGTGCAGGAAAATTTCTGCTCGCATAGTGTGCGGGAACATTTTTGGATGCGAATTTAGCAACCGACTTTACTCACGTTTACTTTAAGGATTTTTGTTCGAACAGAACTATAGTAGTGTAAGCTCTTCTCCGAAATTCTATACTTTGAGGCTGACTTGTTCTTGCTGAATACTTATTTATCACGGCAGTAAGAGCTTGTTTTCTTCGGTGTTTTTGTATCAATTGGATAAATCTGAAAGTATATATGAAAGAGTTTCATGAACATGAGGATAGTGTAAAATTTAATATTCAAGTTTTCAAAAGAGATGAAGTAAATGGAGTGAATGTACATTATACACATATGCTCTTATCTCTATCCTAGACAGATCACTTCACAGTCGCAACTTTAATGAATCGCGAATGAATGAAATATTTAATTGTCTTTGTTGCACAACCTACGTTAGTATATAAAGTTATAGATGCTTGTTCCTGTTTCCAAGTAAATTTAGACATTTTAAACTCAAGTTCAAAATATTATGGAACCAATGTTGGTGAACTATTTAGGTTAGTGCAAAATTTTGCCAGCAATAGAGACTGTTTGTATGTTCACAAGTCCAAACCACCAATATGTCGCTCCAGGCGAATATACCTCACAATGCGAGCCCTATATTTAGAAGTGCAATGTTAAGTTAGGTTTGTTTAGCGGTTAGTTTTACTGAATTTTGTTTGTTGGTGTCGTGTAGTAATATTTTTTTTGGTATATTAAATTTAGAAAATACGAGTTATTGTGTTTGAATTGGCTATGTAAGCGTTACTTAGTACATGACTGAGGAAGAAAGATTTACCATGCCAAATGTAAAACACTTGGCATTTTTAATTACTACTAACACTATGGTACTTTGGTACTTGTATATTAAACTGTTTATATTCCCCAGTTATTGAATACGCATTTGTTATTGTGTGAGCACCTTTTCCACCATAATTATTTCTATAAACTATATTTCTATAAACTATGGTTTGGACATATTAGATCTTTGGAAATTTGACTATGAGTGAAAGTGCTATTTGGATTTTATTTGCGAAAATTGGACCTCACAATATAAAAATCTTGCAGTTTTGAGTAATAACAGTGCATGACTGGTTAGCTACTCATGGCGGTGCAGCAATGATTCCAAACTTTTTATTTTGTTTTCTTCGAAAGAAAATTGTAAACACTATTTATTTTTTAAAAGGAGCATCAGTGGAGTTGCTTGCCAGATTCTTCTCCATGAAGGGTAGGCTGCATTTAGAACTGGCGACTAGAATAACTCGATTTCTTAATATTAACCATTCATAAGTGCCTGTAAAAAAGTGCCTATTTGAATAAAATCTTTTGACTTTGACTTTGAGTGTTTTGGACAAATACAAGAAGTGTATATTGAATTGGATGCTTTTATATCTTACTGGCAAAGAACAGTATCCCACTAGGCTTGTCATTTGCAGTATTCAATAATAAAGAAGTTTTAAACTAGTCTACTTTCAAAAATATCTTAAATCATATTAATATTGGTCCAAGTTATATCAGCAACATGTTATTAATATTCAATATCCTATTTTTTTAAGCGAACGGTAAAATTAATCGCAATAGAATAAGGACGCATAAATTAAATAACACTAAACTTCAGTTTCCACTAATCGTATAACTCAAGTTATAAATAAGCCATCACAGCAAAAACACACGCAGTAAATATTAGTATTAGAGATTCTTATCTATTTTATCCAAAACCCAAAATTTTATCTACAAACATACAACATAAACCTTCAAAACTGCAATCAAACAGTTTGAAGTTTGTTAGCAAATATAACAAAATAAGAGCATTTTAATATTGGGGTTTTAACAAAAAATGTATATGAAAATGAAATAATAAATCACATTACACAGTATTGGCCGAGTGGGCATGTGACGGCAGCGGGGGCGTTGCCGCGTAAGAACGTTAATTTATATTCATACTGTACCTATGACTGCGGGATATGAAAATTTCCTCCGTTGGGATTAGTTGTAGACGGGCGGGTAGAAGAAGAGAGTAAGGAAGTCCCTTGGCTGCTTCCGCAGAAGAAAAAATAAGAACATTACTAGACAACCGATGCTAAGTAGTTCTTCTAATGAGTTTTACCAAGTAGGTTGGGTAACTATATCTCTGAGAAAGATATTGTGAAAATAGTTGTGACAAATAGTTTTGCCAACTTAGCCATCTTTGAATTAATTTAAATCGTATCTTCTTTATGCATCGTTGCTTCAAATCCCATTTTATCTGGGTGTAATTCTACTATATTGTATTTATTCATTTTAAAATAATTAAATAAATTATATATCATAGTTATTGCATAAGCTCTTCTAAATTTTGGATCAGAGTGCCGTGTGCGACTTACATGGTCTTTATTATTTATTTTTATTTTTGCTCAATAGATATAGTTACAGATAACAGATCATTCATCACACAATAACAGGTAGCAACATACAATTTCAAATCTGAAGTCCAATTAAAACTATACACATCATTCCCAATCACAGTATTAAGTCTTTGTCTAGGTGTTAACAAATATAAAGAAAAAAGAGAACAAAAATTCAAAAGAACAGTAAGTGGATACTGCACCGAGATACAGCAACTGGACTAATTAGTTATGTCTACAAGGTGTTATTATAATAATTTTACATTAATAGGTTTATGAATTTCAGTTTTACACAAAAAGTGCTTAAATACATTTATACTATCATTAAAAACATCCACTTGTGAACATATATCGTTATAACAATTACACATTATATTATCATCACAACTTCTAACTTGACTTTGGATCTTTTTTTATTGATGTGATAATAGGTGTGTCCCTAATTACTCTTATTATTTTTTAGTTTTTTTTTAGTTAACCAATTATTTTCTAGCGTTTGAGCCGTCCGTTTACTTTGCTCACCCTAACAGGGTTGCTTTAATTGGAACACAGTAATTTATCGTTGGATCTCTGTTATCGGATTACCGACCTATCGGAATTGTATTTGAACGTTAAAATTAATTTAACTATGCACAAACGCTGTACTTTGCGGTTACGGCTGGACTGGAAACACCGCTGACCAAAGCTGATCAAATCCCCTTGTTACGAGCGAGTAAGCAACGTTTAACACTCACTGGACTGCAGTGCATATTGGTAACATTATATGTTTCGACAATATTGGTTGGTTCAGCCAATAATTGGCCAGCACTTTGGTTTGATCTAAACAGCGGCCATTATAAGAATCAAATATTGATTATTATACTATAAATTATAAGAGGCTTGATTATTATATTACCAACACGGAGTTTTTGGTGATATTTAAATTAATAAAAATATTTTTTGCGCAGTTAAAAATATAACTCACTAGCCACGCAAATTCTTCTGCATTCCTCAGTAGAAAAAAACCTTGCACCGTTTAAACTTTCTTTGGACTTCTATACCACCACAAATATCTGTATCTAATATATAAAGCTGAAGAGTTTGTTTGCTTGAACGCTAATCTCATGAACTACTGGTCCGATTTAAAAAAAAAATTATGAAATCAGTTATGGCAGATAATGCCCTACAGAACCTTGTTTATAATATACATACTTTGGCAAAATGGGAACGTATAAATATGTAGTACCTAGGCGACCAAGTTTTGCTCGGATTTACGTGGGTAAATCAACAACCTAGATTTTTAACGTAAAAAATCTCAATAGAGATACAGGAAACAAAGTGAAACATAATAATTCATGACAAATTAAGTCTGAGGCATGAAATTTTTAAGTATGGAAGTCGACTGATATAAGAGTAGAGGATGACCAAAGAAAAAAAGGGAAGGACTGCGTAAAAGAGAATATGGTCAAGAAGGAAGTAAGCACTGAACAGACGAGTGAGTGATAGAGGAGAATGGAGGAAGATGTAACGGGGCTTCTTAGTGATGTGTCTATATAATTGAATATGCATTTAATTACAAACACGTACTAATAGGGTTACTTATCCAACATATATATATATGTTAAATATACAGCACAAACATTATAAAGTTATCAATCTAAGACTGTCCTAGATACATAAGTCGGTTTCCGAGAAAGGGGGTTGCTTCCCTCCATACAGTTATCCCTGTCCGGCACGTTCAGTTGATGTCACACACAGGGCGAGGTTCTTGCCTAATCACTCATACAGTAGGGATGATTGTTTGGGGTGGATTTCCCATACGATAACTTCAAATACAGTGGCAACGCAAATATAGTACTCACAACTTAGGCACACGAATAGATATATTCTTGGCCTCAATGGTAAATCATCAAAAGAAACAAATGATAGCTTTGCTATCCTGCCACTGATTAATGGTCTACCAATAATAAAATGCCTTGGGGATAGTGTAAGGAAATCGTCTGGAGAGGATGACATTGGGCATAATGGACGGCTATTTAGAACGGCCTCCACCTGTGCAAACAAAGTACCTAATTCCTCAAAAGTAAGATTAGCATTACCCATGACACGCTTAATGTGATATTTGGAGGCCTTTACTCCTGCTTCCCAGATTCCCCCGAAATGAGGAGTGTAAGCAGGTATAAAGAAAATCTTATTCCCTCTCCTGATGCAAACTCAGAAAGAGATTCACTATTATTGTTAAGAAATCCACCAATATCTCTAGCCGCTGCAACAAAATTTCGCCCATTGTAGTGTCATTATGAACGCCTCTTTCGTTAGATCACTAACGGGTTCTAAATGAACGCATTTAAAACGCATACAGACAAATATACACAAGTAGCATTATATCAACTTAGCACCCCGTCCTTTTCGATTTAAGATAGAAAATGGTCCGCAATAGTCAAGTAATAGCTGTGGACCAGCATGTAAATTACGTAAGTGTTTACGTTCGAAATAATTTTTTGTAATATGATGAGAAGCATCTAGTAATATGGGATGACATTTTTCATAATTATAATTAGAATTAGCTAGCCTCCCTCCGACCCTTATTAATTTAGATATAGGATCTAGAAAAGGAGACAAACACAACAACTTGGATTTTGATTGTAAATTCGTGTTAGCAATAAGTTTGTTGTATTCATCGGCAAAGGACTGTTTTTGAGAAATACGACAAATAAAATGGAAAGACTCATTTAATTCATTAAATGTTAAAATACCACTTAGTTTATTGTTTTTATTTGATATCTTAGAATTATGTAAAAAGCGTAAAACGTATGCAAATATTCTTTGCAACTTGTTAAAGTTAGAATGTTTCTTAAAATCAAATTTAGATTCGAGTATACTGCTGTAATGAACCTTAATTTCTGGTAAATCTACCTGGGTTTGATTTTGAGGCATAATTGGCCATTGAGATTCATCACTATAAAGATATGATGGACCCTTCCACCAAAGATTGTGATTACAGAGCTTTTCCGCGTTCACACCTCTAGAAATCAAATCTGCGGGATTGGCCCCTGTAGGAACATAACGCCATGAATTTTTATTAGTCAAATCCAAAATTTCTACAATCCTATTTGCTACAAATGTTTTTAGTTTGCTTAGATCACCATTAATATACATAATACAATTTGTGAATCGCACCAGTATATGATTCTATTAAGAGTTAATCTTAAAGAGTCCATAATAGATTTACATAATTTTGCTGATAACAAGGCTGCACAGAGCTCGAGTCGAGGCATAGTAGTTGGTTTTAACGGAGCAACCTTGGATTTCGCACACAACAAGTTCATGGTTATCTCATTGTTATTATTTAGACACCTTATATATGCACAAGCTCCATATGCGAGTTGTGAAGCATCGCTAAACAAGTGCAACTCTATAGAAGTTGGTGAATCACAGAGGACTCTTCGGGGAATATGAAAACCTGCAAGCAAAGATAAGTTGCTAGCAATTTCATACCAACTATGTTTTAGATCATCAGGTACGGATTGATCCCAATCAACTCCCTTAATCCACAATCTCTGAATCAATATTTTTGGTTGTATTATAGACGGGCTTAATAACCCCAAAGGATCAAAAATTTTAAAAGTTTGTGACGTTATGAATCTTTTTGTTATCGTATCACTAAATGGAATTAATTTTACAGGAAAATGGACGTTATCATAATTAGGATCCCAGCCTAGTCCTAGAGTATTAAAAGATTCACTTAAGGTAAGTTGTTCTTTTGTATTTTCTTTTAAATCGTGACATAAATTAGAGAGATTAGTTTTGTACTTTCGTAGGGGAAAGCAAGCTGAATTTAAAACTGTTGAAACTGTATTTTGTATGTATCTTAACTGAGTTTCGCTATCTGCACCTGTTATTAAATCATCCACCAGTAAGTCATTTTGAATAATTAATTTTATGAGTTTATCCTCACACTCTTCTCCCACCTGCCAAAGACATCTTGTGCTAAGGTAGCTGGCACTTGCAGTACCGTAAGTGACAGTACCTAGTTGCAGTGTCTGGATAGGCTGCGACTCTTCTTCTCTCCACAATAACAACTGTAGATTACAATCCTCTGATTGGACAGCCACTTGCCTGTACATTTTTTCTATATCAGCAGTCAAGAGGTATTTATGCTGTCTGGCTCTCACTAAAATGGAAAAAAGAGAGTTCTGCAGATTGGGACCTACCATTAATATGTCGTTTAGAGAATATCCGGATGTAGTGGGAGCCGAGCCATCGAACACGACTCGAATTTTCGTCGACTCACTATTTACTTTAAATACTGCGTGATGACACAAAAAGTATGACGGATTTGGAATAGATATGAATGATTTTGAAAGGTGTCCTAGATTTGAAAATTCGCGGATAAATTCAACATATTGTGCTTTGAGAGTCGGATTTTTTCTGAATCTCCTTTCAAGATTAAATGGACGTTTTTTAGCTTGGTTATAGGAATCGCCTAGATAGTCAGGTGAATCCTTTAGTGGTAGTTTCACACAAAATCTGCCATTACTTAAACGAATTGTATTAAATAAAAAATGTTTTTCACAATCTATTTCGTTGAGACTTTGAATCTTCCTTGGTGGAAGATCCTCTAGCTCCCAGAATTTAGTAAGCATTAGGTGAATATTTTCGTTAGAAACGACTGCATGATTACTATGAATGTTTTGAATTGTATGTTGTGAGCTGATAGGACCACCTACAATCCAGCCTGGTTTTGAATTTTGTAATTTAGGATTATTTGCACCTATAGAGCACTGCTCAGATAGTAAAATATCCCAGAATAAATCTGCTCCAATTAGCATATCAATTGGAGCAGGTTCACTGAATCTTGAATCAGCCAATGTAATGCCCTTAGGAATTTTCAGGCTCTGAATATTTACCGGAAACCTTGGAATGTCTCCTGTAAACTCGTTTAAAATATAGCAAGACAATGTAACTTGGTAAGGACTGTGCACGGATTTGAGGTAAGTAACACAACTTTCTGATATTTTATTACAATAATTATTGCCTATACCAATGACATTTATTGTATCTAACAAATTGCATTTTAAATTTAATTTTTGTTGCAGGGATTTTGTTATGAAAGAGGATTGGCTGCCGCAATCCAAGAGCGCACGAACTCTTTCAGATCTATTATTTAAGGGATTGTACACTTCTATAATAGCTGTAGATAAAATAACATAACTATTGAGTAAATTTTGTTTAGAAAATGCCACCAGAGGCTTGTTATTTTTTATGTTAAGATTTGTTGAAATACTAGGATCGTAAAGAAGAAAATTGTGTTTCTGGTAACAGTGACGACAAGGACCCATGTGGCATTCAGTTACAAGATGCCCTTGTCGCAAACAATTCGCACATAATTTGTACTGAGCTATACATAACATTTTTTATTGAATAGACTTTGATTGAAAGATTTGACAATCATAAATTTTATGATTATCATTACATACCACACATAAAAATCCCTTTCTAATATTATTATGTTGTTGGGACATACTCGTAGATGAAAAGTAGGAAGTGTTATGGAAGCGATGTTGCTTAATAAATGGTTTGTTTCGATTTGATTGTGGTTGATAATTTGACTGCAAAGGACGGGAACTTATTTGCTGTTTCAAACTATTATTAGTGGTTATATTTTTATAGTGACTTAGTGCTTCTAATACGTCAGCGCGATCGAGTAGAAATTTATAGAATTGTTCTAAACTTGGAACATCATCCAAAGTACTACGGTACTCCTCCCACTTAAAAAGAGTACGATTGTCTAATTTAGATGTTAACATATATATTATCAATAAGTCCCAGTGGTCAGTAGGTTGCCCTAAGCTAGTCAACGCTCTTCGATTTTTAGTAACGTGATCAACTAAGCAACGTAGGGACCTATCTGACTCACGCTACAATGAAATAAATAAATAAATAAATAAATAAGCCTTTTATTTGTTCTCAATTTCATGCAGTTTCACAATATTTAATTACATGCAATAATAAGTTATTCGTATTTATATCCACTGACAATAAACAATTTTACAATTAAATTACGTGATTTAAAATAATATTGATTCCATTTGTAATATTGATTTAAAGATAGAATATTTCATTTGTTTAAATAGAACATTTAATCTGTTTATTTTTTTTTTTATTTTTTTTTGTTAACGAGAACCCCTTTGTAGGGTAAAGGCCTCCTCCATTTTTGACCATTGTTTTCTGTCCTTTGCCTTTGATCTCCATTCGTCTCCTGCTATATCTTTGATGTCATCGCTCCATCTTCTTTGTGGTCTACCTCTTTTTCTTTTTCCCTTGGGCCCTTTCCATATGGCTACTACACGTTTTGTCCACCGAACGTCCTCCATTCTAGCTATATGACCTGCCCAATTCCATTTCTGTTTCATAGAGTGTAGTAAGAAATCTACTTGTTTTGTTCTCTTTCTTATTTTAGTGTGGCGAATTTTTTCACTCTTTCGGATCCCTAATATTGATCTTTCCATAGCAGCTTGGCATACTCTAACTCGTTCCTTTGCCTGTTTCGTATATGTCCAGGTTTGTGAACCATATGTTAGACAAGGGAGTATGCTACTGTCCATCACCTTTTTCTTTATTGAAAGCGGCATGTCACCTTTCATTATTTCTCTGTGGGCCCAATATTTTTTCCATGTTATGTTTATTCTTCTATTAATTTCCTCCAGGTTATTGTTCCGGTGAAATGACACTTGTTTACCTAAGTATGTATAGGTATCTACGTATTCTATAATTTCTCTCTCTATCTTTATTGGTAGCTTTGTGGAGTTGGTCATTAGTTTGGTCTTTTGCAGGTTCATTTTTAGTCCAACACGTGCGCTTTCTTTCTGTAGTTGTTGAATCATATTTTCTAATTGTGAGATTGATTCCGAAAATAATACTATGTCATCAGCGAAGCGTAGATGGCTGAGATATTCATGATCTACGAAAATACCAAAGTTCTGCCAATTTAGTTTCTTAAATATTGTCTCTAAGACGGCAATAAAGAGCTTTGGGGATAAAGGATCACCTTGCTTAACACCTCTTTTGATTTTTATTTCTGGACCACTTGTTTCTAGGGTGATTTTGCTTGTACTTCTCTCGTAAATGTTTCTAATTAATTTACAGTAGGTGATATCTATGTTGTTCGCCTTTAAAGCCTCCCATATTGAACTGTGTGAAATAGTGTCGAATGCTTTCAGATAGTCAATAAAGGCTAAGTAAAGAGGTCTTCCGAATTCTTTGTATTTTTCCATTACGCTATCTAAGGTTTGGATATGGTCGACTGTAGAGAATCCTCTGCGAAAACCTGCTTGCTCCACAGGCTGATTGTTGTCGATTTTTGCAGAAATTTGCCTTAAAATACATTGTGAGAAAAGTTTGTAAAGACTCGGTAGTAGACTGATGGGACGGTAATTTCCTATGTCGTTTGGGTCACCTTTTTTATACAATAATATAATGTTTGATTTTGTCCATTGTTCGGGCACTCTCTCTTCTTTGATAATAGAATTGAACAAAAACGTTATTATTGGTGTTAGTAGAGATTGTCCTAGTTTGAGTGCTTCGTTTGGAATGCCATCTGACCCAGGACTCTTGTCTGATTTCAGCCTCTTTATTTCCTGATTTATTTCTACTTCGTTCCATTCGATGTTTGTTTTACATTGAGAGTGAAAAGTTATGATACTATGGTTGCCATTGTCTTTTTCATCGTAGAGGTTTGTGTAGAAGTTTGTTGCTATTTTCAAGATATTTTCTCTATTAGTTGTGGGGGTAGAGTTTTCTAATAAACTTGGTATCCAAGTCTTGTGTGTACAGAGTTCTTTGTATGCGCGCTTGCAACTACCGCTAGTTGTTAAGTGCTTTTCTATAATCTTTGATCTATAATTATTGTAGTCTTTCCTTATACTCTTGTTAGCTTTTTTATAAATACGGCTCAGTTCCATTTTATCCTCATGACTTTTTGGTTTGCTGTTTTGTAGTTTATGGCGTTGTTTAATAAGGCATAAAGTTTCCTCAGTAAGTATTTTATTCATTTTTGGTTTATCTTTTTGTTTTTCTATTTTCATGCTTTTTAATATACATTCTTCGAGCCTATTATATAAAGATTGACCTGTGTGCGAATCGCTTAACTGTATAGACTCCAAATTTCTCTCTAGTTTCTCAAGGTAAAGACTTGCTTCACTTTGGCTCTTTAGGGTGTAGGTAGGGCATTTGTACTTTAGGCGAGTTTTTTTCGTTTGTTTAAAGGATATTTTTGATCTAACCATCCTATGATCTGATGGGAACTTAATGCTATTCAATACATGCACATCCTCAAATTTGTTTGGAAAATTAGTAAGAATATAATCTATTTCATTCTTGATTGCCTGATTTGGTGACTTCCATGTCCATTTTTGGCTACACTTTTTCTTGAAAAAAGTATTCATAATAGATAGGTTGTACTCGTGAGCATATTGTATTAACAGTTGGCCTCTAGGGCTTCTTTTGCCCAACCCATAATTTCCAAGGAGTTTGTTTTCTTCTGTGTCCTTTTGTCCTACTTTTGCATTAAAGTCACCCATGACTATTGTGCTTTTGCTTGAATTTTCATGAGCCCTATGTAGTGTTTCATAGAATGCAATTATTTCTGCCTCTTCAGAATCCTCAGTAGGTGCATATACCTGAATAATGGAGATTGGTGTATTGTTTATGTTTATATCTAAAAGTGCTACTCGATCGGATAAACCTTTGAAGCTTTTGATACAGGCTTTTAAGTGTTTCTTTATAATAAAGCCAACGCCGTATCTACCTTTCTTCTGGCCGTTGTAACATAACACAAAATCTTCATACTCGTCTACCCCGTATCCAAATCTCCTCATTTCTGACAATCCGATAATGTCGTATTTAACATTTTTAAGCGCGTTCATAAGTTCTATAAGTTTAGCCGGACTTGCTAGAGATCTCACGTTGTATGTACTAACGTAAATGTTGTTTTTATCTTGATTATTTTTGCACTTTGCTATCTGCTGTGGAGGGTTGTAGTCAAGAAAAGAACTAATTTCGTTCTTCTCCCCCGCGGTGACCAGCCGTGTTGGGTTTTTGAGTGACGGAGGGGCCTTTTTTGAATGCTAGGAGTTGGTTGTATTCGTTATATCTTTCATGAAGTGTTCGGAATCATTTCTTTGTTTTAGGAATGATGTGATTTTATTCCTTTTCCGAGCTTGTTTTTCGTGGCTTACATAATCTTGCTTTGGGGAAGTGTCTAGATTGCGTTTGTTGGGTTGATGATTTATAAATTGGGTTTCCTTTGGTCTGGAGTCGTTTAGAATTATTATTTCATCATATTTAATTATTGCTTTTTTGCCTTCTGATTTACATTTTATTAATTCCGTTTGTAGTTCCTTTCTTTTCTCTAAAACTTTTGGTGGGTAATCTTCTTTGTAATATATAGTGCTATTTTTCATGTTTTTCTTGTTTTGTAATAATACAATTTTTTTCCCCATAGTTAAGAAGGTGACTCTGACCGGTCTTGTTTGGTCCTTTTTTTTCCTATTCGATTTATTGATTCGATTTCGTTCCGCTCACAAGATACATCAACTCCGTTTATAAAAGTTAAAATTTTATTTTCAAGTTCCTGATATGACTTTTCTCCTTCTTCAATTCCAAAGAATATCAAATTTTTCTTCCTAATAAATCTCTCCATGCGATTTAAAGTGATTTCTTGACTATGTACTTTTTCGTGTAATTGGTTGTAATTTTGTTCTATAGATCTAAGATTTTCACTTATGTTTTTATTTATAGCATTTATGCTGTTTGTTATATTTTTCTCCATTTTCTGTCTTTCTCTTTTTTGTTCTGCTAGATCGGTTTGAATTGATTTCAAAATCTTTGCTATGTCTTCCATAGTGAACGCTATTCGTCAACAGCTGTCGTTAGTTGTCTTTAGATTGAAAAGTTATTGATATACCCTGATTTTGGTTTCGTTCTCTTTCTCATTTATAGATGGCGTTGAATTAACAATTCAAATATGTATCATGATGCAGCGAAACAACGGAGCGTGTAACGAAACACTTATTCTTTCTATCTGTTAAGTTGGTAGCACTGCAGGTGTGTCAAACTTCGGAACACAAATGTGTATTCAGATTAAGTGGGTATTTTTATACTTTTATAACATAATAATAATTTCATCTTTTTCTGACCTGTAACTGCTGTAAATGTATTCCTTTTGGTAATCCAACAACTGGTTTTTGTCTGCCGTCTCGTATTGTCTGCAACAGGTTTAGTGTATTTCAGATGATATCTACCATTTATTTAGTTAGTAAAGATACAATTTCTTTCTGTCATATTAGGAGGTGATGGATAATTTTGATGATTCTTCTTTGTTTCCCTCACTTTTTGTTGAAACCTCGATAACTTCTGTGTAACACTCTGTTAAACTACACACTTTTTTGCACTTCTGACTTTTTTTGATATTGAAATGTAATTTTAACCTTAGTTTTAGCACGGACTCGATGTTATCAGTGGCACTGTGGCGCCCTCCAGATAATAAATACGCGCTACGCTACACTGATTGAACATTAAATAAAGAATCTAGATGATAATTAATGAGAGTTCTTTTATTATCATAACGTTCGCAAATCAGTTTCCAAGCCTCAATGTAATTAACGGAAGAAACTTCAAGATTTGTTATTATGCGCGCAGCGTCTCCCTCAAGATAGGAAATCAAATAATGAAACTTGTGTATATCCGGTATGCGATCATTTGTGTGTATCAAGCTAACATATGTGTCCCGAAACTCCAACCAGCGGAAATGTGAACCGTCAAATTTCGAAATTTGTATTTGAGGTAACTTGAATCCAACGCTCCGGTGATCAAAATCTGAACAGACAATGACAGAATCACGCCGCTTACTATCATCATCAATATTGAATTTCTGTAACTCAGTTCTAGCCTTAGCAATACTCTGTATAATATCTTGTTCAAAGCGTTCTCGCTCATCAAGCTCCTCTTGAATATTAGTAAAATTTAAAACCTCAATCTCAGTCTGCAAGTCATCAAATTTTGTCGATAAACCTTCAAACTTACTTAATTTTAAATTTAACTCAGCTATTTGAACAGTTGAAAGTTCAAATAATTCGCTTATTTGGTGTAAATAGTTTTTAAATTTCGTAATTTGTCCTTTGATGGAACTACGTTTTGCAACTAAAGCCTTTAAAAAAGATTTATCGCTACCTTCCGTTGTCATGATTAATTAATAACTTGTCTAAAAGTAATTGTAAATACACTTAATTCGTTAATACTTTTAGTTCCAAGTAAATGTTTCTAAAATAATTTGTTTCAATACAAACATAAAGGCATCGACAATGTTTTAATGATTTAGAAAAGGAATAAAAAATGATTTTTGCTCACGCTCACCTTCTCGGTGAAATCTGCAGAAAGCCGGTCACGTTCAGCTGAACTGGCTGGTGACACTCGTTCACGCTGACTCAGCGGAGTAGCACTGTACTTCATACAGCAATGGCTGAAAAGTTCGGCAAATTCGCTTAAATATACTTGTAAATATTATAACGCTTGCATCCCCGAGGGGGTGGACAGAGGCGCACCAACACTTACACTTTGAAAACAACGATTCCTATTTTAAACAGAAAATTTTAAATAAATAAATAAATATTTCGGACATCTAAACACACAACGCCAAGCTAACATATGTGTCCCGAAACTCCAACCAGCGGAAATGTGAACCGTCAAATTTCGAAATTTGTATTTGAGGTAACTTGAATCCAACGCTCCGGTAATCAAAATCTGAACAGACAATGACAGAATCACGCCGCTTACTATCATCATCAATATTGAATTTCTGTAACTCAGTTCTAGCCTTAGCAATACTCTGTATAATATCTTGTTCAAAGCGTTCTCGCTCATCAAGCTCCTCTTGAATATTAGTAAAATTTAAAACCTCAATCTCAGTCTGCAAGTCATCAAATTTTGTCGATAAACCTTCAAACTTACTTAATTTTAAATTTAACTCAGCTATTTGAACAGTTGAAAGTTCAAATAATTCGCTTATTTGGTGTAAATAGTTTTTAAATTTCGTAATTTGTCCTTTGATGGAACTACGTTTTGCAACTAAAGCCTTTAAAAAAGATTTATCGCTACCTTCCGTTGTCATGATTAATTAATAACTTGTCTAAAAGTAATTGTAAATACACGTAATTCGTTAATACTTTTAGTTCCAAGTAAATGTTTCTAAAATAATGTGTTTCAATACAAACATAAAGGCATCGACAATGTTTTAATGATTTAGAAAAGGAATAAAAAATGATTTTTGCTCACGCTCACCTTCTCGGTGAAATCTGCAGAAAGCCGGTCACGTTCAGCTGAACTGGCTGGTGACACTCGTTCACGCTGACTCAGCGGAGTAGCACTGTACTTCATACAGCAATGGCTGAAAAGTTCGGCAAATTCGCTTAAATATACTTGTAAATATTATAACGCTTGCATCCCCGAGGGGGTGGACAGAGGCGCACCAACACTTACACTTTGAAAACAACGATTCCTATTTTAAACAGAAAATTTTAAATAAATAAATAAATATTTCGGACATCTAAACACACAACGCCAAGCTAACATATGTGTCCCGAAACTCCAACCAGCGGAAATGTGAACCGTCAAATTTCGAAATTTGTATTTGAGGTAACTTGAATCCAACGCTCCGGTAATCAAAATCTGAACAGACAATGACAGAATCACGCCGCTTACTATCATCATCAATATTGAATTTCTGTAACTCAGTTCTAGCCTTAGCAATACTCTGTATAATATCTTGTTCAAAGCGTTCTCGCTCATCAAGCTCCTCTTGAATATTAGTAAAATTTAAAACCTCAATCTCAGTCTGCAAGTCATCAAATTTTGTCGATAAACCTTCAAACTTACTTAATTTTAAATTTAACTCAGCTATTTGAACAGTTGAAAGTTCAAATAATTCGCTTATTTGGTGTAAATAGTTTTTAAATTTCGTAATTTGTCCTTTGATGGAACTACGTTTTGCAACTAAAGCCTTTAAAAAAGATTTATCGCTACCTTCCGTTGTCATGATTAATTAATAACTTGTCTAAAAGTAATTGTAAATACACGTAATTCGTTAATACTTTTAGTTCCAAGTAAATGTTTCTAAAATAATGTGTTTCAATACAAACATAAAGGCATCGACAATGTTTTAATGATTTAGAAAAGGAATAAAAAATGATTTTTGCTCACGCTCACCTTCTCGGTGAAATCTGCAGAAAGCCGGTCACGTTCAGCTGAACTGGCTGGTGACACTCGTTCACGCTGACTCAGCGGAGTAGCACTGTACTTCATACAGCAATGGCTGAAAAGTTCGGCAAATTCGCTTAAATATACTTGTAAATATTATAACGCTTGCATCCCCGAGGGGGTGGACAGAGGCGCACCAACACTTACACTTTGAAAACAACGATTCCTATTTTAAACAGAAAATTTTAAATAAATAAATAAATATTTCGGACATCTAAACACACAACGCCAAGCTAACATATGTGTCCCGAAACTCCAACCAGCGGAAATGTGAACCGTCAAATTTCGAAATTTGTATTTGAGGTAACTTGAATCCAACGCTCCGGTAATCAAAATTTGAACAGACAATGACAGAATCACGCCGCTTACTATCATCATCAATATTGAATTTCTGTAACTCAGTTCTAGCCTTAGCAATACTCTGTATAATATCTTGTTCAAAGCGTTCTCGCTCATCAAGCTCCTCTTGAATATTAGTAAAATTTAAAACCTCAATCTCAGTCTGCAAGTCGTCAAATTTTGTCGATAAACCTTCAAACTTACTTAATTTTAAATTTAACTCAGCTATTTGAACAGTTGAAAGTTCAAATAATTCGCTTATTTGGTGTAAATAGTTTTTAAATTTCGTAATTTGTCCTTTGATGGAACTACGTTTTGCAACTAAAGCCTTTAAAAAAGATTTATCGCTACCTTCCGTTGTCATGATTAATTAATAACTTGTCTAAAAGTAATTGTAAATACACTTAATTCGTTAATACTTTTAGTTCCAAGTAAATGTTTCTAAAATAATTTGTTTCAATACAAACATAAAGGCATCGACAATGTTTTAATGATTTAGAAAAGGAATAAAAAATGATTTTTGCTCACGCTCACCTTCTCGGTGAAATCTGCAGAAAGCCGGTCACGTTCAGCTGAACTGGCTGGTGACACTCGTTCACGCTGACTCAGCGGAGTAGCACTGTACTTCATACAGCAATGGCTGAAAAGTTCGGCAAATTCGCTTAAATATACTTGTAAATATTATAACGCTTGCATCCCCGAGGGGGTGGACAGAGGCGCACCAACACTTACACTTTGAAAACAACGATTCCTATTTTAAACAGAAAATTTTAAATAAATAAATAAATATTTCGGACATCTAAACACACAACGCCAAGCTAACATATGTGTCCCGAAACTCCAACCAGCGGAAATGTGAACCGTCAAATTTCGAAATTTGTATTTGAGGTAACTTGAATCCAACGCTCCGGTAATCAAAATCTGAACAGACAATGACAGAATCACGCCGCTTACTATCATCATCAATATTGAATTTCTGTAACTCAGTTCTAGCCTTAGCAATACTCTGTATAATATCTTGTTCAAAGCGTTCTCGCTCATCAAGCTCCTCTTGAATATTAGTAAAATTTAAAACCTCAATCTCAGTCTGCAAGTCATCAAATTTTGTCGATAAACCTTCAAACTTACTTAATTTTAAATTTAACTCAGCTATTTGAACAGTTGAAAGTTCAAATAATTCGCTTATTTGGTGTGAATAGTTTTTAAATTTCGTAATTTGTCCTTTGATGGAACTACGTTTTGCAACTAAAGCCTTTAAAAAAGATTTATCGCTACCTTCCGTTGTCATGATTAATTAATAACTTGTCTAAAAGTAATTGTAAATACACTTAATTCGTTAATACTTTTAGTTCCAAGTAAATGTTTCTAAAATAATGTGTTTCAATACAAACATAAAGGCATCGACAATGTTTTAATGATTTAGAAAAGGAATAAAAAATGATTTTTGCTCACGCTCACCTTCTCGGTGAAATCTGCAGAAAGCCGGTCACGTTCAGCTGAACTGGCTGGTGACACTCGTTCACGCTGACTCAGCGGAGTAGCACTGTACTTCATACAGCAATGGCTGAAAAGTTCGGCAAATTCGCTTAAATATACTTGTAAATATTATAACGCTTGCATCCCCGAGGGGGTGGACAGAGGCGCACCAACACTTACACTTTGAAAACAACGATTCCTATTTTAAACAGAAAATTTTAAATAAATAAATAAATATTTCGGACATCTAAACACACAACGCCAAGCTAACATATGTGTCCCGAAACTCCAACCAGCGGAAATGTGAACCGTCAAATTTCGAAATTTGTATTTGAGGTAACTTGAATCCAACGCTCCGGTAATCAAAATCTGAACAGACAATGACAGAATCACGCCGCTTACTATCATCATCAATATTGAATTTCTGTAACTCAGTTCTAGCCTTAGCAATACTCTGTATAATATCTTGTTCAAAGCGTTCTCGCTCATCAAGCTCCTCTTGAATATTAGTAAAATTTAAAACCTCAATCTCAGTCTGCAAGTCGTCAAATTTTGTCGATAAACCTTCAAACTTACTTAATTTTAAATTTAACTCAGCTATTTGAACAGTTGAAAGTTCAAATAATTCGCTTATTTGGTGTAAATAGTTTTTAAATTTCGTAATTTGTCCTTTGATGGAACTACGTTTTGCAACTAAAGCCTTTAAAAAAGATTTATCGCTACCTTCCGTTGTCATGATTAATTAATAACTTGTCTAAAAGTAATTGTAAATACACTTAATTCGTTAATACTTTTAGTTCCAAGTAAATGTTTCTAAAATAATTTGTTTCAATACAAACATAAAGGCATCGACAACGTTTTAATGATTTAGAAAAGGAATAAAAAATGATTTTTGCTCACGCTCACCTTCTCGGTGAAATCTGCAGAAAGCCGGTCACGTTCAGCTGAACTGGCTGGTGACACTCGTTCACGCTGACTCAGCGGAGTAGCACTGTACTTCATACAGCAATGGCTGAAAAGTTCGGCAAATTCGCTTAAATATACTTGTAAATATTATAACGCTTGCATCCCCGAGGGGGTGGACAGAGGCGCACCAACACTTACACTTTGAAAACAACGATTCCTATTTTAAAGAGAAAATTTTAAATAAATAAATAAATATTTCGGACATCTAAACACACAACGCCAAGCTAACATATGTGTCCCGAAACTCCAACCAGCGGAAATGTGAACCGTCAAATTTCGAAATTTGTATTTGAGGTAACTTGAATCCAACGCTCCGGTAATCAAAATCTGAACGGACAATGACAGAATCACGCCGCTTACTATCATCATCAATATTGAATTTCTGTAACTCAGTTCTAGCCTTAGCAATACTCTGTATAATATCTTGTTCAAAGCGTTCTCGCTCATCAAGCTCCTCTTGAATATTAGTAAAATTTAAAACCTCAATCTCAGTCTGCAAGTCATCAAATTTTGTCGATAAACCTTCAAACTTACTTAATTTTAAATTTAACTCAGCTATTTGAACAGTTGAAAGTTCAAATAATTCGCTTATTTGGTGTAAATAGTTTTTAAATTTCGTAATTTGTCCTTTGATGGAACTACGTTTTGCAACTAAAGCCTTTAAAAAAGATTTATCGCTACCTTCCGTTGTCATGATTAATTAATAACTTGTCTTAAAGTAATTGTAAATACACTTAATTCGTTAATACTTTTAGTTCCAAGTAAATGTTTCTAAAATAATTTGTTTCAATACAAACATAAAGGCATCGACAATGTTTTAATGATTTAGAAAAGGAATAAAAAATGATTTTTGCTCACGCACACCTTCTCGGTGAAATCTGCAGAAAGCCGGTCACGTTCAGCTGAACTGGCTGGTGACACTCGTTCACGCTGACTCAGCGGAGTAGCACTGTACTTCATACAGCAATGGCTGAAAAGTTCGGCAAATTCGCTTAAATATACTTGTAAATATTATAACGCTTGCATCCCCGAGGGGGTGGACAGAGGCGCACCAACACTTACACTTTGAAAACAACGATTCCTATTTTAAACAGAAAATTTTAAATAAATAAATAAATATTTCGGACATCTAAACACACAACGCCAAGCTAACATATGTGTCCCGAAACTCCAACCAGCGGAAATGTGAACCGTCAAATTTCGAAATTTGTATTTGAGGTAACTTGAATCCAACGCTCCGGTAATCAAAATCTGAACAGACAATGACAGAATCACGCCGCTTACTATCATCATCAATATTGAATTTCTGTAACTCAGTTCTAGCCTTAGCAATACTCTGTATAATATCTTGTTCAAAGCGTTCTCGCTCATCAAGCTCCTCTTGAATATTAGTAAAATTTAAAACCTCAATCTCAGTCTGCAAGTCATCAAATTTTGTCGATAAACCTTCAAACTTACTTAATTTTAAATTTAACTCAGCTATTTGAACAGTTGAAAGTTCAAATAATTCGCTTATTTGGTGTAAATAGTTTTTAAATTTCGTAATTTGTCCTTTGATGGAACTACGTTTTGCAACTAAAGCCTTTAAAAAAGATTTATCGCTACCTTCCGTTGTCATGATTAATTAATAACTTGTCTAAAAGTAATTGTAAATACACTTAATTCGTTAATACTTTTAGTTCCAAGTAAATGTTTCTAAAATAATGTGTTTCAATACAAACATAAAGGCATCGACAATGTTTTAATGATTTAGAAAAGGAATAAAAAATGATTTTTGCTCACGCTCACCTTCTCGGTGAAATCTGCAGAAAGCCGGTCACGTTCAGCTGAACTGGCTGGTGACACTCGTTCACGCTGACTCAGCGGAGTAGCACTGTACTTCATACAGCAATGGCTGAAAAGTTCGGCAAATTCGCTTAAATATACTTGTAAATATTATAACGCTTGCATCCCCGAGGGGGTGGACAGAGGCGCACCAACACTTACACTTTGAAAACAACGATTCCTATTTTAAACAGAAAATTTTAAATAAATAAATAAATATTTCGGACATCTAAACACACAACGCCAAGCTAACATATGTGTCCCGAAACTCCAACCAGCGGAAATGTGAACCGTCAAATTTCGAAATTTGTATTTGAGGTAACTTGAATCCAACGCTCCGGTAATCAAAATCTGAACAGACAATGACAGAATCACGCCGCTTACTATCATCATCAATATTGAATTTCTGTAACTCAGTTCTAGCCTTAGCAATACTCTGTATAATATCTTGTTCAAAGCGTTCTCGCTCATCAAGCTCCTCTTGAATATTAGTAAAATTTAAAACCTCAATCTCAGTCTGCAAGTCATTAAATTTTGTCGATAAACCTTCAAACTTACTTAATTTTAAATTTAACTCAGCTATTTGAACAGTTGAAAGTTCAAATAATTCGCTTATTTGGTGTAAATAGTTTTTAAATTTCGTAATTTGTCCTTTGATGGAACTACGTTTTGCAACTATGGCCTTTAAAAAAGATTTATCGCTACCTTCCGCATGATTAATTAATAACTTGTCTAAAAGTAATTGTCATCATATCAGCCGTAAGAAGTCCACTGCTGAACGTAGGCCTCCCCCATTGACTTCCATCGCGACCGGTCGGTAGCGGCCTGCATCCAACGAGTCCCTGCGATCTTAACTAGGTCGTCCGTCCACCTTGCGGGAGGCCTTCCTACGCTGCGTTTACCGTCACGTGGTCTCCACTCAAGAACCTTTCTGCCCCATCGGCCATCGGTTCTCCGAGCTATGTGCCCTGCCCACTGCCACTTCAGCTTGCTGACTCTCTCTGCTATGTCGGTAACTTTAGTTCGTCTACGGATCTCCTCATTTCTGATTCGATCTCGTAGAGAGACCCCAAGCATAGCCCGTTCCATAGCTCGCTGTGTGACCCCGAGCTTCCTTATAAGGCCCATAGTAAGAGACCACGTCTCGGCGCCGTAGGTCATCACTGGTAACACGCACTGATTAAAGACCTTTGTCTTTAAGGACTGCGGTATTTTGGACGAGAAGACGCTGCGTAATTTCCCGAACGCAGCCCAGCCGAGTCGGATTCGTCGATTGACCTCTTTCTCGAAGTTGGATTTGCCTAGTTGGACCGTTTGTCCCAGATAGACATAGTCATCAACAACTTCGAGAAACGAGTCTCCCAATAATACGGGGGTGGGCGAAACATGGACATTTGACATGACTTTCGTCTTGTCCATGTTCATCCTCAGGCCCACCCGCTGGGACACTCTATTGAGGTCTCCGAGCATCGTGCTGAGTTCCTCCAAAGACTTTGCCATGACTACGATGTCGTCGGCATAACGAAGGTGAGTGATGCATTCGCCATTAATATTGATGCCGCACCCTTTCCAATCCAGAAGCTTGAAGGCATCTTCCATTGCATTGGTAAAGAGTTTAGGCGAGATGACATCACCCTGCCTAACTCCCCTCCGCAACGGAATAACCTCTGTGCTCTGGTCCTGTACTCGGACCGACATGGTGGCGTTTTTATACAAGCACTTCAGCACTTCGATATACCGATAGTCAATGTGGCATCTCTGGAGAGACTGCAGCACTGCCCAAGTCTCGATCGAATCAAAGGCTTTCTCATATTCCACAAACGCTAAGCATAGTGGCAAATTATACTCCTCGGTCTTCTGTATAACTTGCCGCAGCGTATGAATGTGGTCTATGGTACTATAGCCTTTACGGAAACCGGCTTGTTCGGGAGGCTGGAAGTCATCAAACCTGCGTGCGAGACGATTCGTGATCACCCTTGAGAACAGCTTATAAACATGGCTCAGAAGCGAGATGGGCCTGTAGTTCTTCAATAAGGTTTTATCGCCTTTCTTGAAGAAGAGAACCACCACGCTTCTGTTCCACGCTTCAGGCGTAGTACCGTCGAGCAGGACGGAGTTGAAGAGCCTCTGAAGGACTTTTAGTATCGGTGTTCCCCCCGCTTTCAGGAGCTCCGATGTGATTCCGTCCTCACCCGCCGCCTTGTTGTTCTTGAACTGTTTGAGGGCCATCCTAATCTCATACAGACTGATGTCCGGGATATCTTCTGAGTAATGTCGGGTTAATTTGGCTCTTGGATCTTTATCCAAATCGTCAACAGGCTTAGCGATCGAAGTATATAACTGTCCATAGAACCTTTCGATCTCCCTCAGTACCTCTGGCTTAGTAGACGCTAAACTGCCGTCCTCCGTTTTCAGCTTCGTCAACTGGCTTTGCCCAATAGACAAGTCTCTTGCGAACACTTTGGAGCCCTTGTTTCGCTCTATCGTGTCTTTAATATGGTTAGTATTAAAGACACGTACATCATGCCGCAAGGACTTAGAGATCCGTCTATTGAGCTGCCGATATGCTTCAGCGTCTTCGGAGGTCTGCAGCGCCAATGAGCGTCGTTCTGCCATAAGGTCGAGGGTATGATCTGATAGTTTCTGAGGTCTATCTTTCCGGCGGGGTCTAAAGAAGACTTTCCCTACCTTGTAGACAGTTTCTACCAGCCTATTGTTAACCTCGTCCACAGAAACGCAATCCTCCAGGCCAGAGAAGCGATTTGCGAGCTCGAGTTGAAAGCTCTCGGGGTTTTGTATATGGGCTGCAGTAGGTCGGAGCGTGGTAAGTAAAAGTAATTGTAAATACACTTAATTCGTTAATACTTTTAGTTCCAAGTAAATGTTTCTAAAATAATTTGTTTCAATACAAACATAAAGGCATCGACAACGTTTTAATGATTTAGAAAAGGAATAAAAAATGATTTTTGCTCACGCTCACCTTCTCGGTGAAATCTGCAGAAAGCCGGTCACGTTCAGCTGAACTGGCTGGTGACACTCGTTCACGCTGACTCAGCGGAGTAGCACTGTACTTCATACAGCAATGGCTGAAAAGTTCGGCAAATTCGCTTAAATATACTTGTAAATATTATAACGCTTGCATCCCCGAGGGGGTGGACAGAGGCGCACCAACACTTACACTTTGAAAACAACGATTCCTATTTTAAACAGAAAATTTTAAATAAATAAATAAATATTTCGGACATCTAAACACACAACGCCAAGCTAACATATGTGTCCCGAAACTCCAACCAGCGGAAATGTGAACCGTCAAATTTCGAAATTTGTATTTGAGGTAACTTGAATCCAACGCTCCGGTAATCAAAATCTGAACGGACAATGACAGAATCACGCCGCTTACTATCATCATCAATATTGAATTTCTGTAACTCAGTTCTAGCCTTAGCAATACTCTGTATAATATCTTGTTCAAAGCGTTCTCGCTCATCAAGCTCCTCTTGAATATTAGTAAAATTTAAAACCTCAATCTCAGTCTGCAAGTCATCAAATTTTGTCGATAAACCTTCAAACTTACTTAATTTTAAATTTAACTCAGCTATTTGAACAGTTGAAAGTTCAAATAATTCGCTTATTTGGTGTAAATAGTTTTTAAATTTCGTAATTTGTCCTTTGATGGAACTACGTTTTGCAACTAAAGCCTTTAAAAAAGATTTATCGCTACCTTCCGTTGTCATGATTAATTAATAACTTGTCTTAAAGTAATTGTAAATACACTTAATTCGTTAATACTTTTAGTTCCAAGTAAATGTTTCTAAAATAATTTGTTTCAATACAAACATAAAGGCATCGACAATGTTTTAATGATTTAGAAAAGGAATAAAAAATGATTTTTGCTCACGCACACCTTCTCGGTGAAATCTGCAGAAAGCCGGTCACGTTCAGCTGAACTGGCTGGTGACACTCGTTCACGCTGACTCAGCGGAGTAGCACTGTACTTCATACAGCAATGGCTGAAAAGTTCGGCAAATTCGCTTAAATATACTTGTAAATATTATAACGCTTGCATCCCCGAGGGGGTGGACAGAGGCGCACCAACACTTACACTTTGAAAACAACGATTCCTATTTTAAAGAGAAAATTTTAAATAAATAAATAAATATTTCGGACATCTAAACACACAACGCCAAGCTAACATATGTGTCCCGAAACTCCAACCAGCGGAAATGTGAACCGTCAAATTTCGAAATTTGTATTTGAGGTAACTTGAATCCAACGCTCCGGTAATCAAAATCTGAACAGACAATGACAGAATCACGCCGCTTACTATCATCATCAATATTGAATTTCTGTAACTCAGTTCTAGCCTTAGCAATACTCTGTATAATATCTTGTTCAAAGCGTTCTCGCTCATCAAGCTCCTCTTGAATATTAGTAAAATTTAAAACCTCAATCTCAGTCTGCAAGTCATCAAATTTTGTCGATAAACCTTCAAACTTACTTAATTTTAAATTTAACTCAGCTATTTGAACAGTTGAAAGTTCAAATAATTCGCTTATTTGGTGTAAATAGTTTTTAAATTTCGTAATTTGTCCTTTGATGGAACTACGTTTTGCAACTAAAGCCTTTAAAAAAGATTTATCGCTACCTTCCGTTGTCATGATTAATTAATAACTTGTCTAAAAGTAATTGTAAATACACTTAATTCGTTAATACTTTTAGTTCCAAGTAAATGTTTCTAAAATAATGTGTTTCAATACAAACATAAAGGCATCGACAATGTTTTAATGACTTAGAAAAGGAATAAAAAATGATTTTTGCTCACGCTCACCTTCTCGGTGAAATCTGCAGAAAGCCGGTCACGTTCAGCTGAACTGGCTGGTGACACTCGTTCACGCTGACTCAGCGGAGTAGCACTGTACTTCATACAGCAATGGCTGAAAAGTTCGGCAAATTCGCTTAAATATACTTGTAAATATTATAACGCTTGCATCCCCGAGGGGGTGGACAGAGGCGCACCAACACTTACACTTTGAAAACAACGATTCCTATTTTAAACAGAAAATTTTAAATAAATAAATAAATATTTCGGACATCTAAACACACAACGCCAAGCTAACATATGTGTCCCGAAACTCCAACCAGCGGAAATGTGAACCGTCAAATTTCGAAATTTGTATTTGAGGTAACTTGAATCCAACGCTCCGGTAATCAAAATCTGAACAGACAATGACAGAATCACGCCGCTTACTATCATCATCAATATTGAATTTCTGTAACTCAGTTCTAGCCTTAGCAATACTCTGTATAATATCTTGTTCAAAGCGTTCTCGCTCATCAAGCTCCTCTTGAATATTAGTAAAATTTAAAACCTCAATCTCAGTCTGCAAGTCATCAAATTTTGTCGATAAACCTTCAAACTTACTTAATTTTAAATTTAACTCAGCTATTTGAACAGTTGAAAGTTCAAATAATTCGCTTATTTGGTGTGAATAGTTTTTAAATTTCGTAATTTGTCCTTTGATGGAACTACGTTTTGCAACTAAAGCCTTTAAAAAAGATTTATCGCTACCTTCCGTTGTCATGATTAATTAATAACTTGTCTAAAAGTAATTGTAAATACACTTAATTCGTTAATACTTTTAGTTCCAAGTAAATGTTTCTAAAATAATGTGTTTCAATACAAACATAAAGGCATCGACAATGTTTTAATGATTTAGAAAAGGAATAAAAAATGATTTTTGCTCACGCTCACCTTCTCGGTGAAATCTGCAGAAAGCCGGTCACGTTCAGCTGAACTGGCTGGTGACACTCGTTCACGCTGACTCAGCGGAGTAGCACTGTACTTCATACAGCAATGGCTGAAAAGTTCGGCAAATTCGCTTAAATATACTTGTAAATATTATAACGCTTGCATCCCCGAGGGGGTGGACAGAGGCGCACCAACACTTACACTTTGAAAACAACGATTCCTATTTTAAAGAGAAAATTTTAAATAAATAAATAAATATTTCGGACATCTAAACACACAACGCCAAGCTAACATATGTGTCCCGAAACTCCAACCAGCGGAAATGTGAACCGTCAAATTTCGAAATTTGTATTTGAGGTAACTTGAATCCAACGCTCCGGTAATCAAAATCTGAACAGACAATGACAGAATCACGCCGCTTACTATCATCATCAATATTGAATTTCTGTAACTCAGTTCTAGCCTTAGCAATACTCTGTATAATATCTTGTTCAAAGCGTTCTCGCTCATCAAGCTCCTCTTGAATATTAGTAAAATTTAAAACCTCAATCTCAGTCTGCAAGTCATCAAATTTTGTCGATAAACCTTCAAACTTACTTAATTTTAAATTTAACTCAGCTATTTGAACAGTTGAAAGTTCAAATAATTCGCTTATTTGGTGTAAATAGTTTTTAAATTTCGTAATTTGTCCTTTGATGGAACTACGTTTTGCAACTAAAGCCTTTAAAAAAGATTTATCGCTACCTTCCGTTGTCATGATTAATTAATAACTTGTCTAAAAGTAATTGTAAATACACTTAATTCGTTAATACTTTTAGTTCCAAGTAAATGTTTCTAAAATAATGTGTTTCAATACAAACATAAAGGCATCGACAATGTTTTAATGATTTAGAAAAGGAATAAAAAATGATTTTTGCTCACGCTCACCTTCTCGGTGAAATCTGCAGAAAGCCGGTCACGTTCAGCTGAACTGGCTGGTGACACTCGTTCACGCTGACTCAGCGGAGTAGCACTGTACCTCATACAGCAATGGCTGAAAAGTTCGGCAAATTCGCTTAAATATACTTGTAAATATTATAACGCTTGCATCCCCGAGGGGGTGGACAGAGGCGCACCAACACTTACACTTTGAAAACAACGATTCCTATTTTAAACAGAAAATTTTAAATAAATAATAAATATTTCGGACATCTAAACACACAACGCCAAGCTAACATATGTGTCCCGAAACTCCAACCAGCGGAAATGTGAACCGTCAAATTTCGAAATTTGTATTTGAGGTAACTTGAATCCAACGCTCCGGTAATCAAAATCTGAACAGACAATGACAGAATCACGTCGCTTACTATCATCATCAATATTGAATTTCTGTAACTCAGTTCTAGCCTTAGCAATACTCTGTATAATATCTTGTTCAAAGCGTTCTCGCTCATCAAGCTCCTCTTGAATATTAGTAAAATTTAAAACCTCAATCTCAGTCTGCAAGTCATCAAATTTTGTCGATAAACCTTCAAACTTACTTAATTTTAAATTTAACTCAGCTATTTGAACAGTTGAAAGTTCAAATAATTCGCTTATTTGGTGTAAATAGTTTTTAAATTTCGTAATTTGTCCTTTGATGGAACTACGTTTTGCAACTAAAGCCTTTAAAAAAGATTTATCGCTACCTTCCGTTGTCATGATTAATTAATAACTTGTCTAAAAGTAATTGTAAATACACTTAATTCGTTAATACTTTTAGTTCCAAGTAAATGTTTCTAAAATAATTTGTTTCAATACAAACATAAAGGCATCGACAATGTTTTAATGATTTAGAAAAGGAATAAAAAATGATTTTTGCTCACGCTCACCTTCTCGGTGAAATCTGCAGAAAGCCGGTCACGTTCAGCTGAACTGGCTGGTGACACTCGTTCACGCTGACTCAGCGGAGTAGCACTGTACTTCATACAGCAATGGCTGAAAAGTTCGGCAAATTCGCTTAAATATACTTGTAAATATTATAACGCTTGCATCCCCGAGGGGGTGGACAGAGGCGCACCAACACTTACACTTTGAAAACAACGATTCCTATTTTAAAGAGAAAATTTTAAATAAATAAATAAATATTTCGGACATCTAAACACACAACGCCAAGCTAACATATGTGTCCCGAAACTCCAACCAGCGGAAATGTGAACCGTCAAATTTCGAAATTTGTATTTGAGGTAACTTGAATCCAACGCTCCGGTAATCAAAATCTGAACAGACAATGACAGAATCACGCCGCTTACTATCATCATCAATATTGAATTTCTGTAACTCAGTTCTAGCCTTAGCAATATTCTGTATAATATCTTGTTCAAAGCGTTCTCGCTCATCAAGCTCCTCTTGAATATTAGTAAAATTTAAAACCTCAATCTCAGTCTGCAAGTCATCAAATTTTGTCGATAAACCTTCAAACTTACTTAATTTTAAATTTAACTCAGCTATTTGAACAGTTGAAAGTTCAAATAATTCGCTTATTTGGTGTAAATAGTTTTTAAATTTCGTAATTTGTCCTTTGATGGAACTACGTTTTGCAACTAAAGCCTTTAAAAAAGATTTATCGCTACCTTCCGTTGTCATGATTAATTAATAACTTGTCTAAAAGTAATTGTAAATACACTTAATTCGTTAATACTTTTAGTTCCAAGTAAATGTTTCTAAAATAATGTGTTTCAATACAAACATAAAGGCATCGACAATGTTTTAATGATTTAGAAAAGGAATAAAAAATGATTTTTGCTCACGCTCACCTTCTCGGTGAAATCTGCAGAAAGCAGGTCACGTTCAACTGAACTGGCTGGTGACACTCGTTCACGCTGACTCAGCGGAGTAGCACTGTACTTCATACAGCAATGGCTGAAAAGTTCGGCAAATTCGCTTAAATATACTTGTAAATATTATAACGCTTGCATCCCCGAGGGGGTGGACAGAGGCGCACCAACACTTACACTTTGAAAACAACGATTCCTATTTTAAACAGAAAATTTTAAATAAATAAATAAATATTTCGGACATCTAAACACACAACGCCAAGCTAACATATGTGTCCCGAAACTCCAACCAGCGGAAATGTGAACCGTCAAATTTCGAAATTTGTATTTGAGGTAACTTGAATCCAACGCTCCGGTAATCAAAATCTGAACAGACAATGACAGAATCACGCCGCTTACTATCATCATCAATATTGAATTTCTGTAACTCAGTTCTAGCCTTAGCAATACTCTGTATAATATCTTGTTCAAAGCGTTCTCGCTCATCAAGCTCCTCTTGAATATTAGTAAAATTTAAAACCTCAATCTCAGTCTGCAAGTCATCAAATTTTGTCGATAAACCTTCAAACTTACTTAATTTTAAATTTAACTCAGCTATTTGAACAGTTGAAAGTTCAAATAATTCGCTTATTTGGTGTAAATAGTTTTAAATTTCGTAATTTGTCCTTTGATGGAACTACGTTTTGCAACTAAAGCCTTTAAAAAAGATTTATCGCTACCTTCCGTTGTCATGATTAATTAATAACTTGTCTAAAAGTAATTGTAAATACACTTAATTCGTTAATACTTTTAGTTCCAAGTAAATGTTTCTAAAATAATGTGTTTCAATACAAACATAAAGGCATCGACAATGTTTTAATGATTTAGAAAAGGAATAAAAAATGATTTTTGCTCACGCTCACCTTCTCGGTGAAATCTGCAGAAAGCCGGTCACGTTCAGCTGAACTGGCTGGTGACACTCGTTCACGCTGACTCAGCGGAGTAGCACTGTACTTCATACAGCAATGGCTGAAAAGTTCGGCAAATTCGCTTAAATATACTTGTAAATATTATAACGCTTGCATCCCCGAGGGGGTGGACAGAGGCGCACCAACACTTACACTTTGAAAACAACGATTCCTATTTTAAACAGAAAATTTTAAATAAATAAATAAATATTTCGGACATCTAAACTGTTGTATATCTTTATATGCATAGGTCACCTATGTCGGTACCTTGTATTTAATAAACCAGTGTGAACGTAACCGTTGCTTTATTCACTTGTCCCGCGCTCTCATACATAACAGTGGCGACGACTACCCACTTTTAGTCAATAATGGCACAATACGGAGTTTTAGCAGTTTTTGACCATAACGTACAATCATGGAAAACTTTTAAAAGTCGACTAGCGCAATGGTTTATCGCTAACGATATTGATAAAACCAAGGACCCAGTGGATATTAAGAAAAGAGCAATTTTGTTAAGCACACTCAGTGATAGCACCTACAAGCTCGCTGCCGACTTGGCCTTGCCTAAGGATTTGCAGGATGTACCATACAAGGATATCCTCAATCTCTTGGACAAGCATTTTATACCGACCAAATGTGGATTTGGCGAGAGGTATCATTTTTATTCGGCTACCCAACAATCTGAAGAAACATTTGCTCAATGGGCTGCGAGATTGCGTGGCCTAACGGCAGACTGCGCATTTTTGAACGTTGAGGAAGCATTGCGGGATCGTTTCGTAATGGAAATGCGGCCTGGAGTGGAGCGAGATAAGTTGTTCGCTCAGAACTTAGAAGAGTTAACTCTGGCAAAGGCGATCGATCTAGCGGAAAGTGTGCGCAGCGCGCGCGCTTGTTCAGCGACCACAGGGTCAGCGGCCACACATGGTGGTCATGATGAGCAGCTGTTTAAGATAACGAAACCTATAAGTGATTCTGCCAAGTCTTGTGCGGTTTGTGGCTATAAAAATCACACTACGGTACAGTGTAGATTCGCTAATTATAAGTGCAAAAAGTGTAACATAAAAGGTCATTTAAAGCGAATGTGTAAAAAAGTTAATTTTGTGCAATCAAATGAAATTAGCGAGAGTGAGGATGACGGTGAGTTATTTCATATTCGTACGTACAAGGGGGAACCGATGTCTGAAACGGTTGTAGTTGAGGGGGTACCTTTAAAATTTCAAATGGATACGGGTTCGGCGGTTACAGCGATTTCCAATACTACATATATTAAATATTTTCTTAAAAAGCCCTTGTCACGCACTAGTAAGCGTTTAATTACGTATAGCGGTGATCAGATAATGTGTGTAGGTACTGTTAGATTGTTGTTTACCTATTTGAACAAGACTCATGCTCTCAATGTTTACGTCATAAGTAATGGCGGACCGCCGATATTGGGACGTGATTTCATTTCTTTATTTAATTTTCAATTATCACCCATACATTTTTTTAGTGAAACTAATAATTTGGTTGATCAACTTAAATCTCGTTACCCCTCTGTTTTCTCGAATGTATTAGGGAAGTTCAATAAATACGAAATAAATTTAAAATTAAAAGATGACGCAAAACCGGTTTTTATCAAAGCCCGGCCAGTCGCGTTTGCGTTAAGAGATACAATAGATAAGGAAATAAATAGGTTAGTGTCTATAGGTGTATTGAAACCGGTTCAACATTCCGACTACGCGTCGCCTATCGTGCCTGTGTTAAAAAGAGATGGGTCGATTAGACTGTGTGCGGATTATTCGATTGCAGTAAACAAACAGTTAATGGTTGAAAAATATCCGCTGCCGACGGCCAAGGAACTTTTTGCAAAGTTGTCAGGTGGCAAACAATTTAGTAAAATCGATTTATCCCAAGCTTATAGCCAGTTGGTACTTAATGAACATTCACAAAAGGTAACTTGTATAAATACTCATCGCGGGTTGTTTAACTACACTCGGCTAGTGTTTGGCCTGGCCAGCGCGCCTTCTATTTTTCAGCGGACAATGGATTGTTTACTGTCAGGGATAGATGGCGTTGTATGTATGTTGGATGATATTTTAATCACAGCAAATAGCACTAGTCAACACTTAGAGAGGCTTAACGAAGTGTTAAGAAGATTACAAGTGGCCGGGTTAACATTACGATTAGATAAATGCGATTTTTTTAAGGATCAAGTTGAGTATTTAGGTTATTCAATTGATAAAAACGGATTACATAAATGTAAACAAAAGGTAAAAGCTATTTTAGAAGCACCAGCCCCCAGTAATTTAAATAAATTACAATCCTTCTTAGGCTTAGTCAACTACTATCGGGACTTTGTACCCAATGCGTCTTCTATACTTAGCCCACTTTATAAATTACTACAAAAGAATAGTAAATGGGAATGGAGTGCGGAACACCAAAAGTCATTTGCTACAATTAAGCGCATGATAGCATCTGAACAGGTACTAGCTCACTTTGATCCTAATGCTAAACTAATTTTAACTGTAGACGCATCTCCAGACGGGTTAGGCGCGGTCTTGTCTCAAATATGCGATAAGGGTATAGAGCGACCGGTATCCTTTGCTTCGCGAACCCTTAACTCCTCTGAGAAAAAATATTCTCAATTACAAAAAGAAGCAACTGCTATCATATTTGGTGTTAGGAGGTTCCATCAATACCTATACGGTAGGTCAACACCTTTTATACTCCGCACGGATCATAAGCCCCTTTTATCCATATTTAATCCCTCGCGCGGTATTCCTGAAGTATCTGCTAACCGACTTCAACGTTATGCGTTATTTTTAAATGGTTACAACTTTATCATTCAGTACATACGAAGCGGGGATAATATAGCGGATTATCTATCGCGAGCTAGTTTACGTGACATTCAGCAAACCGGTAACGAGTTGGAAGGGGTTGAGGAGCGCGCTTCTTACATAAATTTTGTAACAGATGGAAGTTTACCTATTTCTTTACAAGATGTTAAAGTAGAAACCGGAAAAGATTTATTATTGTGTAAGGTTATAGAATTTATAAAGCATGGGTGGCCTAGAAAAGTTACCGATTTTAATTTAATGCCGTATTTTTTATGTAGGTTACAGTTAGCGTTTGAAAATGGATGTTTGATGCGTGGCCACAAATTGATAATACCTTCGACATTACAAAATAAAATTATTTCAGAGCTACACAATTCACATTTAGGAATAGTGAAAATGAAAGCTGAAGCACGGAGTCGGTTATGGTTCCCGGGTATAGACCGGTCAATAGAAAATTTAGTCTCTAGATGTTCAATATGCAGCCAGCTGAGGCAAACGCCGCCGCGGGCGCCGCTTGCACCGTGGCCACACCCTCCGCAACCCTTCCATAGGATACACATAGACATGCTTGGCCCTGTTTACAATCGTACGTTCTTAGTCGTCGCGGACGCGTATACGAAATGGGTCGAGGTTTATGAAATGAATTTAACGACATCTACACAGGTTGTAAACAAATTGTACGACTTCATTTCTAGGTTCGGGTTGCCGCATACTATAGTGAGTGACAACGGGACACAATTTACATCTAGTGAATTTAGAACGTTTTGTTCTATAAATGGCATTTCGCATGTGACGTCACCCGCATACCATCCAGCTAGTAATGGTCAGGCGGAAAGTTATGTAAAAATTGTTAAAAAGGGCATTAAATCATCGATGAGTAATCATAACAAAATATCCTTTAAGAATAATCTTCTAAAGTTCCTTTTTGACTACCGTAACTCAGTTCATTCTACTACGGGTACAACCCCGGCGGAATTAGTCTTCGGGAGAAGGTTACGTTCTCGCTTAGATATGTTAAAAAATGAGACCTCATCATCGTCATCAAGCACTCTTGCTAATTACGTTAAAAACAAACAGTGTTTACAGCGTAAATATTATGGTGGAAAAAATGTAAAATCCTTCGCACCTGGTGATCACATTAACTATAAAATAAACATGCCAAACAAGAAGGTGCTTTGGAATAAGGGAATGGTGATTAAGAGGCTTGGTAGTGTAACTTATTTGATTAAGGATTTTAAATCAGCGGCTCCTTTTAAGAAACACAAAAACCAGTTAATACCACGTAAAGGAGCTGCTCACCCGGATAGTCAACCGGATGATTGCCTGGTGGAACTTAGTGACTTGTCATCGTCACCAAGCACTGCTATAGAAATACACGCGAGCAGAACAGGTCAGGAACAGGAGAGCTGTACAACTCCAGAACGATCATTAATCGATCAGCACCTGGTTCGATCTGATCAAAATGTATCAGTGGATGAGGAGTACCATGAGGCTGTAGGAGATGCTCCTGATCGTGTAGCAGGGGGAAAATGTCTACGCAATATCCCCAAAGTAGATTATAAGCAGTTCTATGGAATTAGTATATAAATCTTTTAGTTATATATGGTATTGTCTGTATGTTTGTTTTATGTTTTATTATTCTAATTTGTGTCTATATATCATGAGTATATTATATATGTTACGTATTCCGAGTTTATTGGGGGAGAAATGTTGTATATCTATATATGCATAGGTCACCTATGTCGGTACCTTGTATTTAATAAACCAGTGTGAACGTAACCGTTGCTTTATTCACTTGTCCCGCGCTCTCATACATAACATAAACACACAACGCCAAGCTAACATATGTGTCCCGAAACTCCAACCAGCGGAAATGTGAACCGTCAAATTTCGAAATTTGTATTTGAGGTAACTTGAATCCAACGCTCCGGTAATCAAAATCTGAACAGACAATGACAGAATCACGCCGCTTACTATCATCATCAATATTGAATTTCTGTAACTCAGTTCTAGCCTTAGCAATATTCTGTATAATATCTTGTTCAAAGCGTTCTCGCTCATCAAGCTCCTCTTGAATATTAGTAAAATTTAAAACCTCAATCTCAGTCTGCAAGTCATCAAATTTTGTCGATAAACCTTCAAACTTACTTAATTTTAAATTTAACTCAGCTATTTGAACAGTTGAAAGTTCAAATAATTCGCTTATTTGGTGTAAATAGTTTTTAAATTTCGTAATTTGTCCTTTGATGGAACTACGTTTTGCAACTAAAGCCTTTAAAAAAGATTTATCGCTACCTTCCGTTGTCATGATTAATTAATAACTTGTCTAAAAGTAATTGTAAATACACTTAATTCGTTAATACTTTTAGTTCCAAGTAAATGTTTCTAAAATAATGTGTTTCAATACAAACATAAAGGCATCGACAATGTTTTAATGATTTAGAAAAGGAATAAAAAATGATTTTTGCTCACGCTCACCTTCTCGGTGAAATCTGCAGAAAGCAGGTCACGTTCAACTGAACTGGCTGGTGACACTCGTTCACGCTGACTCAGCGGAGTAGCACTGTACTTCATACAGCAATGGCTGAAAAGTTCGGCAAATTCGCTTAAATATACTTGTAAATATTATAACGCTTGCATCCCCGAGGGGGTGGACAGAGGCGCACCAACACTTACACTTTGAAAACAACGATTCCTATTTTAAACAGAAAATTTTAAATAAATAAATAAATATTTCGGACATCTAAACACACAACGCCAAGCTAACATATGTGTCCCGAAACTCCAACCAGCGGAAATGTGAACCGTCAAATTTCGAAATTTGTATTTGAGGTAACTTGAATCCAACGCTCCGGTAATCAAAATCTGAACAGACAATGACAGAATCACGCCGCTTACTATCATCATCAATATTGAATTTCTGTAACTCAGTTCTAGCCTTAGCAATACTCTGTATAATATCTTGTTCAAAGCGTTCTCGCTCATCAAGCTCCTCTTGAATATTAGTAAAATTTAAAACCTCAATCTCAGTCTGCAAGTCATCAAATTTTGTCGATAAACCTTCAAACTTACTTAATTTTAAATTTAACTCAGCTATTTGAACAGTTGAAAGTTCAAATAATTCGCTTATTTGGTGTAAATAGTTTTAAATTTCGTAATTTGTCCTTTGATGGAACTACGTTTTGCAACTAAAGCCTTTAAAAAAGATTTATCGCTACCTTCCGTTGTCATGATTAATTAATAACTTGTCTAAAAGTAATTGTAAATACACTTAATTCGTTAATACTTTTAGTTCCAAGTAAATGTTTCTAAAATAATGTGTTTCAATACAAACATAAAGGCATCGACAATGTTTTAATGATTTAGAAAAGGAATAAAAAATGATTTTTGCTCACGCTCACCTTCTCGGTGAAATCTGCAGAAAGCCGGTCACGTTCAGCTGAACTGGCTGGTGACACTCGTTCACGCTGACTCAGCGGAGTAGCACTGTACTTCATACAGCAATGGCTGAAAAGTTCGGCAAATTCGCTTAAATATACTTGTAAATATTATAACGCTTGCATCCCCGAGGGGGTGGACAGAGGCGCACCAACACTTACACTTTGAAAACAACGATTCCTATTTTAAACAGAAAATTTTAAATAAATAAATAAATATTTCGGACATCTAAACACACAACGCCAAGCTAACATATGTGTCCCGAAACTCCAACCAGCGGAAATGTGAACCGTCAAATTTCGAAATTTGTATTTGAGGTAACTTGAATCCAACGCTCCGGTAATCAAAATCTGAACAGACAATGACAGAATCACGCCGCTTACTATCATCATCAATATTGAATTTCTGTAACTCAGTTCTAGCCTTAGCAATACTCTGTATAATATCTTGTTCAAAGCGTTCTCGCTCATCAAGCTCCTCTTGAATATTAGTAAAATTTAAAACCTCAATCTCAGTCTGCAAGTCATCAAATTTTGTCGATAAACCTTCAAACTTACTTAATTTTAAATTTAACTCAGCTATTTGAACAGTTGAAAGTTCAAATAATTCGCTTATTTGGTGTAAATAGTTTTTAAATTTCGTAATTTGTCCTTTGATGGAACTACGTTTTGCAACTAAAGCCTTTAAAAAAGATTTATCGCTACCTTCCGTTGTCATGATTAATTAATAACTTGTCTAAAAGTAATTGTAAATACACTTAATTCGTTAATACTTTTAGTTCCAAGTAAATGTTTCTAAAATAATGTGTTTCAATACAAACATAAAGGCATCGACAATGTTTTAATGATTTAGAAAAGGAATAAAAAATGATTTTTGCTCACGCTCACCTTCTCGGTGAAATCTGCAGAAAGCCGGTCACGTTCAACTGAACTGGCTGGTGACACTCGTTCACGCTGACTCAGCGGAGTAGCACTGTACTTCATACAGCAATGGCTGAAAAGTTCGGCAAATTCGCTTAAATATACTTGTAAATATTATAACGCTTGCATCCCCGAGGGGGTGGACAGAGGCGCACCAACACTTACACTTTGAAAACAACGATTCCTATTTTAAACAGAAAATTTTAAATAAATAAATAAATATTTCGGACATCTAAACACACAACGCCAAGCTAACATATGTGTCCCGAAACTCCAACCAGCGGAAATGTGAACCGTCAAATTTCGAAATTTGTATTTGAGGTAAATTGAATCCAACGCTCCGGTAATCAAAATCTGAACAGACAATGACAGAATCACGCCGCTTACTATCATCATCAATATTGAATTTCTGTAACTCAGTTCTAGCCTTAGCAATACTCTGTATAATATCTTGTTCAAAGCGTTCTCGCTCATCAAGCTCCTCTTGAATATTAGTAAAATTTAAAACCTCAATCTCAGTCTGCAAGTCATCAAATTTTGTCGATAAACCTTCAAACTTACTTAATTTTAAATTTAACTCAGCTATTTGAACAGTTGAAAGTTCAAATAATTCGCTTATTTGGTGTAAATAGTTTTTAAATTTCGTAATTTGTCCTTTGATGGAACTACGTTTTGCAACTAAAGCCTTTAAAAAAGATTTATCGCTACCTTCCGTTGTCATGATTAATTAATAACTTGTCTAAAAGTAATTGTAAATACACTTAATTCGTTAATACTTTTAGTTCCAAGTAAATGTTTCTAAAATAATGTGTTTCAATACAAACATAAAGGCATCGACAATGTTTTAATGATTTAGAAAAGGAATAAAAAATGATTTTTGCTCACGCTCACCTTCTCGGTGAAATCTGCAGAAAGCCGGTCACGTTCAACTGAACTGGCTGGTGACACTCGTTCACGCTGACTCAGCGGAGTAGCACTGTACTTCATACAGCAATGGCTGAAAAGTTCGGCAAATTCGCTTAAATATACTTGTAAATATTATAACGCTTGCATCCCCGAGGGGGTGGACAGAGGCGCACCAACACTTACACTTTGAAAACAACGATTCCTATTTTAAACAGAAAATTTTAAATAAATAAATAAATATTTCGGACATCTAAACACACAACGCCAAGCTAACATATGTGTCCCGAAACTCCAACCAGCGGAAATGTGAACCGTCAAATTTCGAAATTTGTATTTGAGGTAAATTGAATCCAACGCTCCGGTAATCAAAATCTGAACAGACAATGACAGAATCACGCCGCTTACTATCATCATCAATATTGAATTTCTGTAACTCAGTTCTAGCCTTAGCAATACTCTGTATAATATCTTGTTCAAAGCGTTCTCGCTCATCAAGCTCCTCTTGAATATTAGTAAAATTTAAAACCTCAATCTCAGTCTGCAAGTCATCAAATTTTGTCGATAAACCTTCAAACTTACTTAATTTTAAATTTAACTCAGCTATTTGAACAGTTGAAAGTTCAAATAATTCGCTTATTTGGTGTAAATAGTTTTTAAATTTCGTAATTTGTCCTTTGATGGAACTACGTTTTGCAACTAAAGCCTTTAAAAAAGATTTATCGCTACCTTCCGTTGTCATGATTAATTAATAACTTGTCTAAAAGTAATTGTAAATACACTTAATTCGTTAATACTTTTAGTTCCAAGTAAATGTTTCTAAAATAATGTGTTTCAATACAAACATAAAGGCATCGACAATGTTTTAATGATTTAGAAAAGGAATAAAAAATGATTTTTGCTCACGCTCACCTTCTCGGTGAAATCTGCAGAAAGCCGGTCACGTTCAGCTGAACTGGCTGGTGACACTCGTTCACGCTGACTCAGCGGAGTAGCACTGTACTTCATACAGCAATGGCTGAAAAGTTCGGCAAATTCGCTTAAATATACTTGTAAATATTATAACGCTTGCATCCCCGAGGGGGTGGACAGAGGCGCACCAACACTTACACTTTGAAAACAACGATTCCTATTTTAAACAGAAAATTTTAAATAAATAAATAAATATTTCGGACATCTAAACACACAACGCCAAGCTAACATATGTGTCCCGAAACTCCAACCAGCGGAAATGTGAACCGTCAAATTTCGAAATTTGTATTTGAGGTAACTTGAATCCAACGCTCCGGTAATCAAAATCTGAACAGACAATGACAGAATCACGCCGCTTACTATCATCATCAATATTGAATTTCTGTAACTCAGTTCTAGCCTTAGCAATACTCTGTATAATATCTTGTTCAAAGCGTTCTCGCTCATCAAGCTCCTCTTGAATATTAGTAAAATTTAAAACCTCAATCTCAGTCTGCAAGTCATCAAATTTTGTCGATAAACCTTCAAACTTACTTAATTTTAAATTTAACTCAGCTATTTGAACAGTTGAAAGTTCAAATAATTCGCTTATTTGGTGTAAATAGTTTTTAAATTTCGTAATTTGTCCTTTGATGGAACTACGTTTTGCAACTAAAGCCTTTAAAAAAGATTTATCGCTACCTTCCGTTGTCATGATTAATTAATAACTTGTCTAAAAGTAATTGTAAATACACTTAATTCGTTAATACTTTTAGTTCCAAGTAAATGTTTCTAAAATAATGTGTTTCAATACAAACATAAAGGCATCGACAATGTTTTAATGATTTAGAAAAGGAATAAAAAATGATTTTTGCTCACGCTCACCTTCTCGGTGAAATCTGCAGAAAGCCGGTCACGTTCAGCTGAACTGGCTGGTGACACTCGTTCACGCTGACTCAGCGGAGTAGCACTGTACTTCATACAGCAATGGCTGAAAAGTTCGGCAAATTCGCTTAAATATACTTGTAAATATTATAACGCTTGCATCCCCGAGGGGGTGGACAGAGGCGCACCAACACTTACACTTTGAAAACAACGATTCCTATTTTAAACAGAAAATTTTAAATAAATAAATAAATATTTCGGACATCTAAACACACAACGCCAAGCTAACATATGTGTCCCGAAACTCCAACCAGCGGAAATGTGAACCGTCAAATTTCGAAATTTGTATTTGAGGTAACTTGAATCCAACGCTCCGGTAATCAAAATCTGAACAGACAATGACAGAATCACGCCGCTTACTATCATCATCAATATTGAATTTCTGTAACTCAGTTCTAGCCTTAGCAATACTCTGTATAATATCTTGTTCAAAGCGTTCTCGCTCATCAAGCTCCTCTTGAATATTAGTAAAATTTAAAACCTCAATCTCAGTCTGCAAGTCATCAAATTTTGTCGATAAACCTTCAAACTTACTTAATTTTAAATTTAACTCAGCTATTTGAACAGTTGAAAGTTCAAATAATTCGCTTATTTGGTGTAAATAGTTTTAAATTTCGTAATTTGTCCTTTGATGGAACTACGTTTTGCAACTAAAGCCTTTAAAAAAGATTTATCGCTACCTTCCGTTGTCATGATTAATTAATAACTTGTCTAAAAGTAATTGTAAATACACTTAATTCGTTAATACTTTTAGTTCCAAGTAAATGTTTCTAAAATAATGTGTTTCAATACAAACATAAAGGCATCGACAATGTTTTAATGATTTAGAAAAGGAATAAAAAATGATTTTTGCTCACGCTCACCTTCTCGGTGAAATCTGCAGAAAGCCGGTCACGTTCAGCTGAACTGGCTGGTGACACTCGTTCACGCTGACTCAGCGGAGTAGCACTGTACTTCATACAGCAATGGCTGAAAAGTTCGGCAAATTCGCTTAAATATACTTGTAAATATTATAACGCTTGCATCCCCGAGGGGGTGGACAGAGGCGCACCAACACTTACACTTTGAAAACAACGATTCCTATTTTAAACAGAAAATTTTAAATAAATAAATAAATATTTCGGACATCTAAACACACAACGCCAAGCTAACATATGTGTCCCGAAACTCCAACCAGCGGAAATGTGAACCGTCAAATTTCGAAATTTGTATTTGAGGTAACTTGAATCCAACGCTCCGGTAATCAAAATCTGAACAGACAATGACAGAATCACGCCGCTTACTATCATCATCAATATTGAATTTCTGTAACTCAGTTCTAGCCTTAGCAATACTCTGTATAATATCTTGTTCAAAGCGTTCTCGCTCATCAAGCTTCTCTTGAATATTAGTAAAATTTAAAACCTCAATTTCAGTCTGCAAGTCATCAAATTTTGTCGATAAACCTTCAAACTTACTTAATTTTAAATTTAACTCAGCTATTTGAACAGTTGAAAGTTCAAATAATTCGCTTATTTGGCGTAATTAGTTTTTAAATTTCGTAATTTGTCCTTTGATGGAACTACGTTTTGCAACTAAAGACTTTAAAAAAGATTTATCGCTACCTTCCGTTGTCATGATTAATTAATAACTTGTCTAAAAGTAATTGTAAATACACTTAATTCGTTAATACTTTTAGTTCCAAGTAAATGTTTCTAAAATAATTTGTTTCAATACAAACATAAAGGCATCGACAATGTTTTAATGATTTAGAAAAGGAATAAAAAATGATTTTTGCTCACGCTCACCTTCTCGGTGAAATCTGCAGAAAGCCGGTCACGTTCAGCTGAACTGGCTGGTGACACTCGTTCACGCTGACTCAGCGGAGTAGCACTGTACTTCATACAGCAATGGCTGAAAAGTTCGGCAAATTCGCTTAAATATACTTGTAAATATTATAACGCTTGCATCCCCGAGGGGGTGGACAGAGGCGCACCAACACTTACACTTTGAAAACAACGATTCCTATTTTAAACAGAAAATTTTAAATAAATAAATAAATATTTCGGACATCTAAACACACAACGCCAAGCTAACATATGTGTCCCGAAACTCCAACCAGCGGAAATGTGAACCGTCAAATTTCGAAATTTGTATTTGAGGTAACTTGAATCCAACGCTCCGGTAATCAAAATCTGAACAGACAATGACAGAATCACGCCGCTTACTATCATCATCAATATTGAATTTCTGTAACTTAGTTCTAGCCTTAGCAATACTCTGTATAATATCTTGTTCAAAGCGTTCTCGCTCATCAAGCTCCTCTTGAATATTAGTAAAATTTAAAACCTCAATCTCAGTCTGCAAGTCATCAAATTTTGTCGATAAACCTTCAAACTTACTTAATTTTAAATTTAACTCAGCTATTTGAACAGTTGAAAGTTCAAATAATTCGCTTATTTGGTGTAAATAGTTTTTAAATTTCGTAATTTGTCCTTTGATGGAACTACGTTTTGCAACTAAAGCCTTTAAAAAAGATTTATCGCTACCTTCCGTTGTCATGATTAATTAATAACTTGTCTAAAAGTAATTGTAAATACACTTAATTCGTTAATACTTTTAGTTCCAAGTAAATGTTTCTAAAATAATGTGTTTCAATACAAACATAAAGGCATCGACAATGTTTTAATGATTTAGAAAAGGAATAAAAAATGATTTTTGCTCACGCTCACCTTCTCGGTGAAATCTGCAGAAAGCCGGTCACGTTCAGCTGAACTGGCTGGTGACACTCGTTCACGCTGACTCAGCGGAGTAGCACTGTACTTCATACAGCAATGGCTGAAAAGTTCGGCAAATTCGCTTAAATATACTTGTAAATATTATAACGCTTGCATCCCCGAGGGGGTGGACAGAGGCGCACCAACACTTACACTTTGAAAACAACGATTCCTATTTTAAACAGAAAATTTTAAATAAATAAATAAATATTTCGGACATCTAAACACACAACGCCAAGCTAACATATGTGTCCCGAAACTCCAACCAGCGGAAATGTGAACCGTCAAATTTCGAAATTTGTATTTGAGGTAACTTGAATCCAACGCTCCGGTAATCAAAATCTGAACAGACAATGACAGAATCACGCCGCTTACTATCATCATCAATATTGAATTTCTGTAACTCAGTTCTAGCCTTAGCAATACTCTGTATAATATCTTGTTCAAAGCGTTCTCGCTCATCAAGCTCCTCTTGAATATTAGTAAAATTTAAAACCTCAATCTCAGTCTGCAAGTCATCAAATTTTGTCGATAAACCTTCAAACTTACTTAATTTTAAATTTAACTCAGCTATTTGAACAGTTGAAAGTTCAAATAATTCGCTTATTTGGTGTAAATAGTTTTAAATTTCGTAATTTGTCCTTTGATGGAACTACGTTTTGCAACTAAAGCCTTTAAAAAAGATTTATCGCTACCTTCCGTTGTCATGATTAATTAATAACTTGTCTAAAAGTAATTGTAAATACACTTAATTCGTTAATACTTTTAGTTCCAAGTAAATGTTTCTAAAATAATGTGTTTCAATACAAACATAAAGGCATCGACAATGTTTTAATGATTTAGAAAAGGAATAAAAAATGATTTTTGCTCACGCTCACCTTCTCGGTGAAATCTGCAGAAAGCCGGTCACGTTCAGCTGAACTGGCTGGTGACACTCGTTCACGCTGACTCAGCGGAGTAGCACTGTACTTCATACAGCAATGGCTGAAAAGTTCGGCAAATTCGCTTAAATATACTTGTAAATATTATAACGCTTGCATCCCCGAGGGGGTGGACAGAGGCGCACCAACACTTACACTTTGAAAACAACGATTCCTATTTTAAACAGAAAATTTGAAATAAATAAATAAATATTTCGGACATCTAAACACACAACGCCAAGCTAACATATGTGTCCCGAAACTCCAACCAGCGGAAATGTGAACCGTCAAATTTCGAAATTTGTATTTGAGGTAACTTGAATCCAACGCTCCAGTAATCAAAATCTGAACAGACAATGACAGAATCACGCCGCTTACTATCATCATCAATATTGAATTTCTGTAACTCAGTTCTAGCCTTAGCAATACTCTGTATAATATCTTGTTCAAAGCGTTCTCGCTCATCAAGCTCCTCTTGAATATTAGTAAAATTTAAAACCTCAATCTCAGTCTGCAAGTCATCAAATTTTGTCGATAAACCTTCAAACTTACTTAATTTTAAATTTAACTCAGCTATTTGAACAGTTGAAAGTTCAAATAATTCGCTTATTTGGTGTAAATAGTTTTTAAATTTCGTAATTTGTCCTTTGATGGAACTACGTTTTGCAACTAAAGCCTTTAAAAAAGATTTATCGCTACCTTCCGTTGTCATGATTAATTAATAACTTGTCTAAAAGTAATTGTAAATACACTTAATTCGTTAATACTTTTAGTTCCAAGTAAATGTTTCTAAAATAATTTGTTTCAATACAAACATAAAGGCATCGACAATGTTTTAATGATTTAGAAAAGGAATAAAAAATGATTTTTGCTCACGCTCACCTTCTCGGTGAAATCTGCAGAAAGCCGGTCACGTTCAGCTGAACTGGCTGGTGACACTCGTTCATGCTGACTCAGCGGAGTAGCACTGTACTTCATACAGCAATGGCTGAAAAGTTCGGCAAATTCGCTTAAATATACTTGTAAATATTATAACGCTTGCATCCCCGAGGGGGTGGACAGAGGCGCACCAACACTTACACTTTGAAAACAACGATTCCTATTTTAAACAGAAAATTTTAAATAAATAAATAAATATTTCGGACATCTAAACACACAACGCCAAGCTAACATATGTGTCCCGAAACTCCAACCAGCGGAAATGTGAACCGTCAAATTTCGAAATTTGTATTTGAGGTAACTTGAATCCAACGCTCCGGTAATCAAAATCTGAACAGACAATGACAGAATCACGCCGCTTACTATCATCATCAATATTGAATTTCTGTAACTCAGTTCTAGCCTTAGCAATACTCTGTATAATATCTTGTTCAAAGCGTTCTCGCTCATCAAGCTCCTCTTGAATATTAGTAAAATTTAAAACCTCAATCTCAGTCTGCAAGTCATCAAATTTTGTCGATAAACCTTCAAACTTACTTAATTTTAAATTTAACTCAGCTATTTGAACAGTTGAAAGTTCAAATAATTCGCTTATTTGGTGTAAATAGTTTTTAAATTTCGTAATTTGTCCTTTGATGGAACTACGTTTTGCAACTAAAGCCTTTAAAAAAGATTTATCGCTACCTTCCGTTGTCATGATTAATTAATAACTTGTCTAAAAGTAATTGTAAATACACTTAATTCGTTAATACTTTTAGTTCCAAGTAAATGTTTCTAAAATAATGTGTTTCAATACAAACATAAAGGCATCGACAATGTTTTAATGATTTAGAAAAGGAATAAAAAATGATTTTTGCTCACGCTCACCTTCTCGGTGAAATCTGCAGAAAGCCGGTCACGTTCAGCTGAACTGGCTGGTGACACTCGTTCACGCTGACTCAGCGGAGTAGCACTGTACTTCATACAGCAATGGCTGAAAAGTTCGGCAAATTCGCTTAAATATACTTGTAAATATTATAACGCTTGCATCCCCGAGGGGGTGGACAGAGGCGCACCAACACTTACACTTTGAAAACAACGATTCCTATTTTAAACAGAAAATTTTAAATAAATAAATAAATATTTCGGACATCTAAACCACCATCATCGACGCTAACTGCCTACTTTGTAATCTCGATACTAGCGTAGCCATTCTAGGGATTTATAGACCACCCTCATATCTTCTCATTGATAATTTTCTGAATAGCCTGAATACTATACTGTTGCCTTTATCCAAACTGGAGCAACTTGCTCTAGTAGGTGATATCAATATTGACATCAAACATAATAATAAAGACAAACATTCAAATGAATATCTCAATTTTACTGCTTCTCATGGATTACTTCCGGCTCACCTCTGCGCTACCCGTTTGAATAACTGCCTCGATCATGTTCTTTTAAGAACGAAGCAAATGGCAACCACTATTGTAATAGAGTATCCAATTACTGACCATTTGCCAGTATTTCTAAATATCAACTTAAACAAGCCAAAGTCTAAGCATACTTGCAACACTAAAATAGTTGACATGACTAGTGTACAAAGAGATATAGAATGTACAGATTTCTCCTCGGTTCTTTTAGCCAATGATGCCAACGAGGCGGCAAACACTCTGGTTGCTACATTACATCAAATAATTCAAAAACACACACACTATAACAGAGTCTCGAGAGTGAAACGTAATATCAGACCGTGGATTACCCCTGGTCTACTACGATGTATCCGCGATCGAGACAAAATGCATAAAACATTAAAATCACAACCAGATAACATTATTTTAAAAATAACATATTCCCGCTATCGAAACTTCTGCAACTCATTGTTGCGAAAGCTTAAGATTAGTTATGAGAAAACAGAGTTTTTAAAAAGAAAGAATAATCCTAAAGCTACCTGGGACTTTATAAAGGAAATCACCTATACCAAACAAGCACCGCTGCCACCAATGGAGCTCCTAAAAAGTAATAGTACTGAAAGTAGTTCGGTCAATGAGGTAAACAACTACTTTGTAAATATTGCATGTAGATTGGCTTCTAGAATTCAATGTAGTAGTGTTAATCTGCCATTCAAAAATAATAAATTTAAATCACCCTACCACTCAATGGTTATACTGGAAACTGATTGTCGAGAAGTTGAGCAAATTATAAACAATTTGAAGACAAATTCAGCGGTTGGAATAGATGGTATCTAAGCTAGTGTTTTGAAGGTAGCACGTAAGACCCTAGTACCTTACATCACCCACATGTGCAACCTTTCATTATCTTCTGGAGTTTTCCCTGATGCGTTTAAAATAGCCTTAATCCATCCAGTATTCAAGAGCGGTGACAGGAGCAATGTCAATAATTATAGGCCTATTTCGGTATTACCAGCGATGTCCAAAATCCTTGAAAAGCTCCTAAATACCCGTTTGCTTACCTATATTCGAGCGAACAACATTCTATCAAAAAATCAATATGGCTTTAGATCCGGTATATCTACGGAAGACGCAGTAATTGATTTAGTTGAAACTGCGGCTAGGCAAATGGATGTAAAGCGTAAATGTCTTGGAATTTTCTTGGATATTTCAAAGGCCTTTGACAGTGTCCCTGTTCCCCTGCTTTTAACAAAATTGGAGCGCATAGGTGTACGCGGTATAGCTCTTGATATATTTTCTAGTTACCTCAAAAATCGATACCAACACGTTAAAATTGGGGATGTGATTAGTGATAGGGCTGCTATAGAGTGCGGTGTGCCCCAAGGCAGCATATTGGGTCCAACACTATTTCTTGTTTTCATAAACGATCTTTGCTCACTTTCTCTTAAAAATTGTTCCGTGTATACCTACGCTGATGACACAGCCTTATTAGTACACGGTAAAGATTGGCATGAAACAGAACAATCCGCTCAATTGGCACTAGATATAGTGATGAATTGGCTAGCCCAAAATTTATTAACGCTTAACACAGAAAAAACTAAAATCCTAAATTTTTCGATAAGCAAACAAACCCAACCCAAAAAACATATTTCTATCAAAGCTCACACTTGTCCACATCACCTAAAGTACGCATCGTGTTCTTGTCCTAACCTATCAGAAACATCACAATCGAAGTACCTAGGTGTTCAGATCGACAAACACCTGAATTGGTATTCGCACGTTGATGACTTGGTTTCTAGAATACGCAAGCTGATCTACATTTTCAAAAAACTTCGATACTCATGTGACACGAGTACTCTTATGGTGGTATACTTTTCGCTCTGTCAGTCTTTGATTACCTATTGTTTGCCGGTGTGGGGTGGAGCCTGTAAGACCTACTTTCTTAAACTCGAAAGAGCACAAAGAGCCGTGCTTAAAGTCATGCTCCGAAAGCCTTACAGATATCCCACTGAGCGCCTCTACGGAGAGTGTAAGGTATTGACGGCTAGGAAGTTATACGTGCTCCAGTCTATAGCAAGAACACACCACACCCCAATTGATATAGTGAATAAACGTCGAGTAGATATTGTTTTCCCTCCCATAAAACATTTCACAACATTCGCAGAACACCAGTACTACCTTCTCAGTAAAAAAATATACAATAAGGTAAACAGATTGCTTCGAATATATGGCCTTAACTATTACCAGTGTAAACGTAAAGTGAAATCATGGTTGTTAGAACAAAATTATGAGGAAATAGAAAAGATATTTGTTTTTCCTTCATAAACCTTACAAGCTGACATTTATGCATGTACAACAGTTCAAACTGAAACATGCACACACACACACTCACACACACACACACACACACACATACATATAAACACACATACAAATTTTACATGCACTCAAACACTTATTCATAAGATTGAGCGTTGGTTAAAATGTAAATGTTTCAAAATCCTTAAGTTTGACTGTAAATCAAGTGATTATGGAGGAACACTGGCTCCCAAGTCACAGGTGATAAACCTAGTTTGGGAGCCAAGAACTAAAACATTTTGTTTGCATAGAACTGATTGTTATTATTATTGATTTGTTTGTAAAAATGTGAAATATTATCTGTAAGCAAGGTGTATTGAGTGTAATTTCTTGTAAATAAATAAATTATTATTATAAAAAAAAAAAAAAAAAAAAAAAAACACACAACGCCAAGCTAACATATGTGTCCCGAAACTCCAACCAGCGGAAATGTGAACCGTCAAATTTCGAAATTTGTATTTGAGGTAACTTGAATCCAACGCTCCGGTAATCAAAATCTGAACAGACAATGACAGAATCACGCCGCTTACTATCATCATCAATATTGAATTTCTGTAACTCAGTTCTAGCCTTAGCAATACTCTGTATAATATCTTGTTCAAAGCGTTCTCGCTCATCAAGCTCCTCTTGAATATTAGTAAAATTTAAAACCTCAATCTCAGTCTGCAAGTCATCAAATTTTGTCGATAAACCTTCAAACTTACTTAATTTTAAATTTAACTCAGCTATTTGAACAGTTGAAAGTTCAAATAATTCGCTTATTTGGTGTAAATAGTTTTTAAATTTCGTAATTTGTCCTTTGATGGAACTACGTTTTGCAACTAAAGCCTTTAAAAAAGATTTATCGCTACCTTCCGTTGTCATGATTAATTAATAACTTGTCTAAAAGTAATCTATATATATAAAAGAAAGTCGTGTTAGTTACACCATTTATAACTCAAGAATGGCTGAACCGATTTGGCTCAAACTTGGTGGGGAGGTAGCTTAGAACCAGGAGAAGGACATAGGATACTTTCTACATTTTTTTTTTTTTTTTTTTTTTTTTATGTTTGACCCTGCCAAAATGACTCTACTCTGCCTGATGGAAAGCATGAGTAGAATACAAGTTTTTTTTATTTGCAACATGCAACATAGTTTTTTTTTTAATTTACACCGCGGGTAACACCGCGGGGCGACAACGGTCGAACTGTCACAACGAAAGTGAAAAGAATGGATTTCGTTGTCGACAACAGTTGGATTGTTCCATATTCGCCACTTATTTCTAAAACGTTCAAGACAAATTGCAACGTTGAATACTGCAATTCAGTTAAGTCCATAAAATATATTTGCAAATATGTCACGAAAGGCAGTGATATGGCGGTTTTTGGATTGCAATCCTCGAATACCAACGATGAAATTTCACGCTATCAAGTTGGTCGTTATGTGAACTGTAATGAAGCGATTTGGCGTATATTCGCATTTCCTATTCACGAACGTCATCTTACTGTTATGCATTTGGCGGTGCATCTGGAGAATGGTCAACGAGTATATTTCACGGCTTCGAATGCTACGCAACGTGCTGAAACACCTCCAGCAACTACATTAACCAGTTTTTTTGCAATCTGCCAAAGCGATAAGTTTGCACGAACTTTGCTTTACTCGGAGATGCCACGTTATTATACTTGGAATGCTTCATCGAAGAATTTTAAAAGACGGAAGCAAGGCGATGCGGTTCCTGGGTATCCAGATGTGCGTTCTACTGATGCTCTTGGCCGTATGTATACAGTTCATCCAAAGAATGATGAATGTTTCTATTTGCGGTTGTTGCTGGTAAATGTGCGTGGGCCAACGTCATTTGAGACACTACGAACTGTTAATGGTGTAATATTCCAAAAAAATCGTGCTGCATGTGAAGAATTGAACTTATTAGAAAACGATACCCATTGGGATACGACAATCGCTGAAGCCATTATCTCTGCATCTCCAAGTCAGATACGCACATTATTCGCTATCATAATTTCGACATGTTTTCCATCAAACCCATGTAACCTGTGGCAAAAATACAAGGATAATATGTATGAAGATATTTTACATCAAATTCGTGTCAGTTCCAGAAATCACGATATTGAGATGAATGAGGAGATACATAATCGTGCTTTACTCTTGATCGAAGATATGTGTTACCTCATGTGCGGTAATTTATTAATCAGGTTAGGAATGCCAGCGCCATATCGTGAAATGAATGACGCATTGAATCGAGAATTGGAACGGGAACGTGAATATGATCACCAGGAATTAGATTTAGTAGTTCAAACGAATGTACCCCTGTTGAATTACCAACAAAAGGAAGTTTATGATACTTTAATGAAGGCAATCGATGATGAAAATGGTGGTTTATATTTCCTAGATGCCCCTGGTGGAACTGGCAAGACATTCCTCATGTCATTAGTTTTAGCAACTGTTCGGGCGAGATCCAACATAGCGGTTGCAGTTGCTTCTTCTGGAATAGCAGCCACATTGTTAGAAGGATGCCGTACGGCTCATTCAGCATTAAAATTACCGTTAAATCTTCAAACCATTGAAGAACCAACGTGTAATATTGCAAAACACTCAGCAATGGCCAAAGTTTTAGCGGCATCGAAAATCATCATCTGGGACGAATGCACAATGGCGCATAAACGTGCATTAGAAGCACTTAACCGAACATTAAAAGATTTACGCAATGACTAGAGATGTTTTGGAGGAGCAATGATTTTACTGTCTGGCGATTTCCGCCAAATACTGCCAGTAATTCCAAGATCTACGGCTGCCGACGAAATAAACGCTTGCCTCAAATCGTCAAATCTATGGCGCTATGTGAAGAAACTGCAGCTGACAACAAACATGAGAGTTACATTGCTTAATGATACATCTGCTGAAGATTTCTCGGAGCAATTGCTGACTATCGGTAATGGTCAAGTACCTGTCGATGAATCGAGCGGATTAATATCATTTACAAATAATTTCTGTAATTTTGTCTCATCAAAAGACGAAATTATCAACAATGTATTTCCAAACATTATTTCTAACTACAAAAATAATGAATGGTTGAGTGAGCGAGCAATTTTAGCGGCTAAGAATAAAGATGTAGATGACCTGAACTACATAATTCAAAATAAGATGATTGGAACAAAGCATTCATTCAAATCTGTTGACTGCGTCACAAATGAAGATGAAGCCACTAACTATCCAATTGAATTTTTAAACTCTTTGGACGTGCCTGGCTTACCAACGCACAATTTACGCCTAAAGGTTGGCTCCGTAGTAATCATGCTTCGAAACATAAACCAACCAAAACTGTGCAACGGTACGCGTTTGGTGGTTAGAAAATTAATGAACAATGTAATTTACGATACGATAATGATCGGAAAATTCAAAGGTGAGGAAGTTCTTATTCCGAGGATCCCGATGATCCCAACCGATATGCCGTTTGAATTTAAAAGACTTCAATTTCCGATACGTCTTGCATTTGCCATGACCATCAACAAATCACAAGGCCAATCCTTAAAAGTTTGAGGTTTAAATCTAGAACATTCATGTTTTTCCCATGGTCAATTATACGTGGCATGTTCACGGGTCGGAAGACCATCTGCGTTGTTTGTTTTTGCGCCTGATAATAAAACAAAAAATGTCGTGTATCACAAGGTACTTAAGTGAAGAGCAACCTACCTATTAAGTGAACCTAACCTAAAATACAGAAATAATAATGAATGACTAATTTAGGTATTTAATTTTTTTGTATTTTTTCCAATAAAAAAAACACAATCTGCTTATTTATTGCCATTAACGCGGAACAAAGTTCGCCGGGTCAGCTAGTTGTAAATACACTTAATTCGTTAATACTTTTAGTTCCAAGTAAATGTTTCTAAAATAATTTGTTTCAATACAAACATAAAGGCATCGACAATGTTTTAATGATTTAGAAAAGGAATAAAAAATGATTTTTGCTCACGCTCACCTTCTCGGTGAAATCTGCAGAAAGCCGGTCACGTTCAGCTGAACTGGCTGGTGACACTCGTTCACGCTGACTCAGCGGAGTAGCACTGTACTTCATACAGCAATGGCTGAAAAGTTCGGCAAATTCGCTTAAATATACTTGTAAATATTATAACGCTTGCATCCCCGAGGGGGTGGAGAGAGGCGCACCAACACTTACACTTTGAAAACAACGATTCCTATTTTAAACAGAAAATTTTAAATAAATAAATAAATATTTCGGACATCTAAACACACAACGCCAAGCTAACATATGTGTCCCGAAACTCCAACCAGCGGAAATGTGAACCGTCAAATTTCGAAATTTGTATTTGAGGTAACTTGAATCCAACGCTCCGGTAATCAAAATCTGAACAGACAATGACAGAATCACGCCGCTTACTATCATCATCAATATTGAATTTCTGTAACTCAGTTCTAGCCTTAGCAATACTCTGTATAATATCTTGTTCAAAGCGTTCTCGCTCATCAAGCTCCTCTTGAATATTAGTAAAATTTAAAACCTCAATCTCAGTCTGCAAGTCATCAAATTTTGTCGATAAACCTTCAAACTTACTTAATTTTAAATTTAACTCAGCTATTTGAACAGTTGAAAGTTCAAATAATTCGCTTATTTGGTGTAAATAGTTTTTAAATTTCGTAATTTGTCCTTTGATGGAACTACGTTTTGCAACTAAAGCCTTTAAAAAAGATTTATCGCTACCTTCCGTTGTCATGATTAATTAATAACTTGTCTAAAAGTAATTGTAAATACACTTAATTCGTTAATACTTTTAGTTCCAAGTAAATGTTTCTAAAATAATTTGTTTCAATACAAACATAAAGGCATCGACAATGTTTTAATGATTTAGAAAAGGAATAAAAAATGATTTTTGCTCACGCTCACCTTCTCGGTGAAATCTGCAGAAAGCCGGTCACGTTCAGCTGAACTGGCTGGTGACACTCGTTCACGCTGACTCAGCGGAGTAGCACTGTACTTCATACAGCAATGGCTGAAAAGTTCGGCAAATTCGCTTAAATATACTTGTAAATATTATAACGCTTGCATCCCCGAGGGGGTGGAGAGAGGCGCACCAACACTTACACTTTGAAAACAACGATTCCTATTTTAAACAGAAAATTTTAAATAAATAAATAAATATTTCGGACATCTAAACACACAACGCCAAGCTAACATATGTGTCCCGAAACTCCAACCAGCGGAAATGTGAACCGTCAAATTTCGAAATTTGTATTTGAGTTAACTTGAATCCAACGCTCCGGTAATCAAAATCTGAACAGATAATGACAGAATCACGCCGCTTACTATCATCATCAATATTGAATTTCTGTAACTCAGTTCTAGCCTTAGCAATACTCTGTATAATATCTTGTTCAAAGCGTTCTCGCTCATCAAGCTCCTCTTGAATATTAGTAAAATTTAAAACCTCAATCTCAGTCTGCAAGTCATCAAATTTTGTCGATAAACCTTCAAACTTACTTAATTTTAAATTTAACTCAGCTATTTGAACAGCTGAAAGTTCAAATAATTCGCTTATTTGGTGTAAATAGTTTTTAAATTTCGTAATTTGTCCTTTGATGGAACTAAGTTTTGCAACTAAAGCCTTTAAAAAAGATTTATCGCTACCTTCCGTTGTCATGATTAATTAATAACTTGTCTAAAAGTAATTGTAAATACACTTAATTCGTTAATACTTTTAGTTCCAAGTAAATGTTTCTAAAATAATTTGTTTCAATACAAACATAAAGGCATCGACAATGTTTTAATGATTTAGAAAAGGAATAAAAAATGATTTTTGCTCACGCTCACCTTCTCGGTGAAATCTGCAGAAAGCCGGTCACGTTCAGCTGAACTGGCTGGTGACACTCGTTCACGCTGACTCAGCGGAGTAGCACTGTACTTCATACAGCAATGGCTGAAAAGTTCGGCAAATTCGCTTAAATATACTTGTAAATATTATAACGCTTGCATCCCCGAGGGGGTGGAGAGAGGCGCACCAACACTTACACTTTGAAAACAACGATTCCTATTTTAAACAGAAAATTTTAAATAAATAAATAAATATTTCGGACATCTAAACACACAACGCCAAGCTAACATATGTGTCCCGAAACTCCAACCAGCGGAAATGTGAACCGTCAAATTTCGAAATTTGTATTTGAGGTAACTTGAATCCAACGCTCCGGTAATCAAAATCTGAACAGACAATGACAGAATCACGCCGCTTACTATCATCATCAATATTGAATTTCTGTAACTCAGTTCTAGCCTTAGCAATACTCTGTATAATATCTTGTTCAAAGCGTTCTCGCTCATCAAGCTCCTCTTGAATATTAGTAAAATTTAAAACCTCAATCTCAGTCTGCAAGTCATCAAATTTTGTCGATAAACCTTCAAACTTACTTAATTTTAAATTTAACTCAGCTATTTGAACAGTTGAAAGTTCAAATAATTCGCTTATTTGGTGTAAATAGTTTTTAAATTTCGTAATTTGTCCTTTGATGGAACTACGTTTTGCAACTAAAGCCTTTAAAAAAGATTTATCGCTACCTTCCGTTGTCATGATTAATTAATAACTTGTCTAAAAGTAATTGTAAATACACTTAATTCGTTAATACTTTTAGTTCCAAGTAAATGTTTCTAAAATAATTTGTTTCAATACAAACATAAAGGCATCGACAATGTTTTAATGATTTAGAAAAGGAATAAAAAATGATTTTTGCTCACGCTCACCTTCTCGGTGAAATCTGCAGAAAGCCGGTCACGTTCAGCTGAACTGGCTGGTGACACTCGTTCACGCTGACTCAGCGGAGTAGCACTGTACTTCATACAGCAATGGCTGAAAAGTTCGGCAAATTCGCTTAAATATACTTGTAAATATTATAACGCTTGCATCCCCGAGGGGGTGGACAGAGGCGCACCAACACTTACACTTTGAAAACAACGATTCCTATTTTAAACAGAAAATTTTAAATAAATAAATAAATATTTCGGACATCTAAACACACAACGCTAAGCTAACATATGTGTCCCGAAACTCCAACCAGCGGAAATGTGAACCGTCAAATTTCGAAATTTGTATTTGAGGTAAATTGAATCCAACGCTCCGGTAATCAAAATCTGAACAGACAATGACAGAATCACGCCGCTTACTATCATCATCAATATTGAATTTCTGTAACTCAGTTCTAGCCTTAGCAATACTCTGTATAATATCTTGTTCAAAGCGTTCTCGCTCATCAAGCTCCTCTTGAATATTAGTAAAATTTAAAACCTCAATCTCAGTCTGCAAGTCATCAAATTTTGTCGATAAACCTTCAAACTTACTTAATTTTAAATTTAACTCAGCTATTTGAACAGTTGAAAGTTCAAATAATTCGCTTATTTGGTGTAAATAGTTTTTAAATTTCGTAATTTGTCCTTTGATGGAACTACGTTTTGCAACTAAAGCCTTTAAAAAAGATTTATCGCTACCTTCCGTTGTCATGATTAATTAATAACTTGTCTAAAAGTAATTGTAAATACACTTAATTCGTTAATACTTTTAGTTCCAAGTAAATGTTTCTAAAATAATGTGTTTCAATACAAACATAAAGGCATCGACAATGTTTTAATGATTTAGAAAAGGAATAAAAAATGATTTTTGCTCACGCTCACCTTCTCGGTGAAATCTGCAGAAAGCCGGTCACGTTCAGCTGAACTGGCTGGTGACACTCGTTCACGCTGACTCAGCGGAGTAGCACTGTACTTCATACAGCAATGGCTGAAAAGTTCGGCAAATTCGCTTAAATATACTTGTAAATATTATAACGCTTGCATCCCCGAGGGGGTGGACAGAGGCGCACCAACACTTACACTTTGAAAACAACGATTCCTATTTTAAACAGAAAATTTTAAATAAATAAATAAATATTTCGGACATCTAAACACACAACGCCAAGCTAACATATGTGTCCCGAAACTCCAACCAGCGGAAATGTGAACCGTCAAATTTCGAAATTTGTATTTGAGTTAACTTGAATCCAACGCTCCGGTAATCAAAATCTGAACAGATAATGACAGAATCACGCCGCTTACTATCATCATCAATATTGAATTTCTGTAACTCAGTTCTAGCCTTAGCAATACTCTGTATAATATCTTGTTCAAAGCGTTCTCGCTCATCAAGCTCCTCTTGAATATTAGTAAAATTTAAAACCTCAATCTCAGTCTGCAAGTCATCAAATTTTGTCGATAAACCTTCAAACTTACTTAATTTTAAATTTAACTCAGCTATTTGAACAGTTGAAAGTTCAAATAATTCGCTTATTTGGTGTAAATAGTTTTTAAATTTCGTAATTTGTCCTTTGATGGAACTAAGTTTTGCAACTAAAGCCTTTAAAAAAGATTTATCGCTACCTTCCGTTGTCATGATTAATTAATAACTTGTCTAAAAGTAATTGTAAATACACTTAATTCGTTAATACTTTTAGTTCCAAGTAAATGTTTCTAAAATAATTTGTTTCAATACAAACATAAAGGCATCGACAATGTTTTAATGATTTAGAAAAGGAATAAAAAATGATTTTTGCTCACGCTCACCTTCTCGGTGAAATCTGCAGAAAGCCGGTCACGTTCAGCTGAACTGGCTGGTGACACTCGTTCACGCTGACTCAGCGGAGTAGCACTGTACTTCATACAGCAATGGCTGAAAAGTTCGGCAAATTCGCTTAAATATACTTGTAAATATTATAACGCTTGCATCCCCGAGGGGGTGGACAGAGGCGCACCAACACTTACACTTTGAAAACAACGATTCCTATTTTAAACAGAAAATTTTAAATAAATAAATAAATATTTCGGACATCTAAACACACAACGCCAAGCTAACATATGTGTCCCGAAACTCCAACCAGCGGAAATGTGAACCGTCAAATTTCGAAATTTGTATTTGAGGTAACTTGAATCCAACGCTCCGGTAATCAAAATCTGAACAGACAATGACAGAATCACGCCGCTTACTATCATCATCAATATTGAATTTCTGTAACTCAGTTCTAGCCTTAGCAATACTCTGTATAATATCTTGTTCAAAGCGTTCTCGCTCATCAAGCTCCTCTTGAATATTAGTAAAATTTAAAACCTCAATCTCAGTCTGCAAGTCATCAAATTTTGTCGATAAACCTTCAAACTTACTTAATTTTAAATTTAACTCAGCTATTTGAACAGTTGAAAGTTCAAATAATTCGCTTATTTGGTGTAAATAGTTTTTAAATTTCGTAATTTGTCCTTTGATGGAACTACGTTTTGCAACTAAAGCCTTTAAAAAAGATTTATCGCTACCTTCCGTTGTCATGATTAATTAATAACTTGTCTAAAAGTAATTGTAAATACACTTAATTCGTTAATACTTTTAGTTCCAAGTAAATGTTTCTAAAATAATGTGTTTCAATACAAACATAAAGGCATCGACAATGTTTTAATGATTTAGAAAAGGAATAAAAAATGATTTTTGCTCACGCTCACCTTCTCGGTGAAATCTGCAGAAAGCCGGTCACGTTCAGCTGAACTGGCTGGTGACACTCGTTCACGCTGACTCAGCGGAGTAGCACTGTACTTCATACAGCAATGGCTGAAAAGTTCGGCAAATTCGCTTAAATATACTTGTAAATATTATAACGCTTGCATCCCCGAGGGGGTGGACAGAGGCGCACCAACACTTACACTTTGAAAACAACGATTCCTATTTTAAACAGAAAATTTTAAATAAATAAATAAATATTTCGGACATCTAAACACACAACGCCAAGCTAACATATGTGTCCCGAAACTCCAACCAGCGGAAATGTGAACCGTCAAATTTCGAAATTTGTATTTGAGGTAACTTGAATCCAACGCTCCGGTAATCAAAATCTGAACAGACAATGACAGAATCACGCCGCTTACTATCATCATCAATATTGAATTTCTGTAACTCAGTTCTAGCCTTAGCAATACTCTGTATAATATCTTGTTCAAAGCGTTCTCGCTCATCAAGCTCCTCTTGAATATTAGTAAAATTTAAAACCTCAATCTCAGTCTGCAAGTCATCAAATTTTGTCGATAAACCTTCAAACTTACTTAATTTTAAATTTAACTCAGCTATTTGAACAGTTGAAAGTTCAAATAATTCGCTTATTTGGTGTAAATAGTTTTTAAATTTCGTAATTTGTCCTTTGATGGAACTACGTTTTGCAACTAAAGCCTTTAAAAAAGATTTATCGCTACCTTCCGTTGTCATGATTAATTAATAACTTGTCTAAAAGTAATTGTAAATACACTTAATTCGTTAATACTTTTAGTTCCAAGTAAATGTTTCTAAAATAATGTGTTTCAATACAAACATAAAGGCATCGACAATGTTTTAATGATTTAGAAAAGGAATAAAAAATGATTTTTGCTCACGCTCACCTTCTCGGTGAAATCTGCAGAAAGCCGGTCACGTTCAGCTGAACTGGCTGGTGACACTCGTTCACGCTGACTCAGCGGAGTAGCACTGTACTTCATACAGCAATGGCTGAAAAGTTCGGCAAATTCGCTTAAATATACTTGTAAATATTATAACGCTTGCATCCCCGAGGGGGTGGAGAGAGGCGCACCAACACTTACACTTTGAAAACAACGATTCCTATTTTAAACAGAAAATTTTAAATAAATAAATAAATATTTCGGACATCTAAACACACAACGCCAAGCTAACATATGTGTCCCGAAACTCCAACCAGCGGAAATGTGAACCGTCAAATTTCGAAATTTGTATTTGAGTTAACTTGAATCCAACGCTCCGGTAATCAAAATCTGAACAGATAATGACAGAATCACGCCGCTTACTATCATCATCAATATTGAATTTCTGTAACTCAGTTCTAGCCTTAGCAATACTCTGTATAATATCTTGTTCAAAGCGTTCTCGCTCATCAAGCTCCTCTTGAATATTAGTAAAATTTAAAACCTCAATCTCAGTCTGCAAGTCATCAAATTTTGTCGATAAACCTTCAAACTTACTTAATTTTAAATTTAACTCAGCTATTTGAACAGCTGAAAGTTCAAATAATTCGCTTATTTGGTGTAAATAGTTTTTAAATTTCGTAATTTGTCCTTTGATGGAACTAAGTTTTGCAACTAAAGCCTTTAAAAAAGATTTATCGCTACCTTCCGTTGTCATGATTAATTAATAACTTGTCTAAAAGTAATTGTAAATACACTTAATTCGTTAATACTTTTAGTTCCAAGTAAATGTTTCTAAAATAATTTGTTTCAATACAAACATAAAGGCATCGACAATGTTTTAATGATTTAGAAAAGGAATAAAAAATGATTTTTGCTCACGCTCACCTTCTCGGTGAAATCTGCAGAAAGCCGGTCACGTTCAGCTGAACTGGCTGGTGACACTCGTTCACGCTGACTCAGCGGAGTAGCACTGTACTTCATACAGCAATGGCTGAAAAGTTCGGCAAATTCGCTTAAATATACTTGTAAATATTATAACGCTTGCATCCCCGAGGGGGTGGAGAGAGGCGCACCAACACTTACACTTTGAAAACAACGATTCCTATTTTAAACAGAAAATTTTAAATAAATAAATAAATATTTCGGACATCTAAACACACAACGCCAAGCTAACATATGTGTCCCGAAACTCCAACCAGCGGAAATGTGAACCGTCAAATTTCGAAATTTGTATTTGAGGTAACTTGAATCCAACGCTCCGGTAATCAAAATCTGAACAGACAATGACAGAATCACGCCGCTTACTATCATCATCAATATTGAATTTCTGTAACTCAGTTCTAGCCTTAGCAATACTCTGTATAATATCTTGTTCAAAGCGTTCTCGCTCATCAAGCTCCTCTTGAATATTAGTAAAATTTAAAACCTCAATCTCAGTCTGCAAGTCATCAAATTTTGTCGATAAACCTTCAAACTTACTTAATTTTAAATTTAACTCAGCTATTTGAACAGTTGAAAGTTCAAATAATTCGCTTATTTGGTGTAAATAGTTTTTAAATTTCGTAATTTGTCCTTTGATGGAACTACGTTTTGCAACTAAAGCCTTTAAAAAAGATTTATCGCTACCTTCCGTTGTCATGATTAATTAATAACTTGTCTAAAAGTAATTGTAAATACACTTAATTCGTTAATACTTTTAGTTCCAAGTAAATGTTTCTAAAATAATTTGTTTCAATACAAACATAAAGGCATCGACAATGTTTTAATGATTTAGAAAAGGAATAAAAAATGATTTTTGCTCACGCTCACCTTCTCGGTGAAATCTGCAGAAAGCCGGTCACGTTCAGCTGAACTGGCTGGTGACACTCGTTCACGCTGACTCAGCGGAGTAGCACTGTACTTCATACAGCAATGGCTGAAAAGTTCGGCAAATTCGCTTAAATATACTTGTAAATATTATAACGCTTGCATCCCCGAGGGGGTGGACAGAGGCGCACCAACACTTACACTTTGAAAACAACGATTCCTATTTTAAACAGAAAATTTTAAATAAATAAATAAATATTTCGGACATCTAAACACACAACGCTAAGCTAACATATGTGTCCCGAAACTCCAACCAGCGGAAATGTGAACCGTCAAATTTCGAAATTTGTATTTGAGGTAAATTGAATCCAACGCTCCGGTAATCAAAATCTGAACAGACAATGACAGAATCACGCCGCTTACTATCATCATCAATATTGAATATCTGTAACTCAGTTCTAGCCTTAGCAATACTCTGTATAATATCTTGTTCAAAGCGTTCTCGCTCATCAAGCTCCTCTTGAATATTAGTAAAATTTAAAACCTCAATCTCAGTCTGCAAGTCATCAAATTTTGTCGATAAACCTTCAAACTTACTTAATTTTAAATTTAACTCAGCTATTTGAACAGTTGAAAGTTCAAATAATTCGCTTATTTGGTGTAAATAGTTTTTAAATTTCGTAATTTGTCCTTTGATGGAACTACGTTTTGCAACTAAAGCCTTTAAAAAAGATTTATCGCTACCTTCCGTTGTCATGATTAATTAATAACTTGTCTAAAAGTAATTGTAAATACACTTAATTCGTTAATACTTTTAGTTCCAAGTAAATGTTTCTAAAATAATTTGTTTCAATACAAACATAAAGGCATCGACAATGTTTTAATGATTTAGAAAAGGAATAAAAAATGATTTTTGCTCACGCTCACCTTCTCGGTGAAATCTGCAGAAAGCCGGTCACGTTCAGCTGAACTGGCTGGTGACACTCGTTCACGCTGACTCAGCGGAGTAGCACTGTACTTCATACAGCAATGGCTGAAAAGTTCGGCAAATTCGCTTAAATATACTTGTAAATATTATAACGCTTGCATCCCCGAGGGGGTGGACAGAGGCGCACCAACACTTACACTTTGAAAACAACGATTCCTATTTTAAACAGAAAATTTTAAATAAATAAATAAATATTTCGGACATCTAAACACACAACGCTAAGCTAACATATGTGTCCCGAAACTCCAACCAGCGGAAATGTGAACCGTCAAATTTCGAAATTTGTATTTGAGGTAAATTGAATCCAACGCTCCGGTAATCAAAATCTGAACAGACAATGACAGAATCACGCCGCTTACTATCATCATCAATATTGAATTTCTGTAACTCAGTTCTAGCCTTAGCAATACTCTGTATAATATCTTGTTCAAAGCGTTCTCGCTCATCAAGCTCCTCTTGAATATTAGTAAAATTTAAAACCTCAATCTCAGTCTGCAAGTCATCAAATTTTGTCGATAAACCTTCAAACTTACTTAATTTTAAATTTAACTCAGCTATTTGAACAGTTGAAAGTTCAAATAATTCGCTTATTTGGTGTAAATAGTTTTTAAATTTCGTAATTTGTCCTTTGATGGAACTACGTTTTGCAACTAAAGCCTTTAAAAAAGATTTATCGCTACCTTCCGTTGTCATGATTAATTAATAACTTGTCTAAAAGTAATTGTAAATACACTTAATTCGTTAATACTTTTAGTTCCAAGTAAATGTTTCTAAAATAATGTGTTTCAATACAAACATAAAGGCATCGACAATGTTTTAATGATTTAGAAAAGGAATAAAAAATGATTTTTGCTCACGCTCACCTTCTCGGTGAAATCTGCAGAAAGCCGGTCACGTTCAGCTGAACTGGCTGGTGACACTCGTTCACGCTGACTCAGCGGAGTAGCACTGTACTTCATACAGCAATGGCTGAAAAGTTCGGCAAATTCGCTTAAATATACTTGTAAATATTATAACGCTTGCATCCCCGAGGGGGTGGAGAGAGGCGCACCAACACTTACACTTTGAAAACAACGATTCCTATTTTAAACAGAAAATTTTAAATAAATAAATAAATATTTCGGACATCTAAACACACAACGCCAAGCTAACATATGTGTCCCGAAACTCCAACCAGCGGAAATGTGAACCGTCAAATTTCGAAATTTGTATTTGAGGTAACTTGAATCCAACGCTCCGGTAATCAAAATCTGAACAGACAATGACAGAATCACGCCGCTTACTATCATCATCAATATTGAATTTCTGTAACTCAGTTCTAGCCTTAGCAATACTCTGTATAATATCTTGTTCAAAGCGTTCTCGCTCATCAAGCTCCTCTTGAATATTAGTAAAATTTAAAACCTCAATCTCAGTCTGCAAGTCATCAAATTTTGTCGATAAACCTTCAAACTTACTTAATTTTAAATTTAACTCAGCTATTTGAACAGTTGAAAGTTCAAATAATTCGCTTATTTGGTGTAAATAGTTTTTAAATTTCGTAATTTGTCCTTTGATGGAACTAAGTTTTGCAACTAAAGCCTTTAAAAAAGATTTATCGCTACCTTCCGTTGTCATGATTAATTAATAACTTGTCTAAAAGTAATTGTAAATACACTTAATTCGTTAATACTTTTAGTTCCAAGTAAATGTTTCTAAAATAATTTGTTTCAATACAAACATAAAGGCATCGACAATGTTTTAATGATTTAGAAAAGGAATAAAAAATGATTTTTGCTCACGCTCACCTTCTCGGTGAAATCTGCAGAAAGCCGGTCACGTTCAGCTGAACTGGCTGGTGACACTCGTTCACGCTGACTCAGCGGAGTAGCACTGTACTTCATACAGCAATGGCTGAAAAGTTCGGCAAATTCGCTTAAATATACTTGTAAATATTATAACGCTTGCATCCCCGAGGGGGTGGACAGAGGCGCACCAACACTTACACTTTGAAAACAACGATTCCTATTTTAAACAGAAAATTTTAAATAAATAAATAAATATTTCGGACATCTAAACACACAACGCCAAGCTAACATATGTGTCCCGAAACTCCAACCAGCGGAAATGTGAACCGTCAAATTTCGAAATTTGTATTTGAGGTAACTTGAATCCAACGCTCCGGTAATCAAAATCTGAACAGACAATGACAGAATCACGCCGCTTACTATCTTCATCAATATTGAATTTCTGTAACTCAGTTCTAGCCTTAGCAATACTCTGTATAATATCTTGTTCAAAGCGTTCTCGCTCATCAAGCTTCTCTTGAATATTAGTAAAATTTAAAACCTCAATTTCAGTCTGCAAGTCATCAAATTTTGTCGATAAACCTTCAAACTTACTTAATTTTAAATTTAACTCAGCTATTTGAACAGTTGAAAGTTCAAATAATTCGCTTATTTGGCGTAAATAGTTTTTAAATTTCGTAATTTGTCCTTTGATGGAACTACGTTTTGCAACTAAAGACTTTAAAAAAGATTTATCGCTACCTTCCGTTGTCATGATTAATTAATAACTTGTCTAAAAGTAATTGTAAATACACTTAATTCGTTAATACTTTTAGTTCCAAGTAAATGTTTCTAAAATAATTTGTTTCAATACAAACATAAAGGCATCGACAATGTTTTAATGATTTAGAAAAGGAATAAAAAATGATTTTTGCTCACGCTCACCTTCTCGGTGAAATCTGCAGAAAGCCGGTCACGTTCAGCTGAACTGGCTGGTGACACTCGTTCACGCTGACTCAGCGGAGTAGCACTGTACTTCATACAGCAATGGCTGAAAAGTTCGGCAAATTCGCTTAAATATACTTGTAAATATTATAACGCTTGCATCCCCGAGGGGGTGGACAGAGGCGCACCAACACTTACACTTTGAAAACAACGATTCCTATTTTAAACAGAAAATTTTAAATAAATAAATAAATATTTCGGACATCTAAACACACAACGCCAAGCTAACATATGTGTCCCGAAACTCCAACCAGCGGAAATGTGAACCGTCAAATTTCGAAATTTGTATTTGAGGTAACTTGAATCCAACGCTCCGGTAATCAAAATCTGAACAGACAATGACAGAATCACGCCGCTTACTATCATCATCAATATTGAATTTCTGTAACTTAGTTCTAGCCTTAGCAATACTCTGTATAATATCTTGTTCAAAGCGTTCTCGCTCATCAAGCTCCTCTTGAATATTAGTAAAATTTAAAACCTCAATCTCAGTCTGCAAGTCATCAAATTTTGTCGATAAACCTTCAAACTTACTTAATTTTAAATTTAACTCAGCTATTTGAACAGTTGAAAGTTCAAATAATTCGCTTATTTGGTGTAAATAGTTTTTAAATTTCGTAATTTGTCCTTTGATGGAACTACGTTTTGCAACTAAAGCCTTTAAAAAAGATTTATCGCTACCTTCCGTTGTCATGATTAATTAATAACTTGTCTAAAAGTAATTGTAAATACACTTAATTCGTTAATACTTTTAGTTCCAAGTAAATGTTTCTAAAATAATGTGTTTCAATACAAACATAAAGGCATCGACAATGTTTTAATGATTTAGAAAAGGAATAAAAAATGATTTTTGCTCACTCTCACCTTCTCGGTGAAATCTGCAGAAAGCCGGTCACGTTCAGCTGAACTGGCTGGTGACACTCGTTCACGCTGACTCAGCGGAGTAGCACTGTACTTCATACAGCAATGGCTGAAAAGTTCGGCAAATTCGCTTAAATAAACTTGTAAATATTATAACGCTTGCATCCCCGAGGGGGTGGACAGAGGCGCACCAACACTTACACTTTGAAAACAACGATTCCTATTTTAAACAGAAAATTTTAAATAAATAAATAAATATTTCGGACATCTAAACACACAACGCCAAGCTAACATATGTGTCCCGAAACTCCAACCAGCGGAAATGTGAACCGTCAAATTTCGAAATTTGTATTTGAGGTAACTTGAATCCAACGCTCCGGTAATCAAAATCTGAACAGACAATGACAGAATCACGCCGCTTACTATCATCATCAATATTGAATTTCTGTAACTCAGTTCTAGCCTTAGCAATACTCTGTATAATATCTTGTTCAAAGCGTTCTCGCTCATCAAGCTCCTCTTGAATATTAGTAAAATTTAAAACCTCAATCTCAGTCTGCAAGTCATCAAATTTTGTCGATAAACCTTCAAACTTACTTAATTTTAAATTTAACTCAGCTATTTGAACAGTTGAAAGTTCAAATAATTCGCTTATTTGGTGTAAATAGTTTTTAAATTTCGTAATTTGTCCTTTGATGGAACTACGTTTTGCAACTAAAGCCTTTAAAAAAGATTTATCGCTACCTTCCGTTGTCATGATTAATTAATAACTTGTCTAAAAGTAATTGTAAATACACTTAATTCGTTAATACTTTTAGTTCCAAGTAAATGTTTCTAAAATAATGTGTTTCAATACTAACATAAAGGCATCGACAATGTTTTAATGATTTAGAAAAGGAATAAAAAATGATTTTTGCTCACGCTCACCTTCTCGGTGAAATCTGCAGAAAGCCGGTCACGTTCAGCTGAACTGGCTGGTGACACTCGTTCACGCTGACTCAGCGGAGTAGCACTGTACTTCATACAGCAATGGCTGAAAAGTTCGGCAAATTCGCTTAAATATACTTGTAAATATTATAACGCTTGCATCCCCGAGGGGGTGGAGAGAGGCGCACCAACACTTACACTTTGAAAACAACGATTCCTATTTTAAACAGAAAATTTTAAATAAATAAATAAATATTTCGGACATCTAAACACACAACGCCAAGCTAACATATGTGTCCCGAAACTCCAACCAGCGGAAATGTGAACCGTCAAATTTCGAAATTTGTATTTGAGTTAACTTGAATCCAACGCTCCGGTAATCAAAATCTGAACAGATAATGACAGAATCACGCCGCTTACTATCATCATCAATATTGAATTTCTGTAACTCAGTTCTAGCCTTAGCAATACTCTGTATAATATCTTGTTCAAAGCGTTCTCGCTCTTCAAGCTCCTCTTGAATATTAGTAAAATTTAAAACCTCAATCTCAGTCTGCAAGTCATCAAATTTTGTCGATAAACCTTCAAACTTACTTAATTTTAAATTTAACTCAGCTATTTGAACAGTTGAAAGTTCAAATAATTCGCTTATTTGGTGTAAATAGTTTTTAAATTTCGTAATTTGTCCTTTGATGGAACTAAGTTTTGCAACTAAAGCCTTTAAAAAAGATTTATCGCTACCTTCCGTTGTCATGATTAATTAATAACTTGTCTAAAAGGAATTGTAAATACACTTAATTCGTTAATACTTTTAGTTCCAAGTAAATGTTTCTAAAATAATTTGTTTCAATACAAACATAAAGGCATCGACAATGTTTTAATGATTAAGAAAAGGAATAAAAAATGATTTTTGCTCACGCTCACCTTCTCGGTGAAATCTGCAGAAAGCCGGTCACGTTCAGCTGAACTGGCTGGTGACACTCGTTCACGCTGACTCAGCGGAGTAGCACTGTACTTCATACAGCAATGGCTGAAAAGTTCGGCAAATTCGCTTAAATATACTTGTAAATATTATAACGCTTGCATCCCCGAGAGGGTGGACAGAGGCGCACCAACACTTACACTTTGAAAACAACGATTCCTATTTTAAACAGAAAATTTTAAATAAATAAATAAATATTTCGGACATCTAAACACACAACGCCAAGCTAACATATGTGTCCCGAAACTCCAACCAGCGGAAATGTGAACCGTCAAATTTCGAAATTTGTATTTGAGGTAACTTGAATCCAACGCTCCGGTAATCAAAATCTGAACAGACAATGACAGAATCACGCCGCTTACTATCATCATCAATATTGAATTTCTGTAACTCAGTTCTAGCCTTAGCAATACTCTGTATAATATCTTGTTCAAAGCGTTCTCGCTCATCAAGCTTCTCTTGAATATTAGTAAAATTTAAAACCTCAATTTCAGTCTGCAAGTCATCAAATTTTGTCGATAAACCTTCAAACTTACTTAATTTTAAATTTAACTCAGCTATTTGAACAGTTGAAAGTTCAAATAATTCGCTTATTTGGCGTAAATAGTTTTTAAATTTCGTAATTTGTCCTTTGATGGAACTACGTTTTGCAACTAAAAACTTTAAAAAAGATTTATCGCTACCTTCCGTTGTCATGATTAATTAATAACTTGTCTAAAAGTAATTGTAAATACACTTAATTCGTTAATACTTTTAGTTCCAAGTAAATGTTTCTAAAATAATTTGTTTCAATACAAACATAAAGGCATCGACAATGTTTTAATGATTTAGAAAAGGAATAAAAAATGATTTTTGCTCACGCTCACCTTCTCGGTGAAATCTGCAGAAAGCCGGTCACGTTCAGCTGAACTGGCTGGTGACACTCGTTCACGCTGACTCAGCGGAGTAGCACTGTACTTCATACAGCAATGGCTGAAAAGTTCGGCAAATTCGCTTAAATATACTTGTAAATATTATAACGCTTGCATCCCCGAGGGGGTGGACAGAGGCGCACCAACACTTACACTTTGAAAACAACGATTCCTATTTTAAACAGAAAATTTTAAATAAATAAATAAATATTTCGGACATCTAAACACACAACGCCAAGCTAACATATGTGTCCCGAAACTCCAACCAGCGGAAATGTGAACCGTCAAATTTCGAAATTTGTATTTGAGGTAACTTGAATCCAACGCTCCGGTAATCAAAATCTGAACAGACAATGACAGAATCACGCCGCTTACTATCATCATCAATATTGAATTTCTGTAACTCAGTTCTAGCCTTAGCAATACTCTGTATAATATCTTGTTCAAAGCGTTCTCGCTCATCAAGCTCCTCTTGAATATTAGTAAAATTTAAAACCTCAATCTCAGTCTGCAAGTCATCAAATTTTGTCGATAAACCTTCAAACTTACTTAATTTTAAATTTAACTCAGCTATTTGAACAGTTGAAAGTTCAAATAATTCGCTTATTTGGTGTAAATAGTTTTTAAATTTCGTAATTTGTCCTTTGATGGAACTACGTTTTGCAACTAAAGCCTTTAAAAAAGATTTATCGCTACCTTCCGTTGTCATGATTAATTAATAACTTGTCTAAAAGTAATTGTAAATACACTTAATTCGTTAATACTTTTAGTTCCAAGTAAATGTTTCTAAAATAATGTGTTTCAATACAAACATAAAGGCATCGACAATGTTTTAATGATTTAGAAAAGGAATAAAAAATGATTTTTGCTCACGCTCACCTTCTCGGTGAAATCTGCAGAAAGCCGGTCACGTTCAGCTGAACTGGCTGGTGACACTCGTTCACGCTGACTCAGCGGAGTAGCACTGTACTTCATACAGCAATGGCTGAAAAGTTCGGCAAATTCGCTTAAATATACTTGTAAATATTATAACGCTTGCATCCCCGAGGGGGTGGACAGAGGCGCACCAACACTTACACTTTGAAAACAACGATTCCTATTTTAAAGAGAAAATTTTAAATAAATAAATAAATATTTCGGACATCTAAACACACAACGCCAAGCTAACATATGTGTCCCGAAACTTCAACCAGCGGAAATGTGAACCGTCAAATTTCGAAATTTGTATTTGAGGTAACTTGAATCCAACGCTCCGGTAATCAAAATCTGAACAGACAATGACAGAATCACGCCGCTTACTATCATCATCAATATTGAATTTCTGTAACTCAGTTCTAGCCTTAGCAATACTCTGTATAATATCTTGTTCAAAGCGTTCTCGCTCATCAAGCTCCTCTTGAATATTAGTAAAATTTAAAACCTCAATCTCAGTCTGCAAGTCATCAAATTTTGTCGATAAACCTTCAAACTTACTTAATTTTAAATTTAACTCAGCTATTTGAACAGTTGAAAGTTCAAATAATTCGCTTATTTGGTGTAAATAGTTTTTAAATTTCGTAATTTGTCCTTTGATGGAACTACGTTTTGCAACTAAAGCCTTTAAAAAAGATTTATCGCTACCTTCCGTTGTCATGATTAATTAATAACTTGTCTAAAAGTAATTGTAAATACACTTAATTCGTTAATACTTTTAGTTCCAAGTAAATGTTTCTAAAATAATTTGTTTCAATACAAACATAAAGGCATCGACAATGTTTTAATGATTTAGAAAAGGAATAAAAAATGATTTTTGCTCACGCTCACCTTCTCGGCGAAATCTGCAGAAAGCCGGTCACGTTCAGCTGAACTGGCTGGTGACACTCGTTCACGCTGACTCAGCGGAGTAGCACTGTACTTTATACAGCAATGGCTGAAAAGTTCGGCAAATTCGCTTAAATATACTTGTAAATATTATAACGCTTGCATCCCCGAGGGGGTGGACAGAGGCGCACCAACACTTACACTTTGAAAACAACGATTCCTATTTTAAACAGAAAATTTTAAATAAATAAATAAATATTTCGGACATCTAAACACACAACGCCAAGCTAACATATGTGTCCCGAAACTCCAACCAGCGGAAATGTGAACCGTCAAATTTCGAAATTTGTATTTGAGGTAACTTGAATCCAACGCTCCGGTAATCAAAATCTGAACAGACAATGACAGAATCACGCCGCTTACTATCATCATCAATATTGAATTTCTGTAACTCAGTTCTAGCCTTAGCAATACTCTGTATAATATCTTGTTCAAAGCGTTCTCGCTCATCAAGCTCCTCTTGAATATTAGTAAAATTTAAAACCTCAATCTCAGTCTGCAAGTCATCAAATTTTGTCGATAAACCTTCAAACTTACTTAATTTTAAATTTAACTCAGCTATTTGAACAGTTGAAAGTTCAAATAATTCGCTTATTTGGTGTAAATAGTTTTTAAATTTCGTAATTTGTCCTTTGATGGAACTACGTTTTGCAACTAAAGCCTTTAAAAAAGATTTATCGCTACCTTCCGTTGTCATGATTAATTAATAACTTGTCTAAAAGTAATTGTAAATACACTTAATTCGTTAATACTTTTAGTTCCAAGTAAATGTTTCTAAAATAATGTGTTTCAATACAAACATAAAGGCATCGACAATGTTTTAATGATTTAGAAAAGGAATAAAAAATGATTTTTGCTCACGCTCACCTTCTCGGTGAAATCTGCAGAAAGCCGGTCACGTTCAGCTGAACTGGCTGGTGACACTCGTTCACGCTGACTCAGCGGAGTAGCACTGTACTTCATACAGCAATGGCTGAAAAGTTCGGCAAATTCGCTTAAATATACTTGTAAATATTATAACGCTTGCATCCCCGAGGGGGTGGACAGAGGCGCACCAACACTTACACTTTGAAAACAACGATTCCTATTTTAAACAGAAAATTTTAAATAAATAAATAAATATTTCGGACATCTAAACACACAACGCCAAGCTAACATATGTGTCCCGAAACTCCAACCAGCGGAAATGTGAACCGTCAAATTTCGAAATTTGTATTTGAGGTAACTTGAATCCAACGCTCCGGTAATCAAAATCTGAACAGACAATGACAGAATCACGCCGCTTACTATCATCATCAATATTGAATTTCTGTAACTCAGTTCTAGCCTTAGCAATACTCTGTATAATATCTTGTTCAAAGCGTTCTCGCTCATCAAGCTCCTCTTGAATATTAGTAAAATTTAAAACCTCAATCTCAGTCTGCAAGTCATCAAATTTTGTCGATAAACCTTCAAACTTACTTAATTTTAAATTTAACTCAGCTATTTGAACAGTTGAAAGTTCAAATAATTCGCTTATTTGGTGTAAATAGTTTTTAAATTTCGTAATTTGTCCTTTGATGGAACTACGTTTTGCAACTAAAGCCTTTAAAAAAGATTTATTGCTACCTTCCGTTGTCATGATTAATTAATAACTTGTCTAAAAGTAATTGTAAATACACTTAATTCGTTAATACTTTTAGTTCCAAGTAAATGTTTCTAAAATAATTTGTTTCAATACAAACATAAAGGCATCGACAATGTTTTAATGATTTAGAAAAGGAATAAAAAATGATTTTTGCTCACGCTCACCTTCTCGGTGAAATCTGCAGAAAGCCGGTCACGTTCAGCTGAACTGGCTGGTGACACTCGTTCACGCTGACTCAGCGGAGTAGCACTGTACTTCATACAGCAATGGCTGAAAAGTTCGGAAAATTCGCTTAAATATACTTGTAAATATTATAACGCTTGCATCCCCGAGGGGGTGGACAGAGGCGCACCAACACTTACACTTTGAAAACAACGATTCCTATTTTAAACAGAAAATTTTAAATAAATAAATAAATATTTCGGACATCTAAACACACAACGCCAAGCTAACATATGTGTCCCGAAACTCCAACCAGCGGAAATGTGAACCGTCAAATTTCGAAATTTGTATTTGAGGTAACTTGAATCCAACGCTCCGGTAATCAAAATCTGAACAGACAATGACAGAATCACGCCGCTTACTATCATCATCAATATTGAATTTCTGTAACTCAGTTCTAGCCTTAGCAATACTCTGTATAATATCTTGTTCAAAGCGTTCTCGCTCATCAAGCTTCTCTTGAATATTAGTAAAATTTAAAACCTCAATTTCAGTCTGCAAGTCATCAAATTTTGTCGATAAACCTTCAAACTTACTTAATTTTAAATTTAACTCAGCTATTTGAACAGTTGAAAGTTCAAATAATTCGCTTATTTGGCGTAAATAGTTTTTAAATTTCGTAATTTGTCCTTTGATGGAACTACGTTTTGCAACTAAAGACGTTAAAAAAGATTTATCGCTACCTTCCGTTGTCATGATTAATTAATAACTTGTCTAAAAGTAATTGTAAATACACTTAATTCGTTAATACTTTTAGTTCCAAGTAAATGTTTCTAAAATAATTTGTTTCAATACAAACATAAAGGCATCGACAATGTTTTAATGATTTAGAAAAGGAATAAAAAATGATTTTTGCTCACGCTCACCTTCTCGGTGAAATCTGCAGAAAGCCGGTCACGTTCAGCTGAACTGGCTGGTGACACTCGTTCACGCTGACTCAGCGGAGTAGCACTGTACTTCATACAGCAATGGCTGAAAAGTTCGGCAAATTCGCTTAAATATACTTGTAAATATTATAACGCTTGCATCCCCGAGGGGGTGGACAGAGGCGCACCAACACTTACACTTTGAAAACAACGATTCCTATTTTAAACAGAAAATTTTAAATAAATAAATAAATATTTCGGACATCTAAACACACAACGCCAAGCTAACATATGTGTCCCGAAACTCCAACCAGCGGAAATGTGAACCGTCAAATTTCGAAATTTGTATTTGAGGTAACTTGAATCCAACGCTCCGGTAATCAAAATCTGAACAGACAATGACAGAATCACGCCGCTTACTATCATCATCAATATTGAATTTCTGTAACTCAGTTCTAGCCTTAGCAATACTCTGTATAATATCTTGTTCAAAGCGTTCTCGCTCATCAAGCTCCTCTTGAATATTAGTAAAATTTAAAACCTCAATCTCAGTCTGCAAGTCATCAAATTTTGTCGATAAACCTTCAAACTTACTTAATTTTAAATTTAACTCAGCTATTTGAACAGTTGAAAGTTCAAATAATTCGCTTATTTGGCGTAAATAGTTTTTAAATTTCGTAATTTGTCCTTTGATGGAACTACGTTTTGCAACTAAAGACTTTAAAAAAGATTTATCGCTACCTTCCGTTGTCATGATTAATTAATAACTTGTCTAAAAGTAATTGTAAATACACTTAATTCGTTAATACTTTTAGTTCCAAGTAAATGTTTCTAAAATAATTTGTTTCAATACAAACATAAAGGCATCGACAATGTTTTAATGATTAAGAAAAGGAATAAAAAATGATTTTTGCTCACGCTCACCTTCTCGGTGAAATCTGCAGAAAGCCGGTCACGTTCAGCTGAACTGGCTGGTGACACTCGTTCACGCTGACTCAGCGGAGTAGCACTGTACTTCATACAGCAATGGCTGAAAAGTTCGGCAAATTCGCTTAAATATACTTGTAAATATTATAACGCTTGCATCCCCGAGGGGGTGGACAGAGGCGCACCAACACTTACACTTTGAAAACAACGATTCCTATTTTAAACAGAAAATTTTAAATAAATAAATAAATATTTCGGACATCTAAACACACAACGCCAAGCTAACATATGTGTCCCGAAACTCCAACCAGCGGAAATGTGAACCGTCAAATTTCGAAATTTGTATTTGAGGTAACTTGAATCCAACGCTCCGGTAATCAAAATCTGAACAGACAATGACAGAATCACGCCGCTTACTATCATCATCAATATTGAATTTCTGTAACTCAGTTCTAGCCTTAGCAATACTCTGTATAATATCTTGTTCAAAGCGTTCTCGCTCATCAAGCTTCTCTTGAATATTAGTAAAATTTAAAACCTCAATTTCAGTCTGCAAGTCATCAAATTTTGTCGATAAACCTTCAAACTTACTTAATTTTAAATTTAACTCAGCTATTTGAACAGTTGAAAGTTCAAATAATTCGCTTATTTGGCGTAAATAGTTTTTAAATTTCGTAATTTGTCCTTTGATGGAACTACGTTTTGCAACTAAAGACTTTAAAAAAGATTTATCGCTACCTTCCGTTGTCATGATTAATTAATAACTTGTCTAAAAGTAATTGTAAATACACTTAATTCGTTAATACTTTTAGTTCCAAGTAAATGTTTCTAAAATAATTTGTTTCAATACAAACATAAAGGCATCGACAATGTTTTAATGATTTAGAAAAGGAATAAAAAATGATTTTTGCTCACGCTCACCTTCTCGGTGAAATCTGCAGAAAGCCGGTCACGTTCAGCTGAACTGGCTGGTGACACTCGTTCACGCTGACTCAGCGGAGTAGCACTGTACTTCATACAGCAATGGCTGAAAAGTTCGGCAAATTCGCTTAAATATACTTGTAAATATTATAACGCTTGCATCCCCGAGGGGGTGAACAGAGGCGCACCAACACTTACACTTTGAAAACAACGATTCCTATTTTAAAGAGAAAATTTTAAATAAATAAATAAATATTTCGGACATCTAAACACACAACGCCAAGCTAACATATGTGTCCCGAAACTCCAACCAGCGGAAATGTGAACCGTCAAATTTCGAAATTTGTATTTGAGGTAACTTGAATCCAACGCTCCGGTAATCAAAATCTGAACAGACAATGACAGAATCACGCCGCTTACTATCATCATCAATATTGAATTTCTGTAACTCAGTTCTAGCCTTAGCAATACTCTGTATAATATCTTGTTCAAAGCGTTCTCGCTCATCAAGCTCCTCTTGAATATTAGTAAAATTTAAAACCTCAATCTCAGTCTGCAAGTCATCAAATTTTGTCGATAAACCTTCAAACTTACTTAATTTTAAATTTAACTCAGCTATTTGAACAGTTGAAAGTTCAAATAATTCGCTTATTTGGTGTAAATAGTTTTTAAATTTCGTAATTTGTCCTTTGATGGAACTACGTTTTGCAACTAAAGCCTTTAAAAAAGATTTATCGCTACCTTCCGTTGTCATGATTAATTAATAACTTGTCTAAAAGTAATTGTAAATACACTTAATTCGTTAATACTTTTAGTTCCAAGTAAATGTTTCTAAAATAATTTGTTTCAATACAAACATAAAGGCATCGACAATGTTTTAATGATTTAGAAAAGGAATAAAAAATGATTTTTGCTCACGCTCACCTTCTCGGTGAAATCTGCAGAAAGCCGGTCACGTTCAGCTGAACTGGCTGGTGACACTCGTTCACGCTGACTCAGCGGAGTAGCACTGTACTTCATACAGCAATGGCTGAAAAGTTCGGCAAATTCGCTTAAATATACTTGTAAATATTATAACGCTTGCATCCCCGAGGGGGTGGACAGAGGCGCACCAACACTTACACTTTGAAAACAACGATTCCTATTTTAAAGAGAAAATTTTAAATAAATAAATAAATATTTCGGACATCTAAACACACAACGCCAAGCTAACATATGTGTCCCGAAACTCCAACCAGCGGAAATGTGAACCGTCAAATTTCGAAATTTGTATTTGAGGTAACTTGAATCCAACGCTCCGGTAATCAAAATCTGAACAGACAATGACAGAATCACGCCGCTTACTATCATCATCAATATTGAATTTCTGTAACTCAGTTCTAGCCTTAGCAATACTCTGTATAATATCTTGTTCAAAGCGTTCTCGCTCATCAAGCTCCTCTTGAATATTAGTAAAATTTAAAACCTCAATCTCAGTCTGCAAGTCATCAAATTTTGTCGATAAACCTTCAAACTTACTTAATTTTAAATTTAACTCAGCTATTTGAACAGTTGAAAGTTCAAATAATTCGCTTATTTGGTGTAAATAGTTTTTAAATTTCGTAATTTGTCCTTTGATGGAACTACGTTTTGCAACTAAAGCCTTTAAAAAAGATTTATCGCTACCTTCCGTTGTCATGATTAATTAATAACTTGTCTAAAAGTAATTGTAAATACACTTAATTCGTTAATACTTTTAGTTCCAAGTAAATGTTTCTAAAATAATTTGTTTCAATACAAACATAAAGGCATCGACAATGTTTTAATGATTTAGAAAAGGAATAAAAAATGATTTTTGCTCACGCTCACCTTCTCGGTGAAATCTGCAGAAAGCCGGTCACGTTCAGCTGAACTGGCTGGTGACACTCGTTCACGCTGACTCAGCGGAGTAGCACTGTACTTCATACAGCAATGGCTGAAAAGTTCGGCAAATTCGCTTAAATATACTTGTAAATATTATAACGCTTGCATCCCCGAGGGGGTGAACAGAGGCGCACCAACACTTACACTTTGAAAACAACGATTCCTATTTTAAAGAGAAAATTTTAAATAAATAAATAAATATTTCGGACATCTAAACACACAACGCCAAGCTAACATATGTGTCCCGAAACTCCAACCAGCGGAAATGTGAACCGTCAAATTTCGAAATTTGTATTTGAGGTAACTTGAATCCAACGCTCCGGTAATCAAAATCTGAACAGACAATGACAGAATCACGCCGCTTACTATCATCATCAATATTGAATTTCTGTAACTCAGTTCTAGCCTTAGCAATACTCTGTATAATATCTTGTTCAAAGCGTTCTCGCTCATCAAGCTCCTCTTGAATATTAGTAAAATTTAAAACCTCAATCTCAGTCTGCAAGTCATCAAATTTTGTCGATAAACCTTCAAACTTACTTAATTTTAAATTTAACTCAGCTATTTGAACAGTTGAAAGTTCAAATAATTCGCTTATTTGGTGTAAATAGTTTTTAAATTTCGTAATTTGTCCTTTTGATGGAACTACGTTTTGCAACTAAAGCCTTTAAAAAAGATTTATCGCTACCTTCCGTTGTCATGATTAATTAATAACTTGTCTAAAAGTAATTGTAAATACACTTAATTCGTTAATACTTTTAGTTCCAAGTAAATGTTTCTAAAATAATGTGTTTCAATACAAACATAAAGGCATCGACAATGTTTTAATGATGTAGAAAAGGAATAAAAAATGATTTTTGCTCACGCTCACCTTCTCGGTGAAATCTGCAGAAAGCCGGTCACGTTCAGCTGAACTGGCTGGTGACACTCGTTCACGCTGACTCAGCGGAGTAGCACTGTACTTCATACAGCAATGGCTGAAAAGTTCGGCAAATTCGCTTAAATATACTTGTAAATATTATAACGCTTGCATCCCCGAGGGGGTGGACAGAGGCGCACCAACACTTACACTTTGAAAACAACGATTCCTATTTTAAAGAGAAAATTTTAAATAAATAAATAAATATTTCGGACATCTAAACACACAACGCCAAGCTAACATATGTGTCCCGAAACTCCAACCAGCGGAAATGTGAACCGTCAAATTTCGAAATTTGTATTTGAGGTAACTTGAATCCAACGCTCCGGTAATCAAAATCTGAACAGACAATGACAGAATCACGCCGCTTACTATCATCATCAATATTGAATTTCTGTAACTCAGTTCTAGCCTTAGCAATACTCTGTATAATATCTTGTTCAAAGCGTTCTCGCTCATCAAGCTCCTCTTGAATATTAGTAAAATTTAAAACCTCAATCTCAGTCTGCAAGTCATCAAATTTTGTCGATAAACCTTCAAACTTACTTAATTTTAAATTTAACTCAGCTATTTGAACAGTTGAAAGTTCAAATAATTCGCTTATTTGGTGTAAATAGTTTTTAAATTTCGTAATTTGTCCTTTGATGGAACTACGTTTTGCAACTAAAGCCTTTAAAAAAGATTTATCGCTACCTTCCGTTGTCATGATTAATTAATAACTTGTCTAAAAGTAATTGTAAATACACTTAATTCGTTAATACTTTTAGTTCCAAGTAAATGTTTCTAAAATAATTTGTTTCAATACAAACATAAAGGCATCGACAATGTTTTAATGATTTAGAAAAGGAATAAAAAATGATTTTTGCTCACGCTCACCTTCTCGGTGAAATCTGCAGAAAGCCGGTCACGTTCAGCTGAACTGGCTGGTGACACTCGTTCACGCTGACTCAGCGGAGTAGCACTGTACTTCATACAGCAATGGCTGAAAAGTTCGGCAAATTCGCTTAAATATACTTGTAAATATTATAACGCTTGCATCCCCGAGGGGGTGGACAGAGGCGCACCAACACTTACACTTTGAAAACAACGATTCCTATTTTAAAGAGAAAATTTTAAATAAATAAATAAATATTTCGGACATCTAAACACACAACGCCAAGCTAACATATGTGTCCCGAAACTCCAACCAGCGGAAATGTGAACCGTCAAATTTCGAAATTTGTATTTGAGGTAACTTGAATCCAACGCTCCGGTAATCAAAATCTGAACAGACAATGACAGAATCACGCCGCTTACTATCATCATCAATATTGAATTTCTGTAACTCAGTTCTAGCCTTAGCAATACTCTGTATAATATCTTGTTCAAAGCGTTCTCGCTCATCAAGCTCCTCTTGAATATTAGTAAAATTTAAAACCTCAATCTCAGTCTGCAAGTCATCAAATTTTGTCGATAAACCTTCAAACTTACTTAATTTTAAATTTAACTCAGCTATTTGAACAGTTGAAAGTTCAAATAATTCGCTTATTTGGTGTAAATAGTTTTTAAATTTCGTAATTTGTCCTTTGATGGAACTACGTTTTGCAACTAAAGCCTTTAAAAAAGATTTATCGCTACCTTCCGTTGTCATGATTAATTAATAACTTGTCTAAAAGTAATTGTAAATACACTTAATTCGTTAATACTTTTAGTTCCAAGTAAATGTTTCTAAAATAATTTGTTTCAATACAAACATAAAGGCATCGACAATGTTTTAATGATTTAGAAAAGGAATAAAAAATGATTTTTGCTCACGCTCACCTTCTCGGTGAAATCTGCAGAAAGCCGGTCACGTTCAGCTGAACTGGCTGGTGACACTCGTTCACGCTGACTCAGCGGAGTAGCACTGTACTTCATACAGCAATGGCTGAAAAGTTCGGCAAATTCGCTTAAATATACTTGTAAATATTATAACGCTTGCATCCCCGAGGGGGTGGACAGAGGCGCACCAACACTTACACTTTGAAAACAACGATTCCTATTTTAAAGAGAAAATTTTAAATAAATAAATAAATATTTCGGACATCTAAACACACAACGCCAAGCTAACATATGTGTCCCGAAACTCCAACCAGCGGAAATGTGAACCGTCAAATTTCGAAATTTGTATTTGAGGTAACTTGAATCCAACGCTCCGGTAATCAAAATCTGAACAGACAATGACAGAATCACGCCGCTTACTATCATCATCAATATTGAATTTCTGTAACTCAGTTCTAGCCTTAGCAATACTCTGTATAATATCTTGTTCAAAGCGTTCTCGCTCATCAAGCTCCTCTTGAATATTAGTAAAATTTAAAACCTCAATCTCAGTCTGCAAGTCATCAAATTTTGTCGATAAACCTTCAAACTTACTTAATTTAAAATTTAACTCAGCTATTTGAACAGTTGAAAGTTCAAATAATTCGCTTATTTGGTGTAAATAGTTTTTAAATTTCGTAATTTGTCCTTTGATGGAACTACGTTTTGCAACTAAAGCCTTTAAAAAAGATTTATCGCTACCTTCCGTTGTCATGATTAATTAATAACTTGTCTAAAAGTAATTGTAAATACACTTAATTCGTTAATACTTTTAGTTCCAAGTAAATGTTTCTAAAATAATTTGTTTCAATACAAACATAAAGGCATCGACAATGTTTTAATGATTTAGAAAAGGAATAAAAAATGATTTTTGCTCACGCTCACCTTCTCGGTGAAATCTGCAGAAAGCCGGTCACGTTCAGCTGAACTGGCTGGTGACACTCGTTCACGCTGACTCAGCGGAGTAGCACTGTACTTCATACAGCAATGGCTGAAAAGTTCGGCAAATTCGCTTAAATATACTTGTAAATATTATAACGCTTGCATCCCCGAGGGGGTGGACAGAGGCGCACCAACACTTACACTTTGAAAACAACGATTCCTATTTTAAAGAGAAAATTTTAAATAAATAAATAAATATTTCGGACATCTAAACACACAACGCCAAGCTAACATATGTGTCCCGAAACTCCAACCAGCGGAAATGTGAACCGTCAAATTTCGAAATTTGTATTTGAGGTAACTTAAATCCAACGCTCCGGTAATCAAAATCTGAACAGACAATGACAGAATCACGCCGCTTACTATCATCATCAATATTGAATTTCTGTAACTCAGTTCTAGCCTTAGCAATACTCTGTATAATATCTTGTTCAAAGCGTTCTCGCTCATCAAGCTCCTCTTGAATATTAGTAAAATTTAAAACCTCAATCTCAGTCTGCAAGTCATCAAATTTTGTCGATAAACCTTCAAACTTACTTAATTTTAAATTTAACTCAGCTATTTGAACAGTTGAAAGTTCAAATAATTCGCTTATTTGGTGTAAATAGTTTTTAAATTTCGTAATTTGTCCTTTGATGGAACTACGTTTTGCAACTAAAGCCTTTAAAAAAGATTTATCGCTACCTTCCGTTGTCATGATTAATTAATAACTTGTCTAAAAGTAATTGTAAATACACTTAATTCGTTAATACTTTTAGTTCCAAGTAAATGTTTCTAAAATAATTTGTTTCAATACAAACATAAAGGCATCGACAATGTTTTAATGATTTAGAAAAGGAATAAAAAATGATTTTTGCTCACGCTCACCTTCTCGGTGAAATCTGCAGAAAGCCGGTCACGTTCATCTGAACTGGCTGGTGACACTCGTTCACGCTGACTCAGCGGAGTAGCACTGTACTTCATACAGCAATGGCTGAAAAGTTCGGCAAATTCGCTTAAATATACTTGTAAATATTATAACGCTTGCATCCCCGAGGGGGTGGACAGAGGCGCACCAACACTTACACTTTGAAAACAACGATTCCTATTTTAAAGAGAAAATTTTAAATAAATAAATAAATATTTCGGACATCTAAACACACAACGCCAAGCTAACATATGTGTCCCGAAACTCCAACCAGCGGAAATGTGAACCGTCAAATTTCGAAATTTGTATTTGAGGTAACTTGAATCCAACGCTCCGGTAATCAAAATCTGAACAGACAATGACAGAATCACGCCGCTTACTATCATCATCAATATTGAATTTCTGTAACTCAGTTCTAGCCTTAGCAATACTCTGTATGATATCTTGTTCAAAGCGTTCTCGCTCATCAAGCTCCTCTTGAATATTAGTAAAATTTAAAACCTCAATCTCAGTCTGCAAGTCATCAAATTTTGTCGATAAACCTTCAAACTTACTTAATTTTAAATTTAACTCAGCTATTTGAACAGTTGAAAGTTCAAATAATTCGCTTATTTGGTGTAAATAGTTTTTAAATTTCGTAATTTGTCCTTTGATGGAACTACGTTTTGCAACTAAAGCCTTTAAAAAAGATTTATCGCTACCTTCCGTTGTCATGATTAATTAATAACTTGTCTAAAAGTAATTGTAAATACACTTAATTCGTTAATACTTTTAGTTCCAAGTAAATGTTTCTAAAATAATTTGTTTCAATACAAACATAAAGGCATCGACAATGTTTTAATGATTTAGAAAAGGAATAAAAAATGATTTTTGCTCACGCTCACCTTCTCGGTGAAATCTGCAGAAAGCCGGTCACGTTCAGCTGAACTGGCTGGTGACACTCGTTCACGCTGACTCAGCGGAGTAGCACTGTACTTCATACAGCAATGGCTGAAAAGTTCGGCAAATTCGCTTAAATATACTTGTAAATATTATAACGCTTGCATCCCCGAGGGGGTGGACAGAGGCGCACCAACACTTACACTTTGAAAACAACGATTCCTATTTTAAAGAGAAAATTTTAAATAAATAAATAAATATTTCGGACATCTAAACACACAACGCCAAGCTAACATATGTGTCCCGAAACTCCAACCAGCGGAAATGTGAACCGTCAAATTTCGAAATTTGTATTTGAGGTAACTTGAATCCAACGCTCCGGTAATCAAAATCTGAACAGACAATGACAGAATCACGCCGCTTACTATCATCATCAATATTGAATTTCTGTAACTCAGTTCTAGCCTTAGCAATACTCTGTATAATATCTTGTTCAAAGCGTTCTCGCTCATCAAGCTCCTCTTGAATATTAGTAAAATTTAAAACCTCAATCTCAGTCTGCAAGTCATCAAATTTTGTCGATAAACCTTCAAACTTACTTAATTTAAAATTTAACTCAGCTATTTGAACAGTTGAAAGTTCAAATAATTCGCTTATTTGGTGTAAATAGTTTTTAAATTTCGTAATTTGTCCTTTGATGGAACTACGTTTTGCAACTAAAGCCTTTAAAAAAGATTTATCGCTACCTTCCGTTGTCATGATTAATTAATAACTTGTCTAAAAGTAATTGTAAATACACTTAATTCGTTAATACTTTTAGTTCCAAGTAAATGTTTCTAAAATAATTTGTTTCAATACAAACATAAAGGCATCGACAATGTTTTAATGATTTAGAAAAGGAATAAAAAATGATTTTTGCTCACGCTCACCTTCTCGGTGAAATCTGCAGAAAGCCGGTCACGTTCAGCTGAACTGGCTGGTGACACTCGTTCACGCTGACTCAGCGGAGTAGCACTGTACTTCATACAGCAATGGCTGAAAAGTTCGGCAAATTCGCTTAAATATACTTGTAAATATTATAACGCTTGCATCCCCGAGGGGGTGAACAGAGGCGCACCAACACTTACACTTTGAAAACAACGATTCCTATTTTAAAGAGAAAATTTTAAATAAATAAATAAATATTTCGGACATCTAAACACACAACGCCAAGCTAACATATGTGTCCCGAAACTCCAACCAGCGGAAATGTGAACCGTCAAATTTCGAAATTTGTATTTGAGGTAACTTGAATCCAACGCTCCGGTAATCAAAATCTGAACAGACAATGACAGAATCACGCCGCTTACTATCATCATCAATATTGAATTTCTGTAACTCAGTTCTAGCCTTAGCAATACTCTGTATAATATCTTGTTCAAAGCGTTCTCGCTCATCAAGCTCCTCTTGAATATTAGTAAAATTTAAAACCTCAATCTCAGTCTGCAAGTCATCAAATTTTGTCGATAAACCTTCAAACTTACTTAATTTTAAATTTAACTCAGCTATTTGAACAGTTGAAAGTTCAAATAATTCGCTTATTTGGTGTAAATAGTTTTTAAATTTCGTAATTTGTCCTTTGATGGAACTACGTTTTGCAACTAAAGCCTTTAAAAAAGATTTATCGCTACCTTCCGTTGTCATGATTAATTAATAACTTGTCTAAAAGTAATTGTAAATACACTTAATTCGTTAATACTTTTAGTTCCAAGTAAATGTTTCTAAAATAATTTGTTTCAATACAAACATAAAGGCATCGACAATGTTTTAATGATTTAGAAAAGGAATAAAAAATGATTTTTGCTCACGCTCACCTTCTCGGTGAAATCTGCAGAAAGCCGGTCACGTTCAGCTGAACTGGCTGGTGACACTCGTTCACGCTGACTCAGCGGAGTAGCACTGTACTTCATACAGCAATGGCTGAAAAGTTCGGCAAATTCGCTTAAATATACTTGTAAATATTATAACGCTTGCATCCCCGAGGGGGTGAACAGAGGCGCACCAACACTTACACTTTGAAAACAACGATTCCTATTTTAAAGAGAAAATTTTAAATAAATAAATAAATATTTCGGACATCTAAACACACAACGCCAAGCTAACATATGTGTCCCGAAACTCCAACCAGCGGAAATGTGAACCGTCAAATTTCGAAATTTGTATTTGAGGTAACTTGAATCCAACGCTCCGGTAATCAAAATCTGAACAGACAATGACAGAATCACGCCGCTTACTATCATCATCAATATTGAATTTCTGTAACTCAGTTCTAGCCTTAGCAATACTCTGTATAATATCTTGTTCAAAGCGTTCTCGCTCATCAAGCTCCTCTTGAATATTAGTAAAATTTAAAACCTCAATCTCAGTCTGCAAGTCATCAAATTTTGTCGATAAACCTTCAAACTTACTTAATTTTAAATTTAACTCAGCTATTTGAACAGTTGAAAGTTCAAATAATTCGCTTATTTGGTGTAAATAGTTTTAAATTTCGTAATTTGTCCTTTGATGGAACTACGTTTTGCAACTAAAGCCTTTAAAAAAGATTTATCGCTACCTTCCGTTGTCATGATTAATTAATAACTTGTCTAAAAGTAATTGTAAATACACTTAATTCGTTAATACTTTTAGTTCCAAGTAAATGTTTCTAAAATAATGTGTTTCAATACAAACATAAAGGCATCGACAATGTTTTAATGATTTAGAAAAGGAATAAAAAATGATTTTTGCTCACGCTCACCTTCTCGGTGAAATCTGCAGAAAGCCGGTCACGTTCAGCTGAACTGGCTGGTGACACTCGTTCACGCTGACTCAGCGGAGTAGCACTGTACTTCATACAGCAATGGCTGAAAAGTTCGGCAAATTCGCTTAAATATACTTGTAAATATTATAACGCTTGCATCCCCGAGGGGGTGGACAGAGGCGCACCAACACTTACACTTTGAAAACAACGATTCCTATTTTAAAGAGAAAATTTTAAATAAATAAATAAATATTTCGGACATCTAAACACACAACGCCAAGCTAACATATGTGTCCCGAAACTCCAACCAGCGGAAATGTGAACCGTCAAATTTCGAAATTTGTATTTGAGGTAACTTGAATCCAACGCTCCGGTAATCAAAATCTGAACAGACAATGACAGAATCACGCCGCTTACTATCATCATCAATATTGAATTTCTGTAACTCAGTTCTAGCCTTAGCAATACTCTGTATAATATCTTGTTCAAAGCGTTCTCGCTCATCAAGCTCCTCTTGAATATTAGTAAAATTTAAAACCTCAATCTCAGTCTGCAAGTCATCAAATTTTGTCGATAAACCTTCAAACTTACTTAATTTTAAATTTAACTCAGCTATTTGAACAGTTGAAAGTTCAAATAATTCGCTTATTTGGTGTAAATAGTTTTTAAATTTCGTAATTTGTCCTTTGATGGAACTACGTTTTGCAACTAAAGCCTTTAAAAAAGATTTATCGCTACCTTCCGTTGTCATGATTAATTAATAACTTGTCTAAAAGTAATTGTAAATACACTTAATTCGTTAATACTTTTAGTTCCAAGTAAATGTTTCTAAAATAATTTGTTTCAATACAAACATAAAGGCATCGACAATGTTTTAATGATTTAGAAAAGGAATAAAAAATGATTTTTGCTCACGCTCACCTTCTCGGTGAAATCTGCAGAAAGCCGGTCACGTTCAGCTGAACTGGCTGGTGACACTCGTTCACGCTGACTCAGCGGAGTAGCACTGTACTTCATACAGCAATGGCTGAAAAGTTCGGCAAATTCGCTTAAATATACTTGTAAATATTATAACGCTTGCATCCCCGAGGGGGTGGACAGAGGCGCACCAACACTTACACTTTGAAAACAACGATTCCTATTTTAAACAGAAAATTTTAAATAAATAAATAAATATTTCGGACATCTAAACACACAACGCCAAGCTAACATATGTGTCCCGAAACTCCAACCAGCGGAAATGTGAACCGTCAAATTTCGAAATTTGTATATGAGGTAACTTGAATCCAACGCTCCGGTAATCAAAACCTGAACAGACAATGACAGAATCACGCCTCTTACTATCATCATCAATATTGAATTTCTGTAACTCAGTTCTAGCCTTAGCAATACTCTGTATAATATCTTGTTCAAAGCGTTCTCGCTCATCAAGCTCCTCTTGAATATTAGTAAAATTTAAAACCTCAATCTCAGTCTGCAAGTCATCAAATTTTGTCGATAAACCTTCAAACTTACTTAATTTAAAATTTAACTCAGCTATTTGAACAGTTGAAAGTTCAAATAATTCGCTTATTTGGTGTAAATAGTTTTTAAATTTCGTAATTTGTCCTTTGATGGAACTACGTTTTGCAACTAAAGCCTTTAAAAAAGATTTATCGCTACCTTCCGTTGTCATGATTAATTAATAACTTGTCTAAAAGTAATTGTAAATACACTTAATTCGTTAATACTTTTAGTTCCAAGTAAATGTTTCTAAAATAATTTGTTTCAATACAAACATAAAGGCATCGACAATGTTTTAATGATTTAGAAAAGGAATAAAAAATGATTTTTGCTCACGCTCACCTTCTCGGTGAAATCTGCAGAAAGCCGGTCACGTTCAGCTGAACTGGCTGGTGACACTCGTTCACGCTGACTCAGCGGAGTAGCACTGTTCTTCATACAGCAATGGCTGAAAAGTTCGGCAAATTCGCTTAAATATACTTGTAAATATTATAACGCTTGCATCCCCGAGGGGGTGGACAGAGGCGCACCAACACTTACACTTTGAAAACAACGATTCCTATTTTAAACAGAAAATTTTAAATAAATAAATAAATATTTCGGACATCTAAACACACAACGCCAAGCTAACATATGTGTCCCGAAACTCCAACCAGCGGAAATGTGAACCGTCAAATTTCGAAATTTGTATTTGAGATAACTTGAATCCAACGCTCCGGTAATCAAAATCTGAACAGACAATGACAGAATCACGCCGCTTACTATCATCATCAATATTGAATTTCTGTAACTCAGTTCTAGCCTTAGCAATACTCTGTATAATATCTTGTTCAAAGCGTTCTCGCTCATCAAGCTCCTCTTGAATATTAGTAAAATTTAAAACCTCAATCTCAGTCTGCAAGTCATCAAATTTTGTCGATAAACCTTCAAACTTACTTAATTTTAAATTTAACTCAGCTATTTGAACAGTTGAAAGTTCAAATAATTCGCTTATTTGGTGTAAATAGTTTTTAAATTTCGTAATTTGTCCTTTGATGGAACTACGTTTTGCAACTAAAGCCTTTAAAAAAGATTTATCGCTACCTTCCGTTGTCATGATTAATTAATAACTTGTCTAAAAGTAATTGTAAATACACTTAATTCGTTAATACTTTTAGTTCCAAGTAAATGTTTCTAAAATAATGTGTTTCAATACAAACATAAAGGCATCGACAATGTTTTAATGATTTAGAAAAGGAATAAAAAATGATTTTTGCTCACGCTCACCTTCTCGGTGAAATCTGCAGAAAGCCGGTCACGTTCAGCTGAACTGGCTGGTGACACTCGTTCACGCTGACTCAGCGGAGTAGCACTGTACTTCATACAGCAATGGCTGAAAAGTTCGGCAAATTCGCTTAAATATACTTGTAAATATTATAACGCTTGCATCCCCGAGGGGGTGGACAGAGGCGCACCAACACTTACACTTTGAAAACAACGATTCCTATTTTAAAGAGAAAATTTTAAATAAATAAATAAATATTTCGGACATCTAAACACACAACGCCAAGCTAACATATGTGTCCCGAAACTCCAACCAGCGGAAATGTGAACCGTCAAATTTCGAAATTTGTATTTGAGGTAACTTGAATCCAACGCTCCGGTAATCAAAATCTGAACAGACAATGACAGAATCACGCCGCTTACAATCATCATCAATATTGAATTTCTGTAACTCAGTTCTAGCCTTAGCAATACTCTGTATAATATCTTGTTCAAAGCGTTCTCGCTCATCAAGCTCCTCTTGAATATTAGTAAAATTTAAAACCTCAATCTCAGTCTGCAAGTCATCAAATTTTGTCGATAAACCTTCAAACTTACTTAATTTTAAATTTAACTCAGCTATTTGAACAGTTGAAAGTTCAAATAATTCGCTTATTTGGTGTAAATAGTTTTTAAATTTCGTAATTTGTCCTTTGATGGAACTACGTTTTGCAACTAAAGCCTTTAAAAAAGATTTATCGCTACCTTCCGTTGTCATGATTAATTAATAACTTGTCTAAAAGTAATTGTAAATACACTTAATTCGTTAATACTTTTAGTTCCAAGTAAATGTTTCTAAAATAAATTGTTTCAATACAAACATAAAGGCATCGACAATGTTTTAATGATTTAGAAAAGGAATAAAAAATGATTTTTGCTCACGCTCACCTTCTCGGTGAAATCTGCAGAAAGCCGGTCACGTTCAGCTGAACTGGCTGGTGACACTCGTTCACGCTGACTCAGCGGAGTAGCACTGTACTTCATACAGCAATGGCTGAAAAGTTCGGCAAATTCGCTTAAATATACTTGTAAATATTATAACGCTTGCATCCCCGAGGGGGTGGACAGAGGCGCACCAACACTTACACTTTGAAAACAACGATTCCTATTTTAAACAGAAAATTTTAAATAAATAAATAAATATTTCGGACATCTAAACACACAACGCCAAGCTAACATATGTGTCCCGAAACTCCAACCAGCGGAAATGTGAACCGTCAAATTTCGAAATTTGTATTTGAGGTAACTTGAATCCAACGCTCCGGTAATCAAAATCTGAACAGACAATGACAGAATCACGCCGCTTACTATCATCATCAATATTGAATTTCTGTAACTCAGTTCTAGCCTTAGCAATACTCTGTATAATATCTTGTTCAAAGCGTTCTCGCTCATCAAGCTCCTCTTGAATATTAGTAAAATTTAAAACCTCAATCTCAGTCTGCAAGTCATCAAATTTTGTCGATAAACCTTCAAACTTACTTAATTTTAAATTTAACTCAGCTATTTGAACAGTTGAAAGTTCAAATAATTCGCTTATTTGGTGTAAATAGTTTTTAAATTTCGTAATTTGTCCTTTGATGGAACTACGTTTTGCAACTAAAGCCTTTAAAAAAGATTTATCGCTACCTTCCGTTGTCATGATTAATTAATAACTTGTCTAAAAGTAATTGTAAATACACTTAATTCGTTAATACTTTTAGTTCCAAGTAAATGTTTCTAAAATAATTTGTTTCAATACAAACATAAAGGCATCGACAATGTTTTAATGATTTAGAAAAGGAATAAAAAATGATTTTTGCTCACGCTCACCTTCTCGGTGAAATCTGCAGAAAGCCGGTCACGTTCAGCTGAACTGGCTGGTGACACTCGTTCACGCTGACTCAGCGGAGTAGCACTGTACTTCATACAGCAATGGCTGAAAAGTTCGGCAAATTCGCTTAAATATACTTGTAAATATTATAACGCTTGCATCCCCGAGGGGGTGGACAGAGGCGCACCAACACTTACACTTTGAAAACAACGATTCCTATTTTAAACAGAAAATTTTAAATAAATAAATAAATATTTCGGACATCTAAACACACAACGCCAAGCTAACATATGTGTCCCGAAACTCCAACCAGCGGAAATGTGAACCGTCAAATTTCGAAATTTGTATATGAGGTAACTTGAATCCAACGCTCCGGTAATCAAAATCTGAACAGACAATGACAGAATCACGCCGCTTACTATCATCATCAATATTGAATTTCTGTAACTCAGTTCTAGCCTTAGCAATACTCTGTATAATATCTTGTTCAAAGCGTTCTCGCTCATCAAGCTCCTCTTGAATATTAGTAAAATTTAAAACCTCAATCTCAGTCTGCAAGTCATCAAATTTTGTCGATAAACCTTCAAACTTACTTAATTTAAAATTTAACTCAGCTATTTGAACAGTTGAAAGTTCAAATAATTCGCTTATTTGGTGTAAATAGTTTTTAAATTTCGTAATTTGTCCTTTGATGGAACTACGTTTTGCAACTAAAGCCTTTAAAAAAGATTTATCGCTACCTTCCGTTGTCATGATTAATTAATAACTTGTCTAAAAGTAATTGTAAATACACTTAATTCGTTAATACTTTTAGTTCCAAGTAAATGTTTCTAAAATAATGTGTTTCAATACAAACATAAAGGCATCGACAATGTTTTAATGATTTAGAAAAGGAATAAAAAATGATTTTTGCTCACGCTCACCTTCTCGGTGAAATCTGCAGAAAGCCGGTCACGTTCAGCTGAACTGGCTGGTGACACTCGTTCACGCTGACTCAGCGGAGTAGCACTGTTCTTCATACAGCAATGGCTGAAAAGTTCGGCAAATTCGCTTAAATATACTTGTAAATATTATAACGCTTGCATCCCCGAGGGGGTGGACAGAGGCGCACCAACACTTACACTTTGAAAACAACGATTCCTATTTTAAACAGAAAATTTTAAATAAATAAATAAATATTTCGGACATCTAAACACACAACGCCAAGCTAACATATGTGTCCCGAAACTCCAACCAGCGGAAATGTGAACCGTCAAATTTCGAAATTTGTATTTGAGGTAACTTGAATCCAACGCTCCGGTAATCAAAATCTGAACAGACAATGACAGAATCACGCCGCTTACTATCATCATCAATATTGAATTTCTGTAACTCAGTTCTAGCCTTAGCAATACTCTGTATAATATCTTGTTCAAAGCGTTCTCGCTCATCAAGCTCCTCTTGAATATTAGTAAAATTTAAAACCTCAATCTCAGTCTGCAAGTCATCAAATTTTGTCGATAAACCTTCAAACTTACTTAATTTTAAATTTAACTCAGCTATTTGAACAGTTGAAAGTTCAAATAATTCGCTTATTTGGTGTAAATAGTTTTTAAATTTCGTAATTTGTCCTTTGATGGAACTACGTTTTGCAACTAAAGCCTTTAAAAAAGATTTATCGCTACCTTCCGTTGTCATGATTAATTAATAACTTGTCTAAAAGTAATTGTAAATACACTTAATTCGTTAATACTTTTAGTTCCAAGTAAATGTTTCTAAAATAATGTGTTTCAATACAAACATAAAGGCATCGACAATGTTTTAATGATTTAGAAAAGGAATAAAAAATGATTTTTGCTCACGCTCACCTTCTCGGTGAAATCTGCAGAAAGCCGGTCACGTTCAGCTGAACTGGCTGGTGACACTCGTTCACGCTGACTCAGCGGAGTAGCACTGTACTTCATACAGCAATGGCTGAAAAGTTCGGCAAATTCGCTTAAATATACTTGTAAATATTATAACGCTTGCATCCCCGAGGGGGTGGACAGAGGCGCACCAACACTTACACTTTGAAAACAACGATTCCTATTTTAAAGAGAAAATTTTAAATAAATAAATAAATATTTCGGACATCTAAACACACAACGCCAAGCTAACATATGTGTCCCGAAACTCCAACCAGCGGAAATGTGAACCGTCAAATTTCGAAATTTGTATTTGAGGTAACTTGAATCCAACGCTCCGGTAATCAAAATCTGAACAGACAATGACAGAATCACGCCGCTTACTATCATCATCAATATTGAATTTCTGTAACTCAGTTCTAGCCTTAGCAATACTCTGTATAATATCTTGTTCAAAGCGTTCTCGCTCATCAAGCTCCTCTTGAATATTAGTAAAATTCAAAACCTCAATCTCAGTCTGCAAGTCATCAAATTTTGTCGATAAACCTTCAAACTTACTTAATTTTAAATTTAACTCAGCTATTTGAACAGTTGAAAGTTCAAATAATTCGCTTATTTGGTGTAAATAGTTTTTAAATTTCGTAATTTGTCCTTTGATGGAACTACGTTTTGCAACTAAAGCCTTTAAAAAAGATTTATCGCTACCTTCCGTTGTCATGATTAATTAATAACTTGTCTAAAAGTAATTGTAAATACACTTAATTCGTTAATACTTTTAGTTCCAAGTAAATGTTTCTAAAATAATTTGTTTCAATACAAACATAAAGGCATCGACAATGTTTTAATGATTTAGAAAAGGAATAAAAAATGATTTTTGCTCACGCTCACCTTCTCGGTGAAATCTGCAGAAAGCCGGTCACGTTCAGCTGAACTGGCTGGTGACACTCGTTCACGCTGACTCAGCGGAGTAGCACTGTACTTCATACAGCAATGGCTGAAAAGTTCGGCAAATTCGCTTAAATATACTTGTAAATATTAAAACGCTTGCATCCCCGAGGGGGTGGACAGAGGCGCACCAACACTTACACTTTGAAAACAACGATTCCTATTTTAAACAGAAAATTTTAAATAAATAAATAAATATTTCGGACATCTAAACACACAACGCCAAGCTAACATATGTGTCCCGAAACTCCAACCAGCGGAAATGTGAACCGTCAAATTTCGAAATTTGTATTTGAGGTAACTTGAATCCAACGCTCCGGTAATCAAAATCTGAACAGACAATGACAGAATCACGCCGCTTACTATCATCATCAATATTGAATTTCTGTAACTCAGTTCTAGCCTTAGCAATACTCTGTATAATATCTTGTTCAAAGCGTTCTCGCTCATCAAGCTCCTCTTGAATATTAGTAAAATTCAAAACCTCAATCTCAGTCTGCAAGTCATCAAATTTTGTCGATAAACCTTCAAACTTACTTAATTTTAAATTTAACTCAGCTATTTGAACAGTTGAAAGTTCAAATAATTCGCTTATTTGGTGTAAATAGTTTTTAAATTTCGTAATTTGTCCTTTGATGGAACTACGTTTTGCAACTAAAGCCTTTAAAAAAGATTTATCACTACCTTCCGTTGTCATGATTAATTAATAACTTGTCTAAAAGTAATTGTAAATACACTTAATTCGTTAATACTTTTAGTTCCAAGTAAATGTTTCTAAAATAATGTGTTTCAATACTAACATAAAGGCATCGACAATGTTTTAATGATTTAGAAAAGGAATAAAAAATGATTTTTGCTCACGCTCACCTTCTCGGTGAAATCTGCAGAAAGCCGGTCACGTTCAGCTGAACTGGCTGGTGACACTCGTTCACGCTGACTCAGCGGAGTAGCACTGTACTTCATACAGCAATGGCTGAAAAGTTCGGCAAATTCGCTTAAATATACTTGTAAATATTATAACGCTTGCATCCCCGAGGGGGTGGACAGAGGCGCACTAACACTTACACTTTGAAAACAACGATTCCTATTTTAAACAGAAAATTTTAAATAAATAAATAAATATTTCGGACATCTAAACACACAACGCCAAGCTAACATATGTGTCCCGAAACTCCAACCAGCGGAAATGTGAACCGTCAAATTTCGAAATTTGTATTTGAGGTAACTTGAATCCAACGCTCCGGTAATCAAAATCTGAACAGACAATGACAGAATCACGCCGCTTACTATCATCATCAATATTGAATTTCTGTAACTCAGTTCTAGCCTTAGCAATACTCTGTATAATATCTTGTTCAAAGCGTTCTCGCTCATCAAGCTCCTCTTGAATATTAGTAAAATTCAAAACCTCAATCTCAGTCTGCAAGTCATCAAATTTTGTCGATAAACCTTCAAACTTACTTAATTTTAAATTTAACTCAGCTATTTGAACAGTTGAAAGTTCAAATAATTCGCTTATTTGGTGTAAATAGTTTTTAAATTTCGTAATTTGTCCTTTGATGGAACTACGTTTTGCAACTAAAGCCTTTAAAAAAGATTTATCACTACCTTCCGTTGTCATGATTAATTAATAACTTGTCTAAAAGTAATTGTAAATACACTTAATTCGTTAATACTTTTAGTTCCAAGTAAATGTTTCTAAAATAATGTGTTTCAATACAAACATAAAGGCATCGACAATGTTTTAATGATTTAGAAAAGGAATAAAAAATGATTTTTGCTCACGCTCACCTTCTCGGTGAAATCTGCAGAAAGCCGGTCACGTTCAGCTGAACTGGCTGGTGACACTCGTTCACGCTGACTCAGCGGAGTAGCACTGTACTTCATACAGCAATGGCTGAAAAGTTCGGCAAATTCGCTTAAATATACTTGTAAATATTATAACGCTTGCATCCCCGAGGGGGTGGACAGAGGCGCACTAACACTTACACTTTGAAAACAACGATTCCTATTTTAAACAGAAAATTTTAAATAAATAAATAAATATTTCGGACATCTAAACACACAACGCCAAGCTAACATATGTGTCCCGAAACTCCAACCAGCGGAAATGTGAACCGTCAAATTTCGAAATTTGTATTTGAGGTAACTTGAATCCAACGCTCCGGTAATCAAAATCTGAACAGACAATGACAGAATCACGCCGCTTACTATCATCATCAATATTGAATTTCTGTAACTCAGTTCTAGCCTTAGCAATACTCTGTATAATATCTTGTTCAAAGCGTTCTCGCTCATCAAGCTCCTCTTGAATATTAGTAAAATTTAAAACCTCAATCTCAGTCTGCAAGTCATCAAATTTTGTCGATAAACCTTCAAACTTACTTAATTTTAAATTTAACTCAGCTATTTGAACAGTTGAAAGTTCAAATAATTCGCTTATTTGGTGTAAATAGTTTTTAAATTTCGTAATTTGTCCTTTGATGGAACTACGTTTTGCAACTAAAGCCTTTAAAAAAGATTTATCGCTACCTTCCGTTGTCATGATTAATTAATAACTTGTCTAAAAGTAATTGTAAATACACTTAATTCGTTAATACTTTTAGTTCCAAGTAAATGTTTCTAAAATAATTTGTTTCAATACAAACATAAAGGCATCGACAATGTTTTAATGATTTAGAAAAGGAATAAAAAATGATTTTTGCTCACGCTCACCTTCTCGATGAAATCTGCAGAAAGCCGGTCACGTTCAGCTGAACTGGCTGGTGACACTCGTTCACGCTGACTCAGCGGAGTAGCACTGTACTTCATACAGCAATGGCTGAAAAGTTCGGCAAATTCGCTTAAATATACTTGTAAATATTATAACGCTTGCATCCCCGAGGGGGTGGACAGAGGCGCACCAACACTTACACTTTGAAAACAACGATTCCTATTTTAAAGAGAAAATTTTAAATAAATAAATAAATATTTCGGACATCTAAACACACAACGCCAAGCTAACATATGTGTCCCGAAACTCCAACCAGCGGAAATGTGAACCGTCAAATTTCGAAATTTGTATTTGAGGTAACTTGAATCCAACGCTCCGGTAATCAAAATCTGAACAGACAATGACAGAATCACGCCGCTTACTATCATCATCAATATTGAATTTCTGTAACTCAGTTCTAGCCTTAGCAATACTCTGTATAATATCTTGTTCAAAGCGTTCTCGCTCATCAAGCTCCTCTTGAAAATTAGTAAAATTCAAAACCTCAATCTCAGTCTGCAAGTCATCAAATTTTGTCGATAAACCTTCAAACTTACTTAATTTTAAATTTAACTCAGCTATTTGAACAGTTGAAAGTTCAAATAATTCGCTTATTTGGTGTAAATAGTTTTTAAATTTCGTAATTTGTCCTTTGATGGAACTACGTTTTGCAACTAAAGCCTTTAAAAAAGATTTATCGCTACCTTCCGTTGTCATGATTAATTAATAACTTGTCTAAAAGTAATTGTAAATACACTTAATTCGTTAATACTTTTAGTTCCAAGTAAATGTTTCTAAAATAATGTGTTTCAATACAAACATAAAGGCATCGACAATGTTTTAATGATTTAGAAAAGGAATAAAAAATGATTTTTGCTCACGCTCACCTTCTCGGTGAAATCTGCAGAAAGCCGGTCACGTTCAGCTGAACTGGCTGGTGACACTCGTTCACGCTGACTCAGCGGAGTAGCACTGTACTTCATACAGCAATGGCTGAAAAGTTCGGCAAATTCGCTTAAATATACTTGTAAATATTATAACGCTTGCATCCCCGAGGGGGTGGACAGAGGCGCACCAACACTTACACTTTGAAAACAACGATTCCTATTTTAAACAGAAAATTTTAAATAAATAAATAAATATTTCGGACATCTAAACACACAACGCCAAGCTAACATATGTGTCCCGAAACTCCAACCAGCGGAAATGTGAACCGTCAAATTTCGAAATTTGTATTTGAGGTAACTTGAATCCAACGCTCCGGTAATCAAAATCTGAACAGACAATGACAGAATCACGCCGCTTACTATCATCATCAATATTGAATTTCTGTAACTCAGTTCTAGCCTTAGCAATACTCTGTATAATATCTTGTTCAAAGCGTTCTCGCTCATCAAGCTCCTCTTGAATATTAGTAAAATTTAAAACCTCAATCTCAGTCTGCAAGTCATCAAATTTTGTCGATAAACCTTCAAACTTACTTAATTTTAAATTTAACTCAGCTATTTGAACAGTTGAAAGTTCAAATAATTCGCTTATTTGGTGTAAATAGTTTTTAAATTTCGTAATTTGTCCTTTGATGGAACTACGTTTTGCAACTAAAGCCTTTAAAAAAGATTTATCGCTACCTTCCGTTGTCATGATTAATTAATAACTTGTCTAAAAGTAATTGTAAATACACTTAATTCGTTAATACTTTTAGTTCCAAGTAAATGTTTCTAAAATAATGTGTTTCAATACAAACATAAAGGCATCGACAATGTTTTAATGATTTAGAAAAGGAATAAAAAATGATTTTTGCTCACGCTCACCTTCTCGGTGAAATCTGCAGAAAGCCGGTCACGTTCAGCTGAACTGGCTGGTGACACTCGTTCACGCTGACTCAGCGGAGTAGCACTGTACTTCATACAGCAATGGCTGAAAAGTTCGGCAAATTCGCTTAAATATACTTGTAAATATTATAACGCTTGCATCCCCGAGGGGGTGGACAGAGGCGCACCAACACTTACACTTTGAAAACAACGATTCCTATTTTAAACAGAAAATTTTAAATAAATAAATAAATATTTCGGACATCTAAACACACAACGCCATCTAGTCCCAAGATAAGCAGAGCTTGTGTTATGGGGTACTAGACAACTGATACAAATACATTTATACTTTTTTTTTTTGTAAAAACATACATATTATAGATAGAAAACACCCAAACTCCGAAACAAATATTTGCAGATCATACAAACATTTGATCGGACCCGGGAATCGAACCCGAGAGCTCAAGAACAGCAGTCGCGTACGCTACCACTGCGCCATCGAGGCAGTCATTTTATTTGTTGTATGTAGTATGTAGGTACTTACAACACTTTTTAAATGCTAAAAGATATGAAATTTACACAAATAAAGGCCGTACTATATTAGAAAATAATGAAATGCTAGGAATATATAGGAATACTTATGTATTTTGTATAATTAAGGAATTAGAACTGGAAAGGAAGTATTGTAGGTACAAAGGATGGCACTTATCTTGGTAATCACGACGAGGCTGGCTGTTTTCTGGTGCGCTCTTTAGCTGAATCGCTGGCCAGGAGTACAAAACTGGCTTCTAGTGTCGAAATCTATTCGAGTGTCCTCGTATCCTTGAACGGAGTTTGCCGCTTCTTGTAAACATCGATATCCGTAAATTTTTGTTTATTTGTCCTGTCACGGTCACCAATTTTCTTGTTTTGGCACAAGATTGGAGCTTTTTTAAGTAAAACTCGGTTAATATGTTGATAGTAGTGTAATTGCTTAATAATACATGTTCGGTGCAGCCGAGAGCAGATAATAATTAGTAACGTCAAATGAAAAGAAATCTACCGACACTCTGTTAATTGTCGACAGAATATAAAATTACTTGACGGTAGGCTGGTACTCAATAGCGTGATGTAGGCGCTTGTACACCCGTCAAAATCGGTACGGCCGTTCCAGAGATTAGCAACAGCCTTAACAAACAGACAGACAAAAATTGAAGTAAATGTTATTTTGGTATGTGTACCGTGTATACATGTGCTTTTAGTAAAAAGCGGTTATTTTAATTTTACAAACAGACAATCCAATTTTATTTCATTGTATGTAAGTATGTATAGATAGGTTCATAAAGTGAGTATGACAAATGCATCTCTAATTTAGACTTATTTCAAAAAAGCAGGTTTTCCAATTCATATACGAACTAATATTATAAACTCAAAAGTAACTCTGTCGGTCTGTCTGTTATGCTTTCACGGCTATACCGCTGCCCCGACTTCAACGAAATTTGAGAGGGAGAATTCATGGAGATACTTTGATTCTTGAGGAATAACATGGCCTACGTTTTACCGCGATAATAAACTTGAATTCTCTTCTAAAATCATAATTATCTACAGAGACCTTATGGAGCAAGAGTTATTAGCTTAAAAAGTTCACAATTTTTATTTTAAACTAGCTGAACCCCGCAGTGTTACCCGCGGTTATTGTTGTACCGCGAGTAACGCCGCGGGACAAAGTTAGTCTTAAAAAAGTAGCCTAAGTTACTCCCCGGATCATCAGCTACCTGCCAGTGAAAGTCCCGTCAAAATCGGTCCAGCCGTTCCAGAGATTACCCGGAACAAACAGACAGACAGACAGACAGACCGACAGACAGACAGACAAAAAAAATTTTAACTACAGTTTTGGCATATGTACCGTGTATACATACATATCCATTTAGTAAAAAGCGGTTATTTTAATATTACAAACAGACACTCCAATTTTATTTATTTGTATAGATATAGATTTCACAAAGGTATGTACAGATCAGGTTTATACACTCAGGTTAACACAATGTGTAACCATTATTCCTTTGTGAGAGACTGGTGTCTATGTTAGGAAAGCCTGTGCTACTAATCACCAGGCTCCCAACTCTTGGACTAAGATGTTTTGTATCTTATATTACAACTAGCTGAACCCCGCGGTGTTACCCGCGGTCATTGCTGTACCGCGAGTAACGCCGCGGGACAAACTTAGGCTAAAAAAAGTAGCCTAAGTTACTCCCCGGATCATCAGCTACCTGCCAGTGAAGGTCCCGTCAAAATCCGTCCAGCCATTCCAGAGATTACCCAGAACAAACAGACAGACAGACAGACGGACAAACGGACAGACAAAATTTTTTTTAGCTTCATTTTTGGTATATGTACTGTGTATACATACATATGCATTTAGTAAAAAGCGGTTATTTTAATATTACAAACAGACACTCCAATTTTATTTATTTGTATAGATTATAACCAATATTCAAATGATAATCAGAATAACAAATAAAGTAACAATAAAATTACAATTAATGTGCTGAGTGTGTGTGTATGTGAATATGATTGTGTTTGTGCGTATTGTGTGTTTGTGTAAGTCTGAGTGCATGAGTGTGGCATTTCATTTTCAGACATGATTATTTTCACAAAACAGAAAGATAGGTAGAAGTGTTATGTGTCATAATTCACAGCGCAACGACTGTCGCCAAACTGAGACAAATGAAAGGACTATTTATTAATGCACACTAATAACGAATTGCTTTCATTTGATGTTTGTATTTTGCTCAAAACTAGCCTACAATACATCAAGTGAGCAATGTCTCGCACGTTTAATAATATTTTTTCTCGTGTAATGTTAAGAGTTATTTTACCGTAAGAAAAGAAGAACTTACAACGTTTCGTAATCTTGAAAGTAAGAATACTTTGCAAGCTATTCAATAACAGATGGCGTTATTCCAAATGCACGCAATTATAACATTAATCGCTAAGAATAAATTCGATATTAGTGTCATTCTTCGGCATGTACTGCTATTCGATTAGCGTTTAATATCGATACCGAACTTCTGTTTGGACAGAGCAGAATAAAAAACATGAAATGAAGGATATCTGAGGAGGTAGCATTATAAAGGTAAGGAAGCTAAAAAATAAGTACTTGCATAATAATGTTTATTAATTTTAAGAACCTGTATTAGAATCATAATACTACTAATATTATAAATGCAAAAGTTTGTAAGTATGGATGGATGGATGTTTGTTACTTTTTCACGCAAAAACTACGGAGCGGATTTGGATGAAACTTTACAATAATAAGCTTATACATGGGAATAATACATAGGTTACTATTAATAACCTCGATAACCGATATAAAAGCGGGTAGAGCCGCGGGCAACAACTAGTAATATTATATATAATAAATACTGTTTAGGCACTTAACAAAATTCAAAACAATGGTTCCTTTATAATTAATATTTGGCATAGTATGTACCTACCTTTATTAGTAGATTTTAAAATGATTAAAAAATTACTACATTCATTTTTAACCGACTTCAAAAAAGGAGGAGGTTTCTCAATTCGACCGCATATATTTTTTCCTTTTTTTCTTATGTGTGTTCGCGGATAACTTCGTTGTTTATGAACCGATTTTGATTATTCTTTTTTTAATGGAAAGGAGATATCCCATGATAAGGACACTAAGATCTGATGATGGCATTCAAGAGAAATCGAGTCAAACCTTGAAGTCGGTTTTATTTTTCTTAAAATTTTACTTGTCATTTTTTAGGAAATACATAGTATCAATAACCATAAATTGACCACAATGAACAAAAATGCAATACGTCTAATTGTCGGCCCGTTGGTATAGTGGTTAGCGATCCTGACTGCTGAGTCAGAGTTCGTGGGTTATTTTCTCACCCAGGACAAAATTATTTATCTGTGACTAATATAACTACAATATGTCTGAATTTAGTACTACAGAAGTAAGTAGAAATTATGATTTTCTAGTGCAGCCAGCCTACTTTCTAGTTATTATTGAAACTCAAATCACACATTGCAAATTTTAATAATTATAAAAACACATTACTTAATAATTATTTAACTTGTATATAAATAAATTGATTGAGGAACTTAATGGCGCCAAGACAGGATGTCACGTGGATGGTGTTTGTGTAAACAACATCAGCTACGCTGATGATATGGTGCTACTGAGTCTTTCAGTTGGCGCTATGAGGAAACTCCTTAAAATTTGTGAAGAATATTCGGTGGCACATGAGCTCAGGTACAACACCAAAAAGAGTGAATGGCTCGTTTTTAAATCAGGTACCTTTACTCATAAGCAACTGCCGGAACTCACACTCTTGGGATCCCCTCTGGATCGGGTTCAGAGGATTAAGTACCTGGGCCACTGGGTCACAGACGATTTAAAAGACAATATGGATATAGATAGGGAACGCAGGTCGCTGGCTGTCCGTTGCAATATGCTGGCTCGCAGGTTTGCGCGCTGCACTGATAATGTAAAAATTATCAAAGCTTTCTGCCAATCATTTTACACGTGCAGCCTGTGGACTAAGTTTACGCAGAAGGCATACAGCGACCTGCGTGTCCAATATAACAATGCATTTAGGGTGCTTTTGGGGTTGCCATGGAGTTGTAGTGCGTCAGGTATGTTTGCTGAGTTTCAGGTCGATGGATTCGCCGCTATAATGCGAAAACGTTGTGCTTCCATGCTTGCGCGCCTGCGTTCCTCCTCCAACAGCATCCTAAATGTTTTTTTTCGGATAGGTGGGACTCTCCCCTCATGTCCAGGTGGTTATACATCCACACCAAATAATATTTTATTAAACTAACACTAGGTTAACTCATTCAATGTAACTAACAAAATATGGATGTATCAACATTGATAAGTCCGAAATAAATAATTTGAATTGAATTGAATTGAATAAAATGAACTGAATGAATCAAGAAACTTTATAGCATTTTATAATAAATCTCTAATAAAAGATCCTTTACTGCCCCTGAACTAAAATAATATATTTATTTAAAAAATTAACGATTTAAAAGCCTTGTTTTTAATTTTAACAAATTATGTATACGAATATTGATATATTTTTCCAGTATTGCCTTCATTAAATCAGTAACGTGATTGGATGCAGGAAATTCACCTATGATTGACGAAATGGCAGGAAAACGTTAGTTAAGGCACAATTTAGTACCTACTCACAGTGTACGTATGTTAGGTTTAGATATTGATGTGTATGTGTATTTATGTATGTGTATATATTATAATGTATATTTGTAGTCGTATAATGTTAGGTTATGTCAGTTCCAAATTATATTGATGGCAATTAAAACCTCTGACTTCCACTATGATGCACCTACCTCACAAAATTTCTACATCACCCAAAGGTTGGCTGGTAGAGAATGCCTTGGGTATTAAGTCCGCCGTTGTACATGTGTGCATAAAGTTTAAATAAATAAATAAATAAGATTGATGAGATGCAATTTCATTGAATATGGAAGTCCCTATTAACTTTCTCAATACAAGAGTCATTACCGTTTCCTTTTTATAATTCTCTACACTAACATTTTTTAAAAACGTTTCCGCCGTTTGGCATATTTTGACAACGTCTGGTGAAGGATAAAGTAAGCCACCCTGATCTCTTGCAATTGTAAACTTAGGAAAGTGTTGAAAATGATGCGTCACTAAAGCTCCGACACAAACATCACATTGTCTTTGGGAAATCTAAAAAACGGATATAAATGTTTAATATTACAAACAGACACTCCAATTTTATTTATTCGTATAGATATTCAACGGTTAAAATAAGTGTTTTTCTTTCAAGGCCACGTAAACAAACAAGCTAAATTTAATATTTGTAATTGTTATAGTAAGTAAAAATAACACGTTTAAATGTATGCATATCGATAAAACCAATAAAGTACCTGACCGCATCACTAACCGATTATAATAGAAAATTCGAGAATAAAGTTGAAAGCTGATAAGACCCGATCATACCAGATTGAGGTTTATGTGAATGGGACAAGGAACTGTTTAGCTTAAATCTCTAGTCAATTATCAGTTAAATAAAATTTTAACATTTATTGATTAAATATATAAAAATGTACCTACCGATGGTAAGATACACCTCCATTAATAAAGTTTTTCCTTCTGCTATCATTTTACACTGTAAAACAGAGCAGAACGGCATTGTGGCGTAAAAAAGAACTTTCAGTGGACGACCTATTCGACGCAGCGTTGTACTACGACTATGATACAAAATACCTACAACTCATAAAGGTACGCGTTGCAACGCTTACTAGTGACACGCGCATCACGCTTACTAGCCATTTCTACTTATCTTTTTGTTCTGTGGTTGTAACTATGAAATATTGTAGAAAAAACTTGTAAACTTAATAGCAAAACTCTCCATCAAACTGTTTCTAACTGGCTTAAAAATACTAGAACCCAGAGCCGTAATCTAATTAAAAAAAAACAAACATTCAAACGACCAAACGTCACTCTGACGTATAAACTGAAAAAAGAAATTTGTACCTATTTAGTTATCTATTCAAGAAATTGTACATATAACATAGCTCATATAGAAAAATACGGTTTAAAAATAAAATCCCATAGAATATTTCAGAAGCCGCTGTTTTGTTATTATACACTGTAATAAGAATTTCATAATAAAGTATCGACTGTAAACATTAGTCTCTGGCTTCAACTGGCTTGTTGCACAACTGCACGAGACGGAGTTGACAATGTTGACATAGATAGGCACACATGCTTCACAGTCTGGTCTGTTAATGTAAGTGTAGGTACGTAGTAATTACGAGAGTTTAAATCGTAATAGCATAGGTAATCGCGGAGTAAAATGATTATGATTAAAAAAGGGCAGAAATATTTACGTTCATTCAATTTTATGAGATACTTCTCTAACGAGTCAATGGTGAGTAATTTTTTTTGCTTATAATATATGGATAAACTTTGGACTTTATGATTATGATTAAAAAAGGGCAGAAATATTTACGTTCATTCAATTTTATGAGATACTTCTCTAACGAGTCAATGGTGAGTTATTTTTTTTTTGCTTAATAATATGGATAAACTTTGGACTTTTGAATACCCAGTTAGAATGTTATTGAATATTGTTTGATATTATACTTTTCGAATATTTTATAATATTATTTCTGTAGGACTAAATAACATTGACCGGTTCTGGGTCACATACTGCCCAGACATGGGGACCAAATCGTCACTTGCTTTAATTTATAATTTAAAAAATATTAGAAAAAAATTGGTCAAAGAAATTTTTTTGATTTTCGGAGTTGCTTAAGAGATCTATTATTTTAACCGTATGAAAAGTGATTAAACCAAAATAGAATCAATTTCTAAAACATTAATGTTGAGCAGAATAATGTTACTGCTTTTCTCATATTGGCTGTCGAAGAATTGATCATTTTCACTGTAGGCACACCGAGCTATTACAGTGCAGCAGTGAATTATTTCTGATCCAACAATATAATGAAGATCTTAATAATCTGTCAGCATTGACTATGCCATCCAATGATGTTCAACTCATACGAGCACACATAAGGAGTAGACATATATTGTCAAAAACCTACCTCTGCTACATATGATGATCTATCACGAAAATTGGGGAAGAGTGTAAGAAACTATTATTAATCATGTTTTACAGGTTGCAGAACGATTGGTAGATGCGCCCACTCATGTGCTTAGTTTAGTTTTTAGGGTGGTTAGGCACCAAGATGTTTAAATATTATTAATGTAAATCAATGTTGAATGTCTCAAGATACATTTTGATGAGATTTCATTTTCAAACAAGTATTAGCTTAAGATACATAATGTATTGCAGCACCCATACTTTCTCAAGTATGATGCCTAGGGGTTTCTGTATTCAGGGGACTATGAAAACTGAAATTTTAGAAATAACAACACGACTAAACGCCTGATATGTTTTCACTGCAAGATAAGGGTTATACAATATAGGAATACATTTATTTATATTTCACTGCTAGAAGGTCTTGACTCCGCAGCCCCTGCAGCGTATCTCTTCTTCAGCATTTCAAAAATCAAGGTTTCAAATTATATAAATCAATTATATAACATTCGCTTCAAACTGGAGTTTTCATCTGCCAGTTGTACATTTTGAACAGGAGGTTGTATAGCTCTTTACCGCGAAGGCCACAGTCACCCAGTACTATGTATTCATTCTGGACAGTCCTTGGCCCAACTCCTTATATACTAGAACGGCCATCCTCTCTTGTAGGAGTTTGGAAAGAGTTTTTTATTTTAATTTTGTTTGATGAATTATTGCATTTATTCAAGATAAATTATACAGAATAATAAAAGTAATAAGTTGTATGTTTGTCGCTAAAAATATGAAATAATATTCTTTTTTTTTTAATGACTTGGATAAACATAACAGATCCTAATAGAATGAATGTATTTTTTTAAAGAAATATGATTTCAATTTAAAAAATCTCTACATGCATTCTTTTTTTTTGGACTAAAATATAATAATATTCTTTTACATAAAAATCTAAATTTTCACCATACTTTATTGGTTTACGAGAGAATGATTAAACCCTAACATTGGTACCTGATGGTGTGTATAATAATCAAAAAAGTCTTCAATTAGACAGTTTATATATGGTACTTATTTATGGTTTGAGGTGAAAACATCATTTGTTATTTATTGATTTATTCATAAATTTCCTTTACCGTATGTGAATTGTTAATTACTTTCTTTCCCATTTATGGTCTATTTAGAATTACTTTACCATTTAGCACCTTTCTATAAATAACCAACTTCAAAAAATGAAGGTTCTTGACTATATTAATTTATTTTTGTAACTACTGCTTGCCAAGTTCTTGTAACAGCAGTGAACCTGACTGCTAAGCCACTAGGTTTTTTCCCTTTGTATTATTTATATACAGTATGTAAGTGTTTAGAAATGTATATTTTAGCAGTTTTGTTACCATAGACAGGCTCTGCCAAGTTTCAGATCAAACGGCCGTGTATGAGATTCATTGAGTTAATAATTACATTCTAAATTGTTTAATTGCTTTTGTTACCTTTGAACCCATATATGACTAATTTCGACCATGGTTTATATGTATAATCTAATCTAATCACTTCACCTATTATAATGAACGAAGAGCCAGCATTGTGCAGACTTACGGTATAGTATCAAAGTCTATATTAATGCTAGGTATACATTCAGTCAAAAAAGTATCGGGAATGGATGATTTCTTTATGGTTTCAAATTCATTTTTTGTTTTTTTTTTGTTGTTAGATTGGCACAACTGTTTTCCATTTTGGCGCGGAGTTTGAATTGCATCTGTTATTCATATTAAATAAAGCGCTGTTTTTAGTTATATCTAGTGTAATTTCATAATGGATAAAAACATCGAACAAAAAATTTGTCTTAAATTTTGCATCGCCAATGGAATTCCGTGTACGGAGTCACTGAAAATGTTACAGAAGGCTTACGGTGACTCGACTTTATCAAAAACAGTCGAGATGTGATGGAAGATTTGCCTCGCTCTGGTAAGCCATGTCTGTAACTGAAGTTAACATCGCAAAGGTGAAGGTAACAGTGACTGAAACTCCTCATTCAACTTTGCGAGAGATAGCCGCTGAACTTTCTGTATCTCACTAGTCGATCCGTACCATTTTAAATAATCACTTGGGTATGAAACAAGTTGCCGCTCGGATAGTCCCAAAAGATCTGAATTTTCTCCAAAAACTCAATGGCATGAGTGTCGCTGAGACGCTGAGGACATGCATACTAGAACGAGTCAATTCCGACTCAACATTCATGAAACCTATTGTTACTGGTAACGAGACGTGGGTTTACGAGTTTGACATGCAAACTAGTCTACAAGCTTCGGAGTGGCGCCTTCCAACGATAAAAAACGACGCTGAAAAGTATGAAACAAGTTTCAAAATCCGTAGTCACACGTTACGTAGAAATGTACCATAACAACTTCATACACATACACATATGTCATCATTATTACATACACAAAAAAAAGCAGACAGATAGGTTGGTTCCACGAAGCAAATTGGTTCCTATGAATAAGGAATCCTATGGAACTGCCCTAACCACGAAAAAAGCGTGCATACCGACGGTAACCAAACATGGCCGCCTAGTGTTGTACTAGCCTTAGCTTTTCATCAAAGATATCGATTAAATGTACATTCGAAAAGTTTTTTCTATAACTTGCGCAGCATAGTACCTACTTACTTCTTCCATTTCATAGTCCGTTAAGGTGGTTTTGTCTTTTGCGAGATGAAGATGGGCGAAAGGTAACGGTAGACGAGAATTATGAAAACTCGATGCAAAAATTAAAATTAATGTTTATATATTATTTGGATTTCGTTGACTGCTCGAAGGCTCATTTAGTTCTATTGGTGTCAAAGCTGGACATTTGGCAAGGGTTGATAACTGTTGAAAATAAAAATAATGTGTATTTCAATTGAGGAGTTCAGAGCTCAGAGATGTTCAAAATGTACCTACTTAGTAAATTTTGAACATGACCCGTGAACTTACTTTAAATTTGTAAGACGTCCTAAATAATTGTAGGGCAACTTGGAATAAACTCACGTCTTTAAATTATACAACTATTTGGTACTAATCCATATAAAATTAATGTTACCTGTTTTTACAAAATCTTACAATGCCAAGTGTTCTGTTGAATGAACTTTCGTCAAAATACAAGGAACTGATAAATCTCTTTGGTTTGAGTTATTAAATTTTCATTTTCAATGACTTCTAATTACATTCTTTTCTTTGCTTCATTTCTAGGTAGCCTGTGTGTAAAAATACAAAGTTAGTCGTGGTTAATATATAAAGTTATTATAGAAACAGTTTCATATCAATTTAATGACAGACTAAAATAATTTCTACAATAAATTATTTTTGTCTGTCATTAAACTGATATGAAACTTTATGGGCTTTTTGAATATTTTATATACCTTTTACGTTACTTACATGTGAAACGACGCTATTAATAATTTCTTGTAAGAAAAACCCAATTGCAGTCTGACCCGCCCGGGAATCGAACTGGAGACCTCTTAACAACTCTAGCCGCTAGACTAAAGAGGCAGTCAACTAAATGAATATGAACTACAAAATTATGATATTTATTTTTAAAAACAGACTTCGTACCCACACGCCATATTAATTCCAACTAAGCAGAGCATGTACTAAGATGATTTTGTAAATACGTACATATAATACACTGGAAACACCCAAATTCCAAAACAAATATTTGCTTTGACCCGGGAATCGATCCTAAGATATCGGCACAGCAGTCGCATGCGCTACCACTGCGCCATCGAGACAGTCAAAAAGTGTAACTTTCATTTGCACTTTAAATACTTACCGTTTATCTACCATACGAGCTGGTTTCATATATTAATATTACACATACTATTATTATATTTCAGGCAAACCCAATAGTGGCGGTGAAACAAGGCAAGTTAAAGGGATCCATCAAGACACTTTTAGATGGGAAACCTTATTATAGCTTTAAAGGCATTCGCTATGGTGAACCTCCCGTGGGAAAATTAAGATTTAAGGTAAACAATATTGTTCATATACTACTCATTCACATAATAAAAAAAGTTGTTCTAACTGTTATATTTTGTTTAAGGCACCTAAACCAGTAAAACCATGGAACGGAATACTCGAAGCGACAGAACATGGATCAGTTTGTCCCCAGTTAGATATGATCGGAGGTGGTCTTATCGAAGGAAATGAAGACTGTTTATTCTTGAACGTATACACTAAGTCTCTACGACCTAGTTCAAAAACGCCTGTACTAGTCTACATTCACGGGGGGGCTTACATGACAGGATCAGGAAACTCCGAGTCGTATGGACCGGAATTTCTGTTTCTGCATGATGTCCTTCTAGTCACAATAAATTATAGACTTGAAGTGTTAGGGTTTCTTTGTCTAGATACACCCGAAGTTCCAGGCAATGCGGCTATGAAAGATCAAGCCTTAGCTCTACGTTGGGTTAAGGAAAACATTGAACAGTTTGGTGGAGATCCTGAGAATATAACTTTATTTGGAGAAAGCGCTGGAGCCGCATCAGTAACATTCCATATGCTATCAGATATGTCCAAAGGACTATTTCATAAAGCGATAGTGCAGAGTGGAGTTGCTTTGGTAGATTGGTCTTTGGGACACGGAAGCGTAGAAAGAGCATTCAGACTTGGTAAATCTTTAGGTAAAGATACTAATAATGCAGATGAACTTTTAGAATTTTTACAAAAAGTTCCTGCCATCGATTTGGCTGCAGTAACTCGGAAAACTAGAACTCCGGACGAATGTTTTAGAGGTCTGTCAATATTTTTCACCCCTGTAGTAGAAAAAAGGTTTGATGGTGTAGAACACTTCCTCACCGAGGAACCTGTAGATTTGTTACTTGAAGGTAAAGTTAATAAAGTGCCATTGTTAATTGGTTATAATTCTGCAGAAGGAATAATGATAGCCCCAGATACGATAAAGAAAAAGAAAGTTATGAACGAACAACCATCCTTTCTTGTACCTAGGCAAGTGAAGTTGAAAGTATCAGAAGAAACGCTCAAAGATTTTGGAGATCGAATAAAAACTTTTTACGTCGGTAATAAAGACTATGATGTTGAAACAACAGAAGCAATCGCAAACCTGCAAACAGATTTACATTTCTCTTATGAGACACATCGGTTTATTCACTTTTATCATAAATATGCGCCTGTTTATTTTTACAAGTTCGATTATGACACTGATTTGAACATTCCAAAAGCTTTAGTAGGTCTCGATCTGAAGGGAGCGAGCCATGCAGACGATTTGTTCTACTTATTCTACGCTATGTTTAACAAAGATTATTATCACGAACAAGAAAAATTGCAGAAGATCGTGTATCAGTTGACGAAGTTTTGGACTGAGTTCGCGAGGACCGGGTAAGTTTTATTCCATCATTTTTGTTATGTCATTAAGTATTACTTTCTGTTTGTCTATGTCTTTAAGTAAGTCTTTTGGGATGTTTCTTTTGTTGTTACCGTATTATCTCGAGAAATTGTACATATATAAATAACTATGAACATAAAATCTTCGTGATATTGCATCTGTATCCCATTTATCATTGTATCTGTTTGGGTCATATCGTGTGGGTCATATTAGTGCGAGTGCAGGTGTGAAGTGCTAGTAATGACTACCAATGATTAATCACCTGCACTACACACTTGCACTCGCACTAATCGAAGTGAATACAGGGCTTTAGGTTGATTTGATGGAGCAGTATATGATATAATGCATTGCATTGTCTGCATTCGCTATAAGTGCGGTGTTCCCCTCTCTTGTATTCCACTCGTGCCTTTTATCAGGTAGTGTAGAGTCATTTTGTCAGGTTTTAATAAACAATGTTCTAGGGTTTTGCTCAAAATTTTACAGTAAGACGGAAAAAATTGTTGTAGATTAGGTCGTGTGCACGTTTTGCAGTTACATTAGCGACATTAAAAAGTGTTGTAAAAATAAAACTGTACTTTGTAATTACAAAGTGCAGTATTATTGATTAGATAGTACATTTTTTGTGATAACTAATGCTATATGTTCTCGTTTTAAAATAGCTTATATGTCTGTCTTTTTCACTCTTATTACTCACCTTGTCCTTGTAAAACACGTATCATTTCTCGCTCCGTAGGGATTAACCTACATACGTTAGTCATTGAAGGTTCAGATTCATAGTTATATATGTAGTATCATTTTGTCGATTTTATTTTGAGATTATTGTCTGGACTTTAAAAGAGACGATGATCACTGAGTTAGTTTCTTCCTTTTCTCAGGGCTAGTCCAGTTAGAAAAAGCCGAATTCATGTGATCAAAAACAAAAAATAACTTGCAAAAGTGTTCATGTGACCTAATTGCAGAACAAATGATTTCCTTTAATTTCAACATAGATGTACGAGCATTTTTTTTTTTTATAATTTATCTCCAAAGTGACTCTGCTCAGCCTGATGGTAAGCTCAAGCAAAATCCAACAGTGGGGGCCACCATACTCACTGCTAAAGCAAACAATGCAGTATGGCGTCCCACACTATGGCGGCTTAGTGAGATGCTTTTTCACGCCCCGCTTAAAGGACCCGGGATCATAGTGGGAGGGAAACACGTGTGTTGGTAATGAGTTCCAGTTTTTAACTGCTCGGCACAGGAAGGAAGAACCAAAGCGTTTGGTTCGAGAGTGTATTTCTACCACTCTGAGGCGGTGACTTCCAAGGCCTGCACGTGTTGTTCTGTAGAGGAAGGGAGAAGGTGGGATCAATTGAAAGAGCTCTTCAGAACACTCACACTGTATTGTATATAGGCCCCGTTGAGACTTTTTGAAATGAAAAATGGGCAAATTTTTTATTTAGTCCGAATCGAACCCGATACCTATTGATCGGCAGTCGCATACACTAACCGATTAACAAGGTAGTTATTTTTTTATGTACTTTAATTGTAAGTGACGACCGCCACCCATAGACACCTGGGACTTAGAATTCAGATTAAAAAATTTTGTTTTTAAAATATGGACCTGCCAAAGTGACTACTGTGGTCGATAAAAAGCATGAGCAGAATCCAAGAGTGGTGGTCACCATACTCATTGCGAATGCAGACAATGCAACAATGCAGTATGGTGACCCTCACTGTATTAGGTGCTTCATCCTTGACTACCATTGCTGCTAACCGGGAATTATGTGATAAAAGGGTACTGTGGTAGTGTAAGTGGTAATGGTAGAAAATGTTATCGCTCAAACTATGTTGGATTATTGTATATCATTATCATCAACGCTATTTAATAGTCCACTGCTGGACATAGGCTTCCAAACGATATTTTTATTAATATTATTCTTATATTTTTCCACATGAATTAGAAAATTAATGTGAGTTAAGTTGTTATCTGTTAATTTATGCTTATTTTGTTACCTAAATTAAAAAAGAAATACAATCAAATTGGTTGTCATAATAAAATTGGGAGTGTCTGTTTGTAATATTAAAATAACCGCTTTTACTGAATGTATATGTACATTTACCAAAATAACATTTTTTACAATTTTAGTCTGTCTGTTCGTTCCGGCTAATCGGCTGTACCGATTTTGACAGGACTGGCACTGGCAGATAGCTGATGAGATAAGTTTCTCCTTATTTCATAAGTGGCCTATGTTTTTTTTACATAGGCCACTTTTTTTAGATTAGCTTCGAACTGCGGTTGATGTTATACCGCGGGGAACATTGCGGGGCTAGGAAAAAAAATCGGAAAAAATATGTTATAGTTAATCAGTGTTATTTCTCTATTCCAGTAACCCGAGCGCTGAAGGTCTAAAATGGCCTCAATATACGTCATCGGGCGGAGAGTACGTGTTACTGAACGAGCAATTGTCCGTGGAGCGTCACGCCGACAAAGAACGTGTCGATTTCTGGCACAAGTTATACCGCGATGCCGGTTTGCCTAGTGCTTTAAAATCATCTATTTAAAACTAACACATTGTCGTAAAGCATTTCAATCTGAGATCGAAGTATCTTGAAATGTACGTTGGTGGCGCAGTGGTAGTGTATACTACTATAGCAGTCGTATGGTCTCGGGTTCGATTTCCGCGTCAGACCAAATGTTTGTATGATCTGCAAATATTTGTTTCGGAGTTTGGATGTTTTCTATGTTTAATATGTATCTACTTACGAAAAAAAGATATATATGTATTTATATCAGTTGTCTAGTATCCATAACACAAGTTCTGCTTGGCTTGAGACTAGATTGCGTTGTGTAATAAAAAATATATAGGACTAGCCGACCCACGCAACCTCGTTTGCGTTTCCTATTGCCCGTAGCGTGCTAATTTTCCCCCGTTTTTGTAGCATTCTTCATTGGTGCACCGTTCCTGTACGTCTTAGCGTGATGATATATAGCCTTTAGCATTCCTCGATAAATGGGCTATCTAACATTGAATTTTTCAAATCGAACCAGTAGTTCCTGAGATTAGTGCGTTCGTCATTTTGGTCGCGAAAGAACTATCCCTGATAATAAGCGTTCTAGCGCTGTTTATTTGAATAGTTTGTTAGACGACATAACTAGTAAAAAAGCGCTGCAACGTAACGCCTCACTTTTGGTTAACGCGCGATTTTACTCTTCATAAAATTTTCATACCGCATACTAAACATAATAAACGTTTCTTAAAGGAGTAAACTTCAAACATAACATATTATTAAAAAATTTTTTTTAGGGATTTATGGAGGATTTCGTTAAATAGTTTAACACAATTAAATTACCCAGCACTCACGGTTATCTAATTATTATACTCAATTATTTTAAAAGTTGTATTTTGACTAATCTAGGCAGTAACGAAACATTTGTTCGAATCGCGCAAATTTACGTCCTTTAGTCATAAAAATCAGTCTCATCTGTCAAAATGAACTTCTTGAAATTGTTTTTAAAGAGCTTCAAAATAAATCAACTGTATTTTTTAATGTAAGGTATTAAGTGTTTTAGATTTTATTTTACTCTGTCACATAGTTTAGAAATATTATTTTATATTATTATTTATATAGTATTATAAGCGTTACATTTCGTTATAAACTTAATGATATTTTTGTAACTTTGGTACAAATTTAATTACCTACTTAAATCGTTACTACTTCTAATAATTCTCTGATATTAGTAAATTTTTATAGCAAAAAAATATTGTGCATAAAAACATTTTAACAAATAGACAACGACAAACACAACACATAAAACACCAAGGTTATGTGTTGTGGCGTTGACAGCATTATTATTTTGCGGATATTGTAAATAATAATTATTTATTGAATACTACTTGTTGCCCGTGGCTCCGCCGTGGTCGGTTATCACGGCAAATAGTAGGCTATGTGTTACTCTGATGTATAAGCTAGCTGACATAAAGTTTCATTCTAATCCGTTCAGTAGTTTTTTGCGTGAAAGTGTAACAAACATCCATCCATACTTACAAACTTTCGCGTTTATAATATTAGTAGGAAAGATGTCATGTTCGTTTAACGTGTTACTATGAGCACTGAATAGACATGCAGTTGTAATATTAAAAACTTAGGCGTTGTTTCACCGGTTACAGATAACTTTCGGATAGCTTATCTGACCAATTCTTTTTGTGAAGTCACCTCTCCCAAAAGCTGTTTGGAACTTATCTGTAATGGGTGTAACAAGGTATTGCAATAGCATTTGCATATACTCATGAACTTTTGCGTTTAAAATGTATTAGTAGCAATTAAGATAGTACCTATCGGCGATATAATCGCTATTCTACGGTCTAATGTTACAGGCCTTAAATATACAGGGACACTGTTTTATATGACTTTTTATAATCCATTTTACTCGATTGTAGGCTGTTAACAATGTATGTACATTTTTTGGTATGCTGCTGTTGTAAATTTTGGAGTAATAAGATTTGCTCAATTAGTAACACTGGGTATTACTGTAATGTAAAAAAGTAGCTGTTATTTTTATTTGTGATACTAAAACTGTATTTTAAATATTATTTTGGTTACTATATTCTTATTTGTGTGTCTGTGTACCTATCTACTTGTAAGTAGACAATACTAAAATAAAAAAATGTTATTTGTGAATGTAGTGTCTTCACTACATTCACAAATAACATTTTTTACATCATTTCCAATTTTCCTTGTGCCCTAAAATTTGTAAAATCTAAAATAATTGCTATACCTAAGTATTTCTGAAACAGGTATAATTTTAATCTGGTTCATTGATATGTATGGATAGACTGTCCAACCTGTGAGAGCAGGACAAAATATATTTATATTGAAATTAATCAATGCAGGGCGTAAGCCATTCATCGGTAGCTTGTATCTTGTGTCAGATACAAGCTACCGATGAATATTTGATTTCTATAGAACCGGCATGAAATCATCCACTCCTTGTGCATAACATTTTTTGTGTCCAGTTACTTCCACCTAACACATACCTACTCATGACAATCAAAAAGTGTTCGGTGTCGCTAACTGTAAAGTAAAAGTCGTCAGTTGAAGACGCAAGCGACATTAACAAACCTTACAATTGTACTGAGCTGCGCAAACAGAGAGTTGCATTCGGTGTCCGCTCCCGTGTGCGACACAAGCCATCCACGACGTCCAATGTGATACTGACGGTAAACAAGCGACGAATTGTGGCCAAAAGTAGCGGTGTCTGTCCGATTGCCGCCATCGGTCACAGCAACATAGTTAACAGTCTGTGTCAGTAGTAGCAAAAGGCAACAGTTCCTAATAAAATGTCAGCTAGTTGTCTGCCATTTAACAATATTTGACAGATAAAAGTTGATCTTGTAAAATTGAAATCTGTCATAAGTTCATAAAACTCCTTTATAAATATGTAAGTACATTTAAATATATTTATATTTGTTTTGAAGAATATTAGAATAGTAGTAGTAAATTTAGTTAATTAGTTATTATTATATAGTTATTTTTATATTTGAGTAGACCGCTGTTGTCATATTACAGTAAATGCTATGTACACCGTAATTGTCATACATATCAAATACAATCCCACATGTATTATAATTAGCTGTAAGTTTAATATGTATGATGTGGCAGTACTTTATATAAATAAAAAAAAAAGAATGATGTGATATTTCTACACTACCCAAAGATTAGCTGGTAGAGAATGCATTAAGTACGCCGATGTACAATAGCGCATATAGTTATAAATCCATATATAAATATTTATATTATATATTTTTTCTTCCACAAGTTGTTAACTCGGTGAACATTTTGCAAATGTTTGTTTCAAATTGTTTGCATTATAGTTTTTTTATTTATCTATGACCATGTTGGCCATTTAAAACGTAATTATACCTACATCTTACTAATATTATAAATCCGAAAGTTTGTATGGATGGATGTATAGATAAATAAATAAAATAAATAAATAAATAAATATTTCAGACATCTAACACACAACGCGATCTAGTCCCAAGCTAAGCAGAGCTTGTGTTATGGGTACTAGACAACTGATATGAATACATATATACTTTTTTTTTTGTAAATACATACATATTATACATAGAAAACACCCAAACTCCGAAACAAATATTTGTAGATCGTACAAACATTTGGTTCGACCCGGGAATCGAACCCGAGACCTCATGATCAGCAGTCGCACACGCCAACGAGGCAGTCGATGGATGTTTGTTACTCTTTCACGCAAAAACTACTGAACGGATTTGGATGAAACTTTACAGTAATATAGCTTATACATCAGAATAACACATAGGCTAATATTTGCAGCGATAACCGAAATATGCGCGGGCGGAGCCGCGGGCAACAACTAGAATTAATCATAGATGTAAGTTTATCTGATCGACATTTTGTTGATTGTGGTGCTTTGGTGCTTGCTAGTTAACAATAAAAAGTTTAAAATATGTAGTAGTTTTGTTACTGAATTGTCGTTTAGCACTAGAAGAATGTAAGCTGTCTACAGTGTGATCTTATATCTTTCTTTGTGACCAGATCATGTTAAGATTAATGGTCTTGTTTATTTTATTCTCCTATAGTAGTACTAATTGCAATAAATTAATAAACTTGCTTTAATGTTAGTATTACCTACCCTCGAAAGCGCTCCCGCTCGAAGTCAGGATGTTCACTAACCGTTTCACATTTAAAAATAAAGTACATGATCTCCTTCTCAATGAACTGGCAGAACTATCTAATCGATATGATTAGGCATACCTTACGTTTCCATTATTCACAGTGTATCAATATATTATTTATGTATATGTCAATCTGTATGTGAATGTATTTATATATGTATGTTTGTGTATGTATGTATGATGTTAAAAATAGGTGTATGTATAATAGTAGTAATATGTTGGAATATGTCTTAAATTTTGTACACTTAACTAACTTCATCAGTAGGTAACCTCCGTGCACCTCCTACCTTATAAGATTTCTACACCACCCGAAGGTTGACTGGAAGAGAATAATTCATTAAGCCCGCCGAAATACATATTTAGTGCATAAAGTAATAAATAAACTATTAATACGATCATAACAAATGAGTGACTACGCAATACTATTCTATGCATGGCCTGACACACCCTTGGCCGATTTTTACACAACATACTGTAATTGCTAATAGCAAAGCGATATAAAATAAAAAAAACTGTATGAGACTTGCTCTATTTTCACCACGTCGATACTGGACGACAAATTTCTAAGTATCTTGTAAAGTTAAGCTGATTATCATTTCAATATTTTAAGCTATTTTTTTTTTACTGAAATACTGATCTAAAAACTGAAAATAAAAATCTAATATTCAGGTAAAACCGATTAAACTAGTAGCCGACTTCAAATCTTGGGGATAATAAAGGCTAGGAAGACATTAAAACTATTATTTTTAAGATTTTGACGATTTTAATTTTTGGGGCATCCCAGGAAAATTTTCAATGTGATACAGGTTCTGGACATTTCAACCAATAAAATCAATTACATATTATTGTGGCTGGATAACAATTATGGTTTTTTTACGGTTGTTATACTCTTACTTCAACAATATTGTCAAGGGCCAAAAGGTGCCAGGAAGGCAATCATATCCAAATATTCAGTAACATTTGTCATTTCCTCTTGCATCATATCACACTTTTGAATGAGAATTCAACAACACAATGAGAATTTCGGCCACAAAAGAGGTTGGCTCGGCGTTCTTGTCGACAAGCAAAATAGCCATTTCAAAGTGTACACAATTCACAAGTATTTGAATAAACATATACAAATTAGTAGCCGGGCTGGCCATATTAGCCGCAGAACCGATAAACTGATAACCGTTGAGGTAAACAAATTCTTGAGTGGAGACCGCGTCTCAGCAAACATAGTGTTGGACGTCCACAGGCCAGGTGGAGTGATGATATGTGCAAGACGGCTGACAGGAGCTGGATGCGAAAAGCTGAGGATCGAACCAAGTGGCGCGTAATTGAAGAGGCCTAAGTCCAGCAGTGAACTGCAATGATGGCTGATGATGATGAAATACAAATTATGGTGGTCTATGGAATGATTGCATTAATGAACCCATTTTCAATTTTAATTATAATCTATTTTCAAAATATGATTACAAAGCTGTTTTAGAATTAGCAAAAAAAAAGTTGTGACATTTGAATCTTTCAGAAACAGTACTAGAGGTGTATCAATAAATTCATAAGAAAACACGGAAAAAAAGGCTTTGGAAGCTTTCGACTCAATTTTCAAACTCACGGCAGAATGAATGCTGCAGCCATGGTTGCACCAGGACATGGTGTACAAATTACTACCTCAACATTCCGAATACGTAGATAATAAGAGGATTTTATATGAATTTGTAGATGAGGTCAGACATTTAAATTTCATCTTTCATCATATAAAAGGAACAGTCGTCAATAGTCCACTACTAGACATAAGTTTCTCATTAGAATAGAAGTTTTGACCTATATTGACATGCTGGACAGTTGGGTTGGTATAAGATTTATTATATGGATTCCTTCTTGTTGCAGTACTGTTGTCTTACATAGTTTGTTCCCTTAGTGAGCTCTTACGACACCCACAGGATGAATAGAGGTCGTGGTACTTCATATTTTTAATCTGTCAAATACATAGATGACTTTGACAGTAGTTTTAAAGAAAGGAAGCGCAAATTTACATCTAGAGTCCGAGTATCAGGCGCTTCGTCATAAGGGAAACGATCTGTAGCTTATTATAAATTGTATTATTAAAATATCTATGTATCTAGTCATGTATACATCTATTCAAATAAGTAAAATTGAAGTGTCCATCTGTAATTTCGAATTAACAGCTTTTCACTAGTCATTATGATAATATAAACTTAACAACCCAGCGTGCAGCGTTAACTAGTTTTTGCATGCGGTATTACAAATGTTATAAGTTTACTATTTCAGATAATTAAATCAGTACGGCGGACTTTCAAAGAAAATACGGAATTCAAGAAAGGCAAGTTGTATTGTACAGGTCTTAATTAATACGAATGGTTAAATAAAACTTAAGAGGTATAGAATGTACTTAAATAAAATAGTACTAAAGTCTTACTAACTTTCACTAGTCAACACAATAATTTTTTTTTTTTATTTGGCAATGAAAAAAAACTTATGGCCACTCTTTTTAAAAGTCAGAAATTCAGGTTTAATAGTGTTACATGAAAGGTAAATAGTATGCAAAGTGTTGCCACCTGAATTTTATTTTATTTAAATGCTCCAAAATGTAATGTAAAAAAAATAATTAATGTTCTAATTTAATGGTTCTAATAGATGATACAGAGAGGATAAAGAGTTTTCTAGTTCTTCTCATCCAGTCGTCTGGCGGTCATCGTGTATATTCCGACCAAGAAACTTTGGTCATGACGGTAGCTGGAAATGATACTTCCGCAGTTGGATCATCTTTTACTATTCGTATGTTGGCTGATTATCAGGACGTGCAAGCAAAAGTATTTAGTGAGTAAGTTTTTCAAAACTCAGCAATTTGACTGTAGATTTAAAAAATAACAGTCAAATACACTTTAAAGCCGTTTATAATAAAACTAGCTGACGTTGTTTTGCTATTAATTTTAAAAAGTGTTTGGGTTTGGTCACCCATATCATTTAAGGGTATGAAAAATAGATGTTGCACAAAAATTGAAAAATATATAATGAATATACAATAATGACAGTAATAGTCAGCGAAACTAAGCTAATATTATCTACGAATTTTACACCGGATGTAAGATGTCATTTTTGTTTGGCATCTGAGTAACAGTTTCGTTTTGTTTTTATTTCAGCATCTGGTGTAATGGTGAGAAAAGGTTATGGATTGACAGTAGGTACACATATGGTGTACACATCACAATCCTGTGTACTGGGGAGATGATGCAGAGCTTTTTCTGCCTGAACGTTTCACAGAAACGCCACCGAAGCATCCATCCGCTTTTCAGGTCTTCAGTTCCGGACCTCGTCGTTGTTTAGGTAATTATTAATGTTGTGTGTGAAAACTTTATGAATTGCTTCATCTAGTTGTTAGTAGTCTTGTCATAACTGCGTTTCTTCTTTCATGTTTACATATAAAATATTAGAACGTTAAGATTTTTTAAGAGTAGTTTATACTGATACATTTTATATAGGTATGTATATCAGTAGTCTTGTTATCTTAGACTCTCTAAAGACAGAAAAAAAGATTCATTCTTTCTCTGTCTTCATTCGTTCTCCTCTGTACCTTGGAGGAGGTTTAGAAGTCTAATTATAAGCTGTTATCAAGTCCCTCTTATTTAAGACACAATGAAGTAAACTGTGTAGTTTTAATTTAGGAGTGACAGTGCATTACTCCCTATCGAACTCCAGCCAATGGTGGGATTTGATCTTGCTATCAATCGATCGCAAAGTTCAAGTTATAGTAATTACTAGGGGATTGACAATCTAAAATTATAGTGCTTAGAGAATGACTTACAGATTCAAACACTCAAAGGTCAGACTAAACAAGCCAAAAACTAGAGTTAAGTTCACAAAATAGGTGATGTACTCAGAAAGCTACGTAAAATTTTTTTACTGCTCTGCCTGATGAAATGCATGAGCAGAATCCAAGAGTGGTGGTCAACATTGCGAATGCAGACAATGCAACAATGCAGCATTGTGACCCAAACTATGGCGCATAGTGATGTTTCTATATCAGTAGGCCTCCGGTCTCGCGCTCACCAATGAAACACGACAGCATGATTTCTGTCATTTTACGTTGATCTTCTGTGTGAGGGTAGTACCGCCCCGGCCCTACCGTGCTGAAATTAGAATGGCTCTACTACCTTTTAGTGATATTGAACTTTTGAATTGAATGAAAACTTTTTACAGGCTACCAATATGCAATGATTTCAATGAAGACAGTCCTGGCGACATTACTACGTAACTATCGCATACTTAGCGCAGATAAGAACATGATAAGCGGCACATTAGCTCATGAACCTTTAAAAGTTACTTTTGACGTTATGAAGATGTTGACGGATTTAGAGTAAAGTTGACCAAAAGAACGATAGACTAGGTTTTAAATTGTATTTTAGAATTTTAAATCTCGAAATAAATATTAAGGTTTCTACAAGTATTTTATTCGAGTGAACCATGCTTTAAACTTTTTAGGGTTCCGTAGTTCACGTCTCGTAACCTGTATAGTTTCGTTACGTCCGTCCGTTCGTTTTCCGCTTATCTTCCAAACGGTTAGTGCTAGAAAGTTGAAACTTTACATGCATATGTGTATTTACCAATGCTGAAATAAAATTTTTTTAGGGGTACCTACATTATGATTTTTTATGGTCGTTTCCTTAGGTTTTCTTTACAACTTTTATGAAGTAGTTTAATTTACTACTTACCTACGATAAGTGGCACTAAAATAAAAAAAAAATACATTTTAAGAAAAAAATTAAACCGACTCCAAAAAAGTATCAAACGAAAACTCTACCTAGAAACACTTAAAAACGTTCGTGTAGAACAAAACAACCCAAGCGAGCTGACTCGTTGTCGTAGGTCGTTGATGGTCGATTGAATCATCGATCGAAATATAGCGAGTGCGGTACCTACTTATTACAATTTGGTTTGGCATCGACTTCAAACAGGTTTTAGGTACCTAGCACACATAATAATACTACTATTTAAATGAATAAAGAATAAGGTATAGACATGAATTGTCACACAGCAATTTATGAAGAGCCAGTTTATTTTACGCTTTTTAAGTGTTTTTTGGCAGGGAGTTTTCGTTGGAAGTTTTTTGGCAGTCGTTTTGTTTTTATAAAAAGATTTTGTTTTTCCATTTTTAGTGCAAACAATCGTAGATTAGTAAGTTGAACTATTTCATATAATTTATGCTGATGCGAATTGCTTTAGTGGTTTGAACACGTATTAAAACTGAGTATGCTCAGTCTCCAAAATTATGATTAGATGCAACATTTCTGTTACCGAGAACGTGGCCTACGGGGCAATGGGGATCGTGATCAAGCTTTAATGTCGTGATGAAATAGAAGCAGGTGAGTTACTTAAAGCAAAATACATTAAGAGGTTAGTTATCATACCGCCTGTGTCGACAGCCTATGAGAAGTTTACGAGGATGTTAAACCGAGAATACTACTACTGTTAATATTTAGTTGGGTGATTATGATTCGTCAAGTTTTGAGGGTCTAGGTGACTTTATGTCACGTCTAATCAATCTTCACGGTGACTGCCTTTGGTTTTCGATAGACTCATACCGAAATCTTAACCAATCGCAACTCCAAATGTGAAACAAACTCGTACCCTCAAGACAAGACCCTCCGAGCCAGTGATTTATGAATAAAATCCTCTGGTGTTGCGGGTGTCTATGGGCGGCGATAATTGCTTACTATCAGGCGATACGACGGCTAGTTTGCCCTCTATTCCTTAAAAAACATTAGTTCTTTAAGTAAATAGCTTAAGTTACCTATTAAGCTAGGCTTTACATTGTGTAACGATGGATTAGCCAGGACGGCGGCAAAGGCAACACTTTATAGTAGCACAACCTTATAATATTCTCCAATGCACATCTAGTAGAACGGTCGGAATATGAATGTCCCCGAATTATTCGAACTGAAGGTATTTTATAGCATTTGACAGGTCTGACCCAGTTTAATACTAAATTCACAAATTTAGTAGATAATATTAAATATTGCTTATCATAATTATTCTAATGGTTATTAGCATCCAATTATTATTTGATAATAGACAATTGGGGATTTGAAAAAAAAAAAAATTGATTTTTTATGTATCTCAAAACTTTATTACTAATAATATTGATATATTATGCAAAAAACTTAAAAAAAAATTTTTTTTCAATATATTATAAACAATTAAAGTTTGATCAAATTTAAAAAAAAATCACGTGACTACATACGCGCCATGATTGGTCACCATAGTTGTGACGTCATAATGTTATAGCTATTTAATAACAGTACGGCGTTTACGGCTGATACATCTGGTATACTAGACTAGAATTCTACTCGACTAGATTAGTATTGAAAATTTATTGCTAAAAAACGAGTTGTTAGTTGGTTCCGATTAGCTATGTGCGATAAAGGATTTATTAAGGCAAAGTCTGATAATATTCCTGATGTTGATATATTTATGATAACCAATTTTTTTTTAAATGACTTTCGGTTTAATTCTAATAGTGCCAAGGCATCAAGGTAAATCTGTTCAAAAATAATATAATAAATAAAAATGTTTAAGTATTTATTCTCCATTATATTAAACATAATTATTTATTTCATAAATTGTGGAGCATCGAGTGAGAGTTATGGCGACAAAGCTATAGGTTATGCTCAACTAAGTCGTAAATTAACAAAAATAAAACCGACTTCAAGGTTCGACTCGATTTCTCTTGGATGCCATTATCAGATATTGATGTCCTTATCACGGTACCACCGCTGGGACATCTCCTTTCCAATAAAAAAAGAATCATCAAAATCGGTTCATAAACGACGAAGTTATCCCCGAACGTACTTAAAAAAAAAACGGTCGAATTGAGAAACCTCCTCCTTTTTTGAAGTCGGTTAAAAAAATATTTGTATTGTAAAAGGACGGGTCTGTCCAGCTTTACACCGAGTTCGGAGTAAAGCTTATTCAGTTACTTTAACTATTGATTAAAAGTCAAGAAAAAATCAAGATGTTCAACGCCATGACTGTGCAGCTTCAGCGGGTAATTTATACTCCTATTAAATTTAAGTTGTTTGATGTTATCAGCAATTAAATCTTTTATATTGTGTATACAGGTGGTCGCAAACATGCATTAGTATTACTTATGTGTACCCATCGTAGAAGTGAAGATCCGACATCAACAGAAGTCGATTGCTAATGGAAAATATCGCGATTATCAGGCATTGGTACACACACAACATTTTGTCAGGAGTTGTTTTTGTAGTATTCGTACATAATGGTACAAAACAAGAACGATAACTTTGGAGATTCGACATTTTCAATATAAATTTAAATATTTAACAATGATAACAAAATAAAATAGATCAAAACAGTGTACTGATTATTTCTATATCAACTGCAATGAGTGAAAACTAACATTATGACGTCACACGCGCTCGGGTATGTTCGGTAGCTGTCGGCGCGTCTTCGGTACTGGATTCAAAAGTTAATTTTTATTTTCAAATAACTTTTGAATTATTGCAAAAAAAATAATAAAAAAGCAGTTTTGTTACAAAACTTACATATGATCTTTCAATTGATCACAAAAAAAAAAAAAACAAAAACCCAATTGTGTAACATTACAGATTTATTACGCCGGAAGTAGGAGTATGATGAAATATAAGTGGCGCCGGATGGCGTCAAGATATTAATATAAATCAACTATTTACTTGATTATAAAATCATCAATTGAATTATAAGGTTACTAGCCGACCCACGCAACCTCGTTTGCGTCTTCTATTGCCCGTAGCGTGATAATTTTCCCCCGTTTTCGAAACATTTTTCATTGGTGCTCCGCTCCTATTGGTCCTAGCGTGATGATATATAGCCTTTAGCCTTCCTTGATAAATTGACTTTCTAACACTGAAAGAATTTTTCAAATCGGACCAGCAGTTCCTGAGATTAGCGTGTTCAAACAAACAAACAAACAAACAAACTCTTCAGCTTTATATATTAGTATAGATAATATAATATTGTATGCCTAGTAATTATTAAGATTTTAACAATCTACGCGTTTATACGAGGTTGGGATCGTTACTTATAACAATTGTGTTTTTACTATTTATAAGAGGTTTGTGACTCATATTTTTTTAAATTAGGATTTTAAAAGTGAATTATTTTGAGATTTTAAGAATCAGTAAGTTTTGTGGAATTATTTTTGAATTCATTCAATACGTCGCTGACTACCCAAAATATCATTAAGTAATTTTATAATTTTCGTACAAAGAATCTGGAAGAGATCGACGTAAGCGATAAGGCCGCCTACTATAATACCTGATGTTGATCTACGTATATGTATCTCTGTAAAAATGTTACTGCAGTCGTGTACAATAAAGTTTAATAAATAAAATTACAATAAATGCTACTTTATAGATATTGCAGTCATCGCCATTAAAAGTTGTTAAACTGTAAGTTGTGTATTTTCGTAGCAGCTTTTTTTTTGAAACGCTAAAGAAAACCGGTTAGTTAGTTTATTCTTTTATTTTATCTTAGTTTATTATTATACGTTTACATTAATTTAGGTTACCAATACGCAATATCATCAATGAATATAGCTCTGGTTACACTTCTACATCAATATCAATTCAGACTTCCAAAGGACATGTACATGGAGAAAGTACTACGAGTTAAGTTCGACACAATGATGAAGGAAATGCATGATTTCATTGTAGAATTAAAATTAAGAATATACACAGTATTTTATTTTACCATTTTAAATGTAGAAATGAATCCTACTTCCTATAAAAATATATAAAATATTATAAATGCGAAAGATTGTAAGTGTTACTCTAAATAAATCAGCCCTCTGAGAGCTATCTTGGCATGCGCTGCCCAGATTGTTGAAGAACTTTATATACAATTCAATAAAAAAAACTTCGTCTAAAAAACCGACTGCAAAAACTAAAAAGTATAAAATAACTTAAATTAAATACACTTCATATGCGAACCTTTACTTTTAATGAAACACAATTGTTTTTATGTTCTACCTATTCATAGGTTTGAAGTCGGTGCCAAGCCAAATGTAATAGTAGGTACCCACTTTACAATTAAATCTTTATTAAGTTATTTTATACTTTTAATTTTTGAAGTCGGGTTTTTTAAACAATATTTTTCTCTTTTTAGTCTTTCTAGGCATGGAGTTTTTTTTAAAGCCTGTTTAATAGATTTGCATGACTACTAGTTATGAGAGTCCCGATTTTGATGAAGGCCTAGTAATTACCCGACTACGGCAAAGCCAAAGGAGGGTTATGATTTTGACAGGCTATGTATGTATGTATGTATGTATGTATGTTCATTTGTTCCCACTAGCTCCCTAACTACTCATTAGATTTGGACAAATAAGGTGTCTCTAGAAGCGTCATGATTGTCTTCTGGTTATAGGCTATATGACGTGTCACTGAATCTAACGTGGCGCCCTCTAGCCGACATAAAGTACTATATTAAAAAATAAATTTGAGATAAATATGCCGTGTTTGGTGTCATTGGAAAGGGCGTTACTTGTACATATAATATTCAAAAATACATATATTATTAGTATTTGTTCGTGACTTTGTCCGTATTTATTCGATAAGTGTGATATTTCTATGGTATGCTTTTATGTTCCCTCATTCTTTCTAAACTAGTCAGAATAAGACAAATGAGGTATCGTTAGAAGTGTCTTGATTGTCCGCTGCTTAGAGGTTATATGACGTGTCACTGAATCGAATGTGGCGCCCTTTAGCCGATATAAAGTATTGTATTAAAAACTAAATTTGAGTTAAATATGCTGTGTTTGGTATCATTGGAAAGGGCGTTACTTGTACATTTCAAAAATATATATATTATTAGCATTTCTTCGTGACTTTGTCAGTATTTATTCGATAAGTGTTATATTTATATGGTACCTATTTAAAATAAACACACAACATTAAGTATTATAGAGGCGCCAAAACATTTTAAATAAAAAAAAAGTAAAAACTAAAACCCAACTACGACAAAAAACGACACTTAAAAATTATGAAACAAGTTTCATAAGCCGTAGTCACGCGTTGTTAAAGTGTTCCATAGTCCATAACACTTTAACAATGCGTGACTACGGCTTTTGAAACTTGTTTCATACTTTTTAAGTGTCGTTTTTTGTCGTAGTTGGGTTTTAGTTTTTACTTTTTTTTTGTTCCTATTTTTGATAACATATGTTTGATACAATCGCACAATTTGAATTGACGTGTGTATTATACAGGGTTGCCACCCGCCCCGATTTTGCCGGGACAGGATTAAACATTTTAAATATAATATAATAAAATGAAGTCAAAGAAGTGAAACAAAGCAAAATTTATGGAAAATTTTGTATTCTTTTAGATTAAATTTAATCGCACATTCAATCTATAAAATACACTCAACGGCAGAAAAAGTGGCGTAAGTGCATTAATGGTTAAGTATAATAATTATATACAAACTCAGCTTTATGAGATGTTCCGATAACGGTAGGGTTCAAGTGACCTGTTTAGTTTATTAAAGTGGGTAGATTTATACTTACTGACAACTTAAGCCAGAACTGGTTTTAATCTTAATCTAAGGTAAATTGAAATTGTTTTTTTTTATTTATTTACTACGTATTTGTTCTGGTTCCATAAAAAATGTATAAATAATACGGTCACTGCCTCATTGTGTGGCAAACCAGCCTTCAGTGATGTTGTGGTTAGTGTCAATAATCGTGATAATATTACTTGTAGTGAGAAGATGGAAGATACAAAAATTTATAAAATTGTCTCGAGAAATAAAATGTGGAATCAAGAGTTACCCACTGATAGGGCATGTACCTGAGTTCGCTGGTAATGGCGTCAGTAAGTAGTCGAACATTCCTAATTTACATTTAAATTGTTTGTCGTTATGACTATGACGATGAGACGCTGTTTAATTGTTTTCAGTAACATCTAAATAACTTATATCACTATAGTCAAGGGTAGGAAGGGGAGTTGATTGTGCTAGGGTGATTTTCGTGTTGTGGGCAAAAAGTTGCGAAGTCGTTGCAGTAATACCTCTGTAGCAAATAATTTTCGATTAACTACACCAATTTGGGGTGTTTAGGATATGTACTTGTCCATTATAGATTTTAAGATTTTTAGCTTGTGTCACCCTGTGGTATATCGAGGAATTGTTGAGAATTAATTATCGAGGACTTCCTAGCACTAAGTAATATAGTAACTGAGTTTTTTTTTTTGGATTGACTCTTACCCCAAACTACTTACTCCAATTTTTTATGAAATCTATTATTATCGACGACAGCTGAAGAAGAATGGACATTGAACGATTGGTCTAAAAGACAAGAAGGTTTTCATTCATTATGTAATGTTTTTATGAAGAGGAATGATTTAAGCCATTTTCACGCAGATATAAAACGTTTTAAGTATTCCTACACCTTCCTTCCTTTGTCTAGAACCGTTGCTTTACCCATTTGTATTCAATACCAGTTTATATACCACTACATATTTAATTTTTAATATTGAGAATGGATTATACTGTAAACTATATGCATTTTTCAGTATATAGTAATTAATAAATAAAATCACACCGTGTTATAGTGATCTTCACAAGAAAATTGAAGTGACTGTTTGTAATTTCGATTTAACAGCATTTTACTAAATTCAATTGAAAGTATATACGAGACATTAAAAAAATTAAAAAAAATGCCTGTCTGTTCCGGCTAAGGAACGTCAGAACCGATTTTGACGGAACTTTCACTAATAGTTAGATGACGATATAAGGAGTAACTTAATTTACTTCTTTTAGACTAGCTTTGTCCAACGGCGTTGCCCGTGATTGATGTCGTACCGCGGGTTACATAGCGGGGCTTAGGGAACTGCTGGATACAATCTCACGGTAAAATTTACACACCGCAGGATTAGAAGTCCTTACAAAATCAGGCCCGGATCATAACTTACTTGTTTGGCTGATATTACCGTGCTGTTACTACAATAATATATTTGATTCTATCTATCTACATAGCAACAAACTAAAAACAAATAGGCATAATTATGTAAAATAGAGACAATTAATTAAATTCCTACATAATCTTAATACATTCATAAAAAAATTTAAGGTATTCATAACATGAAAATAAAATATATGTAGTTGAATGAGTTGTTGAGTTGAAGTATGGTAAGTTCGAGAATGTTATTTTACTTAACTTAAATCATTAAATATGTAGGTGATGTTAATTTTGGTAGGCAGCTATATTATTTTTTATTCTCAGTCACATTAATTAATATTTATGTTTTTGTCAAAAAAAGTTAATACCTGTTGTATATTTTACTCCATGTCACAGCTGCTTTATGTACCTCTGTTACGTATTTAGAGAATATCAATGTTAACAAAATAATGAACAAAATAAATACGGAAAGATGAAAATGAGTAGGCTTGTTATTTTTCTTACAATTTACTCTTTCAGCGGACCGCTATCGCCTTTATTTAAATTTTACTTCTTTTTACCTGACTAAGGCCTGAAAGACTCTGAAGACTGAATAAGCCAAAGGAAGGTTATGAATTGACAGACTTTGTATGTATGTAAGTTCATCTATTCCCTCATAGCTACTCAACTACTTATTAAAACTGTACAAATAAGGTATCGTTAGAAGCGTCTTGATTGTCTGCTAATTGTAGGCAATATGACGTGTCACTCAAAGTAATGTGGCACCCTCCAGCGGTTATAAAGAACTGTGGTCAAAAATAAATTTGAGATAATTATGCCGTATTTGGTATCAATGGAAAGGACGTTGCTTGTAAATTTCAAAAATAATATTATCTATAGCTGTTCATCTCCTTTATTTCACGTGCATCAGTCAGACATTTTTAACCCACAAAATACAGTCCACTTCTTGTTTTATTTCTACCGCATACATTTTATTTTGCACTATCTATACGCATCTCCATTAGTTTTGTCCTTCGAACGCATCAACCATATTTTGTTCCGAACGAGCTCGACACCGCATCCTTTAGTTTTTGGTTCTTACCGCAAACAGCTATTATCAATTCGAAATGACTGTCTGTCTGTCTGTTACGCTTTTACAGTTAAACTGATGCATCAATCTTAATAAAATTGGATTTAAGGTAAGTTGATTCTGAAGGAAAGACTCTTTAGAAAAGTTAGTTAAGGACGAGTAAGTCTCTTGAGTGAATTGTCATGGACCGCTTAGTGAGCTCCTTTCGTCAGTGGGCTCAGACTTGACGAATTGGTTTTATAATTATTATTTTTTAACGAGAGAACACAATTATGATGACAAATATGTGCTCTTGCAAAGAGAGCAACATTACAAAGTAGTGATGTAAACATGCAATTTCAACAACATCACTCCTTCATACGGGTGTTCGGGAAACGCGTTAAGTGGCTGTCCATTTAAGAAATCACCTTGGTGTTAATGCCTCCAAGTCATTTGGATCCGAGCTAAGAGGACACAACGGTCGCAAGTTAAGAACGTCCTCGATATTATGAAACAACGTCGCACATTCCACAATTTTCAGCGTAGTCTGACCTACGATACGCCCTAAATGCGTCTTAGCTGACTTAACTACGGAGGACTGAAGGTCCATTGTAAGCCTCGATGGGAGAGGGCTGTTCCAATATCCACCTTGTTTTCATTTAAAAGCTTAATTACTTCTCGCAAGTTTTGTAATTTTATTACACCTATTGTTCCTAAATTAATACTGAATACTATAAATAGGCACAAGTAGTGTGTTCTTGACAACCAACCCAGTGAATACCAACCTTGGCATTCAGTAGGCCAGATTTTTTCGGTCGGTACCCAGCTCCTATTAGTCGTAGAGTGATGTTACGTAGCTTTAAACATTCCTCGCTAAATGGGCTATCCGACAAAAAAAGAATTAGCAAAATCGGTTCAGCCGTTCACGCGTGATGTCGTGACCAAGGCAATTAGGGATTCATTTATATAGATTTTCAACACACACGGTTTAAACAAGCTTATCCTCTCGAAGTTTTTCCAAAGTCTTATTTCCTAGTCAGTGACATTAGACATTTTACAACTGTCAAGACAATTATGATAAACACTAGTGTTGCCTTTACATATTACTACTATCGGTATAAAAACAACCGGTGTGAAACAGCCTTGCGCTGTGTTTCACCGAGTGAGTGAGGATATAGGAGACCCAACTCCTCTCCCCATTCCCATTCACTTCCCCTATTCCCACCCTCCTCCCCCTATTCCCATCCGCTCCCCCATTAATTGACAAATTGATCTGAAATTTGGTACACACCCTCAGGTCTGGAGACAATACAATTAAATGAATTCTTTTTCATCGTCAATGTAAGAACGCCGCCACTACGAAATGGCGGTTTACACATTTCGTCATAGACTACCACTGTATGGGTATCAAATAAAAGGGCTTGAATAGTAGAACACTGATGATAAGTAGTATGTAATGAAATTAATAAATAAAAACCTGAAAATTAAAATAAGTAATATTTTTTTAACTTTAACGGTTTTATTAAAAATAATGTACTAAAAGCTAAAAAATAATTTGGTAAAAATATTCGGCATAAAATCATTGGGCCCGTGTTACAATCCAGTCATCTCACTTTACGGTACGCTCAACGATTTTATACAGAATATTTTTTACCAAATTATTTTATTTTTAATAAAACAGTTAAAACTTAAAAAAAAACATATTTCTTTATAGTCTATTCTGGTCTATTCGGAGCAATTTTTCGTCAACATACAAATAAATGTTTATGTAATGTTTGATAATATGTTTATTAATGTTGTTTTAGATCGTATGACAGCAATACAAAAGTTTGGACGTGAGGCTCTTAAGAACGGAAGTATTACACATGCATGGATAGGATCATATTTTTACGTAGGTATGTCTAAAAAGTTACTTGGTATTGAACATTTAGATCCATTTAAACCGACTTTTAAATAAGGAAGAGGTTCTCTATTGGATTATATTTTTTATTCTGATGATTCTTTTTATATTTCAAAGCTGGTGCTGCCCGTATGGTTTCATTTCAATTTAGTTCAATTCTTGAAGATAGTTGTTTTTGTTAAATCTTAGATTGTAAGTTGTATTATCGCTTAATATTGTTATTCGTTCTAATAAATTTAAATTCTTTACAGTTTCAACAGATCCCATCGACCTAGAAGTGATTTTAAAAAGATCCTTAGAAAAGGACAATCTCCTTCGCTTTGCAAGAAATCTTATTGGAAATGGACTTATATTTGCACGAGGTATATGATTATTTTATGCCAAGAAGACTATGGCGTCAACTATTAATGAGGCATACAACTTTTCTATAATTAAGGTGTTTTTTAGACGACCGTTAATTTTTCAGTTTATTTATTCATTAATTCAGTAGGAACAGTTGGAGAATTATAGTTATGGAACTTGAAACTTAATAAATATAATGCACAAAAGAGCAACTGCTCTATCAAAACCTACTTATTAGTCAAAAAAATTCTAGGCACTGCAATAATATCAACACGCAATTGAACTTGATTTCAAACATATTCAGTTTTTTTTATGTAATAGATGGGCAAACGAGCAGACTTATCGCCTGATGGTAAGCGATTAACGCCGCCCATGGACACCTGCAACACCAGAGGCGTAACAAGTGCGTTGCCGACCTTTGGGGGATGGGGGGGGGGGGGGATAGGGTAAGGGGTTGGGGTATGGGCCTCCAATATTCTCATTCACTCGGTGAAACACAGAGCAAGCACTATTTCACACCGGTTTTCTGTGAGGCCGTGGTATCACTCCGGCCATTAGCCGACCCATTTATGCCGAAGCGTGGCTCTCCCACGGATAAAGTTAGACTCTACTTTTTGCGTTTAATTGCTTCAGTACCCATCTGGAGACCACGTCGCAAGATTAGTGCACCTGTATTCAGTTTAGCCAACCTGCACAATTTTGCGACAGTTTTCGCTGAACAAAGTGAGAGTATAGTGAAGCAAGTGAAGTCAACCTTCGGCGCTGAAGCGAAGCCTTTGTGGAATTACATGACTACTTACACCTTTCACTCTGTTTGTGGTTGGTAGACAGATTTCTTTTATCTTATATATTATCGTTATTATGTGAATGATACTAAAAATTATATGTCTCAGATAAATAACCATGTACCTAAAAAAAATAATGCCAATCACAGTACATCGATATGGTATAATGCCTGAATTATTTACAACTGAATTTTATACCTATCAGTACCTACCTAGCATTTGAGAAGAATTTTATATATATTAGTATTATTATTGTATAGATTGATTGTCAGAATCTACTTTCATGGTAATTTTTACTTGAACATTAATATGTTATTTCTACTTACAGAAACAGCACTCGGGGTAAAACTTGATGTGAATGACAACACGGAACAGAAACTATAATCATTTAACACAAATTGCAAATTGATATTAGCACGTATGACAGAGCCCTGGATGCAAATTGATGCCCTGTATAATTTACTGCCTTATCACAGAACATTTGAAACAAATAAACAAATTTTATATAGCTTTGTCAAAGAGGTTAGGCAACTTAAACTTATACTATACACGCAGTTACTGTTATACCACGGGTGGCGTTGCGGGCCAAAGCTAGTCTAAAAATGTAGCTTAAGTTGCTCCTTACATCATCAGCTACCTATCAGTGAAACTCCCGTCAAAATTGGTTCAGCTGTTTCAGAGATTAATCGGAACAAACAGACAGCTCGACAGACAAAAATTGTAAAAAAAAATATTTTGGTATATGTACCGTGTTACATATGTGTATAACATTTATTAAAAAGCGGTTATTTTAATATTACAGACAGACACTTCAATTTTATTTATTTGTATAGATTACTCGTTTATTGTCTAAGATATTATTGTATAAGATAATTTCATTCTTTGGTTTCAAGAAAATCTGAATTAAATGCACACTGATAACTCACTTTGACCTAATATTTTGATTAGTCATGTGCCATAATGATTATTTCCTATGCAGATATTGAGTAGGTATATTAACACTCATCAGTTTTTGAGTCACAGACATGCTTACGTCACAAAACTTTGGCCGCGTTGAGCACTTTTTGGTAGGGGGAAAAACTTATGGTTTCGCGTCACCGACATGCTAATGTTTGATGTTGATAATTTTTATTTAACCATTATGAAATTTCTAATTTTACAAATAATATTCTAAGTTATAAGTTTTCACTTCTATCGGTAGTCCTTTAGTTAGTTTCCTATAATCCAGCACATACAAACTAAAACACTACTAAAGCTGGTATATTTAAATCTTCTAGTTCATTAAGTTTACTCAACTATGAAAGGTTTGAGCGAGGGAAATATAAATTTAATACCGTGTGAAAATATATAATCTATGTTCTGTTATTTACAACACCCGATGGAGATAGAGACAAATGATTCATGATTGCTTTTAATCTACATAAAAATACCATTTAATTTGTTTGTTACTTATTAAACTTGAAGAATATATTACGTAATTTTAACTACTTAATTTTTTATGTGTTATTTCAGATGATCAAAGAACAGCGCAAAAAAATATTGGAAAATATTAAAACAGGTAACGGTAAGTGAAATATACTTCGTAAATGGTAAACTCCCTCAAACACAATAATATAAGCCACTATTTGAACCATACCTGTAATCTACATTCACTGAATACTTGATTCAACGGAATATAGTATATCTAGACTAGAAATAGGCTCATATAAGTTTCAGTAAATCTAATAGATCACGGTATAACATTTATTTTAGTTGAAATTGTTCGAATTGATAATGCTCAAAATAATACCAAACGGAAACTACTTGATTCACTTGAGAATTATACTATTTCTCATGATGAGAGAAATAAATAAAAACAATAAAACAACAACTCAGAAGAAATTATAAAACCAGGAATATGAAACGCAAAGAAGCATAACAACTAAGCGTTTCCTCCTAAGTAGAACCCACAAACACAAAAATACGATTAAGAATCCTTCAACCGTGTTGTTGCTAACCGCGGAAGTTTACGACTATACCCTCCAAAAGAAAAAAACCATAACAACAGGAGTAAAAATAACAAACACTTTACTCATTGCAACATATATTGTCAGAACCCTATCTTCATAGGACTATTTAATAGAACTTGAAGAAGCAATAAAATAAATTATGTATAATATATGATGATTATAGTGTAATAGGATTCTTGGATATAGTTAATAAACTTTAAGAAGACAATTATATATTATGCTACGTTGGCCACACTCCCGGACAATAGGCAGTGGGTTTTATAATAATTAAGTTGCATAAAAAAGATTTTTACAGACCTGACGGAACGAGTCGCAGTACTCAATAATGTTCAAGGCTATTTAATTACTATTGAACAAGTATACGCTCTAACGGAATCAGTACAAAATAGACGAATATTATAAAACGGTCAACATATCATGAAAAGTGGCACACATAACTATTAGTCATACTAATAGGAGATTTCAGCGCAAAGATCGAACTCCTCAAGAAGGAAGCTTATGCAGTATGGAAGGTACGTCAGCTCACTGATACGGGCACAGCTAGGCTAGATTATTTCAGCTACTTTCACATCGTCATGTCCTATGGTATACTACTTTGAGGCAAGGTGACTGATATTGAAACGATTTTTATTCTACAAAAACGGGATGGCTCGTTTTTGTTGATGTTGATGTCGATTGTATTGCTCAATATACAATTTAGGTGCTAGAGTCTACGAGAGTTGTTTAAAGATATAGGTATTTTAATTGTTGCATCACAGTACATATTTGCAAATATTATGTTTGTTACGCACAACATCAATGACTATAAGAAAAACAGTGTTTTACACAATATTAATACAAGAAACAAGTCTAAACTCGTTGTTACCTATCATCGTTTACATAAGGTACACAACTCGTTCGAAGGTCTTGGTATACGTTTCTATAATAAAATTCCTACAGATGTAATTCACCTTCCCATAGATAAATTTAAACGTACTGTAAAAAATCACCTTATTAGGAAAGCCTACCATACGATCGGCGATTATCTGAACGACTAACAGTCATGGGCTTAAAGTGTTATTAGATACACACTAACTTGTTTGTCTTGAAATTGTGCTAAATTTATTTTTATTTCAAATCAGAATCGGTCCTGTAATTAATGTCGGATAACCTGTAGAACAGGCAGGTTTTAAGAAAGGGGTATCTACTGTAGACCATATACACACACACACACACAGATTATTGAGAAATATCGAGAAAGTCAGATATCCCTATACATCACATTTATTGATTACCAAAAAACATTTGAAACGGCAACACATGACAGCATATGTGAAAGTTTAAAGAACAAGGAGTCAACACGTTGTATATAGATGGCATAAAAGCTAGGAAGCGCAATAGCGTGGCTAGTATTATTTAAAGTTACAAACACTAGTTTACATCAATGAGCGGTCTAATTTGATATAAGATACTCAGGGGATAGTGCTATTTGCGGACGACACTTCACTTTTATTTAAACTGAAGCGACAACAATCTGTTACTGATGACGTGAATGACGCTCTCTCTAATTTCCTGAACTGGTTTAGTGGTAATAATTAACTTTTAAACGAGAACAAAACTAAATATATTAGATTTTTAACACCCAATCTTAAACAAGTAAAAACCAGTATTCAAATAAACGGAAAGGAGATGGGCTTTGTGGACACCACCAAGTTTTTGCGGTATAACTCTGGACTCAAAATTGCAGTAGGGTGCACACAACACATGATGGATTGTTGAACAGATTCAGCTCAGCACCATACGCGGTTTATAAAATTCGTCAATTAACCGATGTAGAAACTGCTCGATTAGAATATTTTAGTTATTTTCATAGTGAAATGTCTTATGGTATTTTGTTGTGGGGGAATGCTACTGATATTCAAATTATTTTTGTGCTGCAGAAGAGGTCTATTTGTGAAATTTATAATCTTGGTTATAGCAAGACTGCTGCTTAGTGATCTGAGGGACAAATTTAAAGAAATCGGTATCATGACAGTTGTATCTCAATTCATCTATGAACATTTAGTTTATGTTAAGAAAAATATTCATTTATACACCAAGTTTAGCGATATTCATGATATCAACACTAGAAATAAAGAGTAGGCAAGTCTTGCCGATGTCAAGGTGAGCGATGTTACAATAAAATTCCAAGCAAATATCAAGAATTAAGTATTACCAAATTTAAGTCCTTAATAAAACAGAAACTATGAGAAAAGGCTTATTACACAGTTTCAGATTATTTGGATGACAAATATGCTTGGAATCCTTAGGAACAGCTAGCGTAAATGTAGCTAGTGTAAACCAATCACACTAACACTATGAAAATGACAAATAGTTGTCAAATACCAATAAAAATAAACGGAAACCCTTCGATCATAATATTGATCGAAGCGGAAACCCATTAGAATATACAGATGAATACAGATATTTGGGAAAGACATTCAATAAGACGAAAAAAAAGAGGATATCTTTAGAGTAGGCCTTTACCCAACCAGAGGTTCTTGTAGAACAGAGAACTAGCTAGATACATGGTTACTCCAAATAAAAGAAAGCTGTAACCAGATTTTTTTAACATATTATATTTTACGGTTTTTTTAATATTTTTAATATATACAGTACAGTTAGTAGAATAGGAAATATTTTTTTTTTAGATTAACTAATTAGAAACAAGATAAACTGTATAAAATAAAAGAAATAAAGGGCTTTTTGTAATTTTATTTATTGTTCGAACAGGTGACACCAAAAGTACAAAGAGCATTCTGGAACTTTATCTAGAAAGGTCTGACGTCGGTCATGCCTTTTCTGACGAGGAGTTAATTGAGGAATCTCTTGTCATGTTGTTAGCCGGTACCGATACTTCTGCTGTTGCATTATGTTTTACTCTTTGTACTTTGGCTCAGTATCCTGATGTGCAAGAAAAAGTATTCCAGGAGTAAGTTGTTGACAAAATTTATACGTTAAAGTTCAAAACACTTTCAAGTCAATTCATAAGATAGTAGAGCCACGCTGATTTCAGCAAAAACTTTTCAGCTTGATTGGAACGGTACTTCTCTCTCGCAGAAGACAGACCTAAAATGACAGCGTTTAGTCTGTTGTGTTTTGTGAGTGCAAGCCCAGAGGCACTATGATGTAGATGCATCACTGGGCCGCCATGGCGTGGTTCACCATGCTGTGTTGTCTGTCTTTGCAATTTGTATGGTGACCACGACTTTTTGATTCTGCTTATGCTTTTCGTGAGGCATTAGAGGCTTTAGAGTCATGAAAAGCAGGCCCATACTTAAAAAGGAACACCCAAACGTTACCTATTTCTTCAGTAATAAAGTGTATGGGATAGAGTAGTGTTAGTATAAACTTTAGGTGTATGTATACTTGCTAACTAGCGTATATTAATTACTTCGAGGTTCAAAAACACAAAACAGTTACGAGAACTGTCGACAAAAGTGAAAACTCAAAACTATAAACAAACAGTTGTTTAAGTTCACCTGAAATTAACCTCTTTGCTCTTTAAATAAAATGCAGGATAAAAATACGTAAAACAATGCTTATTTTGATGTTATAAAAACAGCATAAACATATTACCAGTCAGTGAAGTCATAAGCTGTCACCATGCACACTCGCGAAAGTGCCCTGCGTCGTCTTAGGTCAGGTCACGCGTCCTGGCGCGAGTTTATCATTTTATACCCACCCCATTACATTTTTTTAAAAATGCACAACACCCCAATTTATTAAAATTCCTTTTAAGGTTGCAAGAAGTGCTTGGTGATTCAGACAGACGAGTGGTCATCGAAGACTTGCCACGTCTCAAATATTTAGAAGCTGTGCTCCGGGAATGTTTACGTTTATATCCACCAGTGCCTATCGTTATAAGAGAAATTAATGAAGATATAAAACTGCGTAAGTTTATGTTTAAACTTGTATAATAATGAATTAAATATAAATATTTTTATAGACTAGGAAAATCGAGACCGGAGGCCAAATGATGCAGAAGCATCACTAGCCCGCCATGGTGTGGGTCACCATGCTGCATTGTTGCATTGTCTGCATTCGCAGTATGGTGACCACCACTCTTGGATTCTACTCATGCTTTCCATCAGGCAGAGTAGAGTCATTTTGGCAGGGTCAAAAAAAAAAAAAAAAAAAAAATAACAATAAAATGATGGGAGATTTTGAAAAAATAGAGTATGGAAAGTACCACACTTCGTTGTGATTATGGTTACTTCGATGATATATGAGAAAATAATAGGCGTGCGAAAAATACAAGAAATTTAAGTATAATTTTCATTTTCATTAATTTCTTTTCGTGTACACTGTGTTTTCCCTTAAACAAAAGTTATTACTTTTAATATCAGCTATCTGCCAGTGCCAGTCAAAGCCCTATCAAAATTGAACTAGCCATTCCATAGATTAACCAGAACACAGACAGGGAGATATCAATTTTAAAAGCTGGTTTTTAAGGTTTTGCACTTAGACATGTCTGTTAAATGTTTTATATCTTCAAACAACAATTATTTATTTGATTTAGCCACTAAGCTCAACATTTCAACACTGGTAAAGACGAATACCTTGTTAACGTTGTAAACACATTATTATCTTAGACTGCCTCTACAGATTTCTTATCGTTAAAGCATATTCTTACTAATTTTTGTACATTAGTTTTTGGGGCATTTTAACAAAATGAAATTCAGGTGGCAACAGCTTGCATACTGTTTACCTTTCATGTAATACTAACACTATTGTACCTGTTTCTTTGCCAGTGTGCTTCTCATAAGGCTCTACGCATTTTGGAAACTGGAGGTTATGGATCGTTTTCGATCGATCGATCGGGTATAGTTTGCATCTAATTGACCTTGACAAAACAGCACATGCTGTGGCGTCTGTTTGTGTCGATCTGTGATATTTAAACTATAGCTTTAATTTAACTTTCATAGATGTCACTTAGTGTCTTAATTAAATGAATGATTTGGACATTGAATTTTAGCATCTGGCGTAACTTTAATAAAGGGGTGTGGTGTTTTTATAAATATCTGGGGTACCCATCGCAACCCTTTGTATTGGGGAGAAGATGCAGAGCAGTTCCGACCTGAACGTTTTCTTGAAGGACATTCGAGGCATCCAGCGGCTTTCCTGGCGTTTAGCCATGGACCTAGAAACTGTTTAGGTAAAAGCATTTAATATTATCTTTAAGTCTATAATCCGGTAATATTTATTTATTCTAATAATTTCAAATAATGGCAACACTCCTTCTACCTCTGATGAGAACAGTTCTAAATGGAAAGTTGCTTGACACCTTTGTAAATGCACAATCATGCAGCATTAATTTTCAGCTTATAAGTTTCAAAATTTTGCATTACTGGATCAATTAGTAAACAACAAAATAAGCGATGAAATCTTATTATGTATCTATTTTTGATGTGAATGTTTATTTGTTTTACAGGATACCAATATGCTATGATTTCAATTAAACTAGCTCTAGCAACATTTCTACGAACATTCCGCGTACTGCCCAAGCATGAAAACAGCGGTAGCGGTGAAATTAACCATGAACCAATGACACTCACATTTGAGATCATGATGAAGGATGTTGACGGATTCCGAGTGAGATTGGTAGAAAGAAATTGTAAAAATGTATTTAAAGCTGTATAGTTATTAATTCTTCAGTAGTTTAAATATATTCTAGGGTTTTCTCTTTTACCTGACTGCGGCTAGAAGGTTAATACTTTTGGCAGTCTATGTATAATCTACCGTAGTCCTTAAACTACTCAACTAATTTGTCCGAACGATGTATCAATAGCTTCGTATACAAGACTCGCTGACATAGGCTTCATAAATATTGTCAAAATTTTTTTCGTAAATGAGTTATAGATTTTAAAACTGTTTTCTTGTTTTATTAAATTTTTTTTTGATATCATTAAATTTCTTTTCGGTGAAGGTTATTGGATAAAGATTGTATCTTTGTATGGATATCCGAGATCTACCTAAAATAATGAATATGTACATGTATCCGTTAGTTTTAGGCGGATCTGGAAAGGTTTATTTTTATTGGCATGTGGATTTTAAGTTATATATATTTTTTTTTTTTTTTATATTTGCTTTTGGTGCTTTACTTTGGTATACGTTGCAATAGGGGATCAAAAAAGATAATTAAATGAGTATCATAACTACATTTCTGTTTTAATTGTTTGTCATTATCTTTTAGTTTTAAACATAAACAATATACATGAATTGTATCAAAATCGAAAAAGATGATGTATAAACGGTTATTAATCGTAGCGAACTTTATACATTTTACAGAGAGAAAACTCCACCTTGTCTTAATTAATCTGAGGAAATATACATAAATTATTAATTTTGTCAAAAATCTTCTTTATATCCTGAGTAATGAATATCACTGACGCTAAAGAACCATCCTTACTATTTTTCATCAATAGAAATATTTCTGGACGATTCTCAAAAATACGCGTAGCTTCATCCAACTTATTCTTAATAATTTTACCTATACCTATTAAAAACGGACAATCAATATTTACGTATATCTTAAATTCTAAAAAGGAACTTAAATTCTGTGTTAAACTATTAATCGCATTCTATTTAAATATATATATATATATATGTGGTATTAGTTTAATTTTGTTTATTATATAAGATTAAATTAATTGTTACTTTCCACCTCCTAGCAATACTTTTTATCTATACTAATATATAAAGCTGAAGAGTTTGTTTGTTTGTTTGTTTGTTTGTTTGTTTGTTTGTTTGTTTGTTTGAACACGCTAATCTCAGGAACCGCTGGTCCGATTTGAAAAATTCTTTCGGTGTTGGATAGTCCATTTATCGAGGAAGGCTATAGGCTATATATAATCACGCTACTACTAATAGGAGCGGAGCAACAATCAATAATGTTTCAAAAACGGGGGAAATTTTCACGCTACGGGCAATATAAGGCGCAAACGAGGTTGCGTGGGTCAGCTAGTATTATTATATAATACTAGCAAACCCGGCGAACTCCGTTTCGCCACCAGATGGCTTCGTTTTATGTAACATTTCGTTTAGTGATTTAAAGATGAAGAAAATTTTTTTTTCTTTTATATTTGAAAGGTAAAACTTTATTTCATTTCACAACAGTAATGAATTAATTCCGATTACAAAAATGAAGTGTTATTTAGTTGAACTTCTCTAAGTAAATGAAAGTGAATCCAAAGTAAATACTGAATCGAAGCGTTATACGCACGGAGGTTATACGTGTCCGCAAATTATCCGTTTCATTGAAGTGCTCCACCACATTTTTTGTTTTTTGGTCTGACGTTAGCACAAACAAAGCGGATGTTTTCCCAACTCGTGAATACGCAACGTATTACTGCCCATGTGAAAAACAATGATTTTCTAAATTTATACCGCAAACACTAGGCGATTGGCCTTGCGACTTGTTAATTGTCATTGCGAACGCAAGGCGAACTGGAAATTGCAATCGTTTGCAGTCAAACGAAAGATCAGTCAGAATCATTGGTATTCGAGGAATACATACATTTTCACCTGCGTACTTTCCGTTAATAATGGTTGCCTCAATCAAATTCGGCATAAGTCTTTTTACCGAAAGTCGAGTACCGTTGCAAAGTCGCGGTGGATTCAAATTACGCAATATCATGATAACTGTACCAACTTTGAGTTGCAAGTTATGTGGTGGAAATCCTGGTAACTCCAGAGAGTTCAAAAACTCCGTTGGATAATTTACTACATCATCGGGATTTGTTTTGGAATCAACGGATTTGTATGTCACCAAATCGCCAGCAATTTTTGATTGAATGGTGAAATTCAGTGCGTGTACATCATTATTCTTTGCGGCAAGAATTGCTCGTTGACTTAACCAAGCATAATTCTGATAATTCTCACTAATGTTTGAGAAAACGTTTTCAATAAGAGCTAATTGAGAGTCTACAAATCTAAGATGGGAATCAAATGGGAGAATCGTCAGACGTCCAATATTCTGAACATCACCATCTGAATGAATAGCATCACGCAAGTGTATATAGTCCTCAGATCGTAGCTTTGCCTGATTGAATCGGATGAACGCTAAACGTTCGGTCTCGACTTTGACATACATGTCGACAGAGAATTGCTGGAATAGCCGACGGCACTTCAGAATGACATTCTCCTCATGTGTACGAATCATCATATGATACGCATAGTAATTCATTGCGCTTAGATTTTTATTCGTTGATACGCCTGAAAATGCAAAATTAAATTAATTGTTAATGGAAACCAATAATAGCAATAATTAGTGTGTGAATATTGTACCTGTAATTGGATCGACCATCTTCAACGTAATGTCGTATCCGTCTTGCCCTTGCCAATAAATGATTGGATATTAACATAACGATATTAATTACAGTAACGCATCGTACAAACGATGTGTCTCGTTTACACGATGCATGATATTGCTTCTTCGCTGAACGACAATGTCTCACGATTTAGTTGGATCGCCAACAATAATTGCAGCAACATCATTAACGGTGGGTGCATTGAATCTTCGCACATGTTCACCTGTTGGGGTACAATCCGCTCTTATGACAAATCTGTGCGTATCCGATGGCATTCATTCCAATGCTGTTTTGAACATATTAACCACAGCATTATTAGCGTGAAAAAATGCTTGCAACTGTTCAATAATTCGTCTCTTTAACTGTTGTGTTCCCTGTATATTGCACCGCACATTCAGCTGATCCACCATCGACGTAATGAAATATATTTGCAGAAATTGATGCGGTTCATCTGGTGTTGCCACCATTGAACCATGCAAATGATATATTTGTCCATGTATCTGTAATTGCAAACAATCATGGTGTAGTGATGGTGTAGTGTGTGGTGTATATGTAGTTGTTATGTGTTGCAATTCATTGTGTTGGTGTGAGTGATTGGTTTTGTGTGTTGTATCTTTTACCTTGCAAGTCGGCATGAAGCCGCCTTCTCGAATGATATTAGCTCCAAAGGAAGTTATGCGAAAGCAGTTATTGTATTCAAGGATGTGTTGAAGAAAATGGCTGGAATCGGGATCACTTCCATCGAACAATGGTTTCAGTGGCTGTGGTGGTGTAAGTAATGGATCCAATTGGACTTTTTTACTTGCGCAGCACAATCCAGCCGTTTCTATTTTGAACTTTAACGCATTGCAATATCGGCATATAGTCGTCATTGGTCCAATATCTAAATTTTCATCATCACTGTAGTTCGCAGTGGGATCATATTGGAATGCCAAGCGATTGTATGATGCCAATGATCTTCGTGTGCTCACGCACTGTCTCAATCGGGCATTTTCTTTTATTATATTTTGTCTTTCTCCGCTTAAGTTCTGTGAATACACTTGTTGCTGGCTTGCATGTCTTGTGCGGTGGCCGATGTTCGCACGTCGTCCACTAGGCATTTTGGATTATGGACAGAATTTTAAATTTAACCTCAAATGCACGATCCACATAATTTACACAGTTCAACTTACCACCTTAAAGACAAATGCCTGCTGTTGAAATTGAATAAGATTTGCACAATACACGTAATTGATTTGATGGTTTCCAATTGAAATGTTAGGAAACGAATAACTTATTATTTTTTCTTTTTTTTCACGATTTCACATTGTACACAATACCGGTTTGTCACATGAAATTAACTGAGCAGAGAACAATGAGTAGCTGTCAAACAATGAATCACGCACCGGCGCCATCTACTTAAAATATTGGTTTGTAGTACATGCTATGTATCAGAGATGGCACTGTATGTGAAAAATGATTTTCCCGCTTTTCTGTTGAATTTTTTCCTGAATTTTCTTTGCTATAAACCTCACGGAGCCCGAGACCTTTCCAACGAATGCAAAACCGTGGAAATCGGTTTGTGCGTTCTGGAGTTATAGCGTCAGGAAGGAAAACCCGACTTATTTTTATATAGTAGAGAAGATAAATATTACATTATGCTTAAAAGAAGTTAGCTTATAATTCTATGTAGTAATTCTATATATAAAATCGTAACTGGTCGCTATCTGTACACGAAAAATTTGTAAAACTGTTTTGTGAACGCAAGAAAACCTAAAATAATGGTTATTGAATTTTTGTCCCTTTGTCTGTGCGTTTGTGCACGCTAATCTCAAAAGCAGCTCATCCGATTAAGATGTGGTTTTCACTAATGTATTGGGGCAAGCTTTACTTAAAATTTAGTGTTTGTTTCATGTCAATCGCTTAACAAATAAAACAAATAAGCCAATTGAAAAAATCGCGTGGCTGGACGTTTGTAGATTGTTCACTACGCGGGTATATTAAGTGCGCCTAGAGCTGGGCCGCTTTGTATTCGATAACACTGACTGTTTTATATTTCATTTGTATATCATTGGTATAATGGCTAAAAATGAATCACCGAAATATATTGCCCGGGCATAACTTTAGCTCGGCTGCACCAAATTGGATAATTCTTTTTTCTATGTGTTCGTCATTGTGAGGACAAGATTTATTTAGAAGAAAATTAAAAGATACCTTAAAAGCTTTTTTTTCACTACCTGTACGAACCTGCATGATTACTGAAATGAGTTTTCATAAATTCAGAAAATATTTACAACAGAAAAATATGGCAGTAAGAAGTTTGGCGCGTCAGCTAGTATTAAAATAAAATCAGTCCCACACAATGCAACAGAATATCCTACGTTTCAACTTTACGCCCACGCGGTATCATGTTCACTGAGTACTTGTGCACGATTGTAGATGCTTCATACTATGTCCGTAATAAAATATCATATTATTGACACAATTTTAGAAACTGCTAGTACACAATAAATACACGAATATTTTATCAGTTTATCACTCACGATCACCGCTACCGCTTTCCACTCATAGTAGCTCGGATATGCTGCGGCGTGCTAAGCCCAATTTCTTGCTGGATCCACTGACGATGGCAATTTCGGTACAATTTTAGGGTGAAGACAACTATTGTGATCGTGCTCAGCCGCTCTCTATGTCCTCCAATGCCCTTCATAATGGCGTTATTATTGCCGCCAGCAGCATTCTGGTTCAGGAGCACATCCTCTTTTTCTACCGTTGAGCGACACATGGCTAACTCCCAAATTATTAACTACACTTTATTAAAACTCTTTGGCTGACCTTGATGGCAGGGTCGCCATGTTGAGGTTCCTAGCGAGATATTCAAAGAGACAACCACTACGTATAAAAGTAGTTTATTGAGTAAATTACACTAATAATACGTATTATGAAGTAAAATGTACAATCAGCAAAATACAATACCAATGTAAAGGAGTATATTTAATAATTAACTTAATCACAAGGAGCATACACACTTGAGGAGCATATACTTGAATAATCGCATTTATTTTTGTACGCCGGCAGATGTATATTAAGACAAGTCATTGCCAATGACAAATGTTAGTATAGATACCATGAAGGTACTCTGTTCCGTTCCGTAAAGATTTTAATGGTTAAAATAACAAATTTTTTAAAGACAATACCTTATGTTAAAACATATACGTGTATTTAGGAACCTAGTAGGTAGGTAAAGTGAGTATATGAAGTGATGTTAACAGCATACGATAAAGAAATTGTGTACGTCACAGGTGCTTATAGAGTTACACACACATAGGCGTAATGCTTATTGATAATACTAAGCTTTTTTCGATTCACCTTGTTTAATTATGCTTTTGCGTGTCTGCTTCGTACACCGTTCAACAACAATGTAAATATTGAATTTGCCTGCTAAAGTTGTAGTTAGATGTTGTTTTTGCCTATATTGATACACTTGTAATACTTAATGGTTATTATATTGTCATTGTTTACTTAATGTTTAACGATGTCTTGTTACGTCAAATGATTCTCGTAATAATGACTTCTCAAAAGTTTTTCTAACGTTGCTAGTCCTAACTTTTTGAGATTTGGTATGCATGTCTATTTGTTTCTCCGATGAATTAGATTAGAAATTACTCGTACTATATAGTTGAACGGACGGAAGTGTATATCAGGAAGGCAGAGAATTGCACGCTATTTGATAAGGCTAATAAGCGCATGCGATGCTTGACGAGTTCAGGTTATGAGACTACTTTAAGGGTCATCCGTATTTTTCATTGGATCATCTACTTCATCAAACGTCATACTATAAGTACGGTTTGTATTATGTCATTCTTTGGTCTATTGATGCCTTATATATTTTTTGTCTTGAAATAAGTTAGTTTATGAATCAAAGCGTTGCGTAACCCTCTTATCTTTTGAACATTATAACACATAAGTATCTCTGTCTTGTATAAATAGAACTGCAGTGTCAGTCGAAACTATTTTGCTGTGTTTCGTAGTTATTAGATATTTGGCAGTTAGTGATCATCGACGTATTTGAAAATTGCACTTTATTTAATGTTCAATACATTAATAAACCAAGATAACACTGGATGACAAGAACTTATACACTGAATATAGTTAATTTAGATTTTAAATAATTGTTCATGATGCTAGTCCAATTGGGTTTGGTGTTTGTAATAGTATGGTTGTTGGTGTTACGATGGGAACGAAGGAGAATGATTCAACTTGCCAAGAAGTTTGGTAGTCCAAATATGTGGCAACTGCCCGTCATAGGACATTCTTATGTATTCTTTGGAAGTGATGAAGGTAAGTTTAAAGATATTGTTATTTTTTTATTGGATTGCCGTACTCGCCGCATACTAAACTAAAACAAAACAACTTGAACGAACAATTCTTCATAGCATAGCTGTTATATATTAGTTTTGTTATTGTTTTGTGCTTTTCAACAGATCGCATGACGGTGTTTCAGAAAATCGGCCGAAAAGCAAATAGTACGAAGGAAGGTATCATGGGTTTTTGGCAGGGCCATAAACTTTATCTTAGTAAGTTATTTTGCGTAAAGTTCTTAATTTTCTTAATATCGTGAGGCTATATTTTCACATTAAATTCTAAAGTAGGACTTTTCAGGTATCAGATAAAGTTTACGTAGTTTAGTTTAGTTACGATATGAAATACAAATAATTTGTGACTCCGTGTTTCTACTTTGTCGGTTAAACGTACATTTCTGAACGTAATATATAATTCAAATTTAAATTCTGATAAATTCTGATCTGATCTTAATAAATTTATAAAAATAATAAAATATATTTCATAAGATCTGAGATCTTACCAGAGGCGTCACAAGTGCGTTGCCGGCCTTGGGGGATAGGGAGGGGAGATAGGGGTATCCGGTATCCTCACTCACTCGGTGATAATTTTAGTATACATTATTTTAACGTAAATAATTAAACATGAAAGTAGGCCCATCACTTATCACTACAAATATTTTTCTACTGCTCGTTTAAACTTTATTTTTTCTTTTTATTTTAGATATGATAATTTCACTTTGATGCACGCCCCTTTTGCAAATTACTTGGAATTAACTCTAGCGATTTATTAATGTGTGCATAAAATTAAAAATGAATAATTATGGTATTAATAACTAAAAAACAAAAGTTGGTTAGAAACATACAGGTGAAATTAAGTGAAGCGTGGTAATAAATAAATAAAAGAAGATGGGACATACATGGATGACAACGTATCCAATTCAAAGCACTATTTTCAATTAAATAGTATCTCTACTGCATCATATTATTGATAATAAAATACTTATTTCTAATATAGTTACTGAAATCATTAATTATATTGAATTCTTGTGTGTTATTCTTAGCAATTAGTGACCCAAAAAGCGCTGAATTCATTTTGAAGAATTGTCTCGAAAAGGACGACATAATGAAGATCTCAAGATTGACCACTGGCAATGGCAGTGTGTTTGCACCAGGTAATTTACACGTTATAACCGATACGAGACCACCCTGTAAATTTCACGAGGAAGGGCTGGAACTCTGTCACAGTCTCAAAGCTAGCAAAGTCTCACTTCTAATCAGACCCAATCCCAGGTAAAAGACGTTCGCCTTAACGTTTCGCTATGGCAAACCTTGGATAAGTAGATTGCTAAGTTTATTATAGTTTTAATATTTTAGTCAACTAGAATTAGAAAATCCTTTTTATCAAATATGTTCATCGAAAACATTTAATAGTTCACCACAGGATAAGGACCTCTCAGTAGAAAGCAGCTGTACTGTACCACTCTGGCTACACAGTATAGCTATAAGATTTATTTCAAGTTTTCATTCTATTTTGAGCGATGCTGTGTAAGCGAGTGTGTAATCCGATTAAGCGAGCAAAACACGCAGTTTTGCTCGCTTAATCGGATCTTACGACACCCATAGGAAAAATAGAGGTTTTATGTAAAAGTTCAAAAGTAATTTTTACTATTACTATTATATTATATATTTACTATTATATTAATTTTTACTATTACTATTACTATCGCGGCCCCCTCTCTCCTAAACAAATACTACAATGTGCGTTTTTAACAATTTAAATACCATTATTATCATTGCTTTCATAAAAAAGTTGATATCATATATTTTTTCAGTTAAAATATGGCGACCTAGACGCAAAGTTCTCGCTCCAACCTTTAGCCCTAAGAATTTATTGGAATTCGCCAAAATATTTTCGCGTCAGAGCGAGATCATGGTGAAACAATTAAAGTCTGCTGCGCATTCAAAAGACGTATCCATTTGGGATTATATAAATAAATATACTTTGGATTCCGTATGCGGTAAGTTTTTTTCAGAACATTCATTTCCAGGTAAACCAGTACACTAGAATGTTAGAGTGCCAGAATTACATAAAATCCTTTTTAGTCCCTTAAATTATGTGCAAGTACAGAATTTAGAAAAATAACTGATTTTAGAATGTTCTCCATAGGGCTAAGACACGTGTGTCGCAAGCACCTTACGTAATTTCTTAACTCAATTTTTTTCTGCCTTTCATCGGAAGACCATCTTCGGGAAAATGATCTCCAAAAAAAGTTAAAACTAAAACCCAACGACGACAAAAACGACGCTGAAAAAGTATGAAACAAGTTTGAAAAGTCGTATTCACACGTCACATAAAAATATACACTTAAACAACGTTTGACTTTTCAAACTTGTTTCATACTTTTTCAGCGTCGTTTTTATCGTAGTTGGGTTTTAGTTTTTACTTTTTTTATTTATAACGTTTGGTTTGGTGCCGTTATAGTATTAATTTCTTTGCTAACTATATTTTAAACACCATAAAAATATCACAAATATGCCATTTTTGATATATATGTATATCAAACACATGTGACTCGTCATATAGCCTATAACTAGCGGACGATCAAGACGCTTCTCACGGTATCTCATTTGTTCAGTTTTAATAAGTAGTTGAGGAGCTATGAGGGAACAGATGAACATAAATACATAGCCTGTCAAAATTGTAACCCACCTTTGGCTTTGCCGTAGTCGGGAAAAAATACTTACTTAATGTATTATTGTGTTATACATATCACATTGTCTTTAAGTCACACAAGGCAAAGTACAAGAAGTTAATGGTTACATTGATAACATTACTTTCAGAATCAACTCTCGGTGTGTCAATACATGCCCAAAAACTGATTGAACAGCCATTATTGACATCCTTAGAACAAATCACTACATTAGACTCAGCTCGTATGTGCCAACCATGGTTGTACAGCGATGCAATTTACAAAATGATGCCAGCTTACAAACGACACACAAAATGCAGAAACATGATTTTTGACTTTATTAATGAGGTATTTAAAACAAATAAATTTTCTTTCATGGAAAAAAAAAACATCTTTTGTGATAAGCAATCCTGACTTTTCAGATCATCAGAGCGAAAAGACATTCGATGCAAGAAGAAAAGAGTTTACTGAAATCTGAATCGGAAAAAGGTACACAATGATAGGGTCCGGTTCTAGTTAATAATGAATGCGTCCACTAGTAAGAACTCGAGGTTGATTTTTAATAAGAAAGAAAATTGCCATTGTAAATTATTACTACGATTTTATATTTAGATATAGATATCATACTTTTAATATCAAGTGCTTGGGAAAATAGAGGTCTAAGTTGTTCATAATTTGCAGACGATCTGCAAATATTTGCTTCGGAGTTTGGGTCTTTCTATGTATAATATTATGTATTTACAAAAAAAAATGTATTTATCTATTTATATCAGTTGTGGGTACTAGACCCATAACACAAGCTCTGCTTAGCTTGAGACTAGATGGCATTGTGTGTTAGATGTTTGAAATATTTATTCGAAATATTTATTTATAAATTATATTTTAGATGTGGTTAAATTTTAAAAAAACAAATTTCAGCTGTGAGAGAAGAAGGTATACGTTCATTTTTGGAGCTCTTGATAGAATCATCAGGTGGTGAAAGGGGGTATACAGATTTAGAACTACAAGAAGAAACTGTAGTTCTTGTGGTAGCTGGTACTGATACATCTGCTGTAGGGACAGCATTTACTATAGTTTTACTATCCAAACATCTAGATGTGCAAGAGAAAATTTATCAGGAGTAAGTCATATTATATTATTGTAACATCCAGCACATAGAGGCACCTCATAGAGGCTAGGAAGTCGTGTACTGATTGGTTATGCGAGGCTATTGAGTGTTAGAATATATGAAAGTATCTCACTAGGCCGCCATGTATTCTGCTGCTCTATTCTCAATGAAGAAAGTAAAATTTAGAAGTGGCACTCACTTCCGCCACTTCTAAATTTTACTTATGCTTTCCATCAGACAGAGTCGAATCATTTTAGGCAGGCTAGTAATAGTAGTAACGTTGATAAAAAAAAACGCTTCTACTAGCGAATAAAGAAAATTGAGTTGGGAAATATTACTTAGTCGGTTTTCCGGTAAATGTTAATTTACAGTCCTATTAGTAACTAATATATTAAATAAAAAATTGTTACATAATATGTCACATTTTTATTCTTTCAACCATTTTTAGGGTTTCGTACCTAAAGGGTGAAAATGGGACCCTATGACTTGTACTCCGCTGTCCGTCTGTCTGTCACTAGTCTGTATTTAATGAACCATGATAGCTAGATAGTTGAAAATTTTACCGATTTTGTATTTCTGTTGTTGCTTTAACAACAAACACTAGACACAAACTAAAATAAATGATTAAGAAGGGCTCCCGTACAACGAACGTAATATTTTTTGGCATTTTTTTCTCGATATTCATAACGGCATCAGGTAGACGCTTGAAATGTATAGATAATATGGTACGGTACCCTTCGTGTGCGAGTCCGATTTAAACTTGGCCGGTTTTTTATTTCAATCTGTTTGCAAATTCTAAGATCGAAAAAGTATTTATCTTCTTAATTATCTTATTTGTGCTGCAACGGATGGAATTTGGTTTTTATTTTATAAAATGCAAATTTAATTAATCTAGTTAAGTTCGAAAATATTGACAATACTAAATTGTATTTCATATGTCCGTAGATTGCAGGAAGTATTTGGAGATTCAAAGAGACCTGTATTGCCAGAAGATTTACCTCGACTGAAGTATTTGGATGCTGTTATTAGAGAATCACTACGTTTATATCCTCCAGTTCCAGTTATAGTTAGGAAAGTAGATAATGAAGTTACTTTACGTAAGTATCAATGTACTATAAAACTATAGCACGGAAAGTTAAAAAAAAAAACTTTAATAAAAGTTGATTGGAATTTCATAAGAAATCTATAGTTCAATCAACACTTATTTGAGCAACATAAATAGATTTATTTAAAAAGAAAATGTATTTCAAATAAAACAGTATCAAACTTTATCGATATTTTACCATCTCATCAGATCTAATACTGTCTTCAAAATAATAGTAATAATAATAGTTAACAAAATAACGGAGATAGTGATATGCAGTAGATGTCATCTATGATCAAGAGAATAAAACCGGCTAGTCATAAAATCATTTCACGAAATTTAACTTTTAATATTTTTAACATGCCTGCATTCATCTGCAAGAATGTACCTTCGAACCAGTATAACTTTATTTGTATTTCAGCATCAGGTGAAACTCTAGTTAAGGGTACAGGAATACTTGTCCACATTTGGGCAATAAACCGAAATCCAAAATATTGGGGTGATGACGCTGATCTGTTTCGACCCGAAAGATTTATTGATACCCCATTAAAACATCCTGCAGCATTTATGTCGTTCAGCTATGGGCCAAGAGCTTGCTTAGGTAAGAATTTATAACTGGGAACGTTTAATGGCGAAATTAATCAATTTATTATTGGTCTAAATTAACTTTCTCTGAAAAGGTTCTCTAAAGTCTTAGTCCCTTCCGACCAAACATCATTCTTCAACGATAACATGTAGGATACGCGTTAGGTAAAAACAACTAATAAAAATAAATGTTTCGGACAATACTGGTTTTCGATGTCCACGAACATTTGCAAGGTTAAATTATCAAATACTACCTGCTATTTTCCATATATAAAAAAAATCACGTAATTAGAGCTTTACGGGTAGTTGGAGCCCTAAATAATTTGATAGCAGTCTTTTTTGTAGAACTCGGCAGCGATAATTACCATCAGGCGATACGATTGCTCGTTTGACCCTATCTCATAAAAAAAAGCACCTGGTCCTTGGGTAGTAAAGGTCTGGTTTCAGTCGCTCTGTTTAAAAATATAGTCGTATTGTGGTAGACCTAAAGCTGATCTTCAAGTAGTACTACTTTACAAATTACAGAGCCTCTCAAAATACGGTTTATTTTATTTTCAGGTTATCAATACGCAATGATGTCAATGAAAACAGCAATGGCCAATCTTCTCCGGAATTACCAGTTTCTCCCAGCGTCCAATGCAGGCACTAAACACAAACCAATAAGGATCAAATTTGACATTATGATGAAGTCAGTTGACAATTTTACGGTACAAATCAAACCTAGAATCTGAATATTGAAAAATACATTTTTAAGAACCAAAACATATTTGTTTTACTAACATAATTGAATTAACTGTTGCAGTTTTCGTCCAAAAGTTTACTACAAGTTTTGCCAGAAAAAAGCAAAATAGCATAGGTAACAGATACAGATCCTTATTCATTTCAGATATATGCAGATAAATATGCGAATACGTAGTACATCTCTATTAGTAGTATTTATGTCAACATTTGACAGCCATTTCAACAAGAAGGACAACTTGACACAGTTTCTTTCTTCACAAGTTTCTTTGTTAAAGACGTTTATTGCATTAGGAATATATATCCTGTATCGCGGGTGACTTTACAAACATACATGAAACGGGCACAATGGTGTGAGATTTGAACTCATAACACTTGGCAGTCAAGTTAAACTAAGCTATAGTGAGAATACATTTTTATAGGCAAGCAACTTTTTAATTAGAATTTAACGAAGATTGTTATGCTGCTTACCATAGCAGTAAATATATAGAGGCAGGCCGGAACGGAGGCGCAAGGGCTGTTTTAACAAAAAAACAGTGGAGTTTCTGCTTAGGAGGGGGCCATCTACGAACCGTAGGTGGCCCGTGATACGTCGGGGTTCGTGGGTTTCGATTTTGAGGGTACACCTGGTTCCCCGGCTCCTAGTACGAGAGGTGATGTGCGGTTTGAGTCGGTTCGAGTCCATATGTTTAAATTATTAATCCGACCACAATGTTCAAGATTGTGTTACGAGCCAGGTATTAATTAAATAAAAGTAGTCGGTTGATTACCAAAAAAATAGCACCATATTTATTGACAACACATTTACAACAATAATTCACAAAATCGCTCGTTCGTCGCACTAGAAAATCACTTCGATGTTTATCCGCTGTATCGTGTCTCACTCGGCTGCTGCAAGGCCGCATAGAAGTTGTATCTCTCACTGAAGCCACATCGCTTTGGTTCAAAGTGAACATCCAATAACTTTACTAAATCATCATACGGTACTTATTGTACATCCTTTGGCAGTTATATATATATATATATATATATATATATATATATATATATATATATATATATATATATATATATATATATATATATATATAGATATCTCTTTTCGGCCCATGTTGATCTGACGCGACGTGGCGTCAGTTAATTGTTGATCTGTTGGCGATTGTTGATCAGCAACGGATTTTGTTGATCTAATGTGTATTCCGGCGTACTAATGTGGCTCCGCTCTGGATCAACAATTGCAACCCCTCTGCTGGCAGAATTACGAACTATTTACATCATTTTTATACAAATCCACACCAGCTATTGTTGATCCGATTCAAACGGGCCAATCAGAGGCCACCTTCTCCACGATTGGGTCTTTTCTATGGTAGACTGTTTCCACTTTGCTTCACAATTAATTATCGAATTAATGCGTAACGTATAATTGCCTAAGGAGCCTTCAAATAAAAAAAGGTACGTATTCAGATATAATTAGGTACTATTTAACTTTACCAAAAGTAAAAAAATGAGTTGATACTTATTTAAGCCATTCTGGATAGTCTACCCCTAAGGGAGTGAAATAGGGGTTTAAAGATTGTATGAAAGTTTGTCATTCTTTAAGTTAGAACATAAACTTTATCTTTGGACTACGTATTAAAAATGACTAGATACGTATTTAATCGCTTCTGGATATTTTACCCCTAAGGGGATGAGATAGGGGTTTTAAGATTGTATGAAAGTTTGTAATTTTTTTAAGTTAGAACATGAAACTTTATCTTTAGGTTACTGATTAAAAATTACTAGGTATGTATTTAAGCGTTTCTGGATATTCTACCCCTAAGGGGGTGAGATAGGGGTTTAAAGATAATATAGAAGTTTGTCATTTTTTAAGTTAGAACATGAAACTTTATCTTTGGGCTACTGATTAAAATGACTAGATACGTATTTAAGTGTTTCTGGATATTCTAACCCTAAGGGCGTGAAATAGGGGTTGAAAGTTTTTATGTTGTTGTAAGTACGTCCTTTTTTAAGTTAGCAAGAGGAAACTTTATAATAATAATAAAATTGTGGTTACATATTTAAGCGTTTCTGGATATTCTACCTCTAAGGGGGTGAAACAGGGGTTGAAATTTTATATGTATATATTGTCCTCTACTCGCCAATTGTTGATCAGGCCGAGATATGCAATAATTGTTGATCCACCTTTTTGGTACTATTTCTAAGGAAGTGTCCAGTGTATCGTCTTATAGGCGCAATATAGTATTATACGGTTTACAACGCTGTGCTTAAGTCTACGGCAAAATCTCTAACTCGATTGACTCGGCAATTGCAGCTCTAATAACCGTCATCTTTTTCAAATATGATACTTTGTTGATCACTGTTTTCATACTTGATGATACTTTGTTGATCAATTACACAACGTTTGATTAACATATGCCACGGGAACTAATATTTTAAAACGGCGTGGTATACACGAAGTAGTCAGAGCAGAATTTCAATATTCATTCTGGTTGAGATTTTTGTAAACGTGGATGCACTTTCGCGTTGTAAACCCTCTTAAAACTACCTACTTGAAAAAGTTTTTTTTAATTGTTTTATTTGTCTAGGAAATAAAGTTTCATTTGTATACCTTAAAAAATTGACTTTCACACAAACTTTCGATCTTTATATTACCCCTTTAGGAGTAGAATTCCGATCAATGCTTATTACCATAAATGCTGTGATATAAGTATTCATTTATTTGTTATCAATAGTCCACTTCGAGACTAACCTATATACGAAATGTGAACCCCTATTACAGCCCTTAGGGGTAGAATCTCCGGAAACGCCTTAATAATATTATTTTGAATCAGTAGCTTAAAGATTAAGTTTCATGTTCCTAACTAAAATGACGGACTTCCATACAAACTTTCAACCCCTACTTCACTCCATTTGCGGCAGAATACGCACGCTTAAATACGTATCTAATAATTTTTAAACAGTACCTCAAAGATAAATGTTCATGTTTCTAACTTAAAAAATGACGGACCATCGTACAAACTTGCAGTCCCTATTTCACCCTCTTAGGAGTAGAAATTCCAAAATTCCTATTTCTATGTATGGAATTTAAAGAATCAGCCTCTAACTCCAAAAGAATACAAATTAAGGTCTATACGTACGTGTAATCTATACTAATATATAAAGCTGAAGAGTTTGTTTGTTTGTTTGAACACGCTAATCTCAGGAACCACTGGTCCGATTTGAAAAATTCTTTCGGTGTTGGATAGTCCATTTATCGAGGAAGGCTATAGGGTATATATCATCACGCTACTACTAATAGGAGCGGAGCAACAATGAAGAATGTTTCAAAAACGGGGGAAATTTTCACGCTACGGGCAATATAAGGCGCAAACGAGGTTGCGTGGGTCAGCTTGTATTAAAATAATCCTCAAATCCCTAACTGTTGAAGAGTTTAACCTTCTACCATCAGTTCACCTAAAGAACTTGCAACTACACAACTAAAGGTCTATAAATGCATATAAAGTCGAAGGATTATCCTCCATCTCTTAACCATTGGGGAGTTATACCTTCCATCATCAGCTTATCTAAATAATTTGAAAGAATAGGAATAAAGGTAATACATACATACGATATTTAAAAAAATATCCTATAACTAACTAATAACTAAGTAACTATAGAAAATGTATTAAAAACATAGTACGTGCCTGCAAAAAATGAGCATACCCTTTCGAACACAAAAATAATTTTCAAAATTGGTGAAATAGTTTCAAGAGTTAGGACTTCATCGGAAATTTCCTTGTTTTTCAGGATTTAGTTTCAACAATTCCGTAAATGTTAGTATTTTAAAAGTTTCTAACGAAAAACTAAATACCTTGTTTTCCTTTTCTTATTTTGTTAATAACAATCCTACTAGTCCTACTAATATTATAAATGTGAAAGTTTGTAAGGATGGATGGATGTTTGGATGTTTGTTACTCTTTCACGCAAAAACTACTGAACGGATTTGGATGAAACTTTACAGTAATATAGCTTATACATCAGAATAACACATAGGCTACTATTTGCCGCGATAGCCGACATATACGCGGGCAACAACTAGTCGCTAATAAATCCTTAAAATCATTTTTCTAGACGTCATAACACTCATTACGAATCGAATGAGCTATCGCACATTATTTTTTGAAGCTTTATTATAACAATAATATACCTGTTCCTTTCTAACGATAGCGCTGCTCCGCCCCCCCCCCCCCCCCATGTTTTTAAATGTTTGTTAAAAGCGGCATATGTTGATCAAAACGTTGTGTATATTGATCAACAAAGCATCATCAAGTATGATAAAGTTGACCGTTATTAGAGCTGCAATTGCCGTGTAAATCGATGAAGAGCTAGAGTATTTGTCGTAGACTCAAGCACAGCGTCGCAAGGCGTATAATACTTATATTGCGTGTATAAGACGAAACATTGGATACTATCTTAGAACTAGTGCCAAAAAGGTGGATCAACAATTATAGCGTATCTCGGCCTGATCAACAATTGCCGAGTGGAGGACAATATATATATATATATAAATATATATATATATATAGATAGATAGATTTTTAGATCATACAAACATTTGATCCGACCCGGGAATCGAACCCGAGACCTCATGATCAGCAGTCGCACACGCCAACCGCGAGACCAACGAGGCAGTCATATGTTTTATATTTGGAATATTGAAAAATAATAATTGTATTATGTTTATATATAGAATTTAAATAAAATAATATTTAATTATTGTTATAACTAAGTAAGGCCAGCATTTGGAAATCAGATGGAGATTGTCTGATAGAAAATAGCGTTTTGCTTGTCTGGTAGGGTCGTGGGCCTCTAGAAGCTTCGGTGATACATGTAGAAAATTGGAGGTTGATTTATTTCTCTCTCTCTTACGATTTGGTTCTAGCCTTAGCTAGAACAAGTTTCCTCCTTTTTATTCTCAGAACGTCCACTTATTACAGATTATGATGTGGATGACAGGATCGACGCAAGTAAGTTACATATTAATAATCAGAGAGTTTTCCTGCGAAGCATCTGAAAAAACATCAGGATTTCCTAGCCAGGCACACTGAGGGTGTGGCTATCATTCAAGTGAGAGATTTCTATACTGCTTCCTGGCGGTGGAGGCCGTCTGGCCTCACCAGAAATGCTCCAGTGCTCCGTAGGGCATTCATGCATTCTTAAATGTGCCAAATGTGACAATCTTACAAATCGTTGCCTCATAAAGAAAAAAACGTTATTAGTAGTTTAATCAGTGGCAGGATAGCAAAGCTATCATTTGTTCTTTTGATGGTTTACCATTGAGGCCAAGAATATATCTATTCATGTGCCTGAGTAGTGAGTAATGTATTTGTTTGCCACTGTATGTAAAGTTATCGAAAGGGAAATCCACCCCAAACAATCATCCCTATTGTGCGAGTGATTAGGCAAGAACCTTGCCCTGTGTGTGACATCAACTGAGCTGTGACGGACAGGAATAACCGTTTGGAGGGGGGAAGCCCCTTTTGTCGGATAGAGACTTTTGTATCTTGAATAGTCTCAGATTGATAACTCTATAATGTTTGTGCTGTATATTTAATATGTATATGTTGGATAAGTAACCCTACTAGTACCTGTTTGTAATTAAATGCATATTACATGTTTTGTGAAAGTGAGTAGTATTATTTGAAATCTCCCCTGTACCCACAGATCAACTTTTTGTGACGGGTGCTCTTATAAATGTTGCACAGAATAATTTAATATACACCACAATAAGAAGCCCCATTACACTACCATCGGTAAAACAACGTTCGTAAGAAACGTTTTCGTTCGACCGAATAACTTAGCAAATCCGGCTACCACGAAAAAGTATTTTCATTTTTCCGATTAATATATAGCCTACATCAGAAAAAAATTATTTAGAATAGTTTTCTATTAGTTAGTGTAAGGTGGGTAGTCAAGATGGCGGCAAGTAAACACGTTATATTATCACAATTTTATAATATCTTCCAATGTACGTTCAGTAGTAAGTAGTAAGGTCTGAATAACAATATATCTGAATTACGAATTGACGGTATTTTTATAGTTTCACAGGCTTGATCCAATTTAATACTAAATTCACAAACTTAGTAGATAATATTAAACATTGTTAACCATAATTATTCTAATGATTATTAACATATAATTACTATTTGATATTGCAGGATTGTGTTACATTAAAGATTTATTATGCTCCGGAAGTAGGCATAGTACGATGAAGTTAAACCCAACCTAACACAATCGGCACCTAAAATAATAATCTAATAGCCCAATCATTATATATTATATAAACAGAGTAAAGCAATGTTATCTTAGAATAGATTTATAATTATTGTATGCAACATCACAGACGTTAATAACAATAGGCACTATTTATAAGTTGCGCCGGAAGCTGATAAGCGGAAGGCGCCAAGATATTAATATTATATAAAGATAAATCAATTATTTACTTTGATTGTAAATTCACTAATTAAGTTATAAATATTTATAAGTTTTACTTATAAATATTTATAAGTAATTATACTTCTTATTAAGATGAACCAGGCGTTTACATGAAGCCGGAAGTGCCACTTGATAACACTCGGCCATCCTGAATATGCCGTGTCCCACGGTGATCAGAGCTGCCACTATCATTGCCTGGTTTGTCACTCTTGTTCGGTACCTGGAATTGAAATGTTTACGCCGTAATTAAATCTTATATTTACCAATTAATTCTCCTTTTTTTTTTTTTTTTTTTTTTTTTTTTATATACATCACACAGCTTTTTTTGTAATACGTCACAGCTTTTATTTTTACTAATCACACAGCTTTTATGTTTACTAATCACACAGCTTTTATGTTTACTAATCACACAGCTTTTATGTTTACTAATCACACAGCTTTTTTTTTTTTTTTTTTTTTTGTTCTGCTTTACATCTTTTTTGCCTGACAGCTTTAATTTTAGTACGTCACACAGTTTCGTATTTGGAATACGTCACACAGTTTCGTATTTGTAATACGTCACAGTTTCGTGTTTGGAATACGTCACACAGTTTCGTATTTGTAATACGTCACACAGTTTCGTATTTGTAATACGTCACACAGTTTCGTATTTGTAATACGTCACACAGTTTCGTATTTGTAATACGTCACACAGTTTCGTATTTGTAATACGTCACACAGTTTCGTATTTGTAATACGTCACACAGTTTCGTATTTGTAATACGTCACACAGTTTCGTATTTGTAATACGTCACACAGTTTCGTATTTGTAATACGTCTCACAGTTTCGTATTTGTAATACGTCACACAGTTTCGTATCTGTAATACGTCACACAGTTTCGTATCTGTAATACGTCACACAGTTTTTTTTTAAATTTATACGTCACACAGCTTTAAGTAAATACCTCTGTCCTAATGTATTTTCACTCTGTTTAGCTAGATAGGTAAGTATTATAATGAAAGGACCCATTTGTACAACAGTTATATATAATGAAAGATCACATGATTTCTACAATAATTTTGTTAAATAGTTACAATGTTTGGTACATACAATTTTAAGGTACTGCTTTAGTAGTTACACAAGTTTGCAACATTAGTGATTAACTCTCCAATAAATCTATCAAGTCGTCCCTATCTACCTCATGGTCACTGCTGCTGCTATCATCGGCGATGGAAGAATTGTAAGGTCGGAGGACTTCGCCGCGAACTACAGCAGTAAATTTTTTATATCCTTTCATACCTTTAATACTACTAATCGTGTAGCGATCTAACGGGTGTTCTGCTTTACACACTCTATAGGGTCCAGTGTACAACCCGTTAAGTTTCCTAGTTACATTAGCGCTTATTCTAGTTATTCCTCCTTTCCAAAGAACCAATTGTCCTACTGAGTACTTAATGCATTTTTTGTGAGATCGATCAAACGTTTTCTTCATAAGTGTCATATGTTTATCAATACGCAACTTAGCCACGTTTCGCCTCTCCTCTAACGACTTCGCTTGGTTTTCGAAGTCATTGGGATCCCCGGAAGGATATGCTGGGAGACGTGAATTATGATGCCCAAATAATAATTTAAAAGGGGCATAACCAGTAATTGCGTGAGGAGTGTTATTAATGCCCCAAACTATATCGATTAGATGATCATCCCAGGTACTTTCGCTATTAGACGTAGTGTTCAATCCGTTAATCAAAGTTCTATTTACTCGTTCTACTTGGCCATTCGACCTAGGACTGGCAATGGCATTTAAAATATGTTTAAATTGCATTTCTTCTGAAAATTGTTTGAAATACCGACTAGTAAAAGCTTTTCCTCTATCCGTGATAATCCTGTTAGGATTACCAAACTGCGAAATAATATCTTTTAATTGCTTTATAGTCTCCATGGAACTACAACTTTTGACCGGTTTTGCAAATACGAACTTTGTGAATGAATCTATCACAACTAGAACATACGAGTTTCCTTTACGTGTTTTTACAAATGGGCCTAAATGGTCAACGTGTAGTGTGTGCATCGGGATAGCCATCTTTTCGATTGGATGTAGTTCTCCCTGCAATTTGCCGTGCTCCCCTTTGCCGTAAGCGCATTGAAGACACGACTTGACATATTTTCGAATAAATCTAGTCATGCCTTCGAACCAAAACTGTGCCTTAATTGTTTTTTCGCATTTATCAAAACCAACATGTCCTATTTGATCATGAAACTTTTGTAATAATCCCCATTTTGCCAGTTTAGGTATTACGAAACGGTCACCATTGATTGTTTTTCTATAGAGAACGTCATCTTTTATAGTATAGTTAGCATTAATATTTTTATTGTCTGTGCCATTCCGTAACTGAGTTAAAAGAGACTGAATACTTTTGTCTTGTAATTGTAATGTCACTAGCCAATCAGAGTTATCAATCATCAGAACATGGTCCTGTACTGGATTCCTACTCAGAGCATCTACATGTTTCATTCGATCACCAGCTCGATATTCGATTTGTAGATCATAATCTTGTATTGAAAGCCACCAGCGGGCTATACGCGGAATTAGGTCTTTTTTTACTAGAGTTGTCCGTAACGCGGCGCAATCTGTCACTACGGTAACCGGAATCCCGACGAGATAGACTCTGAAGCGCTTTAGCGAATCTACAACTGCTAATGTCTCCAGTTCATAGCTATGATAAAACTGCTCTTCCTTACTTGTAACCCTACTGAAATATGCAATTGGTTTTAAAACAGCGTCACTTTGGTATTGCAAAAGGATTCCTCCTAGCCCTAGTTTACTAGCATCGGTATGAAGCTCCGTGCGAGCATTTCTATTGTATATACCTAATACTGGTCTCTCGACAAGACTCTCTTTTAACGTTTGAAATGCCGTTTCTTGGGCAGAGCCCCACGTCCATTCAACATCCTTTTTTGTTAACTCTGTGAGAGGTCTAGCTATTTCAGCAAAACCACGAATAAATTTCCTAAAATACGATGACAGACCAATAAACTGTCTTATTTCATGTACGTTTCGCGGTTTTTTATATTTAGCTACGCAATCAATCTTAGCTTGCCCGGGTCGCACTGTCCCTGCAGTAATTTCATGACCCAAGTAATTAACACTTTCCTTTAGGAACGAACATTTGCTCAGATTTAATTTCAAATTGGCTTCTGATAAGAGCTTAAATACATTTTCTAGTAAAATAAGTGCGTCGTCAATAGAGGTTGTAGGGAGCATGACGTCATCGAGATATGTAGCCACGTCATTACCTAAGCTACCTAGAACAATCTTGATGAGACGTGAAAATACAGCTGGTGCATTCGCTAAACCAAATGGCATTTTTAAAAATTCATAATGCCCAGAGGGCGTAACAAATGCAGTTTTATGTATACTCTCTTCGGATAATTTAATTTGATAGTAGCCTTGTGCTAAATCTAACGTTGTAAAGAAACATGTGCCAGAGAGGCGGGATACCTGGTCGTCTATATGAGGCAAGGGGTATCGATCTTTAACAGTGCGTGCATTAAGAGCTCTGTAGTCAATACATAACCTATAGTCACCATCTTTTTTCTTTACAAGAATTACTGGACTTGCATAATCAGACATAGAGTTTCTTATCACACCCGCATCAATAAGATCTTGAACCTTTTCATTTACAATTTCATTTTCTTTGTAAGAGAGACGATAAGGCTTGCAATGAACAGGCTGTTCGGTTTTTGTCTGAATATGCATTTTCAATACACCTGTACATCCTAAATCTTTCGTATTTTTTGCAAATAAATGTCTATATTTATTTAGTAACTGTAATAATCGACTGCTATAACCCCTTTCTAAAGTTCCTACATCTATATCAGATAATTGCAGTTCCTCGTTAGTAGATTCATTAATTATCATTATGTTCGTATTATTTTGTAAACTGCCATTTTTATCGCTAACAATTTCTGCGCGCGCTATTAGCCTATTCGGTCTCCATTTGATAATTTCGTCTCCAATATTAATTATTTTTAAAAAGCAATCTTTCGACCTTACAAGTCCTCCTAAAATTACATAGGACATACAGCCTAACTCAAAATATACAGAATTCACAAGAAATGTTTCAGTGTTGTTACTATCCAGATAAACTTGCACCAAAGCAGCACTTTGTTGTGGTATTATACAACTGTGTTTCAAATACACTGGAAATTTCGTTATAAAGTCTGTCTCACTTAATTTTATATTACTAATAAATGTTTCCTTATTACCTATAAATTCAACAGAGTTTTGCGATATAATTAAGGAAATATTTGATTGATTTATCATTGTTTGTCCGATTATTAAATCTATATCTGCCATATTGTAATTGGTTAATTCCACGAATCCATTTAAAACAATATTGTCTACGTGAACTTTCACGTGTGACGTTCCTAAAGAGGTTAAGCATGCACCTCCAAATCCTCTCATTGTAACCAAGGATGGCTCAATTTTTAATTTTAGCTTATTAGCGTATGCCACTGTGAGAATACTTAATTTACTGCCCGTATCTATGTATGCAATGAGATCACAACCATTAATTATCACTGCCTTTTTGTACAAATTTACGTATATGGGGTATGTTGTGAAAAAGACATTACTAACCTTTTGATGTGAGGAGCCGGGCGCATACCAGCAGCTGGCAGACGTGTGGCCTGGGCGATTGCACACCTCGCAGCGCGGCACCTTGCAGTCCTTTGCTTCGTGGCCTTCTCTTCGGCAGGCGTAACATTTTTTTTGCAGACCGTCGGTTCTTGTAGTTAGAGCAACAGCACCTCCTCTTCGCCACGTGGTAGCCGGTCGCGAATAGCTGATTTCTACTTGTTTGTAGTTCTCGAGTGATGATAAATACCCATAGTATAGTTCCTGTGGTGTCTCGCATCGGAAAGCCTTGGCATTGGCTCTTATTTCCATAGGTAGTCCTCTTATTATGCATGAAATTGCAGGCTCACCAACAATATCACATTTCTTCAGTAAAGAAATTTTGTCATGAAAATATTTTGTCATAGTTTCCGAAATCATTTTTTTTCTAGCAAGCATAGACTCCAGTAGATCCACATAGTCGGTAGAACGCGGAAACGCTGCTCCTAAAGCGTCTTTCCACCCTTCCCACGTGAGATTGTAGTCGTCCAGATCGTCATACCAGCCTCTAGCCGATCCTCGAAGGCGTATCTGCATAATAAACTGACGGTCTGTACTATCCCATCCATATACGTCTCCTAATTGGTCGATCTTGTGCAGCCATCCCTTGACGTTGCTAGATTTTTCATCCGGCTGGAATGTTGGAACAATTTCCGCATCGGTTTGGGTGACACGTTGCTTTTTGCATCGTTTATCCACGGTCTCTTCGTTATTATGAAAAGAAAAAAAACTTGATTCGTTACCTTCAGTTGCAGTATTCTCGCAGCGTCTCCTTTTCTTTGCACCTAGTCCGTTGATGTATGGGCCTGACATGATCCCACTTCTGAAGTGTAAGGTGGGTAGTCAAGATGGCGGCAAGTAAACACGTTATATTATCACAATTTTATAATATCTTCCAATGTACGTTCAGTAGTAAGTAGTAAGGTCTGAATAACAATATATCTGAATTACGAATTGACGGTATTTTTATAGTTTCACAGGCTTGATCCAATTTAATACTAAATTCACAAACTTAGTAGATAATATTAAACATTGTTAACCATAATTATTCTAATGATTATTAACATATAATTACTATTTGATATTGCAGGATTGTGTTACATTAAAGATTTATTATGCTCCGGAAGTAGGCATAGTACGATGAAGTTAAACCCAACCTAACACAATCGGCACCTAAAATAATAATCTAATAGCCCAATCATTATATATTATATAAACAGAGTAAAGCAATGTTATCTTAGAATAGATTTATAATTATTGTATGCAACATCACAGACGTTAATAACAATAGGCACTATTTATAAGTTGCGCCGGAAGCTGATAAGCGGAAGGCGCCAAGATATTAATATTATATAAAGATAAATCAATTATTTACTTTGATTGTAAATTCACTAATTAAGTTATAAATATTTATAAGTTTTACTTATAAATATTTATAAGTAATTATACTTCTTATTAAGATGAACCAGGCGTTTACATGAAGCCGGAAGTGCCACTTGATAACATTAGTTAAAATATATTGTAACATATATGTATGCATTATTGTAACACAAACCCCCCTAGTAACAATTATTCTCACGACTTAACTACCATTTTTAATAACAATTTGATATATATTCGTGGTTGATCCCAGACTATTTAGAGACTACTTTAAAAACTAGATATGAAAATTGATTTGTATATGAAAAATAGAATAGTATATTATAAACGACTGACACCCTCATAACAAATCACTGATCATGTTTATCATACAATGTTTTGATCGTCGCTTTTGCATTCAACCACTACAAAAGCAGCCCGGTTCCCAATTTCTAATGCGGTCCTAAAGTAACGTTCAACTCTTCTTCAGATAATTTTACTAGTCTTACTGTATCCTTCCATAACACTTTTGAAGTTTTATCACAATACGCTCGCTTCACAGGTCTATTAATCTCACAATTTTTGAAATAGGCACCACTCACATCACCAGCACTTTTATCTAAAGCTACGTGCAGCGCCGTTTGTGCCCCATACCAAGGAGTTTTAAACAATAAAATACAGCCTAATTTTATAAAGGTCCCAACTACTATATTGATGGAATTAAAGATGCGGGTACCAACTGCCCCTGGATCTACACAGTTAATCACAACATCTGAACCTTTTAATTTCTTCGTAAGTTCTTTTGCGAAATGTATCAAACATATTTTACTGTTGCCATAAATTTGAACTGAACTGTACCAATATTTTATTTTATTTAGATTTTTTATGTCAACTTGTCCCAACATATGCAGAACAGATGTAGTTACTATTACTCTGCTTGGTTCGTCACGTTTTCCTGTCTTTTTCAAAAGTGGTAAAAGCAGAAGTGTTAGTAAAACTGTTCCGTAATAATTCACTTGCATTATAAAGCTTAAGTCACTAGGAAAACCAATTCCAGCATTATTTACTAAAATATCTAATCTATCTTCTGTTTTCAAGATGTCAGCTGCAAATTTTCTTGTTGACTCCAAGGACGACTGATCTAGAATCTTGAAAATTACATCTTCATTTCCCGTTTCTTTAATAATTAGATATCTAGCAGTAACGCCCTCCTCTTCAAAAGGACATGCTATGATTAGTTTGGCTCCTCGATCAGCTAAATCTGTTGCAATCAATAAACCCATTCCTGCTGTTCCTCCGGTCACTATCACAGTTTTTCCTTCGAGTCTCCTCCGTGATACACATATTGCGTTCGAAATTTTTTGATATAAGGCAACAGATAATAGAATAATTATTATAAAAGCTAAAACCAGCAAACACGTCAAGATTATTTCCATTTTATAACAAAACTACTTTGAATTTTAAATTATATCTTTAGTAAACTACTATTTAAATAATAGTTAATGTAGTTGGGAAGTCAGTGGCATAATTTTAGCACGTAGAACTTTGCCATCTCTTTCTGCCAACAAATTATGCTTGCGAAGGATATGGCGGCGCGGGAGCGACAGAGGTTTAGAACTATCCTGGTCCGGGCCTGGAAACGGTCCAGGTATCGTAAACGACTCAAGCGCTGAACATCGCAAAACGATCTCCGTCTTCTATAAGCGCACAGCTGAGGGTGGGGTCATCTGTTAACCAAAAAAAAACAGGCCGGGGTTTCGGCGCGAGCGCCACGAAATGCCCGCGCCGTTTTTGAATAGAATAGAAGTATCGGGGTTCCTACACACGAGGGGAGCATCTACAAACCGCCGGGATTCCAAGGATTTCTTTTCGTGGGTGCATCTGTTCGGTTCGGGCTTCTAGTACCCGAAACGACATGCGGTTTTTAGTCGATTCAATAGTGTTCGAGAGGATTTCCACACAGAAAAAAATTGCATAAATTTACTTAAATATATTTTCAATTAATTTAGATTTTAGTTAAAAGATAGCAAGTCCTATCAAATAAAGCAGACAAAGACCACGACATTTTCACTAGTTCGGGGTCATTGACTTAATGATTTAATTTTCATATGCTCATGTGCTATGATTAGTTTCAATTTTTAAAATGTAGCAAATAGATTTTAATAAAAATAAAACCGACTTCAGGGTTTAACTCGACTTCTTTTTGGATGTCGTCATCAGATCTTAGTGTCTTTACTATGGTACTACCGTTGGAATATCTCCTTTTCATTAAAAAATAATCATCAAAATCGGTTTATAAACGAATAAGTTATCCGCGAACACATATAATTTATGCAAATTATATACGTATAAGCAACTCTTGAACTATTACACAAAAAAACGCAAAACCTGTTTTAATTTTGTTGGCTTGTTTATATCTAAACTTGAAACAAAGATGTTTGGTAACATTACACGGCGAGAGAAGTCAATCTAATTATGTATTTGTGTGTGTGTAAACTAGTGACTACAGGTTTATCTACAATTATCAATTTATCTGCTGTCTCTCGCGTATTATTTCAACCGACTTATGTTCAGGGTGAAGGACGAAAGGAGGGGGCTGCCGATGCTCGTTACATTAGTAGCATCTAATGTTTGTGATATTGGTAGCCCCAATATGGAATAATTCGTCCGTCTACGTTGAACTCAATACGTGATTTGTGACTTACAAAATTATTTTTAATTAATGCGCTTGTTTGGCCTCAACCTAACCTACAAAATACAAATATCTATTTATACTTAGAAACTTAAGTGTCTTAATATTTTATACTAGGTGTTGGCCGCGGCTCCGCTTTCGTGTTTAAAATATTAGTATAGATGAACTAATTTTGGTAAATTTCTTGACCAAAACAAAAAGTTTAAAGTACCTACTCAAAGATGTAAAAACTGCGCAGTGGGCATCTATAATCTTAGAGCATATAAACATAGAGGGGCAGCTGAACGGGCGGAAAGCGTGATCGGAGTAGAGGGAGAAAGATTGAGTTTAGTTAAAGTCTGTCTCTCTCACGCAAGCTTCTACTTGGTGGACATACAGACAGACTCTAACCAAATTCAGTCTCTCTCTCTCTCTCTCTCTCTACTTTTATCATGCTCTCCGCCCATTCAGCAGCCATTCCATATATATATATATACTCAAGTCTATAATAAAGTACGAGTGCCAAAAAATATTTTACTTTGCTTATTTTTAAAATGTTTTACTAAGCCAGGGGTGTCTTAAGCCTAAAATTTTATTTATCCTACATTGAAGTCACTAAAATAATATCAAATAGTTTGTAGACATGACTACTGTATGTGTGTCGTCTACAAACTGATAATTATACCTACCGAGTAAAAGCGTTTTCAGTTTATCCGATCCGATATTGGTGTCGTGCGCGGATCCTATATCTAAGGACGTAAAATATATCTACGTGTCGACTTCGATATCCGATATTGAGCCGGACAATATGAAAGACATTTACATATTTTATACATTTTACTTCCTCCGATATCGGATCGGCGCCCGACACCGATATTGGATCGGATAATCTGAAAACACCAACACTTATCAGTCCATATTACTCACAAGTTTATTATCAACATATTTACATTGTATCAGTTAGTAGCAGTAAATAAATATGATATAGTATAGTATAGAGTATATCATTCGATGTTATTTTTTTTCATTTAATATACTTTTTTATCACTTTTTTAAACAAATTTCTTGTTTAACTGCCCAAACAATTTATTTTTGAGTAGTGGTCTTAGATACAGATGATGTTGTGAAGATTGGCATCAATTCATTTATTTGTAAAAGACATACAATTTGACAATTTGAAATAGTAACAATAATTTTTATTACTCAATTACAAATTATTAATAAAAGCAACTTAACTTCTTTTAAAGCACTTGTCTAATTCTTCGTCAGTCAACTTTACAAGTTTTAGGGATTCATCCCAAATCTTTTTTATTATATCACTACTGCATGAGCTTCTTGTCCAATTGTCAGATCTGCAATTTTTGAAATATACGTCGCTCAATTCTCCACCAGTTTTATCCAGAGCCGCGTGTAATGCCGTTTGAGCGCCTTCCCAAGGTGTTTTAAACAACATCGAACTAAGCAAAGTTAATAAAAATCCAATCGGTTTGTTAGCAGAATAAAATATTCTAGTTCCAACGAACCCGGGGTCCACATTATTGATCACAACGTTACACCCTTTTAACCTCTTCGTAAGTTCAGTCGAAAAATATAACAAGTATAATTTGCTACTCGAATAAAGTCGTATCTTAAAAAATAAAGAAAAGAAGCTGCTTTTGTTTGAATCCTGATCATCAAGATGACCACCAAACCAATGCAATATTGATGTAGTGACCAATATTCTACTGGGTTCATTAACCTTACCTGTCCTCTTAAGGAGCGGTAATAACAAGAGAGTCAACAAGAATGTGCCATAATAATTCACCTGCATGATGAAATGCATTCTATCCTTTGTATGTATATCTGTAGGTACTCCAACTCCAGCATTATTTATTAAAATATCTAATCTCGTTTCAGATTTTAAAATATCTTCTGCAAAATGTCTTGTAGACTCTAAGCTCGATAGATCAAGAATCTTGAAAATAACATCACTGTTTTCAGTTTCTTCTATTATTTGATGTCTTGCTTCGACGCCTTCATTTTCATACGGACACGCGATGATCACTCTAGCTCCTCTGTGAGCTAAGTCTTTTGCTATTTCGAGCCCTATTCCAGCTGTTCCCCCAGTCACTATCACAGTCTTTCCTTCAAGTCTTCTTCTAGACAGACAAACTGCGTTGGTGGTCTTCTGATATAGACCAATAGAGAGCGTTAATATAATAATTAAGGCTACAACAAGCAACACTGCTGATTCGTCCATGGTGAACACAAATTGACTGTTAATAAACTAAAAAAATTAAATATATAATAAATACGTACATGTTGCAGTAAAAGTCTGATCTTTAGTCAATCTTAATTGTTTCCAACTGAAAACGTTTTAGTGTATAATAAGTTTGTATATGTGTATATAAAATAGTTTATACATACATACATCCTATTTTTAACCGACTTCAAAAAACAAGGAGGTTCCATGTTCCACTGTATGTTTTTTTATGTATGTACACCGATTACTCTGTCAATTATGGACCGATTTTGAAAATTTTTTTTCGCATTCGAATGGGTGTGCTTCCGAGGTGGTCACATTGCCACATTCACTGGATCTGATGATGGGATCCCAGGGAAATGGAGAGAAACCTTAATTTTTTAAACACGTACTGTGTTTTTTAAATATTTTCTAAAGTTACTCGGTATTTGTAGTCATCATTTCATGATGATGAGCTGATGATGTAAGATACAACACCTTAACGGTTAAGAGTTAAAGGATTAATTTTAAATGTCATATATATGTATGTTACCTTTAGTCCTCTTAAGTTATTTAGGTAAGCTGATGATGGATGGTACAACTCTTCAATAGTTAGGGATTAGAGGATGATTTTAATATCACACGTACGTTTAGACCTTAACTAGAATTCTTTCAGTCAAGCACATGCGCTAATGATAGAAAGTAAAACGATTGGGAGTTAGAGGATGATTTTTAAATACCATGTATAGTAATTAATAGGGCCTTAGTTGTATTCTTTCATAGGGCTTTAGTTGCTTAGATAATTAAATGAACCTAACTGTTTCTTTCTTTACGACTAGTCGTCTGTAAGAAATGATGGATGAATCATGATATATATTTATATTATATATTAAATAAATGAGTATAATAAATAAAAAATGAAATTATTAAAATTTGTGAATCGCTACAACTTTAACTTCATAGTGTCTACGTGACACACACACAAAAAACACAGATTGTCACTATTCATGTCCTATTCATCGGTATCTAAAGTATCGGTAGTAAGAGTAGTTTATACGAGCACTTCTGCAGAGCAACACAATAGCATTGCATAGAGAAGGAAAGCTTGTCACTAATTCTATAGCAGCCCGTCCGACTAGCATCCCTCAGGAGGTCAAAACCTCCTTCCTAAGATAAAACCTACGACTACGATTATTAGAGATTTTTGATGATGATATTTCATCATTTTGACATTAATTGTTTCTAAGATTTTTTATGAAACACCGATGTTGTGTTCTAACGTCTAAAGTTCTAACTTAGCCTATATACGCTCGGGTTAATTTGATTCATTGGTATTCTTATCGTAGGCACAATAAATATGTTTGTTATTAAATGTTATAAATAGTATCTGTATCTTTTAGGTCAGCTTGATTGCAGCATTGATGTCAAATGCTAATTAGATTAAGAAAATTAATTATTTGATTTTAAGTAACTTCAATATTTTTATGATAGTACTAGCTGAACCCCGCGCTGATGCCCGCGGTTATTGTTGTACTGCCGTTAGTAACGCCACGGGACAAAGTTAGTCTAAAAAGGTAGCCTAAGTTACTACCTCGATCATCAGCTACCTACCAGTGAAAATCCCGTCAAAATCCATCCAGCCGTTCCAGAGATTACTCGGAACAAACAGACGGACAAAAAACATTTTTAATTACATTTTTGCTATATGTTACATGCATATGTATGTATACATGGTACATATGCATTTAGCTAAAAGCGGTTATTTTAATATTACAAACAGACACTCCAATTTTATTTATTTGTATAGATTTTTATGATAGTCAAGATTATTTGCTGAACAGCCATTTTTCTAGTTCATAAAAAGTCAATCAGTGCAGATATTTCATTGACCTAAACTAAAAATACTATAAGCGCTGTTAAAAAAATAGCTACGAAACCTTTGATATAATCGAAAATTTTAGTGTAATCTAAAATTGACCCATGTACGCAGTTTAACAGTAACTTATGTTAATGTATAAATACAAATGTATAATTTCACTAACACGTCAGTGCTGAGTAACAGGTATATATAAAACTGGTCTTATTTTTTATGTAATCTTGAATGTGTAGACGTATTAAAACGTCCAGAATTTGCCATTTACAATTTTATTAGTTTCAATTACATAGGGTTTCCTATTATTTTCAACCGGGCACCTTAATTAGTAGATGAAATTGAAAGCTTAATAATGAAAGGAAAAACACTACAGAAAAGAAGGCAATAATAGTGAATGGCTTGAAAGAGTCGGGGTCATATTTTTATATGTACATGTCGAACTGGTTATTACTGGCTCTTGTAAAGTTATCTTGAAGATAATGGACATAATTAAATTATAAACAACCAAACATAACTTTAAAAGTTACAAGCAAAAAGTTGTTTTCAGAATGCGAGAAACTGGTCGAAGTAAAAAAAAAAATACTTTTTGCAGTTACAATATTTTCATAGATAACTTTTTGGCACGTAACAGATATAATCCATAAAAAAACTATTTTGAATATTACTTGATATATTCTCGCGTCCTTTATAGGGGTAGGCAGAGAAGTTCTTATTACGTAACAGAAAACATACCTATTCCAAACAATAGTGCAACTACAACATTATCTGTTTTTTTATAAATAAAATCAGACACAGAAGTGAACGATCGTGGTAAAGTCATAATATTTGTCCTGAGTGGGAATTGAACCCAAAACCTCAGGCTGATCAGTCAGTATTGCAAATCAATCGACCAACAAGCCAGTCTGCATTGTATTTTAGAGATGGCACAGATTTCGACAATGTTGGTTGAATACAGATTGTGCTATTAATTTGGATATGGACATATCTTATTGATATCACAGTTTGTATAGTAAAATACCTAATAAGTAAAACTACAAAAACTGAATTAACAATAATCCAGTGGCAGTCACTACATTAGTAATGCAAAATTCAGCCGTGTCGTAGTAGAGTTAAGACGACCCCAATCCAATTTAGCAAACAAAGGCTCGGAAGAAAGAAAACACTTAATTATACTGTATTTCCTTGTTCAGTATAATAAAGTTTTTTTTTCTTGAACAAGGCACTTGAATTATTTTTTAATTAAAGTTATTCCATAATTATTACTATTAATTAAAACTACTACTAATAATTAAATAACTAATTAACTAAGTTCTACTGAGTCATATTCACGGTAATAGTCGGTTCATATCACTAATTCTCATAATATTTATTTTAGTTAACATCTACACTCCCTGACACACTTTTCACACTAAAGTCCCTGTTGATATAAGGAATTTGGCCTAGTGGAAATTTGAGAATACTATTAAGCCTAAGCTATCCGCACCGCGTTGGATTGAGCTGCCCATTCTGCACATGCTGTGTATTTTCAATGTTTAAAGGAGATGGCCAATTTCCTAAGGCACTCTGCCTAGCATCTTAAAATTAATGTGCATTTACGAATATTGTTTTGTTTTGAATTTAGTATGCTCTAAAACTAACTGTAAAAGTTACACGGTTCAGTAATTTCAGATTCCTTAGAAATTAAGAAAAACATGTCTGGGTCATGAACCTCCTGGACCTACCAGTAGCTTATTGTAGTCTTTAAAAACAGTTTAATTACACAAATAAATAAAATTGGAGTGTCTGTTTGTAATATTAAAATAACAGCTTTTTAATCAATGGATATGAATGTATGCACAAAAATGTGGTTGAAAATTTTTGTCTGTCTGTTTGTTCCGGGTAATCTCTGGAACGGCTAGACGGATTTTGACGAGACTTTCACTGGCAGATAGCTGATGATCCAGGGAGTAACTTAGGCTACTTTTTAAGACTAATTTTGTCCCGCTCGCGGTACAACAATAACCGCGGATAACACCGCGGGGTTCAGCTAGTCTATACAAATAAATAAAATTGGAGTGTCTGTTTGTAATATTAAAATAACCGCTTTTTACTAAATGCATATGTATGCATACACGGAACATGTACGAAAAATGTAGTTAAAAAATTTTTGTCTGTCTGTATGTCTGTCCGTCTGTCTGTCTGTCTGTTTGTTCCGGGTAAACTCTGGAACGGCTAGACGGATTTTGACGGGACTTTCACTGGCAGGTAGCTGATGATCCGGGGAGTAACTTAGGCTACTTTTTTAGACTAACTTTGTCCCGCGGCGTTACTCGCGGTACAACAATAGCCGCGGGTAAAACTGCGGGGTTCCGCTAGTAATATATGAAATGATAAAATACAAGTAATCAATTAACTCTAAACGTAATTTTTAATAAAGAACTTGCTAATACATTGTTTGTAATAAGCGCCGGGATGATATTTCACTGACACCGCTTGTCACCAGTTAAAGGTTAAATAGAAATAAGAATTACTTTTACAAATCATTTGCTGCGCTGTTTAGTTAATCCACGAGAACATTTTTATGGAAAGGCGTGTCTAACGAAGATACAACAGGTTTTCTTAACCGTCCCGTTGCTATATCGCAATTAACACACTTCATTGTAAACAGTTCACAATGTCCAAAACGTAAGCATAATCAGGTCGGTATTGATAAGCACTAGATAATAGCTGGGCAATGGAATCAGTCCGAGTAGAATAGCAGTAGATATGGAGACAAGTACAATTTTAATAAAAATAAAACCTACTTCAAGGTTCGTCGATGTCGATTTCTCTTAGATATTATCATCAGATATTAATGTCCTTATCATGGTACTACCGTTGGGATATCTCCTTTCCATTAAAAAAAGAATCATCTAAATCCGTTCATAAATTACGAAGTTATCCGCGAACACACATAAAAAAAAAAATACGATCGAATTGAGAAACCTCCTCCTTTTTTGCAGTCGGTTAAAAATATTATCACACAGTTTACAAACAAGAAACAACTCGATGACTTTAAAACATAGAGGTAGGATTCCTTATTCATAGCTTCAAAATGACAAACGAAAATACTTTCGTTGAACCTCTCATGTCGTTTAGTTTTATAAACAAGAAAAAAGTTTTGTAAGAATGTATTTCGTAACATTCACTCGAATGCTATGAAATATGTAATCATAATACGATCCATTTAGTCATATTTTGTTGATCACTCAGTCAACAAAATACAAATATTATTATGACTAGCTGTTGCCCGCGGCTTTGCTCACGTGGAAGTTGATTATATGTATTTATTTAAAACTGTGTAAAAGTATGTATCAGTAATTTATTCATTTATTTTTGATCAATAGCCCATTTAAAAGAACTTTCATACAAACATTCGACCCATATTTCATCCCCTGTAGGAACAGAATTCGCATAAATGCTGATAATGCATAAAGTTTCATGATACTCATTTAAAAAATAACGGACTTCCATACAAACTTTCAACCCCTAGTTCACCCCCTTAGGGGTAGAATATCCAGAAACGCATAAATACATATCTACTCTTTTTTAATCAGTAGTTCATGAGTAAAGTTTCATGGTTCTAACTTAAAAAATGACGAACTTCCATTCAAACTTTCAACCCCTATTTCATCCCCTTAGGGGTAAAATATCCAGAAACGCTTAAATACGTGTTTTCTCATTTGAAATCAGTAGCACATAAATAAAGTTTCATGTTTCTAACTTAAAAAATGACGAACTTCCATACAAACTTTCAACCCCTATTTCACCCCCTTAAGAGAAGAATACCCAGAAACGCTCAAATACGTCTATACTCTTTTTAAATCAGTAACACATAAATAAAGTTTCATGTTTCGAACTTCAAAAATGACGAACTTCCAGACTAACCTATTTACGAAATGTCAACCCCTATTTCACCCCTTAGGGGTAGAATATCCAGAAACGCTTACATACGTATCTACTCATTTTTTATCAACAGCCCAAAAGTAAAGTTTCAGGTTTCTAACTTAAAAAATGACGGACTTCCATACAAACTTTCAACCCCTATTTCACCCCCTTAGGGGTAGAAATTACAAAATTCCTTTCTTAGTGGGTGTCTACTCAAGAAAACGATCCTACTCACCAAATTTCATAGCCCTAACTATCATAGTTTACGCTCGGCGATGATGAATCAGTCAGTCAGTCAGTCAGGACTTACTATTTTATAAGTATAGATTACGATAAGAAATAATAATTTAACAGTCAGGACTATTTTTTATAATAATTATCTGATGGATCATTAACAGCTTTACAGCTTTACTGGGAAAGGAACGTTCATCCAAAATGGCACGTTATCTCGATACGCCAGAAACGAAAAACAACTATTTAAGTTTAAAATACTTTTTCAAAACTTGTACGAAAATGTAAATAGTTTTGTAATTTATATTTCTATTTTTAATTATTCATTTATAACGTACATTAATGCGTACATTAATGCATATGCCAGTGAGTAACTAGGCTAAAACTGGCCATGTCATTTATTTCGATTTGATCAAATTTTACCAGTTATCATATTTCTATTATTATTTTTTACCAAGTTATGACAGCTGTGACTCATATTGTAATTAATATAAAATGAAAAGGACATTCTAAATAACTAATAGAATATTCTTTACATTTTAAGAAGATTGACTTGGCGAACTCATCTGCTCAAAAATCTTTAACTTGTAAAAGTGTTTGTTGAACCTAATTGCAGAACAAATTATTTCTGGGGTATGGGACTCGGTACTCACTCGGCGAAACACAGCGCAAGCGCTGTTTCACACCGGTTTTCTGTAAGGTCCTGGGATCACTACGGTTGAGCAGCCTATTCATGGCGAAGCCTGGCTCCCACTACTATCTTAGATTTCATCTTCATCATCATCATCAGCTCGTTGTAGTTTACTGCTGGACATAGGTATCTCCTAAGGTATGCCACAGAACCCAGTCCATCTAGTAATGCAATAGATTGGTTCAAAAGTCGACAATGTGGTAAGGAATAAAAACACTATCAATCCAATTTTCACAAGGTCCATCTCGAAGGATACTCAAGGTTGTTGTTATAGATCTTATTTTTTTAGATTTACTTAAATTATCTAAAAAGGAAACCAGTTTGACTTACCTTTCCACCGCTGTGACCTTGCCCTCGTTTCTATGACACATGTAGATGCCAACATTTTCTACTTACATCTTTACATACATATGGAAAATGATGACAGAAAATAAAAAAAATACTGATTTATATCACAACTAGCTGACCCACACAACGTCGTTTGCGCCTTATATTGCCCGTGGCGTGAAAATTTCCCCCGTTTTTGAAACATTCTTCATTGTTGCTCCGCTCCTATTAGTAGTAGCGTGATGATATATACCCTATAGCCTTCCTCGATAAATGGACTATCCAACACCGAAAGAATTTTTCAAATCCGACCAGCGGTTCCTGAGATTAGCGTGTTCAAACAAACAAACAAACAAACAAACAAACAAACAAGCAAACAAACAAACTCTTCAGCTTTATATATTAGTATAGATAGATATGAACCCCGCGGTGTTACCCGCGGTTATTGTTGTACCGCGAGTAACGTCGCGGGACAAAGTTAGTCTAAAAAAAGTAGCCTAAGTTACTCCCCGGATCATAAGCTACCTGCTAGTGAAAGTCCCGTCAAAATCTGTCCAGCCGTTCCAGAGATTACCCGGAACAAACAGACAGACAGACAGACAGACAAAAATTTTTTTAACTACATTTTTGGTATATGTATCGTGTATACATACATGTGCATTTAGTAAAAAGCGGTTATTTTAATATTACAAACAGACACTCTAATTTTATTTATTTGTATGTATAGACTTTTTTTTTTTTTTTACGTGTGGAAACCCCCTCGGGCCGTCACCCCGCCGGGGTTTGCGGCGGGGCGGTGTGTCGGAATCGAACCGACTAAAACCACACGGTGTGCCACTCTGCGCCTGAGACGGGAGGGATCCGGGAACTGCTGTTATTAACACATCCGGACCCCTCCCAGCGCTTGCCCGCACAGAAGCGGGCACCGTCAGCTGTTAACTCTCTATTTAGGCGACGTACGGCACACGCGTAACGTCGCCCCCTCGCGGGTGACCACTAAAGCGGATGGAGGGGAAAACCCGTCCCCACCATCCGCGGCCACACTCAGGGCGGCATGAGGCGCTGGTAGGCGCGCCTCCGCCGCCCGGTTCGCCGGCGGCGGATCGGGTCCGAGTGGATATCATCCTCCCGGGCCTTCTCCGCCGCCTCCTTCTGCGACATTACGTCTTCGCAGAAGGCTGCGACCGCGGTAAAACTGCTGTCGCTACCGGCCATGCAGCGAATGATGGCCGGTAGCGAGAGATCTCCTCCGATGACTGCAGTGAGGGCCCGGCGCTGCGACGCCCAAGCGGGGCAAATCGCCAGCGTATGCTGGGCCGAGTCCTCACTGCAGTCGCAGTGGTGGCAGGCGGGACTCAGTTCCCTCCTGGCGACCGAGTGCAGGTACTTTCCGAAGCATCCGTGCCCGGAAAGAACCTGCGTCAGTCGGAAGGAAAGGGTCCCGTGCTGCCGCCCTGCCCACTCGAGGATGACCGGCTGGAGAGCCTCCACGGCGGCAAAGCCAGCGCGTGGAGTCTCCAGCCGGAACGACCAGCGAGCCATCGTGGCTCGACGGGCGGCTTCACGCCACTCGCGTACCTCTTCGGGCGGAGGGCGAATGCCTCTCTCCGCCCGGAACTCAGCCACCCGTCGATAAACTTCGGCGAGCACTTCCGCCTCCAAATCCCACGGAGGTGTTCCGGCCAAGGCGCACGCCGCCTCGGTGGACACCGTGCGGTATCCGCGTATGGCTCTGACCGCCAATACCTCCTGAGGCTGCCAAAGGCGGGCCTTATTGAGGGCAGTCAGAGCCGCCACCCACACCGGTGCCCCATACAGCGCCATCGACCGGACCACCCCCGTGTAGAGGAGTCGCGTTGCGACGCTGGCTCCGCCCAAGTTGGGCAAAAGTCGCCCAAGGGCAGAGGCAGCGCCGACCAGCTTGGGACCAAGCTGTCGGAAGTGCTCGTCGAAGAGCCACCTACCGTCGAGGATCAGGCCCAGATACCTCATCTGGGCCCGAACCGGTACGAGGACCGAGTTGACCACTATGGAGGCGCCGGGGGGCGGCCCACGACGGGGCCCATGGAATAACAGGGCCTCCGTCTTGTCCAGGGCCACCCGTAAGCCCAGCGCCTCGATGCGCCCGACCACCAGAGAAACACCAATGGTGGCCAGGCGCGCCGCCTCCTGGAAGTTCGCCCCCCGGGCTGTGACAAGGGTGTCATCGGCGTAACAAATTACGCCCAGCCCGGGGGGGAGACGACCTCTTAGGACCCAGTCGTATCCCACGTTCCACAGGAGTGGTCCAAGGACAGACCCCTGCGGAACGCCGCACGACATGGGTCGCCGTCTCAAGGCGCCATCTCGATCCTCGTACACGACGGTACGCTCCTGCAAATAGTCTGCCACCAGCCGCCTCAGGTACTCTGGCACTCCGTGGTATTGGAGTGCTTCCCCGATGCAGCTGAATGGCAGACTATTAAAGGCGTTGGCGATGTCCAGGGACACCGCCAACACCACGCCGCCACAGCTCACTGCCTCCTCGGTCACGGCCCTAAGGCGCATCACGGCATCGACCGTCGAACGCCCCTCTCGGAATCCGAATTGGGCGTCCGACAGGTCGGGCCCCACCTCGCAGAGGTGCCGGACGATGCGGGCAGAGAGTATCCTCTCAAAAAGTTTACCCGCCTCGTCCAGCAACACGATGGGCCTATAGGCCGCGACCGAATCGGCAGGCCGTCCCGGCTTCTGAAGTAGGACCAGCTTCCCGCATTTCCAGCACTCAGGGAAGCGTCCGGACGCCAGGCTAGCGTCCAACACCTCCCTGAGGCGGTCCGACATATGGTCGAGGGCTCGGGCCATCACTCGGGCTGGAACCCCGTCCGGCCCGGGGGCGGTGTTCTTGGAACGAATCCGCAGAACAGCCGCCCCAACCTCCGATTCCCTAACGGGCGGCACGTCGTCCTCTCGACCCCCGTCGTCTCTGACCGCATAGGCCATCGACGGGGGTGTGTGCTCCGCCCGCTGCGGGAAAAGGCCCTCGACCACTTCCTGCAGGAAGCTGGGCTGGAGAGTCTCGGTAAGGGGGGGACCCGCCGTGCGGAGCTTCTGTCGCACCGCACGATATGGGCGACCCCAGGGGTCACGGTCGAGACTCTCCAGCATATCCTTTCTCTTCGCATCTTTGGCGCGGCATATGGCCAGCTTCAGAGTTTTCCGCGTCTCGCGGTACTCCTCGTGAAGCTGGTCCCCGCCACCGTCTCCACGGTGACGTCGCCGGCTGCGGGTGTAGGACCTCCGGGCACGGGTGCACGCCGCACGGAGGTCCGCCAACTCCTGGGACCACCAGTAGACCTCCTTCCGAGGAGGCCGACGACCTTGGACGCGGGGCATGGCCGAATCGCATATCTGCGTAATCGCATCGCGAAAACGGCCAGCCCCTACATCCACGCCGACCTCCTCGGTCGGGGCCTGCGGAGACAGCCAAGATTGAACAATGGCCGCCTCCTCTAGTAGGTCCCTGTCGAGCTTGGCAACAGCCCACCGCGGAAAGCGGGATGTATGCCGCGCCGTGTGACCCCTACTGGGGCCCTGGGACCGGGAGAGCTCAAATCGGATAAAGAGATGATCCGAGAGCGTCTCGACCTCTTCCAGGACACACCAGTTCCTTACTCGTGCGGCGACAGCAGGGGTAGCGAACGAAAGGTCCACTATCGACCCCCCCTGCTGTCGCACGCACGTGTTGGTGGCGCCTCTGTTCAGCAAACAGAGGCCCACCGAAGCCGCCCACTCCTCTACGGCTTCGCCCTTGGCGTCCGTCCTGGGGGACCCCCACGCAATGGACTTTGCGTTGAAGTCCCCCAGCACGAGGACGTGCCCAGACGCTAAACGCCGCATCGAGGTCTCCAAGCTGTTAAGGAATTGTATGTATAGACTAGCTGAACCCCGCGGTGTTACCCGCGTTTATTGTTGTACCGCGAGTAACGCCGCGGGACAAAGTTAGTCTAAAAAAAAGTAGCCTAAATTACTCCCCGGGTCATCAGCTACCTACCAGTGAAAGTCCCGTCAAAATCCGTCCAGCCGTTCCAGAGATTACCCGGAACAAACAGACAGACAGACAGACAAACATTTTTTTAACTACATTTTTGGTATATGTATCGTGTATATGTACATATGCATTAAGTAAAAAGCGTTTATTTTAATATTACAAACAGACACTCCAATTTTATTTATTTGTATAGATTATATCAAATTAAATCAAATAATGTTTTGTACAATATTCTTTTGTCTCAATTCGATTTAAAGTTTGTTTAACATATTATTTAACGGCAAAATATCCAAAACACGATTAATGCACTTTCTGTATTACCTTCTTAATTCATAGCATAGTAGAATAATTATTATGCATTCTTAAATCATTTTTGACCAATCAAAGTTTACGTTCGTAAATTATTTGTTCACAATATTGAAAATACAGCCTATAATAGTGCACTCACATAAAAATGGTAACAAAGACGAATAAATAAAAAAATACGTTCATGTTAGACACTAATATACCTAGATCAATGCAAATAGATACATTGTAGTGCAATTTAATCTATAAACTCATGTGAGACTTTCATAGCGGTTTAAAACACTTTTCTAACTCATCGCGACTTAAATTCACTAGCCTCATAGATTCTTCCCAAAGAACTTTTGCCGTTTTATCGCAATTTGCACGGCTTACTGCTTTACTAACTTTACAGTTTTTGAAAAATCCGCCATTCACTTCACCAGCTTGTTTGTCCAGCATCACGTGTAAAGCCGTTTGGGCACCTTGCCAAGTATTTTTGAAAAACATATTTATAAACATCTTTAAGAAAAACCCTATTATTCTACTTCCAGAGTCAAATATTGTTGTTCCGACAGCCCCTGGATCTATGGAGTTAACAATGACATTGGTGCCTTTTAATCTTTTCGCAAGTTCATTGCCAAATAAGACAAGACACAGTTTGCTGTTACAGTAGATTTGTAACCGATACCAATAATTTGTTCTATTTATATTCTCGAAATCTATTTGGCCCAAGGTGTGCAGAACTGAAGATGTCAGTAATATCCTGCTTTTCTCTTCTGGTTTACCTGTCTTCATCAGAAGAGGTAGTAATAAAAGAGTTAATAGAAACGATCCATAATAATTCACTTGCATTATAAAGTGCATATGGTCGTTTGTTTGACTGTCTTGAACATATCCTACTCCAGCATTATTTATTAGCATGTCTAATCTGTCCTCATGAATTAAAACATCTGCAGCAAATGTTCTGATTGATTCCACAGACGAAAGGTCCAAATGCTTGAAGACTACGTTTTCATTCTCAGTTTCTTCTACTGTCTGCTTTCTTGCATTAGTGCCTTCCTCTATAAACGGGCATGCAACTATAACCCTAGCACCCCGATGGGCAAGATCTTTTGCTATTTCAAGCCCCATTCCTGCTGTGCCTCCTGTCACTAACGCCGTTTTTCCTTCTAATCTTTTTCTTGATGTGCATATTGCATTGGTACTCTTCTCATGTATACCAATAATAAGTATTACTATAATCAAAATTGCAACTATGAGAAGTATTCCGTACATACTTCTTACTTGGACGCAGCTTAAAGACAGACTGCGCTGAATTTTTTAAGCCATATATTTATAAATAAGATAAAATGAACTTGATATTCAGTTCGCAAACATACTTAACTATTTTAATAGTTGCCATTTAATTATTTTTTACGTATAATATTGTATTATATTGGTATTGAATGACTGACGTGTCAAATTGTTGAATTGATCCTCAATAATGGCGATTGATAATTGTCTAACATTTTTTGTTCATTGAATGTCATCTTATATGATTCGTTAGTATAAAATGCTTAGTAACTAATTGACGTAGGTAATATAGATTTAAAAAATGATTACGTAAGTGTTAAAGTTATTAGTGTTTTTATTATTCCACATATAATCTAGTAAAACATCTTTAATAAAATGAGTAAAACTCATAAAATGTGGCGTTTATATGAGATATTATGGATCGAGTACCGTAATGTTGATTGACCTTATGATTTTTAGCATTTTTTGGTAAAGTATACATCAGTGAGATGAGTACTGATATTTGTTTACGTTAGAATAATTTCAATATAGTTGACAGAAGAATTGGCATGAAAACTTTGCCAAGGCCAAGTACGCAATAATAGTAATAAGTAAATAGTAGTGAGTAAACATATTTTATAAGCAAATAGCATAAGAGTTCACGTATCTCTAAGTGTTTATCTGTTTTTTACGACTGACGACAACATTTTAACAAAAAAGAAGAAAAGGGCCAAGTACGAGACTCACTCACCAAGGGTTCCGTACAAACTTTTCAACTGAAAGTACCCTATGGGTTTTGATTCCCTTGCGAGTGTCAAATAATGTCTCAAAAATGAACCACAAAAGTTCTTTCACCGTTTCATAGGTTGAATATTTACTACTGCTGTGACCACAAATACTCAGGGTATTTGATATTATTTTCAACTCGATATCATCACGCGGTCCTTGTGTATCTGCAAATTGTTGTTCTGAATCTGGGTGTCCTTTGTGTCCGTCACATGATTTCTAAAGTTCTCCGCGACACTAGATTTATTCCTAAGGCTTGAGTTGTCTTTAAAAAAAGTATACATATATATTTTTCAGAGTTTATACGTTTTTGCTCACCATTCTTATTGCAAATACGGTCAATTGATGACCAACGCTTTTTCGGCCTGGTGAGATGCTTTTTTAAACTTCACTAAAAGAACCTGCACTCGTGGTATGATTCCAGGTTTTAATTTATTAACACGGGAATAACAGACAAACCGTTTAGTTCGAGAGTGTATATCTACCACTCTTTAGCGGTGACTTAAAATAAATAACTAAATATTTTGGACATCTTACACACAACGCCATCTAGTCCCAAGCTAAGCAGAGCTTGTGTTATGGGTACTAGACAACTGATACAAATACATATATACTTTTTTTTGTAAATACATACATTTTATACATAGAAAACACCCCAACTCCGAAACAAATATTTGTAGATCATACAAACATTTGGTCCGACCCGGGAATCGAACCCGAGACCTCATGAACAGCAGTCACACACGCCAACCGCGAGACCAACGAGGCAGTCAAGAAAGGCCGGTAAGTATTTAGAAGAAGATAGAACCAGGTTGAAGAGCTTGTAAAACACTATCCATGATAAAGCCGATAGAGGACTACCATAGAGACGATATCTTTTCTTCACTGCAGCTGCTCAAGAGACTCTGCGTTGATAATTATGTACTACTCATCGCTATAACCGACCGAGAGTGTTCATTCTAAAGATGAGAACAGTACTTCACGCAGGAGCTAACCAGTGTCTAATATAGCTGTTGTGTATATTAATACTCTTTTTAAATTATATTTTTAGATAATTATTTAATAAACAAGAGTATTGATTGATTAAATGAAGATTTTATTTGTAACAAGAGTGCAATGGGTGGTCTTATCGTAAATTACCATTTACCAAAAATAGAACATTTTATTTGATAGCACGAATTGCATATGATTTTAGTGTTACATAAAAATGAGTTTTGAAGATATTTTCTGAACTTCAAGTGTAACAGCGTGATAATTAAGGTGTGTCTGCTGTCAACTTTAAATACACCGGCTATATAAACGCTTCTAAAGCAGATCGAAGTATTTTGAATATTCAGATTGATGAAATACTCGTATGCAGGCGTTGAAATACCAACACAAATAGAAATACAAGAGGCTGACAAGAGCGGTTTATCTCTGCTGAAATACATATTTTGTTGATTTATTTCTTCAACTTTATAATGGACTAGCTATGCCTCGTTGGTCCAGCGGTCGGTGTCGGGTTCGAATCTCGAGTCGGTCCAAAAAGTGTGTTATACTAGCTATTTGTCCATGGTTTATTAAATTAGTTTATAGGTATATCTTCCACTTACGATCACAGTGTTTACAGTCAGTCCAACAGTGAACAATCCGAATAGTTTGTGTATGACTATGTTTTTAAAGCAGTACTGCATTAAATTTATATATTTTTTCATAAGGAATTTGGCCTTATCAAAGTTTGCGTGATGCTGTTATAATATTTTAATTTTGTACGGTAAAGACGAATATAAATTAAAATAATCGCGTCATGTGTATCGAATTTCTAATTGATGTGTTTTGATCTTAGACTTCTCACGTTATTACAATGTTTTTGTCTTTATGCGAAATTGGAATTATTATCGGATAATAATTATCGTTCAATTTAAAATTATTAGTTTGTTAAATTCAAGTTTTGACAGTTTATTTCCTTTTTACTATTGGCTCTTCAATAACATGTTCTTAATGTACAATTTAACATGAAATACCAAGTAATATTATTTAAATCTTTATGTTCTAGGTCATACAATCGTATTTTTTTCTGGTCTGGTCTAGGATTCTGGTCGCAACCTGAGGTCATAGGTTTCATTCCCAACCAGGATAAATAATTGTCTAATTAGAAGAATCTGATTGTTTTGTCTAGGAATGTAATTTATCAATGAACGTAGGCACCTATATTATACAGTATTTGTGATACCACAACAATCAGACCTAATGAAGGTCGCACGAAGTCGCTAGATACGAACAGCACAGAACCGGCTGTTATGGGCTTTCTTTGGGGGAGGCCGGGGAGGCCTATGGCGATGATGATGAGGCAGATGATATTAATAGAGGAGATAGACTGAAAGATTGGCCTAGTGGTTTAAGCGGTTGCCATGCCGCTTTCTACTGCGCTGGGAGTTGTATATTCCAAACCCACATGGAACTACACTTTAAGTGATCCACAAATTGTTGTTCTGAGTCTTTGTGTTCTTTATGTCCGTTTCACGTAAGTTGTATTTTTAAATAAATAACGGATAGAATAAATAGGCACACAAAGGCTAAGCAAGAATAAATGCATGAAGTCGTGCAAATCTTATGAAGCTATTATCACGGGATAAAAATACTTTATGAGATAAAATAAACAATTATGAAAAACCAAATAATTTAATTGATTTAAAATACAATATACATTTTCACATAATATTCATTAAATTAACTTGATTTTGACTTAGACATAAGTTTTAATTATTAAATATTATCACACTATCAGTTATGGTCATGACACTTTCAACTTTATTCATTAATAGTTAATTATACTACTATTGTAACAGACAATTTGAAATAGTACATTTTACACTACCTGAAACATCTTTTATTACTATTATTAGATCTATTATTATTATCTTGTACATCTGATAAACTTTTTCCGATAAATATATTACCTACAATAAGTCACATCGCTTGCTGATATTCTTTGATAGACTATTTTCAATGTATCTTCTTACAAAAAAAATATAAATACCTATTTTTGGTATTATATAAGTTAATTACATAAATCAAAGTACCATAAAAATAACTATGACCTTATTCGACCACTAGCTGATCTCTATTAAATTCCAATTATTATAATGTGCAATATTTACAAGGCTTAATATTTATTAATATTCTATATATATCCTAACATATTTATTACATCAAAAACATTATTATTCATTAAAGAACAATGGCAGGTTTGTATGGGACTTTTGTACCATCATGTGTATTATTACATTAAGATCTGATTGTTGGTTGGCATCTAAGAGAAATCGATTCGAAGTCTTTAAGTCGGTTATATTTTCGTTAAAATATTTAGTTTTTAGATTATGAAAACGGTCAAACAATGTAATATTTGGATCACAAATGAGTTGTTATTATTGCCGATAAGATGGCGTAGATAATATAATATTTTTGAAGTCAAAATGATTCGTTTACTTAATCCGTCAATAATTTTTTGCTCTCTACTAAATACATTAGTGAACTCATTAATAAATATCGATTCAAATCGATTCAAATATTTTATGCAATATATAATATTATATTATTTAATTATATAATATCTGAAATTGTGATTACTAGGATAATTCACTTAATAAACGGTATAAACCTCATAATCATTTATTACTACGGTACAGGATCTACCATTCTTTTTTAACTTTACCTTTTTTGTCTCTTAATTCAAATAGAAGAACTTTTATTGTCAGACTTGGTTACCTCGACTTTTTTAAACTTTTGTGAGTTTTGGATATATTCTTTTTTGTATATCGGGACTTATTCACGATAAAATTATTTATAAGGTTACGATACCTTCTATATCCCGATGTTTCGAACGCGTTTTACCGCTCCCAGTCACGGATTGTAGAAGGTTTTTACCACTGAATGGGCTCTTTGAAGAAGTCAGGGTAATGGAAACAAAAGGGCACAATAATTTAGACAGTATAAACAAGGAGAATTGAGAATTTACTGCTTTGAAGTTCTAAGCAATACCTAGTATACCATAGGGTCAAGAATATGTAATTCAGGTTTTGTGACTAATTAGCAACAACATTCCTTTTATTATGTTACTAGAAATTATCAATATTTCCTAAGCGCGATTTCAAGGCAAAGCATATAGGACGGTTAGTACTGAGGCTTTACCGGTGTTGGCGGGTGTTCTTCCGGTCGATCTCGAGGTGCAAAGACGTGCAGCCATGTACTATTCTACAAAACAAAACATGGAATGCGATTTTTTGGGCGTACGAGACCGCGATAAAATCATAAGATTGTTTCAACAGCAATCCAATGTCTATGACGACCTATTGGATGAATGGCAACAACGATGGGACGAATCATCTAAGGGGCGCCACCTCTACCAGTTCTTTCCATCTGTTCGCGAACGGATGTCGAGGACATGGCTCGAGGTGGATCACTGTGTCGCTCAATTTCTTACGGGCCACGGTAACTTTAAGAGCAAGCTACACTCATTTAAATTAGTCGATTCACCATTGTGTCAATGCTCAACACCCGATACTAGCTGTGAACAATCGGCTCATCATGTTCTCTGGGAGTGTAGTCTTTGGTACAATGAACGTAACACAATGCTAAATAGCTTACAAATTACATCTGGGGCGGTATACTATGGGGATCTTGTGTCAACTGCGGTGAATTTCCGTGCGTTTAGCACGTTAAGTGCGAAGCGAGGCCTAAATCACCCCTGATGCAACTTCCCTGTGGTGCGGCAAGCAAAAAAGTGAATTTCTCTGTCGTGCGAATGGCATAGCTTTGGTTTGGTCCAGTGTAGGAAAGAGATAAATATATATTTGAGATCACTAATGGTTCCGGACTCGGTGGTGTACCTACCTTGGTACCGGATGTCTTAGGCCTCGTGCCGCACTGAATTAATATAATTTTAATGCAGTGCGGAACGAGGCTAAAACGCCCCATATCCCCCCTGACCTCGTACCGCACTCAACGCGAGCTTCCCGCGACCAGTGTTGTGCATCACGTCGATTGGAGAGCACGTCCTTTTACAGCGCCGAACATGTCTAAACGATGTCGGAAGAAGTTAATTTAAAAAAACCCAGAAACAGAGCCAAAACAGGTAAGTTTTTAATGAAAAAATCTTCAGTAAGTACCTAGTTTTTTCTTATCTTGGTAGCTATGTACCTAAAGTAAGTGTAAGATATTATTACTTAAGTATATTATACCTAAAGATATTATTGGTAATAACGATATACCTACATTATCATTGTTATTCTCATCTACGATCTAACCTAAGTAACAATGTCAGTTTTATTACGTTATCTTTACATTTTTGTTATTTTTCAGCACCTGAAAGCGCACGCCATTGCCTCGAAAAGGGTGAAAAAAGGAGAAGATGTGTTGGTTGTTACCAAAAACTACGCACATTTTTACCATCTCGTGAAGCTGATAAAAAATCCAAAAAGATTTTGACTCAGTGCACTCAGTGCAAAAAATCTTATTGTCTACCCTGTTTCAATGAAAAACACTCATAAATAAGTACAACATATATATTGAGATTTTTATAAAAAAAGTATATTGATACTGATTTTTTAATGTTAATTCAAGTTCTAATAATTGTATTTTTAAAGCCCGAGGCAGAATAAATAGGACAGTTTCTTTTCTACTTCTGGTTGCCTTTTTTTTCTATTCTGTGAACCGCATTAAGATTTTCATATACAAATAGAAAGATAAACCTTATGCATAAACCGTAATCCATTATTTTCCAATAATAAGTCTGTAATAGGTGCCTCTTAATGGTATAGAATGGAACGCTTCGTGCGCGAGTCCGACTCGCACTTGGCCGGTTTTTTTTCTTTATGGCGCCTTCAAGCACAATTTAGATTATTTAAAAAAAAATGTATCCTTTGATAGCTTTGTGTTGTTTTGCCAGGTTTTGCCCTTAAAACGATCTAATAAGATATAATTGATCAAAATCGGTCAAGTCGTTGCGTAGTTAAGACAGTTTAAAAACGTCGATATTATTTTTCCCATCACTAATCGCAGCGAAAATTTGCCCTATTTCAGTGCGTTACGAGGTGTATAAGATCCCATATTTTGTTTTGCTAATAATTCCTAAACTAGCCATCAGATCCCGGGGCGACGGTGGATTAGGGTTCATCAATTCACTGTCTATATCAATAAGGACCAAAATTCTCATTTATCTTTGATTTCGCGCCAGAAAATGGATTTTAGTCTGTAAAAGGAGGTGGGGTCTAATAGACCGCGTGTCGCCCTAACGTCTGGTCACGGTACGGGCCGATTATACCTCGTGCCGCAGGAACGGAAAGTATGCAAAAATTGGTGCCGCAGCTAACGTGTTAGGCGATTCTGCCATACATACTATAGTAATCAAATATAGCTCACTTAGGACCCCTAATACTTTATCCGTGGTGCTTCCCGATTTAAAAAAAGGTGTCTGCCTATTTTGACTTCATTTTGTCTCCCGCTTTGCTAAGGAGGGAAGTGGACTTATCATATTTCCAACTCCTCCTGTTTTTCTTCTGATTAATTTCGTTGCGGGTCCCAAGACGATGAGCTGCTGTGTGGTTTGATTTCTAGGTACGGATAATATTTTTGCTTGAACTTTAAAATCTTTACAATAAGAACTAATGTTTCATGCAAGCTTTAAAGTATGATCTATATCGAAAAAAATATCATTCTGTTTTGCGCACTTTATGATATTCCTACCATTATGAGACTTTAGCATTAAGTCCATACATACAAAACAGTAAAGTCTGAAATTTAACAATATATGGAACAATTTAAAAGAAAAAACTCTAAAAAGTTTTGTTCAATATCGACATTGATAGGTTTTCAACTATAAACACATCCTTAGCATATGTTACAAGATGTACGTCACGTAGTATATATAGGTTCTACGTATAGTCTTGTTGGCACTGAGATACTGCTAGCAGCCACGGGTGGAGGTTCCCTGGTGATTAGAAGCGCTTCCCGAGTTCTTCTCTTAGCTGTAATAAAAAGATAATTGTAATAGTATTTTTTACCGTGGGAGAGCCTCGGCATAAATGGGCCAGCTCGACCGGAGTGATACAACGGCCTCACAAAAAACCGGTGTGAAATAGCGCTTGCACCTGGTTCACGCAAGTGTGCACCACCAGGCGATACGTCTGCTCGTTTGCCTCCATAGTCCACAAAAAAAGATGTTTATGTACAATGTGAAATAGATAAACACGTCAAATTAAAGACACTCAACTCAACACTGAATTTTTTCCATAGAGTTGTAGCAGGGTGCGTTGAATTTGTATCTAATACAGTTCAAATCAATTCCTCTGATTCGTTTTATGTTCCTATTTTTAAAGATAATGTGGTGGAAAAATTAAGAGTATTTAAATAGTAACAAGCAAAACTATTTTAGTCAAAATCTATACAAATAAATAAAATTAGAGTGTCTGTTTGTAATATTAAAATAACCGTTTTTTACTTAATGCATATGTATGTACACACAATATATATACCAAAAATGTAGTTAAAAAAGTTTTGTCCGTCTTTCTGTTTGTTCCGGGTAATCTCTGGAACGGCTGGACGGATTTTGACGGGACTTTCACTGGCAGGTAGGTTATGATCCGGGGAGTTACTTAGGCTACCTTTTGAGACTAACTTTGTCCCGCGGCGTTACTCGCGGTACAACAATAACCGCAGGTAACACCGCGGGGTTCAGCTAGTACTAAATAAAATAAAAAATTCCTTCCTTAAAATACAAATTTCCTTGTTCCAATGTACGAATCCCTTTCTTCCCTTAACCCCTCCTAAACAAAATTATGTTCTTCAAATCTTATAGACAGGTTGTCGTAAAAATAACACCCAAACCTTTGTAACGCAACTCATGTTATAAATCCCATAATATAAATTGGAAATAGGGGAAAATATGATGACACATTTTGCCCACATTTTGTCAATATCTGTATTAAATTGAAAAAAATAAATTAATTTCATTATGATGGTAATTATGCGCTCATTTAAAATAAACACAAAGTGAATATTTACATTCGATGTTACTAAAACATTCGACAATGAGTTGTCTATTTAGTTATTATTATTTTTGACATATGAAATAAGATGTGCGCATATTTTTGACAAGACCTCTCTCAATTTATGATGACCTTATTATACGCACTTATAAACACTAAGCTCTATTTGCACAGAGCTTCAAGGTCAATTTTGACCTATTTCTGAGAGTGGTAACGAAACCAGTATATTGTATAAATATTATTATATGCTACATTTTTATGGTTTGTGTACACATATGTATATATATCTATACTAATATTATAAACGCGAAAGTTTGTAAGTATGGATGGATGAATATTTGTTACTCTTTCACGCAAAAAGTACTCAACGGATTTGAATGAAACTTTACAGTAATATAGATTTTACATCAGAATAACACATAGGCTACTACTTGCCACAGTAATTGACATATACGCGGGTGGAACCGTGGGCAAAAACTACATGATATTTATTAACTTATTTCCACTTAAAAATAACAACAAGTGTGCGATAGTGTTACACAATACTATTCATTTATATTACAACTAGCTAATGCTTTCGGCTCCGCTGGCGTATATGTCGGTTATCGCGGCAAATATTACCCTATATGTTATTCTGATGTATAATCTATATTACTGTAAAGTTTCATTTAAATCCGTTTAGTAGTTTTTGCGTGAAAAAGTAACAAACATCCATCCATTCAACTTACAAAGTTTCGCGTTTATAATATTAGTATAAATCTACTCATTATAATAATAAATAATTCTTACTGCTGTCATTGTCAATTCACTTAGTGAGGCAATAAATAAATAAATCAGTCACTATAAAGTAATAATGTGAGTCTTTTTCACAATAGTATTTCTTAGTTTATAGTAAGGATATCGGAACTTTTTTCAGATGCTAAAAGCAAACTTATAACTTTAATAACGAATAACGATGCTAGAGAGGACTTTAAGATTTCTACTGAATTGGACTTAGTACCAACTTATGCAGACGGCTACTACTAAAACTGCCAGTAGCAGGACGACAAACCACCAGTAGTGACAGTATTGGTAATGAACGTTGCAAATAAGCCTTACTGCCTCGGTGGCACAGTGTTTGAGTCTTGAGGTTTTGGGTTCGATTCCAATTGGAGTCGGACCAAATGTTTGTATGATTTACAAATATTTGTTTCGAAGTGTGGGTGTTTTCTATGAATAATATGTATGTATTTACAAAAAAAGCATAAATGTATTTGTACCACTTGTCTAGTACCCTTAACACAAGCTCTGCTTAGCTTGGGACTAGATGGCGTTGTGTGTTAGATGTCCGAATTATTTATTTATCAACATATACCGACAGAGCAGTTGAAGTGGGTTTTTAGCTACGCTTATGTAACTACAGTTCATTCCAATTAAAAAGGTGCTAAATCACATGAAGCAGTATCAATTTGTTTATAGCGATCGCATACAGTTTTTTTATCGGCTTAAGTATCCAGTACATACGTCAATTTGAGCCAAGCATTGACGCATTTGCTTTGAGGTACAAATGTTAAATAGTTTTAAGAAGGCAGTCTAAACAAATATAACCTTCAAGTAACAAAAGATTCACGATCATCTCAAGATACTAAAGTGTAATATATGTACTTTACTTCCTTGTTGTAGGTATATTAGAGATAGGTAATAAATGAATAATAAATATTTCGGACATCTACACACATATATCTATACAAATCAATAAAATTGGAGTGTCTGTTTGTAACATTAAAATAACCGATTTTTACTAAACGCATGTGTATGTATACACGGTTCATATTCCAAAATTTTTTTTTTTACTTTTTTCGTCTGTCTGTCTGTTTGTTCCCGGTAATCTTATGAATGGCTGGACCGATTTTGACGGGACCTTCACTGGCAGATAGCTGATAATCTATTTACGGTCCACGATCAGGCGGGTTAGAATAGCTATAGAGTTTGTTCCAAGTTTTCCTTTCTTGTTGCAGTGATGTTCTCCTGCAAAGCTTGCTCTCTTATCTGACTCTTACGATACCCACTCACTAGATAAATTTATATACCTATATATGAAAGAATATTAATGTTTCTAAAAACTCTAAAAGTTCTTCATCGCTCGAAGTTTGCCACAATATACATACAACAGACCTCAGGAACAGTTTTTATCTATTGTGTTTACTTCTACCTGCCAGTATAAGGTCTAATATCTTATGAAAATCATCAATTACCTTCATTTCTCATTGTTTTGTCTAAGATACCGATTTATATAATTACTACTAGAAATAAAACAATGTAATAAAAAAAATACCATTAGAATGCATGCAGCACAATACAAGTGTAGCTATAAAGGCTGCAAATGGTAACACGCCAGCCAAAGCCAGCAATGCATGTTGAGCTGGAGAGTGCTTCGTTCTCGACACTCCGCAACTAGTAATATTGTGTACATTGAACTTTTCTAGAATGCCTTGAAATTCTATTCCTAAGGCTCTAATGGTGGCTTTCATAGCCTTCGGAGTTAAAGCTTCGCCGGATTCTATCTTTCTGAACTGGAAGCACGGGCTGTAATAGAAGAAAAAAATTAGACCACATAATTTATTAATAAAAAAAACAATAATTATAACAACAAAAACTCGACTCCTTAAAGTAATAAAATGTTATATAACCTATTCACCATTACTATTTTGGTGAATTAAACGACACCTTATACGTCAAAACCGTCCAGCCGTTTGGGCTGTAAGGCGTGCCAAAGAAATGGATATACATAACCACATACATACAAACGCTCAAATAGCATTACCCTCATTCTAATGCAGTCGCATAAAAACTACTTATTACTTAACTGATTTTTCACATTTACCCTTCAACTAAAATTAATTAAACTTTGGACTACTGAAATGATGATGTTCAATGTATGTAAAAACCAATTTAAATTCGTATTCATGACATCAACGTTGATAGTGACCTATTACTATGGAATCGTATAATTGAAAACGTAATATCATGGTAAAAAGTTGTTTGAATGATCGACCATGTTTTAACTCCATTTCAGAGTACAAGGTATAATGGCTGTTTAATTATTTTATTTTAGTGTATTTTAATTATTTTGGAATAAATTAATCGCTACTAGATTCATGCCTTGACTATGTTACGGATAAATTTTGCTGTAGGTACTACGGGAACTTTGCGTTGAGCTGTGGATGAAAATAGACCGAATACTGATCTATGGTTTCCAGTAAAACTGAATTGGCTTGAAATAAAACCATTTCTGCAAAATGAAATGAAGTAAAATCATTTATTTTGCAATTACGTTACATGAACATTTTTGCATCCTATATTTTTTTTGAGCAGATGAGTTCGTGGATCAATGTTGTTATAAAAAATTAGAGAGGTAGAACTTGTAAGCAAACTCTGTCAGCGTAATCTAATATCTTTAAATTGGCAATATATACATATATTGAAACGGCTCTAACGATTTATAAGCATGCTGGGAGTTTCGGGGCGGTAAATCGATCTAGCAAGGATTTATTTTTAGAAAATTTACTGAAATAATCATCTCTTATTCACTTTATCAGACTTCCATATTATTAAAAACATTTTTTGATTGATTACTTACCCAGGATTAGCAAAGAATGCTGTATTGGAATCATGCAGTTGCATCCTTACACCGCGTTGGATAAGCGCTTCTGACATTCTATCGCGAAGTTCATTGTATCTCTGCCTAGTGCCACCAGGTATGACTAGACGGAGAAGATCTCGTTCTCTTACAACCACAACCTTATGAAGAAAAGAAAAACATTCGTTATGATACATATGAATGTAAAATCGATTGCCTCGTTGGTCTAGCGGTTGACGTGTGCGACTGCTGATCGTGAGGTCTCGGATTCGATTCCCGGGTCGGACCAAATGTTTGTATGATCTACAAATATTTGTTTCGGAGTTTGGGTGTTTTCTATGTATAATATGTATATATTTACAAAAAAGAAAAGTATATATGTATTTGTATCAGTTGTCTAGTGCCCATAACACAAGCTCTGCTTAGCTTGGGTCTAGATGGCGTTGTGTGATAGATGTCCGAAATATTTATTTACTAATTAAAATAAAAAAAAATGCTTACATCGCCACCAATCAATTAAAACATGACTTAATCGACCTTTACTGCTTGTTAGTATTAAATACAACTATTTTATTGTTATATATAAGTTGTTTCATGTCTTTGTGTAGTAAATGGTTAAAGTTTTTCAACTGTTATCGAATTAAGTTAAGTAACTGTAATTTTCAAAATTTGTAATAAATCTGCTAGTTTGAACCATGAGTAACCAATTGTGCTATTATTCTGGTCGAATTAGAAATGGAACTTTTTATCAATTTGTAACCTACTGTTATAACCAACTTGAATAACGCCCAGAAGTAGACTTGATAAAAGATTTTATTCTTACCTCAACTAAAATATCTTTAAATCGCTCGGGATCCATTGAATTATTAGCACGTACAACCAATCTTAAAATAAAATTAAAAATAGTAAGTTAACAAAGTTTACAGATATACAATACTAATCTACAAATTTAAAAAACCAAATTATTTCAATGAATAATTTCTTTATTTACTCTTTAATATTATTTACAATCGCTAATAATGCTATTTCAAACCTCTAAAAAACTATTGTTAACAGAATTGTAAGATTCCAATAAGTAGATACATACCTAAATATTCCATCAGCATAATGAATCAAATTTCTCATAATCTTCAAATCACACGTCACATTGTTCAATGCAATGACATCAGTAATATTACTCAAAGATTTACCCTTTATAGGAGATTCGAATGTCATATTAACAACACTATAATTTATAGGTCTGGCATCAGCATCTTTATCAGTTGCTTTAACTGTAGCTATGAGAGCATCTACAGGAACATTGAGTCTTACACCGACTGTCATATTAATGTTTTCAAATTCTGGAAGGTGGTCGTCGATGTCAAGGATTTTGACAAGAACTTGTATTTCTGAAGGATCCTGCAATAATAATTAGTTCCGTATGTGTAAGATCTTTTCCACTTACCTCTTTACCACTAAAATACGATTAAGTTTACTCTTTAGACGTAAGCAGATATGAATTTAAACGAGTCACTTACAAGCAGTGTATTTTCAACTTGATTTCGTTCTTATTTAAATGAAAACAAAAATTTTAGTTTTTGTAAGTGTACATGTGTTCACTTTAATATACGCATAGCAATTAAACAGGTATTCCAACTAATCCAAATGATTGTTTTGTAAGTAAAATTTATTAGGCATGATGATGTATCTCCAATTCATAAGTTGAAAGTGTTATTTCTTTTTTTTTACGTTTAAATTTATTTGTCGACATAAATCAAATGAAGCAGTCAGTAAAACTTGTCTTGTAAAATAAACTTATGCATCTAGTGTAAGTTATTATAGAGTCGATATTTATTGCGATGATAACTTTATATAAAACAAAAAATCTCTTACCAGCCTGTTGTAAGCTCGATTCAGTTTAGGGTTTGTATCATATTTAAAACACTTTACAGTTATCAGTAGTCTAGCAATCATTTCTCTATCAAGTCTGGCTGCAGCAATTATTAGAGCCTGGCTACTATTGGTCCTTTCCAATTTCAACAAAGCATTATCGTTTCCAGCTGAAATTAAATACAAAATGTACTTTATTTGCATGGAATATGGCATGTAACCGTGTTTTCATAGTAATAATTGATGTATTATTACCAGTGATTGCATAATCTATTTCTGCATTTTCTCCAATATCCTCATCTACAGCTTCAAACTGACCGATAACAGTACCAACTGGAACTTCTTCTTTAACCGTCATAATTAATGGAGGATCATTCTGTACATTAATAAAATACTTTAAGTGTTTATGTTCAAGATAAGTTTAATTTAAATTTGTAACATTACCTGAGCCTTCATCCTCTGTATTCAAAATCTGTTTGAAATTTAATTCACTAAAGATACAGAAAATGGCAAAGAAACCTGCGACTAGATTAAAAAAAAAACTTGCACGATCATTATCGTACTATAAACCATACGATACATTTGATTATAAAGAACAGTTTAATTCTCAGGCCTAATAAAAAAATAATAACTTTTCTCAATATTATCAAATAAAAATGACGAGTCGAATAATAAAAAAATCTGAGTAATTATTTTCTGTTTTTCACTAAAATATTCCTAAATATAGCTTTAAATAATCTATTCTAATTCTACTACAGCTACAGCTTTATCAGTAGGTGTCACTGTCCATGTGATATCTCAAAATCACAGGACGTATATACGGGTATGCAACCTCGGCCTTTTTGAGCTACCGCAGTCTCTTTCCCGTTTCCTCATTGAGACATGCGGTATCCTATACCCCAACTTCCTTATCTTATCCATCTTTCCCTCTCTTAATTTTCCTTTTCCCTTATTACTATATTTAAAAAACGATCACATTAGCAAGGAGCGTCAGGCAGGCGGCTTGCTATAAAACTAGTTACCTAATCCACTATTTGCAATGAAGAATAGTAGAAGCGAGGACGATAGGGCTAGGACGTACCTACCGGTTAAGCGACACAGCACCCGGCTACGCGAATAAATGACAAGGGTTGCTGCATCTATCAGGGCAGATGCAGCGCAAGAACCCAGCCCCATACGTAAGACTGTGGTATGAAAGTTGGAATCTTGGAACGATGACTGGAACAGTGAGAGAATTAGCGGACATAGGGCCAGAAAGGAAGTAAGCAGTGAACTTACAAGTGACAGAGGATAATAAAGGACGAAAACTCATTGAAAAGGATGGGAAGATGATGATGATGACATTGTTAACATGGTGAAATTTTAAAGGCCATATTCAGTGAAATTAACCATAGTTTTTGTTGCTATTCTTACCAAGTTCCTATTGAAATGAGGCTTGTGGTCATCCACGTCATTGACCATGACAGTAACAATCCTGGTACTTTGTTGCGGTGGTTGTCCTCGATCCGTTACCAAAAGCACTAGAGTATATGAATCTTTGCGTTCACGATCCAACGATTTTCGTGTTGTTATTAGGCCCGAACGAGCATCTGATAATTTAAATATGTTATACATTAAAAAACTTTGACAAATTGAAAAGTGAATACTATCATTTTATTCCAAGTGATATGTACCAATTGCAAAGCTTTTAGCATCAGTATTGCTTGGTTGTATTGAGTAATACAGCTGTCCAGAAGGCTGGGTTGGGTCATCTGGATCACTAGCTACAACTTGGAAAACCGGTGAACCAATCGTAGCGTTCTGCAAAATATTCAATACAATATATAAATACCTAGTGTTTTGGTCTTGCTACAAAACTTTTTTGTTTCTAAAACCACTACCGATATAAATAGACAGCACTACATGATTTAACTTACTTCGCTGACGCTAAGTACTTCTCCTGCAGCTGGTCTAATAAATCTCGGTACACCATCATTAGCGCTAACATCTCCAATGTACAAAGACAACGATGTATCTCCTGTGTGTCCACCACCATCGATTGCTCCAACTAATAGTCTATAAGGATCTGTGCGGCCTCTGCCAGTGAGATCTTTATGAGTTTTAATTTCACCAGTTATAGAATCAATAGTGAAAAACCCTGCAAAAAAAATATGATGTAAAACCTATTTGAAACCTGTAAACTTGTATAAGCAATATTCATTTGTTACTTGCCATTTGCTTCTCCTTCATCCAAAAACTCATATTTAATTTCTCCACCCAAACCTTCATCAGGATCTGTCGCAGTTACATTTATGACACTTACGCCTATTGGTACATTTTCTGGAACAACGGCTAAAACAATAGGAAGACAAAACTATTTTAACTGTATATAGGTTAATCAATGTTGAAAATATAATAATATTATAACTAAAATAGTTACTATTTTATATTTATATTTATATATATTTTATGGTAACATGCCACTAACGGTCACACATCCAGGATCTGATAATGGCGTCGTTGCTTACTTTCGGTGGTTTTTTCTAATCAACAAACAACTGGGCTATGCGTCTCCGTGATTCAAAGGTTACGTTAAGCAGTTGGTCCCGGCTGTTTTCATATGATAACAGTCGTGAAGTTCGGTTGGAGGCCTTTGTGCGGCTTAGAATAATCCAACGGCAAGATTACGTAGACACAACTTTGTCTTTCCAGTCCTCAACTCGCACTCGGCCAGCGTGGAGATGTATGGTATTAACCCTCTACAGAGAGGAGATCCAAGCCCAGCTGTGAGAGGTAATGGGTCGTTGTTCATGATGATAACATTCTAAGGTAATTAAAGCAAAATATGTGACTTACCTGTATAAACCTTTTTCTCAAATTCAGGTGCATTATCGTCAACATCTAAAACATCAATGAGTATAGAAGCAGTACTTTTCAAAATATCTGCTCCACCTTTAGGTATATCAGAAGCTTCTATTTCAATCCTTAACACCGACTGTCGCTCCCTATCCAGAGTTTTATTTTCAGCAACCTAGAAAATGAAATATATTTATAGAATCGATAGCTTTTCTATTTTTTAAATTTATTTAAATATTATCACTACATAGGAATCCACTGATTTTACCTGTATCGCACCAGTAATATTATCAATCTTGAAAAGTTCTGTATTCTCACCCCTTAAAGTATATCGAATATCAGAGTAACCGTTCAGCTTATCTTCCTCACTTAGTACGGCATCTGCATCATATGCTTTGACTGTTACAATTATTTCAGGATACTTGACGGACTCTAGCACGCTTACTTTATATAACTGCAAAAGATTTAACTAAGGTTTATAACCGACTTTCAAAAGGAGGAGGTTCTCAACTTGATCGGTATTTTTTTATGTATGTACACTGATTACTACGTTAAATGTGGACCGATTTTAAAATATTTTCTTGTATTCAAAAGGGTATGCTCTCCATGTAGTTCCATTGCGATCTGATGATGGGATCTGAAGGTAATCGAAGGAAACCCTCAAATTTGTTAGGCACATACTATGTTTTTCATTCTGTTCTAAAGCTATTACAGTATTTACATTTGTCATCAGTTCATGATGATGGACGATAAAACTCCTCAACGGCTAGCAGTTGGAAGATAAATCTATAAATGTCGTGTATATGTATGTAACCTTTAGCCGTATTTTTTCAAGTTACTTAGGTGAAATGATGATGAAAGATACAACTCCTCAACAGTTAGGAGTTGGAGAATAATTCTTTAAATTGTATACGTATCTATAGATGTATAATTCTATAGTTTGTAGTTATTGTGGTGAGCTGATGATAGAAGGTAAAATTCCTTAACAATTAGGGATTAGAGGATGATTTCAATATCATACGTACGCATCGACATTAATTTATTTAGCATTCAGTAATTCGAATGAGTTGATGATAGAATGTAAAATGATTAGGGGTAAGAGAAAAAATCTTTAAATACCAAATACGCGAATAGGGCCTTAGTTGTACTCTTTCAAGTTGTTTAGGTGATCTGACAGGTAAGGTGAGAAGATAGATGAAACTTTAAGATATCGATCTAATAACTAGTAGTCAGTAAGAAAGAAACGGCATGCAAAGCTATTAAAAAAGCATCAAAAGAAAATCGTTTAAAACTCCATTTTAAAAAACCGTCTTCAAAAACTAAAAAGTATAAAATAACTTAATAAAGACGTAATGAAATACAATTCATGTTTGCACATGTACCTTTATATTGATGAAATACTATTATTTCTAAGTGCTACCTATTCATAGGTTTGAAGTCGTCAGGTGTAAAATAAAATAAAATAGTGGAATAAGTACAAGTGAGTTTTATTCTAGAATGTATCATGAAGGTATATTTAATTAAATCTTTATTAAGTTATTTTATACTTTTTGAAGTCGGTTTTTTAAACGAAGTTTTTTTATGAAAAGCATTTTTGTTATTAGTACTTATATAAAAGTAGTATAAAATGTTACCTCTTTCTCAAATATCGGTGGATTATCATTTATGTTCGTAACTTCAATAATTACTTTGGCTGTGCTATATTTACTGCCATCATTGCTTGCAGCTTTGACCGTTAGTGTGAGATTTGGGTGAATTAAATCTTCGTAATCAAGGTGTTTAGTTAAAACCACTTGACCGCTTAGTGGATCTACTTGGAGAAGATCTGTTTCTGAATTAATAACCTTAAAATTTGAAATCAAATGTCCTGATATCGGGTCTTCAGCTGTCAAAACAATAACAGTACTGCCGATTGGTTGTTCCTCTTTGATTTTATGATAAATTATAGGATGTGAAGTTGTCCATCCAGCATTAGTGAACTGAGGATTTTTGTCAGCGTATGGTTTGATATATATAGTATGTTCAGTTATATCAAACTGTTTATCTTTGTTTAATTCTGCATTATCATCTACAACTTTAATCGTCAATATAACTATAGAAGCCTGGCTATAATCTAGAGTTCCATTCACATATATTTCTCCTGACTCTTCATTTATACGAAAAAGATGTTGATAGTCATAATGAGAGCCAGGCGTCAGTTGAACACCGGCTTTAGATAATGCTTTTATTGGTTCTATTAAGCTATATCGCAAATTTGCATTCGTATCCGTATCATAGGCGACAAGTTTAGTTACTAAATTGCCAATTTTCGTTTTTTCAGAAATGTAGGTAGTAGCTTCAGTCATATTAAATTTAGGAGGTTTGTCATTAACGTCGTGGATTGTAACAAACACAGTCGTAGTAGCTGTTTCTGGTATGGGCATTCCACTATCCACTGCAGATACAACAATATCATATCGATCTGGATTCACATCGCGATCTAGATTTGCATCATTAGATATTGTTATCAATCCTGTCCTAAAAAGAAAAACATTATTTTCGAAAAAGTAAAAAAATTAAAGGCCTAGATAAAAAAACAACAGTTGTAAATAGTCTTTATGCCTTTTCACCATACACGTACATCAATAAACATATATAAATGTAAAAGTTTTTTAAGAATAAGATTGTATATTATTTTTGCTAAAATGTACATAGCAGATATAAAAACTCACTTTTCATTGATAACAAAATTATCTTTAGAACCAGAAATGATGTGATACGTCAGTAAATCATCTAATCCATCTGGGTCATTAGCTGTGACTGTAGTAACATTCTGTCCAGGTTTGGCATCTTCCCGAATATTTGCTTTATAATTCATGGGATTCAAAGCAAATGTGAAATCATCTGTCGTCTCGGGACTATTTTGTGAAACTGTATATTTATAGTGATGATAATTTCCTTTAAAAGTAGGTCTTTGATTACCTGGAACTCCAACCCGAATAAAGATTCGAGTTTCATTATGAAGAGGTGGAGTGCCTGTTAAATCATAAATTGTTAGTTCAATGTCATAATACATAATAATAATAACCTAGATCATTAGAGTATTAATTGTCTAGCAATGTGACATCGAGTCAATTTTTTTACTCAGTTTAGCCGTATGACTGGTATATATATATTTTATTATTTACTTCGTATTGGTGACCATTACACTAAGTGATTGGTTTATTTTAATACTTTTAGTAGTGATATGTAGTACTCTTACCATAGTCTGTAGCCCTTACAACAAGTTCATATTGACCTCGAGGTGTATCCATACTATCCACTTTTTCAACTATATTAATTTCTCCAGAATCTTCATCTATTGTAAATACATTGCCTTTGTGGCTTATACTATTGTCTGACTCTAAGGAGTATTTTATACGGCCATCTCCTTGTGTGGGCCCGTCTGCATCAGTTGCCTACAAAATGTGAACAGATTGACAAACACTAAAGATTTTTCAAATAACTAACAAATATAATTTGTATTTTACATACTCGTACAACGAATTGAGGTTCAAAGCTAGACGCACCATCTCTGATGGTTCTACTATATTCTCCCGATTCAAACACCGGTGCGTTGTCATTTACATCAAGGACTTCAACAAAAACACTGACTGTTGAACCTTTACCTCCTCCGTCTTTGGCAAAAAGTGTTAGACTATAACTTTTTTGTTTTTCGTAGTCAAGAATTTGTTTTACATATACACCACCTTTGTTTTTGTCAGTCTTGAACATATTTGATCCAAATCCAGTTAAGGTATATTCAATTTCACCAAATATGCCGTAATCTTTATCCGTTGCAAACACTTCTCCTATTTTTGTTCCAATAGTTGCATTTTCTAGTACATTGAATTTGTAAATAGATTCTTGAAATATAGGTGTGTTATCATTCATATCAAGCAATTTAATATTAACGCGTGCTGATGATAGTTCCTGGTCATTTTTGGAAGTAACGATATCAAAACTAAATAATCGTTTGTCTTCCTCGTCCACATCGTAATCTAACTTTGTAGAGTCTTTTACTTTTATACTTATAGGTGTTCTTCCTTCACCATGGTCAGTACTAATCGCAAATACTCCTTCTGAGTTATATACATTTCGAAGACTCAAACTATATTTACTATTTGATCCAATATCATAATCTTCTACATATATCGATAAACCAGGAATAGGACTACCGTTTTCAATGTTTTCAGGTATCGATACATCAAAAACATCTTTGTTAAATTTAGGAACATGGTCATCAACATCTGTAACTATTATCGTTATCGTGGTTACCGTGTAATCTGATGGTACTTCGTTGTTGATTAGTTCTGTGGCCTAAAATTGAATTAAATATTGAGTTGAATATTAAGTAAACGAATAGTTGCATCTCCACATTTATGTACATTAAAAAAATACCTACAGAAAATTAGCAAATTTGATAAAGTTATATAATCTCAAATAAAAGTTTTGGTAGTTTTATAAAAATCGTGAATACCTTAACATAGAATGTATATATGCCTCCATTTTGCATCACGATGTCACTTTCCCTGTCAATGGGGACATCAGTAGCGACGAGCGTTGCCTTTCCGAAGGGTTTTTCAGGTAATAGTTTAAAATATTGTTGACTGTCACCTTCTAAGGTCAGTAAAACTGGTCGTGGATTAGCTGTATCTCCATCTTTTGCAGTTATTTCCATAATACTAGTATTCTGAAAAATATATCATGTTTAGGCACTAATAGTCGGAGATCCAAATTTCACAGCCACATTGTCCTTCAAATTGCGTGGTACGTTATCTCGGTCCTACACTCAAAAGTTTTTGTCCCTCCAAACTCTGTTAGCTACTACAATCGAAAATGTTTGTAATATGAAAGATGAGCCCCTCATAAAAATTAAGTCACTCACGAAAAATTCATAATGGGAAATTAATTTACATACCTCCGGAGTATTCTCAGGGACAGTGGCTGAATAAGGTGCATTTATAAATGAAGGTGGTTGATCTTGTACGTCCCAAATTGCAACTGCTACACTTGCAAAAGCTTTTAAAGGTTTTGCCGATGTATCGGACGCTTCGAGACTAATAACGTATGCTGATCTACTCTCAAAATCTAGCTCTTGATTTAGGAACAGTCGCGCTTGATATTCATTTGGCGATATCTGAAACAGTATTTTAATCGTAAATTTATTAGTAGTCAGGTGGTTATATTACAACTGAATGTTCTACGATTACAGCATGTTAGTGTTTCTTGGCTTGTATTCACTTTAATAATAATATAATAATAATAAATAATAAATAATAAAGCCTTGTTTATTCCTTAATAGAAAAATATACATAATTTGATATTAAATACAATTCGAGAAATTTAAAGTACGTTTAAATTTGAATTACAATACCAAATAAATCAACACGAATTAAAATGAATAATTCAAAATGTCATTTTTAAATGCAAAAGAAACAATCATATTATATCACTTTACTTTATTGAAAAATAAAAGCTTTATGTTACATCTTAGTGAACTAATTATAAATAAATTGTAAACCAAAATAGAAAAAAAAAATACAAAACTAAATAAAACTATCAACACCTCAGTTTTCCAAAGATACCTTTTATTAACCTGTCTCTTTGAACAGTGTATTTTATTATACGACAAAAATACCAAAATATTAAAATATTTGTAGAATCTATTAATCTATACTTAAATATTATAAAGCTGAAGAGTTTGTTTGTTTGAACTCGCTAATCTCAGGAACTACTGGTCCGATTTAAAAAAATCTTTTACTGCTAGATAGCCCATTTATCGAGAAAGGCTGTAGGCTATATATCATCACGCTAAGACCTACAGCAGCGGAGCACCAATGAAGAATGTTACAAAAATTAACACGCTACGGGGCAATAGGAGACGCAAACGAGGTTTCGTGGGTCGGCTAGTCTATATCTATACAACTAAATAAAATTGGAGTGTCTGTTTGTAATATTAAAATTACCGCTTTTTACTAAGTGCATATGTATGTATACACGGTACATATACCAAAACTGTAGTTAAAAATTTTTTTGTCTGTCTGTCTGTTTGTTCCGGGTAATCTCTGGAACGGCTGAACGGATTTTGACGGGACTTTCACTGGCAGGTAGCTGATGATCCGGGGAGTAACTTAGGCTACTTTTTTTAGACTAACTTTGTCGCGCGGCGTTACTCGCGGTACAACAATAACCGCGGGTAACGCCGCGGGGTTCAGCTAGTCTATTATAAGTGTCTTACCATGTCTGTAACAATCCTAAAGGTAGCACATGCTTCAGTGTCACTTCCCTTTTCCTTCGTAGTACATATTACTTTTATCCTAGCGTTGTCTCCTTCATCTCGGTCTGTCACCAGTATCTTTGGTTCAAGCTGAAATTTTAATTGTTCAATACAGCAACAGCTAAAACTGCATAAAATGATAGGAACAAACACATAAATCATAATAGTATATATTATCATCTGTATCTGCCTAGCCTTTCTTATTTTGAAGATAATTTGGAGATGGCCACTAGTTAGAAATCATAATCTTCTGTACATCAATACTATTATTATAAAGCTGAAGAGTTTGTTTTTTGTTTGAACGTACTAATCTCAGGAACCACAGGTCCGATTTGAAAAATTCTTTCAGTATTGGATAGTACATACATCGAGGAAGGCTATAGGCTATATACCATCACGCTAAGACCAATAGGAGCGGAGCACCAATGGAGAATGTTTCAAAAACGGGGGAAAATTATCACGTTACGGGCAATTGGGGACGCAAACGAGGTTGCGTGGATCAGCTAGTATATTATAAAAGATAGATGTTTTAGTTGCAATATTTACAGTTCAAGTACGGCTAAACAGAGGAGGTAGCTTAGAATCAGGAGACGGATATAGGATACTTTTGTGTTTTTTTTTTACTTTGTCTAAAAAAATTACCTCAATCTCAGTGCCAACCGGTGTTGCTTCACTGATATTGACAATATATGGTCTGTTGTGAAACACTGGTGGATTATCATTGACATCTCTCACTGGGATGACTCGTCGTAACGATACGGTATTAGGTTCTGTGCCGGCAATACCTTCATCTGAAAAAAATATTTGTGGCGGAAAATTTATTAGAAAATTGTCAATCAGGTAGTTTTAAAATTTCTAAGTGTTTTGTTAGTTTTTGATTTTTAACATCTGTTAATTTACAATTAATGTCAGGCAAATCTTAAAATACTTCGTATTTACTCGTATTATCGTGAACCATCTCTGTTTTGTTTTATTTTATTTAAACATTTATAACTCACGAATAATTAGGTGGCAAAGACATAATTGTATCTAAGTCAAATATTTCATTTAATATTAGTACTTGGTATATAAAGTTAAAGTAAGTGCATATCGTACTTTAGAAAAGTACTCAAAGTACAAAATAATAAATTATGTTTTATATTCAAAACGCACAGTCTTGAACGTGCCATTTGTTCTATGATTTTGCTCATGGTACTCATTTAAGAAAATATCGTTATATAGAAATAGCCGAAATTGTTTCGGTAATATGGAAACATACCAGTTATACTTAAAATGACTTCCAAAGAGTCTTGCTCTTCTCTGTCTAATCTTTTTGCTAGCGTCACAACTCCTGTCTGAGAGTTCACTGAAAAGTATTGTCCCGATATTGAGTACCTCAGCTGACCTTTTTCTGGATCCACGCCTGAAAATCAAAGCAAAACAATTTTAATGTCATATACAGTAGACCAATTAAATATTGTATCACAGATTGGGTGTTAGGTTACTTCAACACAAAGGAATGATCAATTGACCACGCGAGAAGTATACAATATTTTCATACATTTTCCACTAAAGATGCAAATCATAGATAATACACTACAGTAGACAATGCAAATAATGTTGTGTTATATCTTCGAAAGAAATTATAATCTCAAAATTGTATGTTTAAAATTTATGGAACATGCCTTTTTTATATAAAGATTCTTTATATTTTAATTTTAGATTTAAAGTTTCGTAGGTAGTAGTGCCACGCTGATTTCAGCACGAACGGGCCGGCTCGACCGGGGCGGTACTACCCTCACACAGAAAATCAACGTAAAATGACAGCGATCATGTTGTCGTGTTTCGTTGGTGAGTGCGAGATCGGAGTCCCAATGACGCATCACTAGCCCTCCATAGTGTGGGTCACTATACTGCATTATTGCATTGTCTGCATTCGCAGTATGGTGCACACTACTCTTGGATTCTGCTTATGCTTTACATCAGGCAAAGTAGAGTAATTTCGGAAGGGACAATATAAAAAAAAAAAAAATTATATTATAACCTTTCAAGTGATATACTGGAGTTCCAACAGGTGTGTCTTCAGGCAGTATGAACTGCGACATGTCTCCTATCTGCGGTATAAAGTGTGGCGGCTGGTTGATTACTTGCAAAGAACATGACTGCAGCAGAGATAGTAACAGTAATATTATCAACGGGTTCGGGTCTGATAACACTGTTGGTATCTTTCGACGTTGAAATATTATTTCTGCCATCTGTAAATAAATAAAATAATCTTTAGAACATTTTTACATCATAAATTACACAGATGATGCCTTCTATAAGAATCACTGTTAACTAGACATCAGGAACGACATCATATCGATTAGTCAATTGGGTTATCTCCTCTTCAATTTAAGTAATTTACGTCATAACTAGCTTTTGTCGACTCCTCACCCCGCGTGTTGTCGGTTATCGCAACAAAAATAGCCTATGTCCTTTTCCAAGATCAAATTTATCTCTAAACCGAAATTCATTCAAATTGGTACAGCAGTTTCGCTGCCACAGCGTGACTTCTTTATTACTTCATTTAAAGTATAGATGTAAACTTAGTCAGTTCAATTATTTATAAATAATTGCATTAAATATTAGTAAAGATATAGCCGTGCAAAATCTTTTATTTCTTTCAAACCTTAGACCTATCATTGAAGTGTAAGTGGAAAAAAAAACTATCACTAGAATAATAAAGTTTATTATTTGATGCAGAAGTATCTTAATAGGCCGCCATAGTGTTGGTCACCATGCTGAATTATTGCATTGCCTGCATTTGCAATCCGTATGGTGACCACTACTCTTGGATTCTGCTCATACTTTCCTTTAGGCAAAGTAGAGTCATTTTGGCAGGCTTATGCATAAAAAATAAGACGAAAGACTCGTTGAAACCGGTATCAATTCTCTAACAGTTATTTTAACCGACTTAAAAAAGGAGGAGGTTTCTCAATTCGACCGTATATATATATATATATATATATATATATATATACTAGTTGTTGCCCGCGGCTCCGCCCGCGTATATGTCGGTTATCGCGGTGTGCGCAAATAGTAGCCTATGTGTTATTCTGATGTATAAGCTATATTACAGTAAAGTTTCATCCAAATCCGTTCAGTAGTTTTTGCGTAAAAGAGTAACAAACATCCAAACGTCCATCCATCCTTACAAACTTTCGCATTAATAATATTAGTAGGATTAGTAGGATATATTTATGTGTGTTCGCGGATAATTTCAGCGTTTATAAACCGATTTTGATGATTCTTTTTTTAATGGAAAGGAGATATCCCAACGGTGGTACCATGGACACTAAGATCTGATGATGGCATCCAAGAGAAATCTAGTCAAACCTTGAAGTCGGTTTTATTTTTGTTAAAATTTTACTTGTTGTCTTAATAAATAAATAATGCACTGCATACATACGAATATGTACGACTTTGTATTTATTTCGGTGTCAGTAAACTAGAGCGGTGCTTGTTGCACAATACCATAACCGGTCTGGCGACGCGACGGTTCTGTGGTCAAAGAGCTCGTAAGCACGCATATTAGAATATTTTATACAGTCATTCGTCTAGCCGACTCTAGTGCAAATATATATGGATATAGACAGAGTGTTGAAGATTATGTTTATACTTTAGGGTTAGTACCTGGACAATGGATTTGTTTTAGGAAATATTTTAAAAATAAATTCTAATTCTTAAATGTTTCTTCTAAACCCCCTGCATACCTAAATTCATGATAATCGTTGGAGACGGTTTCGAAATTCAGATTACACACATACAATAATTACTTGTTTAAAGATATTGGATACAAAAGAACTTATAAGTAACGTAATTTGTGCTTTGTGATATGTATTTTAAAGCATAGAGGATAAATAAATAAAATATCTTGAACAAAAATTTTGGGCATTTATCATTCAACGTCATCTAGTGCCAGCTAAGCAGAACTTGTGTTATGGGTACTAGATAACTGATATAAATAGGATAAAGGAACCGCATGGTTTCTGGAATGTTAAGTTACTACCGCTGCCTGGTTACTTGCATCTTGAGAGTCGCACGTTGGTTGCTACCCTAGGAGGGAGAGGTAGGGCCAGCTTAGGGTCCAGTAACTTCACTCATTCGATGAAAAGTATCGAAATATTTGCTTAAAACCGGTTTTCTGCAAGGTTGTGATATCACTCCAAGCAAGCTTGGGCCTAAGCAGAAGTAAGGTTTTCCTACGGTAAGATATTGTACCGATGAGTCCACGATTATCACAATTATTAATTAATCACAATCAAACAAAATTATAACTCCGTGTCGACAAAAGAATCCCATTCAAGCCACAATGTTAGTTAAACTTTCACCGCGATCACTGTCTATATATGAGGGGTCAGTACCGGCTTGTTTTTTAAACATATTTCCGTACATTAGCATATTTATTAAACACTGTTGCTGTAACAGGTGGTTGTTAATTGATGGGCTACCGATGAGTAATAGTCCACTTTCAAAATTCAAATATTTATAAAAGGGAACCGTAATTTCTTCTATTAATAGTTTCTCTTGTTTTGTTTTGCTTTACGAAGTACTTTAAGGATATATCTCTTATAAATTATAATTCACGTGTCACGTTATTGCTCACAAGGAATTTCGAAACTTACAAACCGATTGAAAAGGAACGCAGACGAAGTTGAGTGGGTCAGCTAGTGTTATTAAACTTATGAAAATTATGAAAATCACTGTTAGTTTCTTCTTATTGTGACAATTTGCGTATAGATTGGTATTCATACATAAAAAAACTGTTTATTTCTGTTATTTTCTTCACCAGCTTACTATTTATTTTAGAGATGTCTACTCTTCCAACCGCCTGATCTATTACTAAATACAACTACACTTCAGATGAATTACACCCAGAGACAATACTAGACAAATGATGATCGTGTTCATTGTGCATTTGTCACGAGTTCGAATCCAAACCACGATCTTTTGCCCAAAGTTCAAATCACAAACCATTTGACTGTTCGATAATAATTAATAGTCTATAAAATAATTTAAAAAGTCAAAATAGTTTTTCGGATCATCTTCAACCTAAACTTATGTTTAACAATGTGTCGTAAACGAAAAATAATTTTACGCGTTAATTGTTGATTGTAGACTAGACTTTTTTTGGCGTTTCTCTTTAAATGTACGTTTGTCATTGCTTTTATATTTCTCTGCATTTTCCTTTCTCTAAGGTGTATTTATATTGTATTCCACAAAACACGCTCTACTAAGCCAAAGTTGTACAATCTACCTGCCGTTTAGTGAATTTATTGTGCAATATTCCGTTGGTTGGTGGTTACCGAGTGATATTCTAAATACGCCGTGTTGAAAACAGTTTTCTACGTAAAGTTCGTAGTATAAGAACTGTTGAAATGTCATTTTACGGTATCCTTAACCAGGCCAGGCGAATATTCATATAACCAGGCCTATTACGTATACATCATTGGTCATACATACAGAATTAAGTACATTAGAAATATCTAATGTACTTAATTCTAACCAATGATATGTTGCATATTTCAATATAATATAATATAATAATGTTGAAATATGCAACAACTTTAAAACTCATAAAATACATAGACGTATGTCTCCCATTACTTAAACTGTTAATTTTTTTCTCATAAATATAAGATCTTAATTATCAAATATATACCTTAAAAATATTGATTTACTTACGACATTTTCAATACTAAAATTCTTACTCAACAGTTATTTTCTACATTACAATCAAACCGTGTTATTTTGAAATTCATTTCTATCAACGTAATTTTTGTATATTATTTGGCAACCCCAAGCAACTAGTTTCATAATTTAATGTTTTAAGATATACTAATTATTAGTTTTTATAGATATACTAGCTGATCCAACGTACGTTGTCCTTGCCACAAAAATGAATATTGAATTCGGATTGGTATACCTTATATATAAAAACAACTCAAAAACAAAATAGTACACATTATATTTGAATGCTTCATTGTAAACACCATTGTTCGTTTTCGTTTTTAATTATGAATAATTTTATTACTATTCCATAAGAAATTGAAAACAATTAAAAGAAAAATTTGAATCTTAAGCCAAAATTTACAAGAGGATGCATTTGTAGCTCAACAAAAGCAACTCGGACACATATTCCAATATTTTTTTACGCATTAAAAAAAATTCATTCACTAACACAACTGAATCAATTAACTAAATATACTATGTTAAATGATGACTTAGTGTTTAATTAAGCAATCCACTATTCGCATCTTGTATGCAGTCAATTGAATCCCAAGCTAGCGTAACCGCAGTTAAAGCTAGACAATTACGAATGTTAATTTCATTAACAAACACGCAATGAATAATAAGAGAGATAGGATTATGTATTTACTTTATATTATGTCTTAACTATGCTATGTCTTATTTATTTTAACTTTATTCGAGTCGTAAGGCAGCAAGTTTTTTAAGTCTTTTAATTTTAGATTTGACTCTACTGTTAATCTCTCCCAGATCTTCAGTTTTTCGACTAAAACTGCTCCTGACACCGCCCATAAGAGTGCATAATTATTCAGGTTAGTTGATTAATTTTACAGAATATGAAATACAGACACATTTTATCAAAAATGTATATCGAAATTTATTTAAACTTCATATAAAATTTTAGTGTATTAAAATATGAGTGTGATATGTATCATATTCAATAGCTATCTTTGTCACAATACAGTTGTCGAATGAACAGACTAGACACTCAATGGTCAGTGAGTGACTATCGCCGCCTTCAAACACACACACATATAATTATATGTAAGCGCGCTGCCAATCTCTATCAAAAATAGCTAAGAGACGAGTTTTTCCAATTTGCCGTAGTACAACTCTATGATTTTGTTATCTTTATTTTAAAACATCAAAGTATAATAATAAAAGTGAAATAAACTGAGTAAACAGTTTCTGTGCAGTCGCTGACGCAGCTCTTTTGTCACGTCACAAACTATGTCATTGCCTCTGATGTTAATTTAATACACATTTTATCTGCGCGCGTGATGTTTTATATTTTGCAATTCAATGATAGTTATCTACTTGGAGTAATGTTGAGAAACTGATGTTTCTTAGCGCCATTGTGCACCGTATGTAGATTTCAATCAGATTGTTCTAAGTTTCAATGTTGAAATTTATGGATAATAAAAATATGAGAAGAAAATTATTTTGAGATCTTTTTAAACAAAATAAATGGTATACGGTGTCTGTTACATTTAGAATACTTAAAAGACATTATCATCATCTATAATAACATCATCAATGGTAGTCAAATGTTGAATCTATGTACAAAACCTCTTTTCTTAGGAAAGGCCTATACTTTTCCTCTGAAAAGAGGTTTAGTTCTACTATACAATACAGGCCAGATCTTTGTCTTAATATTTTTATAAGGTTTGGTTCAAGGTATGTACTTTGAACAAAAATAATCCTCTAAAACTCATTGTATTGTCAAAAAACTACCGTCTCTCGGAAATATTTAAATCTATCTCAAGGTTGCCTGGAAGAGATTGCTTTTGGAAATTACACATTATATACCTACCTGACATTTTATGTGCTCCTTGTACTCGATATTACAGTGTTACAATAAAGCCTTTTCTATCTATGTATGGATCACTACGGTTTGACCAATAAAAAATGCCCATTGTTAAAAATGAGCGTTAAGGTTTCATGCAAATGTGGACCCTGTTTAAAATAGATAAATTTATTAGTCTTTCCAAGGCTCTAAGTCAAAATAGGATTGTTTATATTTAATTCTTCCAATTTATAAAGTTAACGACTAACGCAAGTCGAATGTTCCTCGACCCGTGTCACTGAACCGCAGACAATAGTCGTGAGAAATCGCCATAATAGTTGACGCTCCTTCATATAACTGTTCTAGATGTAAGATGGACTGTGGGTGGAACTTTTTTACTCTAGATATGTAACAGTATTTAAGCGAATATAAAAGTAACATAAGAAAATATTTATGTCAAAATGTTTACGAATTATTTAACTTATTCAATCTCTATCTATCTTGTATTTTATTTCAATAATCATAATGAAAATAATAAACTGTCATATCTCGCACTGATCATTTCATTCCGAGATAGGCAGAGCTTGTGCTATGATAATCAGCCTAGCTATACATGTCTATTTGTAAGGGCCTGTTTCATCAGTTCTTTATTGACTTCTTGAGTTTAGGATAGTTATTTGCCAAACATATTTAACAAGTGTTGTTGATATGTGTCGCTATTCCAGGACTCGGGAAATTTGAATCTGTAGTTATTTTACAGATCAGTTTACATTAGGCTTTTAAGGAGTTTATCAGCGAGTGGTGAAACGGGTCGTAAATAATAAAACAAATTATTTTGTTTCGAAATATACTTAACACAATTATTATTTTTTAGTCGCAATCGAACTAAGAAACTCTTTTTAACATACACGTGATAATCGATCACTATATCAGTGAATTTGATAAAGAATTTATTGAAAACTCATTTAAAAAAAACTTCCTTAACAAATGTCTGTTAAACGAAGGAGAGATATGTCTTAGCATAAATGAGCCCCCGCTACTGGGTTAAATAAATAATCACGGCATTTGACCGTAGTACTTGAGGCCCAGTTGTCCTTAAGGTCTTGAATATTAACAATTATTTTTACGGGAATTAACGCGATCACTTATTAAACTGGCCGTGGTCACAGGGTGAGCCTGTGACCACGGCCAGTGCAACCTGGTCGAAACGTCAGGCAAATCAGAGGTATGTAATACCTTTTAATAAGTGATCGCGTTAATTCCCGTAAAAATAATTGTTAATATATCATGGAACGCGAAAGTTTAAAAGTTAGTATAGGTCTTGAATATGTAAAAACCTGACAACTAATTAGAAGAAGTTCTTTTGTTGCTTTTAATTTTCATAACTTTGAATATCTTGCTTACATGTTAGTAATTAGTTCATACTGCACATACTAAAAAAGCCGTTACTTCAAGTTATTCACTCCCAATTCTAAACCACCGTTAAGAATAAAACGGTTTATGTTATGCAAACAGTTCGAGTACCATATTATTAAATAGTCTAAATTAGAAACCTGGTACGAACAGGTAGTTAGTAAAATAGGATTAAACAACATTACCTAGTTGGTAGTTAGGAAATATGAACACATAATTATTTAAGTTGTGGTTAATTTTATACCAAACTGGCTGACTCGGCAGACTTCGTACCGCCATATTTACATACTAGTTGTTGCCCGCGGCTCCGCCCGCGTTTATGTCGGTTATCGCGGCAAATAGTAGCCTATGTGTTATTATGATGTATAAGCTATATTACTGTAAAGTTTCATCCAAATCCGTTCAGTAGTTTTTGCGTGAAAGAGTAACAAACATCCAAACACCCATCCATCCTTACAAACTTTCGCATTTATAATATTAGTAGGATCTATCTCAGCTTCCCGTCACTGACAAAAAATACCTTTCTCGTTATCTTTAAAATTTTCTTGTACAAGAACCCTAGTACCTTAGAACCTTAATACATAAAAAAATATGATTTAATTTGGTGCAGCCGATCGGAAGTTGTGCGCGTACATATATTTCGGGGATTCATTTTTATATATATATATATATATATAGATGAATATTCCAGTTATTTTCGAAGTACCCTTTCTCAAAAGTACAAAAACCTTAATTGAGAATGTCGATGATGAAGATTAAGAATATTTATCTCAAAAAGTTACATTATCATAATACAATACATAATGGAAACAGGAGTTACAATTGTTATGAGAGCTAGAAGTTTGCTCTAGATTCTAGACCTGTATGACGGATCGCCAGGCTCCCACTCTGCGACAGTATACGAGCATTACCTATACTACGCATACCTACTATATATCATAAAATATAAGCTAAATGATCATGATCATGAAGGTGTCAGATTACAAACTTACACCTACATGATCGCGTGCCTTAGCTTGTATTTCCAACATTGAAATAAGAGAAATTTTATATGATCATCGATTAATCAAATAAAATGTAGTAGAACATTGAAACAAATAGCAGAAACGTATGATCATTTCTTATTCAAATAACTAGATTCACCTTATGGTGCCTCTAAGGGCCGAAGAAGGACGAAGCCTTCTAGAATTATTTTTTGAATTGTAACCTTTATTATATTCCTGTATTTTTAGATATAAGAACTTAAATATTATCTATATAATTACTTTGATTTATTTTGATTTACTTAGTAAAGCATTGTCTTAACGAAAAAAGGCAAAATGTATGGTATCGCTCGTCGCTGAGAAGGTAAAGGTAGCTATATATACATAATAACGGAACCCCGTGCAGATCAAAACTAACCAGGTTTCCAGATTTCGAAGTTCACGTGAGTAAAACATGTTAAATAAATTAGTACAATGTTCTTCAATCCGTTGATGACTAGTATCATAACGGTACTACATCTTACATAACTTTACCTAGAACAGAAACGCTTTCTGAATGAATCACACCTTTATTTCGAATTTCCGTACAGAGAAGAAACGGTTCTTTGTAGACTTTTTTGAAAGATTTCTTAATGTTGATTATTTCCTGGTGTGTGGATAACTCTTTAGCTAACTCATGTACTTAATTAATTCATTCAATAATTTCTTTTCCATATCGAGAAAGTAGATCCGAAAGCTGCTTTAGGTATTAGTCTTTTCTAAGACATACACAGGATTTTTATAGGTATATTTTAAGGTCAGGCAAAACAGAAGATACATAATCATTGAAGTGTGAAAGTGAAGCTAGACAAGGTTATTCATTGTTTCATGCATATACGTGCGTGCATGCGTCTTGTTTCATTCCTTAGCTAGTTACTTTGAACTATGATTTTGTAGACTTTCATATTATCATCAACAACTCATACTGTCCCACTGCTGGGCTCGTGTCTCCTCTCAGAAAAGGGTTAAGGCCATACATCCCCACGCTAGCCGAGTGCGTGTTGGAGACTGATAAGACAACCTTATATATAACATATAACAACTGGGGCCGAATACTTAACGTGACTTCTAAATTATAGAAGTCGTAGTATCATATCAAGGGTTATAGGTAATAGTTTAGGCAGTCTAAGTAATTATATTTCACCGTAGTGCCTAAATCACTGAATCGAATGAAAGAGGTGTCAATAGATTTGTAATATTGGCCCGGGTGACAATGGTTATATAAATTTTATCAAAAGTTTTACGTAGTCGGGTTTTAGTTTTTGAAATTATTTCTTGTTATATAAAAGAACAGACACATAAATGTTTGTATAAACCACCAACTTTGAGATAAAATAATTATGCATAAACAAAACGGTAGGTATTTATTTGTTCGATACCAAATCATCTATTTGTTGTACGCTCTGGATATGTCTTGCTCTAAGTAAAGTTGTATGCTCTAAGTAATGGTAATCTGTAGTGACTTTTAGGTTATGTCAATTGTCAATGTTCGGCAAAATGTAGGTATCACGTACGGACGTGTGTGGGCGCGGGCCGGCCTATTTAACGTACAAAATGTATGGTTTAATTCTTTCAACATATATTTATAACGAGGTCATCAAAATTAATACTAACCAGCTGAATTTTTAACAGTTTCTTAGTTAATATTTAAATAATTTAAGAGTCATATTGTCCTACAAATTGCGTGGTATGTTATCCCGGTCCCACGCTCAAAAGTTTTTTGTCCCTGCTGCCCCTGTTAGCTACTATAATCGAAAATTTTTGTAAGGTGGAAGAAAGGTGTGCCCCTCATCAAAATGAAGCCACTCACAGAAAATTAGCTTGATAGTAATAACTTGTAAAATTTGTACCGGGGATCCCGGACTATAAGAACCCGTAGAACTATACTACTATGACGGTTAGTTACAATCACGTGTGTGCTCTTGGAGCAGCCTTACAAGTTTCGAACCCCACACCAACAATTCTTCAGCCCCTCGAAGCCAGCCAAGCCTCGATGAAGAGCACAGACTTAAACTAGTCAAACTTCTTAATATAATACTTGGGCAATAAATATAATACCTAGTCTAGCAAATGATTATAACAATAATAGAAATATGGGAAGAAGAAGAAGGTTTTAAATAGAACACAATATGAATATTTTCACGCTTCACCGATTTCAATGAAATCTTTGATTGTCGAGGAACGACAGAGGCTACTCTGTATCGTGGTATCCGACATACACGCGGGCGAAGTCGCGAAAAAAAACAAGTGTTGGCATTATTTATGAATAAATTCAAATTGATCAATTTAGTTCGTATATTCATATAGTATACAATTTTTTTAGTTTCTTCTTTCGGTTTTTGTCTATCTTGAAACAAAATATGAGAATATAATTTTTATTATTATTATTATTTTTTGTTTAAAACACCACAGCATTAAAATCGTTGCGGAAGTGTAATAAATATTACAAAGCTAGACACTTCCACTTACCTCATCTTCCCATGCAATAAAAAATACACGATTGTTATACACGTACGAGTATGTTATTTTGTATGTTTTTTTTTTATGATTTGTAACCAGAAGACCGGCCTTTTTCTAGCACAGAGAATCAGCATTGCCATTCAACGTGGCAATGCTGCCAGTATTTTAGGAACGCTACCAATAGGCGATGATGTGGAGGAGTTCTTTGACGCTTGTTTATAAATATTGTTTTTTTTTTATTATTATTTCCTAGTATTTTTATTTAATTCTATAATCAAATATTGCAAATTATATTTCTTTATTTAAAGTCTAGCTTTTGCCCGTGGCTTCACCTAAATGTATATAAGGTATCACGACAAAAAGTGGCCTATGTCTTTCTCCAAGGTTTAATCTATCTGTATTATAGGAATTCATCCAAATTCATTAAGCGGTTTAACCGTGAAAGGGTAACAGACAGACTGAGTTACTTTCGAATTTATAATATTACTATGGCTATTCATACCACAAGTTTTTTTGTTAAATACTATTACTAACGGCTTTTATTAGAAATTGGTTCGTGTTGGTATGTAGGTACTTACTGGGTGGGCTTGTAAACCACTTAAATTAGTTCAAATACGTTGACATATTTGTCAAGGAACAAAAAATATTTTATACTGTTATGAGACTTAGAGGAATTTTCTTGTATGCATTTCAATAACGTAGGAAATTTATTTATTATTTTATGGAACATCAAAAATATACATAATACATAATCAAAATCGTTATTATCTATTTATGTATCTATTTATTATTATATTCGAAACACATACGCACACATGGTGAGTGTTTACCAGCGATTGTTCTCCAGAACGGAATAATAATAATAAATAAATAAGTAATAAAAGTTGTATAGTACTTATTTAATTTAGAAGCGTATAAGAATAGTTGCATGTGTAATTGTTACTTGTTAGAGTCAAAATAGAAAATAATAAAAGTCTTTACTTACTAATATTATAAACGTGTAACAGACACATCAAATAAAGGATACTAAACCGATTTTAATAAGACTTTTAGAATACGAAGTTACAATAACAACTAAAATCAATTTTGACAGTAAAGAGCTATATGCACAAACTAGTATTTATTATTATTTAAAATAGAAACCAGAATCAAATCAAATCGATCTCTTAGCATTCGTTTTAATAATCATTTTTCCTTTATATTTTATGTTTAGATTTCAATAATGCATTTATTTATTTATTTCAATCTATGTCGTTATTAAATTGATATATAAAAACTGACTGCCTCGTTGGTATCGCGGTTTGCGTGTGCGACTGCTGATCATGAGGACTCGGATTCGATTTCCAGGACGGACCAAATGTTTGTATGATCTACAAGTACTTGTTTCAGAGTTTGGGTGTTTTTCATGTATAATATGTATGTATTTACAAAAAAAAAGTATATATGTATTTGTATCAGTTGTCTAGTACCCATAACACAAGCTCTGCTTAGCTTGGGACTAGGTGGCGTTGCGTATTAGATGACCGAAATATTTATTAATATTATTGGTAGCGCCAACTGGCTTGGCCAAAGAATTAGTGAGCGCTAACACATAAGGCGGGAGCGAGTATAACTTCAGTGACTATGCACTGCCTGAAAACTATGTGGGCTGAGTACTTTGCGGCTGCCGGATAGGTTAGGTGGGTGGGAGAATATGGAAGCACGCTTACCTTTGGTGATCTTGAGCTGCAGTCCAGACCTGGCGGCCTGATCAGGCGACCTGGCTCCTCGTACCGTCGTGTGGCTTGCTAATCACGATGGCGACGCGTGTTCGGTGTAGAATAAAAACGTCCCTAGCTTGCCGGCAAGGCACGATTGCACTCAGCGAATAATGCGGGTTCGTTATTAAAGTATTTTACAGCGGTTCTATTGTCTATATAAGACGCGGGGGCGGAGTCCACAACTGGTGTAGAACTCGACGAGCGGTGAACCAAGCGTCCGGGCGTCACTTCGCGAACAACTTGACTACTTCTTCTTGCGGTGTGCGTGCGGTGCGGGAATAATGATCAAGGATGCGGGTAGAAATGGGTGCCGACAGCCTCACCTAGCGGAACTTTTAACAAACTAACAGAGTTCCTGTCATCATCGACAGGTGGCGTTACCATTCCCCCCGCCCTTAAAGGGTTACCTTTAAAAAAAAATACTAAAACGCGGTGCTATTTCGGAAAAAACATGAAAAGTGCGGAATATATGCGGAAAAGTTGCGGTAAATGTTTATACATCTCTATAACTTACTCTTAAGCTTACTTAAACTATTTGTGATAATTTAAACAATATATATTACTGACTAGGCAATGGGCACAATCGGACCACTGGGCGCACGAAGCTCCCTTTACTAGTTCTAACGGTGACCACTCGCGTAGTTCCATCTTTCGAAGGATGGACGGCTTCTATAACCCCGAGCGGCCACGATAGCGGCGGTGCGTTATCGACGATGATGACCACTACTGTTCCCAGCTGGATCGGTGTAGTGGGTGTGGTCCACTTGGCTCGAGTCTGCAACTTATGCAGATACTCGACTCTCCATCGCTGCCAAAACGATTGAACCAGCTTGTCTAGGAGAGAGTGTCTCTCGAGAAGGTTAGCTGATTCTACGTGCGGTGCGGGTAGCGAAAATAGCGGTGCGGTGTGAAGAAAATGAGCCGGCGTCAGCGCCGACGGCTCAGCGGGATCGCTGCTTAGAGCGGTAAGCGGGCGTGAATTAATAAGTGCCTCGACCTGAGCAAGCACAGTTAAGAGCTCTTCGTAAGTGAGTAGCTGTTGACCTATCACCTTGAAGAGATGAGTCTTAACGACCTTCACCATCGACTCCCAGCATCCACCCCAATGCGGGCTAGCAGGCGGGATATGTTTGAAATCGATGCGACTCTCAGCTAGCTCGTGTTCGAGGTGCGGGCGAAATTCGTCAAGAAATTTATAAACATCGCGTAAGTATGAGCGGCAACCAACAAAATTGGTTCCGTTGTCAGTATAAAGGCACTGTACCGGTCCGCGACGAGAAAGAAAACGCTTGAGCGCGGCGAGAAAGCTGACTGTACTTAGCTCCGTAGCTACTTCTATGTGTATACAGCGGGTAGTAAGGCACGTAAAGATGCATAGCCATGCTTTACGGCTCTTAACGCCCCTACCTCTCATGGGAGTGAACTGTATAGGCCCGGCATAGTCGCACCCACAGTGGGCATATGCCTTTACAGACGGGTTTACGCGGGAGCGCTGCAAGTCCGACATTATCGGAAACGATGGACGCGGCCTTGCTCTGAAACAGGTGTTGCACTTGTGTATGCGGTGACGGATAACACGTCGTGCGGAGAGTATCCAATAATGATGCCTGAGTAAGGACATCAGATGCTCGGGACCGGCGTGTAAATGCGTTCTATGATAAGAATCAATTAATATATCGACCACATGATCGTGGCGCGGGAGCACACACGGATGCATTTGCGAATAGTCGATATCGGCGTTTGACAGCCGACCACCGACGCGAAGAAGACCGTTTTCACCTAAAAATGGTTTCAATCTCTGTAAGGCGGGTGAGCAGATTTGACCTTCTCTTATTTTATTAATGTCGTCGCGGAAGTGAACCTGTTGTAATGCAAGTAATATTTTAGTTTCAGCGAATTCGAGATCTGAGCGGGTGACTGAAGGTCTGCGCGGTAACAGTTTCGAGAATCGGAAAATGAAAACAACAATATGTAATAACTTCGACCACGAGGATATACGTTGAGCAAGCGTGTAAATAAGCGATTCATTAGCGGGCACGGTCACAGTATGGGCGAGCGGTTTCATGTCCGGAATCTCACCGACGGCATCACCATTAAACTCTGTGATTGGCCAATCTGATGGATTTTCAGATGCCCACGGCGGTCCCTCAAACCACAAAGGATGGTTGATTAGCGAAGCGGGAGAGAGGCCGCGCGATAGACAATCAGCGGGGTTTTCAACACCCGGTATATGATGGAAACAGCTGGCAGGCAAGTTATCAACGACCTGGACAACCCTGTTTGCGACAAACGTCTGCCAGCGGTGCGGGGACGAGTTGATCCAACAAAGAACGACTTTTGAGTCGGTGAAGGCGAATACGTTTGAGATTTTGTAGCGCGGTTCAAAAATGTCAAGTACCTTACGCATCAACTTCGACAGAAGTACTGTGGCACACAACTCTAACCTAGCGATAGAAACGGTTTTGAGTGGCGACACCTTAGACTTCGAGCACACGAGCCTAACAAACCTAACAGAACCAACGGCGACCTGTAGGTATAACACGCAACCATAGGCGCGTTCGCTTGCATCAGCAAAGCCTAAAAGGTTAGCTATGCACCCCTGAACTACTCCTAAATGTCGAGGAATGCGGATAGTGTTGAGCGCAGGTAATTCACTACAAAATTGAGACCAGAGGGTTACAATGCGTTGAGGAGGCGTGTCATCCCAGTCACATTTCAATAGCCATAACTCCTGAATGAGGAGCTTAGCGTGCAAAATGACGGGAGCCACTAATCCCAAATTGTCCCATAAGCGTGCGATGACGGACAGAATAATTCGTTTTGTGCATCCTGACTCAGGTGTGGTGACCTTGAAATTAAATTCATCGTTGGACCTATCCCAATGCGTGCCTAATATTTTATATGGCGTGCCACCTCTGTCTAGTTCAAGATCTGAGGAGGCGCGGTGCGATGCGGGAATGGCGCGCAGAACAGCGGGTGAGTTACTAGTCCACTTTACAAGGTCGAACTGACCACACTTGAACATGTCAATGAGTTCCGTACAAGCGGCAACAGCAGCGGCTTCATCAGAGCGCGATGAGTCATTTGACATTATGCTGAAACACACGTCATCCATGTACGTGGAACTGGATGCGATAGCGGCGGCGGTAGGAAACCTATGTTTTTCATCAGCGATTAGCTGCTGAACGACGCGTACAGCGTGATACACGCTAGACTTCATCCCGAAACAAACTCGATTAAATTCAAGAATTACTAATTGGTCTTGCGGCGAAAATCTAAAAAGAACTCGTTGAAAATTGCGATCGGCTTCGTGCATACCAATCTGCAAAAACATTTGACGACAGTCAGCGGATATAGCGATTTTAAATAAGCGGAAATTTAAAAGTATGCAATTTAAATCACCCTGTAGGTTAGGGCCGGAGTGTAAAACTTCGTTAAGTGACAACCCTGTGCTGGTTTTACAACTGGCATCTAGTACCGTTCGAACCTTGGTAGTCGTTTTATCAAAACGTTGCACACAAAAATGTGGCACGAAATAAGAATTGGCGGGAGTTATTTTATCAATAGATCCTATCTCAGTAATATAGCCCTTATTAATGTATTCGCGTATTATATCATTATAGGCCGTGCGCAGCGTAGTTGATGATTCCAATTTTCGTTCCAAACACATGAAGCGTCTTTTAGCGGCGGCGAGGGAATCCCCTAATTTATAAACATCGTCCCTAAACGGTAACGAAACGGTATACCTACCACTAGCATCGCGCGTAGTGGTGGCGCGGAAATGATTCTCACATTCAAGGTCATCTTGACTGTGGGCGGGCGGAGCGGAGACCTCTTCAAGTTCCCAAAACCTTTTGAGAATGCGCTCCAGCGACTGTTCGAGAACAGTACAACAAGCAGTTGTATTTTTAATTTCGTGTTTAGACAATAATGCGGGAGCCGAACCCATGATTATATATCCTAGAACACTTTCTATAGCGGGCGGTATTCCTACAACATTACTATGTACCACGCCTGGTAGCAGTAAGTGTGGAAAATAATTCGCGCCGAGGAGAACATGCACCTCGGCGGGCGAGGCGAACATACTGTCCGCGAGCGGTAGCGAGTTCAAGTGAGAAAACGCTGATAAATCAACGGGCACCGTAGGCAGGTTATCCGTTATGCGGTCGACAATAAATGCGGATACGTCAAAATGAACGTTATTATATAAACGCGAAAATATTCGAAATTCCGTGGAACCTCTAATAGATTTTTCGGAACCACCAAAACCTCGAACAATCGTCCTCGCATTTCTATCACAATCTAAACCTAAACGAGTGCAACATTCACTTGTAATAAAACTGATTTGCGATCCCGTGTCTATAAGAACTCTAATGACATGGGCGCGTCCAGTTCTATCGTAAACAATAACCTGAGCGGTTGACAGCAGTACCGTTATGGGTTGTGTACATTGCGCTCTCTGAACATTATTGTTCGCGGCGTTCGGTACGGGCGCGGCAATGGACGCATGCAGCGCTGATACGTTCACATCGCGCGTTGAGCTAATCTGTGACGTAACAGACGGCGGCTGCGCTGGCGGCGGCGGCGATGATTGAGTGCGGCACGTAGTGCGCGCGGTGGCTACGGTCCCCGGTTCGATTCCCGGGGCGGCCATTCGTTTGTCAGGCTTTTGTTGTGAAACCCGACTGCGAGCGTTATCGAAGTGCAGCAGCGTGTGATGCCTCTGACCACAGCTACGGCAGCTTATGTTCGAATGACAATCGCGTGCTTTGTGTTTCAAACCAAGGCAATTAATGCAAGCATTGCGCTCTTTAACGCAATTAAATCGTGCGGAAGGCGTTAACTTATTAAACGATGGACATTTAAATAAGTGGTCATGTATGAAGTTGTCACAAAGACATTTCTGGTGCGGCGTAGACACTGCTACATAAGCGTGCGGGTTAGGTACATGACGTCGCGGTTTATTTTGTGTAGAATGCGAAGCAGAAGTACTTGCGGTAGGGCGTATGTTATTATATATTTTGTACTGTCCCTTAATAAATTCCGTCAGCTGACCGAAAGTAGGTACCTTCGTATCGCGATACTGAGACTCGAACGCGCGGATCGTTTCCTCGTCCAACTTCTTTAAAGCGAGATTAAGCAGTATGAAATCACTTAAATTATCGATTTTTAGATTTTTTAATGCGTTTGCGGCAGTGACAAACTGATCAATGAATGCCTGAAATTTGGACGCAGAAGCGGGGCCGTTCAACTTAACATTTAACATCTGATCTATATAGGTATATCCGAGCGTGCGTTTGTCTTCATACCTGTCTATAAGACATTGTAATATCGTGTCATAATTTTCAGCAGATGGCGTGATGCCTGAGAAGACGGTCTGAGCGTTACTTGAGAGCTTCCCTATTAAATAGTACAACCTCTCAGAGTTAGTCAGCCTAGGATTATCGTGTACGGTTGACTTAAACCCAGCGTAAAAAAGCGGCCAGTTTCGAATGTCGCCGTCAAAACACATTATCTCGATCGGCGGCAAGGAAGGCAATCTATATTTCAAACCTAAGCGCTCGGTCGAACCATCCTGATAACGATCAGTGTCCTTCGTGGACGGTTGTGGTTCAACACTTTTCAATATGCGTTTTATATGACAGTACAGCTGTTCGAACGAGTTTAAAGACTTATAATTAGGTTTATATGCGGGATTATTTTTAAGTGAAGCGCGATTGTGCTCATTGACTATTTCCCTAAACTCAGAGCGAATATCTTCAATAGTTCCTACAGAACTAAGGAACTCCTCCATACATTCTACACTTTCATGAACTTTTTTTGAATTGTCGTAAATAATTTGAACAAATTCGAATAGCGTATCTCGTTTACTTTCTAGAAGAATAATCTCATTGTCTTGTTTAGTCTCGAAAGACTCAGGATCCCCTTTCTTGGGCATTGTCGGCGCCATAATAATAACCGACAAGGCACAATGAATAGAACACAGCTAGCAAATAAAATAATATTATATGTAACTATACGTTTACATTTACTAGCCGGGCGAGCGGTGCAGCGATGCGATATTAATACAATGTGGGTATTATTTTTTACAAACGAGATATCTAATTGTTAACTTTGCGGTTGAAATAAATGCTTATACGTAAGTTAGCTACACGTAATTGACTAATCAATCAAGTTATCGTATGACGTTAAATTAAATTAAATAATTTAAGTAAGTAGGTAACTCTTTTAAGGCGCGGAAGAATTGAAAGCGAATATTGTACGTAGGTAATATTTACCTAGGTAGGAAATTATGTTTAATTTTGATTATAATCAAACGGTGGGTCAAAGGGACCCTTAAAGGATGATTCTTAAGGCTAAGGGATCACTTAGCCGAGATCCGTCTCGAAGGACCATATTATATGGTAGCGCCAACTGGCTTGGCCAAAGAATTAGTGAGCGCTAACACATAAGGCGGGAGCGAGTATAACTTCAGTGACTATGCACTGCCTGAAAACTATGTGGGCTGAGTACTTTGCGGCTGCCGGATAGGTTAGGTGGGTGGGAGAATATGGAAGCACGCTTACCTTTGGTGATCTTGAGCTGCAGTCCAGACCTGGCGGCCTGATCAGGCGACCTGGCTCCTCGTACCGTCGTGTGGCTTGCTAATCACGATGGCGACGCGTGTTCGGTGTAGAATAAAAACGTCCCTAGCTTGCCGGCAAGGCACGATTGCACTCAGCGAATAATGCGGGTTCGTTATTAAAGTATTTTACAGCGGTTCTATTGTCTATATAAGACGCGGGGGCGGAGTCCACAACTGGTGTAGAACTCGACGAGCGGTGAACCAAGCGTCCGGGCGTCACTTCGCGAACAACTTGACTACTTCTTCTTGCGGTGTGCGTGCGGTGCGGGAATAATGATCAAGGATGCGGGTAGAAATGGGTGCCGACAGCCTCACCTAGCGGAACTTTTAACAAACTAACAGAGTTCCTGTCATCATCGACAGGTGGCGTTACCAATTATTATTATTTATAAAATCACTAGTAGGTTTGATATAATAACTCTAAAATACTAGAGAGAGAGAGAGAGAGTATAATCACTTTGGCAGACCCATATCTATAAAAATAATTACCATACCTACGCCCATTATTTCTATTGGAGATGCTCTGTTCTGTGACTTGGAGGATGATGAAGATCGACTGGGAGATAATGCCATATTGCATTAAGTCCGCCTTTGTACAACAAGTGCAATAAGTTTTAACCAAGTAAATAAAAACGAACAAGATACATCGCCTTCGTTTATTCGCCACTGTACCGTGGTATTTGACACCAAAACAAGATTTGATTACGGTGACATCAGCAAATGTAGGTATTTCGAACACTTCTCGTCACCGACCTACTAAAGATGGTGAAAACTTGTTTAGAAGACATTTGGTAAACTAGTAAGGTATGTAATTTAACCGTTTGATCGTTGATGTAATGACATTACTACTTAATATTGACGGGCCTGTTGCTTTGTGCTTAATAACTCTTACTGTTCTTATGGTTAAATAATTGAATAAATAATTGAATGATGAGGTTTGTTCTGTGAATATGTGTAACTTATTAATATATGTACTTATGTGGTTTAGTGTCAACCGCTAGACCAAATACCTCGTTGGTCTAGCGGTTGACGTATGCAACTGCCCATCAAAAGATCTTTGGTTCGTATCCCGGGTCGGGCCAAAAAGTGTTATTGAGTTTTTTTGATAATAGAAATACTTAATAAGAGCTCGGAGTTTGGAAGTTGGGATCTGGTTCCGCGTGCTTCAGAGAGCACGTAAAGCTGTCGGTTCTGCGCCTGATCAAGATCTCTCCCCGGTCTTGTCGGTTAACCATCCCATCGGATCATAAGAGATGGGAACAGAGAGTGCACATGTGCTTGCGCACACACTTGTGCACTATAATATCTCCTGCATAGTTGGCTGGTCTCCGTTGAGACTGACCGCCGTGGCCGTAATCGTAAACGGCTACTAAGAACATCTTCATACGTGTATTTATGTATTGTAATATATTTATGTTATTTATCAAAGCTCTGGTTATATTTCGAATTCAGTACACGCTCAGTGTTGTAAAGGTCCGATACCAGTCGCTCCACGGAAAAATTGATATTCAGGTAAAACCGGTTGTACTAGAAGCCGACCCCATATTAATCTTTGTAATAATGGCTAAGAAGATGATGATCACAGCTCTGGTTATTAGGTATGGTATAGGCTGTCTACTTCAGGATCAGACTATTTTGTATTAGAAGTGTGACGATATCATTTTTGTATAAATTGTAATGATACTTAAGTAGCAACGAATATAAATATCTAATGAAATAGTAGTTAAAAAGGTTGCATAGGAAATTCAAATTTTAAAAGCAATGTAAAGAACACATTTCCACCAGATGTTTTACTTTTGTCTACCACAGTTTAGATGGTTATCTCTATATCTGTTACCTCCTACCTCCTGTTACCTATATCAAGACTACTATGTTCTCCCAATTTAGAAGTTAAACAAAATACATGAATTAGTTAATATTTCATACTTCTACAGACACATACAGGAACTAAAATCTATGTGATGTTGAATGTTGAATATAATGTGAAATTTAAACACAACTCTGTAAACATAAACCTTCTGAGCGTTACGAAGGGTTCTCATAACACGTTTCTTCCCGGCTTATTTAACCGTTCCATTAATTAAGAATGCTATTATAACTGATTTTGAATAACTAATATATTTTTTTGTTTTATATCCGACTTCAAAAAATGAAGGAGGTTTTCAATTGGACTGTATTTTTTTATGTTTGTTACCTTAGAACTCCCGACTGGGTGAACCAATTTTGATGATTTTTTATTATTTGAAAGCTGGTGCTTTCCGTGTGGTCTCATTTCAATTTAGTCCAGTTCTTGAATCCAGTTTTTTTGTTAAAATTTTATTCAAATACTTATTTACATATTTAGTTAGGAATTCTTTATTACACCATGTAAATCGATTTAATTAACAATCGACATACATTAGGAAATTATTACGACGACTAATAAATACGTTTAACTTTAAAAGGTCGTACTTAAGTGCAACAACCGACTTGACAACGAAAATGTTAGTGCGACTAATACACTCAACTTTAAAATGTCCTATTTATGTGCTTTGTTAGGTATAAGCTTACAACAAACTTAATACTAAAGACCTTTTAACTTTCTTACGATCTATTTTGTATATATATACCTTTGTATAATTATGTTAAAACATAGTAATCTATTATCCAAATAACTGACAAATTGTCAATTCAAAATGTTAGTTCTTTTATATTTACATACTTATAAAAACAACCAAACATACACACACACACACACACAAGCACACACACACACAAATTCAAAACTTACCTGTGTAGACCGAATACCTTAATTGACTAGGAAATAATTTTTAATGGGTCTATGATCATAATTGGCTAAAAGACCCAGAACAAAATATGCATGTAATTGATATAAAATTTTAAATCCATATTCGCGAGAGGTAACACCTCTCAAAATCAATTCTGACCTTGATCACTACGAACAAGTCATGCAAAGAAAGTTAAGCACATATTTAGAATATGTTTACACAAATACCACATACCTTGATTAAAAATAATCCAAATAATCACTTATCACTTCACAAATCACTTAATATTACATAATTTTATTTATAAATAATGAATAACTTGACTAAGCTAAAAACACTATACACCGACTCAGCTACTCTGCTAACTTTGATACGTACTGTCAAAAACTTGCACCACCGGTCTACGAGACCGGATTAGCATTATTTCTTTCTCTTTCGCACATACGAAACTACATCTCAAGCGAGAACGAGACGTCAATCCTCATTCGGTAGCGTCTTTAAACTCCGCAGATAGAACCTTTTTGCACGGGTAAAAGTAACGGGGTTTTCTTAAGATGCGTGATGTGAGATGGGAGACACGAGGTCAACGTTGTAAGAGTGAGAAAGAATATATACTGGGTCACGTCATAAAGGGTCCGTTGCATTTAGAGAAAAAAATTGATACTAAGGGAACCGTGCGATCGCTGCTATTGTGTACTATAAAGCTTTTTTGGGTCAGTTTAGACCAGTTACGTTTCGAATACGTAATTTTTAGGTGCGCCTACGCATTTGGTGTAGATTCCTTTATGGATCGTACATTGTTAGAAGTTGTTGCCATATTAATGTGGTGTGTGATGTGCATTTTAAAATAGGTAGAGTAATACATCGTGCTATGGCCACTAATTACACTTAGCTTAACATGTGAAATGTTGCAGATCCCATTCCACGATGATGTAAATTTTATTTAAATGTTTTCTCAAGGATAATTCTTTAAACATTATTTCATAAAAGTTTTACGTTTTGTCCACTAAGTCAAACATCATTAGGCGCCACAGGCATACGTGTCATATAATTTAAGCTTGAAATCTTATTTTTTTTAATGAGGGTTAAAAAGGCAATCGCATTTAATGGAAATCTTTACTAGTTTTTTTCTAATAAATAGTAATAAAAATCACTTATCGTGAATAATACTCGGTACATTATTCGCCAATTGAAGACACAAAACAAAATGTTTAACGGTACTATATTAGGACTAGCTGAACACCGCGGTATTACCCGCGATCATTGTCGTACCACGGGTAACGCTGCGGGGCGAAGCTAGTTAAACAAAAATAGCCTAGCCTCCTTATATCATCAGCTACCTATCAGTGAAAGTACCGTCAAAATCAGTCCAGCCGTTCCAGATACTAGCCGAAACAAACAGATAGACAGACAGACAAAAATTGAAAATAACGATATTTTGGTATATGTACCGTGTAAACATTTGAATTTAGTAAAAAGCGTTTGTTTTAATATTACAAACAGACACTCCAATTTTGTATAGATTTAAATAGCTGTGCAAACCCCTTTTGTATGGTTAAGTTTATGCAATAAAAATTATTATTATTATTTATTTGTATAGATTAAAATAAATTGGGTACCGCATATCACGCAAAATAAAAGATACTTAAATGCTGCTCCAAATTTCAAAACTATTCATTTTTAACCCCCGACGCGGCGACGCATGCAAAAAGAGGGTTGTTATGACTTTGACACCCCTCTTTTCGCGTTTGGATAATATCAGCCCAGCAGTGTAAGAGTATCAGCTTTTTCCAAAGTGATGTAGGGCATTTTTGGCGTATGATTAATCGATTTCACTTAAACGCACTCACTTCACGCATGCCAATATAATTTGCGTCGTGGGATTTTTTATTTAATTTGTTATAAATCTAACTTCAATTCTAGTAATTAAAAATATGTCTCTCAAATAAAATGTAAAACTAACCGAAAACCTTGCGCATACACATACATAGTCACTCATTAGCACAAGTAACGCAATTGTTTAAAGTATTGCAAAAACCCAATGGGCCTTGTAACAAAAAAAACTTGATTACCCATTGTCTTTGAAAGCTGTAATCATATGATTTCCTGTAGTTTACACTCTCTCTCGGAAGATCGAGAGTTCAGTTTTGAAATTTTTTGACATGACTGAGTTATTTATAAATCATGGTGAGCATGCAGTTGCTAAAATTATTCGTAATAAATTTACACAAATAGATTTGTAAAAAATTAGACAAACATTTAAAAAAGAAGTCCATAGATCTAAGTCTATAAAATAATTTAATTTAACGTTATCTCTGCGAATTACACAATCAAGTGTGAATTTACTCGAAAATAATAAAAAAGAAAACAACATTACTTTTTTCTCATACTTTAGGTATTATGTATTGTACTTCTATAATAACGTTTATTTAAAAAAAACATTTCTTTATTCTTAAAATATAAGGAAGTCGTTCAATCACAGTGTGTATACGTAATTACCATAATAATAACGGAACAATGGCGAGCGCTTGACAGTTAATTGACAAAAGCATCTCCAAAGTGACAAGCTTCTTCCGAAATTTACGTTAACAAATCTCACATCACAAGGGATTTTCTTGGTATCGTTGTCTGTTGTTCAATTTTAATGTTACAATACCAGAGTCCCGTACTCTACCCGATGGAAAGCATGAGCAGAATTCAAGAGTAATAAAATTTACATAGCATATATCACCATTTTCTTGAATCTACTAGCAGTGCTCGCTACTTCGAACACGTGCCATTTGTAATTTCAAGTTATTTTTAATTTTTTGCCGTTTAAACCTTTCCTGGAATACCACAAACACTTATAAACCAAAATCAGCCAAATCGGCCCAATCGTTCTCGAGTTTTAACGAGACAAACGAACGAACAATTGATTTTTCATATAAGAAGATTGACACCTCATTAATTAAACTTACCACAGTGACACAGGACGTATACAAATATACGAATAAAAAAAACTGCTTTCAAGAAATGAAGAAAATTTTAAAATATCATAAATCTGACTTATTTGTGCTCTGCGGCTCTCAAATCGATAAAAATAGTTAAACAATAGTGAAGGCGATTTTTGTCAGGGCGACCAGTCTCAACGGAGACCAGCCAACTATGCAGGAGATCATTATAGAGGACGAGTGTGTGCGCATTCACAGGTGCATTCTCTATTCCCTCACTCTCACACTCCGATAGACGGCTATCCGACACAACCAGGGAGAGATCAGCTGCAGGCCCGACGACTTTACCTCTCCGAGATTCGTAAGTTCGGAACTCAACTTCCAAACTCCGGGCTTTTATTAAGTATTTTATCAATCAGAAAACTTAATAACTCATTTTTGGCCCAAACTAGGAATCAAACACAAGGCTTTTTGATCAGCAGTCGCATACACTAACCACAAGACTAACTAGTCTACCTTCACTGTTTGTAAAATCATTTAACGAATTCTTAAGCCATGGAGATGAAATGTAAGAATTAGGCTACACGTACATAGGGATGTTGATGAATACATCGTGATAATTATGATTGCCATCTATTTGCCACATCATTTATGATGTAATACAATGGGAATATTTTGTTCTGCTTTCTCGCCTTAATTTAATAATTCATCAAGTAATCATTTGATGATTACTTGATGAATTATTTAATGAAATTGAAACGTTATGAAAATTTTCTTATATCGAGTCATCTAGATACAAAACATTATGTTTCAGAGCTATAAAGATACCTTCAACACAAACGAACCATCTGCATCCTCATCAAAATTCAATACTCTAAAGTATGAATTGTACAAGAAATGCCAAGTGGTGATAAATATCTAATCCGTTTGCAATGGTGTCTGTAAATAATTGATTGTAATTACTATTTGCATTGACCTACAAAAATATCCGAGCAACTAATTCCTTAGAGCCGATTCCATTGATTTGATTGGGCACAGCTAGTTTTATACTAATTTTAAATAAACAGAGGATCTATCTGTTTCTTTTTAAATTGAAGTAACTGAGAGTGAGGTCTCTATGTTGTTATTTTAACTCATTAGATAAATCAAATATGATTTGGTCAATAAAAATAACGAATAACTTCAAGCAGGTCTAATTTTCAGTTAAAATGAATAACTGCATGAGAAGCTCGACCATTTCTGTGAATTATTAATTTTCTTATGCTATCTATACACTTAGAAAAAAAGTTAAGTTTATCAGCAATATGTTAGTTATAATACAGTTACGCTTATTTTGCATGAATTACGTTCAAAATATCAAATCTATATATATATAAAAATGAATGTTTGTCTGTATGTCCTTTATAGAATCGTAACCTATGCGTTTGATCATGTCGTGATCTTCAGCAAAAGTATTGTGCATGAGCCCACAAAGGTTTCTGAGGTGGTTGGCCGACATACACGCGGGCGGAGCCGCTGGCAACAGCTAGTCTTATCTATAAAAATCAATTGCTGTTCGTGTGTTTCGCTATAATTCGAGACCAGCTGGGCCGATTTAGCTGATTTTGGTTTTGAAATGATTGTCGTAGATCAGGGAAGGTTTAAACGGTGAAAATTAAAAAATAACTTGAAAATCCAAATGTCACGTGTACGTAGTAGCGGGCACAGCTAGTGCTATATAACATATATAAGACTCTACACCTCAAAATTCATATTGTGTATTTGAGATCTTGACTGCAATGCTACAACGTAAACTAAACAAATCTAGTTTGAATGATCTGTGACTGCGACTGTTCCTACGCTACTCCAAGCGCCTGCGTAAATCTACACACTCTGCGTGTAAGAAATGACAATGATGTATTTGATTGGCATTTCGCTTACTTGAATACTATATTTTTAATTAGAATTTTTAGAGATTTGATCTATGGCCTCCTTACCTGTACCTTACAGGCCATAAATCAAATTCCTGAAGATATAAAAAATGACTTACTGAGGTGAATAACTAAATAGTTGTTTGAATATAATATGTATATGTAATCACACTTCACACTGATATATAAAGGCAAAAGTTTGTGAGTGTATATGTTTGTTACTTCTTCACGCAAAAACTACTGAATGGATTTGGATGAAACTTAACGGTAATTTAGCTTATATATCAGAATAACACATATGCTACTATATGCCGCAATAACCGATATACACGCGGGCGGAGCCCCGGGCAACAGCTAGTATTTAATACGTACATGAAGATCAATATAAATACACAGGCGCCTATTTCTCTCAGCACAGGCAAAACAATTATCTCAAGAGTGATGAAGTTGTATTAGAGCATCAGTGCCTTCCAGTGAGGGATACAAATTAAGCAAAATAGTTTAGGTCTGGATGAGTTAATTTGTAATCATGGGGTCATAATATTTGTGACCATAACGGGTGGGGTCATAACTTGCAGTATTACAGCTGAATTTGCATGGTTGAGAAGCGTTCACCCAAAGATAAGGTATCATTCATCATGTTTTTTATTTATATCTATGTACAAAATATATTGACGTGTTTCCTTAAACTATTTTTGATCAATTATGTTAAATTGGTCACTCACAAATAAACGAACAATAGTCAAGAGTCACTTTAGCTGATATTAATTTGCACAACATCAACAACCAACTTGAATTAGACTTCTTCGTTTGATAAGATGGCAACCAGCTAATCAGCTATTTCTTCTAAAGTCAAGTATTTAAAGTCTTCGAGTCTTCAGGTCTTCGTTGTAATAAAATTATTAATAAAAAATTAACTGAATTAGACTTACACATCAAAGTCATCAGATCACTCAAACATTTCTCAAATCAAACATGAGGTCTATGATTTATTATGTAGCAGCACCTGTAAAAATACAATATGCAAAGACCCAGAATACTGTTTATTTAGAATTTCAAACCGGACCATTTGCAAAGTTAGTTATTCAAATTGAATTAAATAAATATATAAAAGAATAAATTGTTGACGCCTTGTGCAATTTTTTTCAGTACATAGTTTTTTTTAAAGAATTGGGAGATAAACTAGCAGAGCATTAATTGATGTATTTCACAATATTTCTCTTTTCCTACTACTCTGGGAACTACTACTGTAGATAATGCAAGAATGCAATACGCAAACACCCAAGATAGTGCTTGCTGAGATTTCAAACCAGAAGATTAGATTTAGCTACTCGTCTGAATAATTATAACGATCTCCTAGCCGATAACGGCCACGGCGGCCAGTCTCAACAGAGACCAGCCAACTACGCAGGAGATATTATAGTGCACAAGTGTGTGCGTAGACACAGGTGCACTGTCTGTTCCCTCTCTCTAATAATTCGATGGGACGGGACGGTTAAGACCAACGAAGCAGTCTCGTCTGAATATTAAGATAGGAATAATCAAAGAATTTATTAAAAAGAACATGACGATATTGATACACAGGTTTTGTAGTAAACTTATAATAATATTGTAATCAGCTTTTATGCACGGCTCCGCCCACGTGTTTATTATTTTGTACGTGTATATATATACAGCAAAGAATAGCCTATGTCCTTCCTCAAGAATCTAAATGTCTCCATGCCAAATTTCATTGAAATCGGTGCAGCGGTTTGAACATGAAAGCAGGACAGACAGACAGAGTTACCTTTGCGTTTATAAATATAAAGTTTGGATAAATGAATCAAATAATTTCTACAGCTAAGTAAATATTTTTTTTGCGCCTAGTAATTTTTTTCTAGCAATAACTAGTATTTTTATAGAATTGGAAGAAAAACAAGCAGATCAATTTATATAATATCTCTAAGGCCTTCTCCAAGGTAAGGTCTTCGTTAATACCACTACTCATTAAAATTTTAGAAATTGAAGTTGCTTCTACTGTTCTTTAGTATTATAAACTAAAACACTATAGAGATTAAATTTACCGCTTCACATTTAATTGGAAAAAGTGCGTTGCTCCAAAATAAGCTCATTATATTTTAAAGGTTTTAAATTGTATTTGTGTTTCAATCTTACGACAAAGGTATTAAAACTTCCTTTTCAATGACTTGGAATGTGACTAGGTAAGTACATTTAAAAAATTTCATTCATAAATATTTACATTAATCATTTATGCATACTGTTAACTGCACTTTACAGCCAATTACGTAGATTGGCAAAAAAGATATTGTCATAATTACAGCACACATATTGTTTTACTTCAATCTGAATGGTTATATGTCTAAATAATTAGGCACGTGAATAATTAATTTTTCATACACAACATAGCTTACAATTATTTAGCATATAATTTATATTATAATTCAAAAGACAACTAACTTGCTTAAGAAGATTGAAAACAATTTTGTTTTTACTTAGATCATTTAACTTGATTTCAAGTAAAAAGAAAGTTTTTTTGAAATATACTTAATTTTCAATCAGTTAATTTAACGAACTCTTTTTTTCTAATTTATAGATAGATATCGTATATAGGTTAGAGAAAGTTATTTTCATGAATTGTTAAAATAGTTAAATCACTAGTTGCTATGAGCATACTAGTTTGAAAAAAAAACGCTCAGGTCAATGAAACTTTGACGTCTCTCTTTACCATTAATTCGTAGAAGTTAAGAGCTTAGACCCTGAAATTAATTTATTTAAATATTTTAAAAGTTGACTCTTTACTCATGTTTTTTATTAAAAAGAAAAATACAATAAAATTTTTCGTCTGTATGAACCTAAATAAAACTAAATAAGAAAGGGTCGATAGGGATAAATACTTACCATGTAAGTTTATTTTCTCGTCAGACAGTGTTCATTTGGATTTTAATAAATGAGATACGAATTGAAAATCTCTATTATTTTTTATTTACAATGTGCCCATATAATTAACTTAAGCACAAAAAAATAAACTAACAAGTATACAAAGTCGGTGGGCCATAAGAAAATAAATAATACATAAAGCAATCACTGTCTGACATAAGATCCATGGCCATACAAGCTTATGATAATATGAAGGATATTTTAAATAGGTCCAATACTGATTAGGTTTGTGTTTCTTGTGTAGTAGTAGCATCTTCAATGTTTGAAGTCTTACTATTATTTCTTTTAATTTCGACGTACATCGGAACATAGGTACGAGCACCTGTCACCGTATTTTGTAAGCGATTTTTCCTGTCGCTTTCTGATTCGGTATTCAACCATTTATTAACATTTCTTGAATTTTGATTAATGCTTCTATAGTGACCATTTATTTGAGGAGCATAATCCCTAACAGATGTAATATCTTCTGTGTTTGCTTCTATGGACTCTGTCATATTATTACTAAAATTGTTCATGAGTTTTACTATTAGCGTATTATTTTCCACGTTTGTATTATTAAGGTTACTTAAATTGTTTCCATTCTGTTTAAGCTTTTCATTTGTATTATTTTCATTATATAACTCTTCGTGATTAATAAGTTCCATAAAGTTTCTTCTATTTGTGTCTCCTTTACTCGTTTGTGTATTTAAGTTTAGGTAATGATTAGGCACTTTTGCATCTTGTATGTTAAATTTAACTACTGAAGTAGTTTGTGTCCTTTCAGTGCTTGCATTTTCAGTTTTCGTATCAAAATTGTTTATCATTGTAGTTACCCTATCAGGTAAAGATTTATCTGTTTTATCTGGCATTGGTATATACCCTGAACTGCCAACATGGTAGTCTTCAATTTGTGAAGTTGAGAATTCTATAGGGGCTTTTGTTGTATATGGATTTGTCGGCATTAAAGGTTTACTTATGGTAGAATTTTTCTCACCAGTTTCATTTTTCCGTTGAGGTTCACTATACACTTTTACGTGAACTATCATTTGGGAGCTTGGTGTAGCAGTTTCTTTTGTTTTATTTGATTTTGAATCTTTATTTATCAAGTTACTCAAATATTTTGGTCTCTTATACGGAGTGTAAATACGTCTGACAGAAACGTTTGATTTTCTTTTAAATTGTAGTAACGGCCGAGAAGTCGTTAAATATATTTTGTCTAAAGCTTGGGTAGTCGTTAGTACATCCAGTTTAGAATTTTTCATTCGATATAAATTAAGCATAACACTAAATGATTTTGTAGTACTAAGAGGTGGTGTCTCGGTCTTACTTAAGACAGTTGAACGTGGAAATAATTTAAAGTTTCTTTCTTTATTTTCTTCGCACTTGTTACCATGACAATTCCTATTGTCCAACGGAATCTGCCGGAACATGGGATATTCATTAGTTTTTTTATTAGTTTTAGGAGTCGCCACAGGAGAAAATCTTAAAAATTCCTCAGCTAACAGATTCACATCTCCTGGATTTTCAGGTTTGAAATTAAAGAGCGGATCTGCTAGATGGTTCAAATAACGTTTTTTTAGATCTGAATTAGCTGGCTGCAAGTCTGAATTATATGACTCCTCATTCTTATTTTCCAGCATGGGTTCTATATAAAACCCCGTAAAGGCTATATGCTTTTCTGTCGGTTTTGTATGCATGTCTCCCACTTTCGCATGAACAGTATTCTCCAAATATTTTATAATTTGGCGTATATTTTTCAACCTTTCTTCATTTCGAAATCTTTCTACCCATGTCTTTGAACCATAAGTTTTACTGAATGGTAATGGAGTAGGATGTCTGTATTGAAAATGAAAAGGTCTAGGGCTCGTTCTTCTTATAGTACTAATTTTTGATGTTGGTTTAACTGTGGTTCTTATTATAGTAGCATTGAAAAATTTCCTTTTACTAATTACATCAGTCATTTCTATTGTTGCGTCTATGTAATTGTTTTCTTGTAAAGCATTAATTAGAAGGGGCATTCTTTCCAAATATTCCTGGTCGAACCCAAAGTAAGTTCGATCAAGTCTGTCTGCCATTGGCTGATTTTTTACAACCTTAGATCTTGTAAGAAAATCTTCCGTATTTTGTACTAAAGTCCATTCTACAGCAATTGTGTATTCGTAGATAAGTAGAATTACCTGAAAATATAAAAGAAGTAACATTAATTATTAGATTTTTTTAGGTTTAATCAAACTAAACTAAAGTACATTACGAATGAAGTATAGTAATACAGTACTTGATTTAATAGGTCAATTAAAGCTGATGTCTATGCTACCTATCACTCGTAGAATTGCTCCAACTAGTGGTCACGAAACTTAGAATTGAGGATAACGGTGCAAGGAGAAGGAGGACGTTTAATAATAATATCATTCATCAATAATAATCATATGGGTAAAAATACACAGTACGCCTTACAAAATAATAACTTACAACAGTAGCATAATGCGAAGAATCTTATGTTTCAGTCTGGACAGAAATAAAAGTACAATAAAATTTAAATATCTGGTAAATCAAAAATATTGTTGCCCAGGTTCACGTCGTAATCAGTGTGGTCCTCAGTTTTCCAGTCATTACTTCGCCGTATTTCTAGATAAACTGGTCGTATTGCAGGAAGCATTGACTTTACAGAATTAATTTTATCATGAGATTTACTTTCGTAGTTATTTTGATGTGTTTGAGGTTCATCATCAAAGATCGACTTATTAAATTTAACACTAATTTCTCTAATTTCAGTGTTTTTGGTCCACTCTTCTTGGAATTCATCTTCGTTTGTATTTTCAGTGTTTTGATCACCCTCAGGTGCCTGTAAAAGCGTAGCTTCTGTTTTGGATAGCGGTTGATGAGATTTTTTAGAAAGTGTTTCAGATTTTGGTATCTTAATAACATTTTTCAGTAGTCCTGTTCCTTCATCATTTCTTGTAAGAAAACTCGTATTATTCAGGTTTTCGTCTCCATAAATCGGTGATAATCTGTGTGTGTAGTCTTGATCTACCATTCCTTTTGGAATATTGATAAGATCAGCCATTTTTCTCATGTTTATTTGATCTATGTCCTTGGGTTTTGCAACCGGATGGTAATTCCTCGAGGTTATTGATCCCTTTTTTATATTATTTCTAAATCTGTTCCTTTCATGTTTAGTTGGATATGACAAAACATTTTTTGTTTTCATCAATTCAAAACTGTGCACATCTAAGTCATCAAAGTCATTCAGAGGTCTCTGTGTAGTAAGATAATAGTCCTCAAATTCTTTATACCTTGGCAAAGGTCTTATTGGATGTTTGTAGTTTGGCACTACGGCCACCGAATCAAGAACGTTTTCTGAACTAAGTGAGCCTTCATTAGAATGAGAATTCAATTTTAATGGCAATATTAGCTCTGTGGTGGTTAAGTCTTTCAAGTCGTAACTTCCATACATTGGTATTTGATCTAAAATACGATTATGTGCTTGTATGGTATTGATGTAAATATTTTGATTATTTGTTATTCCACTTTGTGATTTACTACCAAGATTACTTGCAGTTGCATAAGTAATACTTTCTGATGGTGAAGTATTGATTGAAGAAATTGTAGTAACTTCTGTAGTTATATCATGATCAAATTTAAAAGCAGGTAGGTCTATTATATCTATTTGTGCTTCTGAAGTTGTTTTATTTTTAATATTTACAGTTTCTATTGTAGTTTCATAAATATTATCTTTTACACCAACTGGCGTCATCGGTTTTATTAAGATTTTAAATGTTGTAGATGTTGTGATAGCTTGCTGTGAAGTTGGTATTATTATATCTTCTTGTATCCTATTTTTTTTTGTTATTTTTTTTTTATTTCCTTCATTATGACACGAACTTTGAGTTAGGTTTTTATTTGTTACTGTAGGTATCATCTCTTTTATACTCTGTATTAATTTATTCAGTAATATTCCCATATCTTTAGGACATTTGCAATGGCCTTTATGCTTATTTAGCTTTTTATTTTCTGTCTTCGGGCATAATGAAACCGGTTTACTCACATTGATACTTTTGTTTGAAAATTTTTTTGCCATTATATTATTATTTTCAACACGACTAGACTTTTTCTTCATAGATATTGTAACTGTCTTGGTCTTATTAGGTTTCATTCGATGAGTTACACTTTTCAAGGGCTTTTCGGTATAAACAAAATCAGTCTTTGGTGTTTGACCAGCTTTGGAATAACTCGTACTTTCAGTTATCACTTTATCAAAGTTATTTAGCATCCTCTTATAGTTTCTAAGTTTTCTAATTTTACTTAGATAATCTGAATACACAGTAGGCCGTCTTGTATATAATGACGGTGAACTTTTATAATCAATAGTATACCCTTTTGATGATGGCATTTTTAGCCAATTTTTAGAATTAGAAAATACATTTCTTTGAAAATAGTTTTCTGTTTCGTTTCCTTCTTCGTAAGGCGGACTTGAGCTTGAATAGTCTTCAATTATTTTTTCCAAATATCTATTTTTATTCAAAGCTTTTATTAATATTGGCAAAAGTTTTAGGGTTGCTCTATCGAAATTTATTTTCTTTTCGAATTTCAGGTCCGACTGTGTAGGGTCGCTTTCATTCATCAAACCAAGCCAATTTGGTTTTACTGTTAATTTTTTATTTAAATTTGATTCTGAATTTATACTATACTCATACACCAGTATGACACTCTGAAAATAAAAAAAATATATGTTATTAGGTACACATTAGAACAGTCTTTGTCTTATTGAAAAAAATCATTTTAAAATTGTAAGATTGAAATGGATTTTGATTTGAGTTTGTTAATTACTTACCCTTTTAAATTAATTTCAGATAGTTTAGTAACGGATTAAAAGAAAAAACATAGATGACTATTTATTACTACAATTATTACAACAAATTACACGTTTATGATATAATGACTGATGCAAAAAAAAATGTTTTTTTTTATTTCTTGTTGGATGCGTTTCAAAGGTAGTTAGAAGTACATTCAACTTCCTTTTTTTTATATACAACGCCATCTGGTCCCCAAAATAAACCCAACACCTCAAACTTAGCAGTCGCATACACTGTCCCTGCGCTACCAAGACATTCAACCTCGTTTTGAAAAACGGTTTTTGAGGCTTCATATCGATAACAACTATATCTAATATATATAACTCGACAGCACATAACAATAAAGTTCTGAATTTTGATTTATGCTCCATACCTGAAGGTGAAACATTTGAATTGTTTGCTTATGCTCTCATAGATGTAAGTTTTATGATGCACTGGGTGTTATTTTTACCTTTCGAGTTTCGTGCATTAATTTTTAAACGATGAATCAATGGTTACCAATAATTCTTAAAAGAATCAACAGAAAAAACCTTTCACTTAAATCCTACGTTGATGACGTCACGGTGGATGATCAGTGCGCAGGCGCAACAAAGAAAGCAGAAAGTATGCACATCATAGTCAATGTGTTTAACTAGATACATTGTGCTAAACATCGTGTGTATTATAGTGACGCATATATGAATTTGCATGTTACAATTGAGGTATCTAATTTCAGTCGACTTACAAAAATGAAAATGTCGTTACACCAAATAAAACAAAATCTTATTCCTTTGTCGATGGAAGTTAACGTTAGATAGTCAGCCAATTTGAAGTTACACATTGAGCGGACCCTTAAAATTGAAAAACAAAGAGCAAACAAATGTCAAAACACAATCACTAACCCATCATATCTACCTACAATCAAATATATTACACGGTTAAATAAAAGTTGCTTGATGATCGGTATTTTTTTTGGAAATGAATCCTAGCTAGATTGGTTTATCACCCCTGAAACTCCCTCTACACTAAAATTCATGAAAATCGTAGGAGCCGTTTCTAAGATTCAGAACATATACTTAAGAATTGCTCGTAGAAAAGTATTAGACTCGATTAATAGAAATACCATCACACATGAACATTCTTGACATGATAAACATTTTATCAGTAGTACTAGTCAACTCTAAAACAAAACGTGTGGCCAATTAAAAGGAAGTGAATAACTAATCACGCCATGTGTCATTAGTTTTTACAAATGTGTTTACAAAATATTAACTCGTAGAAAAACCAACAGCACAATTATGTTTACAAGTGTACCGTGTTTGGAAATTGTGGAGAAGTCTGACATCAGAATAATAGAATTTCAGTGATAGCTGCCACTATTTAGAGTCACAAAAACGATAAAATTTTCATAACAGTTATTGTAATACAATAGATGATTTAAATTTTGATTTAAAAACTTATATATTATATATACTTTATAACCATCGTGAATATTGCTGTTATTATTATGTTTTTGCCTTTCTCCTAATCTATTTGAAGTAGGTGTCGTAGATTTTTTTTCTGTAATTTGTTGTTTCACAATGATTCCTCTTTTTAACCGACTTCAAAAAAAAGGATAATATTCGCTGATAACTTCGTTGTTTATGAACTGATTTTGATGATTCTTTTTTAATGGAAAGGTGATATTTCAACGGCGGTACCAAGATAAGGACACTAAGATCTGATGCTGACATCCAAGAGAAATTGATTGATTTGTTCGTTCTTGAAGTCGGTTTTTATTCAATAACCTTTCATAGTCTATCTATCTTTACTTGAATTTTTTTCTTCATGACATTTTTTTCGTCCTTCCATAGCAGACATTTATATTACTTTAACATATTTATTTGCTTGCTCTTTTGCATCAACTGGGCAATCTCCAATCTTTTTTATTGTGTATAGATACATAAAATATCTTTGTTGGTATATTTAACATAATAAAAAACTTAAACAGGATCCAAAATGAAAGAAATAATTTGAAAAAGATTAAAATTCACATATGTATGAACTCGTCCTATTAATGTCGGTAGCAATAACATGAATTGTCAATACTTCTTATTTCTTATATTCTATTATTGTACTGTCTCCAATTGCATGTTTGCAATCTAACTATTTACAAACTACTGAACCTGACAAAGTTAGTCTAAAAAAGTAGCCTATGTTACTCCCTGGATCATCAGCTACCTGCCAGTGAAAGCCCTGTCGAAATCCGTCCAGCCATTCCTGAGATTATCCGGAATAGACAGACAGACAGACAGACAGACAGACCGACAGACAGGCAAAAAATTTTTGAACTACATTTATGGTACATGTACCGTGTCTACATACATATGCATTTAGTAAAAAGCGGTTATTTTAATATTACAAACAGACACTCCAAATTTATTTATTTGGATAGATAATAATAAGTATTTGTATAGATATATACATTGATGTGTGAGATGAGTGATTAGTGGAAGTTTCGAAAGTTATGTGTAGTGATATCTACACATAACTCTACAAGGTTATTTAATAAAAGAGAATCCAAAAGTCATTATTTCTCGTCCACTCCTGAAGGAAAGTCTTCCCCATCTGATTACTGATAGAGACAATATTGCCACAGGCTTTTAGCCAAATTACATAGCTACCGTTGTAAGTGCTAATGTTACTTTAAACACTGACGTTGTTCGCCATTATAAAAGGAAAATAAGAAAAATTTCGGCTGCACCAGTTACAAGAAATTTCACTGTTGTTGATTACAATTTTCTCAAGTTGTTCTGTTGTTTAAAATAAATTTAATTCAAACTGCAGAATTTAGATGATTTAAGGATGACCAATTTGAAGTAATCAATAATGTAATAAATGTAATATGATTTATAAAAATTTAAAGTAAATCAGGTGGCGTGATAATTTGCGCAACACGGGTTGCAGGAGCTGGATGTCAGAAGAGGAGGATCAAACCAAATGGCATGCATTTGGAGAGGCCCATGACCAGCAGTGGTAAAGTAAACCTACTTTACAACGAAATTAACCACAAACAACATAGTAATAACTATTCACCGTATTAATATATCTAAGACCCAACTCTAAATAAATAAAGACAAACATGTAACAAAAACTGAATATTGTTAAGTAAAAGTAATGAATCAATTAAAACAATATTTTATATTTAAATATGATGATGAAATGAAACAAGAAACAATTAAAGGAAACAAAAATAATAAATAAACATAAAATAAAACTCACAACAACAACGGTAACCGTGATCGCTGTGGAAATAGCTGCACAGGCGCATCCTTGTCTTATTTGCCTCCGTCTGGATGACCTTAGAAACTCGTCGGTTCTTGCATCAATAGTCCTGTACAACCCAAACTGACGTATTCGGGAGGCCGTGGACGTCACTGAGCCCTCACTAGACATGATTCACGTCACATCACTACTGTTTGTAAAACGCGCACTCGCTGTGTCCGCGCTTGAAAATGTGGTGAATTCTTTGTTGGACGTTAATGTGTTTTCCTTTTAGTGATGCGGTGGGGGCTTTCGTTTGACTATCGAATGTCGATACAAACCATTAGGCATTATGTCTTTAGATCTTATCGCTTATGTGATGTTTGGCGTTAATAAGTAAGTATATTGCTCTTTTGTTGTGTTTCACTTAATTAAGTGTTTTAATAGTAAAGTCAACAGAGTAACAAATATGATTCAGTGAAAGTTTCACATATTTAGGGTTTGCTGTGTACATGATTGTGAAAATGTTTTTAGCCCCAAAGAATTCTACTTAATCTTACGAAAAGTTCTAAGATTTCCTAATATAAAGTAGCGTTTTCCTATAGTGAAATTAATTTATTTTAAATTCCCTAATACAATATCATAGTACTAGCCTAATTACTCCCAAGATTTGGGCTCGGTTACTAGTTCAACCGCTTTTACTTGAATATCAGTTTTTACACGGAGCGACTGGCATCGGACCTCCGCAACTTTGAGGGCGAACTGAATTCGATGATTGAACTAGTTGTTAGTATATTTGAAGGCACTGACTTCCCAGTAACGACTGCCATAGATGTTCATGACATCCGGGAACGAAGGCTTAACGTGCTCTCCAAGGCATGGGCTGGAAACACTGCCATCTTCCATATTCCGGACTGCTATTACGCATTTATTGTAAGAAAAACCCTACAGCAGTCTGACCCGGGAATCGAACCCGATACCTCTTGATCTGCAGTCGCTTTCGCTAACCCCTAAAGCAACTAGGCATACCCTAATACACACACTCCGTACACTATTCCGTGAGACACCTGTGGGCTTCAGCTGAAAATTAGCGCTATGGTCTCCCTTGGAGACTGCAGCGACAGCTGAGCTTGGGCCTTTTGAACGCACTGACCTTTTCTATTAGATATATTTTATAGGTTTATTAGATAGGTTTTGATCTGTTTTTATGTTACTTTTATTAGTATCTTTTTGTTAAATCCTGTAAAATGTTTGTGTCCAATAAATGTTTTTCTTTCTTTCTTTCTAATACAATACGTAAAAGATAATTATTTTAACAGTGAAGAGGTCCACTTGGTTGGCTTAAAAACATTGAATTCAATTCAAAACGGGGTAAAACTTAACCTTCCTTTATTCTTTATTATTAAAGAATAATTTATTGTAGCTTACCTTACAACTTCATATAGCGGCACCATATCTACAATTTTTTTTTTATAAACTCTCTTTATTTTCTAAAAACCTGCTATTGTGTACTTGATAAACCCCCAGATATGAAATAAATGTATCCTTAGAATTAAAAAAAACATCCAAATAACTTATTATACAATAGATAATAATATATAATGAAACACATAACTTTTTGCAATGATCCATTATATTATGTGACAATTTTACACGGGACTGTGCTTGAAAGCTCTAGTTTATCTAATCATAAAAAAAATTTCTGCACTAAATTTCTAAAACTAACTTAGAGGAAAGATGTTTAAAAAATGACGATTAACAAATTTGCCATAAAAATATCTCACTGTGGCCCATCACTAGACATCGCGTTGTGCGGACGCGACGCAACAGAGCGTGCCAACCAGCACTTCCAAAGAACCAAATATTACACGGTGAAAATTACGATTATGTGTAATTTATGCACATCACTACATGTATACACCTACCTATGTATGCTATTACATCTTAAGGTTATTAAGCAAGCAATTTTCGTTTATTTTATGCGTTCTAACATCCAAAATTGCTTGACTCATTAGTGCGTTTTTGCGTTAGAGAGTTCTTTTGCAAATATTGTGCTTATTGCGACATTAAGGTAGCGAAAGAGACATAAAATCGTAATTAAAAAGACTACATAACCTTTTAAATGGATATAATATTGCAATAATGTTCAGACTAATGTTTCAAATGACAACATTTAATGTGGCTTTTCATTCGATTAAAATAATAATAATAATAATCTTTATTGTTTTAAATAACCTTTTACAATTGCCTTAGAGCTAAAAATTACAAGGTTTAAGGTAAAGGTTACACATTTAGACTAACTCTAACTCCCAAACTAGGTATTCCTGTGACTTGAGAGTTAGTGTAAAAAAAGAGGGGGTTCTAGGTTTGTTTGTTTTTAGAATTCCATACCCATAGGGTAAAACGGGGCCCTATTACTAAGAGTCCGCTGTCCGTCCATCTATCGGTCCGTCTGTCACCAGGCTATATCTCATGAAACGTGATATAAGCAGTTGAAATTTTCACAGATAATGTATTTCTGTTGCCCTATAACAAGAAACACTAAAAACAGAATAAAATAATCTCTCTCCCACACAAAAACATGTTTTTTGTCATTCTTATAGATTATGGTATGTAATCCATTGTGCGTGAGGACGACTCGCACTTGGCCGGTTTTTCGTTTATATAATAACTCCTTATTTACAAATAGATGTAATTTTTCTTCAATTTTTTTATAGTTTAAGAGGGTTCAACTATGAAGAAAAAACATTATGGTGGTAATAATAATATCGTTTTACAATTTATTACAATATTTTATTATATCAGTGAACAAGAACTAAAAATAAAAATGAAGAGGTACAAGAAATAAAAGTAAAAAAATGAAAATATAAAAGTCGAAATATGGTGAACCTTTCATTTGAAACTAGCTGACCCACGCAACTTCGTTTGCCTCTCTTATTGCCCGTAGTGTCATAATTTTCCCCCATTCTCCATTGGTGTTCCGCTCCTATTGGTCTTAGCGTGATGATATGTAGCCTATAGTCTTACTCGATAAATGTACTATCAAACACTGAAATAATTTTTCAAATCGGAGCAGCGGTTCCTGAGATTAGCGCGTTTAAACAAACAACCTCTTCAGCTTTATAACACTAGTATATATTTCAGTAGAAATACTAAAGCCATAGGATTTTGTCGTTGACTCAATCACCTACTGAATAATAGTATGGCTTTTATTTAAAATTGCTTTAACAGTGTTATAAATATGAGTGTTAAATGTTTAATGTTAGTGTGTTTGTTTATAAGTTGTCATGTAGGAGAGAAAACATTAGATAAGTATTCAACATCATAACAATTTTAGTATCGCTTAATTTATCCCGTGAGGTAAAAGGATCGTGAAGGGTAATGAAAGTCGATAATTAACCGTTGTATCTTTGGCTAGTAATTAAGATAGATCAGCACATGAGACGAGGAAGTAACTCGAGCGAAACAACTGAAGCTCAAGTGCTATTATTAGTTTTAAGATTGTGATTGACATCAGACTGGAGAGTAACGAGAAAAGATTTCTCCAAAACGTCTGTGTTATATAAAATGACATGAGACACGAGAAAAAGTTATAATAGCTTCACACATCTCAAACACGGCAGTCTAATCCTCAGCTTTTTTTATGAAATAGGGTTCAAACGAGCAGACGTAGACGGTTGATAGTCAGACGCTTGATAGTCAGCGATTACTGTCGCCTATGGACACCAGAAGCGTCACTAGTACGATACTGGCCTTTTAAGAAGGAGTTCGCTTTTTTTTAATTTTCGGTGCAGAAAGTTTCTAGAAAAGCGCACAGTTGTGGACTGTTAACCATCTAAATGATGGGGACGTAAGCTGCGGTCGCGTAGTACGATGGTGGAAAGAGGCGGCAGGGATCAGTTTGAACAATTATAGTAAATGCATAGTAAAAGTAAAGTAAATAATGAAATTCAATGAGTGTGAATAGTCCCTAATTGGAGTGGCGCGTTCTGTGCCTCAATTTTTGTCGCCTACCTACAATACATTTTATTATTGTAAACGAGCTCTGAACCTTGTACCTTCTTTTTTAGTTATGTTTATTTCTTATGTTAAGAGATTGGTAATCTTTGAGAAATAAATAATTCTAACCTTAAAGCGATCGGTCAGACTGAAATGCCGTCTCGATCTATTGGGCATGCCAAGCGTCTTCTAGTCTAGGCCAATTTGTACTAAGTAACCAAACTGTTGATTAACTTACTTGTATATATCTTAATATTTATAAATGGATTACACCCAGACACAGCACATGCTCATTCCACCAATATTTGTCCTAGATGGAAATCGAACCTAGGCCATATGAGCTTAGCAGTTAGAGGTACCAGCTTTTAGATCAAAAGATTGTTCCAACCGATTATTATTATTGACATCAGACTTTTAACAGAAAAAAAATCTCCAAAACGTGTGTGTAATTTTTAATGTCATACTACGTATAAAGCGGTTGGACAGAAGTGTTAGCTGTTTGTATATTTCATGGACAACTAAGTATTATACAATTCGAAAACACAGTAGACAGACATCTCAGAATACCTGTCTTAAAATTATACAGATTTTTGTATCAATTGTGTAAATGTTTGTATCAAATTCTCTGTATGGTTTCTGATTAAGAATACGAATGCGGATAAAATTGTGAATCTAAACCATTTCCAGATCCCCTTGAACACACACAAAAAATTTGATCAAAATCGGTCCAGTCGTTTGAGAGTAGTTCAGTGACATACACACTCACAGAAGAATTATATATATAAAGATATGAAATTCGAATTTGTCTATGAATTATTTTTATTATATAATTATTTAACTCAGTATATATAGGTATAATGTATCTATACTTTCACAGCTGGCGCATCGCAATACGTTAAACTTATAGCCACAGATGTACTCGTAGAGTGTTAACTTTAACACATCACATGAGCATGCCGATGCCTGACATGAATTTTCTTCAGATCCAAACAAACCTTAAGTTTTTTTTTATTTAAAAATCCTAGACGTTATCAAAGTTCCATATTTTTTTTTTATTTATAAGTTTGCTAGTAGAACATATCAAATGTTAAATAGCAAATGTTAACTATTGTGTTCTTTCAGGCGCTGACATTACCACAGCAAATAAACTAAATCTATAAACTATTTTGCGCTACATTTATAGCTATATATACAGCTAAATCAATGATTAAAACTTATGAAGCTGCAAATTATCTCATACCTTGTAATCCTACTTCATATCTCTATTTTATTAGTATTTCTGTCAAAGTGTGGACATAAAGATAAGAAACTCAACCTCTTTGAGCTCATCCATCCATTTATCATTTACTTTAAATTACCATCCTTCTATTGACTTTGAATCTGAAATCGGCTTCAAGAAGACTGCTGTACATAAAATAAAACAGATTTTGGAAATATTAAAAATTCCGTCTCGCACGAACTACCTAAATGTAAATGACTCTCTTTTGCCTACGAAAATGGTCACATCGCCAGAAAAGAGGAGAATAACCTCGACCAACTAGCCTATAGAGTAATAAGTGGTAAACAACTATTCTCGAAAATATGATCCCACAACTAGGGACTCACGACCACTATTAATAAGGATAACGACACGATGAGGAGGACATCGTAATAATAAAATTGGGAAAATGACAGAAAGATGGTATAAATAACGTTAGTCTTTGAGCTTGTAGTCATATACGTATTTGTATTGCATGTAGTTTATGTGACAGAGAAATTTTTTCTTTGATGGATCACTTTACGGTCTAATCGATCATCTATATATTGCAACTGTTTCTTTTAATACTTTCACTTAATTAGGGTCCAACAGTTGATTTAAGGAAAGATCACATAAATTACAGACGATGATAAATTGTCCTTATTTTTTGTCACGCTTAAATGGGTTCTGTTCTGATTAATGATACATACAGAAGGTGTGACAAAAAAGTAATTGAACTGAAATTATAACTATGACGAGTCTATTGGGGTAGTGGTTAGTTGTCCTGACTACTGAGGTAGGAATTGTGGTTTCGACTCCTATGAAAGACCAAATAAATAACACTGTTCTTCATAGCTTTTATTCGTCGTCGGCCACAAAACAGGCTCTCATGAAGGCTATTAAGCCCAGTGACGAAGGTTTTCAAATTGTAGGCGTTAAAAAAACCGCAAGGGCAGGCGTCGTGCTGCGGGTTGCAAATGAAAGGCAGCTTAAAAAACTAGAATCAGTAAACGCCATTAAATCAGCAGGCTTACGCTTAGAAAAGCCGAAAGGCCGAAGGCCCCGTATAATTGTAAAAGACGTACCCAGTTCTATGGAGGATCGTACTTTCCTAACAGCTTTATATCGTCAGAATATCAAGGACGAATTAAAATTAACTGAAAGCGACTTTTTAAAATCAACCAAAATTGTCAGGCATCGTAAACTAGAACACGGACGCCAATGGATAGGCTTAGAATTAGAGACAGAAGTTAGAAAACACTTAGCTAGCACAAAAGATAAATTATACATAGACTGGGCCACTTGTAGGTTTATAGACGACTTAGAAGTAGTTCGTTGCTTAAACTGTCAACAATTCGGTCATGTTCAAAAGTTTTGCACTATTAAAACTCCTACCTGTGCCAATTGCGCCGGCAGCCACGATACAAGAGCTTGTTCGATTAAGGACATACCAGATTTTAAACCGAAATGCGCACAATGCAGCCGGTACAAAAAACCATGTGACCATCGATGTGGATCACAGGACTGCTCCACATATAAACTTAAATTAGAGCAGCTAATCCTAAACACTAATTACTGAATAGTTTTACAGCAGTAGTTTAGTGATTGTAGTACTTAATTAATAATGGATAATATCTCAATAGGCCAGTTAAACCTTCATAATGACAAAATAGCTACGTCAGAATTAGACAATTTAGTTTTGGAACAAAAGTTAGACATTGTCCTTATACAAGAACAATATCAAAGCGCTCGCTTGCGGAACAATGTAGTACAACTAGATGGCCGGTCACGGGCTGGGATATATGTTGCAAGTTCTACTTTTACGGTAACATCTTTGCGTAACCTTATGACGTCACACTGCGCCGTTGCTGAGATTTCATCCTCCACCTGTAAGGTTTATGTAGTGAGCTGTTATTTTCAGTTTTCACATCCCATTGATCCTCATCTACATCATTTACGTTTCGTTTTGCGGTCCCTCGTGGGACACAAAATTATCATTGGCGCTGATGTCAATGCATCTTCTACTTTATGGTATGGCAAGCTGCGTTCAACTGACATGGCCCGGCGCTGTGCGGTTGAAGATTTTATTGCGGAAATGAATCTTACCATTCACAATACCCCTGATGCACCACCAACTTTTTGCAGCCCCATGGGTGAGTCTTCTATTGACGTGACGCTTACGCGCGGCGACGTCTCGATATCTGGATGGCGTGTCCTACCGGACGCATCCTGTAGTGATCACCGCTTAATCGTGTACGAATTCATACCAATTGTTGCACAAAATCCACTAATAACTCCGTACAATTTTAGATATAAAACTAAAGGGGCAAATTGGGCTTTATTTGGTTCACTCTTTGCAGTACATGCCAAAGACTTCACTCGCAGTTGTCTATCAGCTGAGGAAAGCGCAGAAATATTGTCAGACACTTTCACATATTGTGCTGATGTTTGTATAGGCCGCGGATCTATCACTAGCACTCGTAGATGTGATTGGTGGAACTATAAATTGGTCGAATTACGTAGAATCCATCGGAAAGCTCGTAAAAAACTAAATGTCATTAAAAAGCGTAACGTAACAGGAGATATTTACAATAATGCTCTCATTGCTCTTAGAGTTGCTAGGTCTCACTACAGGGCAGCAGTGGAGAAATCAAAGGGAAATTTAATACGCAAACTTGTAGATAAACTCGATAGAGAGGGTCCGTGGTCACCTTTGTATCATGAATTTAAGGCAAATAGATCTATCGACCTTGCATACGTACAGAACATCAAAATTCATAACAGTTATACTACAGGAGTAGAAGAAACAGCAAAATATCTTTTAGAATCACTTGTGCCCGACGATCGGCCGGAGGATGACACTGATTATCACCGACAAATTAGGCAGTGGGCCATCGAACCACCATTGTCTCCAACGTCTGACTTACCATCTTCAGACGAATTTCTTGGTATTGTTAGGTCATTACCACTAAACAAGGCTTCGGGCGACGATAAAATATCAAATAAAATGATAAAAGAAGCTTGTAAACTCTCGGGTGATACGATTTTAACAGTTTTTAAACGTTGCATTGCGGAAGGAGTATTTCCTAGTGTTTGGCGGTGCGGTAATATTCGTATAATACCAAAACACGGCGATAAGCCGCCGGACGGTCCTGGGTCCTATCGACCTATAACACTGTTGCCATCGCTAGGAAAGCTTTTAGAACGTCTTGTAGTGCCACGACTTCTACCGGGTGGAGTTAAATTTCATGATAGACAATTCGGATTTACGTTGGGAAAATCAACAACAGATGCGGTCATATCTGTAAGGAAAACTGTCACCGAGTCAAGGTTTCAATACGTCTTAGGTATCTTCTTAGATATATCTGGCGCCTTCGACAACGCGTGGTGGCCCATGTTATTGCTAAAATTAAAATCAAGAGGATGCTTTAAAAATATTTATTCCCTTATCTCCTCATACTTCACACAAGGCACAACAAAATTAAGACTTGGGCATCATTCTGTGTCGAAGGCGCTTACGATGGGGTGTCCTCAGGGCTCGGTGCTAGGTCCATACTTGTGGAATATAGGCTTCGACGATTTTCTTACAATACCTATACCACCCGGATGTACTCTAAACGCGTATGCGGACGACGGTTTATTACTGGTGGAATCTGATACTAGAGCGGGGCTTGAGAGTCTGGCTAATAGATGTTTGAACTTAGTATCTCTATGGGGTGTACGTAATCGCTTGACTTTTGCACCAAACAAAACCTTCCAGCTACTTCTGAAAGGTAACCTCAAATCACCGCCGTGTATTAAATTTCAAAATGTTACTGTTAAAAATAAAACCTCGGTTTGCTATTTGGGATTAGTTTTAGAAAGAAATTTTTCATTTATCGAACATATTAGAACAGTTAATGAAAAGTCTAAAAAAAGTTTCTTTGCTCTGACGAGAATATCAACTGCCACATGGGGTCTTTCATTTAATACATTAAAAATCATATATGGAGCTACTTATTTGGGTGCTGTTTGCTATGGTGCTCCCGTATGGGTCGATAGAGCGACTGTAGGTGCTGTCCGTCGCAAACTGCTACAAGGCCAACGACTTGCATTAATCTTCTTATGCAAAGCATATAGGACGGTTAGTACTGAAGCTTTACCGGTGTTGGCGGGTGTTCTTCCGGTCGATCTCGAGGTGCAAAGACGTGCAGCCATGTACTATTCTACAAAACAAAACATGGAATGCGATTTTTTGGGCGTACGAGACCGCGATAAAATCATAAGATTGTTTCAACAGCAATCCAATGTCTATGACGACCTAATGGATGAATGGCAACAACGATGGGACGAATCATCTAAGGGGCGCCACCTCTACCAGTTCTTTCCATCTGTTCGCGAACGGATGTCGAGGACATGGCTCGAGGTAGATCACTGTGTCGCTCAATTTCTTACGGGCCACGGTAACTTTAAGAGCAAACTACACTCATTTAAATTAGTCGATTCACCATTGTGTCAATGCTCAACAACCGATACTAGCTGTGAACAGTCGGCTCATCATGTTCTCTGGGAGTGTAGTCTTTGGTACAATGAACGTAACACAATGCTAAATACCTTACAAATGACATCTGGGGCGGTATACTATGGGGATCTTGTGTCAACTGCGGTGAATTTCCGTGCGTTTAGGCGATTCTGCCATACATACTATAGTAATCAAATATAGCTCACTTAGGACCCCTAATACTTTATACGTGGTGCTTCCCGGTTTAAAAAAAAAAGGTGTCTGCCTATTTTGACTTCATTTTGTCTCCCGCTTTGCTAAGGAGGGAAGTGGACTTATCATATTTCCAACTCCTCCTGTTTTTCTTCTGATTAATTTCGTTGCGGGTTCCAAGACAGTTAATATTTTTTCCTGGGACTTCCCGAGTGTCATAACTCGGTGTGTTCGTGGGTCACTGCTGTTGATCCTGGTGTACAGGAGTTACAGCGGTGGGCGTGTGGGTGGGATTAGTCCCAGCTTTTATTATTCCCAAGATTATTTGGGATTGGCTATTAGTATTTCTTTTTTTTTTTATTTTATAGGCGGGCAAACGAGCAAACGTATCGCCTGATGGTAAGCGACTAACGCCGTCCATGGAGACCTGTAACACCAGAGGCGTCACAAGTGCGTTGCTTACCATTGGGGGGCTGGGGGGGGGGGGAGATAGTGTAGGGGGGTTTGGGTAGGAGCTTCCGGTATGTGTGGCCGCGGATGGTTGGGACGGGTTTTCCCTTCCATCCGCTCTAATGGCCGCCCGCGAGGCCGCCCTCTCTCACGTAATTAGTTTTACCTGGATGTCAGTTTTTCCACAGAGTGACTGGCATTGGACCTGGGGTGAATTAAATTCGAACATTTAACTAGTTGTAAGTATTTAGTAACTATTTCCAATAAAATTATGCTAAAGGTAATAAAACATCAAAACAATATTTCACATATTTTTATTAAAAAATTTATTTTATCATCTTAAAACATAGAATTAGTTAAAGGCAGTGATTCCGCGTTTTAAATTGAGTATTACAGTTACATACATATAACTAGTTACTAATATATAAACAAAAATACTAACAAACAAAAATATATTGCGACTTTGAGTACATATGTACTCGGTTTGGTATCACAATTTTATGGCATCTCAATGTCTGATTACACCGAACACATTTTTATTCATTAAATTCAACATTACTCAAAAATATTTCACACTGACCTATTTTTTTTTGCTTTAAACAATTTTAAAATAAAATTTAAGTTCTCCGTATTATTTATTTTTATTCAGAACTCCGTCATTAAGAAAATAGTTTGAAGAAATGTAGCTCTCCTAAGCTATGTATGAATGATAATTAAACCTTTTGTTTACGTTTTAAATTCTACTGAAATGTAAAGAATACAATTTGTTACAGCATTATTTAAATGGCGTTCTGAAGACGGTAATAGCCGTTTAGAGTTCATAACGAACATAGTCAATGAAGTGTTCCTTACGTTTATGGCAGTGGCGAATTTGATACTGAATAGTAGACAAATTTATCATAGTAGTCCACACAACGGGCTTTCAATATCATCTTATGATTCATATAAAAATCGTTTTTCGTTTCGGTGTATCAGGATGTCTAAGATATTCGAAGTATATCTAGAAGACAAATGGAACTAGTGGTCTGTCGTAGAAGTATCCCTTATCCTGAACAAAGGGGGGTCGAGTCGTAAACACAGTGATTGTAGTCTTAGGAGGGATATAGATTGGGGGTTGTGTTGGCCGTCTAGTCGTTTGGGGAGGGATGTAGATAGGGGGTTGTGTTGGCCGTCTAGTCGTTTGGGGAGGGATGTAGATAGGGGGTTGTGTAGGGCGTCTTGTTGTTTGGGGAGGGATGTAAGGTTTAATTGTAGTGGGGAAAGTGAATGGTATACTTGGTGTCGGGTACTCGTAGCCTGTCGTTTTTGGTATGGGTGGTCTTGTAGGTGGAGGAGGTGGCGGAGGAGGTGATCTTGTTGGTGGTGGTGGAGGTGGGGGAGGTGGTCTTCTTGTTGGTGGTGGCGTTGGTGGTGGTGGCGGTAGGTAGGTTGGTGGTCTAGTAGGTGGCGGAGTATATGTAGGAGGTCTCCTTGTTGTCGGAGGGGGAGGTGGACGTCTTGTAGTTGTCGGGTATGTAAATGGAATTGTTGGAGTGGGATATGTATAACGAATAGTTGGTGGTGGAGTTGGTGGGGGGGGAGGTCGTCTTGTTGTTGGTGGTGGAGGTGGTGGGGGAGGAGGTCTTCTTGTTGTTGGTGGTGGAGGTGGTGGAGGGGGAGGTCTTCTTGTAGTTGGTGGCGGAGGTGGTGGAGGTTGTCTTGTTGTTGGTGGAGGTGGTGGTAAGTATGTTGATGGTCTTGTTGGAGGAGGAGGTGGTCTCCTCGTTGTAGTTAGATACGTAAAGGGTATATTTGGAGTTGGATATGTGTACCCGGTCGTTCTAAAGTTATCTATGATTGTACTAAATGTAGGAGGTCTGGTTGTTCGAAAGGTTGGAGGTGGCGGTGGTCTTGTTGTTGTTGTTGGTGGTGGTGGTGGAGGTCTAGTTGTTGGTGGTGGGGGTGGTGGTGGGGGTATCGTAGTTGGTGGCGGAGGTGGTGGTGGGGGTCTTGTTGTTGGCGGAGGTGGTGGTAAGTATGTTGTTGGTCTTGTTGGAGGAGGTGGTGGTCTCCTCGTTGTAGTTGGATACGTAAAGGGTATATTTGGAGTTGGATATGTGTACCCGGTTGTTCTAAAGTTATCTATGATTGTACTAAATGTAGGAGGTCTGGTTGTTCGAAACGTTGGAGGTGGCGGTGGTCTTCTTGTTGTTGTTGGTGTTGGTGGTGGTGGAGGTCTAGTTGTTGGTGGTGGGGGTGGTGGTGGACGTCTTGTAGTTGTCGGGTATGTAAATGGAATTGTTGGAGTGGGATATGTATAACGAATAGTTGGTGGTGGAGTTGGTGGGGGGGGAGGTCGTCTTGTTGTTGGTGGTGGAGGTGGTGGGGGAGGAGGTCTTCTTGTTGTTGGTGGTGGAGGTGGTGGAGGGGGAGGTCTTCTTGTAGTTGGTGGCGGAGGTGGTGGAGGTGGTCTTGTTGTTGGTGGAGGTGGTGGTAAGTATGTTGATGGTCTTGTTGGAGGAGGGAGTGGTCTTCTCGTTGTAGTTGGATACGTAAAGGGTATATTTGGAGTTGGATAAGTGTACCCTGTTGTTCTAAAGTTGTCTAATATCGTGCTAAATGTAGGAGGTCTAGTTGTTCGTAAGGTTGGAGGTGGTGGAGGCCTGGTAGTAGGAGGAGGAGGTGGTCTGGTAGTAGGAGGAGGAGGTGGTCTGGTAGTTCGTGGAGGTGGTGGTCTGGTTGTAGGAGGCGGGGGTGGTCTGGTAGTAGGAGGAGGTGGCCTTCGAGTAGTAGGTATTTCAAAAGGAATACTAGGTCGATCGTAAATGTAGCCAGTTGTTTTGACTTCTGGAGGTCTTGTTGGCGGTGGTGGAGGTGGTGGCGGCGGTCTTCTTGTTGGTGGCGGCGGAGGTGGTGGCGGTCTTCTTGTTGGCGGTGGCGGTGGGGGTGGTGGTCGTCTTGTCGGCGGCGGTGGCGGTGGGGGTGGTGGGAATGGAATCTTAGGCTTCGGGTAGAAGTAGCCGTCCTCGTCGAGAGAAGCTGATATCGGTGAGCCTAACACGGCATAGTTTCTGTTCGAGCCAAACTCAATAGCCCGCTTTGGTCGATCAGCCTTGCAGGTGTGGTACACCGCTAGGATGACCACTGCTATATGCAGTGACAGCCTCTGGAATAGATAGAAAAGAACACGTTAATTGATATCTTTACAAACGGCACATAACATTAGAGACTTGTTAAAGATTCTGTTTTGAGTTTGGACAGACAGAACCCTAAAAAGATATGTAGATCTTATTAAATACAACCATGCAAATCAGGACAATAACCACTAAAATAACAAATCCATCTTATGATCAATACTGCACATGATTATAACACTGAGCATTATTTTTTTTTAAAACATCACTATTTTTATAAGAATACTAGCTGTCCCGGCAAACGTGGTTTTGCCATAACTACTAATAAATTAAAATTTATTTAAAAAAACATTGTCCAGCGGACAAAATTGTGAATTTAAACCATTCCCAGATCCCCTTGAACACACACAAAAAATTTCATCAAAATCGGTCCAGTCGTTTGAGAGTAGTTCAGTAACATACACACTCACAGAAGAATTATATATATAAAGATGCTATCAGGCGCTTTAAATAACTCGCCTGAGTAACTTCGAGAATGATATATCATTAATAATAATATCTTGGTACCATAAAATGAATTAAATAAACAAATTTCCACAAAGAAGGTTTTAACATTAGTCTGTGTGTCAGTGAAATACATTTTGTTGAAGAAGCTCAAGGTATTCCGGTGTAACTTGTAGAATTCTACTTGTACCTGTACAAGTAAGCAGAAGCTATGCAAGACAAAAGCGATAACTGTCAACGCTTGGAAAAAATATATGTATCCATTGAATGTTTTTATTAAACAGTTAATTGTTTTTATGTGAAAATTTTTAATGTACTTTCAATAATTCCTAATCATCATCATCATGATCACTTTAGCCCACTGATGTCCACTGCTAGACATAAGCTAAATTAGTAGCATTCTTAATGCTACTAATTATTTAATTTGGATTGCTTCTTGTGTTGAGATAAAGGATTTTTTGTAGTATTATATAAAAGAGTATAATGGTTTAATCTGGTGGGCACTGCGATCCAAAGGGGTTCCAGAGATCTATATTGATATTATTCGAGATATGTACCACGAATCCGACTCCATAGTCTGGACCACTGTTGGCGACACGAAACCCTTTCCTGTCACCGTCGGGTTCACTAAGGATATGTTCTTAGTCCGTTTCTGTATAGTATAATATTAGACGTTTTGTCAGACAGTATCCGAGACACATATGAGCAACCCCCATGGTTGCTCATGTATGCTGAGGATATCGCGCTGGCAGATGCAGATAGGGATCGACTTGGGAACTAGTGGAAAGAGGCGCTTGAGAACGGCGTTCTGAAGCTTAATGTGACGAGAACGAGTACTTGGTATTCAACTGTTCAGATTCCTAACCCGTCCGCATAGGCAATTACCTATTCGGCGCATGGACCAGGTCAAATACCTGGGATCTGTATTTCAGGCGTCCAGTGTCATCGATTGCGATGTCAAGGCATGCATCACTGCCACGTGGGCCAAGTGGCGAGAGTCGACAGGTGTCATTTGTGACCTCAAAATGCCTTTTAGGTTGAAGGAACAGGTCTACAATATTATTAAGCCTGTTCTCTTAGTCAGGCGTGGCCGGCGCTGGAGCGACACAAACAAAAACCGCGTGTCACGGAGATGAATATGCTGCGGTGGGTATGCGGAGTCACGCAAAAGGAACGTCTGAGAAACTCCCGCATTTGCGGGCCTTCCTACGTGGGGAAGAAATGTCTGGCCATTCCAATAAATCGTAAAAAAGCGTGGTGCGACATTATTAAAATATTTTCAGAAAGCACCCCAGGCTTTTTTACATATATTATTATATATGTAAAATATACAAAATTTTATTCGGCCCTCGATACGTCTACTAAGTTTAAATGATATCTGACCGTTTGCAGTGGGTCAAAATCAGGTCCAAAAACTTCGGTTACAAACAAACAAACTGATGAAGCTAATATAAAACGAACATTTAAATAAAAAAAGGCTGCGATTATAACTTTTAACTAAGAAATTTCAAGTAATGCCATGCGAAGCGAATATTCAAAATATTTGTATTTCTCTAAAAAAATATTTAAAACCGCTTATATCTTATAACTTAGACCACACAACGAACTTTAATTATGTAATCACTAACAATGATTTAATTAAGTCAACAGTCGTATTTTGCTCTTTGTAGTCTGATTGGTTATTATGCTAATGATTGTCTGTCCTTCGCATTACAAACTCTTTAAACATTATGTGTTAGAATGGTTTATTTAGATATTCATTAGAATAATTATTAATAGACCTATTATTTTAAGCGATGCCCGGAATTTAAAAATTATGTAGAAAGCAAATTATCTCAATTTCTCTTAGAATCTTTAGTCATCAAAGACTTATAGTAAAATTTGTATTTACAACAATAATCATCAATATAAAAGACATCAACGAGTTGCGTTTTAGGCGAATTATATGTTGGACCAAAACGTAACAACACATTCCGTATTGAAATTAGTCACAGCAAGTTAGTTTCAAATATCTAAAACAATATACTTTACACTTTATTCTATACTCAGTAACAACGGGTTGCCCTCGCCTTTTTCCTTCGAAAAAATATCAAATTCCTAAAAATGACAACGACAAAGCCGCGGGTAGAAGCTAGTATTATAAATATTGCAAAATATGTCACTTATACAAAGTGTTAATGTAGGTCTACGTAAAATATAAATGCTATAAGCTTCAATTGAAACACCATTGATAACTTGCAACGCTCTACACATCCCAGTCATTATTAAATTAATACACTTATCTATTTCTAATAATACTTTTAATTCATTTTATAAGGATACGGAATAAAGATCACATAAAATACTTTGGCTTGATTGAAAATAGAACGCGTTTACTTTATCATTCAGAACACGCTAAACGTTTTGTTTGCCACTTATCCCATAAAACGAAAACGCTAGATAATAATACAACTGTATTTTGCAACACTCAGAATAAGAAACATTTCGCTGTTTTGACAGAGGTTTCTCTAAAGCTAATACGTTAATATTTAAAGTTCTATTTCCAATGTACCCTGATTATGAATCTATACTAATATATAAAGCTGAAGAGTTTGTTTGTTTGAACGCGCTAATCTAAGGAACAACTGATCCGATTTAAAAAAATATTTCAGTGTTGGATAGTACATTTATTGAGGAAGGCTATAGGCTATATATCATCATGCTAGGATTAATAGGAGCGGGGCACCAATGAAAAATGTTTCGAAAACGGGGGAAAATTATCACGCTACGGGCAATAGAAGACGCAAACGAGGTTGCGTGGGTCGGCTAGTTATATATAAATCAGAGAAAGCCTTACCTAATAACACACTGAATTAGAACAAACATGATCACGGATAATCTACAAGTTGACGCTTCGCCTCCTATCGGCAAGGTGACCACTTAAAGTGTTACTTCATCTCTGAATCTAATTCTCAGGATGTTGTACCTTGTGATACATCAACAAAAATTCAATTTTAGTAACCTCAGTTGTCAATACATCCATATACCTATATTGAAACTGTTTTGACACATTCCACAAAACGTCAGAATGAATGTTAACTACGCAAATAAATTGAAGGCAAAACAAACTGATACACAGCAATTGTCAGCTGAGATACGTCGGTATTTGACACAGAAATAATAACAGACCGCAAGGTCAGCAAAGATATCGCAATATGTGACTAAATAATTATTTGCCGAAAATATAGAATAGGCGTTGTTGGACAAACTTGCCCTAAAGTTGCGACAGCAAAAACAGATAGAAATGTGTGTTGCTGGTAATAATTTTATTTTGGTTAGACAATGCGTAAAAGTCCATATTTATTTGACTTAAGCTTTTTTTTTGACAAACAAAAACTTTAAACAAAATGAACAAACAGTTTTATTTTATGTTAATTTAAAATTTTTTAAGTTATTTTTTTATTTCCAACCTGGAGTGGTTCATATATTAGGATAATCGCTTGTTTTTTTTTAATATCATTTTATTACCAACGTAAGTACCATTAACTTAAACTTACTTGTGCTCCTAATCAAATAATTTAACTGCTAATTACTAATTTAATAAAATATTTAAAGAATATGAGTCATTTTTATGAAGTATTAGATAATAATAAATCTGTCCAATTTCTCACTTGTACTACTACTACTACATAAATATTTAACAAGTTGCAGTCACTGCGTCAGTTTCCTTTGTTTAGGAAAACTTGCGGCCTATTTAGATAAAACAACCTGTTTGGTGTGACGAATCAATACGACGCGTCTTGTAACATGTTACGTGGTCAAGAAAAATGTGTCACTATGGTAAACTCTTTGTGGCTTTAATAGGAGATAAGTTGTTATGTAATTATATTAAATAGAAAATTCATACGGATTGATGATAAATATTACTGTCTTATTATAGTGAAAAAGTGTAGTACAGTCAGGAACAAGGAATCCGGTGTATATTTTAATGAAATGAAATTATTTCTTCAGCAATTAGATAACATGAACACTTTTGCACGTTAAACATATTCGAGTAGATGGGTTTGGTCTTTCCTAATTGGACTAGCCCTGAGAAGATAGGACGAATCAAACTCAGGAATCATCATCTATTATAAAGTACATTTTTTTTAAAGTTCATTGCTTCCTAGTATAAACATTTAAAATGTGAACAGTTATTATAAAGAGGTCAGTACGCAAGTTTGGGGCCAACTTAGCAGCACATCCAGCCAACTTAGCATCGAAACCCTCCTCCGAAAAGAATGTTTAAGAACTCATAATTTCCCAAAGAATACCGCGCCTTCATATTAGTTACAATAAAACAGAATGACTATTGAAATATAAACAGCTGTTTAACAGTCAAATTTCTAAGTTAAAAATATATAATTACCCAAATCAGCTGAAGTCCAATAAAATTTGTGTTAACAATTATATGTCCTTCTATTTAATGCCAGTGTCTTTGGGATTTGCCTACTTTTTCATGTACATTGAAAAAGTTACATGTATTTACACTAATAAATGTTATTATAATTACCACAAATAGAAGATACAGAAACAGAATAATGGACTTTTGTCTATGATAAGCCAACCATGTAATAATGTTATGAACTAGACACTTTAAATATTTTGTCATTTTTATGTGTTAATTTGAACAACTCTGAAAATGCAAGGTCAGTCTTAACTACATCCGTTTGTAAGCAATGTTAACCTTAAAATAAATCTAATGTAGTTATTATTAACCAGAAACTTTAAAAGTATGTAATGCCTAGGGGTAAATTTTTCTTTTTAACTGTAAAACCCATTTCAACGTTCCCTGTAAGACATATACTTAGTTATATGGTTTACAATAAAGTTTTTCATATTATTATTCAACACATATTTCTACCTGTTCATCGGTTTGTTCAAAGTTTGGCTTAATGAGCTGTAGATGTTTCTTATCTTTTTTTTATAACTCCACTTTACCTGATGGGTAGCTTAACACAAGTTAAATCTTATCATGGGTGCCAGAGTTCAATACACTTGTGCCCTGAATATTTGTCTTTTTTTGTGTATAAGTTAAGTTTTTGTTGTCTGGTTGCAAAAAATAAATAAATAAAATAAGTAACTAGAATCGAAAATTGGTAGTTTACTCATTGCCAGACAATGCAACAGTGCATCATGGTGACCCCGTATTATCAATAGTAGTAAATCAATATCTTTATTATTATTTCGGGTACAATCTAACATTTTTTTTTCTCTCATGCTGATGTGAATCTAGGCATTCATCATCATCAGCCTATCGCAGTCCACTGCTGGACATTAGCCCCTCCACTTTCATGCCACTAGTCATTCAATCGATATCGAATCATCTTTATTAAATTTACCTTTAACAGAAAGATATTATCACAAAAACGGTATTATCAAACGTATGATTTACTCACCTTAAAAACAAAATATAGTTGATTGACAAATATAGAAGAAATATTAATGTTTGGTTTGACGGTGGTTAGATTATCACTAACTATGAATGATACGAATGAACATTGAGTTGTTACGACTAAAAAAGAATTTGAACAAAATACATTGTATTTGTAAATACAAGAAAGTGTTGATATTACGATATACACATAAAACCTAAACAGCAATGTATAAAGTTATAATAATGATTCACTCTAACCCATGTTTTTAGTTTCTTGATATTTCATTCCCATTAAAATTTCTTATCAAAAAGTGAAACTTTATGAGAATGCAGTATAGTTAATATGTAGTATAGTTAATGTATATAAGTATATTTTTTACTGTTCCGTACCAAAGGCAAAAAACGGAACCCTTATAGATTCGTCATGTCTGTCTGTCCGTCCGTATGTCACAGCCACTTTTTTCCGAAACTATAAGAACTACACTGTTGAAACTTGCTAAGTACGTGCATTCTGTAAACCGCATTAAGATTCTCACACAAAAATAAAAAGAAACAATAAATTTTAGGGGTCCCCATACTTAAAACTGAAACTAAACATTTTTTTTTCATCAAATAATACATTTGGGGTATCTATGAATTTCTAAAATAAGAGGATGATAAAACTAAAAAAAATATAAGCTGTGCAAACTGCCACCAAAAATTGTTTTGAACGAGATCTAGTAAATAGGTTTTTTAATACGTCATAAATCGTAAACCGCAATTAATCGATCAAAGTTACAACGAACTACAAGAAGTGTTATATTATGTTACTTACTGGAACCCTTCATGTGCGAGTCCGACTCGCACTTGGGTGCTTTTTAATTATTACACAGTCAACTGTATTTAGTCTGGAGTAACACAAAAGTCACTTTTTATCAAGAATTATTTTATATACAAGTCCAGTATATTTATTATAGACGTAACGGCATGTGTCAAGCAAAATATAAAAAAAATCGAAAATATCAATACGAAACAGGTCACAGACTCAATCACAGCAGGCGTGCTCCACCGAAGTCTCATGTTAATTCATTTATCTTCGTTCTATCTAGAACTTTATTTAGATGTACAGATAATTCAGATATTATAAGATTAGTTAGATGTCTACTGAATACTTAAAGAATTAAAACAGACGCAGATTCAAATAAATAAACAAGTAAAATTTTAACAAAAATAAAACCGACCCCAAGGTTCGACTCTATTTCTCTTGGATGCCATCATCAGATATTAATGTCCTTATCATGGTACCACCGTAGGGACATCTCCTTGCCATTAAAAAAAGAATCATCATAATCATTTCATAAACGACGAAGTTATCCGCAAACACACATAAAAATATATATAAATATATATACGGTCGAATTGAGAAACCTCCTCCTTTTTTTGAAGTCGGTTAAAAAATTAACGTGCCCCACCCAGCATCATTTGCCTATCAGGTAAATGATGCTGGGTTTATAACAGGAATATATAGACAGGAATATTTCAAATTCGATTATAATTCAAAATATAAAGTCATTACGTAAAGTTACTTAATCATATTGGAATTTCTGACCAATCAAAACGTTGAACAGATGTCTATTACAAATATTGAATAATAGCCTCCTAAATAATAGGCTTTTCATGAGCTTTAGTGAACAAAACAGTAGTATAAGAGCCACTTGACACCAATTTGTCAATTGATTCAACCTTTATTATTAATTAAGCTCGTTGTAAATCACTTATTGATCAAAAATTACATTACTGTTAAACTATTTTTTGACTCATCGCTTAAAAGGTTTATTCACTTATATATATATATAAGTTACATACATTTTAAAGTACATATTTTTTTGTCACAGATATAAAGCTACAATTAAAGACTCCAGTTTCAATTAAAGACTCCAGTTTATATAAACTGGAGTCTTTAATTGTAGCTTTATATCTGTGACAAATAACTATAAAAGCGACAAAGTAACGTAAATTACGAATAATCTTTTATATATAAAATCGACTGCTGTTCGCTGGTCTCGCTACTACTCCAGAACGGCTAGGCTGACTTAGCTGATTTTGGTTTTGAAATGTTTGTCGTAGTCCAGGAAAGGTTTAAACGGTGAAAAATAAAAAATAACTTGAAAAACCAAATATGACGTGTACAAAGTAGAGGGCACAGCTTGTACGTTATAAATATAAATCACACCAATCAGAGAATTAGCATTGTCATTCGACGTGGCATGTGACTATCACAACAAAAATGTACCTCGTGAGTTCAAAATTGACACTAGTGACATCTGTCACAGAGACCAAACTCTATAGTGAAAAACACGAGTGTATTATACACTTAATTTTGGTTTTAATTCTACTTGCGTAAATTGGGCAAGCGTATTGCCATCAAACGTGCATTTAAGGAAAATATACGTATGTGTATAAATATGTTTTTATTATGTTCATTAGCAAATAATACAATTAATTAAAAACTCATTGCACCACTGTCTCTTCTATACATTTTAATGTATTCTAAGGTTGCCTGGAAGAGATTGCTTTTTTCAATAAGGCCGCCATTTGACCACTACATCTCACATTATATGAACTCTTGTAACTATGTAATATTGTGGTGAACAAATAAAGAGTTTTCTATCTATCTATAATTGGGTAAGTTGAGATTTCAATTTGAAGAGAAAATACGGAAAGATCAGAAAGTAATAGTAAGAGGAAGAATTTATGCATGTATTGGAAAAGGTAAACGATAGCTTGGTAAGGTCAAGGTCATATACCTTGAACTTGAACTAAGCCCTTAATTAGATATAACACTGTACATGCAGTTGATTTCGTTAGTGATGTGATAATTTGTTATGATTGTTGGTTATAGGTAGTCGTAAGCTGATAACAGTTACTTTAATTTAGATGCGCCTATACGGATGGCATAGTGGTTTAAGTTCTTATTACACCATTTCCTACTACGCTGAATATTGTGGGTTCAAATCCCATTTACTGCACTTTGTGTTATGCACAAATTGTTGTTTTGAGTCTGGATAATATGGTTTATGCCCGACTCAATTTCGATATATAACGATGGAGATGTCCTTCGAACATCTCCATCGAATTCCTTGTATTCTAATTTCGAATTTTTGTTTGTGGTGCTCCAAATTTTTGGGGTCAAGAAACTAACCTTCACAATACGTAACATTGTAAAGGTTGGTCCGTACTAGGGAATGGGTTTGTACGTTATGAAATATTTATATTCTAAATTTTATTTACACTATTAAATTTATCATTAAATCCTTCTTGTGAATGGGAAGTATTTAGTATTAGTATCCAACATTATAAAACACCTACACAAAAGAACAATAAAATCTGTTAAACTTTTGAGATTAACAAGATTACAAAGTAAATTAACAACCGAATCTGATAAATAAAAGCCTCACAAAGCTATGAATGTTTAAAGACTTATAAAGATTTCAAAGAGATAATACAGACCCACCCTGAAGGCATACCTGGCATTTATATTATTACAAAATGCTTCCGGTAAAAGTTGAAGGTCGGAGAACTAATCATTAACTGGAACTAGAAACTTGGAAACTGGAAGTTATGGATCGACACTGGCAGGCAGTAGATTTTGGTGTTTTCGCCTAATTTACCTCGACAACACAGCACATGCTGTGGCGTCTGTTTGTGTCGATTTATGATTTTTAACTGCAGCTTCAATTTAACGTTCATAAATGTCACTTAGTGTCTTAATTGAATAATTGATTTTGAATTTAACTAAAACTTTCAATTTAAAATTACTTTTGTTTGCATCTACTGCAATATACCTTAAAGATGAAGTTGTTTTTCGTTTAAATGTTATTAACAAGTTTTCGTATATCCAAAGAAGGTTATTAAGAAAACTAAGGAATATAGTTTGTTTGTAATTCCGGTGCATTTCCAAATAGGTACCGTCTCTTTAAAAGCTTAGAATATCAAAGTTTGGTTATACTTAGCACTTCAAATATAAGTGATTTAATGAAGTTCATTTCATATTTTTCGTTACTACTTTATCTAATATATAAAATTCTCGTGTCACAGTTTTAGTTGCCAAACTCCTCCGAAACGGCTTGACCGATTCTCATGAAATTTTGTGAGCATATTGAGTAGGTCTGGGAATCGAACAACATCTATTTTTCATCCCCCTAAATGGTAAGGGCCACCCATCCTTAAAAAAAATTTATGGCAAAACGACGTTTGCCGGGGCAGCTAGTAATATATAGTTTAAAAGTATTTTTTAATTTTTATCTAAAACCTGAACTCGGTTTTAGAATCTATACTAATATTATAAATTCGAAAGTAACTCTGTCTGTCTCAGTTTCACAGCTAAATCTTTACACTGATTTTAATAAAATTTGACATGGAGATACTTTGATTCTTGAAGAAGGAAGGATATAGACTGTTTTTTACCGCGATAAACGAGATACACGCGGGCGGAGTCGTGGGCAACGGCTAATATTATTATAACTACTTTTATTTGACAAACCAACTTGTTTTTTTTTTATTAAAAAGGTGGCAAAGAGCAGGCGTATCACCTGACGGTAAGCGATTACCTCCGCCCATGGACACCCGCAACACCAGAGGCGTCACAAGCGCAAAAATATATACAATAAATACTAATGTATCGTCTTCAATGTTGTTGAATACATGATTATATTTACGTTATGAAATGAAATAAAATAATAAAAACGTTATGTTATTAAATACTTATGTATACACTTAAACACGCAATTAACCTGTTCGTGCAGGATATGGTGAAAGAACGTTCAAGATTTAAATGCCTTTAGGTTTTATGTGAAATACTTAAAACAAATTATGTTATTCAAATACGGATTTGTATTTAAATGTCAAAAATATGATGATGTATTAATGATGATGATGATAAATTTAAATTTATTTTCGTAGGATGTAAGGTTATTATGAATTTGTAGTTAAATTACTACTGATAACGGATTATTTAGTATAAATATCGTTTAGAAGATTTGAAAAAGATGTTTTAACTAATCTCAAATATGTGCATAATTTGTTGCTTGTAGGTCGCAGCCAACTAGCTTAATGGGCAGTTCAATCAACAGCTTAGCCTCTACGTGCAGCATTATTCAACTCGAGGGCTGAATGATATTCAAGCATTTAATGAAACAGCTATGCAAATGACTTGAACCCATAATATTTAACTACTTGACTAGCTTATTTGAATTAAAAATAATAGTTAAATTTAGTTATACTTTTAGATTGTGAACCTGAAATTTTTAAATTCGACATTAAACTCACAAAAACAAAATTAGTAATAATCACGGGACCAAATAATAAATAGATAAAGTTATTTATTTAAACTTTAGGGAAACAAATAGGTATACGATATACTAGCTAGTAGTTTTAATTAATTTTACACCCAACACAGTAACTCTCCATATTAATAACTAGCTGACCCACGCAACTTCGTTTACATCTCTTATTGCCCGTAGTGTGATAATTTTCCCCCGTTTTTGAAACATTTTTCATTGGTGCTCCGCTTCTATTGGTCTTAGCGTGATGATATATAGCCTATAGCATTCCTCGATAAATGGGCTATCTAAAGAATTTTTGAAATCGGACCAGCGGTTCCTGAGATTAGCGTGTTCAAACAAACAAACAAACAAACAAACTCTTCAGCTTTATATATTAGTATAGATAGATAAGCAAGTGTACTAAAAACAAAATGATAACAAATAATCTAATGAGTTGTCCATGTAGTACCTATTTACATTATAAGTCTTTTCAAAATAAAATTTTAAGATAGTGAAGGAGTTTGAATAAATATATGTCTAACAAGATTAATTACAATACAAGATAATTAAAATTGTAGATTACTATTTGAGCCTCTGAATTCCTTTAGTTTTAAGACATTGAGTCAGAAATTAGACATTGAGTCATTCATTTTGTAAACATGATTTCTATACGTAATTCTGAATAGGTACTTCTCTGTTAAGATGGCCTAAGCATTGTTAATACCTTGGCACTATTCAAGCCATTCAATTTAGGCTTCACACTTTGACAGAATTCAATTGAAGTCAATTTTATTGTCTCCTGTCGTCAGCATGCCTTAAATGGAGTACAACCAGCTGTTTCACACAATTGATTACTGTTTAGTTTGGGGTTAATGAGTAGATCGTGTGCTAGTGGTTATTATTTTCAGCATACTAGATAATTACAAGTACTTTGTTTGTACTTTACTATAAATATTTAGCATATTTTTTTTGTAGCATATGGTAGCAAATGAGAAGACGGTTCCTTGGATGGTGGGTGATTATCACTACCCATGGAGACCTGTAACTAAAGAGTAACAAGTACTTTGCTACACCTTTAAACTAATCTGTTTATCAGGATCCCTATCTTTTTAATATTTAAAAAAGTAAACAAACTATTATTTAAATAATCTAATATATTATTCGGATCATATAAAAATACCTGCAAATCTCTGAAAACTAAGGCCGCTACTGCTAAGCCACTCTACGCGGTCAATGTTCACTTCTTATGATCTTTTCGCTCACACGCATTGCAAAACTAAACTGTAATTAAATAGATATTAGCAGAAGCCCTATGTGGCAATAAGTTATTTGACATTTGAGCAATATATACTAATGACACATCTTTCTTTTGCGGCTATTCAAATGTCTTATATTATGTGTGATAATTATTAATTAATAGTTTAAGCCGTGTCAGATAATATGTTGGTTTAAAGCAATTACATAAATCAAAAATATCTGCCTCGTTGGTCTCGCGGTTGGCGTGTGCGACTGCTGATCATGAGGTCTCGGATTCGATTCCCGGGTCGGACCAAATGTTTGTATGATCTACAAATATTTGTTTCGGAGTTTTGATGTTTTCTATGTATAATATGTATGTATTTACAAAAAAAAGTATATATAAAATAAATAAATAAAATAAAGATTTCGGACATCTAAACACACAACGCCATTTAGTCCCAAGATAAGCAGAGCTTGTGTTATGGGGTACTAGACAACTGAAACAAATACATATATACTTTTTTTTTGTAAATACATACATATTATAGATAGAACACACCCAAACTCCGAAACAAATATTTGTAGATCATACAAACATTTGGTCCGACCCGGGAATCGAACCCGAGACCTCATGATCAGCAGTCGCTCACGCCAACCGCGAGACCAACGAGGCAGTCATATGTATTTGTATCAGTTGTCTAGTACCCATAACACAAGCTCTGCTTAGCTTGGAACTAGATGGCGTTGTGTGTTAGATGTCTGAAATATTTATTATTATTATTAATAATCACTTCATGAGAGTTGAAGAGTTAACACAATGTATATATAATCAACTTTTTAATTGAGAAACTGTTTATAAAATAAATCTGTGATTAGCAGTTGCACAGCGCGAGAGGAATACTATCTTGCAATCGAGTGTTTGCGGATTTATATCCTCATCAACTCACAAATATTTCTAACTAGCGTACCCACTACGCGTGTAATTTAGTATATTTCACACAGTCTAAACATTCCCACTACTCCTACGAATATTTTAAGACGAAATGCAAATCAATTGAATAGTTTCTGAGTTTTAGTGTCAATTATATTGTGTGTAGTTTCTATACTATGTAATAAATTTATATAAATAAAGAAAACAACAATGTTATTTTATACTAATACAAAACATAAAAATACGTACGTAAGTTTCTTCAATCTATAATAGCAATTTTGAATTTTCAAAGATATGGAGAGAATTTTGTTGTCTCAATCATCGTCTTAGCCACGTTTAAAAATATTTCTGATTAAGGGTCGGACTAATGTGACCATTCTTAATAGTTTAAGGTTAATATATAAACAAATACTCTTGTGTATGTAGATCCTGTATTCTTATAGTTAAATATCACAGCATCAGTGGCGTAGCGAGGGGGGGGCGGAGGGGCGGACCGCCCCGGGCGCCATCATAGGAAGGGCGGCAAAATTGACAAAAATATATTTTGTGCGGTCAGTCAGCCAATTGTTAAAAAAATGTAGCACGAAGCTATGAGCTAACAAGCTAATGTTTTACGCACTAGAGTTCTGACAAATATTTAGCTATACCTACTCACAGCATCGATACCGACCACGGTAACGGCGGTATAGAGGGTGCTAAGAATCACCGGGAAGCCACTACAAGCAATTGATCTTGGCAACTTTTAATAGCCGCACGTTACGGCTAGACTCGCATCTGGCATTACTCGAGGTGGAACTTGAGAAGATTAGATAGCATAGTTCAGGGTAATGTGAAGTCCGAAGAGAAAGGGAGGACACCATAACCCTCGACTTAAGCCATCCAATGTACTTCCGTGTGGGAGACCAACAATCTCAAGGTGGCATTGAGTTTCTGGTTAATAAGTCCCTAGCAACGTTGTGGAAATATCTAGTATATAGAACAGAGTAGCATACCTCATTGTCAAGCTCACCGAGCGATATAGCCTCAATGTAGTGCAAGTGTACGCACCGACCTCAGCCCATTCGGATGACGAGGTAGAGGATATGTTCGACGACATACCGAGGGCTCTCCACTTCACCACTAAGACCCACAACAACGATGTTACGGGTGACTTTAACGCCAAAGTGGGAGTACTAAATTGCAGCGAATCGGTAATAAGATCCTACGGATTTGGAAACAGAAATCATAGGGTCAAATACTCGTCAACTTCCTCGAACGAGAGGGGCTGAAATCTTTCTTTAAAAAAAAACATTCCCAAAGGAAGTGGACTTGACGAAGCCCCAACGCTATGACCAAAAACGAGATCGATTTAATATTTAAATTTAATGAAGGAATAACGTGAAATCCCACTTTTAACTTCGTCGGCAAAGCGGACTAAACCAAGAGACCAGCATACTCGTACGACACTCGACGACCTCCAATGCTCCAATACTCTTTCAATCGAACAGAACCGGGGTTCAAAAGTGTTAGTACAGTCTCTCGGAGGAAGCCGCCTGACGAAGTTGACCACAGCAAGTGGAAAAATCGTTGCTTCCAAGCCGACCGTCCTTTCGGAAGTGGAACGTTTCTATGGCGAGGCAGGTGAAACTAAAAGCTCAAACCCTAGGACAGATGAAGGAGCTTCACTAATAGTAATGCAGTCATTTTTCTTTCTTTGTTTCTTGGGCCTTTGGCAACCGGTTCTACATGAAGTGAATGATACCTACGCAAAAATATTTACAAATAAAGGGACTTGACATAAGATTCTGCGCTCAGAAAGTAAATGCTTAGCAAATGATATTGACAGAGAAACGAAAGAAATAGGCAGATGGCGTTGAAAGTTATGAAAAAAATATGTGTGAAGAATTCTAGAATTGTCATAGAACCTTAGAGGCACATATAAAGAAGGCATATTTTTGATGACAGAACTAGAGGTGCTAACTTGTATGATTTGAAACTTGTCTATTGAGCAAGTAAAATGCTATAGACATTGATCGTGTAATAAAATACTTTTCTAGTAAACAAAGTAGACCTATAAATATTTAATTTTTAATAATATTACTATACTAATAAAATTTTAATATATACTAATAATATACTAATACTATTTTAATTTAAAGGCGTAAGTTTGACTTTTATTTTCAAAAGTACTTATTTTATTTTTCAATAAAAATATAGTTCTAGTTTATATGAAAAACTAGCTCACCCACGTAATCTCGTTTGCGTCTTCTATTGTCCATAGCGTGATAATTTTCCCCTATTTTTGAAACGTTCGCCATTGGTGTTCCGCTTCTATTGGACTTAGCGTGATGATATATAGCCTATGGCCTTCCTCAATAAATGTACTATCCAACATTGAATGAGTTTCTCAAATCGGACCAGCGGTTCTTGAGATTACCGCGTTTAAACAAACAATCAAACTCTTCAGCTTTATAATATTGGTAAATATTGATTTGGGTTTTTGAATTCTCTAATCATTTCATTTTGTCTATCGTCAAGTTGCAACAATATTTCAAAGTGGTTGAAATAATAAAAAGTGTACTAATAAACAATAAGTGATTGTAAAACTAAGATTAACTTATTTATTTTAAATCTAACCTGTATTATGCCTAAATAATGAGGACTGTTCTCGCCGAAAAGTTCTCTAGAATTAATCTACATATGTAATGTTTAGTAGGTATACATTACCTTTAAATATATAAATTAGAGGGCGGCAAAATTGTCTGCCGCCCCGGGCGGCTGATACTCACGCTACGCCACTGCACAGCATCAATCATAGCGTCATCAAAAACAATTATATAATTAATGCTGACATTGGTTAGCACCAAAATATATCAATTTAATCAAAATTTATGAGTCATTTGTAAACAAATTGCAGATTGTTTATGTCTGAGATGAATAATTGCTTCAATAGAACGATATAATGTGTTTCTAGGATATTATACTTCATCTATGAAAAACTTTGGTAAATATGCTAGTATTTATAATAAAACCCTGACATTTAGGTATTCTTTTCGTCTGTCCTTGCTCCGGTATTCATCCTGATGAATAAAAAATGAAGATCCGGGTCATATGTTGCAATATTTCGATGACGAACGATTTCTAAAGAAATATCAGGTGAGATTTTTAGTCTAATCTAATAGTCTCTTTTATATCGTTATGTTCTAATAAAAATGAATATTTTATAATCCTATATAAAGATTCTACTCGCAATATTTGGACGACCGAGCTTTGCTTGCTTTTTTTGATTTGGTTTTGTGTAATGAGTCCTAGTACCAGCTCCTCCCTCTTGACCGCATTCAACGAAGAGCAGCTCGAATCGTGGACTGCTAAGAAGTTTCAATTTGGCTAGACTCTTTGGTACTGCGTAGAGATATGGCTTCGCTATGCATCTTCTCCCGCATATACTATGGGGAGTGCTCTGAGAAATTAATCGAAGTGATTCCTGCCGCCTCTTTCCGCCATCGTCCTACGCGAGAGTAGTTCCATCCTCATCACTTAGATGGCTGGCAGTCCACAACTGTGCGGTTTTCTAAGAACTTTCTACCTCGCACCTCGCAAAACTGTGGAACGAACTATCTCCTGCGGTATTCCCTGACTAATACGACCTTCAAACCTTCAAGAAAAGAGCGTACTCCTTCTCAAAAGGCCGGCAACGCACCTATGACGCCTCTAGTGTTGCGGTTGTTTATGGGCGGCGGTAATCGCTTACGCTCAGTAAAAAAAGCGAGATTGATTGACAGAATGCTGAAACTCCTGCATACCAAATTTCATAAAAATCATTGGACCCGTTTCCGAAATTTAAGATACAAGGTAGGTGGAGGTCGTAGGCCTGGCCTAGCAATAATTTTGTTTCGAATTTGGTGCCTTTTTCTTTATTGATCAATATGATGATGATGATGTCCTTCTCGACGAATCCGCCGACGGCGTTTCTCCCTGGCCTGTGCACGGATGTGACTGGCAAAACCAAATTTTATTCAAAAAGTGCGGTTACCGACAACTATAAAATCAAAATTAATTCAAGTCTATTCAGCTATTTAAGTCTGGTGAAATAAAAAGTACGACTATCTATAGTATAAAATAATATACTATATATAATACAAGTTGTGACACGCGGCTCCGCCCGCGTATATGTCGGTTATCGCGGCAAATAGTAGCCTGTGTGTTATTCTGATATATAAGCTATATTACTGTAAAGTTTCATCCAAATCCGTACAGTAGTTTTTGCGTGAAAGAGTAACAAACATTCATCCATACTTACAAACCTTCGCTTTTATATTATTAGTATAAATAATGATTCGTGTATGATTCTTATACAATCATTTATGGTTTAATAAACAAAAAGATAACGGAAAAACCATAACTTTCTCGGCTTTGAAATAAAGTCACATCGGTATTTTGCCTATAAAAATATGTTAGGAAACTAGATTCTATCGCAAAATTTATTAAGCAACTGATTTCCAATATTGACCTTTGTCATAGTGTGGTGTTGTAAGTTGTTCTATATAATAATAGCCGCTTTATATGAACTTTAAGAAGTGTTAATAAATTATCCATTATTGATATTAAATGTGTTTTTAATTATTGAAATAAATTATTAAAATTGTGAGGCTTTCAACAAGTTTTTGTATGCACAGCTAGGTGTGAAAACAATGTCGAAATTACATGTGTTTAAACAAATAAAGATATAGAGCAGTAGAATGTCAAAGTCATTCAATATTACCATTCATGTGTGTAACATGAATATTGCATAAATTATGAACACTGAACACGAATTAACCTATTTTAGACAAACGACACCGGGCGCGGGCCCTATCGTAATATCAGCGCTGCAGTCACCCTGACTGCAGAAAAATGCTGAGATAGGCGCCTTTTCTGGCAATGCACAGGGCATTATAATTGCTTATTATGTCTTATAACTTCAAATATGCTTCAAACGATGTATTTGTCCTGTGTATGTCAGAATAAATGTTTTTCTTTCTTTTAGTAGTTTCTATGAGCACATAACTGTAACCGCCTTCTTAGCCCTGTTAAAAAAGGTCACTGCTAAGGTTTACGTGAATATGTTAAAAGACCAGCAACGTGTTTGCATATCTCCTTGTGAATTCTACGCGCTCCAGGCGTTTATAGGCTACTAATACTACCTAATTATTATAAACGCGAAAATTTGTAAGTATGGATAGATGCTTGTTACTCTCTCACGCAAAAACTACAGAACGAATTTGGATGAAACTTCACAGTAATATAGCTTATACATCAGAATTACACATAGGCTACTATTTGCCACGATAACCGATATATACGCGGGCGGAGCCACGGGCAACCACTAGTACTACCTAATTATCAGGCGCATGAATATACAAGTATGGCAATCTACCGTACACTCTTAATAAAAAAAAATATCTTTTGTTGATTCAAAATCTTATCCAAAAGCCTAGTAATTTCCAAGTGGTGCGTTTTAAAATATGTACATAAGACTTTTACTGAACTGTGAAGTTCAATAGGTTTTAATGATTTCGTAAACTCTGAGACAGCCTCAGCATCCGCGCACTGACATTTCTGTTTGTTGGGTAATAATACTGTTTACCTGATAGACGGATGATATTGGTTTGTGGTCAGCTGTCAATCGATAAGCTATGTCAGACCGCTTTTTAGTTTTAATATTTTGTGTTCTATAACTTTGTTGCTACAACACATATTGCTTTGTTTTAACTCTTTTCTAGTGTCTAAAGCGTCATTGTTTATAGTGTGCGTGTATTTACAAGATAAGAAAGGATAATTGTGAAATGGAGAGATTATATATTATAATCGAAAGAATCCTGTAATAGCCTGAACATACCTTTAACAATAGTACAATGTATGTATGTGTATATAACAGTAAACGCTGTAGTAATTTTATTTACACATTTTAGAATGGATCTTAATACTGTTTTAAAATGTAGCTCACGTGTCATTATTTTCTTTTTAAAGTAAGTTAGTATGTTTGTCATAGAATAAAAAGTTTGTAAACTTTAATGTCGTACAATGTGAATCACTTTTCAATAGAAATAATTGAAGATCTGCCAAATGTGTCACCACAATTCTTACGATATCTATGTTTGTACATGTGACTACGAATATTGCATGAGTATATTGAGTATATACATTAGTAATATTGAGTATAATAATATATGGAATAACTGAGATAGATTTGATATAGATTGGAAAAGGACATTCCCTATTTTATCACGAGAACCGACAACCACGCGGGTATAAGCTAGTGCTTGATATTTTTTCTATTCATCCTTTATTTATAAAAACTTTATTCCAGTTCCAAGAAAGAAAAGAGTTCCACTTATTAAACACGTTTTCCAATCATTTTTATTAAAAAGATAAAACAATTGAATACATTTTGACAAAATATTTTAATTGTTCATTAATATCATAATAGGAAAAATCACGTAAATTCATTTTCGCTCATTGCAAGATGATCTTGAAAAGGTATTTTGTTTTATGTTGTTTTTTTTACCTTCTCGGATCTTGGGGTTGCATGTAGAAGATTTTCGTTGCTTTACGAAAGAGAATCATAAAGAAAGTCATGTTTAAAAAAAGTTGAATAATATAAATACCTACACTTACTCTTTGTAACACATATCCATAAATATGTATGTGATATGTTCGTGTCATAGCATGCACCCATAAATCATTGAAAAATCGTAACGCGTGCTTTAAGCTACTCAAAATTTATCATTCATTATAATAATTTTATGCACTAACTAGATGTGAGCATTTATAATTTAGTTACTGATACAATATTCTACGTTAAGCAAATTCGTTATAGCTGTCGATAAGAATGTTATGAATAAATACTTTCACTAAACCTAAATTGCATATATATTTCGAGCTAGTAGTTACCCGCGGCTCTGCCCGTGTACATATCGGCTATCGCGGCAAATAGTAACCTATGTTTTATTCTGATGTTTTAGCTATATTACTGTAAAGTTTCATCCAAATCCGTTTAGTAGTTTTTGCGTGAAAGAGTAACAGACATCCATTCTTCCATCCATCCATACTTACAAACTTTCACGTTTATAATATTAGTATAGATGTCTAATTCTAACCGACTACCACTTAATAGTAACGAACAGAAATGAACCCATTAAATTTTCATTGGAATCCAACCTTTATGACTTCATAGAACCTGACCTTTATATCTAAATACAAAACCAAATTTATTATTCTCGGATAAAATCTAAACATGTACTTGTACATAATAGTAAAAAATATTACTCTACACTTATGTTATTTGTATTTACATTCGACATTGAGTGGCGGAGGTTCGCCGAATTGTAAACAAAGGCTCGGCATTCCTCGTACATTCAATAAAAACAATTGTATTGTCTTGGTAGACACAGTATAAATGAATTAATAATCATCAATTTAAAATTATTACGTGATGCTTTCTTTATGTGTCAAGTTCAGATAATTTGTTTTAAGATTGTGATACATGACATTATTAATCTTTAATTAATATTTAAAGCTAAAGAGTTTGTTTGTTTGAACGCGCTAATCTCAGGAACTACTAGTCCGATTTGAAAAATTTTCAGTGTTAGATAGCCAATTTATCGAGGTAGGCTATGAGCTATATATCATCACGCTAAGACCAATAGGAGCGGAGCATAAATGAAGAATGTTGCGAAAACGGGGGGAAATTATTACGCTACGGGCAATACGAGACGTAAACGAAGTTGCGTGGATCAGCTAGTTTTATTTTATAAACCTGTTGTTGAATAGAGAGTTGAGGAAGGCCTATATCCAGCGTTAGACATCTTTTCGCTGAGATGATGATCTTGGAGACAATTTTTAAATATGAAAATGCGCCAAATGCAAATCGGACTCGCGCAGGAAAGGTTCCGTACCATTATCTATTCATTACAACCGTCTACATATTGACGTTATCTGTATTGAGCAAAAACGAGCAATATCAAGGTAGTAGAGCCACGCTGATTTCAGCACGAAAGGGCCGGCTCGACCGGGGCGGTACTACCCTCGCACAGAAAATCGACGTAAAATGACAGCGATCATGATGTCGTGTTTCGTTGGTGAGTGCGAGACCGGAGGCCCAATGATGCGAAAGCATCACTAGCCCGCCATGGTGTGGATCACCATGCTGCATTGTTGCATTGTCTGCGTTTTCAGTATGGTGACCATCACTCTTAGATTCTGCTTATGCTTTCCATCAGGCAGAGTAGAGTCATTATGGCAGGGTCAAACATAAAAAAAAAAAAAAGTCATCTCTGAAAATTTCAACTGTCTAATTATCCCGGTTCATGAGATATAGCCTGGTATATCTCATGAACAGGCCTGGCGGCCGGCATATAGCCTGAACGGACAGACAGACGGAGAGCAAAATCTTAGTTCTTTTACCTTTTGGATACGGAATCCTAAAAACCAGTGATTGTTGTAACACTCACTGGTTTTTAGGGTTCCGTAGAAGAAGAAAGCTGTAGGTTTACGATAGCAACCAACTCTTTCTTATTTTATTTAATTGGAAATAGTTAGGTTAAAAGGCAACTTCTTACTTAACTTTCCTAACCGAGTATTTTCTGAACTAAACATAGATGAAATAGAACATTATATTGAAATCAATATTCTTCCAATTTTCGCCATCTTCACGAGGTTTATACGTTAAGATAGGAAGAACCAGATGAACTAATGATTTGTATTAGTATGTGTTAATTATATGTTTTATTGATGGTTGATTTGCTTAAGACAACAGTTTTGGGGCAGTGAACTACTAATTTGTGTAAGCATAAATACGCTTGTATTTCCTTGATTTCCATTGTATAAATGAATTTTATGTTAAACAAATATTCACAATAAATGTACATCTCTTTTCAGATCTTAACTATGACTGTTTTAGATACAACCAAAAACCAATTGAAATCTATATATATTATTTGGTTATATAGATATTTATTTAACAACTAGCTGAACCCCGCGGTGTTACCCGCGTTTATCGTCTTGTACCCACCACCACTGTAACTCCTGTACACCAGGATCAACAGCAGTGACCCACGATCACACCGAGTTATGACACTCTGGAAGTCCCAGGAAAAAATTAACTGTCTTGGAACCCGCAACGAAATTAATCAGAAGAAAAAACAGGAGTTGGAAATATGATAAGTCCATAATAATAAGTTATCGTCGTACTGCGAGTAACGCCGCGGGACAAAGTTAGTCTAACAAAAAGTAGCCTAAGTTACTTCCTGGATCATCAGCTACCTGCAAGCGAAAGTCCCGTCAAAATCCGTCCAGCCGTTCCAGAGATTACCCGAACAAACAGACAGACTGACAGACAAAAAAAATTTTGGTATATTTACCGTGTATACATACATATACATTTAGTAAACAAATAAAGTGGCAAATGTTTCGCGACTGCGCCATTTATTTATACTCTTTACCTAAATCCCTGTATCAGGTTGTTTTTATTAATGATAACATCTATTTTTTTCGAACAGTTAGGTATCCATCAAAATGTTCTATAAAAAAACCATAACATTTGTTCTCAGTAGGAATCGAACCTATGACGTCTAGCTTAGCAGTCACGATCTCTAACCAGTAAACCAGTAACCCATTCAGTTTATTATTTTATATTAGTCTAAGCCATTTACGTTCCTATAAACTACCAAACTATTAAGATCCACTTTTTTTTATGATGTAGGAAGGCAAACGAGCAGACGTATCATCTGATGGTAAGTGATTATCGCCGCCCATAGACACCTGCAACACCAGAGGCGTCACAAGTGCGTTGCCGATCTTTGGGGGATGCGGAGAGGGGTTGGGGTATGGGCCTCCGGTATCCTCACTCACTCTGAGAAACACAGCGCAGGCGCTTTTTCACACCGGTTTTATGTCCGTGGTATCACTTCTGTGGAGCCGGCCCATATGTGATGCACCTATAGTTGTTATGTAGTAATCACCTTGTTCTCTGGTCCATATGCGGTGGCACAATAAGTGCCTACGCATGCATATCATGGATACGTCACTATTCACTGTCATTATATGATGTTGTTTATTTTCGCCATTAAAGCGCGTTATTATTCGGGTGCTTAGGCGTTATAATTTAAAGCCGTTATGTATGTGTGTGTGTCAACTCTTTAATGTAAACTTTTATTTAACTTACAATGTTTGTTTGAATTAAATCGCTCAACGGAATTATTAAGCAGTTTTTTAAGGAAATATTCATCATAGTAATCATCATTTATATTCATAAAACGCGGTATTTATTATGTTTAAGTATACATAGTTCTTACATAATTAGCAACCGAGCATGCAACAAATTTTCTACTGTTTAAAACCGATAAATTAGTTAATGCTGAATATCTATGTTAATCTAGTAATTAACTATTTGCAAATGACAAATATATATATATATATATATATTTACATGACAGTATATAAAAATACAATTTCGATTTTATATATAATCAACCTACCACAGTCAGCTGCTAGACATATCACATAGGCTTTACCAATTGCACACCTCTTGGTTCAACCCTCGGCTTTTCGCAGCCAACTCCTGCCACCCGTCTTACGCAAATCAGCCTGTGGACGTCCTACACTATGTTTGCCGATACGCATAGTCTGATAACATTATAGAAATATATATTAAGAACACGATAATAAATAAATAAATAAAAATAAAAATTTCGGACATCTAAACACACAATTCCATCTAGTCCCAAGATAAGCAGAGCTTGTGTTATGGGGTACTAGACAACTGATACAAATACATTTATACTTTTGTTTGTAAATACATACATATTATAGATAGAACACACCCAAACTCCGAAACAAAGATTTGTAGATCATACAAACATTTGGTCCGACCCGGGAATCGAACCCGAGACCTCATGATCAGCAGTCGCTCACGTCAATCGCGAGACCAACGAGGCAGTCAAACGACGATGTTTATACTTTGCAACAATATACCCTCAGATCAAATAAAAAAGGTATATAACGAACGGCCTTGTTCTTGTTGAAGCAAAAAAAGTAGCGTAGTTCCGAGTAAACACATGCGTTAACGCACACACATGCTAAGAAACTACGCTACTTTGCGTTGGTATCGAACGTTGTCGATACTTGTACGGAACTGACAAAAAATAGCGTAGTATATAGCATAGTTAGACATAATCTACATAATTATAATCTAATTTTAAACAATCTTTAAGTTATTGAAAGAACTTAAAAACTTGGTCATAACATTATGAAATAAGATATCGAAGTATCACAATTTTCCACAAAATCTTGTCAAAAAGTGTCAAGGTTTCCGATTAACTATAATGAGCCCCATCAGGTACATATGATAAAGTACTTATTGGTTAATAAAAAACAGGTTTTATAAATCTATCAATTCTGTTGAACGTATGACGAAAGTTGTGGCCCGATGGGTACTAACCCGATATCTTAAATTTACATAAAACAAAATAATATAATATTAAAATTAGCTTTTTATCAAAAACGTTTAGAAAGAAATATAATATTTGAGGACTGTAATATTCAAATGATTTAAATCTATTTACTACTCTGTCAAGAAAGTATCGGGAAAAGATCAATAATACACAATATGTTAGTTATTCATCCAAATTTGTTTTATCACCTTTAAAGAATGCTCTTTCAGAAATGATACACTTACGTCAACGAATAATTCAATCGTCTAAACTTTTTTAAACGATGTTTCCGAAATTAAGTTGAGTTCTCGCTGTGAATCATTCTTTATGTCTCCTACCGATTAAAAACGGGTGACACGAAGTCGGAATTTGAGTTTAGGAAAAAGAAAAACGTTGTTTGGAGCCATATCTCATACTTCAAACAAATATAAATTTAGTGTAACATATTTCGTTAGTGGCGTAACTAATAAATCTATACAAATAAATAAAATTGGAGTGTCTGTTTGTAATATTAAAATAACAGCTTTTTAATCAATGCATGTGTATGTATACACGATACATATACCAAAAATGTAGTTAAAAATTTTTTTGTCTGTCTGTCTGTCTGTCTGTTTGTTTGTTCCGGGTAATCTCTGGAACGGCTGGACGGATTTTGACGGGACTTTCACTGGCAGGTAGCTAATGATCCGGGGAGTAACTTAGGCTACTTTTTTTAGACTAACTTTGCCCCGCGGCGTTACTCGCGGTACAACAATAACCGCGGGTAACACCGCGGGGTTCAGCTAGTAAGGTAATAAAAATAAGAAGATACCGAGTCTGAAAGAGCAAATATCAAGATCTCATTATAAATCCATGTTATCAAAAGCAGTTCAATTAATTTACTAATATAATAATAAATATTCTAACAAATTATTTATTAATTTTATAGTCAAATTAAAGCAAAAATTAAATGCTTTATGAATTATCGAAACCTGTTATACTCATCCAGACATCTCGTGTTCTCATAAAATGTTTTAGTTAGTTAGTCAATAGAAGATGATTTCTTAAATGAGTTCTTAAATATCATGATGTTCATTCGAGTTATTTATATGTATTACTAGCGGAACCCCGCTGTAACGTCGCGGAACGAAGTTAGTCCAAAAAAGTAGCCTAAGTTACTCCTTATATCATCAGCAAACTATCAGTAAAAGTCCCGTCAAAATTGGTAGAGGCATTCCAGATATTAGCTGGAACAAACAGACAGACAGGCAGACTCACAAAAATTGTAAAAAAAGGTTCGTTGGTATATATATCGTGTATACATACGATGCATTTAGTAAAAAGCGGTTATTTTAATATTACAAACAGATACTCCAATTTTATTTATTTCTATCGATATGGATGTATGGATTAGATCTAATCTGATAAGAATAAAATTTTTTTAACACACAACTATGTAAATTCAAGAGTGATTGTATATAGAAACGAAAAGATCAATCTAAAATGACAGCATTCGTGCTATCGTGTTTCGTTGGTGAGTGCGAGACCAGAGGTCCAATGAAGCAGAAGCATCTCAATAGGTAGCCATTGTGTGGGTCACTATAGATTATAGCATTGCCTACATTAGCAATGAGTATGGTTACCCCCTACTATTGGCTTCTGCGCATGCTTTCCATCAGGCCGAGTAGATTCACTTTAGCAGGCCATAAAAAACATTTAACTACAAATGAAATCGAGATTATGGAGTACAAAAACAGTGTCACAAATCAAATATACCATACCCACACAACATTAAACCAACGCTGACTGAAAGTCATTGCAAAATATAGCAAACTTTAGCAGGAAGATCCGGTTGCAACTCTTCAGAGTTAATACAAAGAGAACAGTTATATAAGATGCTAGCTGAACCCCGCGGTGTTACCCGCGGTTATTTATAACCAATTCTCGGTTCTCTAGTTCTCTTACTTTCTTCAAGCGGTTATTGTTGTACCGCGAGTAACGCCGTGGGACAAAGTTAGTCTAAAAAAAATAAGCCTAAGTTACTCTCTGGATCATCAGCTACCTGTTAATGAAACTCCCGTCAAAATCGGTTCAGCCGTTCCAGAGATTACCCGGAACAAACAGACAGACAGACAAAAAAAAAAATTTACATTTTTGGTATATGTACCGTGTATACATACATATGCATTTAGTAAAAAGCGGTTATTTTAATATTACAAACAGACACTCCAATTTTATTTATTTGTATAGATTATGCAAAGCCATGCTTGTATGTATTATGCACCGTCAATACGGATACTTGACCCCACGCTGACCTCCACTGAACATAAAGACGCATTTTGGGTGACACTGTGTATTGCGTTCATACTCGCATTGTAACTTGTAACAAATTTATAAATTGTGAAAAAAAATGTATAACTCTATAAAGTCTACTACTTATAGTATACCCAAGACAGGGCCTTTTGGCGTTCACTGCTAAACGAAGGTATCCACTAAAGAGCGCCAAGTTAGAATTGGTTAAGTACCTGCTCGTGAAAATTGTCTATGTTTTTACAATATTTTTGGCGTTCCTCAATAAATGGATAAAATAATGTAACCAAAAAAAGTTACCAAGAATAGCGTATTCATATAAACAAACAAATTATATTTATATTAGTTAGATTAGTTGATTAATTATTGGTAACAATAATAAAAGAAAAACACAATAAAATAGTATTACGAAACACACTAAGGGAACACAAATAAAACATTTCTTTTTTTATTATGATTTGAGCACGATGCGTCATTAAGTGTAAATAAATGAAGGCGTTATATTTCACACCATACAAATCCCTCCACATTGTATGGCAGTATCTTTTTGGTGTGAATTGGGCCAGCTAAGTATTAGGTAACTAATATTCAACCACTAATTAGTAATATCTTACGTAAGGTATGATAAAAAAATATATATGATATATTTCTTAAATAGAGCTTTCCAAATGCGTCGTTGGTCTAGCGGTTAGCGTAAGCGACTGCCGATCAACAGGTTTCCGGTTAAATTCTCGGTCGGACTGCAGTTGGATTTTTTGTACAAGATTTCATAATAGCGGCCCGGAGTATTGAATATTGATGGCGGCGTTTCCTACCCATGCCTCGGAGAGCACGTCAAACCGTCGGTTGTTATTGTGAAGTTAGAGCCCTCAAATATACTGACAACTAGTATTGACAACCTTCGAATTCGGTTCACCCTGAAGGTTGCGGAGGTCTGATTCCAGTCGCAACGTGGAAAAACATATTCTGTTAAAACGGGTTCAACTAGTAGGTGACCTTAAATAATCTTGGGGACCTACACGAAAAGTGTATTGTTTCCATGGTGCATATATTTCTTAGTGTCAATATATTTGTAAGTTTCCATTGATTGTCAGAAAATATTTTTAGCTTTTGTAAGACTTGTTACATTATCCCAAGTGACACAAGCTATAATTTTCAAAGTAATTCTTTTTTATTATTATATATTTTTAATTATTTATTATAGCTACGAAATACAAAATTTTCTGAGAATTTTTTATGAGCCATTCGTAATTTTTTAATCCTGATCCTATTCACTTAGTTAAAATTTGGTTCGTGATTCCGAACCTCGATAAATAAACGTGTGACTAGTTCGAAAATTCCTTATGCGTCTAAATGTAATCTATCTAAAACGTGTATTTGTAAATAATAGGTCTTTTTAGTGGGCAAAAAATTCAATTCCTGAGAGGCAGTACAAAACACCTTTGAAGAGTTTGTTGCCTAATATTTTAGAGTCGTCAGTACAATGATATCTGCTTGGTGAGATTTTATGGAATAATAATAGCATTATTCGAGCTGCCTGGCAGCTGGCTCTATTGTTTTCTTAAGATCTGCATGATCTGTCTGTCTTCGTATCTACATAATATATGAATATGTTTAACAATCATATTTGTCCACACTAAAATAGACTGGTACTATATGAAACAGCAATAAACATATTACTATCTATCTATACTAATATATAAAGCTGAAGAGTTTATTTGTTTGTTTGTTTGTTTGAACACGCTAATCTCAGGAACTACAGGTCTGATTTGAAAAATTCTATCAGTGTTAGATAGCCCATTTATCGAGGAAGGCTATAGGCTATATACCATCACGCTATGACCAATAGGAAAGGAGCACCAATGAAAAATGTTTCAAAAACGGGGGAAAATTATCACGCGACGGGCAATAGGAGACGCAAACGAGGTTGCGTGGGTCTGCTAGTTTTATTATAAGGCTGCATGGTTGGGCTGGTGGTTTAAATGGATGTCACACCATCGCTTTTTATTGCACCAAATGTAGTGGGTTCAAATCCCACTGAGACAACGCTTTATGTGGTCCACAATTTATTGTTCTGACTCTGGGTGTTTATTGCATGCGTTTCATGTATGTTCCTTCGTGACACAAGTTATATTCCTAATGCGGGAGTTGTCTTTAAAAGAAAACCTATAAATAAAACTACTATTATTGCAAAGAAATGAAATATATAAACTTATACATATTCTTGAGACCGCACTAACGATGCGAAATATGTTTCTTTCGGAAGTGTCTTTATTTATATTAGGTACAGTAGGTACCGAATGATATCCTAAGTGTTATAACCATCCGCTAAAAATAATACCACTCATAAAACAAAAAAAACTAAACATTTAGCATTTAAAAATTTATAATAAGAATAGGACATAGGATTTTCAGATTAATTGACCGACAACAGATAAAATGGGGTCAATATAATCTTACACATGTCACTTATACAAATAATATTTGTAATTTATATTGATAAATCTAATGGTAACTGGAAAAGAAAGAATAAAATAAAAAGTAAATATGTTCGTAGGTTAACGGTGTATAAATATAGTATAAATATCATACCATCTATGTTAAGTTCTAAATTACTGACTAACATAGTAATTTGGAACATAACATAGATGGTGAAAGATGCCGAATTATTTTGTGTATGTGCATAGACTAATTGAAGTTCTTCAAGGAGATAATTAACGATGTTTATATGTTGTAAATTTTAGTGGAAGACTTGAACATCATTAATATCATTTCGGGTGACATAAATACAAGAATTTAAACCTTTTCAGTTTATAGTAAGAAGTTGCGAAAAAAATGAAGTGAATCGTCTAACAACTTTTTTTATAGTTTCTGACCACAAATGCTGTAACCTTCTCAGAATATCACAGAAGGATGAAAATAAACACGTTAAATATTACACAAGCTTAGTCTTTTCCGGGGTCAGAGGTTAGACACATCCATATATCGCAAATAATTACTTGTTAAATCGTTAGAACTTACTGAGAAAGTATCTTTCGAATCTAACCTAAGTAATAATGCCAAGATATATTAAACGAAAATATTCATACTACTCGACTTACTAACTAACTTTCTTACCTTTTTATAAACTTTTAATTGCTATCTATACTAATATGTAAAGCTGAATAGTTTGTTTGGGCTATCTAACAGTGAAATAATTTTTGAAATCGGACCAGCGGTTCCTGAGATTAGCGTGTTCAAACAAACAAACTAACAAACTCTTCAGCTTTATATATTAATACTAGCAGAACCACGCAACCCCGTTTGCGTCTCTTATTGCCCGTCGCGTGATAATTTACCCCCGTTTTTGAAACATTTTTGATTGGTGCTCCTCTCCTATTGGTCTTAGCGTGATGATATATAGCCTATAGCCTTCCTCGATAAATGGGCTATCTAACACTGAAAGAATTTTTCAAATCGGACCAGTAGTTCCTGAGATTAGCGTGTTCAAACAAACAAACAAACAAACTCTTCAGCTTTATATATTAGTATAGATGAAAAACTACGTGATTTGTGCCCGATTCAGTTATATTCTCGGAAAATATGACTGAAACGTTGAATAATCACAAGGGACATTAATTATGTACGTGATACCGGTGACGCACCACTGTTAGTATATGCAAATAATTGCAGAAAAGTAATTTTCTGAATATAAAAACCGGTCTCCAAAATCTCAGATATTTCGATTAATTTCTTCTTGTTATTAGTCAATCGTCGTGGATCTTCAAGGTTATCCACATTATATTTTTAAATTCACTCATAGACTTCTGAGACTTATCTATTATATTCAAACTCGTTGTATAGAAATAAATAACTATTTAAATACTAGCTGAACCCCGCGGTGTTACCCGCGGTTATTGTTGTACCGCGAAAAACGCCGCGGGGCAAAGTTAGTCTAAAAAAGTAGCCTAAGTTACTCCCTGGATCATCAGCTACCTAACAGTGAAAGTCCCGTCAAAATCTGTCAAGCTGTTCCAGAGATTACCCGGAACAAACAGACAGACAGACGGACAGACAGACAGACAAAAAATTTTTAAACTACAGTTTTGGTATATGTATCGTGTATATATACATATGCATTGATTAAAAAGCTGTTATTTTAATATTACAAACAGACACTCCAATTTTATTTATTTGTATAGATTTCGGACATCTAACACATAACGCCATCTACTCCCAAGCTAAGGTGAGTCTGTGTTATGGGTACTATAAAACTGATATATAAGTATATACATGCCTATTATACATAGAAAACTCCCAAACTCCGAAACAAATATTTGCAGATCATACAAACATTTGGTCCGACCCGGGAATCGAACCCTAGACCTCATGCACATCAATTGCGTACGCTACCTTTGGTTATAGCAATTATCTTGCATTAATTATTATCAGGTCATATTAGTCAGAGTTTAAACTAAGCTTAGCTTGTACTAAAGGTACAATTTTTGTTTTATGTATGACCTGCTAAAATGACTCTACTCTGCCTGATGGAAAGTAGAGTCCAAGTGGTGGTCACTATACTCATTGCTCGTAGAGATAATGCAACAAGACAGCATGGTGATATAAATACAAATGTAGTTTTTTGTAAATACATACATAATATGCATAGAACTTCTAAACTCCGAAACAAAAACTTGCAGACATACAAATATATGATCCGACCCGGAATTCTAACCCGAGTCCTCAAGCCCATCAGTTGTGTACGTTACCATTGCACCACCGAGGTAGTCTATTGAGAATACAACCACCATTTTACACCGGTTTTCTGTGAGGCCGTTGGATCACTCCGGTCGAGTCGGCACATTCATGCCGAAGCGTGGCTCTCCCACGATGAGTATTTATTTCTGTATTTTTAATCTACACCACACGAAAATTTGTATCCGGCAGCAGGGTATCCGAGGTATTCCATTACATAAAAAAATCAACAAAAAATAAATAACCAATCCTCAAGTGTTAAGTACTTCTATATATAGACGTGACTATATAATGTTTAATTAAATAAAGTACATTTTAGTTTACAGTTCTAAGTAAGAACTCTAAGTAGTATTGACAAACATCTTGATAATCTAACATTAACAAGTGTTTGATATAACGATAAACCGATAGTTAATTTGTCAAGATCTTATTACTGTCAACAACTTGGCAGTATATTATGCTAATTAGTAGATACCCTTATAATTTGTTGTGTAGATAATATAAGCTTGCTTTAAGATTTAACAAGTAGCGACTGCTTAAAATAGTATTAATTACTTGTGCGGTTAACTCATCATATTATATTCCACACATACACATATACCTTTTATCAATTAAACACACACGTGTTGAATTAAATAGCAAGTTAAATACAAAAAGTTCAACTTTATTTTGAAGGACAAATTTAAAATCCCTATTTTCCTTAGTTACGGCGTCACTCGTTATAGGATGAATAAATTTCGCTAATTCTTTAAGTATTAAAAAACAATTTTCTCGAGTAACACTATGGGCTATAAAACATGTCGCTAACACAAAAAGGAGCCTAGCATCAGTGAAAAAACGTTTATTTAATTAACACAACAAAATTAAATCATTTGTATAAGCTATTTAGTATTTGTAGTAATGTAAATATTTCAAATAAATAATGCTAAAAAAACAAGAATTGTGAAAAAATATTTATGATGGAACATTTTATGATGGACTGCCTCGTTGGTCTAGCGGTTGGCGTGTGCTACTGCTGATCATGAGGTCTCGGGTTCGATTCCCGGGTCGGACCAAATGTTTGTATGATCTACAAATATTTGTTTCGGAGTTTGGCTGTTTTTTATGTATAATATTTATGTATTTACAAAAAAAAAGTATATATGTACTTATATCAGTAGTCTAGTACCCATAACACAAGCTCTGCTTAGTTTGGGACTAGATGGCGTTGTGTGTTAGATGTCCGAAAACATTTATTAGTATTATTTATTTTGTGTGATGTCCCAACATTTCAGTTATGTGACGATACAACACAGCAATAAGGCAATAAATCACATTTACATGTAGTAGGAACTAAATAATTAACGTAATTAAAATATTACAGACATTATAAATATTTTAGACAGAGTATAAATTACATTGTAGTTAACTAAAAACACTCCATGTATTAAATTGATGAGTTTTTGTTCTTTATTAGTTTTTATTTATCTTTATTATGTTTATTTTTAACCGACTTCAAAAACAGGAGGAGGTTTCTCAATTCGACCGTATATATTTTTTATGTGTATATAACTTCGTCGTTTATTAACCGATTTTGATGATTCTTCTTTTAATGGAAAGGAGATATCCCAACGATAGTACCATGATAAGGACACTAAGATGTGATGATGGCATCTAAGAGAAATCGAGTCAAACCTTGAAGTCGGTTTTATTTTTGTTAAAATTTTACTTCTACTGTTTTCATCATCATTTATTAGCTCAATTTCTTTGGGAATGTAACCATTTTCAAAAGAGAAAAGAAAATTGGAATAAGGACAAGTCATAGTATTAAGAAACTAGAAACACCGTAAATCTTGTATAGGATCAGGGACTGCAATGTAAAGAGACGTGGGTACAAGGTAAAATGTACATTGACATCTACTGGCATATTTTTATATTTATTTTCTTAGGTTATAGAAAGGGAAATAAATAAATGAGTCACCTGAAGAATCTCGTTGGGAACCTCATTCGCACGGTGAAAAGCAAATAACAAGTTGTTCAACACCGGCGTTCTGTAAGGCAATGGTATCCGGTCGAGCCTAATCATTTCTGCCAAAACATTACTCTCCCACTTTGAAACGCAATACTATAGTTAATGTTTTTTTTTTCTTGCATAAAAATACCGCGAAATTACTATTCCATTGACATCACTTCTGCAGATGTATTCTGTCATCTCTGACATTTAACCCAGATATCTTACATGTCCCATTGACCAATACCTTAACAAGATTCAAGTATTGGTACATCCGTTCAGAAAAGCAAAAATTAAGTAAAGTAAGTACCTATACAAATACAATAAGTTGTACTTTCCACTTTTGTACATAACCGTCAATCAGTATTTCATAACGTGTCGTCGGCTGCTGGTTGCAGCATTTGGTATGCTCATACACACAAGTGTTATAAAGAATACAGAAAAGAATTCGTATAAATTACATACATACGTTAAATATATCGTTTCGTTGTATCTATATTTTTATTAGCTTAAATTGCCTTACTACATTTACTGTTCAAAATATTTCTTAACATTATATTTTATCTTATCTATTTTTTGTTGGGATACTATATTAATATGGTTGACCGTAGATAATGTCTCATGAAACTTGGTTCTACCGGTTGGTTCTCGACAATTTTCGTGTTATACGTCTCAACAGAGTTGATGCGAAAACCTTACACAAACAGGATGTGAAACTAATGGGCCTATAATTGGTTATCATTTTAGGATTCCCATTTTTGTACAATATAGTTATTTCTGAGCATGTCCATTTTTTCGGCATATCCTTAGTTGTAAGTACGCGATTGAAGAGCTTTATACGTGGCTTTATTGATTTATCTTTGGCAGTTTTAATCATTTCGTTTGTGACGCAATCAGGCCCTGGACCTTTACCGGATTTTACATTTGATTGAAAACCATATTTTACTCTCCAGATTCTCTAATATCTAGTATCTTTAATAGAACGATACATATATGAACGTAATTTATACTGTAATTTACTGTACTTCTTATTAAAAACTTAACGATGAATGGAAATAATGTGAAGAAATCAGTTTACATCCTAGCTAAAAACGTGAATATAAGAAACGTGAAATACTATTATCTTAAAACCAACACTTTAAAATAATGTTCAAGGGACTATTAATACTTATTTAATTCTGACCATATCTTATGAATATGATTGCATTATATAGAGATATATAGAGAATTCTCCAAAAAGTCTTCAAAAATATGAAAAAACACAATTGCTACAATGCACAATCATACTAATGACCTTTAATGTCTACTGATACAAAAAATACTATAATTTAGATATATTTATTCTAACTTTTTTAACCAAACTATGACTTTTTGAGTTATTGTTAATTTATATCCTAAACGATATAATCAAATTTAACCTTTTTCGTTTTTTAGGTTTTGTATTAAAGGTCATCACGTCAGCCGTAACCTATTTTTCTGAGAGTAATTTGTAAAGACTAATATGTGCCGATTAATTATACACCTGAAAATTAGATATAAATATTATATAGTTACTAGCTGCCAAGGGAAACGTCGTTTTGCCATAAAAAAAATTTAAGGATGGGTGACCCTTACCATTTAGGGGGATGAAAAATAGATGTTGGCTGATTCTCAGACCTACTCAATATGCTCACAAAGTTTCATGAGAATCGGTCAAGCCGTTTCGAAGGAGTATGGCAACGAAAACTGTGACACGTGAATTTTATATATTAGATTACAAATCTCAATTAAACGATAACACGATTTGTACGATACACAAAATACGATACGATTCAAGAGTACACAAGCTACTCAGTTGAACATATTATAGATTTAAACAAAAAGTTTAGATTTAAATATTTGACGTTCTGAAAAAAAGTCAACGATATCACAAATGTCAAACTTCTCGACTACATTAAACATACTAACTATTGTATCCGTGTTTGACTCCCACAAACAAAATGCGTTGTGTACACACGGATTCGCCGTATTATTAAATTACTCATAAAATCAATATCTTCAAGGGTTTTATACTACTCAAATGATAATATTATACGTATTATAAATACAAGTTTATATTCAATAATACTTTGAATTTAAATTATAAATATTTATAATTCCACTTAAAAAAACAGCCTTGAAATATATTAGCTCAAGGATATTTTTCATATAAATTTCATCTTAAGTTTAACAAACGGATTCGTAGACGTAATATATGTATATTTCAAAGTATATTATTTAATATATTCCTTTATTCTTGTTATTATAATAAATTGATACAATCGTAAGGTTGTATTTCTGTAATCATCATTTATTTAGTTCGTATTTTAGTATGTAAAGAATATAAAAATATATTACAGATGCTGACAAAGTATAAATAAATACTACGGACATCGTTCCCCAGTATAATGTAACGCACCCAAGTAAGTCAACCAAAGAAAATTAAAACTAAGGTACACCCGTCTCAGCTAAAGCTTCTTAAATTATCTCGAGTAACAAGCCTGTTACTCGAGCTACAGCAGTATTTGTTAGCATGAAGTATAATAATTAATCACTGTTTCCCATGAATGTACTAGGGGACAGTTAAACAAAGTGTTCAATGCAAAACTATCTACCAGTAGGTACACAACTTTGTATTTATAATACGCAACAGGCACACTGTTGAGAGTTAGGTTAAAGTTATACTCCTATGATGTCTGTCAGGTGTAGTTAAATAGAGTTAAGAATATGTTCACAACGACGTCAGTTGCTAATAAATATAGTAGAAACTAGCTGCCCCGGCAAACGTCGTTTTGCCATAAATTTTTTTCAGGATGGGTGACCCTTACCATTTAGGGGGATGAAAAATAGATGTTGGCCCATTCTCAGACCTACTCAATATGCTCACAAAGTTTCATGAGAATCGGTCAAGCCGTTTCGGAGGAGTATGGCAACGAAAACTGTGACACGAGAATTTTATATATTAGATGATAACTGGAAAGGATTTCACTTCTTTGGAGCATTCTTGGGCAGAAAATTGTTTGAAATAGCAACCGTGCCCTGCGCGGATATTTTACCTATGCATGTAGGTAAAAGGGAAATGCGCTACGCAGTTATTAAGTAAATTAAAGTAGAAAAATGTATATCTATCTAGAAAATAAATTGTGTTATAGTTAAGATTGGATATTATTTGGGACAATAAATTTAATTGCAAATCGAATATTTTTCATCAAATGCATTAAAGATTCGCAGCATATGTGTAGGAATGATCCACAACATTGAATAATAAATTATTTTTATAATACCATATATAAGCTGTTTAAATTGGAAAAAAAAGAACAAATGTTGATAGAAAATCACTCCTAATTTGATCTCAATAAATTAAATTCATCTAATACATTAATCTTTTTAAACGACCTTGTCTTACGTTCGCAAGGTCACTTATTATTAAGTATAAAAATTGCATGTTTAATCAAATAAACCTTCGCTTAATATGAGCTAATAACAATTCATATTTAAACTTAGAATCAATATATTTGTGATAAATGACTTCAATACCCAAAGTCTGAATACATTCATAATTATTTACTATACTTGAAATATATATTTACTTAAATGTTTAACATGCTTAAAAATGTCCTTATAAAGAAACCAAAAAAGTATTTAGCATACGAATGGTCATAATGATGATTAATGACCAATGCAATAAATAATAATGTAACCGGTAAATTGATTATTAAATTATCTATTATCTACAGCATATTTGCTGTAATTAAATAAACTTAAAGAGAAGCAGGATATATACTATAGAAAGAAAAAAGGTTTTGACCTACTGTAGTAGTTAATAGACCGGATAGAAAGAGTGTAAACATAATAATTTTTTTTATTGAACTTGTGATTTATAAAAACACCTTTACAGATCTGTTCGTTAATGCATACCTGATTGAACAATATGTGATAAATGATTCTGTGAGGTGAATCATTTGTAAAAATGTTGTAAAAATTTATGAGACACTGTATCATTAATATTGTTACGTGTGATGCGGTGTGTTCTGCATTATTGTGAAATAATTCAAAATTATTTGTTTACGATTACTTAAGGATCATTTAATTTTAGTACTTTTGAGTATTTTTTTTAAATGAGGCTGTCATACTGGAGTTCTGACTGATAAAAGGTATGAGCAGAATCCAACAGTAGTTATCATACTCATTGTAAAAATAGATATTGCAAAAATACAGCATAGTGACTCACACAATGGCGGCCTATTGAGATTTAATGTAATATGTTTTGTATAATTGGGTGTTTTTTTATATCGTTCTACAACTCAAGCTAGGCCAAAAATAATATGGTAATTATTATCATATTTTTGGTCTAAAATATCATTATTATAACCTACCAGTATGTGTAATAAACTAGCCGCTACAATTCCTTTTAGGTAATAATTTTGCGTAGGGCTCTGTCCAGGCTTACCATGCTAGAAATAGTAGGCAATTATAACAGTCTAAGCAATTATTTTGGTGTATTAGTTCGAACCAATTAATATCAAAGATATAATTCTCCATTGCAGAACATAACTGTTGCCCCTCAATATCTCTCGTCTTATTATCGATTATTTGTTCTTCTAATTCGTTAAGATGGACTCATTTTCATTGATACATTGTAGCTAAGTGACCTTCTAGTCCTTGACGGATTTCACCTCATTCATTCAATAATGGAATGCCATTATTAGCTTACCTACACGTTGCGCCATATATTCTCGTAGTAACACGAAAATTCCTTTGCCTCTATTGTTTATGCAAATATTTGCCGGAAAACACTTAGCTTGTTTCATCAATAGTAACGGTTGTAAAGATTATTGTTTTTACTTGTGTTTGCTGGTGGAGAAACTTCTCTTTAGAAAGAACTTTTGCCCTAATTACATGTTAAAGTCTTTACATAAGTAGAGTAGCAGTTTACTATGTTTAGTTATTAAGTTTGATTGATCTTCTCATGGTTGAGCCTGTGTGTGTATTGGTTATCGCTGTAAAAATAGCTAATGTCCTTCGTTGAAAAACCAAAAAAATATTATAATTAAAATAGTTTCAATAATTCGACCGTAAAAACATAACAAGCAAACAGACAAAGTAACTTTAGTATATATGATATACTACTACTTTATATCTTCTACTGTAGAGATTAAATACAGGGAAATAAAACATCACATTCCTTGTTATTTGAAATGTCTGTTTAAAATCTCGTCCTTTAATATCAATAATTTACTAGCATTCTTATGATTTCACTATATCTTTCTATATATCTATCCGTCTGTCTTTAACTGAACCCTGAGACTGTTATTAATAGAAAACCATAACTACATGAATATGAATGCTCTTATGAATCTCATGCTAAGGTTTATACATATAATAAACATGCATGTATACTTGGTTTATATATATACTAATTATAATACAAATCTTTTATGCTATAATCTTGCCAATGATGAAGACAAATATTACATTTGCTCGGCTGATGAAATGGCTGTCACATTACAAAGTGTTTTGAAAGTCGGAGGTTAAAAGGTCTCTGACCAAATGTTTAGTCCCAAAGTAGCGTGCTGAGTTTGTATGATTAATGTATATATTAATAACATTAAGTGTTCTGATAGGTGAGGCTGATAGCAGGCGAGGAGTTGTTAAATAATTATGCGATTGTAATATTGAGACATTCTTGAGAAGAACAGCATAACCTTTCAGATTAACACTTGAGACTTTGCAATTTATATTGTGGTCTGAAATATCGGCAATAGATCACTGTGAAGTGGGGCTAAACTACACAAAAGTTTAGCAAGTTTATCCTTGGGAGAGCTATGACTCTGCACAAATGGATTTTTTTTTATTTTTTTTTTTATGTTTAGCCCTGCCATAATGACTCTACTCTGCCTGATGGAAAGCATAAGCAGAATCCAAGAGTGATGGTCACCATACTGCGAACGCATTGTCTAATGCAACAATGCAGCATGGTGACCCACACCATGGCGGGCTAGTGATGCTTTCGCATCATTGGGCCTCCGGTCTCGCACCCACCAACGAAACACGACAGCATGATCGCTGTCATTTTACGTTGATTTTCTGTGCGAGGGTAGTACCGCCCCGGTCGAGCCGGCCCGTTCGTGCTGAAATCAGCGTGGCTCTACTACCTCGGAAATGATCGGAGTCAGAAATATGATGCTTAGCAATCTATTAGTTAGTAATTCTTTCTGAATGAGGTACTCGTTGCCCAACACCACTCATTTTCCTAATTTCATATAAAGATTTCATCAGTCATGATTCTTGAAATGCAGATGTCACAAAGTCACTTATAATCTTATTGTTTGCCCCCTAATTAATAGAAAAGAAAGAAACATGCATACATATATCTTAAACATGGGTTCGATCCTGTAACGGACAGACATTTAATCGTGAAATAAATGCATACAAATACTTTCTCGTATCTATATTTGTAACATATTTGTGTACTTTAATATTTACAAAATGTACAATCCTTTTTTCGATCGTGATTACGGGTAGGCTGACCTAGTCTTTTAGGGTATGAACTATGATTACGAGCGACCGTGAAAATTCGATTGAAATTTTGCAAAAATGTTCTTCGTAATCTATAACAAACATTCGTAATATGTTTTAAATATAAGTCGTAAAACTGTGTTATTCAACAATTTTAAACTTTAAACAATAAAACACTTTGTTAAATTCATAACACAGTTATTAAATTCACAGTCATAAAGTTCATACCGCTCCCGCGACAAATATTAAAAAAAATAACTTCAAGTTCGGCTTGATTTACTAAAAAGATACTTTTGAAGTCAACATTTTATTTAGGTCTTTACTGTTTACAGTTATTTGTTTAAATTTACAGTATTTTATGTGGTTATATGCAATAATGAATCAGGAAATTAAGTGCATCGATTTATTTTCTTACTATCAATATTAATTAACTTTTATAAGAATAATGTTGTTTTCTATTAAACTTCAGTAATTTGTTCTCAGATTACAAAAGAAATATAGATGGGACGTACTTGCCAAATAACATGACGCCGTTTATTATTTAAGTGTGCGTGACAACCAGCAGCGACACTGTAGGAACACGTACATTTATATACACAGAAGTCCCTAAATATAGAAATGTGGCTCACTAATATCCGGAACTAAGAAGTGATTTCCCTAATTGAATGAAAAAGAAATATACAAAAATTGGTATTACAGTGGAACTACGGTAGAAGTTTTGTGTTTCGACATAACAATATAATTATCAGGTAAATAAATATTTAGCAACCACTTAATCTGTATTTACTTGTGATAAGATATTCCATCTTCCTTTTTTTTCCTTTTTGGAAACTACTCTAACAATGTTTAATGTCGCAAGACGGCATTTTGGACATAAAATCAAAAATCACTTGTGACGTCAACACAATACGGCGGTTCGTCAAACACTGCCACGAGTTTGTATTTGCTTTCCAATTCATATTTACTTATCTACACAAATAAATAAAATTGGAGTGTCGGTTTGCAATATTAAAATAACCAAATACATGGTACAAAAATACACGGTACATATACCAAAAATGAAGTTTAAAATTTTTTGTCTGTCTTTCTGTCTGTCTGTTTGTTCCTTGTAATGGAACTGCTGGCCTGATTTTGACGGAATTTTTTAACTGGCAGGTAGCTGATGATCCAGGGAGTAACTTAGGTTACTTTTTTTTAGACGAACTTTCGAAACGAAACGAACTTACGTAGTTGTATGTGGGACTTTCAAAGATTTTAAATTCAGGAAAAACACAAAGAATCAAAGAAACGTCAATATTTACAACTTAATACATATTTATTGACTGTAAGTATGTGTGTGACTTTACATGAAAACGGGAGTCTGTACATCTTAAAACAAATACTTAAATCGCAAACAAATTTACTTGACTAAACAACTATTCATGAATAAGATGAGTTGTTTGTTAAGACAGACAATTTTAAGACTTTGACCACAAAATACTGGGCTCGCCGTCCTCTAAGTGTTATTTAATATAAACTTATTGTTTTGCAATATTATTAAATGGTTTGCAAATGCTATCTGTGTCAGTAGTACAAAAGCATAACGTACGTAAATAAACTTTCTTGATTCTACTCAACTTCGTTTATTTAGAATATGTTCTTTTAATTTTTACATCATCATACCAACGAACAAGATTTTAATTACACTTTTTGATTTAGGTCTCTGCTTAGTTTTTTTATTTATTTGGACTACCAAAGTGTCTCTACGCTGCCTGATCGAAAGCATGAGCTGAATCCAGGAGTGGTGGTCACCGTCCACTCTCTCTCTCTCTCTCTTTCTCCAAGAATGGAGTTTTTGGCCTACAATATAGTACGTAGCCAGATGTGTTGGTATATGATTTGTTCCAAGTTTTCCTTCTCGTTGCAGTGATGTTGTCCTGCGTATTTGCTCCCTGAGTCATCTCTTAAGGTATCCATTGCCTTAATTCAATTCAATTTAAATTATTTATCAATATTGATACATCCATATTTTGTTAGTTACACAGAATGAGTTAACCTAGTACGCTAGGTATCCCTAATCTTATTACTTTAATCATATTAAAGTTATTTTAAGAACAAAATTGTAATTAATCATTTAACATTAAAGCGCGGACTATAGTTACAAATCTATTAACACCCTATTCCATTAAAATCGGTTCAGTAGTTTAGGCAGTGCAGTGGAATATACAAAGACTACCAAAATCACCCCCTTACTTTTGGTTTTGCCGTAGTTGAGTAAAAATAGACGAATTGTTTAAGGCCCCTCTAATCCCAAATATTTACACAATATTAAAACTTATCAATAGTTTAAATACAGCTCAATTTAAATGTATTTAGTCGAAACACATTAGTTTAAAACATCTTTTAATTATAATATTCCTCGATCATCTATTCTTACGCAAGATACGACCTTGTACTCAGGTACAACTTCAAAATTATACAATGTTTTAAATTTTTCTTTACCCCGATGACGACCCATACGACTAAATGACCTGTGGTATAAACTGGTTAATTTGCATTTTAAAAACGCAAGATGTACATATATCCATAACACCGTGACATTGATTTTTTACTTTAAGACATACTTTTGTTGTTAATTAATATTAAAATAAATTAATAAAAATATCGTCATTACAATCGTCATCTATGTGAAATTTCATCAATTTCTCAGTGTACAACATTTCAAAAGAAAGTTACCATATAAATATGTTTCAAGGTCTGCTACCTGTTTGGCGCCAACCTTTACTTACATAATAACTCGATAACAAGTCAGAAAATATGGAAAATTGGAGTGTAAAAAAAAACGAAAAATAGCTAGCTGACTGACAGATCACAGTAGTTCTAAGAGGCTATCCTCAGCGGCCAATTAAACAGTGACGACATAATTGATGAATATTCTTACAGGAAATATTTGTGTGGTAAACATGTTCAATTTATCCATGTCTGGGTATATTTTTTGAACAACATGGTTGTTGTAGAAATATAAGTATGTTTATCATCAACACCAAAATAACGAAACTCTGATTAACATAGCAGAAATTCATTTAATTCGAGATGAAATGGTTGTGTCAAATTTTTTTAAGCTGGTATTCTCATAACTTTTTATTTGATGATTACCATTTTTTGTATTAGGATACTAAAATCCTTTAAGCTGAAAGGTAAGTTAGTTAATCTTTCATTTCAATTACACTACTGTTCGAGTGTGTTCAAATTTTTTTTATGGTTTAGCATTCGCGAGAAAAAGCTAGCACTAAATAAACTGGTTTGATTACTTTAGATTAAAAAGAAAAAGAAACTCAAATGCAACAACAATACGTGAGTAATGACCTAGTAGATTGGAGGCGACAAACGCAAGCGTCGCGCGTCGCCCGGTCGAATCTCTCGTTCGGCAGATGTGACCTTCGTTGCGTAATATCGTCCTCCGGCGTAGGCGCATCTTTGTAGCCTTACTTGCTTAAGTGTAATACTTGAAATGTATGTAATTTAACGGTAAGTATTGATGCTTCAAAATAAATTTTTGAATCACTTTAAATTATTATTTTTTGATAGTTTTTTGCTATTTGCATTATTTTCAATAAAAATGTCGTGAGTGAGTTTCAACTTTAATCCATGTGTTTTAAAGGGAAAACACCAGTGATCATGGTTAGTGTAAACTGATCGAAACTTAAGGAAACTAAAGCCATAATTGCCAAATATAGTCATAATTAAGCATATTCATGGAACGCAAAAGTTTAGTTGCATAGTTAATAAATCTGTTTGTTCTTATTAATCAATCAGATTATAAATTAAAAAATTAAATACAGATTTAGTAACAAATCGTAAAAAATCCTTTTTATTTATAAAATATATTCTATTTAAGTTTTATTATGTTGCAATAGACCTTACTATTAACTTAATGAATTATTAAATTTTACCAGACAAACACAATAAAAAATAGGTAACGGATCCCACAAACAGTTGTCTGATCTAGAGAAATCTAAACTAGGGAAAACTAATGTTATATTAACCATACTTCTGATCAACATACTTAAATATTATTAAATACACACAAAATTATTAGTAAATTAACCACAAACAGAAAAATAATTATCATATAATAAATGATTGAATTTATGAATTAATAAATATATTACTGTATGAATATTATCATCATCTTTTACACTATTACTACTAAGCCATCAGTCAATATGTATGATCTAGTTTTAAAGCAAAAACGTGAGTTTCGATCGACTGTTACAGATATTTTGTACCTACTCGTATTATGTATTCTTATCTACATTCCGGTGATCCTCTGATACAACTATTTTTATTGTTCTTTAAATACCGTAAGAAAATTGTGCACAAAATGATTATTTTTCTATAACAAGAGTCTGTTGTCTGTCATGTTGTTGTTCACAATGAACTCCGAAACGAACTAACCGATTTTCATGTTTTTAAAGTGTGTCTGGTGTGCCTAAGATAGGATAGGCAACATCACGCTTAGACCAATAGCAGCCGAGTATGATTGCAAAGAAATTCAAACAAATTTTCGTGGATCACCTAGCAATTCACATTATTTCCAAAAAAAATAACTTTTCAAATGCAATTGACAAAAATTCGAAATTCCTGTTCAAAAATTTTCTAATTGCTTGATATACTAGTATATGCCATGTAGCGTGCCATGAACATTCACTATAAGATTTTTATATCCTTATTTGGTATGATTAGAATTCGCATATTTTAATGAAACCAGTTATAAGATTAGTCTTAATGACTATGAAGATTATCTTACAACTACAATGGCTAATGTGCTAGACATTCGGTTGTGACATAATACCTTTTGTATTGTGACATTGTTAAATAAACAACATGTCTGGTAGAAACTATTGTGCACTTCTTATTCTAGTCCCAGTTTCAAAATGATTTTAAATTAAGCGAAAAACTGATAATCAAAATGGAAGAGGTCAAGTAGTATAATAATCTAAATTGTCTTATTAATGTTGTATTCATTTAGTTACAAAGTCAAAATTTTAATAAATTTACATAATTATAGAAAATATTATAGTATTACGAGTATGTATGTGTGTGATCTTAAGTTAAAACTTGATTCGAAATTCATTTAAATATCATTTATAATTTTCATATTCATAAACTCTTGATTTTGTACTTAAAAAAGCACAAATTTAAAAGTAATTTGGAGTTCTTAATTGCTTTTTAGTAGGAAAAGTATAAAGCTCATTCATTTATCAGTTCTTTAAATTAATTATTTAACGTTTATTACAGGCATGCAAAAAAAAAGGAAAAAAAATCTCAAGAGGCCACAAGGCACTTTCTAAAATTAAAGATTTAAGCTTTTTCAAAATTTTCTTTAAAAATAATAATTCAATAAACTACACAACCTCCTTGTCAATTTTGATTGCCCTAAATAAATAAAAAAGCTTTTCAAAATAATTTATAGCATGGCAATAAAATAAATTAACACTCACCATGTTTCCTTCGATTGACTAGCACATCCACTGCATATTTCAATCAATAGATCACACTACACCAAACGCGTGACAGCACGAGTATGCGCGAAAACGTCTGAGCCTCGTTTGCCTCCGTTACATATCATATATACCGCCTACCAACTTAAGTATAGCCTGAAAGGCGAATTGACATTGATGGGCTAAATTAACTATAATCAATGAAAACATCTCGAAAATATATACATGTACATATAACATTGAAAGTATTTAACGATAAAGGTTTCAACTTATGGAGCTCGGAAGTTCCAATTCAAGTTACACTTATGCGACCTTGACTTGTGCTTCGAGTTTGAATTCAACAATACGTCTTCACAGTAATTTTCGAAAGCTGTCTACCACCGCCTTCCATTTAAGAATTTCCCTTTTTCAATATAATTTCAATTTTGTCATTTGATCCACGAAAAAACCTCGTTCGACGGTGTAGTGGTTTAAACACACCGCTTCGTGCCGCACTACACGTTGTTACTTCGATTACCAAATGTGACAATACTGTATTTGCGTTTGAAATTCTTATTATAATATAGCATATTTATGAATGTTTGTGAATTTCCTCGTGACGCAGGATTTGTTCCTAGGGCGAAAGTTTGATTTTAAAAGTCACGCTTCGACAAGAATGGGCCGGCTCCACCGGAGTGATACCACAGCCTCACAGAAAACCGGTGTGAAATAGTGCTTGCGCTGTGTTTCATCGAGTGAGTGAGGATACCGGAACCCTTCTCCCTATCTCCCCTTCTCCTATCCCCCAAAAGGTCGGCAACGCACTTGTGACGCTTCTGGTGTTGCAGGTGTCCATGGGCGGCGGTAATCGCTTACCATTAGGCGATACGTTTGCTCATTTGCCGGCCTATTCCATAAAAAAAAAACAAAATAAGGAAAGGAACAAATTAGAGGTTGCCTAGATTAAGGGTATATGTTTGTCTATTTCATGGGTAGGTTGTAGTTCACTTTCATCATCATTAACAATTAAACATAGATTACTATAGAAATGTGATTTTAGCCTTTTGTAATACTGCACAGGCCAGACGGACAAATGTGAGGATGCAAATGACAATTTGTTCTAATCTAGTTTAAGATTCTATTTTATTTTATTTTCTTTCCAGAACCTCTTGTGCATCTATCAGTTAGTCGACCTTGTTGTCAGAGGATCATGGGTGATGATAGACCCAACAATTTATTCTACATTTTATTCAGACAAAATGCAAATTCCTATACTATCCCAATAAACTTAATAGGTTTTTATCAGGTGCCTGAAGTTAAGTTTTCATGGTATCAAAGGGTCACTTTTTATATAAATGAACCTTCCAAAGTTACTTTTCTCTGCCTAATGGGAGGCCTAAAAAGAATCCAAGAGTAGTGGACACTACTCTATTGCAAATGTAGACAATGAAACATAGCAGCATGGTGAGCTACACTATAGCGGCGTTTTGAGATGCTTGTGCATCATTGCACTTCGGTCGCACCCTCACCAACAAAACACGCCACCATAAATGATGTTATTTTAGATCGGTCTTCAGTAATGATAGCTTGATTGTAAGTGAAACCTGCAACTAAGGGTCATAAGTGCTGTCACTTTAAGGTCACTCGTTCGGTGAAAAGTAACTTATAAAGTGCCACACTCCGATGTAACTATTAAACTTCTGTTAACTGACTTTGGTCAGGCAGATCTAATAAAAACAGTTCTTATATCCTTCGAATCAGAGTGCGAAGAGTAGCATACCATATAGTTTTAGTTGCTTCAGTTTCAATACAGTTAGCTAACTTTGTCACGCGTCAATATCAGATACCAATTAACTTTAAATGAATGTTCAAAGTTTGACCCCATCACACATAGGCATATACATAGACCTCTTCTAAGAAAGGATCATGTACTTTTTATACAGGATACATGAGCAATACTTCGAGACGATCATTAACGACGTTAGCCCGCGCGTCTGCCCGCTTGGGTTGTTTTGTGCTCTACGAGGAGTAGCTATCCGGTAGCGGCGAGTACGGTATCTCCTATTACATTTTGGCTTGGCGCCGACTTCAAACAGGTTTTAGGTACCTAGCACATATAATAATACTACTATTTAAATGAACAAAGAATTAGTTATAGACAAGAATTGGCATAGCAATTTATAAAGAGTGGTAGCGCCAACTGGCTTGGCCAAAGAATTAGTGAGCGCTAACACATAAGGCGGGAGCGAGTATATCTTCAGTAACTGTGCACTGCCTGAAAACTGGGTGGGCTGAGTACTTTGCGGCTGCCGGATAGGTTAGGTGGGTAGGAGAATATGGAAGCACGCTTATCTTTGGTGATCTTGACTGCTGCTGTCCAGACCTGGCGGCCTGATCAGGCGGCCTGGCTCCTCGTACCGTGATGTGGCTTGCGAATCAAGATGGCGACGCGTGTTCGGTGTAGAATAAAACGTCCCTAGCTTGCCGGCAAGGCACGATTGCACTCAGCGAATTAGGCGGGTTCGTTATTAAACTATTTTATACGGTTCTATTGTCTATATAAGACGCGGTGGCGGAGTCCACAACTGGTGTAGAACTCGACGAGCGGTGAGCAAAGCGCCCGGGCGTCACTTCGCGAACAACTTAACTATTTCTTATTGCGGTGTGCATGCGATGCGGGAATAATGATCAAGGATGCGGGTAGAAATGGGTGCCGACAGCCCCACCTATTGGAACTTTAACAAACTAACAGTGTTCCTGTCATCATCGACAGGTGGCGTTACCAAGGAGCCAGTTTATTTTAAGCTTTTTAGTGCTTTTTGGCAGGAAGTTTTCGTTGGATGCTTTTTGGATGTCGGTTTTTTTAATATTGTTTTTTATTTTTCCATTTCTAGTGCAAGCAATCGTAGGTTATCAGTAAGTTGAACTATTTCATATAATTTATAGCACGTGCCTAAGAAAATGAGGGATTCCCTCCATTTCCCAGGCATCCCATCATCAGATCCTGATATGGTGGCAATGGGACCACTTCGGAAGCATACCCTTTCGAATACACCTCAAAAACTTGACAGTATACAGCTTAAGGTCTATATATACGTATGAAATTGAAAGAATTATCCTCCAACTCCTAATCACCATCATCAGCTCATCATCATTAAATGATGACTACCAGACGCAAACAAGAGTATTTTCAGAAAATATACGTAAAACATAGTATGCGTCATAAAAAAATGAGGGTTCCCCTCGATTTCCCTGGGATGCCATCATTAAATCCTAGTTTCCTTGTCATGGTACCACCGTCGGGGCATCTCCTTTCCAACAAAAAAGAATCATCAAAATCGGTTCATAAACGATGAAGTTATTTGCGAACACACATAACAAAAAATAAAAATACATATATACGGTCGAATTGAGAAACCTCCTCCTTTTTTTGAAGTCGGTTAAAAAATATGTGTATGCATTGTCAATCTGAATTAGAATTTTCAGTAATCTTCCAAAAAATTTTTCATAAATTCATTAATGTATTATTAATGAATTCATAATACAGCTTTTCATTCATTATCCATACTCTACTACTTCAAGGTTCTTCTCGAGATCTCAATAACTTTTCCAGATTTATGGCCTGTTTAAGTAGTATTCTAGTAGTATAGTATCAACTACAGGCAGGTCGCTGGGTTGGCCCCGGATGAGAGGTGTCTGTCTATCTGTCTGTTACACTTTCACAGCTAAATTGCTGTATCGATTTCAATGAAATTTGGTATGGAGATACTTTTTTTTCAGACATCCAGTACCCAACGCCATCTAATCCCAAGCTAAGCAGAGCTTGTGTTCTGGGTACTAGACAACTGATACAAATATATGCATATAAACTTTTTTTGTAAATACATACATATACATACATAGAACACACCCATATTCCAAAACAAATATTTGTATATCATACAAACATTTGGTCCGACCCGGGAATTGAACCCGATACCTCATGATCAGTAGTAGCACAAACCAACCGCGAGACCAACGATCCAGTCAACTTGCCACTTTGATTTTTAAGAAAGGATAACCGCTACTAATTATCGCCTAAAATAAGGGCAAAAGTTAGTTGGTAAGCTAGTAGTAGTAGGCTCAATTTACTAAAAGGGTAACGTACTTGTGACTATTAAGTCAAATGAAATAGGTGGAGGTAATCATTTACAATCTTGTGACCCGTACCCATCTGTTTGTACACCTTAAAAACTGACACGTCCTTCTGTAAAATATTTGCAACCCAAATACTACTCTACTGGAAATAAGATTTATTACATAATAGGAAGTCTAACCATTTCGATATTCCATTACCGTGTAAGTCATCAATCAACAAAATCTAATCAACATTAAAAAAATCGCAGCTCTGTCTATAGTGATTTCATACCCTAACCCTGAACTATACATGCGATTTGTTCTAAAGGATATACATTTACAACCTCAGTACCAAATGATATCGTAATTAAGTAAAGGCAGCCATCTTTAACTCTTAATATAAGTTCATAAGTATTAGAAGAAAACCTTGAAAGATACTAATAACATGACTTAAAGATGCTACCGTGTACATATTTGAAACGGTTACTGAATTTGTTGTTCAAAAATATATCCTAATAATTATGCGATAAAGACTAAGTGCAACGCGGTAAGTGGATATGATGTAGTCGGGAAATTCGTTGGGTTTTTCACAGTTTTATTTACTTGCAAATTAAAACATTAATATAGGAAATAGTTAATTAAATTTAAACATAAAACATGTTATGAGAGAACCACGATCCAACAACATGTATGACTTAATTTAGTGCAACTATCACGTACCTGTTTGCTATAGATAACGACGGTATAGATACCATAACCAAGTTGATATTCCACAGACGTAAGCATTATTATAAAACTATAAAATGTATGGAAATGACAACATCGTAATGTTAAGTCACGTGGTCAAAATATCAGCCAACCAACAGCGGCTGGCCATGTTGATTTTAACCACTGCTAGACCTGAGACTTTCCTTAGAAAGGAGATTAGCAAAAAAAAAGAGATGTAAGCGAGTAACCGATTAGAAAGAGAAGAGATTCTGAGGGCAGCATTCTATTCTGTTACCTTGTTAGTACCGTCTATAACTCTTCGATGTGAGATAATACATAGGGGAATTTGGTAATAATAATAATCACGAGAAATCTCTTTATTCACTCCTAGAAAACGCTGTAGGGTAAATTAAAAAATGCCACATATTCAAATAACTTAGTTAGAATCTGGTCCCTGAAATTGGCTTAAAAATAAAGCTTAATTACAGGGCACCAGGGTCCTCTCAGGTCTTTAATAAGTGTTAAAATTAAGATAGCCTTCGGTCCTATTAAGTTCTCAAGGCAGACCTTACTAACCAAACACGGCCACATTTCAAAAGAAATTTTTAGTATTTATAATTATACAGTAATTAATTTTCAAATAGTAACTAAAGTGATTTGTCCTTTACAAACCAGAAGCATAGAATTTAAGGTCCAAACTACTTTTGAATAAAATATTAGGCTGTTTCTTTTCATAATCCGGAAAATATTAATTACCGCTGCAAAAATTGTGTATTTATAATTACACCAATTAATCAATACAAATACTCGTCAAAATTTCTTAAGCAGTATACAGTCAGTTTTGTCGCGTTTTAGCAATTTCCGACGGGACTGTCTCAATATTTTTTTCCCAAGTAACATTTTTAAAGGTATTAAAAATATATATAAAGCGATGAACTGAAAGTGTGTAGGACGTCCAAAGAATATGTATCAAAGTATGCATAATTGCTACATCTGGTGATCTGGTTACAATAATATACCGTGATAGGCGCCTTTTCTGGCATTGCACGCACATAAACAATTATAGTACTATAATTGTTTATGTTCTGTTACCTTAACTCTGTTTAAAACCATGTCTTGTCCTGTGTATGTCAGAATAAACGATTGTTCTTTCTTTCTATCATAAACAATTATTTTTATACTTAGATAGTATTATATACGTATGGAATTTTGCATGACAATAATTAAATATGAACAAAATGTAATTAAAGCAAATTAATAACAAATTAAATTTGACTGAATTCATACAAGTTTAGGTAAAATTATACGACCGTGACGTACTCTAGGTATAACATACTAAGTTTGCTACAACATTTAGTTGTCTATTTATGAAAAAAGATATACCCAAGCTTGCATCCTTGTAAGGCTATGCAGAGTGAATTAACCCTGTCATGGTCGCGTCCTAAATGAGACAGCACTAGTCCCTTGTACGAAGTACATTTTCAAAACGAAATGAAAAAAAAACATTTAAGTGGAATTTCTTTATTTTTTTTACTAAAATATAATCAGTACACTTCTTAACTGGATACAATTAACGAAACTAAATCACAACCTCTTATTCTATCTCCAGCACATGAATTATTACTTACTGTTTTAGAGAAATGTATGATTTTGTAGTAGTGAACTACATACGTAGTCGACGCAACCACTGCAGGGTTAATTCACTCTGCATAGCCTTACAAGGATGCAAGCTTGAGTATATCTTTTTTTATAAATAGGAAACTCCCTCTCTAGAAATAAAACCTACGTCGCCAAGAATTTCATACCAACAGAATTGATACCAGAAAATACCCAGACGTGGAACATCACTTGTATGATAACGCAAGTGCGTGTGTGTGTGTACTTACAAACATTTAGTGGGAATCAAACACGCAGCATGCACTCAGCACAGTAGGAAGCGGTATTCCGGGACCAATACGACCTTCAAACCTTCAAGAAAAAAGAGTACTCCTTCTTAAAAGGCCGGCAACGCACTTGTGACGCCTCTGGTGTAGCATGTGTCCATGGGTGGCAGTAATCGCTTACCTTCAGGTGATATGTCTGCTCGTTAGCTCACTATTCAATAAAAAAGAAGATGATCGCTTAAATCGGTATGCCTTTCATGCAGCAATATATATAGAACTGGATATTGATGCATTTTTGCGCATTTGATTCTTTATAAATGTTCAATGGGATGCAATTCCAATTTCAGTAGGTCAGTAGGTCAAGGAAATACTTTTAAAGGTATTCTTAATCCTAAATCAAGTTCATAAATTAATTGCTGTATTGTCTTGCACAAGAGTAAATGAGATGAACTTTCGTTCCAGTTAATAAATTTCCATGGTTCAAAAACAGCATCATTTTATGGATCTATATTTAGATCTACAGCTATTCTACTATGTGGTTAATTAACTACTGATCTAGGTCAATAATGAAGGTAGCCCCATTATTTTTTGTTAAAAAAAAGGTAGGTTTCTGCAACATTGGATCCTGATCAAATATTAAAACAGTAAGTTACTCTCCATATATTTAATGTCTAGTTTATTATATATTTTTGAGCCTGGGCTGTTTGTGCGGTGCAACTCAATCGATGTCCCACCTTACATCATGCTCTGCCTGTCCGGACACCTGCACAAGGGAAGACCTGCTGGCTGTCACCGATAATTTAAGTTAAAGTGACCGCGTTCTAGGCTGCTTAACTATAATTACATCGACATGAAATGTTTGCCGTCTAAAAAGGTTAAGAAGAAGAAGAATATGTTTTTATGATTAGTGGACTCAAAACTTAAAAAAAGGTTTCACTATCTTCTTTGAGCTCGATTTTATATCACCGTTACTGTCACTCATTAAAACAATTTATATAAGCTCGAATTAAATAGTAAATGTTTACTTTATTTATTTATTAATAAGTACTGCCACGTAGTACATACTATACTTCTAACTAATATTGATAATATTAAGCATGAAGTATATCTGATATGTAAGACAATAACGGTGTGTTTAGCATTTACTATCATGTCGCAGTGTAGAATTAGTAAATTAATAACAATCTTAATAAGTAAATAGAAGCAATCGTCAAGTTGCTTACGTAAAGTCGTACATGAGCGACGATTAAGACGCGACGCGATGCAATGCGACGTGATGCTACACGCGGCAAGTATCCTACGTAATTATAGTCATTACATCATGAATCATGGGCATGTAGATTACTATTTTACTTGAAAGTTCACACTTAAAGTACGAACTTACAAAAATATATAGGAAGAAGCAGAGAAAGAAGATAAACATTATATTTTTACAACCTATAAGGTGCCATAACGCCTGACGTTTTGAGCAGGTTGTTAATACAATTCAAAGTGATACGATGTCGGTAATTTCGTTTATAAACATCATTACTCGTGTTAATATTATAATTTTACTAGATAAAAGATATATTTATATATATACTACTACTTTGTTTCCCAGCTCTCATAATCCAATGGGACGATTATCCTATACGACCGGAGCGAAATTAGGCACAAAACCTACGTCTTTAAGTGTTTAAAAAAAAATAGGGTTAACACCCCAACTCCCTAATTCTAGGCTAAGTCACTAAGCATTTTAAAATAAATAAAAGTTAAGAGCACCTAGAATCGTACTCAAGACCTCTTGGCCGAGCAGTTTCATATATTAACCGCTAGACTAAAGAGACAGTCATAACATATCCTACTAATATTATAAACGCGAAAGTTTGCAAGGATGGTTGGATGTTTGGATGGATGTTTGTTACTCTTTCACGCAAAAACTACTAAACGGATTTGGATGAAACTTTACAGTTATATAGCTCATACATCAGAATAACACATAGGCTACTATTTGCCGCGATATTCGACATATACGCGGGCGGAGCCGTAGGCAACAACTAGTATGATTATATAACCGTTGTAATCAAATTGGCTATAATATTCTAACTGTGTGGAAAGTAAACATCATTTTAAACTCTGCTAAGGATGTATTCCCATAGCATGAAGGTATTTCCTTTTATTATAGAATAAACCTCAAACGTTTCCGCAGATTGTCTTAAAGATGTAAGTAGTCTATTGTGTTGCCTTCACGGTTTACCATTGCTTTACCATAAAGCACGGGAGCGGAGCGAAACATACTTTGTTTATAGGCTACCTAGACTTCCTTGAATGTTGAAAATTTGAGGTCATAACTAAACAATGTTTCTGGCTTTATCACTACCGTTAAATATTATCAGATCTAAGCTTAAGCACAAGTATGTAACCTATTCCCGTAGATAGAAAAGGATAAAAAAGTTTAGAAAAAAAGCTCATCATGTATATTGATCCTCTTGGACGCAAACCAAACATTTTGATATTATAGATAAATTACCCAACAATACAAATTCGTATTCATGAAACAATTATCCCATGTCCGTGTTAAGAATCGAAATCACAAACTCTGGTGAAGAAAACAAAATCACTAACACTAGACTAGATCAACATGGCTGTTAATTCCAGTATATGCCCCGTATGTCAGTACTCACTCTCCAAAGCCTGAATACTAAGTATTTTGAGGGTGTGGTTGGGAAACATCGATATGTCATGCAGGTTTTTTAGTAAAAAAAATTGTAAAATTTTCAAAATAACAATGATAAACGCTAGAGTCATTAGCGTTATCCTTCAGACAAACTTGTGTCAAATTAAATGAGATTGTACTGTGAGGGCAGCCCATGTTTGTTTGTATGTTCCCGTAGCGCCCAAAGCAGTAAACCGGTGCTACTGAATGACACGTCAATATTGTTATATTTTCAACTAGCTGAACCCCGCGGTGTTACCCGCGGTCATTATTGTACCGCGAGTAACGCCGCGGGACAAAGTTAGTCTAAAAAAGTAGCCTAAGTTACTCCCCGGATCATCAGCTACCTGCCAGTGAAAGTCCCGTCAAAATCCGTCCAGCCGTTCCAGAGATTACCCGGAACAAACAGACAGACAGACAGACAGACAGACAGACAAAAATTTTTTTAACTACATTTTTGGTATATGTATCGTGTATACATGCATTGATTAAAAAGCTGTTATTTTAATATTACAAACAGACACTCCAATTTTATTTATTTGTATAGATTCGTAATAAGAGCCCGGGTGACTTATGCGAGATAAATTTTATGAAAAGTTTTTAATTAGTATGGTTATTTAGACTTTTTCTCATCTCATACAGTGATCGATTTAATTCGAAATGTTACTGACATTTTAATATAATAAAAGAACAATATTTCATCTTTGATCTGAAATTAATAATATTCTTGCATGCTATTTACACAAGGTCAAAAATATCATTAGCTATTAAAATCGCATCTATTAACAGAAGCGTTAAAACTGATTGTTTCATATCAAACATTTGTATAAATTATTCAAATTCAATTTATATCTAAATTATAGCATTTAAAAATCACTGCATGGTCAAATATTTTTGTAGTTTGTGCTATCATTTTCTATAGGTATTATAAGTAAGTGAAGAAAGCTTTTGACGTGAATATGTCCTGAAGATTGCTTCCATACTGAGGTAATTCAAAAAAGCTAATGTAGGAACTCAAAGCATCATCACAGAATCACCGGCATCAGCTATTAAACTAACAAAATTTATTATGTACTAGTACATAATATTTTTTTTAGTACATAACAAAATTTATTATGTACTAGTACATAATAAATTTTGAACTGAACCCCACGGTGTTACCCGCAGTTATTGTTGTACTGCCGGTAACGCCGCGGGACGAAACTTCAAAACAAAAAAAAGTTCATTAGCTATCTGCCAGTGAAATTCCCGTCAAAATCGGTCCGGCTAGCAGTTCTAGAGATTGTTTGGAACAAACAGACAGACAGGCAAAAATCGTAAAAAATTTTTTTTTGGTTTATGTATCGTGTATATATACATATGCATTTAGTAAAAGGAAGTTATTTTAATATTACAAACAGACACTTCAATTTTATTTATTTGTATAGATACCGTGTTTTTTTCCAGATTTACCAATACTTTTGTTACCTCTACCTGTCTATATGCTTTCACAGGTTAACCGCTGTATTAATTTTAATTAAATTTAGCATGAAGGCACTTTAATTCTTGAAGAAGGACATACGCAATTCTTCACAATTATAACCGACGTACAAGCGGGCGGAGCTGCGAGCAAGAGCTAGTGTCTCTTAAACGGGTACCTTTACTATAATATGGCCTATACCCATATGTGTAGGCTTGAGTATGTCTTTGTTTGAATTTTATGTTGATAATAATATCTTACATAGATATGCTTATCAACATAAAATTCAAACATAGGAGTCTACGAGCCAATACCATTTTCGGATCACTGAATGTTTAAAGATTATGCAAGTCTATTTTATTGGCACATCCATTTCTGTCCAAAACGTTTTCTTAATTCACTATTAGCACATTTTAACATCAATTAAGGCTTTTGAATATTATGTAATATTGATTATTAGGTTTGATCACTGATATTTTTTATTAAATTACCCGTGCCATAGTAGAATAATCAAAAACTTTAACGAAAACAAAATCAACTTCAAGAACTGGACCAAATTGAAATAGGACTACACGGGATCAAATAAAGAAATAATCATTAAAATCGGTTTACCCAGTCGAAAGTTATGAGAACAAACATACAAAAAAAATACTGTCGAATTGATAACCTCCTCCTTTTTTGAATTCGGTTAAAATTCATTAATCCAGGTAGTAGAGCCATGCTGATTTCAGCACCAACGGGCCGGCTCAACCGAGGCAGTGCTGCCCTCGCACAGAAGATCGGCGTAAAATGACAGCGTTCATGCTGCAGTGTTTCGTTAGTGAGTGTGAGACCGGAGGCCCAATGATGCAGAAGCGTCACTAGGCCGCCATACTGTGGGTAACCATGCTGCATTGTTGCATTGTCTGTACGAGCAATGAGTATGGTGACCACCACTCTTGGACTCTGTTTATGCTTTCCATTAGCCAGAGTAGAGACATTTTGGTTCGTTTTACATAAAAAAACATCATCTTCTCAGTCGGCTTACAACAACCTTCTTCTTCTTCTGTGCTGTGCCATGATCCAGCAATAATCTGCGCTAGTGAATAATCATCATCATCAGCCTATCGCAGTCCACTGGACATTTTGAGACTCGGCTTCAACTAGCTCCTGCCAGTCATCGTCCATAAATAGTCGTTGTGACCTATACCGCTTCGAGATCTAGATGATCTCGAAGCTCTTAAAAAATAGAGGAGAGAAAATAAAAAATTGTGAATTAACTATAGACAAAATTAACTGCATAATACTATATATCGTCGTTACAAAACCGTACATCATTAAATCACTTTTAGGTTGCAATACCCATTGATTAATATTAAACGTTCTACAAGGTAGGTGCAGGGCAATTCCTGATGATGAAGATAAATGTAGGAACGTGGCAAAATATTCAAGTCTAGCTTCTACCCACGATGTTTACAACAAATACCTTGTTTACCACGATAAAATGTAGCCTGTATTATATGAACTCCCAGTAACAAATTATGCGTGTGACAAATTTGATCCAATTCTGTTACGTAGTTTTGTGTTTTAATTTAAGAGAAAGTGACATAAAAACAGCAGCAGACTTACAACTCTTTATTTTAAGGTGCTTATGGACCACGGTAATCACTTACCACCAGATGTTACAACTATATGTTTGCATTCTTTAAATTCTTTTTTTAAAGTCACACATACTTCCCAGTAGGGTAGGCAAAGATAATAATTGATCTTCACTTACAACAATCCTGACACACTTCTTTTACTCTTTTACTTCATGCTTGCACGTCGGTTCCTGGTGCTTTTAACATGGCACTGCTACAGACTATCACTAATTTGTTTTATTTTTTATTTTATTATTTATATTTATAGGGGCAAACGAGCAGACGCATCACCTGATGGTAAGCGATTATCACCGCCCATGGACACCCGTAACACCAGAGACGTCACAAGTGCGTTGCCAACCTTTAGGGGATGGGGAAAGAGATATAGGAAGGGGTTGGGATATGGACCTCCGATATCATCACTCACTAGGTGAAACAGCGTAAGCGCTATTTTACATCGCTTTTCTGTGAGGCCGTGATATCACTCCGGTCGAGCCGGCCCATTCATGCCGAAGCGTGGCTCTCCCATGGTAAATGATTTACTATAGAGAACCTCTTTCGGCACTTTGACACATTCGTTCTATAAGTTCCTTTTGTCAGTCTTGTATCAACCATCTTCTCAACGGCCAAACCATTGAAGCATGCCCTTTTTGATTTATGTCACTACATCTTCTTTCAATCAGCAACGTTCTCTTATTACTACATTCCTCACTCAAAATCTAGATTTTAAGAAAAATAAACGGTATTACATTATTTAATGTGCACTAGTTGTGCACATAAAATACATAGGCTAAAGTCAGTTCATCGACCTGAAATTTCACAACATTATAAGCCTAAGCTCTATTTAAGTAAGATCCGCTCGCATGTACCTTCACCTTTGCATGTAATAGTGTCGTAAAATACATTATGATGTCGTGATTTATGATCCTTAAGAAACAAACATCATGCAAATGACTGAAGGCTCAGCGTTCAGCATCAGTTTCAATCGACGTTGAGCTTCGCATGTCGAGGTCGATGCCTAATAGGTTTACGAGACACCTTTGTACTTTTGCACAGACACTTGGACATAAATAATGTTATTAAATAGTAAGTACATTGTTTCGTAACAAAACATCTGATATTTTTGTCAAGTTATTAAATTGCTTTTTATGTCATAAAATAATTTTAGGTAACGCTTTACCTAAAATTGGCTGGCTGGCTCGTATGCCGTCAATAAGGACAACCGTCTCAAAACTATGGACCTTTCTACAAAAGACCACCCTAGATCCTATATGGCATAGTTTTTTTTTTTTTTTTTGTAACGGACTTAAGAAAAGACAACTCTGTGGTTTTTTTTGGAATTTCTTCCCAAAGTAAGACGGCTTTTTCTAACTGTCCAACGTGTAACAATATCTGAAAAGATTGACTTACAAAATAAATATCATATATAATTTATCAATCATATAAATCAAATTCATCAATGAAGTATTCAGGCAATAACTAGTTTAAATTACCGATGATCTTGACGTGTTCGAGCTATAATGTACCTGACCTAATCTTTCTATACCAGTGCAATGTACAATAATGTATTTCTTTTACAATTTTTCTAATTTTCTTGCTTCTATTATGGTAGAAGGTTTGTTCTTTTCACGGATATATTATTGTTTTGTTGCTGGCAACACTGACCTCGATGTTGTGGAAAGACTCAGATGAGACGGATTTTGAGGAGTGAACTTATATCAGCTGAGATTATGTAGTGGATACATCTGGATTGTCACATAATCTTCTAAAACCTGAAAATATCTTAGTGTTTCATTTTCTACAAGTTACAGTACGAGGAAGTTCAACTACTACAATGCATGCAAGTTCGGTTCTGGCTCGTGTGTTATTGATTATAGAAAATTAAGTTAGAAATTAACTGTAATGCTAATTCTATTATTGACAACTATTATTTTTATTAAACTAATAATTTTTTGAGTTATTTCCAAAATTTTACTCTATTGCCAAGTCAATTACTACATACCTTTTAATAAGTGATCGCGTTAATTCCCGTAAAAATAATTCTTAATAAGTCTTAGTTATGTCAAACTAGTAATATAAAAACTGTTTTTCTGTTTATTTTACCAATAGAAAACCACATTATTTGTGAGTGACATAAGCAATAATAATATATATTTATATACCTGAAAAAATATTACCGCGATATCTGATATACTAATCTGGTTCAAACATACCTATAAACCACCAAATTGACAACTATTTCAAGATTTTGTTATTACAAAGCTTTACGCTATGTATCTGATGACAAAATATTTAAGAAAATGTTTTGTAATTTTGCTACCATAACTTACCTGTATAATTTAATAGTTAACGCCCACAAAAACCCATAAACTTACATTGGTGATTTAAATGACTCTACGTCCTTGCATATCGAACATATGTTATGGGTGCAATAAATTTAATTGAAATCGGAAAAACGGTTTAGCTGTGGAAATTTATTTAAGAAATACACAGATTACATAGCCTAGCTTTTGGCTGCGGTTCTGCCCGTATGTATATCGGTTATCGTGGTACAGAGTTACGTCGGTCCATCCTAAAGTATCAAGTATATCCATGCCAAATTTAATTGAAATTAATATAACTGTTTAGCCGGGAAAGCATAACAGACATAAATTAAATTGCCCTCATAAAGTACTCGTCGAGACGAGTCAAACGAGTCCAAACTTGATGGTGTTGTGATGTTTCTTTACCGAGTTCCTATACCCACCTTCCAGCTCCAGCATCAGATCGATCAATCAACATACATACATAAACATACATATGCTTGCAAAATTTCAGCAAAATTGGATGAAGATATCCACTTCAAAATTGAGTTACAAGATTCCACCAGAACATACATACATACATTACAAATTAATAAAAAGCTTTTAAAATAGTGTTACTTTAGAATTCACAAAACATATGTGGCGACTTCCACATTCAGCGGCAACAAAAACATATGACAGCGCCATCTACCGAAGATATACTGAACTACGAAGTAACACACAACACGAAGTAACTAACAATCCTAAATCGCGCAATAAGACTTCTTGCGCCGATTAACCTATATAGAAAAATCCCAACGTCAACCGTTGGGCAGTGGCCCGCCAGGCATGATCACCACGCCTGGTCGGAGGATCCTCCCTTTGTGTTGGTGGGACATGACACCCTGTCTCCCACACATATTAGAATGGATTGAATGAAATCATTCTTCTTCAAATAATGTATCGATATACAGAAATTAAAAATAGCTGTTAGCATTTATCAAAGTTTTGTTTATTTTGAGAAATCGCTGTGCATATAATATCAGGTGTATCGGTACTAAGATTTATTCTAACAACCATCACAAATGAAATATATAAAATCCATACTCCATACTACTTCATTTTCAATAGTCATACTAATTTAATAAATTCCACGAAAATAACACTGTCGGTCTTCACGGAAATCACTGCACTGAAACAGAATGGACTTTAGAGAAGGACATAGTATAATTTTTGTCGCGACAACCGCAACATATCATACTTACAATCACAATACTGTCATCAGCAGAGCAGAGTTACTTTGGCAGCTAAAACATAAAAAAAAGTCCAGCAATAAAATGCTTAAAGTTAATCTTACAATTGCATTAACAATTGAAAGATGGCAAATGTGTACAATTTATATCATGTCAACCTTTAAGTCGTCGTAAATCGTGTTGATTGTCGCCATAACTGGCGCTAACGATGCTTTGTACTTTGACGACATTCAGAATTCCATCGGATTTCGAGTCATAAAATTAGTAAGTAATTACATCAATAGATTTAAATTGGAATGTCTAAGCTGAAAGGCTTGCAGCTTGTGGCAGCTTCTTTTGTTTTTTCTTTCAAACTCGTACTAGAAGTGTATTTTGTTTCGCGGGAGTTTACTCACATTCATGAAATGGAGGCAAAAAATACACTGAGAACAACAAATTGTGGATTACAAAAATGTCACACCTACAATTCAAAACACATGTGAGTGTTGCCGTCTTTTTGCGTTTCTTACAGAAATTGGGCTTCGGTCATCTTATTCTTTGGTGAAGAAGCAACGACACAATAGTTTAACGTCAGTATCACTGTAAGATTAGTATTGCCTAAGCACGGTCTTCTTATAAGTGATGCTCGATTCAAAGATTTGATATTTTTTTAAAACGTGAATCTCTAATCAACCTGGCATGTTATAATACTATATCTAATATGACAGCGCCATCTACCGAAGATACACTGAACTACTAACGTACAACACAATATTACTAATCTTGAATCGCGCAATAGAAGTTCTCGCGCCAATTATCATTGTAACAACATCCCAGCATCAACCGTTGGGCAGTGACCCGCCAGGCATGCTCACCTCGCCTGGTCGGATGATCCTCCCATTGTGTTGGTGGGACATGACACACGTTCCTCTACAATGGCACAAGAAATATTGTATATAATTTCTTTGCTATTAATCTGATTTTTATAACTCTGTTTAATTAGTCCTATTAAATCGTTACCATGATATTCGTGCTTTTAAAATTCTGCTCGTAAATGACTACATTTTAACATTATTTACAGCAGAACCATAAAGTTGCAATTCAAGTTATCATTCCAGGAAGAACAGTAATAAAAATAAACTATGTTTTAAGATGTTTAGAGCTTTATTCATAATAAGCTCTGAAGTATCAAGAATTTAAGGTATTTCGCACATAACTATTAACACCTTAATAAGTGGCCTTCGATTTGGCGCATCAAGTCCTACATGGTAATCTGTTTTAAATAAAATTCGTTTTAGTCTTCAATTAATCAGAGCTACGCATAAATACATACACAAATTTCAAGAAGTCATCTAAAACGCATGAATTACGCCTGAGATGATTTATTTACGAAATTATGTTGAAATTCATAATGTCACCATAAAACAAGTGATGCAATCAAATGAATAAAATATTTTGTTTTATTCAGAACAACCAATAATGTTTACTGTTATTTTTTTGCATATGCACGTTTTACGATTATGCACAAAACTCTCTTCAATTTCATTTATTTACTCAGCTTAAATATGCACATATTTCAGAGTGTCTATATTTTACTCGACTACGGCAAAGCCAAAGGAGGGTTATGATTTTGACAGACTATGTATGTATATATGTTCATTTGTTCCCGCATAGCACCTCAACTATTTATTAGAACTGATTAAATGAGGTATCGTTGGAAGCGTATTGATCTGCGCTGGTTATAGGTAGTCACCCGTTAAGTGTTATGATACGTTTCTATGTAACGTGTGATTACGGCTTATCCAACTTGTTTCATACTTTTTAGCGTAGTTTTTAGTTATTAGCTTTTTTTATAAAATGTTCATATGTAGGTAACAATGCGAGTTCTAATATTGTCCATTAAACTTCCGCTGTCAGTTTCTTTAGAAAAATCTGATGTAATCAGAACCTTATAAAACTACGCAATAAAATTAACCTTTGTTAAAATATAAAATTACCTAGCACTTACCATCATCCTCTCATTTGAAAAATTGAGGTCATTCATTATGCTGACCTATAAAATATTCTAACGAATAATGTCTAACCTAATCTCCGAATCATTTGATTAATGTATAGCAAAAGTCATTGTAATTTCCTAATTATAGCGTTACCTAATAACCTCTGCTACAGTTTATTGTTACATATATATTATTATGTATAAAATGAGTCTTACTTTATTGTTAAATTATTGTATATTAAAGATAAACAAAAACATGAGCGGATTTGAAACTGTTGACGAACTGAAATGATAATAAATTGTTATTATTTATATCTAACTAACTGAATTATACCCGCTTGACCAAAAACTTGTTAACAGACGTAATATACAGACAGTGCGTTTATTATAAATTGTTTTTTTCTATCCCCGTACTGCAGTCTACCAGATAGGCTCTACTAGACATTCCCGGGGCAACTGATGACTTCAGAGAACAGATTAGCAATTCTGACTCAACAGTGACAATTACTTATAACGAAATAAATAGATTAACGGGCCATTCAGAATCTAAATAAGACCATGAGGTAATATATTCATGCAGCAATATTTCTTGCTTGTTTATAGCTCTTTAAACATTGCAGAGTTTGCTACGTCATCTTATACATCAATTGTATTTTGAAATTCACCACCTAACCTCACATCGACATAAAAGTTCATTGACTTTAATGATATATCATTAAAGGCGGGTTGAAGACGTGAGATCCATGTATTACAGTCTGTCCAGGTCAAGAACGGCATTGGTAAGTACCTATTGTTGAGTACCTCCATCTTTGGTAACACAGAGCTTTTTATTGAAAAGGCTGAGCTAAAATACTTTACGCAAAAATATTTTACGATTCATTTTAGTCATGGAGTATATGGATAATATCTAAAAAGAAAACGTATATAAGATAAAAAAATAAGGATTCAGATAATAAAATAGTAATAAAAGAGTTATAACAGGATCCTGTCAGTCTGTCTGATAAGCCAGCTATAGGATAAAATGATAAATGATACTATAAATATGAACTACACTAACTAAATTTACTTAGTAACCTAAACTTTTTTGAGGTATCAAGATTATATTGATATTTAATCTGTAGTTCCTTAAGGTGGTAAAATTAAGTTTTTAATTCTCAATAACACAGAAACATAAAATTCAGGTATAAACAAGGTTTTACAGCACAATCAAAGAAAAGAGATAAGCTATGAGTCTGCAATGAAGATAATTATGCTCATCAAATACACACAAACAGTTTGGAAAGTGATAGGTCTTGCTACTAAACTCAAAACCGCGTATTTAACTAAAATCGTGATGAGCGTGCAGGTCAAGATCATTATTAGAATCTAAATATTCAAATATTCTTGTTAAAGAATTCACAATGAACATCTTGACATTTTATCAGTAAAATTATTCGGATACTTAGCTGGTACTTTCACGTTCCTTGAAATAAAAAAAGAACATGTTTGAATAAAGGGCGACTTGCAACCATATGATGCGTAGTTTTTTAATTTATTTATTTTATCTAATTGACTTTTTTAGTGAAAATGTTGTGCCATGCTTATTTTCTACAGGGTTATAAATTATAATAAAGCAAATTCTTCATAATTGTGTGAGCACACACAACAATATAATGAATAAATTCCTTAATACATTATAAAATAACGGCCATACAAAATACACGTGAACGGAGATGTGATGTAATTTACAACATTGACAAAACCAGTTTTCTCCTAGTTTGATGATAATGAATTAAACTTGTCAAAGAGGCACATATCGGATCACTCTCTTTCGATAAAACTTTACAATAAATACATTAAAAAAATATAAAAAAAGTAGACCTCAAGTCACCTGTAACTGGAAAATTGCAAGTAACCCTTCCCCAGAATTAGAAATCGGGATTAAAGCCCGTGGTATGTTCAATGTCAAAAAAGTAAGATTTCGAAGTAAATATTTTACTTTTTGCTTTTCCAGATTCGTGTGATACATCATCTTCAGCAATTATTGCAATTAACTGCTGGACATAGGCCTCACCCATTGCATGTCACTTGATGGATTTTGGGCTTCTTACATCCAGTTCCTGCCAGCCATTTTGTGTAAATTGTCACTCTACCAGGCCTACGGGCATTTTAAACTACGTTTAATGGGACTAATCCCGCCTACATGCCCACCACTATAACTCCTGTACACCAGGATCAGAAACAGCTGTGACCAACGAACACACCGTTTTATGAACCGAATTAATCAGAAGAAAATTAGTTGGATATATAACAATTTATTACTGGAAACAACTTTTTTATAAGGAATAGGCGGCAAACGAGCTGACGTATCACCTGATGGTAAGCGATTACCGCCGCCCATGGTCACCCAAAATACTTGTGACACACAAGTGCGTTGACTGCCTTTGGAGAATGGGGACGGCGATGGGGGGAGTGTTTGAGGTATGGGTCTCCGGTATCTTATCTATACTAATATATAAAGCTGAAGAGTTTGTTTGTTTGAACACGCTAATCTCAGGAACCGCTGGTCCGATTTGAAAAATTCTTTCGGTGTCGGATAGTCCATTTATCGAGGAAGGCTATAGTGTATATATTATCACGCTACTACTAATAGGAGCGGAGCAACAATGAAGAATGTTTCAAAAACGGGGGAAATTTTCACGCTACGGGCAATATAAGGCGCAAACGAGGTTGCGTGGGTCAGCTAGTAGATATATAGACAGCTTATAATTGTTGTCGCACTTTTTAGGGTTGCAATCATCGTAAAAATTAAACATTTTTTAATGAAGATTTTTGCAATGAATAAAAAGAATATTCTTAAACGTATTTTGATGATTCGCATGGCTCAAGATTGAGCTCATGAACGAATATTTTATAATTTAATGCGATGCACATAAATATGCATTTGAAAGTAAGGTTTCTTCTTTGTAAGTGTTTATTATCAATACTTGGTTTTAAAAATTCTGTTTCTTAAAATAAATATACGAATTTTTATTATCACTTCATCATCCTTTTCTATGTTTATTTTCGAAAAGCTGTTTCTTCGAAAATCTTGGAGGCACGATTCTAAGTTATCTGAAAGTTGAAAAAATTAGATAATAAGCCTTTGTTGTTACGAAATTTGATAACTTCATGAGCAATTTAACACTTTCAAAACTATGATATAAAAAAAAAACTTGAGAGGTGTTAAGGTATACCCGGATGGAACGAAGTTCACTGTCAGGATTCATTATTGTTATTATTTTTTATTATTTATTATGTACAAAAAACCTGTATGTACTCTACTGGCTTGCTTTCTGTAAGAGAGAGAGAGAGGCACAGACAGAGAAACATGCGCACGCCGCACGGCTTACAATAGCTTACCTATAGCAAAAAGTGTCGTTACAACTTTTCGTGAGAATTTATTCCGACTAATCCCCTTCACAACGCGCGATAAGGAACTGCGTTCCAACAACGAAATAATAGCTTACCTGTTCTTTTCTTTGAGACTGTGCCATGTGCTATCACTCCGGTTAAGCCAGTATATATTTTTCCGAAGGTCATATTTAAAACTGGTATAAGTCTTTGAGAATCGATTATTTAATAAGAATTCATATTTCAATGATACAGTAAGATTAAAAATATTACTTAATCACAATTAATTTAGGTATTGATACCTAAAATTATTATATTCCTAATAAGGTTTGAAACCTGGTAAAAAGCCGACGATCAAATCAATTTCTTTGCAATGTATGTCACAATGAATATCGTTGCAATCTACAGATTAATTAAAGTTGGAAAGTAATAGAAAACTTACTATGAAAATTTTGTAGATATGGTACTACGTTAAAATTATGTAACATGAGGATTGTGATTCACAAACAATTGACAAAGATAAGATATGAGTCACTCTATGGCCGAATTTATGGCTGTGACCTCAACACGCCATGACAACAAATTGTCGCCAGCTATATTCTTCAATAATAAAAAGGCGAACACGAATCAATGGTATGTCATAGAACATGAGGGCAAGGTAAATCGGATTTCTTTCTTCCTTCGGAATCAAATAAAAAAATAATAATAAATATTTGCTTTACAATAGGTCAACATTACTTGAAGTGTTTAAAATATTATTTTTATTTTTAAAACTTGTTTTATACCCAAAAAAATTAAATTAACGAAACTATGTAGGCCCTCTAGGGGTCTAACCAACATAAATATTAATAAGGTACAACTTTAAACTCATTTAGTTAGACATCTCCTTCGAATGAGTTAGTGATTTTTTGCTTATGGTTATATTTTAACAAACTTTAAGATAATTTTTGCTGAAATCCTGCCAGAAACTTTTAAGAATGTAATATGCTAATCAATAGTGTAAAAAAAATGTGTGAAAAAATAGACTTGGCATACTGCAGGTCGTAGAAACAAGAATATACATAACAATAGGTTTAAAATGTAACAACTGGCTGTGTATTGAATCAATCAAATTAAAAATGTATGTGTTATTAGGTTTTGCCTGCGAATTTGATTATTATATAGACGGATTTAAAAAAAAATAAGTTCTTTGTTTAACGTTAAATTATTTTCGTTTTATTTGTCTTTTTATTTCAAAACTTTTGAAAATGCCTCATTTCTTTAAGTAGACCCCTTCCATACTAGGAATATATTTTGTGTTTTTACTTTACGGGCTACCTAACACACACACATACAACCGACTCAAAGAACACGCAGAGTTATAGCGGGAGTGTTCTTTGAGTCAGTGTGGATGACACCTTATGGATGAGACAAAGTTCTGACCCATATGGGGATCTAACCAACAACTCCTAGCACGGTAGGAAGCAGTTAAGTGACTGCCTGCTATGCTATCTGTAGAAACGTATTTATCGTAATTAAGTTTTGACTTTGAATAAACAACCTGAGACACCTGAGACAATGTAAAATTAAGAAATGAAGATAAAAAAGGTCGTGTGGTATCGCGTGACACCAGATAGGAACAAAGTTCCTTATCAGAAAATATAATAATATATTTAACTTACAGATGGCGTTATACATTTTTTTTAACATCTTACGCTTTTAGTTCCTTATCATAAAATATAATGATATATTACTTACAGATGGCGATATACTCAATTTTAAAAACTTTCGCTTTTTTTTATTTAACGTTACTTACGCTTTTTGCTAGGTTACCTCTCCGCAACGATCCATAAGAAACTTTCGTTTCAAAATTTACTATATATATATATATATACATTAAGTTCCTTACAGTAGTTTTAAGAATATAACAAAAAAAATAAGAAAATAAATACCGACTTCAAGAACTGCATCAAATTGAAATAGGTCCTATTCCACACACAGACGGGGGAAACACCATCTTTTAAATAAAAAGGAATCGTCAAAATCGGTTAAGCCAGTCGGAAGTTCTAAGGTAAGAAATATAAAAAAGCGGCCAAGTGCGACGTTTCAGCAAGTAACATAATATAACAGTTCTTGAAGTTCGTTGTAACTTTGATCGATAAATTGCGGTGTACGATTTAAGACGTATTAAAAAAAACTACATACTAGATCTCATTCAAAATAATTTTCGGTGGAAGTTTGCATGGTAATGCACATCATGTATTTTTAAGTTTTATCATTATTTTACTACTACCACTTATTTTAGAAGTTACAAGGGGGGGGGGGACACACGTTTTGCCACTTTGGAAGTGTCTCTCGCGCAGACTATTAAGTTTAGAAAAAAATGATATTAAAAACCTCAATATCATTTTTAAAGACCTATCCATAGATACACACACACATATGTGTTGATGAAAAAAAAAATTGAGTTTCAGTTCTAAGTACCCCTAAAATCTATTGTTTTTTTTTTATTTTTGTGTGAAAATCTTAATGCGGTTCACAGAATACATCAATTTACCAAGTTTCAAGAGTATATTTCTTATAGTTTCGGAAAAAAGTGACTGTGACTTACGAACGCACAGACAGGCAGACAGACATGACAAATCTATAAGGGTTCCGTTTTGTGCCTTTAACACGGAACCCTAAAAATTACAGTCATATTAAGAACCTCCTCTTTTTTGAAGTCGATTAAAAACGACATTGACAACGACGTAACAACGAGGCTATATAGTGTTATATGTTTTAACTTTGAATTGATTGATTTAGTAGCTAATGTGTAATATGTGTACTTGTATTCAATACAACATCTGGTAAATAAGTAGACACTTAATGGCAAAAAATCATCTTTTCTTTTAATATTTCCAGCCTTCGCTTAATTTGTGAAGCACTTAAAGATACTTTGAATGAGAGAAGCAAATAAATGAACAACTGTCAATTAACATTTCAGCGAGCACATTACGAAATACAATACAATATTTATAAGTTGATTCTCATCATAGTTCATAGGGATGTGAACTCACAACCTTTAGTTCGATAGTCACCGAAGTCAGTAGACGTGGATACTAAACAAACAAACGTGTAGCTTCTTATGCTTATTTATTGTAACTTGCATATTATGGAGTGACATTTACTACTTCTGTACATACTCATAGAATTCTTGCTCTACCAAATTCAATCATATAATCGCTGCTCACATAATAATATGTACTGGATACTTTTAAATTATAGTATAGTATATATATATATATATATATGTATGTGTGTGTGTGATGCTGGAGAAGAAACAAAGGGTATCACCACCCCTTTTCATCCCATTGACATAAGAACTGATTAAAGGTGCAAACTAAGCTGGCTAAAGGCACTGCAAGGAGAGGGAACTTTGATCATGAAATAAAACCGTATGGCTAGTGTGTTGTTATATACTATCTCGAACAGTATATAATAAAGTTGATAATGGCAATGATATGAAAACGATGACGTAATATTTTTTGAGTCGTTTACATAAATTAAGTATAATTTCCTTCTTAACAGAACGCTACACAGTTGACAAACAAAATGTTTTAAGATAACTCTTGAACTATTCACTGACGACTGTTCAAACATAAGTCAGGCGTACATTACGCGAGGTCAGTGAAGAGCACACTGGCATGTTATATCTGCTTCTACAATACAACAAGATTGTAAGTCTGTCGGTTTGAAAGTGAAGACTAGAATATCTTATAACCTGTTAGTAATATTTAAAGTGTAGTATTACTATTATTCAACTGGCTCATTGGTCTAGCGGTTGATGAATGCGACTGCCAAACAAGAGGGCTCGGGTTGAAATCCCGGGTCGGGCCAAAAGTGTTATTGAGTTTTTCCGATTATAGAAATACTTAAGAGCAGCTCGGAGTTTGAAAGTTGGGGTCTGAACCTTCGTGCCTCGGAGGGCACGTTAAGCTGACGGTCCTACGAATGATCTTTCCCCGGTCGTGTTGGTTAACCGTCCCATCGGATTATGAGAGAGAGGGAACAGAGAGCGCACCTGTGTTTGCGCACACACTTGTGTACTATAATATCTCCTGCGTAGTTGGCTGGTCTCCGTTGAGACTGGCTGCCGTGGCCGTTATCGGCTAGAAGAACATTATTATTACAAATACTAGTTTATGAATAATTTATATATATATATTTAATTTGTATTACCAGCACTTACCTTTTAAGTTGACTTACAGTGGTGACCTACTTCTGTACGTGTATATTTCATTCTGTTATTATCATTTTTGGTATTTTATAGGTTGGTTGACAAATTACTAGACATGAGTAGAATCTAAGAATGGTGGTCACCATTCTCATCGCGAAAATGCTCAATGCAGCATTGTGGCCCGCATCATGAGGGCCTAGTGAGGTGTTTTTTTACGTCCCGCTTAACAAATTTCATTTCTTGACCATCATTTTAGTCTAAATAAAATAGTAATATAACTATCTCCTTGAAATATACCTATCCTTCATAATCATTAGTCTTATTACTTAATTTTAAATATTAGAACTATTTCATCAAGGTGTTGGAATATACAAAGTTAAGGTGCCTAAAATATAAATCGATTATATTAATCAAATGTGTAATAAATCACCAGCAAAAATGTTTGTATTAAATTTATATTTGTATAAATTAGGCCGTTACATTGTAAACAGTTGTAATATTCTAGGCCAAAATATTTTAGTCATCATAAAGACTCAAGAGATTTATTTGAAGGACCATATTGACACAATTTTTATCTATACAAATAAATAAAATTGGAGTGTCTGTTTGTAATATTAAAATAACCGCTTTTTACTAAATGCATATGTATGTAAACACGGAACAAATACGAGAAATGTAGTTAAAAAAAATTTTGTCTGTCTGTCTGTCTGTCTGTCTGTTTGTTCCGGGTAATCTCTGGAACGACTGGACGGATTTTGACGGGACTTTCACTGGTAGGTAGCTGATGATCCGGGGGAGTAACTTAACCTGCTTTTTTAGACTAACTTTGAGGCGCGGCGTTACTCGCGGTACAACAATAACCGCGGATAACGCCGCGGGGTTCAGCTAGTATGTATATATAACTAACAAAATAGAACACATAAATTTTAATAAGAACTTTGCAGTTTTTCCAATAATGCAGTATTCTTTCATTAGTTAAAGTTCAAATATGAGAGAGCACATCCTTTGCTTGTTTTATTTAACAAATAATTATATTTTAAATTTAAAATCTGACCGAAAATCACGTTAGTTGATGTTTCTTTTAGTCACAATTGCGGTATTCCTATTTCTATTAGTGCCAGTCACAAGTTGATCGGAAGGTTACGCATTCGACGCAGCATTTTTGAGTTTATCAGTCTTAGGCCCGCTCTCCCATCCGAGACTAACATCATCCTCAGCTTTGTCTTTTATCCATTTTCATCTTACCTCCTTTGTCCTATCTAACGTTTACATTTGCAAGTAATTTCTGTAGGTTGATTACGAAAATCATACAAACAAACGCATTTTAACGAATCCAAGTGAAATCGGAAAAGGACAGAAAAATAATCTTAATGGATATTAGCAGGAGCAAACAGACAGACAGACAGACCAACAGACAGACAAAAACTCACAAATAAACTTTAATCTTAATTTAAAAAAAGCAGGAACTTGTCTTAACCTGTTACACATCATAAATAATAAATAAATTAATATTTCGGACATCTAACACACAACGCCATCTAGTCCCAAGCTAAGCAGAGCTTGTGTTATGGATACTAGACAACTGATACAAATAGATATATACTTTTTTTTGTAAATACATACATATTATACATAGAAAACACCCAAACTTCGAAACAAATATTTGTAGATCATACAAACACTTGGTCCGACCCGGTAATCGAACCCGAGACATCATGATCAGCAGTCGCACACGTCAACCGCGAGACCAACGAGGTAGTCATATCAATATCAACATCATAGAAGATACACATTGTACCGAACTCATTTAAAGTTAGGAAAAAGACAGAAAAATGTTGATGTTAACTTACAGTGAAATAACGTTTATTTTATTGATTGATTGGTATGCCAATAATAAGACTCAGTAAAGGTTAATTAAAATTACTACTTAACCGTGTCCATAAAAATATCTTATTTTATTGAGTATAGCGTAAGTACTTGTTTCATTGCAAATTATTGGTGATTATTGTATATGTATTTTGGAACGTTTACAGAATCATACTTTTAAATTATTTATTTCTGTTTCTTTTAAGACAACTCGCGTACTATGAATATACCCTGTGTACCGGAGGACTTTACAAACATATATCGATCACTTCAACCGCCAAGCCATACGTGCCGTCGATTATTTACTATTGTTTATGTTTACTTGTAGAAATATCATCCCACTGGAGAGCCGGCCCAATTGTGCTTTAGTACCACACGGCTGCAAGGGAACGGCAACATGAGACAACACTTATTGTGATCCATAAATCGTTGTTCTGATTCTGAGCGTTCTTTGTGTCTGTTACATGAATATTTGTAAAGTTGCTCGTGATACAAAATAATAAACCTAGTGCGAAAATTGGTTTTAAAAAAGGAAAAATAAATTGTCGGTTGCCTTATACTAGTTGTATCACTTTATAGTGAAATTGTATTTTTAAAAATAATATATTTATTTAAGATTTAAAAGTCTTTAAATATAATATAAATTACTATTCAACTCCATTATGTTTTATTTATCAATTCTATTCGCTGCACAAGGCGAACATAATTTTCATCATATCTTCATATTAAGTTTATAAATAGATATCTGTTTAAGATATCTATTTATAAACATACACTGAGGTGGCTCTTAAACTATTGCGTTGCATGATTGTTTTTAGAATTAATGTGTAGGTAATTAATAAATATGATAATTTTGATTCTAATAGAGGTTTCGGTCTGGTTAGGCTGGTCGTGGATACAAACGGACTATTAAAACCCGAAGTTGGCTAGTCTCATCGGAGACCAGCTAACTACGCAGGAGATATTATAGAAGTTTGTGTGCAAACACAGATAATATTTCTATTTTCTTACTCTCACTATCAGATAGACGGCTATCCGACACGACCGAGGAGAGATCAGGCACATAACCTTGTATTTGGATCTCCAACAGAATATGGTAAGAATAGAGAATTTTATAATTATAAACAATCTAAGCAATAAATTTTATATAGTTTAATAGCTTTTGACTTTTAATTCATGTCAAGTTGTCATGAATTTCTGATCAAAAACATCAATTTTAAAGACGACTGAGGTGAACAAAGAAGCAGCCTGAATTACGAGTTTTGAAATATAACCAATTGATTATGATTCTGTCCACACATTTACGGCCCAATCGATGCTCTAAATGCATCTAAATCAGTCAAAGATAAATGAATATTGCCCGTATTAATAAATAAATAAATATAAATATTTCGGACATCTATCACACTACGCAATTTAGTCCCAAGCTAAGCAGAGCTTGTGTTATGGGTACTAGACAACTGATACAAATACATATATACTCTTTTTTTATTTTTTTTGTAAATACATACATATTATACATAGAAAACACCCAAACTCCGAAACAAATATTTGTAGATCATACAAACATTTGGTCCGACCCGGGAATCGAACCCGAGACCTCTCGATCAGCAGTCGCACACGTCAACCGCTAGACCAACGAGGCAGTCAGAATTCATTCAGCATTAATGAAGAATTAATGAATTTTATTGCTTTCAATATTATGTATTATGTTACACAATATTCTTAATTAACTAGTTAATCAAGTGACATCTGTAATATCAACAGTCAAAATCTTTACGTTAATTTAGTGATTTTCTTAATTAAATATTGTGACAGCGTATAAGACGAGTAGACAGATGTTCTGATAATTTAGTGACTTCAGTCATCTAAGGTACTTGATCGATATTGACTGTCCCGTTGGGATACTAGCAGTTAGCGTCAAGTGCTTATCTTGAAAGGCAGGCATCGGTACTTCTTGAGATCTCAGCTTGGATTTGTTGATCGGGCTGTTGTGAAATATTTCTTACAAGAAATTCTTAATAGCAGTCCAGATTTTGGAAGACCACGGTGTTATACATCCGTGCCTCGGAGAAGACGTTAAGCTATCGGTCCCAGTTGTCATGCACATCTATGGCAATCGTTATTGGGGTGTCAGTGCCCTCTAATGTACTAACAAGTAGTTCAACCTGCAAATTTAGTTTACCCTGAGTATTCCGAATGTCCGATGCAAGTTACTATGTGTAAAAACTGATATTCAGAAAAAAATGGTTGAAATAATAGCCGACACCAAATAATATGAGGAATGATAAATACTAGGAAAATGATTATGATGAGTACATCTACATATAAATATGTTTACATGAATATATACATCATGAAAACAACTTTATTAGTACTACAAAATTGTGGTGTTCTATAGTGTGGAACTACCTTAATCGAGTCACCGTAAAATGTTAACTCATATATTGTGTCATTGGTTAACTCCAATAAATCGGATGTTTGTTAGATTATGCCATAGCTTTAAGAAAACCTAACAACTATTGTGTAATTCTGTAAATACGACGAAACCGTCGCGAGCCCTTTATTTTCACTCCAATATATATTTACCATAAAAATTTCATCAACGTCAAAGGCAACATGTTTGTTGTAGTTCCTCACTCGTCTAACAGGTTTATAATTTTTACAAAATTGCGTAGTAAATTGAGCAAGTAGTGTCGTACGAAACTCTTGAATCGCTTTCCGTTAAATACTGTGTAGAGAAAGAAAATTGGTAATGGGTTGCCCCTGCATAGATAATATGAGAACAGAATTCCATAGCAGTAGGACTTGCACATTATCTCTGCAAGTTGCTAGTAGAATACTGTCTTAGTCTTTGAATACGCCAAGGTTTTATGTCAGTTCTATTTAAGTTAGAATCGCTGGACTCTGAAATAAACGAGTTGACTTTTTAGGAAGTTATGACCTGGCGACACTTCGCCGCTTTTCAAAACAGTCCAAATCTTTTTCCTTTTTTTTTATTATGTCAGATGGGTTGATATAAACCAACTTAGTATAGTAATATTAGTATCTACCTAACCTAGTAGGTATAGATATGGTATACCAAAATTCTCGTCAGTAAAGAGAGACAATGACAAGCAGTGGATTATTAAAGGGTAGATGAATCACTTTATTTTCAGAGTTTATAATAAAGACTTGCACAGTAAAAAATACTCAAATTTATTTTATTTTAGTCATAAGGACTGCCGATAGAAGTGAAAACTTAGAACTAAGAATGTTGGTTGTAAAATTAATATTATAATAAGAAATTTCTCGGTGACGTGAACTCATAAGGTTGTCTCCTACCAAAAAGTGCTCAACGCGGCCAAAGAAGTTTTGTGAAGTCAGCATGTCGGTGACGCGGTGACGCGAACTCATAAGATTTTTCCCTATCAAAAAGTCCTCAACGCGGCTAAAGAAGTTTTAACTTCGAAAACATCCGAGACCAAGTGTCTGACCCCTAAATTGAGTGAATTTCATACCAAAAAAAACTGTTTACTAGAAAGAAAAACCTATGTTTACTAGCAGACCATGATAGATTCATTAATTCAAAAATTCAAAATGTTTATTTCTCTAATTCCACAAACTAGACAAACAGGTGAATAGTTGCATTTATTGTAATTACTTTTCAGAACATAAATGGAATGGAATTTCGGAAATAACCTTAATAAGATTATGATCTACAGAAATGTCTCGGTTCGAATAAGTTTCAACAGGTTTTTGTTCAAATATGTTTAACAACTTTGAAGTTGCGTGGGTCGACTCATATCTATACTAATATATAAAGCTGAAGAGTTTGTTTGTTTGTTTGTTTGTTTGTTTGTTTGTTTGTTTGTTTGTTTGAACACGCTAATCTCAGGAACCGCTGGTCCGATTTAAAAAATTCTTTCGGTGTTGGATAGTCCATTTATCGAGGAAGGCTATAGGGTATATATCATCACGCTACTACTAATAGGAGCGGAGCAACAATGAAGAATGTTTCAAAAACGGGGGAAATTTTCACGCTACGGGCAATATAAGGCGCAAACGAGGTTGCGTGGGTCGGCTAGTAAGATATAAAAGGGTAATACTAAGCCATTAACTTTCATAGTTTTTTCATTTAAACGGTTTTATTTAGCTTATCCTCTTTTTTTATTTATTTATTTGTTTGTATGGTTCAAATCTTGTAATTGAAAGTTGACCCCACCCCCTGTTGACAGATTTATCTGAAATTTGGTACACATCTTTAGTTTTGTCACAATACAAGTAAACAAACTCTATTTCATTGTAAATCTAAGATGGCCGCCGCTACGAAATGGTGGTTTATATATTTTGTCACGACTAGGTATCAAATAAAAGGGCTTAACTTGTAGAACACAGATGAAAAGTACTATGTAATGACACAAGAAATTGAACACTAGAAAATAAAAAGAAAAAAGTGCCAATGAAAAAAATATTTAAGCGGTTTTATTAAAAGTAATGTACTAAAGCTAAATACCTACTGAATATTTTTTTAGCTTTTAATACATTACTTTCAATCAAACCGTTTAAATTAATATTTTATTTACACATTTTTTATTTATGAAATCAGGGGCAACCTAGTAGGCGGATTTCATGATTTTATAGGACGCAAGATGTTAGGTCTTCAGTTCACGTCTTGAATGTGCCTACTTATCGCACAACAGCGAGTTGTTTTAATAATACAGCCACAAAATTTTGGAATGACTTGCCTCCACTTTAGCGGCAATTTAAAACAACTTTAACATTTAAGACAAATTTAAAGCGTTTTTTTTTAAATCAACAGATATAATCCTATTTTAAAATAGTCAATTATTTAAATCGTGATATATGGACCTTCGTATGAAGTAGTAAATTTGTTTCGAAATACAAATCTTGATTTTGGTTGAACTGTTCTATACGCACGTATCACCATCAAGGTGTTGCTGAAAATCAGCGCAATCGTAAATGATACAGCGTTATATGGAGCAGCTTCTATTTTTATGCATGCTGCGACGCGACTTTGCAGCAAGTGTTTGTATTGTATTTCTAATATGTGTAATGAGAATGTATAGAGATTAATATAAATTGTCTTAATGTTGACTTCATACCGTATTCTAACTTTCGCGTTCCATGATATATTAACAAGAAGAACCGACAGACGAGCAAGTCAGCGATTGCAGAACATGCACTCGATGCAGGTACCACTGGATTGAATTTCACCGCACGCAAGTCCTCTCCACCGAACGTCACTTTTACTCAAGAGTTGTACGTGAAGCGATTGAAATTAAAAAAACATAAAACTTTCAATCGAGAAGATGGTTTTAAATTATCTACAGCGTGGAATCCAGTAATAAAAACATACCACCTCGCTTTTCTGCGCAGTCGGATAAACACCAGAATAGGAGCACATTGGTTTGCTTACAGAATAGGGACACTGTTAGAGTGGTATGTGACGGTATATGACGAAACAAATTTCTTAAAAATATCGAAAAAGTGCGGGTGGACGAACAAACATCTACTTCACGGATTCGACGACGGAATGCGTGCGCCGCAGCCTGTGATTTCAGTACCTACATAAGAATGTACTCTGTGGCCTGTGACCACGGCCAGTGCAACCTGGTCGAAACGTCAGGCAAATCAGAGGTATGTAATACCTTTTAATAATTGATCGCGTTAATTCCCGTAAAAATAATTGTTAATATATTCATAGCGTATTGTTGCGTAATTTTAGAAGACCTTTTCTTGAGTAGGTCAAAAAAAGGTTCCCAAAAATATTTTTACTATTACTAACTACTATAAATATGGTTACGATCCCATGTTAATTTTTGTATTACACGATTAAAGAAAAATTATGCTTCATTACTGGTAAGTTTTGCTTTCAGAAATAGTAGTTATATTAATCGTTTGACAATCTTGCTCAGCAAAAACAGTTTTTAATACGCAAATTGTTCAAGTAATATTTAATCTCATGGCTAGTTTAGTATCCAAAAGCCACATTTTTATTTTACTCTGTATGTTTAAATTAATGTTTTTTTTTTTTTTGATAATGTTTATTACATGATGCATCACTATCGTAGTTTTTTACTAATTGAAGATACAACTGAGTACAAATTTATACATGTAAAACATTTGTCCTTATTCGTTCTAGGAAATAAATTAAAGATGTACGCCGAGCCCTTGACATATTGACAATAAGTTTAATAAAAAGCCTAAATTAATCATACTGCGTATAAACAGAGGTCAATATCTAAATCGAAATTCTTATAATGAGGTTGATCTTGAATTATATTCTTAAGTTATTTATAGTCAGGTACGCTTACTTTAATAATGAAAAAAAAATCCCTAAAAAGTGGTCCGATAACTTGGTGAAGGTCACAAGAAGAGGGTGTCTTTTGGCTTACGATGATAATAAAATCAAGCTAGTTGATAGACACCTGCAACTCAATAAACAGTTGTACTTTATCGCTTTATAACTATTCTCCCATGAGCTGGGCGGTTGCTTATATTTATTCAACATTCTACAGTTTTACTTCCACTGTTACCACACCGAACGATTCAGCAACCCTGTTTAGACGATAGCTATCATGTCGCTGTGTGTCGTCGTATAACGACAATTGATTAAGACGAATTTCCTGTTAACAATTATTTTTACGGGAATGAACGCGATCACTTATTAAAAGGTATTACATACCTCTGATTTGCCTGACGTTTCGACCACGGCCAGTGCAACCTGGTGCAAGTGATCGCGTTAATTCCCGTAAAAATAATTGTTAATATATCATGGAACGCGAAAGTTTAAAAGTTAGAATTTCCTGTTATTTCTCACTTCTCAATATTAATGGAATCTCGAACCAAAAGACTTAACTGAACCAAATGAGCTTCTTACGGGTTACCCGATGGATAGTGACTATCGCCGCCCATAGACCTCACCAACTTAGGAGTCACAAGAGTGTTGACGACCTTTGACGAAGAAGTACGTTCTTGTCTTGAAGGTCATGTCGGTCCGGAAATACCACAGAAGATGTCGGGTGCGAATTTTGAAGTACGCGCCTTCCTTAAGCGTTGATACTTACAGTGCTAGTCAAATAAAGCATAGTTGTTTCCAATTTATTTAGTAAACTTCAAACCATCTTGTCCTTGCCTAATAAGGCGTTCTAGTAGCAATCAATCATCTATAAATAATTACATTTTTATGAGGCAAGTAATAGATTATTTCTGTGTTATTTAAAACTCATCAGTATTATTTATTATTGCTTGTTACAGAAGCCTAACAGTATCCGCATTCAAATATTAATTAATGTCATTTTATGCATGCTGAACCATAATTTGAACATAATAAGGCAGTATTTTAATGTTACGTCAATAAAAGAATTTTATAAATGATCTTTCCGTGTTCAGTCTAAATGAATTCATGACATGTCTATACACGTTCCCTGACGATACTCAAAGACTTTTGAATAGAATTCGGGAAACCTATTGTTTCTGAGACATAAAAACTTACAGCAACTTATTTTTGCTCTTTCGGCAGAAGGAGTTTCTTACCAATTTTCTCCATAGAAATGACTATTTGAAACGGAGCAACTAAAGTAATTAATGTAACGTCTCGAAAGTGCTTCAAAAGTCCCACTTGAAATATAATTTGAGTTTCATTTTAGATGAAGATGCTTTATGAAACTGTAACGACCTCTTTACTATTTGATAGAAAGTACTTATATTTACTGCAAAGTTTTACTCGCAAGTGGTCTTTGAGTATTTTGGAAATAGAGTTGCAAATGTATTGTCAGTAGTGTTGGGGGCATCAGATAGTTTATACATTCCTCGGTTTTTCTCTGGATCTAAATTTCAACAAGTATTTTTTATTTATTTATAACTTTATGCACTTTTGTACATCGGCGGACTTAATGCATGTGCAATATTTATATGTCACATACATACATCGTTTTCTTTATGCTGAACCAACAAAATTTTTTGCTGTTACTTTTCTTTGGTATTTTTTTTGTTTTCCATCTAAATTACAGATGTTTGATTTTTAGAGAATATTAATACTCCTTTTTAACCGACTTAAAAAAAGGAGGAGGTTTCTCAATTCGACATTTATATATGTATTTTTTTTATGTGTGTTCGCGGATAACTTCGTCGCTTATGAACCGATTTCGATGATTCTTTTTTTAATGGAAAGGAGATATCTCAACGATAGTATCATGATAAGGACACTAAGATTTGATGATGGCATCCAAGAGAAATCGAGTCAAACCTTGAAGTCGGTTTTATTTTTGATGAAATTTTACTTTTATTTATGTTCTCTTAACATTTTTACCTTTTGACGGGCTACTGTATAGCTAGCACAAACTTATTCCGAGGTCTAACTTAAATATTTAGATGCATGTCAAAGGTCACGAAGAATTATGCGTATTTACAATTTGTCACAAAAATAATAGATAACATTAACGGAGTCGTAAGTTAAAACGTTAAAAGTGATAGATTTGGCCCAGGTCAGGGTTTTGTGGAATATTTCATAATTTTTTTAAATTTTAATAATCCCAATCTCTGTTCTTTTAACAAAACATTTGTATGACGACAGAACATGCTGGTACTCAGTATACTTTATTACTTTTGTGGGATGTTTTATGTTTTGCAATTTTAATTTCATATAAAATTAATAGCTTTTTTAATTTATTTGTTGCAAATAAATTCTTTTTTTGTAAATTATGCTGGCTTATAATATATGTTATCATTATTGTTTTTAGTTTTATAAAATAGAACAAAAACGAATAGACGAGTATATATTTATTTAGAAACATCAATTTTTTTATCATCTCTTTTCTGTGAGTTTGTAACATTATTTGTATCGAAGCGTGGCTGTCCCACGATAAGTATTTATCACAATAATAGTTACTTCTCCTCCTTTGATAAATCCTTGGACTATTGTGTGAACATTGGAATGTACGTGCAATGTCACTTGTAATGCAAACAGCGGTAATACTAAATTAACCTCTATTACTCATTAGATAATAAGTGTGAAATTTGTTTGTGTAGTTATTGTCTCTTATGCAATTTCAATTGTAAGGTATATTTTTATCATTTTTGGTATATGTTTTTAGGAGAAGCTAGAAACTAATTACATATCAAAACAGGAACTATCCTATAACTTGTTGGAACATCCTGACATGTATTTAACTGAAGATCACACAAGTACAATTTAAAAAAAAAACTGACTTCAAGGTTTGACTCGATTTCTCTTGGATGACATCATCAGATATTAATGTCATTATGATGGTACCACCGTTGGGACATTTCCTTTTCATCAAAAAACCAAAAACCATCAATCGGTTCATAAACGACGAAGTCATCCGCGAACACACATAAGTATATATATATACATATACATACGGACGAATTGAGAAACCTTCTCCTTTTTTTGAAGTGGGTTAAAATATTAAAATCCACTTTACCTTGAAAACGACCAAATATCATAAAATGTTATAGTAATTATTGTAGGGCATTCATTTGCATATGGCCTATTCATTTGTCATCTGGGCCATTGAAATAATAAATATCATAAATAAGACGTAAATGATGATACGACGATGCTCGCTTACAATTTAAGCATTATTGAATTAAATAAGGTATCTATGGTTATTAGATTCAAACACGATGATATATTATTTAAGTCGATGAATATTGTAGTGTGTGTAAGAATTAGATCTAAGAAATATATATTTTAACATAGTCGTTTACAATTCTGATGCAATACAATGATGAATAAAACTATGACCATACTAATTAAAAACTTTTCTTAAAATTTATCTATAGACTGCTATTATTATTCTATGATCTACAAATATTTGTTTCGGAGTTTGGGTGTTTTCTATGTATAATATGTAAATATTTACAAAAAAATATATATGTATTTGTATCAGTTGTCTAGTACCCATAACACAAGCTCTGCTTAGTTTGGGACTAGATGGCGTTGTGTAATAGATTTCCAAAATATTTATTTATTTAATAAAGTATTTTCAACTGACTTCAAAACGGACGAGGTAAGGCGAGGTCTCAACTTGATTGGTATTTCTTTTTATGTATGTACACTGATTACTCCATCATTTATGAACCGATTTTGAAAATTATTTTTGTATTCGAAAGGGTATGCTCCCGAGGTGGTCCCACTGCCACCATATCAGGGTCTGATGATGGGGTCCAAAGGAAATCGAAGGAAACCCCTTAACTTTGTTAGGTACGTACTATGTCTTTCTTAAATTTTCTAAAGCTTTACAGTTTTTACACCTGGTAGTCATCATTTCATGATGATGAGCTGATGATAGAAGATACAACTCAACGGTTAGGAGTTAGAAGATACATTTTTAAATGTCATGTGTATGTATGTCACCTTTAGTCGTATTCTTTCAAGTTATTCAGGTGGAACTGATGATTTTGGTTGTTGGAGGATAAATCTTTCAATTTCATTCATATCAATAGATCTATGGCCTCGCGGTTGGCGTGTGCGACTGCTGATCATGAGGTCTCGGGTTCGATTCCCGGGTCGGACCAAATCTTTGTATGATCCACAAATATTTGTTTCGGAGTTTGGGTGTTTTCTATGTATAACATGTATGTATTTTCAAAAAAGTATATATGTATTTATATCAGTTGTCTAGTACTCATAACACAAGCTCTGCTTAGCTTGGGACTAGATGGCGTTGTGTGTTTAGATGTCTGAAATATTATTTTATTTATTTATATTTGCATATTTTCAAGTTATTCAGGTGAGCTGATGATAGAAGGTAAAACTCATCAATTAATCTATACAAATAAATAAAATTGGAGTGTCTGTTTGTAATATTAAAATAACCGCTTTTTATTAAATGCATCTGTATGTATACACGGTACATATACCAAAAATGTAGTTGAAAAAATTTTTGTATGTCTGTCTGTCTGTCTGTCTGTTTGTTCCGGGTAATCTCTGGAACGGCTGGACCGATTTTGACGGGACTTTCAATAGCAGGTAGTTGATGATCCGGGGAGTAACTTAGGCTACTTTTTTTAGACTAACTTTTTCCCGTGGCGTTACTCGCGGTACAACAATAACCGCGGGTAACACCGCAGAGTTTCTTGTTAATGGCTAAATCGTATATTACATGGTACAGTATACCATATTTACTTTACAACACTTGACCTTAGTTGTATAAAAAATTACCAACGTAACAGCAAACATTGTACCTATGAGGTGGAATACCATTTATGTTAAAGATTATGTATTTCGTTCTTTAAATATTTTTTATGGTATAAATGAGCAAACAAACAGACGTTTCGCCTGATGCTAAGCGATTACCGCCACCCATGGACACCTGCAACACCACAGGTGTCACAAGAGTGTTACCGGCCGTTTGGGATTGAGGAGGAGTTGGTGTATGGGCCTCCGATATCCTCACTCACTCGGTGAAACAAAGCGCGAGCGCTGTATCACGCCGGTTTTCTGTGAGGCCGTGGTATCACTCCGTTTCACACATCATTATTTTCGTATATTTATCTATTATTACAGTTGCAAATTTCAACCAAAGGGGATAAAAAAGGACCGGGTACCGTTTAGGTTCTATGGAAATTAGTTATTGATGCTAATTTTGTTATTTGAAAACTATCTAAACTAAACTAAAAAAATAATTTTATTCTATCAAACTTTCTAAATATCAAAGATTGGCGAAAATTTAATATTTAATACTAAGAATGGATGTTTTTTAAAATAAATTAAAGAATAATTAATCATAAATATATTATAGTGCATCTAAAGATAGCTTGGAAGAGAAACAGTATTTTTATTTCTTTATATTTAACATTGTATCTTTAATATTATGATGTGCAATAAAGAGAACCTATCAATCTATCTATCATAATGATATTTCAGACATCTAGTACACAACGCCATCTAGTCTCAAACTAAGCAGAATAATCGTCAATTTTAGAGAAATATTTACGCAATTATCACGGTTTGCGAAGTTATAAATAAGAAATAATTAGAGGATCAGATGACAGTTTTATTATATTATGTTATCATTTATTATTTAAAAATATGTTCTTTTAGTAAAACAGATATTTAGAACGTGTTTTAAAGAAGTAATATCATTTAATAATACCGGTTTAGATGATTCGATTTCCAAATAATTTTATAATTTTTCTTATTATAATTTTCTTTTTAGCTAGTTTTTAATCTATTTATTTTTCTTTTCTATGGTTACTTCTTCCTGAGTTTTCAAATCATGTCTTTTTCACCGTCACAATAATTTTAAATAAAACCTAGTAGATATTATAATTATAGCAACAGCTTATCCCTGTATTAATTTCACATTATTCGTAAAACAAGGTGGAATTTAAAAACTTATTTATTTTTTATTGATATCAATCAAATTATCGCTTCGCTTGCCATGGCGTAACTGCGTATCATTTCGCATATATATGTGAGTCTTATGTAATTTTGATAACAAACCTCAAGTATTTAGACAATGCTCTGAACTGGAAACATTTTAAGTCTACTACTTAAATAGCATTGTATTGATTAGTAATCCAAAGTTTTAGAAACCAGTTGAACCATTAAATGAACAGTTTGAATTCCAGCGCAAAAATGTATTTGTATGAGAAGATCTATCAGGTTTTCTATGTCTGAATGTTACTTATCTACAGATGTGCATGTGTAATACGGTAATGTGTATTTATTTAGAAATATTTAAGTACATGTATCAGCAATTCAGTTGCCACAACATACGCTCAGCCATGGTTGAGCTGAAACTGCCGTGTGTGAGATTTCAGAAATAATTATTATCATCATCAGTCTATCGCAGTCCACTGCTGGACATAGGCCTCGTCACGCCACTTGGTTCGATCCTCGGTCTCTCGCATCCAGCTCCAACTTGGATTAGCAAGCTGAAGTGGCAGTGGGCTGGCCATATATGCTGCAGTACTGATTAACGTTGGGATAAACAACTTCTTAAGTGGAGACTGCGTTTCGGCAAACGTAGTGTGGGACGTCCACAGGCCAGTGATGATCTGCGCAGGACGGCTGGCAGGAACTGGATGCGAGAATAATTATGGAGAAGAATTAAATTTAATTCTGTATATATATATTTCTGTTATTAACATATTTGCATAACTGTGTTATATACGAGTATTTACTTTTATAGCATCCTGCGATCTGTCGTGTCGCCGTCATTTACCGCTACTTACCACAAGAGGTATAAAATTAAATAAAGACTATGTGACCTCGAGATACTAATGATTTTGAATATAAATAAATGCAACCGCATCAAGTATTTAAACGAATGTAAGATGACGTTAGTGTTGAGATACATTTTGTCAAAAATGCATTAAATACAAACATTTATATACAAGAATTCTCAAAGGGTGGTAAAAAGATGAAGTGTTTTGATTAGCCCCAGTTTTAGATAATACTAGCCTAACCCCGCGGTGTTACCCACGGTACAACAATAACCGCGGGCATCGCCCCGGGGCGAAGCTAGTCTTAAAATAATAGTCCTTATACCATCAGTGAAAGTCCCGTCAATATCGATCCAGCCGTTCCAGAGATTAGTTGGAACAAACAGACAGACAAAAATTGTAAAAAATGTTACTTTGGTATATGTACCGTGTATACATACATATGCATTTAGTAAAAAGCAGTTATTATAATACTACAAACAGACACTCCAATTTTATTTATTTGAATAGAGTATAGATGAATATATTATTTGTATAGATTAGCCGCCCCGACAGACTTCGTTCTGTCAAAAGTTATCAGGCTGTCGAAGTCCAATAGAAAAAATAAATAAGTTGTTTTTATTATTTTCCTTGCAATTTTTTACGTTTTTTTCTTTCCACAAGAACCTTCCTCGTGCCTTTTTATATGTGATAGGGGTCAAACCAACAGATGGATTACCTGATGGAAAGTGAATTACCGCCATGCAAGACCAGAGGCGTCATAAGTGCCTCTAGTCTTAACAACACATTTAGCGATTCATTTTTTATACAAACAAACACAATAGCATCAAGTATTCAAATAAATGTCAAGATAAATTTAGCGTTGAGATATATTTCGTCTCAAGTGCATTATATACCTGTGTTTACATACTTAGTTTTCCAATCCAAAAATGGGTGGACTGAGTTGTTTTAAACGCCCACATTTGCTGGTTACTATTTTAGTTCCACTTATGAACCTATCAGAGGAGCACTACCTTGAACAAAGCACTTATTTTTGTAAATAAAAATATTAAGATATTTTTAATTGTAAACATTACAGATGAATAACACCTAGACACATAAATTATCACATGCTATGCTGCACAGTTGGCCTAGTCGTTCAAGCGGTCGCAACGCCGCTTTCTAATGCACCAAGTATTGTAGGTTCATATCCCACATGGGGCAACACTGTACGATCAACAAATTATTGCTCTAAGTCTGGACGTTATTTGTGTCCGTTTGTAAAGATCCCCATGACACAGAGTGTGTATTTCTAATACCAAAGTTGGCATCATCATCATCTTAGTCAAAAGACGTCCACTGCTAGACAAGGGCCTCCTCGAGGCTCCCCTAAACAGCCGGTCTAGTGCTGCTCATCACCGATTATTTCTTTTGAGTGGAAAATGAATACACAACCTATAGATTAGTAATAACAGGTTCGTCAAATGCATTTGACAATTCGACAGAACATACCTAACAGAATTTCACACTAATCTAATGTAAATTACGTTTGTGTGAGATCCTGGTAAACATTTTTTAACCCGGCTATGTCTCCTACAAACTGCTCAAGTCTTTCCTTGGTTTAAATGTACTCTTATTTATAAGTTTCAGCACACATTACTTTTTCAATTTATTGAGTTTAGTTTCAGACTTAAAGATAATATATTTATTTTTGTTAATTTACGTCACCAACGACACCAAAATAAACCAAATAGTTTAAAAATATCTCAGTAATAATCAACACCTGCTACATAGTGCACCGCCACTCAAACCCCTACAACACTACAAAATGAACCAACCCACTTGGCGTAAGCTCGGCCTAAGTTTACATTTACCACCATTAGCTGAAATAAAAAATTTCATGGTTCATCATAATAATAAAAAGTTTATTTTCTCTTCAACAAAAAAAAGATTCTTACAACAGGATTTGAATACAAGACATTCAACACCAGATTTTGTGAGAGAATATTGCCTGTGAAAGGTATAAAGTAAAGAGTTAGACTTAGTGTGTGTGTTTGTATGTAATTTGAAATCAAAATATTTATATATTTACGTTATTACTAGTAACTTCGTATAATTTATTATAATGCTAATTAGTCGAAACGTCAAGAATGTAAAACTAATCTTTAGGCTCGCCTCGATAAGCAAACATGTGTTTCTTCTCTAAACAGTAAAAAATAAACAAAATGCGACGTGATTTGTTCCCTAATATATTTCCTATAAGTTTATTAGTTCAATCAGTCAGCTAGCAATATTTGTTCATATAACATTTATTCCAAATACAAGTATCGAAATATCTCGATCACATATTTAGAGATGCCGGGTGACTATTCTGATTTTTAAAAGTCGATCATAAAAGGCGCTTGAGAAATTAATTTGTGAGTTTGTTAAAAAAATATATTATACTTTCGAAAAAAACATTTTTTTAGAACAAGTACCATGTATAAACAAAGATATTTTAAATTACTAAACTATTTAATATATAATTCTATATAATTACTATTTTTTTTAAATAAAAGGCATTTTTCACATATTCTTAAATAAACTATTAAAAGGACAATGTTGAAACTAACAATAGCGCTTTTCTTGTATAATGCCAATAATGACATGAAGTAAAAAAGATGATACATTATGGTAAAGAGGCAAAGCGAAAAAGTGTCCGGTGACGAAGGGTGTTTTAGCAACACAGTTACAGTTAGGGTACAATATTTTAGAATTAGAATTTTATATCTATGTCTATCCCGAACGAAATTTGACTATCGGTAACTAACTTTAGTAGGACAACATCCAAATGTTATTGTAATTTCATAGAGAAAAAGACGAGTTTTTTACTCAATCAAGAGCGATCTGATTCACTAACGCATCTCAGTAAGAATTTAGTTATTATTATTTATAAATATATTGAGACATACTGTTTTTCTTAAACAATATGTCTCTTCTGAATCCTCTTAAAGTAAACCCCAAATAAAATCCTTTGAGCATTATGTTGAAATTTCGTAATAGCGTTTTGTACTTGTACTCATTTTTCATTACCTTTAGAATAAAATAGAAATGTATTGTTAAAACTAATGATCAAACCACACTTTAACACTTTAATGATGATTGATGTGCAGTTTAGACATAATAGGATTAACCGTCAACCGTGACCTTTGTCGACCAACTAGTATGATCTTTACCTATTTTGGGAGGTCTACTGTAATCGATGTGCGTACATATGGCTAGCAAGTGTTGGGAAATAGTGAACTTGAGAGAGCTGTAAAGTATGTAATTAAATTTACCCATTAAGTACAATTAATTTAATATGTTTTCTATTCACTGTTAAGTTATCAGTGAAGGTGTTATAAACACTTGTAATTAGATAAACTGACTGATTGTTATTAATTGATTATAATAACAATAATAAGGCCTTAATATATACTCACCGGTTTATAGCTTAAAAACTAAAAACAAACTTATAAAATGAGCTTTATGATATAAATAGAGACTGCCTCGGTGTCGCAGTTGGTAGCGTACGCGACTGCTGTTCTTGAGGTCTCGGGTTCGATTCCCGGGTCGGAACAAATGTTAATATGATCTGCAAATATTTTTTTCGGAGTTTGGGTGTTTTCTATATATAATTTGTATGTATTTACAAAAAAAAGGATGTAAGTATTGATATCAGTTGTCTAGTACCCCATAATACAAGCTCTGCTTAGTTTGGGACTAGATGGCGTTGTGTGTTAGATGTCTGAAATATTTATTATTTATTTATAAATAAACATATTTAGAAACATTATTTAATACGTAACTACTCGTATCTATATAAATAGAAATGAATCACCAAGTGTAACACCCAAGTGTAGGCGCAAAACTATAAAACCGCTAAACCAATTCGGTGGATTTTTTTTTTAGTTTTGTTAAGACACAGGGAAGGTTCTTTTGAAGAAAAAAATCGATAAAACTGCGAGGGAAAAAAATGCATTTTCTTAGTGCGCATTCCGCTTTTGACAGAACAAAGTCTGTCGGGGTAACTATTTATACATAAAGGAATCTAAAAGTCACGAAAGGACCACGCTTCTACATAAGCCCAAACCTCCTCTTCCTCTGATTCTAGGTGGAGGGGCTCAAAAGATGTCACAGAACTTATGACTTTTGAATTCCAAGTGACCATTGGCCGTGGTAGTTATGTTAAGCATCACCTTACCTTATGACCAGACTGTTCATTTAATAGATAGTTGAAAGCACCCTTGTATATTGCACCAATAAAATTTCTAGCTGTGAAGCTAGCAACCAAGAGCTGCGCGATAGAGATTTACCTTACAACCGAAAATCTTTGAAATTGGGTATTAATTGAACTTCTGCAATTTCAATTAATCTATCGATTTTCGAAGTATTAAATTACTCCACCCCGCATGTATGTCTTTCCCCAAAACTCAATCGTCAATTTCATACATTTCGTTTCGGTAGTTTACGTGTAAACGTAACAGACTTACTTTCGAAGTTACAATTTTGCTATGGATTGTGATAAACACCATTGTAAACATTGTAGATAGAGTCTTTAACAGCATACAAATAGTTTAGAAACTGTCTATATTGCTTAAAACTCGACTATATTATGTTATTTAAATAAGGACATCTATCTCGAAACAATACATTTAAAAGCATATTAATAGTTGTTTTCTTCATTGTCATTTTCATATTTAATAAAGAATGAAATCTATCAAAATAGACATATTAATGTTAGTAGAGGAAATTTCACAGTATATAAAAAAGTCTACTACTAAAAATATATTTTATCGATTGCTACTAGAATAGGGCAATTTGGTCTAATAGGTGTCATCACTTTGTTCAAAGTTATTCTAACCACTACAGAGTGGTAAGAATAAATTTGTTGGACGCGAATGTCACCTTGACCTTTCCGGAAGCAAGGTCTTATTAGGCAAACACGGACAAACTTATTCGAGATATAATCATAATAATAAATATTTATAGACTGATTTTAAATGTACTAATAATACAGTGGATTCTTTAGGTGCTCTAATAAGTTGATATAAGAGAGATATGCCTTTGATAGACATCAAGAAAAAATTACTTCCTTAGCTTTTTTGTGAGGTGGACATTAGTGAAATATTCCTTCTGATCTCCGGCTACTCGGGGATAGAGTCATCCGCCTACTACTCTGAATGCCGACCGCAGCAACTTCTGTAACCTAGGAATGGTACTAAAATTTTTTTTATTGTTTTTTTTTTAATCTGTGTATGATGTGGAATCCATGATCTGAATTAGACACTTCGAATTAGACAGTTGTTCTACACAGTTATACATTACCCAACAATTTTTTATGAGTTACGAAAAATGAACTTTAGACAGAGAACGGAAACACAATTTATACTTTTCTTTCAGCTATTAAGTTTAGAAGAATTAGTAGTCCCGGCAAACGTCGTTTTGCCATAACTACTAATAAATTAAAAATTAATTAAAAAAACATTGTCCAGCGGACAAAATTGTGAATCTAAACCATTCCCAGATCCCCTTGAACACACACACAAAATTTCATCAAAATCGGTCCAGTCGTTTGAGAGTAGTTCAGTGACATACACACTCACAGAAGAATTATATATATAAAGATATATATTTATGATTTTATAGGTATATAGGTACATAGTGTAATAAATGAATTCAATTATATGATTCGCCACTCTCTGACGGTTCAAAACTATCATAAAGATGGACCAACGTTAGCAATATCAGGACGTGCCACACATCCCCTCACTTATAATTAACTAATAATAATTCTTGGAATTCATTTTCCACATCGAGATTTAAAAGAAAAACACTATCAAATGAGTTTGTTCATATGTCTGGTCTGGTCTATTTTTTAAATTATGACTACTTCGTTGGAATTGCGGATGCAACTAACTTGAATGGCCTTGGGTTCGATTCCTGGGTCGGGTCAAAAATGTTGGGTTTTTCGTACCAGAAATACCTAACAATAATCCAGAGTATGGAAGTTTGGAACTTTGTTCCACATCCGTGTCGCGAAGAGCTCGTTAGGCAGTCGTAAATCTCTAAACTGGGATTGGAACGAACAACACTCAATGCAGTTGAAAGCGGTGTGACGACCACTACACTTTTCAAGCAGTCTGATTCATTTCATGTCTAAGTGTAATTAACTTATTATACATACAATACCATTATTGCCACTGTATAAGTAGACAGACACTAATATAGTAAGGCGATAAAGGCGAAAGTTTGGGAGTGTGTATGTTTGTTACTTCTTCACGCAAAAACTACGAAACGGATTTGGATGAAACTTTCCAGTAATATAGTTTATACATCAAAATAACACTTAGGCTACTATTTGCCGCGATAATCGACATATAGACAGGCGAAGCCGCGGGCAACAGCTAGTCTTAATATACATTTAAGTGACTAATGTCAACACACATATTGAAGCTCGTAGCAATTCTTTTTATAATCTTTATTGTGAAGTGAGATTTAGAATAGAATAGAATAGAAAACTCTTTATTTGCACAACTTATTACAGAGTTAAATAAGTACATAATACATAAAATATCCGAAGTGTAGTGTACAAAGGGCGGCCTTATTGCCATAAGCAATCTCTTCCAGGCAACCTTAGGATGGATCAAATATTTCAGAGAGACAGTAGTAGTTGATGTGCAATGAGTTTGAAAAATAAATATTATGTCCATAAACACATATATTTTATATACATACAAACATACACACAAAATTGAAAAGAAAAACAAAAAACATATATATATAGAATTCACCCATCGTTTGCGCCTGCCGTATGTTTAAGGGCAATTCATTCCACAAGCGCACAGCTTGAACAGTGAAAGACTTCATAAAACTTCATAGAATGCTGAGGCATCTCCAGTGCCAAATTTTCAGATGACCTTAGACATTTTACATGTGTGTCATTAAGGAACTTGAATCGTTCTTTGAGGTAGAAGGGAGCTCTGGGATTGAACAAGATGTTATAAAGAAAAGTAAGAATATGAGTATTCCGGCGAGAGCGAATCGGAAGCCACTCGAACAGTTGACGAAATTCGGAGACGTGATCATATTTTCGCAGGCCAAATATAAATCGTATACAGAGGTTTTGTAGTCGCTCAAGCTTATCAAGTTGTGCTTCAGTGAGATCTAGATAGCTGACATCGGCATAGTCGAGAATTGGGAGGAGAAGTGCTTGTGCAAGTGCAGCCCTAGTTACAGTCGGAAGAAAATTACGCAGTCTTCGGAGAGATCCAGCAGAAGCAAATATCTTACGACTGACTTCTTGTATCTGTGGGCCCCAAGATAGAGTACTATCTATGATTATACCTAAATTTTTAACACTAGTACTAATCTCGAGGTTGGTGCCATTGAATTGTATTTAAGGTAGTTGAGTCCAGTTGATTCTTGAGACCATCCCGGGACTGCCAACAACACACACCTGGGTCTTTGCAGGATTAACCTTGAGGCCATAATTATGACTCCATTCGCCAATGCGACGTAAGTCAGTATTAATTGTGTTGAAAGCTTCTATTAACAAGCTAATCTTAGCTTGGGTATATATTTGTACATCGTCTGCATAAAGGTTTCATCGCCTAATTAACTTTGACCTTTTCACTTCAGGTTTCAAATTTCATTATATTAAATATTCTTTCAAAGACCTTACTGTTGTTAAATCAAAGTTATTCAATAACGGCAAATACAACATGCTATCAAGACAACCTGTCCTAGCTGTCTATATTTTTGACATCAGCAGCAGTCATACAGTAAACTTAAATTTTGGATCAATGTATTAGGTTTATTTAAGTAAGTTGTTCACCTTTATAAGTAATGTATTCAGCCCATCAACTGCCAATCTAATGAAGACATCAATTATAGTTTTTATAACACACGATTGAACTTTACATTTTCAAAGGGGCTTTGTGCAGACATTGAGTTGAATTAAAAAGCGGCGTATGGTGTCAAAATAAGTGTAATTGGTGTAATATTATATGTTCTTAATAGTTGCAATTTAAGCAATAGTCTCCACCCAAGGTTAAATAAGATCAAAGAGACGTAGGTCATATTTTTGTTATTTTGTAGTGGTAATACAGTTTTGTATAAGGGCATATTTATAGGTTAAGTATTCAAATGTGCTATGATGGCTTTATAACTGTACTTTTAAGTTTATCATCTGTATTCTTTAATATTTACCTATTCTTTTCTCAATTCATTTAAGTTCGGTGCAATGGTTAACGTTGGAAAGAATTTGTGGTTATTAATTTTATAGCTGGTCACTAGTTAATATCAACCATCCTTGGGATTTTTTTCAGAGCAATTGTTTTCAGCTTATATAGAGAAGGAAGTGAAAGAGAGAGGAAAATCTATATTGCAAGCAGAGACGTCTTAAGACCGTTAATCAACCGTGTGCAATCATTCCTTTAGCACCCTTTAGCATAAGCATAGTGCCTTTCAGTAAGGGCACAGTAACACTGCTGCACTTGTGTGCACCGCACACCCCGAACTAATGGTAAAGACGCACCTGATTGCAAGTCACAGTTGAAAAATCAAGGCTAGAACTAATGTTGACGTGGTCTAGAAAGATAGACAAGCTCATCTATATGTCCGTCCTGTGTTTAGAGACTCCACTGGGGCCAGGGCATCAACATTTCACAAAGTTTCAGACATATATTTTATGTGGTGCCTGCAAGGATTCCTTTATCCGAAAACCAAAGTTAAGTCATACTAGAAACAGTCAATCGATATGCGAAATTTCAGTCATTTTATACTGTCCCTTCACCCAAACAAGCAGTATACCTATGGTGCATGTAATAAACCTTTTGTGATAGAGTTAGTTCCACATCGTAGATAACTGGATTTCTTTCCTTAAAACTAGTAGCTCCCTCTGTAGTTATTACTGGTAAAACGCTGTGTAGAACCATATTTCTTGTTAAGAACTTGTTTGTTCGTAATAGTTTTAGTGTGAGAAAACAGATGGCACTTTACTAAAGAAAAGTTAATAAATTAATTGCAGTACAAAAGACATCAACGAGTTAGGCAGTATCTAAGCACACAGAATTTACGTCAATACATTTTAATTAAGAATTGGAATAAAAAAGAGTTTCATGAAGTATCTTTTATAGCTAGGATATCTGAAAATGACTCATAGAGCCGGATATAGAAAAGTTTGACGACTTCGAAATCGTTGTTGCCATTGAAGACACTCAATCTTGTCTCAGCAATGAAATCAACTGATATTGATATTAAAATGCAAAATTACAGTATCATCATCCAAAATACGTTAAAAACGCAAAGTTTCTAAGTTTCTTCTTAAAGACACTGCCCTCTACTCTTACTTTATCACGCTCTCTCAGTTTCTCTCCGTCCCATAGTTGCCTGTTAGAGATTGCCTTCGAGCGATAATACTGCCACTTACATACCTCGTATTAAGGCTTTATAATTACTTGGTGTGCAATAAAATTATCATTATTATTTCCTTTAAACGCGGCAAATAGGAATACTCTTCCACTTTTTGTGTTAAAAGAAAACAATATTACCTAGTTACTGTACCAAAATAACCTTTTGAAATTAGATGATAGAAGATGAAATTGTTTTTCAAGCCTAATATTTAGTTTTTTCATTACACATAATAATTATTATTTCATGCATATTTTGTAAACTAATAAAGGTAATATATAATGCTGTTATAGTATAGTTAAAATTTTACTGCACTCTATTAAAAAACTACAGTAGGATATTAAGTTATCAGAGTATTTTTACCATTATAAAAAAACCTTATATCATAAAATGATTTTACAATCTTTGAATGTTAACAAAATATGAAGTTGTTGAGTACCTTCACGTTTTGTAACGGCAACATTACGCGGTTCTAAGTTATGATACTGCAAATAAAGTAATATGGAAGGCAATCACTTATTTAACCTGATAGAAATTTGCTTTGAACTCCAAGTTAGTTGACACTCACCTACAGTTTGGGAACTTTTTTATGTATGGCCTGCCAAAATGACTCTACTCTGCCTGATGGAAAGCATAAGCAGAGTCCAAGAGTGGTGGTCACCATACTCATTGCTCATACAGACAATGCAACAATGCATCATGGTGACTCAGTATTGTGGCCTAGTGATGTTTCTACATCACTCGCTCACTCACTCACTCACTCACCAACGAAACATGACAGCATGAACGCTGCGATTTTACGCTGATCTTCTGTGCAAGCGGTTCTACTTCCTGGACTATTCAATACTACTGAACCTACGTTTTAGAACTATTCAATATGCCTTTAAACATTCCAGGATCTGCGGGACATGATTGATGGACCTACGATCCAAATAAAGAGTTATTGAATTGAATAATTATCTGAAATGATAGATAGAGGCAGGCAGTTTCTTTTTATGGTATTAAGTAAAATTAGTAAGACTCCGAAACTGATTTAGAGAAAATAACTTTCAGAAATATCTAATGAAAGATGGTGTGTTTTATGTGACTTTATTATTCTCCCAAAATCTCAGTGTCTCAAAAATATTTAACTTAAAAGTAAATCTCTTAGCTATATGGTCTTGCTTTTATAATTTCTTAAATCTAACATTAATAAATATACCTGAATAATCGAACCTGGTTCGGTCTTTGCTTCTGATATTTTTTTTAATAAATCCTAACTAGTTCAATTAATCACCCTTAGGGTAGAGGCCTCCTACGGCACTAAACTACTAAATTTTAAACATGTAAAGTATCATTGTCGAAAAATTGCTTCCATTAATAAAAATCTCTATTTAATGATGATATTATGAAGTAACAATAAACTGTATATCAGACTACTTGTTAGGACATTTCTTTGCCAATCCCAAGGTATAGTCCTGTATTAACATTTCACAAAATAAATTAATTTATCACCAACAGTCTTCAGTAGTCCACAGCTTGACTACTAAAGACTAGTGACTCTCCTTCTAGGAGAGGTAAAAACTTCTGCTAAGAAGGAGGTTTTTACCTAATATACCTATAATAGGTTGTACCTTGAAGAAATCACAGTCTGCGATAAGGCCGCCCATTGTACCACCGTTTTTGTTTGTTATTGTCTTCAATGTATATTTCATTTTATGGTGTACAATAAAGAATACCTATCTATCTATATATCTACCTTGTTGTCTCGATCGGTTGCAGCGGCGAGCAGTCCGCATCATCGGCAGCCCCGAAGCAACCGAGTTCCTTGAACCTCTGCAGCTGCGAAGAGATGTTGCCTCTATGTCTTCTATCGCCTTTAGCATGGGGGGTGTTCTGAAGAGCTTTTCCAACTGGCCCCCCTTCTCCCTTCCTCTACAGGACAACACGTGCTTGTCTTCGCAGTCACCCTTTTAGAGTGGTAGACATACGCTCTAGAACGCAACGTTTCGGTTCATCCTTCTTGTGCCAAACGATTAAAACATGGAACTCACTACCACCGCACGTGGTTCCATCCCATTATAATCCTAGGTCCTTCAAGCGAAGCGTGAAAAAGCATCTCACTAGGCCGCCATAGTGTGAATCACTATGCTGCTTTGTCCATGTTCACATAGAGGATAGTGACCACCATTTTTGGATTCTACTTATGCTTTCCATTAGGTAGAGTAGAGTCATTTTGGTAGCTTGATATAAAAAAAAAATTGTACCGACAGATGGGTCGGTCCGTAAATTTTTCCCTCTGTTTACCGTGTTCTTGTTTTGTGTCATTTGCTCCCTTAGTGGGCTCTTACGAAACTTACGGAAGGAATAGTGATGACACCTCGTATTCTTAACCTGTCACTACAAGAAGCATTGTTTGAACTGTTTAAATAAAAGTAATTACATAAATAAACTAACTTTTACCAAAGTGTCTCCCGGACAAATTTTATGGTACGGTTTAGCCTTCAAAGCTTAATAGGCAGACAGCATTACTAAATACATTATTTTTATTATTTAAATAATATTAGTATGGTTCTTTGAATCATTCATGATTTCCTTCAAAATTTCTCTGTTGTATTTAATTTTCTTCTTTTACATTATTTTACATAATATATAAAGTTTTTACTATATTAACTTTCATAATATGTATTCGTCCTTTTAAAATCAATACACAGTTTTTTTTAAAGCTATAAAATCTACCTAACTCTTAGTCTCGTGGCAACACGCGACTTAAGAGAAGGGATTGCAAATTTACTTGTTACCTGTTATCATTACTTATACTAATGATTACAAGCTCTAAAACAAAACTTGTACATAAACTTCAGACAGAGATTATTGAAACGCGACTTTGTCTGCTATTGATAGTAGAGTGAAATTACAAATATACTTCTTTGATAAATGAACATTCAAATACTTAGAATTATGTCAATATGATTCAGTATTGGGGACAAGAGAGTTCAATTAAACAAACAAGCTCAGATTTACAATAGTATTGATGATGAAGAAATGTCTCAAGAGACCGCCATTATAAACCATGCTTCATTGTTAAATTACTCTTGGGTTCTGCTTATGCTTTTAAAAATAGATTCGTTATTAGTTTTGAAGGATATAAAAATACAAAAAAAAAAATACAAAAATACACTTCATTCATAATTTATTAAATATACATTATATTATATCACTTATTATTATATTCTTTACAATAAATCTTAAGGCAGTGATACATTTATTTGTCACAAAACTTAGTGCACTTTAGCAAAATTAAAACAACTATAAAATTTTAATTTTGCCGAATATAAAATTATATCAATATATACATACATACATATATAATTGCAATAGTATTTGTTCATTCTAGAACAGTTTTTAAAATAGACACACACATATATATCCAATGATAAAACGGTAAACATAAAAATCCCCATTGTTACCATGCCGATGTTCCTATAAGAACATTATCAGAATACATTTGTAGTAACAGTAGTTCATGTTGGATTATTTGCGTCACGCATACATAAGTATGGAATATGACGACATAGTCAAAAACATATATTTAAACATGTATTAAGTAATATAAAATACTGGTTGGTTTGTTAAAGAAACGCAATAGAAAGATATGTTTTTCTAGCCAATCTGACGAATGTTGTAGTGTCGTTTAAATCGAACACTATTGAAAATTGTTTGGGTAAGATGGTAAAAAAAACTTTACGACTCATCTCATGTCTACGAAATCTTATATCTTTAAAATGTTCGAACAGTTTAGGACGACCACAGACTCCGTAACATATACATGTGTGAGTTTACTAGTAGTATACTACTAAGTATACAGTTTGTTATGAGTTACATAGGTGGTTAGGTGAACAGTCAGTCAGTTGACTGAATCGTATGATTTTATAAACTCGAGCCAGAGTCGCCACGTTCTCGTGTCAACATTCTTCTCAATGAAGGTTTCATCAAGAAGAATACAATACTCACCTGGTTGAGTAATTAAACTGTAATCTTCTAAATGATCGGTAACGCGTATTAAGCTGTCATTTCCTTTGATAGTCCTAATAGATCTTATAGACTTTTTGGTTGAATTGTAAAGTACATAACCTATTTATTATAAGTATATAGAAATTAACATTAACTATGTATCGTATTTTACATATTTACCGGCAAGTATTGAGATTGTCCGTATACTAAATAACTTTTCGATGGAATATTAATGATATTATAAGGTATCACATTAAATGTATAAAATAGCTAGACAATATTGTATGTACCATAAATCACTTCATGTCCTTATGGTAGCCATACACTTTAGGTATACCTGACAGGTTTGCCTGTACAGTTGAATTTTACAGGTAAACCGGAGGTATATTGCACAACTATGCAGGTATGTCTTCTAACTTCAGCTCAAGCTTACCAGACGTGTTTATCTGTACAGTTAAACCTGTCAGGTACTCCTTTCCGTGTATAACTAGCATTGTTATAATCATTTATCGGTTAGTTAAAGTTAGTACTGGCATTATTCGTTGACGAAGTTTTACTCGTAAATTTACCACCAATAGCCATTGTGTCCGTAACCGCCGTATCCACCATAAATACCATAGGGCCATCCATATCCATACCCATAGCTGTAGCTAGGGTATCCCCAGTAACCGTAATGTGGATAGTGTCCTCCAAAGTGACCCCCATAATGACCTCCATAATGGCCATAACCACCCCAATGTGATGCTGCAGTTTTGAGATCCTCCTTATCATCTACAGCCAAATCATCCCCTGCAGGTTGACTTTCTAATCCTTCTGCTGGTTTGTCTTCAGCTGGTGCTGCGTAGGATAACGCTATGAGGAAGAAGAGAGCGATGGAGAACAAAGCAATCTGTAAGTAGAAGATTTTGTTTAACATATTAAAAGTTTGGTAGCAACATACTTGTTATTGAAAAATAACTATATACCCGATTGTATGACAATATATACGCATCCAGTGAAACTATTTTAATTAAGACGAACCTAGCTGCTCTTCCTGAATCAAAATCTATCAAGTCCTATCCACAAAGCGCGCCAAACAAACAAAAACCTCCTTTCGAAGCAGTCAGACATTAACTTTTATTAGATTCATATTTAACTCTTACAGTAAATGGCTTCCATTACACAGAAAAATCATTTCTATGTTTTGTCTGTGTAATAGAAGCCTGGTTATCCATGTTACAGGTTCTCACCTAGTTTGGAAACCATTCTCCCAATAAGCAATGTGTATTGTACAATTAATGTATATGGGAGAAAATAAAATAAATTATTAAATTAAGTAAATCTAAGGAGTTTATTTTAACCTACTTCTTGTTATCGTAAAGAAAAAAACCTTTCAAGGTTTGTGTGATTTAGACGACAGTACTTTGTTAAGCTATCCCGGTATATGAAACTTGAAGCGATTGATGAAACTCTTCATAGGTAACCAGTAAGTTCCTTCGATTTCTGACTCGTACAATTTAAATGTCATTTATAGCCAAATCTTGTCTTCATTACAGAAAACACGATACATAATTACTTTACACCACTAGGTATAAAGTCACTCATAATCATTAGACTGAGATTAACTCTCCATTCCTTTTGTCTAGAAGTTTCCTTCGAACGACAATTCCGTCACTTGTACCTCCTTGTTAAGTTGTAATTATTGTGGTGTACAATAAAGCGATATATTAGTCTCACTTAAAGCAACCTCCCCTTGATAAAGTTGTGTGAAACTTAAGTTTCAGGTCCATAGATAATGTAAGTCACTCATTACCAGTTGAACCATCTGCTTATTTGTCCTCTATAGTATAGCGGGCAAATAGAGTCTATGCCATAAAACAAAACAACACAAAAAAACATTTAAATATAATAGAAAGCTATAGTTAAATCTTATTTTGTTAGGTACGCACTTATATTTATTTACTTCTTCATCTTGCATCAAAGAGACGTAAAAACTTCATTTCATTACATTATTTAGCACACTTTGTGCAAAAATGACAACATTGCTGACATCTATTACCAAAACACCATCTAGTCTAAATTTCGTACTACGAAAGCTAGATTAACTGATGGATTACTTGTATTTTTTTATAAAATTAATAACACATAAGTTTAAATGTCCTTGAATTCGATCAAGAGTCTATCACATTCAATTTCCTACTAACCAGATACTATAAAATACAGTTGACAATATAAACAATAGGCCTAAGAATCCATTGTTAGCTAATTACACAGAGACAGACAGACATTACATTAGGTATAAGTCCCTTTAGCACAATACTAAGCCTTCTTGTCGCACAACTTTTGAATAGAACTTCCCACGGCTGTACCTACCAGTAATTAACTTCAATTTTATGCTAATGAAACTATTATAAAATACTTTGATATTAAATGACAGTAAAACTTAAATGTATATTAATTCATTAGCGAAATTTTCCTGAAAGTCTTAAAGTAAGCGCCGTTACTATGTACATAATATCAAAGCCTTCTACAGTACAAGAAGATGACAATGCGGAGGAATATTTATGATCATATAAACAGTATTACAGGAAAAAGACCTCTTTTTCGAAAGCAGGTTTTATTTAGTACATATTCTTGTTAATGTTGTCAACTAGGAGTTGAGGAATGATAGTTTTACTTATGTTACTAAATGTTCTATATTCTTACTATGAAAAGTTAGTTTCAAATTGTACCTGACACCCTCATTATAAACATTGAGCTATTAGTTCAACCGGTTTAAACTGAATGTCAATTTTAACACGGAGCGACTGGCATCGGATCTCCGCAACCCTGAGGGTAAGCTGAATTCGAATTCGAACTAGTTGTCAGTATCGGGATATAACCGAGACTGACGGCTTAAAGTGCTCTCTGCCATCTTTCATAGTCCGGGTTACTATTAAGGAGTTCGTGTAAGAAAAACCCAACAGCAATCCGACCCGGGAATCAAACCCAGGACCTCTTGATCTGCAGTCGCTTACGCTAACCAGTAGACCAACAGGCAGTCTCTTTATAAACACTATGACATAAATGATTGTCTTAGTAAAGTGTTTTTTTAACCGACTTCAAAAAAGGAGGAGGTTTCTCAATTCGACCGTATATATATATTTTTATGTTTGTTCGCGGATAACTTCGTCGTTTATTAACCGATTTGGATGATTCTTTTTTTAATGGAAAGGAAATATCCCAACCGTGGTACCATGATAAGGACACTAAGATCTGATGATGGCATCCAAGAGAAATCGAGTCAAACCTTGAAGTCGGTTTTATTTTGTTAATGTTTTTTTTTTTTTTTACAACGCCGTCTAGTCCCAAGCTAAGCAGAACTTGTGGTATGGATACTAGACAACTGAAATAAATACTTACACTTATATACTTTTTTTTTTGTAAATACATACATATTATACATAGAAAACACCCAAACTCCGAAACAAATATTTGCAGATCATACAAACATTTGATCAGACCCGGGAATCGAACCCGAGACTTCAAGCACAGCAGTCGCATACGCAACCACTACGCCACCGAGGCAGTTGATGTTAGATGAAGTGATAAATGAACTTTAGCAATAAAGTATGAAATGAAAATGAACCTTAAACGTCTTTGTGCATTTAAGTGTAAGTTTTAATTTTAATAAAGGCTGAGACGGTAGTATCATAATTTTAAAATAGCTTAATTAATTGTTTGTACCAAAAAAATCTGTACCGAGGTTTTCACTCTTCTAAATTGATAAGGAGACTGATTTTTATAACATTTATTATATTCCTTTTCTGTTATAAAAAGGAATATAAACCCATCAAAATAACTAGAACTTATTGTTCTTGAATTTAGAAATTGTATTTTAGAAAGCTTATTGACTTGTTTGTGAAAATGATAAAATACTTTAAATGATTTATTCAATAAATAAATGCCTTCTAGCCACGCTAAAAATAAACATGAACCTTTTATTTTAAATTTCCACATTGAACTAATTTAACAGTTTACAATCACTTAAATGTTATTAATACATATTTGATATGTACGTAATTAGTAAAATTTTCAATTGAAATATAAGAAGTAAACTAACCATTTTTTTGTCATTATTACTAATGTGTACACAAAAATATAAAACAATACCAAGTTTAAAAACAAACAATTGGTAACCAGTCAAGAATTTAAAAACAAAAACCCTTTCAAATATCGAACACTCCAATTCGAAAATAGTAAATCCTTTTTCACTTACTTTGCAAGCCATGGTGATGATGTCTGGAGCTGTGTGCACACTGACTCAAGTAGCCCTACGCTCGGCTATATATCCGACGTCCTAGCCTCGCAGTGCCTCACGGATGGCTGGGCGGCTTCCTTCAGCTATTGTGAGCCAATGACCTTTATGGCATCGGGGAGTTAAGACGTAAGGTGTAACTGTTCTATGTTTGGGGATTGCCGTGTCCTATATTTTGGGCGAAAATTTGCGAGTTATGCGTCTGTGGTCACGTAGGTATGCTTGTTTTGGTAAGCGATTTTGAACTTTATAATTTTAACTATATGATCCTTTAATAAATCATTTTATATTTATTTCATTAGTTCACGTAGTATTTGTATGTAAAATTAGTGCTGTAAATGTATGAATATTATAATTCAATATTCTTTTTAATCGACAAAAAGGTTTAGTGGTTTAATTGATCTCCTCGCCTATTCCTAATGCGCTGAATGTTATGAATTCAATTCCCACATGGTACACTACTTTATGTCAGTTGCATATGTTTGTAAGTATTCTTAGCGCATATTTCGTCTTTAAAGATCTGATACATTTGTACCAAGATATTACCAAGTTTCTTATCTATTAATTATGTAATAGGTATAGTTGTTTTTTTTTTATATCTTGTTATCATTCCATTAATTTTAAGATCATTACAAAATATCAAAGAGCTAAATTTGATTAGTATAATATTTATGATTGCCTCGGTGGCGCAATAGTAGCATATGCACTTGTACTTTAAGGCCTCGGGTTCGACTCCCGGGTGGTCCAAATGTTAGTATGATTTGCAAGTATTTGTTTCGGAGTTTGGGTGTTTTATATGTATAATATACATGTATTTAAAAAAAATCATGTGTATTCTATCAATCAATTTAGCTGTCATTGCAAAAGCTTTGCTTAGTTTGAAACTAGATGGCGTGTGTTCGATGTCTGAAATATTTATTTTATATATATATTATATATATTATTTATTTATTCTCAAAATATAGTACCTCAGATTTTTATATGTGATCTATTCAGCAGTATGTTATATTTCAGCATGCATTCTGATCTGTTGATCTAGTGATGGACGTACGGTTACGTTAGTTTGATCACTTAAACCATTGCAGTCTCAGATCCGTTTTCTTTCCCCTATGTGATTAATCTGAGCATCCTCGCCTCTCATTTTCTTTGCCCCCAATTTATTTTTCTCCTCCGTCATGAATCATAACAATTACAAACTCAGGATAGATTTAAATGTGAATAAATAAAAGTTAAAGGAGTAAGATTGTGAACACATTGAAAATAATCTTCCCTATCTCAACTAAAGTGGTCAGATGATTTCCCATACACGTAGCCATCCTTAATAATTGTGAGCTTGGTTGATGGATAACCGTGGCGTGTAGATATTGTATCATTAAACGTTAAGTAAACTGATAGTTGTCAATTAAGTTGTTACTTTAAATAATTGTTAGATAAATTACGTCGTCGTTCATGTGGGAAAAGTGTGAATACTTAGAGACACATGATTTTCTTTCTATTATTATTATTGCGAATGAAACCGTTTAAATCACTACGCCATTCTTGCAGAATGGCGTAGTGATTTAAACGGTTCTCAAATTAGTCTAAGCCTGTAGCTTGATAATCAGAGCGTTGATGAACAAACTTCTCAATCTGTATTGTTAAACTACAAAATACAGACAGAAAATAAAACAATTTTTTTTTTATGTATGGCATTCTAAAATGACTCTACTGTGCCTGATGGAAAGCATAAGCAGAATCCAGTAGTGGTGATCACCATACTCATTGTGAATGAAGACAATGTAACAACGCAGCATGGCGACCCATGCCATGGTGGTGTGATGCATGTGGCAGTGATGTTTCTGCATGTTTGGGCCTCACACTCACCAACGAATGCACGAACGCTGTCATTTTGTGATTATTTTCTATGCGAGGGTAGTACCGCCCCGGTCGAGCCGGCCAAACCGTGCTGAAATCAGCGTAGCTCTACTACCTATGGATCGTGCTTGTGCTCATCACATAATGATTTTCCTCTGTTGAAAGGGAATCCATGACTTCTGTCTTAGTGGCCAGGAAACAAAAGCCAATGCAGCTAAAAGTCCATGAATAGACAGCTTAAATCGAGCATGGCATCTCCGCGCAGTATAAACCCACCGACCACCAACCATACCACCAACATGAATTAGAGCAGGCCTTGCAGTCCTTAAATTATTAAAACCACGAACAAAAACTAGCATTAAAGGTATCAATCTAACTATGGAGTGCAATAGGCCGATGATGAAAATGATGAAAGATATGACAAAGTTTGATGCCAAAGAGTTTAACTGATATTTATTTATTATTTATATATTTATTTATTATTTATATATTTATTTATTATTTATATATTTATTTATTATTTATATATTTATTTATTATTTATATATTTATTTATTATGGACCTCCAACAAGGAATACACTTTACATGCTAGTTTTATTACAAATAATTAATCTTATGTCTTGTGCTTCCTCAATTATGGGAGGTCACAGCATGATCATTACCAAATTGCAACAAATACATAAATTGCAAAAATTACAAAACTAAAAATGACTGCAAGGGAAAGGGAAAGCAATTGATTGCGCAAAATAAAAGAAACAAAAAATCACAAAACAAACACACACAATACACACACACACGTACACACAAATACTTATTTTATTTTAATTAATATTTAAAGCAGATTGAACACTATTTTAAAACACTTGAACAACTTCTGTTTAAAATGTAAGAAACTTAAAAAACAGCGTGAAATTTCTTAATTAATATTGTAAAGTCAATACGTACTGGCCGTTAAATTGCTATTATCAACAATAAATAATAAAAAAAACGGATATTACATTATACGCTTTTGTAATAAATTAGTTCCTTAAGTACTTGTATACATACAATATAGATTAAAAAAAATCAGATTAGAGCCTTTTTTAAGCCTGAGCAGTTCTGCTTCATCGCCTTTAAGACTCTGTGGCGACCTCCACATACAGCGGCAACAAAATCATATAACAGCGCCATCTACCGCAGACACACTGAAGTACGAAGTAACGCACAACACGAAATAACTACAAATCCTGCATCGCGCAATAGAAGTTCTCGCGCCGATTAACATATATACAACATCCCAACATTAATCGTTGGGCAGTGGCCCGCCAGGCATGATCACCTCGCCTGGTCGGAGGATCCTCCCTTTGTGTTGGTGGGACATGATACCCGTTCCACCACAGTGGTGACCCCGACGTGATTGGAAGCAGCCTTCGAAGGAGCAGATTCAGCAGCAGCATTACCACGCCACCATCTTGTTCACTCCCACAGCAAGTCTCAGCCAGCCAGCAACCTCGGCCTCAACAGGGATACACCACATGCAGGAAGCGACCGCTCCAGCCTGGTTACCCCTACGGCCTCATCAGCGTCTAGGCACAGCGCACTGCAGCTACGGTTCTTGTAAGCAGAGCATATCTCTCCCGTCTATGCAGCAGCCAGCCACTACGCAGCAACCGCCCCGACTCACTGGGGACCTCACCGCAGCACCGCGCACCGCACGCCATCCCGACTCACTGGGATCAGCGGACTACAGTCCCGACTCACTGGGACTAGCGGCATTCAGTTCCGACTCACTGGAACTTGCGGCACTCAGTTCCGACTCACTGGAACTACACCTGGCACTGGCAAGCTCCGCAACAGAGCACAGACAGCTGACTCAGCACATATCGACCTCCGGTCTTGGAGGGGAGTGATGTGGCGACCTCCACATACAGCGGCAACAAAATCATATAACAGCGCCATCTACCGCAGACACACTGAAGTACGAAGTAACGCACAACACGAAATAACTACAAATCCTGCATCGCGCAATAGAAGTTCTCGCGCCGATTAACATATATACAACATCCCAACATTAATCGTTGGGCAGTGGCCTACCAGGCATGATCACCTCGCCTGGTCGGAGGATCCTCCCTTTGTGTTGGTGGGATATGACACCCCGTCCCCCACAACTCGATCATTTGTTTATCTGTCCGATAGTCATCACATCAACAGAGCAGTTAACTGCACACAGGCCTCTATTTAGATGGGAGGGGTAAGTATAGGTTTTTTTCAAGTTTTCCATCTATTCGCAGTGATGTCGCTTTGTATCCTTTGCTTACTTAGTCGCCTCTTATGTTACCCATGGGATGAATAGGACACTCCGTATTTCAAATTCGTCACTACACAAACAGTCAGTTAAAAAAACAACACCCGCATTAGAATACATCCTGTGTCGCGGGGGACTTTACAAACATACAAGAAATGGATTTAAAGACCACCCAGACTCAGTACAACAATTTGTTTGAGGTTTGCGGTAGGGCGGTGTGTCGGAATCAAACCGACTAAAAGCACACGGTGTGCTATACTCTTCGCCTGCGATGGTAGGGAACTATTGTTATTAATACATTAAACCACTAGGCCAATCGTGCAGTCAGTCGGTGGTTTATCTGTATTATGTCTATATTTGAGAAATGAGCTACTCCTGTTAACTGAGGAAGATCCTGTGATATATAGTTTAGTCATCTGAAAAATTAATGCCAGTTAGTGTCATTTTTAATTTATTTAAATTAGTTACATTTCTACCTACTAAGTTTAACATACCTTTTTTTATATTTGGCCCTGCCAAAATGACTCTACTCTACCTGATGGAAAGATATATAAGCAGAATCCAAGAGTAGAGGTCACCATACTTCGAAATTCGAATGCAGATAGTGCAAGCATGGTGACCCACACCATGATGGGCTAGTGATACTTCTGCATCATTGGGCCTCCGGTCTTGCACTCACCAACGAAACACGACAGCACGATCGCTATCATTTTACGTTGATTTTCTGTGCGAGGGTAGTACCTCCCCGGTCGAGCTGAAATCAGCGTGACTCTACTACCTACGCAAAAAGCAAAAAAATACTGTAGAACATTTAGATAATAATCCCAAAAATGAATAATTAGGTATGTTTACATCGTAATTATTTTATGAACCCATAAAATTTAAAGTATTTTTTGTTCCCTCAAGGTATAATTACGTTGCTATGATATTAATAAAGTCCTTCAAATAAAGGCTGAGAAAATCCGAACAAAAGAAAAATTGTAAACATTCGGACTCTTGTTGACATACTCTAGATAATTTTTTTACGAAACCAATTAAATAATTTATTGTATAGAGATATTCATCTAACATGTAACAAACTTAGATTAAAATATATGATTAGGAACATAATAAACTATGGTCCATGGATTTTTATATTATTAAATGTAATAATGATATAAAAATGAATACTTAGTTAAACTTCGCTTCCTATTCACATTGCTATATAAACCTCTTCATGTGGTAAATTATTTTTTTGTTGCCCTTAAATAAATAAGATTCTAATCAGACAATTTCTTGAAACCATTGGACATATCTTAGCCAGATCATTCTTATGATAAAGGAATTGATTACTATGTACATACATACAGCCTTATTATTAATAATACTATAAACGGCCTCGGTGGCGCAGTGGTAGCGTACGCGACTACTGTTTTTTAGGTCTCGGGTTCGATTCCCGGGTCGGATCAAATGTTTGTATGATCTGCAAATGTTTTGCAAATATATTACATGATGTAACAAAATTTATGCTTTTCGCAATTTCTCTTTTCAAAATCTGTGCTATAAGACGTCGCTTTGTAACAAATTTTAAGATTCTGAGTTCACAGGAAGTGCCCTGTATGTTTTGCTTCCCTTGCGAGTGTCGAAATTGGCAGCAGCTGTATCTTCTGATTGCTTTTGCTTAGAAGTTACATTTTTTCACAGCTCTAGGGGACAGTAGACCTGAGTATTTGATATGAATTTTCACTTGATACCTCTAATTGAGAAAAAGGGTCTTGACAGACAGACGGTCAACAAAGCTCGGTAATACAGGTACTATCGTCTAATAAATATAAAAAGTGGGTAAGAAATATCTTAAAAATTCTCAAAAGTAGTCCAATTATAAAGACCTTGTTAGACAATACAATAGTGTTCGCTAATAAGTTATATTGTCGTGCGTGTAATCAGAAGGTAGGAACGACAATTAGTGTGAGGTAGGACTGCTGGTAATTCATGGATTTCGACATGTCGGGAAATTGCACTGTCAAGTCATGAGAGAACCGTGACTTGAAGATTGTATTTGATTGATATGTATATATTTATACTTGAAACAAAAACATTGTATCCCTATTTACAAAAATTATGTGAAATAAGGAGCATGGAATTTGGGAGAGTTAAAAAAATAAGTAATATATTATCAAATTTCTACCACTGGGGGATGCGTAGCGTATGCGACTGCTGATCAAGTGATTTTGGCTTCTCAATAAAGCTCCGCATAAATAACCTTATGTCTTTACTTGCTGACGCCACAATTTTTTCACCTAAGGAACAAAATAATAAAATTTATCGCTTCAAGTATGATTAACTGGACAATGGAGAAAATGTATAACTTCACCATTGAAGTTGCACTGGCAGATTAAACATAATTTGAAGTACGCTAGTGGTAGTGAATTCTAGCTTGAAAAGTTAATAATAATTAAGAAAGAAATCGCTACTGTTCATAACAAATACCATACAAACAAACGGACATTGTCGTCAAACAGTGGCGTTCCTTCCTTCCGTAAGCAGAGGTCGTTTTCATTATATCCAACTTATGAATTCGGACCTTGGCACTAAATTGTACTATCGAATTATTGTTTGTTATAACAATATCGGGAGATAGTTATCAGCTGATAGCATAATTTTTATGTTTTTTTTGTTATTTATGACATTTTTTACCTAGAGCGTGAGGTAACTAGAACCTAAACTTCCCTCCATCAACTTCTGCGGATGCCGAGGGAACTTAACCGCATTTGTGTCATGGAGTTATAGAATAACGTAATGTTTGTTAAGGAATTAACCAATGGTGCAGAAGTAACTCAATAGGCCGCCATAGTGCGAGTTACCATGTTGCATCCGCAATGAATTTAGTGACCACCACTCTTGCATTCTGCTCTTGCTTCTCATCAGGCAGAGTAGAGTTACTTTGGTGGTAGTCACTCTAATATAAAAAAAGAATTTAACAAGTTAATTAATCAAACAAAAAACCTGACTGAATAAAAATGTATTCTCAAATTCTACACGTCGATTTTAATTGTTATAATTTTCAAATACACAGTTAAAACCGACGTCGTTCGTGTTATTTATGTTACTTTCACAATTAAGACGAACCCTTATGCAAAAAGCCATCAAGATGTTTAGCCTACATAGTGTTCCAAAGAAATACACATGTATACTTCATAGTATAAACTTTATAGATACAATCATGATATAACAACTCATATTTATTACATTATCACTTTATTAACTAATAGCTTGCTATCTTCTCAGCGTCTGCGAACAGCCAACAAATACAAACTAACGTTATCCGGATGCAACATTTCTCCACGTCAGAGTCTCACCGCTTCAATAAGATAACCAGTGCCAATAGACCGCTTGTTCTAAATATAATTCAGTGATAAGTTGATTCACCACAAACTGTTTGATCATTTTGTATGCACGATACATGTATGCATAAACACTTTGTAAATGTTTTGTGACGTAAGATAAAACGTGATGCGGTTAATGTTAAGATTTGCAGTTCATATTTTAATCTATACTAATATATAAAGCTGAAGAATTTGTTTGTTTGTTTGTTTGTTTGTTTGAACACGCTAATCTCAGGAACTACTGGTCCGATTTGAAAAATTCTTTCACTGTTAGATAGCCCATTTATCGAGGAAGGCTATAGGTTATATATCATCACGCTAAGACCAATAGGAGAGGAGCAACAATGAAAAATGTTTCAAAAACGGGGGAAAATTATCACGCGACGGGCAATAAGAGACGCAAACGAGGTTGCGTGGGTCGGCTAGTACTAAATAAAATTCTAAAATTGTTTATTAGCACTCTTACGAATTTAATTATCATATTTATTATATTCACATGTATCTTTTAGGAATACTTGACTGACTTAATCCAGAAAGGAACTGTCATTAATGCCTCTTGTAAGTACATGTTGTCTATGGACACTTCAAGAGAAAAGTGAAGGGAGAGCAAAAGACAAGTGTTTTGAAGACCTTTAAATGACTCACCCATACTCTACCGCCTCCGGATTAATAGGTCTCTGGAAATATCAGAACTGTGTTAAAAGAAGAAGAAAGAGCTGCTCAAAATAACTCCATTCAAGCCGGTCTATAGTGATTTGCATTCATTCACATGAAATATAATCACAAAAAAAAGTTTAACAAAAAAAATCTACTTCAAGAACTGGACCACATTGAAATCGGACCACACGGGAAGCATCAGCTTTCAAATAAAAAGAATCATCAAAATACAGTAGTTTAAAATTAATAGGAATTTTATGAAATCACTAGCCGACCCACGTAACCTCGTTTGCGTCTTCTATTTCCCGTAGCGTGATAATTTTCCCCCGTTTTTTAAACATTTTTTATTGGTGCTCCGCTCCTATTGGTACTAGCGTGATGATATATAGCCTATAGCCTTCCTCGATAAATGGGCTGTCTAACACTGAAATAATTTTTTAAATCGGACCTGCGGTTCCTGAGATTAGCGTGTTCAAACAAACAAACAAACAAACAAACTCTTCAGCTTTATATATTAGTATAGATATCAAATTCAGTAATAGATTTAATATTTTTGAAAATTTAATACATAATTAAAGGTTGACTGTTAAAATGAAGCCTCCTTATGTTCCACTTCATGGTATCATCAGAACCCGGTATCATCAAAATCGGTTCACCCAGTCATTCTGAAGTAACAAACAAAAAAAAATAGTCTTATTGAGAACCTCCTCTTTTTTTGAAGTTGGTTATAAATATACAGGATAACAGCTTACCGGCAAGTTAACCGGCTTAGATCACGACGGCAGGAACTATTTAATTGAAGCACAATTATTTTGAAGCGACTCACGTACTCTTAAATTATCTCAAAGACCGTTACACTGGCCAATGTCCCCTGTCCCTGACTTGACCAAATAGTCTCACAATGGAATTAGCGATGATAATGTGCATTTAGTGTGCAGGTGGTTCCATTAATAACTTGGAATAGAATAATCCTAGAACGAATGCCGTTACTGTTTTGTTATATAACAATTGCTAATTGACTGCCTCGTTGGTCTAGCCGTTGGCGTGTGCGACTGCTGATTTTGAGGTCTCGGGTTCGATTCCCGGGTCGGACCAAATGTTTGTATGATCTACAAATATTTGTTTCGGAGTTTGGGTGTTTTCTATGTATAATATGTATGAATTTACAAAAAAAAAATGTATTTATTTCAGTAGTCTAGTACCCATAACACAAGCTCTGCTTAGCTTGGGACTAGATGACGTTGTGTGTTAGATGTCTGAAATATTTATTATTTATTTATTATTAATATTCTAGGACGGCACAAAGCGGTATTTAAATATTGAAGCCTATTAAAAAATAAAGCACTAGGTTTTGTCCGCTGCTCCCCATATCCGATATCCGACATATACGCGATATGTCGGATTTCGTGGTAAAGAGTAGTCCATGCCTAATTGCATAGAAAACGATGTAGCAGTTTAGCCACGAAAGTGTAACAGGCGAGCAGACAGAGTTACTTTCGAATTTTCAATATTATAGTCTAGCACAATGGACTAATTTGATTGTCAGAATGTATCGTACAAATTGATTATTACACCAGAAGCAATACATTCATCATCATCATCGTCATCAGCCTATCGCAGTCCTCTGCTGGACATAGGCCTCTCCAATTGCACGTTACTTAGATCGATCCTCGGTTTCTAGCATCCAGCTCCTGCCAGCCATCTTGCGCAAAGAAATACATCCCCTGTAAGGCAGCTAAATCATTTTTTAATTAAAATACTTGTAGGGATTATAGTTAAGTCATAAAAGTAATGTCCACAGTGTCGACTCATTCGACTAAATGCGTGAAAGTTTTGAATATGTTAATGACCTGACAATATTTCACTTTATCCACTTCAATACTGTAAGTTTTAAAGCCCACAAACCCTTCACCTCTTTACCATAATGATACGAAAAAAAGGGTTCTGAAATTAGCCTCAATGCTGAATATTCTAAATCAAATAATTCAAATTGTAGTCATTGATATTCTTGTCAAACTTTAAACCTGTATTTATAACTTGTGAATCCCATTCAAGGAAATTTAAGTTACACATGACGTTCATTGAAACAATAGTACCAAAATATATTTTATTCAAGACAATTTTGAGCGATAAATAAAAAAATTGCATTGTATTGAAAGGAGTTTTCTAACGGGAAAGTATGGTGCATTTATTGTATTAGATTTTTATAAACAAACGTTTGTTTAGTATTCTCCTTGATTCATATGCGTCATTTTAATAACATACGAAATTTCAAGAACGATTGCCGTAGAATACCTAAGGCCTAAACGTTTGCAGGAAAAAAAACTGGAACGAAAAAGGAATTATCGTGACTTGTATTGGCTTTTAAAAGATGTTTATAAGTGGTGACATCTTGAGTAGACCAAAAGAGTATTGAATAGAGACTTCCAATAACATATCATAAAGAGGAGATCGTTTTTGTTTCTTCAAAAGACGGTCCTCATTTCATCTCATCCACATTTTTTATCATTAATTTCATCACGATGAAGACTTAAAGACTTAAGATTTGACTTATAACTTGAAGACTCTAAACACTTGACATTGGCAGAAATAGCTGTTCCAAGAGATCCAACTGGTTGCCATTTCATCAAAAGAAGAAGAAGAAGAAGAAGAACATATCATAAAGGAACATATTGCACAATTGTTATGATGATGCAGTGGTAGATTGTGTAATTGCTGAACCTGAGGCAAATCCTGGGTCGGACCAAATGTTTGTATGATCTACAAATACTTATTTTACAGTATGGATGTTGTCTATGTTTAAACTTATGTATGTATGGATTTACAAAAAAGTGTATTTAAGTATTCTATCAGCCAATCTAGCTTTCATAGTAAAAGATTTGCTTAGTTTGAAAACTAGTTGGCGTTGTATGAGATTATGAAATATTTTATTGGACGTCACACCAAAGTTAGCCTAGTTAATCAATCAATAAACATTAAATTCCACGCTAAAAACTTCGATTAAATCGTCACTAGGCCCACTTCATTCATACAGAACGCTACCGTTTAATATTCGTGGCGTATAATGTAGTTGATGGAATGCCATTTTTATACTGAGAAAAAGTTTTATATGTCAAACAGAAACGGATGTGTCACAAAGATAAATGATAAACTGCCATTATTTTTCTATTTATTCTATTACTAGTTGTTTGTCGGTTATCGCGGCAAATATTAGCCTATGTGTTATTCTGATATATAAGCTATATTATTGTAAAGTTTCATCTAAATCAGTTCAGAACTTTTAGAACACTAATAAACTTTCACCTTTATATATTAACTGTGATTTGCGAGTCAATTTTATGTTTAGTTTAGATTTACTGAATTTTACAATCGATAGTAAATCTTGTCTGTTTGTCTATCTATAAATTGGCTTAGTTTGTATTTATTTTTAACTAAATCTTCTAAACTTATTAATTAAAATTTGGTATAAAAATAAAGAGAACCTAGGAAAGCGACAATGGAAAGTTCTTGTCTAAAATTGGTAGTAAAAAATTAAAAGAAATATTGTACTGAAAAGATCGTAGTTAGATAGTCATCTGCGAGTAGTTTTATAATTATGTTTATGTTCATTTTACAATTAAAATACTTAGCAATTACCGACACATTATACGAATACTCGTAACACCATCAATTAAGTAATACATTCTAACGATACTTTTTATTAGTTCTGTTCAACCTCTATTACAGTTAGTACATTTTTTCTTATGATTTAGGACAGCTAACGAGCAGACGTATCACCTGATGGTAAATGATTACCGCCGCCCATAGACACCTGCAACACCAGAGGCGTTACAAGTGCGTTGCCGACATTTGGGGAATGGGAAAGGGATGCGGGGAGGGGTTGGGGTATGGGCCTCTGGTATCCCCCCGTGAGGGGGCGACGTTACGCGTGTGCCGTACGTCACCTATTTAGACAGTTTCACCAGCAGACGGAGCCCGCTTCATTGCGGGCAGGCGCTGGGAGGGGTCCGGATGTGTTAATAACAGCAGTTCCCGGATCCCTCCCGTCTCAGGCGCAGAGTGGCACACCGTGTGCTTTTAGTCGGTTCGATTCCGACACACCGCCCCGGCGGGGCGGCCCATTCATGCCGAAGCGTGGCTCTCCCACGGTAGTCGTACATAGTAGATAGTAGTACATAGTCGTCACTAGCTGAATTTGAACAGATATTCATATTGTTTTGTCTGGCATAGCCGGTCCTGCCTCTAATATACATTCTAATTTACATATTACCATAGTTTCACTGTTTACATGTGACATTTTGATAAAATTAGAAATTTGCTATATCCTATATTATTGATATTTAAAGACCTACAACAACATTCATTCATTAGTGTACTAATTAAATTGTTTATTTCATTACTTTTACAGTGACTTTAACACGACAGTCTGTCTCATAAAACACAGTTTTGCATCACGCACAGCCAATAATCATGTCAAATATTGTTTTGACCTAAAAGAGGTTGTTACTACGTCGGATCAGACTTGGGTATTCCCAGAGAAAGGACATGACTGAAATACTAAAGAGGTAAATTTTTGACGAGCTCTAAACTGCTAGCTGTTCTTGAATTTTTCAGTAACATTTTTGATACATAACTGGTTGGTAAATAATATCTATACTAATGTAATAAAGCTGAAGAGTTTGTTTGTTTGAACGCGCTAATCTCTGGAACCGCTGGTCCAATTTGAAAAATTATTTCGGTGTTGGATAGTCCATTTATCGAGAATGGCTATAGGGTATATATCATCACGCTACTACTAATAGGAGCGGAGCAACAATGAAGAGTGTTTCAAAAACGGGGGAAATTTTCACGCTACGGGCAATATAAGGCGCAAAAGAGGTTGCGTGGGTCAGCTAGTAGTTAAAAAAACCTCAATAAAAATCTTAACTTGGTAAGGGTGTCAATAAACCTGGTGTATTGAGCGATCATTGATTTGTACTGTTTGTTGCTATGCCCGATCATAGTCAAAGCATATTTCAGAGCCAAAACCTTCAAAATGCTTTAAATTTGTTAGTATTTCTTCGTTAACCGTCAAATAGAAGAATTTCAATTAAATAACAGAGTAATTTACTTTTATAATTTAATCATTCAGCTTACTGCAGCCAACAAGTCTGTCTCAACATGCACTGTGGCCCTCGGATCACTGCTTTTCACATTCAGCTTATCATTTTCAGGTCGTAAGTTTATCCGGTTGGTTCATCCTACTGACTACATCACTGTTCTTTTTAACTGACTTCAAAAAGGAGGAGGTAATTAATTCGACTGTACTTTTTTTGTTTGTTACCTCATAGTTTTCGACTGGGTGAACCGATTTTAATGATTCTTTTGCTTATTTTAAAGTTTTAGCTTCCCGTGTGGTCCCATTTCAATTTCGTCCAGTTCTTCAAGTAGGTTTTATTTATTAAAATTTGTGATTATAAATTAGTTTGTTTCTTCCTATAGGATAGAATGTAACCTTTCCAAATACTAGCAAAGTCATAATCACTGACTGTCCACGTCGAATTGTGAATCAAACTAATCCGTCATCATCAATTGTCTTGTGATGGCCGTGAAATCGGCTTATGTCATTCGTCCAGTCCTCAGTATATTTTGTTATTTGTTAATTATTTGCAGACTGTGGTGCCAAGGTCAAAGGTGAAGACTCGAAACAGTAGCGCGGACTGGTGACTATTGTACGTGTGGTGTGTCAAAATTCAGCATAGCAATAGGGAATAGGTATAGCAGTTTTATTAGCCAAGACCAAGAGCATAGTTCTGCATTCACGTTCAAAATGCGTATGTTGTTAGTGGTTTATGATTCAAATTCTGCGACTGAAGTCGTAGTTTTAATGCTTAAGCGGGAAAAAATATTGAGTTAAGATCACAGAAAAGACGCATAAATGTCTTGTGTCTCCGAAATGGCTCGACCAATTTGAATGATTGTTTTTGTGTATTTTGTATTTATGAGAACGGGTTATTATGTTTTTTTTACTCTCCTTATCTCATCCCCATGAGGGAATAACATTTGTTCAGTCACCTAGTTTATATATAAAAAGTATGTATTTAGAAATTACTCACTAACTTAACATGACACATAAACATAAATAGAGACATAAGAACTTTTATCAGAAGTATACTTTCCTTAATACAGGCTGCGTCTTGTAAGGGGTCAGAATGCTATGTGAGAGAAGATATAAAAAATTAACCTGATACATTTAAAGGTATTTAAAGTAATTGATAAATATGTATTATTTGTCCAAATGAATATGAAATTGATCTCTAAGAAACTATTAAATCTTGCATGAAATTCCTCATTACCTAACTTCTCTGAAGTATTTGTAAACGGTATTTATCCTGTATTTATGTTCACATTTGTAACCTAATTTGTCGTAATAATTAATCGCTGAGTACGTAAATATAGGTAGAAGTATAAACATACCCATTCGGGACTAATGTCATACTATCGACGCTTCGAGCCGTATCGAATGACCCACTGGACTGTTGTAGGTTGTTATGTCATGGTGGCGTCACATGGCCTTAGGAATGAGGGGATTGCGTTACCATTTATACTAATTTTTGAGGAAAACATCTAAAGTTTTGTTTTGATTGATGCATAAACATAGATCGTAAGAGGATAGGATGTACCCACCCAAAGAAGATTTGGAAATGTTATTTCTTTGTTTCGACATCAAAGTAGTTCCAATAGATCTCTTTGAAAGCAATTGGACTGTTAACAGTTAAATATTTACAGCCTTATTCATAAACGTTATTTAATTTGTTGTGTGTTAGATGTCCGAAATATTTATTTACTATTATTATTATTTATTTATTATTTTATACAGCGATTTTATGTTATTCTTAACTACAAGGCTGTAAATTTGAAGTTGAAAATAACACAGAACCGCTATTACTAATAACATTTATCAATAAGCTGTTGTATTATATTTAACTTTTACCACTTTATCACTCCTGTCAAACCAGCCAATTTCAGGCAAAGCATTGCTCTCTCAGATTGGAAGGAGCTCTAATTCCCACATCAATTGTTATTATTTTAAGTCAATACCTCAACCATATAAAAAAGAGCCTCATTTCAAAATGATTATAAATATTACAATGACCATAGAATAAACGAATGTCTAAACATCAGTCACTCTCAAAAACGAATAATTGTGGGAAAGTATTGTTGGCAGTATTCCAATCTATTTAAAGATTTGCTACTTGGAATCAACATTCTACAATTTCCTTAAACCAATTCTCTCACTTTATGTAAGTATTATGTATGTATATGTTAACTATTGATTTGTTGCCTCGTCGGTCTCGCGGTTGGCGTGTCCGACTGCTTATTATGAGGTCTCGGGTTCAATTCCTGGGTCGGACCAAATGTTTGTATGATCTACAAATATTTGTTTCGGAGTTTGGGTGTTTTCTATGTATAATATGTATGTTTTTACAAAAAATATATATATTTATAGTATATATGTATTTGTATCAGTTGTCTAATACCCATAACACAAGCTCTGCTTAGCTTGGGACTAGATGACGTTGTGTGTGATGTTCGAAATATTTATTTATTTACTAATTCTTCATCCGTGGGAGAGCCATTAACGGCTAGTACACTATTACAATGTAATTACAAAAATATGGTTCTTACAACAAAACATCTCGCCACTTACAGGTAAGCACAGCTAGAATTCCTTCCTTTCTTCAAAATGTTATAAATCCTTAACTGATTCAAAATACCTTTCAAAATTACTATTCACTGTAGAAAACCCATTTATACTTCGGCAGAAATAAGCCAGTTTGATTGGAGTGATAACACGGCCTTATAGAAAACACTGCTGAACATAGTCCTCACCTTAATGAGGAGGTTTTGTACTACTAAAACACGCTGACTAGATGGGATGGTATAAGATTTGTACTGGGAGGGGTCCGGATGAGTTAATAACAGCAGTTCCCGGATCCCTCCCGTCTCAGGCGCAAAGTGGCACACGTACGGTATTAGTCAAAAAACTTAAAATCTTCAGTTCTATAAAAGATCAAATCAATCATATGGACAAACCTACTTATCTCAGTAAAAGGCCTATGGGAACTAAATTGATATACAACAACATAGTCCTTTGTTCAATGGAACAAAGCAGGTTTTTATGAAACTTACAACATGCCAGGATAATAACCTAAACTCGTTTAATGTGAGAACTCTCAATGCAATAAATGGCTCTTTACATTTTAAGTTTATGGACAATTTGGACACCTTTGACGAATGCGTTTAACAGAACCAAATCTTCCTAATTCGAGGAGGAGGAATTCAAAACACTGCACTACAAAGACACTAGTATCTATTTGAGTTGCAGGTGTTTTTGTGCGGTAAATGGTAACCTCGTGACATTAAAGAACGTACCAATGTGACATAAAACAATTTTCAATAAAAGCAAAGAAACATTGAAAAAATAGCAAAGGAAAACGAGAAAAGGGAAAAATTTAAACTCCCTAAATCATGTTCTTAGCTCTATTTGTATTAGTTTCATAGTTGACTGTACTGCTTATTTACATTTACCTTATACCTATAACGATAAAAAACTGTTACACATAATAAATAAAACTCATAATATTATCCTTATTAAATTAACTATAAACTATTTACATTAATATACTACTAGCGCCACCTCTTAGAGGTACTGTTCAATCGCTGCAAAATCAACGCCGTTTCCATTATTTTTGTTCAAGTAGTCCAGTAATCGGCCGTTAGATGGCGCACGGTGTCCAAAGTATTCTGCAACGTTGCCGCTCACACTGCCGTATGGGATCCCACCTGAAACCAATATTTACAAATGTGCTACTTAACCGCATTCATCACCCACATCACCTATATGTTTGTTTGTTTTTATATCAGACTCTTTTGAAGTAAATTCTTTGTTAGGCTTAGTCGAGTTTAAACAAATGTACGTGTTTTTAAGTATTTGCATCCTTTTGTTTGACCTTGAACCTTCAAAATTCACTGTTCTGTGCCTATCGCTAGACCTTACCTTAGTGCACGTCTAATTTCAACATTATGCTAAATTCTACTAAAACTACATAAAAATATTTAAGTTAAAATAATTTGGAATTCAAGGTTTTATTAAAATATTCTGGATTAAGTAACAAAATTGTATAAATTGTTTAAAATTTAGTTGCGCAAACTGAGGTCAGCAGAACAGTTCATTAGTCAAAACAAACCAATTACCCTATCTTACATAGTTTTTTTTAATCTTGATGATTTCGTTTTAATAAAATATACCAGTTGTACAGTGATATCATATAGCTGGTGGAGCAGTGGGGGTTTCTTCGTTGTAGATAGTGTTCAGATGAAACAGGAATGTGTTTACATAAATCCAGATTTATTTATATTAAAATAAAATATGTTTTACAAGTTTCCCGAATTAGCGAGTTTTTTATTACTACGTGACGTGTGTTAAATTCAATGATCCAGATTGTACACCACATATAAAATATCATGTTATTCAAAATATGTACATAATTGTTAAGTGCGGAGTCATCAAATCATGTACGAGATCTTACACCAGTATAGTTATTGGAGTTATTTCTTTAGTTTAATTTACATACCGTAAGACAATCCTGGACCCGGTAGAGGTACTACGTCCCCGCTATCTGGAAATGCCGATACCGCCACAAGAAATGCACATACCGTGCTCATTAGAAACGCCAACTGAAAAAAACAACAGAAAATGTTTTTATTGTTATACCTATATTTGATTTAAAGGTAGATTTTTTTCATACGAAGATGACTACAACTAATTGAAGGTAGCTTGTTGATTGGCATAAGCTAAACCTAAGATCTCGTGATGTGATCGTCGATCTTTCTGAGTGGCCCTACCAATTTGCAGTACAAATAGTAATCCGCAGTATTTCTGGACCAATACGACCTCTAAATTGACAAGAAATAAAATGGGTTCCTACCTCAATCGATCAATATTACAATGTTGACAACTTGTACGTCAATAGAAGAAAGAAGAGAACCTGTATGAATTTATTGAATTTCATTCTAGCAACAGTTTACATCAACTTTGTCAAGCTAAGTCCTACACTTGACCTTAATTTTCTAACACTCATTAGTCATAGGAAGTAGTAACATATCCGCATTGCAAACTTAAAAAAATATTTGCCGATACTTAAATTTTATTGCTTGTTGATTAAAAAAAAAGCATTTAGCAAGGAAGGTTAAGTATCTTCTTGGTAATGATTAAGATGGAATAGGGTTATCTGCTACTAATTTATTACACGAAAACATTTTTATTTTTTGCGATTTCTATGTAAACCTACAATTTAAAAAAATCATTTAAGTCTCAGAACTTATATTTATTAAGATGAAAATATTTTTTTTTTTTAAAACACGACGCTCTGAAAGTGTGGACATTAGAAATATATCCTGCGTCGCAGACGATTTTCCAAACATTATATATTAAACGGACACAGAGAACACAGACTCAGAAAAAAACAATTTGTGGATCATACAAAGTGTTTTCCCCTGTGGGGGTTGAACATACAACGCTAACCGCAGTAAAAAATTTAGTTCTGCTCTCTTAAACCACTTTGCAAGCTGTGCAACTCCGGGAAAAATTATTTCTTTTCAGAGACGCAGACGAATGTATTTTCTAAGATTTGCATTGTTATTGGTTGTAGGTTTATACAGAAATTTCAAAAAATTATATTCTTTAATATTAGCATTTGCAAAATGTGACATATTAGTAATAGGTAATCATATTCTTAACCGATTCTTATCCGAACTTCGATAGTGAGGAATTGTTCAAACTTATCTCTGCCGCCTCTTTCCATCATCGTCCTACGCGACAACAGGATCATCCCCATCATTTAGATGACTAGCAGTCCACAACTATGTGTTTTTCAAGTAACTTTCTGCCTCGCACAACAAAACTGTGGAATGAATTGTCTCCTGCGGTATTCCTGAACCAATACGACCTCCAAACCTTCAAGAAAAAAGCGTACTCCTTCTTAAAATGGCAACGCACTTGTGATGCCTCTGGTGTTGCAGGTATCACTTATCATCAGGCGATACGTCTGCTTGTTTGGCCCCTATTTCATAAACTCCAAACAATGTACATTCAAGTACAAAATGAGATCTTTATCCATTATTTTTTTAACTATTCGTCCAAATTATATGTAACGTAAAACAAATTACAAATCATAATAGACTTATCCTTGACTGTAATAATTAACACAGCTTCCTGAATTCCATATTACGTATCTCACATATTGCACAGACCGAGTTCACCTTCGATATATCAAGCATTACATGGCAAGATCAAGTTCAGTTTAGCAATGACTCTGATCGCTAGTTGTCAGATAAATTCAGCGCTGACATACATTCTGTATTCTTCGAGGTTGTATAATAATTTGTTATGTATAATATTATCTTATACATTTGTATATGGTATATTTAACTTAGGAATATTACAGATACTATTGTAACTTTGTTTATTTGTGTGTTTGCCAATATGCAATACCTGAGAAATTACGAGACGAGAGTGAAGCCTCGAGTATAAGCTAATCACACTAATATTTTGAATTCGAAAGTAACTCTGTTTGCCTATTAAGCTAGACGGCTTAATCGCTGGACGAATTTCAATGAAATTTAAGGTAAAATCTAGTTTAGTGTATATATTTACTACGTACTTGTTAAAACGTTCCATGTAATTTACCTTAACTTTCAAATAAAAAAAATTAAGATTAGGAATTTGGCAAAAAGTAAAAACCGGGTTCAAGACACATTTTGTATTGAATCCAAATTGCAAAACTGTAGGTACTTTGCTCACGAGGTTATAATTTGTCGATTTATATGAAAATTCTTGTCAATTATTTCAATGTTGTTTTTTATTCGATATGCTCCAAGATGTAGTAAATGAAGGCTTGGAAATAGTCACTCAAGGTTCATATAAATGTCAGTTGCATTACGAGGTACTAATGTCACTAGGAGTACGATAAAATTACAGTCATTCCTACATACATTCCACCAGTGCAGTTTAATTTTAAATACGTTTTTTTTTTATATAAAACGATAAAGATTGATGTATAATTAATGGTTTCTTGTCTGTATATTAATATTTCATTGCTATCTCTTTCTTATGACAAAACTTTGTCAACCTGCCCACAAACATCTACTTTTATCAAACTGGTATTTTAAAATTCGACTTCTATTTAAATGTTATCCTCACAAAATCCTGTACATCCTGTCTGAATCTACATGTTTATTGCATATTAATAAGTTATTTTACAACCGTAACTGAATTTATGTACACTTTCTATGGATATCAAAATTATCGATTCGTTTAAGTACAGAAACCAGATTAAACCCAATTAAATCGACTAGCTCCGCTTTCCCTCGTAATCGTAAACAAATGAAAGTGATATTAAAAATGCCGTTAGCATCTGATGTGGTTTTAGTTGATGTAATCGTGCATAGACCTTTGATGGTTGCGAGGAACTTCTTTTATTAATATGTAAAGTGATAACCTGAAAAATGTGAGATCATCATCAGTCTACTGCTAGATATAAGCCTCTGCTGCAAACGAAGGTTTGTTAGTCTCACGTTATTATAAAGACGTTTGATTTAAAAAAGACAGGATATGTTATGATAACCAGATTGGTGATACACAAAATTATGTAGGTAATAATAATAACTTCACACATCTCACACACAGCCGTCTTATTCCAAAACACAGTCTGTGCTAGGCACTAGACTCTTTAAATATACATTGTGCTCTGTGCACTAGACTGCTGATAACACATAGTTTGGATGAATACAAGCAAATATTTTTTGAAGTGAAAATTTCTTTAGCCACATTGAGCGCTTTTTGGTAGGAGAAAATCTTATGGATTTGCGTCACCGACATGCCAATGTTTTATTTTGATATTTTTAATTTAATTATTATGAAATTTCTAATTTTGCACATTAATTTTACAAATACACTTCCATCGGCAATCCTTATGACTGCCAATTTATATTTTGGTCTCGTTTAAGTTTTACAAATACCCGATGACGAGTTTCGGAGACAGGCAACGAAATTCTTCAAAAAAAATGATATCTAGTGATAAATTAGAACTTCCTAGTGACTTTTGTTTTTTTTTTTTTTTTCTTGTTTCTGCTTCTGCTCTCTGTAATTGTGTCTGTCTACCTCTCTTTGGAAGAGGTATGACTTTATGTATTTGACACATCGTATAAACATTTATAAAATGTTCTTTACTATCAGCGTGAGCGTGTAGAATATTTTTTATGTATAATATGCAGTACTAAATAACAAATCACTTATGTTTCATATAATTGCATACTCTCACTGTTTCGCCAGTACATTTTGTAACAAATACCAATAACTTATAAATGTTAAAGGTTTGACTTCCGTGTGTATTGAACTTAGTTACTAAATTCTTAGTTGGTACATTCTTAGAATTTAGAATATAACCTTACACAGTCTTAAGAATAACTTGGCCATTATGTTTTAATTTTTTTTTTGTAACTGTCTTTAAACAAGACGTTATACATTTGGTTGTAGTATTTTTTCTATGTCTTTTGCCCGTAATTGACGAACCAATTTAGAAGCACCCTTTTTTGTTTAAATATAAAAGAAACCCAGTGAGAAATATCTTCCATATTTCTATTCCATGTGATTCCATTTAGATATGATACACAAAAGTATGCGCAAGGGCAAAATTAATTACGATTTAAAGTGTTGATGCGAATAGATGCTATCGAAATAAATATGCTTAATTATAATAAATATTTTTTGGAACTATACGATGTCAAATATGCTCCAAATACATACATAATACACCCTTTCTCAAAACAATTGGCAATAAAAACAAAACCAAAACAACGAAATTAAAAAAAAAATTATAAAACAAAATTTACTGAAGTTAGTCGCTCATCAATAAAAATAAAAAAACTACTTTATAGGTTAGGTAACTTATAAAATTAATTGTTATCGCTCACCCGCAAACAAGCCATGCTGGTAACTTGAACAGTATGCAAGTGGATCGCGCTCGCTTGAGCACTGCATATATATACGTATATATATCTAACTTGATTGCCGTCATTTGGCTAATCACTAATCACAGATATTTGATACTTTGTCTTATCAATTGTTACATTTTTATAATATATTTTAAATCTTATACATATATAATAGTAGTGTTTATGTACCTGATACATGAGAGATCACTACCAGTGGATGTATGGAAACAAAAGTTAAAGGACCCGGGATCCTAGGGGGAGAGAATTTCCACTATAATCCCGTGTTCTTGAAGCAGGATGGTGCATTGTCTGGATTCGTAATAAGTATGGTGGCCTCCACTCTTGGAGTCTACACATGTTTTTCATTACGAAAAGTATAGTCACCTTAGCAGGCACTAACATTAAAAAAAAACTTTTTCTCATCTGAACCTATTTCTGCTTAGGGTTGATGAAATGTTAATCATAAGTGAGCTACAGCTCGACTGAACAGATACCAAAGTCTGGCAGAATAAAGGTATTCCAGTGTTAACGAACTTTAATTGTTTCTCTTCACAGAGTGAATGAGTTTATTGAAGCTAAAATGATGCCGGGGTGGGGAGAACTGTTGACTCGGGCGCCGGAGATCTCAGAACGATCTCCGTCCTCCATAAGCGCAAGCCTGAGGGTGACAGATGAAGCCATCTGTCACCCTAGCAGAAGCAGGCTCGGATGGAAGCGCGCATGCTGCAGAGCGTGCGCGCCCGGGGAAAGTAACGGGAACATCTGTTCCCACACAGTTGGGGGCTACTTACGACCATGTAGGTGGCCCGAGGTACGTCGGGGTTCCAGGGTTTTCCTAACTAGGGTGCACCTGGTTCCCCGGCTTTCAGTACCCGAGACGGCGTGCGGTTTTAGTCGGTTCGAGTCCGACATACCACCACGAGGTGGATCCGAGGGGATTTCCGCACGAAAAAAAAAAAAAAAAGGGGTGGGTAGAACTCATAACACTCAGTTGTGGGCCCAGTATCCTAGTATTATTGATGGCACTAATCCCGCCCACAGGCCCACCACTGTAACTCCTGAACACCAGGATCAAAAGCAGTGACCCATTAACACACCGAGTCATGACACTCAGGAAGGTAAAGAGAAAGAAGATATTCAGGACTAGTAGCCGACTCTAAAATTAAATAATCTTGGAAATAATGAAGGCTAGAAAGATGATTACAAATATATCTTTAGTACAAATTTGGTGTTTTTATTACTTTAACAGACGACTTGTTTATTATACATTAAATATTTATCGTTAAATTTTACTGACTTTTAATTACAGTTGCGATACATTTAAAGGTTAAATAAATAAACTTCCTATGTTATTTAACGTCATTGTTCTTTAATGCAGTTCTTAAAATATTGTTGGTATGTTTAAAATATTCCTAAGGTAGTAGAGCCACGCTGATTTCAGCTCGAACGGGCCGGCTCGACCGGGGCGGTACTAACTTCGCACAGAAAATCAACATAAAATAACAGTCTTTGTGCTGTCGTGTTTCGTTAGTGAGTGCGAAGGTAGTGCCGCCCCGGTCTAGCCAGATGCAGAAGCATCACTAGGCCGCCATGGCGTGAGTCACCATGCTGCATTGTTGCATTGTCTTGCACTCTTGAATTCTGCTTATGCTTTCCATCTGGCAGAGTAAAGTCATTTTGGCAGGGCGACAAAAAAAAGTATCTGACAATCTTTGATTTAGGTATAATTATGTAATTGACTGAACAACAATAATATAGATTACTAGCAGTGTCCTGCTAAACCTCGCTATGACATATCTGCATGAAATAAAAACAATCTAAGTATATATTGTGCTACAATTCTCTGCATAATTTTTTTTTTATTTATTTACAAACATGCGCTGTCTTAATACCCATGCTTGTAAATAAATACCCATATTGAGCACAAGAGTTTTGTATTGACTGATTGATTTCAGTTTGGGCAGCATTAAACTTTAGACGCTCATTTTACTCAAACAGTATCAGTAAGCTTATCAGCATTTTTAAACTCCGCGGTATGATTTTAACCTTTTTGAGGTTTAGATGGCGCTAAATCTCCTCAGACTCCAGAGGGTATTTTATATGTTAACCTATATTGTAATTAGATTGGATGTCTCAACAGAAGTCTACGTTTAGTTAAAGTAAAAAAAAACGGAATTAATTATAGGTGTTGACGAGAAATAGCAACGACCGTGCTAGAACACTGATACTACAATTAATCTTTAGATGGTAAAACATAAGTTATACACACGACTCTACCAACCCTCTGAAGGAAAAGCCGTGATAATATTTATGTTTGTCGGTATAGATTTGTTGTTATAATTCGGGATATCACCTGTTTGTTGCTTGCCTTCTAAGTCTTACTTCCGAGTTTCTTGATCACTCACAGTGCAGGCAAATGACATTGAAACGGATCGGAATAGGAAACAGTTTAATTATACTTTCATAGTTATCTATAATATGATCTAATTGCGATGTAGATGTATTTTAAAAGTGTAGGGTCGAGCAAACCCCGTGCCACGGTGAACATGTTAAACTATTGATCTCAGTGGTCAGGAACATCTATGCCAATGTTTTTGGAAGTCAGTGTCCTCAAATATACTATAGGTCTCGAGTTCGATTTCAGGGTCGAAATAATGTTTGTATAATTTACAAATATTTGTTTCGGAGTTTGGGTGTTTTCTATGTATAATATGTATGTATATATGTATTTATATCAGTTGTCTAGTACCCATAACACAAGCTCTGCTTAGCTTGGGACTAGATGGCGTTGTGAGTTAGATGTCCAAAATATTTATTTATTTATTAATTTAATATCGTATTGCTTACCATCAGGCAATACGTCTGCTCGTTGCCCCCTATTCCATAAAATAAAAACAATTAATTCAACCTTCGATTTCGGTTTACCCTCAGGGTTGCGGAGGTCCGATGCCAGTTATTCCGAGGAAAAACTGATTTTCGGTAAAACCGATTGAAATAGTAGCCGACTTAAAATAATTTTGTAAATAAAAAAGGGTAGGAAGATTACGATGAAGTGCAAACCATCAGGTTACTTGACGATAACTGGCGACCGACGCCCATAGAAATCTGCAATACAGGAGTCACAAATGCGATGCCAACGGTTGAGTCCTCACGGTTGATTTGGGGCACCAGTAACTCATTCTTTGAACTCATTTGGTAACTCAGTCATTCATTACAGTCCTTAAAATAAGGGATTGGAATTGACCTCCAAACGAATCCCACGAAGTAACATTGAACAATTTTACTTTGTATCTCCTATGTTTTCATTTTTAATGCACCAGCAAACGAAAATGAACTGCAATACACTATAAACATTCAATCTAAAATGATACTAGTGACAACTGTCATACGTGTGGAGATCAAACAATGTTTTAAGGATCATATGGTTCACTCTCGGATTTCAGATCGGATCACTTCAGTTCATCAGAGGCATGTCCATATCTGTGACAGTCAAACCTGGAACGGCCTACTTTCTGAAATTGTATTACTTTTGTGTACTTCAGCTACTACATTTTTTTGAAAATCACAAAAGGAAAACTGAAACAAATTGTAGGACGACTTGTTCAAATAGCGAAGATAGAGACATTTTATCATTCATTATCATCAGGCGATCGCATAACCCTGCAGGCTGAACATAGACGTCTCCGATTGTACGCCAATTGATTTGAGCCAACATTCATATTTATCCTTAGATTATCTTAATGATTGAAACAAACATGGGTTAGTTACACTACTGACTAACATTAGTAACTCAAGAATAGCTAACCGATATTCTTGTTTGATTTTTTTCGGCGCCTGAAATAGAGAATAACTATTAAGCAATTAAAAAAAAAATTACTATGAAATCTAACATGGAAGACTCAAAGAACAAGAAAAATGCGGGGAACTACCAGTAGTTATAAGCTAATCTAAGCATTTTCCTTTGTTCTGACAACAAGACAACTTTTAGTCCAGTTCGTTGCTAAGTAGTTCTAAGGTATTACGATAGGTGGCGTTAAACAAAATTTAAATTTGAAGCTTCTAATGATTCTAAATGAATAAAACCTAAAAGAAGATCGTAATGCAATTCAAAGAAATACCTACGTGTTCTATTTATGAAATAAGATATTGTTCAATGCAGCACCTAAACCACAATAGAAAACAAATCGCGACTCGTGATCGAAAAAGAAAAATAAACTTCTTTATTTCGCAGTATTTTATTCTGAATTCAAATTAGACACGTTTTACCAAACCTAATATGTAAAAAACGATTTACGTGACAAAGAAGTTTCTAATCTTAAGGTTGCAACAATGCTAGCAACCTATTATAGGTAAAAATAATTATAACGACCAACCGACTAATTTAACCGACTTTTGGTATTAATAAAAAGTTAAGTTGTATTGGAATTTGGACCTGTTTCGATACCGTTGTAGAAGTCAATGTAGGTCTATAGGAAGCACTTTTGTTTTCATTGTGGTTTAGCACCAATTGTCTGCTCCGGTTACAAATTCATTTTATTTATTGCTTCGGTTTTGTAAGTCTCTATATTAACTCTACTGTCTACTGAGGTGTAATTTTAACTAAAAAAAAACTTGTGTTCAATTAAATGATATTTTTACAGATTCAAGAATTTATATTTGACTTTCGTCTTTTTGAATCTGTAAAAAATCACATTTAGTATACATTTCTGCACCTCAGTCGAAATAATCTATACATTAATACGTAAAGCAAACACTTTGTACCCTATTTACAAAAAATATGCAAACGCAGAAGTAGGGAATTTGGCACAGTTAAAGTTTATATCGAGCAGCAGTGCCACAGAACACATATACTTCAGCAGTGCAGAGAGCTATCAAAATTGATTATGGTTAAATTTCGACCACTGCGTGACCGCTAGTAATAATTGACTTACTAACTGATAAATTGTAAGTTATTTGACATTAATATCTTATTTTCAACATTGTATTATTATTGTTATTATAGTAAACTAGCTGAACCCCGCGGTGTTAGGCTTCGTTCAAACCTGAACGTCAGTGACGCGAGAAGCGGGACGCGACGCGGGAGCGTCTACGACGCGAACCGCGAACTTCATTTGCTAGTGAACACTGAACAGTCACTAAAGCAGTGCGTCTTTATCTGGTACTAGCTGGTTCCCGCGGTGTCAGCCGCGGTTGTTGTCGTACCGCGGAGCGAAGCTAGTTAAAAAAAGTAGCCTAAGCTACTCCTTATATCATCAGCTACCTATCAGTGAAAGTCCCGTTGAAATCGAACCAGCTGGAACAAACGGACAGACAGACTATTGTAGAAAATACTAACCAAACAAATAAATAAAATTGGAGTGTCTGTTTGTTTCATTAAAATAACCTATTTTTACTTAATGCATATGTATGTATACACGGTACATATACATATTTTTTTTAATTTTTGTCTGTCTTTTTTGGGTTAATTCTTAAAGTCTTTGTTCTTCAAATTGTATATGATGGAATATCCTCTCACTTTTTCAATGAACGTCTTTGTATTATCATCTGTTGTACTCGTAGTCATCGTGGAACGAATAATTTAACAATAACGTAGGCAACTTTCCTGCACGTACACACGTCTGATCCCTAGATTTTTTTTTTTTTTTTTTTTTTTTATTGTTCAAAATATTATCTACATACAGATGTAAATACAGATTCTCTCGCATAAACCACACGGGTTTTTAGGCGAGAGGGAGTTGGTCTATAGTCTATAACAATTTACACAGTTCAGCACAATTATACACAAAAAACAGACAAAACAACAAAGAGCAGGCAAGCGTATGCATGTACAATGTCTAGACAATACAAGACCACCTACCCACATACTTAAGCTATGTTGTCCATAAGGAATTTCCGCATTATTTTTACATAGCTTTCGTTTGTGATGTATTTTTGCAGTATATGTTCTGGTATATCATTTAATATATCAGGCAAAATATAACGCCATGTTCTAGTGCCATACAAATTATTATATTTTGGCAAGGTGTATTTTTTTAGATTAGGTAGCTGTCTCAAGTTACATTTACGTTTTCGTACGCAGAGCTGATCTATATTTGCAATTTCTTCCTTCATGATAGCCATTTTGATTTTACATTGTATTGGTAATACATTACAATATTGGAATAATTGCTTAAAGTTATCTTGACATGCTATTTTTATTTTTTGTGGCACAATAGCTTTTAACATTCTTAATTGTAAATTAAATATTTTTTCGATATAAGTTTTGTAAGTGCGGCCGTAACTACACAATCCGTAACTGATAACTGAGTCTGCCAGTGCCAGATATAAAAGGCGTAATGTTTCATATGGCATTTTGTACCTCAGTATACTCAGTTTACTTAGAATAGCTCGCAATTTTTTACATACGTGGTCTATATGTGCACCCCAGTTAAATCGGTTATCTATTATAAGTCCCACATACATATGCTCCTGAACTGTTTCTAGTATAGTACATGTACTGTCACGCCTACACATAAAGTTGTTATGTAGGCATTCGTGATCGTGAGCTAGAATATTTGGCATGTGACAGCTGTTTTTATGTGAAGATTGTATACACATCATTTTTGTTTTTTGCGCGTTTATCACTAAACCAACATCGTGCGCCCATTGACACATTCTATTAAAATTTTCCTGCAGTTTTAGCTCAGCGATTTTAATGTCATTGTCAGCCACCAGAAGACAAGTGTCATCAGCAAACTGATATACGGAGCCATGTTTAAACAGGTTGCACATTTGATTTACGTAAATAATATATTCATTTGGGCCAATGATTGAGCCTTGTGCGGTGCCTTTATTTGTGATCATTTTTTTACTATACGTCTCGCCCACTTTAACTCTCGTGTATCGGTTATGATGATAATTTTTGATAAGTTGTAACAGTGGCCCACGTATACCAGCTTGCTCCAGCCTTTCATACAACACCTCATATTGGAGCATATCAAATGCTTTGCTGAAATCAACAAAGATAACGAGCACGTGACGTTTATCATTCAAGTGCTCGTTAACTTCGTTGGTGAATTGACACAACAATTGAGAGGTACTTCTCCCTCTTTGAAAACCAAATTGTTTAGTGTGAATAATTTGTTGTGAGCGTAAGAAATGGCTAAGTTGGTCCCCTATATACCTCTCAATTATCTTGTCAACGCAGGACAGTATAGTGATTGGGCGGTAGTTATTACAATTGTTGTGATTACCTTTTTTAAAAATAGGGCGCACTAGTCCCAGCTTTAGATCGTCTGGGTAACTGGATGTGTCGATGCATCTATTGATCAAATGTGTAATTACCGGTGTTATTTCTTTATTCAATTTTTTTATATCGGTTGCTCTAATTCCATCTAATCCCGGACTTTTGTTAATTTTCAATCTATTGATAATTTTAAATGTTTCATCATTATTTATCTTTGGTAATCTCATCGACACATTCAAGATGCTTGCGTCCTGCCAGGGCGGGGACAGTACTTATACTTTGACATTTGTAAAATTGATGACTCGCCATCTAGCGAATGGCCCCGTACTAAAATAGTTACCAGTTAATTTGAAATGTCAAAAGATGGCGTTTTATGGTAACTTTTATTTATAATTTTAATATTAATAAAATACAAAACATATAATACAATTAAAAAATTGGAATTTTATTTATTTTCGTACTTTTTAAAAATTAAGATTAAATAATACTAAAAAGTTAGTGCCATACTTCCAGATCCAGGTACTAGATCGACAAAGTGACAGTTATCAGACGTTCCTTATTTTTATTAATATGGCGGCTTATTTGTATCTTGCGTGCACGCATATTTGCAGTTTCCGTTTCATATTGTAATATTTCCTTGAAATTACTTCAAGCTAGTGCGTCGAGTTGAGCCTTTAGCTTCTCCGCCTTGCTATTGAGTGTTTACTTCGAAATACTTGGATTTTGTTGTGCGATATAGACTATTGAAGAACTGTGTGATAGAGACACTTATTCTTAGTTATTTTTAGTGATAATTGGCAAAATATCATCATTATCGAAAATGTACTACAAAAAACATAGATATAAGAATAAAAAGTGATTATTAATAGATTGTTTTTTTCTTTCATACCCTTATATTTTGAATAGATGTTTTACAAAATGTAATCAGGACTTATTTGTTTCGTTCGATTTTTAGCAACTTCTAACAAGTTACACAAAAATAGGACGGAACAAAATAGTTTAGGTTACGGTTTGTAAAACATCTAACTGAACATGTTATACGAATATCGCTGAGAATATTTGACTATAGTTATGGTTATGTATACAATTAGTTCCGGAGGCAATGTTCAGATGGCGCCTAGAATGACAGCTTGTCAAATGGGTTTGCATTTTTCACTTGCAAGAGGGCTCTCTTTACCCGTATATTACTTTACTCTTTGCGTCCTGCTTTGTGGACGCTGCAGTCCCGCTTTGTGGTCGCGTTGGTGTGCACAGCGCCATAAGAAAGTATGGGCAACGTCCGCCGCGCGGCAGACGCTCCCGTTTCACAGTCGCTTTGGTCGCTCAGGTTTGGCCGAACCTTAACCGCGGTTACTGTTGTACCGCGAGTGCAACAACACAAAGTTAGTCTAAAAAAGTAGCCTACGTTACTCCCTGGATAATCAACTACCTGCTAGTGAAAGTCCCGTCAAAATCGGTTCAACCGTTCCAGAGATTACCCGAAACAAACAGACAGACAGACAGATATTTACGGTGTATACATAAATATGCATTTAGTAAAAAGCGGTTATTTTAATATTACAAACAGATACTCCAATTCATTTATTTATATAGATTATTTGACATTGATATTTATTAATTTTGGCATTGTATTATTATTATTTTTATGGTAGTAAGTTATTTGACATTGACATTTATTTATAAATAAAATATTTCGGACATCTAACACACAACGCCATCTAGTCCCAAACTAAGCAGAGCTTGTATTATGGGTACTAGACAACTGATATAAATACTTATATACTTTTTTTGCGTAAATACATACATATTATAGATAGAAACACCCAAACTCCGAAACAAATATTTGCAGATCATACAAACATTTGATCCGACCCGGGAATCGAACCCGAGACCTCAAGAACAGCAGTCGCGTACGCTACCACTGCGCCACCGAGGCAGTCAACACATTTAATTTTAACATTGCCTTATTATCTTACTACGGCAATAACTGCGGGTAACACCGCGGGGTTTAGCTAATTAGTTCATAAAATTCTGCGACTTCCTGTTACCCGCTTCAATCGCTTCCTACAAAGTCACTTCTATAAAAATAATAAAAATAAAAACCCGACTGCGTCAATATTTGTCATCTTTATTAAATTCAGTTTTTTCCACACTCGATATATTTTTAAAACATTTTTTTAGAGATTACTTTTTGGCGTCAAAATCCCTCGCCATTTTATTTTTATTTTGATGGTCTCAGTGTCAATTTCACGACGAATTTATTGACACCACTTACTTAAAAATACGACCAACCGTTTAGGCTGTAGGGTGTGGCAAAGAAATATACATACATACATACACTCGAAAGATATAACCATCCTTCTTTCCCTGTCGCAGGTCATAACGCAGAAACGCAATATAAAAGATAACACATAAAGCTGACAAACGAAACAGATAATAACAGATCAAAGTCTCGCAGTACTTAGAAAAGATAAATGTAAGTAACGCAAAAAGTAATAGTAACGAAATCGGTCACGTAGGTACAGCGTAACCGATCGTTACGGACGGGAAACTGAGTTATGACGATCAAACGAAACTATGGTTCAGTAACTGTCTGTTTATTTGTTGTTTATACTTTATTTACGCTTCCGAAAAGTAACATCATCAGCTGTGATGTTCTCACGATCTCTAGTAAAGTATTAGAGTAGACGAATTTCCAACATACTACTTTTGGAATATTTAATTATCAAAAGGTTTTTGAATGATTCAAGAATCAAAATGGGTATGCTATTTGGCGTGTGCGACTGCTGATCGTGAGGTCTCGGGTTCGATTCCCGGGTTGGATCAAATGTTTGTATGATCTACAAATATTTGTTTCGGAGTTTGGGTGTTTTCTATGTATAATATAAATAAATAAATATAAATAAATATAAATAAATATTTCGGACATCTATCACACAACGCCGTCTAGTCCCAAGCTAAGCAGAGCTTGTGTTATGGGTACTAGACAACTGATACAAATACATATATACTTTTTTTTTTTTGTAAATACATACATAATATACATAGAAAACACCCAAACTCCGAAACAAATATTTGTAGATCATACAAACATTTGGTCCGACCCGGGAATCGAACCCGAGACCTCATGATCAGCAGTCGCACACGCCAACCGCGAGACCAACGAGGCAGTCAATGTGCATGTATTTACAAAAAAAAAAAGTATATATTTATTTGTATCAGTTATCTAGTACCCATAACACAAGCTCTGCTTAGCTTGGGACTAGATGGCGTTGTGTGTTAGATGTCCGAAATATTTATATTTATATTATTTTTAAAACTTATAATATATTAAGTTAACGCCTGGTCGCCCTGGAGAACCTTCCATGGAATAACGAATAGGGTGGACTGGTCAAGCTTCCGATGACTGACTAGCATGGTTTGTGTGAAGCACTGGTATCACTGCGATCGATTTAAGGGCGGCCATGATGAGGCTTTCCCAGGATACATAATATAGTGTCCTTTCCCAGGCCCTTTCAATCATATATTCTGTACTAGCTTTGCCCCGCGGCGTTACCCGCGGATGTTATTGTGCCATGGGTAACTCCACGGGGCTTAGCTAGTATAATATATTTGATAAATACCATTTGAAATCCTTTTGATATGATTAATTTCAATTACATTGGACTTTCATAGAAACTACCATCCCCCGTTTCAACCCCAAAAGGGAGTTGATTTCTAAAGATACATTATCGGTACACCTCCACACCATCTAGAGAGCATACAATTTAAATTTCATGTCTCTTGCTTCAAAAACATAGGACTTTCATACAAACTTCCAATCCCCGTTTTACCTCCTTAAACTCCACCCGGAGTTTCGTGAAATCCGTTCCTAGCGGATGTCTACACGCTTTAAGGAACCTACCTGCCAAATTTCAAGTTTATCGGTATTATAGTTTCTGAGATTTAGTGATTAATCAGTGAGTGGTATTTCGCTTTTATGTATGTAGATCATTATATACAATGTACTTTCCTTTTAATAATTAAACTACTTTTTGCAGTGAGATTTAATCTGATATCAAATTTTCTATTTTCAACTTACTTTTCTGATATTTAATCAATGACTTCAAAACAATAAATTTATAAAAAAAATGCTGTTTTCTGTGTCTCATAGTTTTTCGCCCATAGAAATTACTTTTGCAGATCGACTTTATCGCTTCCCAAAAATCAAATGTCTCCTACCTACCTCCAAGTTCAAATCAGTTAAAAATAAATTAAACAGGAATAATCGATAAAGTATAAGATTGTAATACCTTGCGTAGGCAAGACTCAGTAGCCCGGTCATTGACATTAGACCAAGATGACTGCGCAATATAGAAACGATTCAATACTGTAACTGCAGAGGTGTTTAATATTTAATATAAGATTGTAGATAAAATAATCGTTTGCTGTTAAAATGCTTTCAGGAATAAATGTCTCTTATCTATTATACTCCTTGCAGAAATACAATATATATTTTTATCGGACATACATATATTTTCTTATATATATTATCTAATACACAACGCCATCCAGTCCCAAGCTAAGCAGAGTTTGTGTATGGGTACTACTAGACTACTAGACTACTGATATAAATACATATATACATAAATATTGTACATATAAAATATCCAAACTCCGAAAGAAATATTTGCAGATCATACAAACATTTGGTCGGACCCGGGAATCGAACCCGAGACCTCAAACACTACGTATTAGTAGACGCTATCTGTGTAGGCAAAAGTACTAAAGTAGTTTAGATGCTTTCATGATTGCTCGTTTTTACCCGTCTTCGAAAGAATGAGGGTTATGTTTTTTTAAGGTGTAGAGGGCAAACGAGCTGACATATCACCTGATGATAAACGATTAACGCCGCCAATGGTGTATGTCTGCATGTATATTTCTGTGTGTACATAATTGAGTGTGCCATGTTTGTGAGGAAAAATATGACACTATTTGAGAAAAAAACAAGAGCCCACCACGCACACATGTTATGTGTAGTAAAGAGCAAAACCACATTAATGCAAAAAAGCTTTTTCTGTATTGCTCCACATGTTTACAATAGGTTACCAAATTGTATAAAAAAGCTGACAATACGATAATTTTCAAGAAGCGTCTTCAAAAACTGCTCATTGCTAAGTGCTATTACTCTCTTCAAGAAAATTTGGATGATGATCGCATAATATTATATGACTGGCACTAGAATTTGAGGGAAAAAGATTCATGTTTGAATCTGACATTTTAATTTGCAATTTCTGACATTTTTTTTACTTTAACTGACTTGATTTTAACCAGCGAATTTTTCTGAAATTTTTTATGTAATTCTTCTTTTGTTTCTGTTTCATATTTTTTTATTGTTGACTTATGTAAAAAAACGATGATATATATATTTGCACACTATTATATATAACTAGCTGTTGCCCGCGGCTTTGCTCGCGTGGAAGTTGGTTTTATGTATTTAATTAAAACTGTATAAAAGTATGTATCAGTAATTTATTCATATTTCTGAACGTATTTATTTATTTTTGATCAATAGCCCATTTAAAAGAACTATCATACAAACATTCGACCCATATTTCATCCCTTTTAGGAACAGAATTCGCATTAATGCTGATAATGCATAAAGTTACATGGTACTAATTTAAAAAATAACGGACTTCCATACAAACTTTCAACCCCTATTTCACCCCTTTAGGGGTAAAATATCCAGAACTGCTTAAATACGTCTTTACATTTTTTTAATCAATGCACATCAATCAATGTACATGAATAAAGTTTAATGGTTCTAACTTAAAAAATGACAAACTTCCATACAAACTTTCAACCCCTATTTCACCCCTTAGGGGTAGAATATCCAGAAACGCTTTAAAACTTATTTACTCACTTTTAATCAGTAGCCCAAAAATAAAGTTTCATGTTTGCTACTTCAAAAATAACGAACTTCAATACAAACTTTCAACCCCTATTTCACCCCCTTAGGGGTAGAATATCCAGAAACGCTTAAATACGTATCCACTCACTTTTAATCAGTAGCCCAAAAATAAAGTTTCATGTTTGCTACTTCAAAAATAGCGAACTTCCATACAAACTTTCAACCCCTATTTCACCCCTTAGGGGTAGACTATCCAGAAACTCTTAAATACGTATCCGCTCACTTTTAATCAGTAGCCCAAAAATAAAGTTTCATGTTTGTAACTTCAAAAATGGCGAACTTACTTACAAACTTTCAACCCCTTTTTCATCCCCTTAGGGGTAGAATATCCAGAAACGCTTAAATAGGTGTCTACTCATTTTTAATCAGTAGCCCAAAAATAAAGTTTCCTGTATCTAACTTAAAAAATTACGAACTTCCATACAAACTTTCAAACCCTATTTCACCCCCTTAGGGGTAGAATACCCAGAAACGCTCAAATACGTCTCTACTCTTTTTAAATCAGTAACACATAAATAAACTTTCATGTTTCGAACTTCAAACATTACGGACTTCCAGACTAACCCATATACGAAATGTCAACCCCTATTTCACCCCTGAGGAGTAGAATATCTAGAAACGCTTAAATACGTCTTTACTCTTTTTTAATCAGTAGTACACCAATAAAGTTTCATGATTCTAACTTAAAAAATTACGAACTGCCATACAAACTTCCAACCCCTATTTCACCCTCTTAGGGGTAGAATACCAAGTAACGCTTAAATACATATCTACTCTTTTTTAATCATTAGCACATGAATAAAATTACATGTTTCTAACTTAAAAAATGACGAATTCCATACAAACTTTCAACCCCTATTTCACCCCTTAGGGGTAGAATATCAAGAAACGCTTAAATACGTATTTACTCACTTTTAATCAGTAGCCCAAAAACAAAGTTTCATGTTTGTAACTTCAAAAATGGCGGACTTCCAGACTAATCTATATGCGAAATGTCAACCCCATTTTACCCCCTTAGGGGTAGAATATCCAGAAACGCTTTAATACGTATTTAGTCTTTTTTAATCATTAGCACATGAGTAAAGTTACATGTTACTAACTTAAAAAATAACGAACTTCCATACAAACTTTCAACCCCTATTTCACCCCTTAGGGGTAGAATATTCAGAAACGCTGAAATACGTATTTACTCATTTTTAATTAGTAGCCCAAAAACAAAGTTTCATGTTTGCTACTTCAAACATAACGAACTTGCATTCAAACTTTCAACCCCTATTTCATCCCCTTAGGGGTAGAATATCAAGAAACGCTTAAATACGTATTAACTCTATTTTAGTCAGTATCCCAAAAACAAAGTTTCATGTTTGTAACTTCAAAAATGGCGGACTTCCAGACTAATCTATATGTGAAATGTCAACCCCTATTTCACCCCCTCAGGGGTAGATAATCCAGAAACGCTTTAATACGTATTTACTCTTTTTTAATCATTAGCACATGAGTAAAGTTACATGTTACTAACTTAAAAAATAACGAACTTCCATACAAACTTTCAACCCCTATTTCACCCCTTAGGGGTAGAAAATTCAGAAACGCTGAAATACGTATTTACTCATTTTTAATTAGTAGCCCAAAAATAAAGTTTCATGCTTCTAACTTAAAAAATGTCGTACTTCCAGACTAACCTATACGCGAAATGTCAACCCCTATTTCACCCCTTAGGGGTAGAATATTCAAAAACGCTGAAATACGTGTTTAATTATTTTTAATCAGTAGCCCAAAAATAAAGTTTCAGGTCTCTAACTTAAAAAATGACGGACTTCCATACAAACTTTCAACCCTTATTTCACCCCCTTAGGGGTAGAAATTCCAAAATTCCTTTCTTAGTGGGTGTCTACTCAATAAAAGGATCCTACTCACCAAATTTCATAGTCGTAACTATCATAGTTTACGCTCGGCGATGATGAATCAGTCAGTCAGGACTTACTATTTTATAAGTATAGATAAATGGGTCACTACTATTATGACATATTTAGGATCTCTGTTAACCTGCATTTCTGCAAATAAATAAATTGAAATTGAAATTGAAATTCTGTGGCACGCATAGGTATGGAATCGAACTTCGACCCTCGACATTTACACTTTACGACGCAAACCTTACAAAAAACACGTATTGCCAGCATTGTGTAACGAACCAAAAACTCGTCTCTAACAGTCAACTATTTAAACTCCTGTGTTTTGAGAATTTTCTGTAAAAAAATACAAAAAAGTAAAAATTTACCCGACCTTGAAGCAAATATGCGCGGAATTATGTCTGCTCCATTGGCAGCCAATCACATAATTACTTCTGTCAATAGCTTAGATTATTAGTCAACGTTCGAAAGTGATTGATCAGTTTCATAATTTTGTACAGTAAACTCTTATTGTTGCATCAAATATTTAATTAGTTCGTAGTATAAAAACTGAGCATGCCCGAAATTGCATCAATCAAAACAATTGAATGCTCCGTTTCTTGATTACAGACGTATTATGTAATGAAATACCCTGACTATATTGCGTTTTGGTTACCTCTTAATTCACAATTAGACAATATTTAATGGTAATGGTTTGACTTGGCGTGATCTGTTAACAATTTCATCAGATCAATTCAGAAGATCAATATTAACAGCATTGTGCCTATATTCTGATGAAAAAGTATGTATTATACTCGTCATTCCTTGATAATTCAAAAATAAGACAGTATTTTATAAGAGTAAATTTTAGTTGATATTAGTTGAGCCCCGCGGTGTTAACCGCGGTACGACATCAACGTCTCGGGGCGAAGCTAGTCTAAAAAAGCTAAGTTACTAGAAGAAGTAGCCTAAGTTACTCCTTATATCATCAGCTACCTATCAGTGAAAGTTCCATCAAAATCCATCCAGCCGTTCTAGAGATTATCCGGAACAAACAGATAGACAAAAATTTAAAAAAAATTATTTTGGTATGTGTACCGTGTATACATGCATTGGCATTTAGTAATAAGCGTTTATTTCAATATTACAAACATACACTCCAATTTCTTTTATTTGTATAAAAGATGTTTAAATAAAAGAAAAGTATATCCTCTAAAAGTATAAAAATAATTGTACAAATAAGGTAGTTTTCAGGTAAAAGATATAAGATATACAGCACAATTTTGAACTTTCGTCGTCTTTTCAAGTACGTTAAAAAAATAAAAGAACGCATACCGTATCTTTGATCATTTTATATGTCATGTACAAAACAGCGTGTTATATGCATTCTTGCGTAACATCAACTATTACATTACAAAGAAACTTATATAACTCTGCAGCCGAGACTTTCCTATTACTGAAATAATTTTCACTATAAAATTTGTGTATTGATTTATACTACTGCGAAACAAAACTGTAATTAACGCAATGAGAATAAGAGATGAATAAGTGCACATTAAATTATATATCAACTAACTTGACTTAACCGTTCTTATAAGACACACTCTCAAGTTTTTTAATAACTTGTTTTCAAATCGCAACCAAAATTTTATTGAAATATTCTATGAACTGTCTAGCTATAATCTAAAATCTGACCAATTTAAGTTCAAATATCGAACAGCATACTCGCCCATAATGCAATATCTATACAAATAAATAAAATTGGAGTGTCTGTTTGTAATATTAAAATAACCACTTTTTACTTAATGCATATGTATGTATACACGATACATATACCAAAAAAGTAGTTAAAATTTTTTTTGTCTGTCTGTCTGTCTGTCTGTCTGTCTGTCTGTCTGTCTGTTTGTTCCGGGTAATCTCTGGAACGGCTGGACGGATTTTGACGGGACTTTCACTGGCAGGTAGCTGATGACCCGGGGAGTAACTAACTACTTTTTTTAGACTAACTTTGTCCCGCGGCGTTACTCGCGGTACAACAATAACCGCGAGTAACACCGCGGGGTTCAGCTAGTTTACCATAAAACTTACATGTTCTAGAAGAAACTACTATCAGAATTGTTAATAAACTTACAAACTTAGCGATCTTAGAGTGGCTTAGGGTTGTTGAGAAATAGTTTTTATAGTTATGTCCACAAGAGTATATTATTTTAATTACTTTAAACCCAGAATATTCTTCGTTGCATATAAAAATGAATAAAAATATACACAATCTCCATTCTTATTTCAAAATCCTGTACATATTCAAACAGTGCCGTACCTACCTACCTGCGCCTGATCCAACGAGTTCCCTTCAATTTAGTGGATCCGATACACCATTAATGTTTGAATTTGAAATGTTGAATTAATGTTTAAGAGTATCTTGCCCCTACTAGAGGATGGATGAGATGATTGTCTGTCTTCCACCCATAGTTATACCTGACAGAAAGTAACCAGAGCCAGACTAGAGGTAGACTTCAATGCAGTCGAAACTTAAGGTAATATCGTTGCAACAGCAATCGTCCTCTCATTTAAACTGCAGTTGGTTGAGATTGATTCATTATTATTATTATTGAATGATATGATTTGTATTAATTTGTCTAGTAGTAGTGGCCCTGATTAAGAAAACCAACGATCATGGGTAGGATTGGTAAAAAATTGGAGATTTATGTAATACGACCATTCAAGCCAAAAATACTATTTTGCCATTCTAAGCTCTAATAGTTCACGTGACTTCCTTTTAATAGAATGTAGTGCAACAATTAAGTAATACACTGTCTATTTATTCTGTCCGTACTGAAACCTGTATCGGTAGCTTTAAGGTTTCGTAAGTGAAGTGTCTTGCCCCATCTGAACTAGCTCTGACCAGCCCAACTAATAGGGTCACCCTACAACTCAAGCTAATAATATATTTTAATTTGACATTTTATACTTACTGTACTATCTAATCAACATAGTTAAACATACCATGGACTAGATTGAAACAAAAGACTAATCGATTTTGGATTTAAAATAAAAAACCACACACCTCTACTACTGTATTTAATCCAACCAAGCAATATTTGCATATCATTCAAACATTTGGTCCAACCCGGGAATCAAACCCGAGACCTCAAATTAACTGCGCCACTGAGGCAATCTATGGAATTAAGAAATGTATATATAGTAAATTGAATAAGTTGTTTGACCTACAACAAGAGTCAAATGGTATGAGACTTAATATTAATAGTAGATGCGATAATATCAAAGCCACTTTTTATTTGTCTTTGCAGAAATCCTTCGGTTACCACATACTGATTTCGGACTTGAACTGACTAAAAAGCGCAAACTGCGTCCGGTATTAAGAGTCGGAAAAACAGCTGTACCCTAGAATTGCATCATCTACCGCTTGCAGATGACACCCTCTTGAGTGGAAACCCTGAAAATCGCAGTGTATTCGAGCTCAGTAGTGCGACGGGCTACCACCCTGGCCTGCTTCTGATTCTGAGAGCTTGGCTCTAAGGGCGGAATAAACTAGCAAGTGTCAACAGGCATCGTGTCAATAGACCTTACCATTACCTGACACGTTAGCTGGCTTACCTCTATACTATAAAATCATGGCGTGAGAAAATATGGCTTTATGCTACGTCCAACAAAACACTGTGCAGTTCATTCAAATGAAACTGTCAAATTTGCCAACTAAATTAGAAAATTTTAAAAAATTAAAACCTAAATATCTGAATTTTATCCGTCTGGCAACCTTAATAATGTGTATTACTGCACTATAATAATAAACGACCAGAATGAACCACAAGTTGTCGTATGTTGCAATTAACCAGTGGGGACAAAGCTGTGTTTCTATCCTTTCTAAATAGCCGGATAGGACCTCTCCTTAAAATAAGTCATCGTTAAGCACTAAACTGAGTAATCTAATAAATAGACACCATTTCAATCCATCACTAACGTTAAGAAGCTACTACTACATATATAAGCTACTAATACATTTTCAAACCTTAATCAGGAAAATTCTAGTTACAAGTAATTTTACGAGCATTTACTAATCAATCATATATGTATAATATTACTTCTATACATGAAAGCCCATGAAGCAAATGTCACAATTTGTTAAGGCAAGATTAAAAAATATTTATTCATCCCTTTGGGGTCACAGAAAGTATTATTGAACAGTAAAAAGATGAGAAAAAAAGTTAAAAGTTTAGAAATATTTTCTTAAAATCTACCAGTTTTAAGAAAAAAAATCTAAACTTTTTCTTTCTTCTTTCTCTCCTCTTACTACAATAGTGTAGCACTCAACTGTCCACGTTAAACTATGGTAAATTTAACAATACTGTATGCTGTATGTTGCAAGTGACTCAATAACAAAAACAATAAATCATATTTACACGTAAGAAGTTTAACATCCGGCTGTTTTGTCCCAGACGTTGGTCATTTATCTGTTTTGTTATCTTTTATGTACTCTTTTATTTCTTCATTCCGACGGCTATTGAGGTACAAGATACGTAAAATAATGCGTTCTTACAACTTTTACTTTGGTGAAAACCAGATTTTAAAGCTCTCACTTGTAGTTATTAACAATAGTATTTTAAATTTTAGTCAAAGAGGAAAAATATAAAATTTCAATTAAAGAAAAACAGAAAATTGATATTTGATTTTTGATATGACATTTTTTCAAAAGTTTCTTTGAAATGAAGCAAAATTTATTCGTGATATTTTCAATCCGCTTCAAGTTATCTCTTACACCATGCGTCACAAACAAAGCGAGCGGCCGACTAGCAATCGGTCCGCAACGAATGACCGAGGAGATAAAAACAGTTCGGTAGCCCATCGACCTGCTCCAGTCAACCGCCAGACACCGCCGCGATCCGTGATGTGAACAATGCACATGAAAAAAATTATCGGACTTTTAGTGCTTCTGTGTTGTGAACTGTGTTTGACTATCAAGGTTCCAACAACCTGGAATGAAAGTGGTAATAGTGCAGTGAGTAATGAGTCTAATGATCAAGAAGATACATACAAACAACAAAATGTCCAAACCCTTCAACAATCCCAGCCGATACCGATTGATTACTTTCAATACACCGCGAAAAAACCACAATTTGCCATTGACGTAGCAGCTTTTCATGGAGTTAAGAATCCAGAGCAGCATTATAAAGCATATCCTATAATTCCATACACAGGAAAAGAGAAACCCATCTTAGGTATTCATCACTTGTTAAATGAAGACAGAAATATCTATCAACCTTACCAAAAGTACGTTCAGAAGGTGGAAGGAACACCAAAATATGTGAATCCAATGTCTGCAAGTTATGAAGTGTTTCATCCTTATAAAGCCGAAGTGCCCGCATTACAGGGTTTATACAAAGATCCCATATTAAATAAAATAAGAAATGATTTACATGATAGCAAAATTAGATTGCAAGCATACGAACAAGACGCTGGTCAGTCAAATATTTCTGATGATGAATATTTAGAAAAAATAAAACACACTGAGTCAAAGTTATTCCCTCAAAAGAATGTGCCCGCCCAGTATGAAATTCATAGACCAGAACGACGTCCGACATACTACAAAATTCTACCACGAGACACTCATAGGGATCATGTGCTAAATCAAAGATTTAAACATCCATGGAATGAACATGGTATTAAAATTAGGCCACTACATTATAAACCATTGAAAAAACACCTTCATAACTTGAGGCAACAACATGCCGTGAAGTATGATGATGAACAAAATGAATATCCTCAATTAAAACTCAGTGAAAATATAGCCCAGGAAGAAGATGGTTATGATATATATGAAAAAGGTAAGCAGAAATACACTCAACTTAGAAATAATTTAGATGAGTCAATTAACAAAGCTGTTTCAGAAAACAGGCCAGAAACTTATCAAAAATTGGAGTTACAACCAAATGAACATACACCTAAAGAAGTAGATGAGGAGTTTATACCTGTTAAAAACTATGCTCAGGTTAGAAAAATAGAAACAATCAAACACTTACCAAAAAAAGCTGCGTTTGATGATGCGGATACTTACGAAGAAATCTTGAATGCGCCACGACTGCGAGAAGCTATCAAAAGTACGAAGGCTCAAATTGTCTACAGTGAAGAAGGTTATGAAGATTCTGCTTATGATCACGCTGGAGAACAGAAACACGCTTTGGATCATGAAGGACACGGTGGCTTCCTTAAAGAAACTGCTAAAAGTGGAGGACTATTTAAGACTCCTTCGTTTAGTGGAAGTTATCAAGATGGCAAAGGATCTGAACATAGGGACAATATTGAACACGAAAAAAAGTGGAAAAATAATGATACAGATAATGACGAAGAAATACAAGCTGAAGATTATTCCGAAAGTGAATATGACGAATCTGATGATGCTAACGTTTATAAAGACAAAAAATTAAAAGTGAGTAATCGTAATAAGAGAGAAGACGAAAAAGAAGGCACAGTTGCAGATCATGATCATGAAAATAGCGAAAGTATATCTAATATGGAAGATGACAAAAACAATAAGTCTTTGGTTGAAAGTGAAATACATACTGTAAATAAAAGTCATGAAGTTGACAAACGGGAAACGTCCTTTAAAATACCAACAATTAATTTAGATAAAACTTATTTGAGTGAAAGTGAGATCCTGAAGATTGCAAAACAGAAAATAAATCCAAAAAAGGATAATATTGAGGACAAATATCCATATTATTTTAAAAATTTAAAGTCAATTAATGAGAACTCGCCATTAAGATACGCTGAAAATTTAAAGTTTATTCCTAAAAAATCGGAAGGTGGTACGGAATTTTATGATTCACGTTCAAAATTAGAATGTCTTGAAGTAGAGGACGATATTGACCCGATTCCTGAAAAGTTAAAGAATGGTAATAATCCAAATGAAGAGGATAATGATGAAGAAGAAAAAGACAAATCGAATGTAAGTACTGAGAAGAAAAACAGTACAATGACGAATAAGCCTCGTCTCAACGGCCTCGGTGACAAAATTGACTGCTTCAAAGCCAAGTATTTTGGAGAAAATCCTTTAGACAGCCCATTTTTTAAGGAAGATATAATATCAATTCCTAAACCTATTCTAGCGCCTAAACTCTCTATATTCGACCACTTAAAGGCAAAACAAAAATTGAATCATCAAAATCCATTTGGAGAACCCCAAAGCGCTTCAAATACCGATATATTTGAATTACTTAATAAATTAAGAATTAATGATAAACCAGTTCAAGAATTTCAACATAAATTGAATGAAAGTTCTCAAGCTAAATCATATCCCCCACAAAATAATTGGACAACAAACAACACTCAGCAAACCAATGTTTACACAGATGTTTTAACCAATATCAGAAATGAATTTGATCACCCCCGAACCAGCAAAGTACCAGCAAGCTTGTTAGAATCACCTGAAGATATTTCCAATAAAACTTATAATCACTTTCAAAATAAAGAACAAGTAACTAAATTGCCTATAAAGATAAGAAGAAAACGGGCTTCGCAATTTGTGTATGAGCCATACAAGATTATTAGAGACTCTCAGTATCAAGACTCGAAAAAAACCACTACAACTAGTAACATAAGCCCACTAATTAGACAGTTACAAACTAGTAGAGTAGTTGATCGAGTTTCTAGATCGAATCGTGATGACTATAAATCGAACCCCAAAAATAGCAGTCGTACCTATGTTAATATTGGTAAGAACGATAGAGCTGAGTTCAGTGACAATCCTACTATTGTGGATGTTAGTGTCGATCAACGCAGAGGAGAACCTAGGTATGAAATAAGGCCCACTAATCATAAATTAGAATATACTCCAGTGGAAAACAAGCGAGCAATGTCAATAGATGACTACAACACTCATACAATTTCTGATAAAATAGAAGTAACCACAGTGAAATCTTCACAAACAAGTCCAAATCCTCCAAGGGGTAGACAGCATTTTAGGTATACAACTACAACTATTACACCTGTGTATGATGTGGTCTCGTTTTTGCCTAACGGTCCAAAAGTATCTACATCTAACACTGTAAGGCGGACAGTTCCCACATCAACACCCATACCAACGTCACAAGAAATTGATAAAATGAAAGAAATATCAAGTGAGAACATGGAAGAAAGCGATGAAGACTATAATGATGAAGAAAGCGATGATGAAGAAGATGACGATGAAATAAATTTCACCACCACCACCACCACCACTACTACTACTACAACAGTTAAGCCAGCATTTAGGAGGCGGGCACAAGTTACAACTACAACAGCAAATATAAATGAAAACATAAACGAAGATCAGCCCGAACGACTAAAGTTAGTTACGCGATTCCGAAATTACAAACCAAGTGAAAAACCAGTGAGCTCAGAGTACACTACAGCACCAACTGATATAGAAAGTAAATACAAAATGGAACAGGACTCTATACTACCAAAATATACAGAGAAGAAAAAAAAGAGTTCTAAGAGCACCTTAGTAACTGATACAAAAAAATACGGTGATGATCATGATATTGATGATAGTGTAGAAGAAAAAGAAATAGATGCTATGATTGGAGTCAAACAAAACATAAAAGATTATATGCCATCATATGAGCAGGACGCCGAAAGTAAAGAAAGAAAACGAGATCATTATAAAGCAGACGACGATAAAGAAGATGAAGAAGGCGATGATGATGACGACGATGATAACGATGACGATGATGATGATGACGATGGTGATGATGACGACGACGAAGATGAAGAAGACGATGACTCTATTGCAGACAAAGAGGAGAATTACGAGGAAGTAGAATCAAATGAATCTAAACTGAAAGTTACTACTCCCGAGCCAACTAAACGTACATTAGTTCAAACTACTGAGGCTCCGCCTCCAACAGTTGCTTCACACTTTAAAACTACATCTGCTACAAAAACCAACTTAATGCCTGAAAACAAACCTATAATTACAAGAAAGAAAATAGAAATACACAAAGAATTACCAGTCGATAAATCACGACCACATATAACTCAGTTTAAACAAGATATCAAAGAAGTTGAAATTATTAAAGAGATGCCAGCGCCTAAGAGAAAACCACATAGAAAAGTCAAACCTTTAGAACTGTATAAAGACGACAACTTGGCAAAAGATATCAACAAACTGGAGGATGTAGAAATATTTAGAGAAAACCTTGGGCTTGACAAAGGACCAAAACATGGCGGAAATTATAGAAGAGCAAGTAAAGAAGATTTAAAATTACTTACACTTAAGAATCGTGCGGCTGATAAAGAAGTGCCACCAAAAGATGTAGAAGCATCACAGAGTGAAAATAGAAAACGTGTTGAATTAGACGAATTCACTTCCCAACGGATACGTGAAGGTAATCAACGTTCGTTGAGGGGTGGTAAGCGTACACGAAAGACAGAAAAAAATGCTGAACTAGTTGAACTCAGTAATACTCCTGGAACAGGAATGCAAGGCGGTAATCTCAAACACAAGGGACGCGGAGGTAGAAAAAGTGAGAAATTGATTGAGTTGGATGAAGATCGTGATGATGAAGATTCAACTCAAGACGATGACTATAAGTCGTCACCACACAGCTCTAGACATGACAGGTTGCACGGAGGGAATTATCGAAGCGCTAAATTAGTGGTTGAAAAACCAAAAACTGATGATATTAAAGAAAAGAATCCTGAAAGAGAAGCTCGAAGAAGTGCGACAATTCTACTTAACAGATTTGTCCAAGCAGTGCCGGCACTGACCACAACCCCTGGCTATATTGTGGATCCTAGTAAACGAATGTATTATTACCTGGACGTATAACCTTAATTAAGTGAAAGAAATCAACGTCAGGTCAATTTAATAAACCTATTTACAATTCCTGGCTATGAATTCGTGATTGAAATATTAGTGATTACTATAAAATTTGATCATGTATACCATTAGTTTAGCTATAAACTACAAAATCAATTATAAACATATAAGTTTATTTCTTCTTCATATGAAAAATATTTTTTTTCAAAAAATATCAATATGCCCTAATATTTATAGCATTAAATCAATTATTTCCATTGTAAATTAATAAAATAAATAAATATTTCGGACACTTAACACACAACGCCATCTAGTCCCAAGCTAAGCAGTGCTTGTGTTATGGGTATGGTGTTAGACAACTGATATTAATACATATACTTACTACTACAAATTTGTTATTTTAAATTTTATAGCCTTCGCTAAGCTAAGCTCAAAGAATAAAGTTGCTCACAGAGATAAAAGAAAAATATTTGCATGTTTATTGGTTTAAAAAATTGTCCTTAACTTGTACATCACTGTTTTAGTGAAATTAACATTAAAATGTAAATTGTTATGTAATAAGACGAAATTCATTGATAACTCTAAATTATTTCTTTAGTTTCCTAAGTTATTATGTTTGATAATTTGAAACGTAATTAGTCGATTGTAATAGAAAGTGCCACATTACGTATTGCTTCACAAGTCGAAAGCGATCGGAGTCTCGTTATCAAACATCTGAAACTATTGTCTATTGTTAACTGTACTGTGATAGATGTAACTGTTAATATTAAAATGTATTAAAACTATTTATAACCTTGTTATTTTTGTAATAAAGTTTCTATAAAATTAAATTTAGAATTTTTATTGAATGACATTTCATGAAACAGTCGAAGTCAATCAAATTGTGATTTGCATGCGATAAAATCTAAATCATGAAAATCATTGTGATTCGGAGTGATCCAATTTCTAACGTTGTCATATTACATAATCTCTTTAATGGTCACAATCTATACTAATATATAAAGCTGAAGAGTTTGTTTGTTTGTTTGTTTGTTTATTTGTTTGTTTGTTTGTTTGTTTGAACACGCTAATCTCAGGAACCGCTGGTCCGATTTGAAAAATTCTTTCGGTGTTGGATTGTCCATTTATCGAGGAAGGCTATAGGGTATATATCATCACGCTACTACTAATAGGAGCGGAGCAACAAAGAAGAATGTTTCAAAAACGGGGGAAATTTACACGCTACCGGCAATATAAGGCGCAAACGAGGTTGCGTGGGTCGGCTAGTTGTCTTATATACCTGAATTACTATATAACAATTGTATTGTAGAAAAAAAATTAACTGGACAGTGAAAACCTTAATTGATATGTTTTAAAACGTCAGTAATAATTACGTTATTAGTATATACAAAGCCGTCGATACAAATAACTTAAAGCAATATTTTAAACATGAAATATTTTGAAATATCTAATAATGCATTGGCAAACATTCGATTAAGTTTGTTATCACACAATAAGTTGTCTCATTGCACATCTGGGTTGCTAGGTGTCACAACACGCTTTTTGTTTGCTGTTACACTACTTTGTTGAGCTTGAACAAATGATAGATATCTTCACGTAGTACATTCAACTTTGGTAGTACAGCTTTCACTTTCAACGACAGCTAACTTTATTGATAAAATTCGGTTTGTTAAACCAATATATTTGTTTGGCAAAACCTTCATAGTCACAAATGTAAGGAACACTGTGGTGGTCAATGAGAATTTAACTATCAAAGCTCAAGGTATAAAACCCAGGAATAGAATATACACTTTTTGATATCGCGTTCTAACAACATAAAATGAAACTACTCAGAACTTACCAATGAACTACTAACTACTACTTCATTGTTACTCCGCTCTTGTTGGTCTTAACGTGATGATATATAACCTATAGCCTTCCTTGACAAATGGGCTATCTAACACTGAAAGAATTTTTTAAATCAGACCAGCGGTTCCTGAGATTAGCGTGTTCAAACAAACAAACAAATTCTTCAGCTTTATATATTAGTATAGATGTTATATTAGTTTGTATATGCTTCAAAGATTCCAAAACCCTAAACATATTATCTAAAAGTATCTAGATGACTGTGCTTTGTCCCCGAAACCCCTGCATACTAAATTCTATAAAAATCGTTGGAACCGTTTCCGAAATTCAGATTATATATATACAAGAATTGCTAGTCTAAATGTATTAGATTTGACTCAATATACGACTCATTTCGTAGATTGTTTTCATCCCTTTTTCGCGTAATTTTATGAAAACAGAAAATTCCATGGCAATATATTGGCCACTAGTTGTGCCCGTTACTTCGTGCACTTGACATTTGTACTGTCAAGTTATTTTAATTTTTTTACCTTTCCTGGACTACGACAAACACTTCAAAATCAAAATCAGCTAAATCGGCCCGCCGTTTTCGAGTTGTAGCGAGACAAACGAACAGCAATTGATTTTTATATATAAGAAGATTACACTTAGTGACTGGTGTCACATTGGACCTAGTTAAATACATGTCGTTGATACATTTGTGATTACAAACTTACCACTTACCTCACGTGGCTAAATTCCAGGCATCAGTCTGGCTAATCATCTTAGGGCTGGATCTCAGAATCTAATGGAATGAACTGAATACCTGTATAAGCCTTAATTTTTATAGTATAAACTAGCTGAGCCCCGCGGTTTTACTTGTGGTTGTCATTGTACCTTCACAACAAACACTGCGGGTATGGCCGCAGTGTTTGTTGTGGCGAACCTAGTCTAATAAAAGTAGCCTAAGATACTTCTTATATCACCAGCAATCTGTCAGTCAAAATCGGTCCTATTAATACCAGTTGCTCTATGGAATAACTAATATTCAGGTAAAATCGGTTAAACTAATAGCCGACCACAAATAATATTGGAAATAATAAGGGCTAGGAAGGCATGGTCATGTGCCAGTGTCCTTAGATAGCCAAGTTCAAAGATTGGAAAAATCAGTTTCTCAGGATTTTTTGGATTCCTTTGCCTTCCATGGTATTTACATTAACACTTCTTCTGTTAAGATAGCTGTTCTGCTAGTGCTCAATTTGTGTCTTTAAATGCACTTTTGATTGCACTTTACTTGCGGTTGTTTTTTGTGGTTAACGGATTCGAAAAAATGATCAAATTATTTCGCAATCTATTTGTTCAGCGACAGACGTTAAGTAATGGTCTGTTTAATAAGTTTCTTAGTTAATTATGTTTTTAGATTCTTGAATAGTTTTATTTGCTAAAATAATACTAAAATAATTTTGTGTACCTGCTTCTCTTGCTAATTAATGTTTATATCACTATTTTTTGTTTGTCCAAATAACCGTGCAGTTATCATATCTTACACATCCTATAGCAAATAATAAGAAAACTTACTATCTTTATAATAGATACATATTGTTTAGGTTTTCAATTAAAAAATTAAAAATCAAAAGATACTAAATCATTGATATACCTATTCAATAAATATATTGGCACCAAATAAAGTTTCAAATAATAAATAATATCACCTATTCAATAAAAAATACACCTTTTGATATGCCTTAAGTAGGTTATAATTGTTTTTTCTTTTTTTTCTATGGTTTAAGTGGCAAACGAGCAGACGTATCACCTGATGGTAAGTGATTACCACCGCCCATAGACACTCGCAACATCAGAGGCGTCACAAGTGCGTTGCCGACCTTTGGGGAATAGGGCTTTCCCCAAAAGGGATGTGGGGAGGGGTTGGAGTATGGGCCTCCGGTATCCTCACTCACTATTTCACACCGGTTTTCTGTGAGACGGTGGTATCGCTCCGGTCAAGCCAGCCCATTCATGCCGTAGCATGGCTCTCCCACGGTGTTAACACTTTTAAGTGTGTGATATCTGCTATAGTCATGATTGACAGTTTATAGGTACTCGGTACCCATTACTACCTCAGTTGAATATTTATATTTCTATGGTACATACACACGAGTAGAAGATATTAATTGCAGTAAAGAAAACACAGTTTAATTTTAATATTTAATTACTTCAGTGGCAAGTCTTTAAAACCTTACATATTAATACGTATGTTATCCTAAACATAACATAATTTAAATAAATTATAAATACATAAACAATAAATATTTCAATTTGGTTTCGATCGATTAACAAAAAGAAACACAATATTGCGCATCTATGAATTCTTCAACTAACTAATTTAAATTTTTAATAATACAAGGTAAAACTATACTCCTATATGAATAATCGTATGATTCATCCTAAAATTATTCACATTTTATCAATATCTTAGGTACCATCTATCAAAGCTAACTTATAAATCATTTATGTTTTTTCCTGTCAACTGCATTTATTTCTCTTGTTCTAGAAATTGGATGATCGATGGGTTTCCATTCAGAATCTAAAAGTGGAACATAGCTTTGTGCCACATCTTCTCTATCCATAATATCATCCGTTTCTATTTCTTTATCTTCTTCAAAAAAGTCTATAATCGGATGATAGTTGTAATTTATTCTTTTCCCGTTTAATTCATAATGTCCATTAGCATTACTCGCCTGTTTTGGTTCAGGTGTTGTTTCTTCTTTTTCTGTGGGTTGAACATGAGCATGTAGTTTTGGTGCTATGGTTATTCTCGATTTAGCAGTATTACTTACAGCAGTAGCTTGGCCAATTTCTGGTTCCTCATAACCATTAACTTCTTCTCTTGATTCATTTTCATTAGGGTAAGATTCCAGAGTTTGTGATCCTGATGATACCAAATCCTCAGGAGCAGATATTTTTTTCCTTATAGGTCTACGATTCATTAGATTTGGTCTAGTTTGAGCTCTTTTAAATTGACTTCCAGGAAGTTTAAACTTGGAAGAAGTGTCTTTAACAAAATTGAATGATGAAGTAGCTGCAGCAGTCGGAGGCTCTAAGAAACTGGGCAATGTTACTTCATCAAAGTTTTGTAAAGGATTTCTACCAGAAGGTTGTCGTTTGGTATGCCTTATGTTACTAGCTTGATTAAAAGAGTCAGGAAAGTACGTGTTTCCATAAGAATCAACAGGATTTGATGGTAAAGATTCATCATTATCATTTTGTTTACTAAATGGACTGCCAGATATTAAGTTTTGGGAATCAGAGAATTGTGAAAACGAGTCTAAGGCTTTTTTGTGATCGGAAAACGGTGGTAATGACTCTAAAGGTTTTCTTTGTGAAAATGGCGGTGATTTTAGTTTGGGTTGAAGATTAGAGGATTGAACATTTTCAAAAGCATGGTTTCCTTGTTCTGCAGATAGATCTTCTCCAGGAAAATGTTCAGAAGATGTTTCTTGAACTCTATGTCCAAGAGGAGGGAACGATACACTGTATCCTTCTATGTGACACGAACAACATGTTGGTACCTGAAAAAGAAGGCAATATTTATTCGAATTGAATACTTTATGGGTGTAAATATATTAGAGGCTCTCGTGAGACATGACAGCAATTAATTTGTTTTTTAATCAGAACACCTGTTTTAGTGAAAACCATACTTCAGTCACTTTTATAGAATTGCGTACCCAAAGGGTTAAAATGAACCCTATTATTAAAACTCCGATGTCTGTCTGTCACCAGGCAGTATCTCATGAACCGTAATAGCTAGACAGTTGATATTTTCACACATGGGTTTTGTCTGTTGCCGCTATAACAACAAATACTATAAGCAGAACAAATAAAAAAATTAAGGGACTACCGTACAACAAACGTGATGTTTTTCAGTTCTTTACTGGATATTAATAACGGCCACAGATAGACGCTCGAAATATTCACAGAATAAATATTTTTCTACTTTTTTCTCGAACCCTAAAAAGGTAGGTGTAAAGGTATAGTGTTTAATAATGTACAGAACCCTTCGTTCGTAAGTACATTGTTCGGTTTTTGTAAGTTTACGAGTATAACTGCATCTTATTTAAATTTAACATTACTACTTGAAAATAGTTTTGTGGTCAAAATAATATTTTAAGCATACCTTGAATATATCCATATGAAGACCGTTTTGCTGATCCCAGGTAAGCAGTCGGTGATAATTGTATACTTGGACGCATTTCGACTTGAAGTTGTCGGTCAAGTAAGTACAGGATTCTTTGGGTTTTCTGAAAAATATGCATTGTAAATATGTTAACAATTGCAAGCTTTTGATATCACAGTTAATTAATATTAAACGTTTTCGTAGCGTGATAAATATTTTGTCATGGTGCGATATGGTTTCGTCAGTGTAACTTAATAAGAATTCCTAATAATAACTTTGCACAATTCTCGATTTGTTAACGTTTTTCTGATCATGTTCACGAAATCAAACTTAAATAAGTTCTTTCTCAATACAGATAATAATGGTGTATCTAATACAATAAAAAGATGTAACTGAAAAAAGAAATTGAGATCAATAAAATAATGTCCACATACAGTGCAACGGAAACATATTACAGCGCCATCTACCGAAGATACACTGAACTACGGACTAACTACTAATCCTAATTCGCGCTATAGAAGTTCTCACGTCGATTAGCATATATACAACTGTACCGTTGGGTCATGGCCCGCCAGTCATGATCACCCCTCCCGGTCGGTGGTTCCTCCATTTGTATTGGAGGGACATGAAACACGTTCTCCCACTTTAATATTCTATAAGGTTTTTAATACTTACAAGCATTTCTCTAATCTCAAAGTCTGTGTATGTTCTCCAGTATTAACGATGTACTTCCAAAGTCCAGATGTGGCTCTAGCTCGCTGGGGTCGTGCGTACTTGACTGTGCTTGGACACATAAATCCCGCCTCACCAGCACTTGCGAAGTCTCGATTGGCAGCATCACCTCGCCTATCGATAGAAGATTTCATATATATTGCATCTACTTTGATTTCAAAATCATTTTAATTAATATTGGCTTTTTAAAGGACAGTTTATATCAATGCACTTGTATTCACAACAACAGTTATTATTTAAATTAATATTATCGCATCATATCGAATGTAAGTGTAAGTATTATATTAAACACATCAATATTAGTCGACTATTTTTTAACCGACTTCAAAAAAAGGAGGAGGTTTCTCAATTCGACCGTATATATATTTACTTTTTATTTTTTTATGTGTGTTCGCGGATAACTTCGTCGTTTATGAACCGATTTTGATGATTCTATTTTTAATAGAAAGGAGATATTCCAACAATGGCACCATTATAAGGACACCAAGACTTTTGCTCTTTTAAGAGACAGACAAAAAAGGGTTGCTAAAGAATGTTATGATAACTACATACAGAAAACAGAAGGTATTATAGCGAAAAACAGCGGACACTTTTGGTCCTACGTTGAGTCCAGGAAGGCTTCGAATACTCTTCCTGATACTTTGCATTTGGACACTGTTAGTTCTTCTGAAGGTAAAATTATTGCGGATTTATTTAACACTCATTTTGCCTCAGCATTTGAGAAAGAGATTATTAACAGTACAGGATTATCTGTGTTAACAAATAGTCTGGATGATCACGTGTCGGTAAATGTCAGTAAGATTGACATATCACTCGATACAGTTTTAAAATACTTAAAAAACCTAGATATTAAAAAAGGCACTGGGCCAGATGGTATTCCTCCTTTCTTTCTTCGGATGTGTCATGGATCCTTGTCAACTCCTTTATATAAACTATTTAATGCGTCATTGCGGTCTGGCATCATGCCGTTTTTATGGAAACGGTCTTTTGTTGTCCCAATCTTTAAAAGCGGCGACAAACACGATATTAAAAACTACCGGCCTATTTCGAAACTTAGTGTGATCCCAAAACTTTTTGAAAAAATTGTCTGTGATATGATTACGCCAATTATTAAACCGCTTCTAATACCTGAACAACACGGATTCATGAGTAGGAGATCGACTGAAACCAATCTGTGTGAATTTGTGGATAGAGTAACAACAGCTATGGATAAGGGCTTTCAGGTGGATGTTGTGTACACTGATTACTCAAAAGCTTTTGATAAAATTTCCCATAGAATACTTTTGCAAAAGCTAGAGTATATCGGTGTGCACGGAGACTTACTGCGATGGCTTGAATCTTATCTGCGAGATCGTAGTCAAGCAGTAACTATTAAGGGATTTTGTTCTACATTTACACCTATTACATCGGGCGTACATTTAATATATATTTAAATGACATACATAAAATTTTTAAAAAGTCTAACTTTTTGTTATACGCTGACGACACTAAAATATTAAAAATAATTAAAAATGTTGAAGACTGTAATGATCTTCAAAATGATATCAATAATTTATGTATCTACTGTAAAAGTAATATGTTATACCTTAATGTCCGGAAATGCAATGTGATTACCTTTACCAGGAAAAATAACCATATCAAATATCCTTACAAATTGAATGATGAAGGTATTAGGCGAGTTACTGAGGTGCGTGACCTGGGTGTCCAGTTAGACAGTAAATTAATTTTTGACAGTCAAATAACATCCATTACAAGTAAAGCTTTTCGTATGTTGGGTTTTATATTACGAGTAACTAAGGATTTTAAGCATTTGTCCACTTTGTTGCTTTTATATAAAGCTTTAGTTATACCCGTACTTGAGTACGACTCTGTGGTGTGGAACCCTCAATATAAAATTTATATTAACCAGATTGAAAGGATACAAAATAAATTTAATAATCACATTACATGGAGGTATGGTAGGTGTGAAAATGTACCTGACTTACCATCCCTAGAGATACGGCGAAATGAACGCGATCTCCTATTTTTATATAAAATAGTAAGGAACCAGGTATACTCTTCTTATCTTTTAGGCAATATAGGTATCGTATGTCCTAGGATTAGTGCTCGTAAGAAACCGTTATTTTTCGTTCCATGTGTTAGAACTAATTATAGAAAGAGTTCGATTATTTTGAGATCCTGCCATTCCTATAACACTGTCATTAATACTTGCGATTGTAATGGTTCGTTGGATATGTTTCACCTTTCTCGGGCAAAATTTAAAAAAATGCTTCACGATTGTCTGGCTCTGGCATAAATATAAATAATTTCATTTGTTTTTTGTTGTTTTTGAAATTTATCTATTTGCGAGATTGTATTTGAGAACAACATTTTAACTTGTTTAAATTTTCGTTAAATTTCTTTATTTTTATGTCTTTTTGGTTTGGCGCAAAGTGTTTAATTAATTTGTGGAAACTGTTCTGGATTATGTGTAAATTACTTGTATATTATTGTTATTTATGTTGTACCTGTTTGTTTCCCTAATAAACTAAAATAAAAAAAAAAAAATTAAGATCTGATGATGGCATCTAAGAGAAATCGAGTCTAAACTTGAAGTTTTTTTATTTGTATTATATTTATTGTATTTTAATTATTATAATTTTAGTAAATAAGTATTATATTTTTGTATAAATGCAACTCCTGCAATACGAATATAGGTACATCATGTATCGCTTCGACGGGGGATTTTATAAACATACATAAAACGAACACTAAGAAAAGCCAAAGTCAGAACAACAATTAGTAGATCACACAAAGTGTTGTACCATGTAGGATTTGAACCTTGGCGCAGTAGAAAGCGGCGTGGTAACCGCTTAAACCATTAGGCCAATCATCTAGTCAAAATATGTAGTTACTATTATTTCCTAGCCACGAGCCTTATGTGATTCAAACTGATCGAGCTAAAACAGGACTGCTGAAAAATATATTTTCTTTTTATGTTTTAGCTGCAAAAATGACTCTTCTCTGCCTGATGGAAAGCATGATCAGAATTCAAAAGTGGTGGACACCATCCTCAATGTGAATAAGAACAATGCAGTACGGGGACACATACTATGGGAGGCCTAGTATAACGCTTTTCACGCACCGCTTAAAGGACCCGGAATCATAGTGGCAGAGACACACGTGCGCTGGTATATCATATTTAAATGCATGCATTTTAAAATACATAATCGTTTATTCTTAGCGGTAATGAAAACCTTGGTAATCACGATAACTATCCATTAGAAAAGAAAGTACAAGAGGGTTTCCTATACTGCAGTCAAAACAGAAATTACGTACCTGTTAGAAACCAAATAATTGTGCTCATTATATTTAGCTTCTTGTGCGGCTGTCACACCATCGATGACCCCTTCAGCTGGGTCCCTGTAGTCTGCTAGAAGAGCTGCAGCTGCTGCTTTGTTACGTCGTATTGATTGGACTATGGCTTCTCTGAAAGTATATATAGGTATAGCATTATTTGTAAGTTTTTGTTTATTTATGTTCGAACGATTACTGCTGTCTCAGACTCATTGTAGATAGTATATATTATGTTTTTAACATTTAAAGACTTAAGTATAAATGTATATGTTTCAAAACTTTATATATTCAAAATTTTAGTCTCATAAAAAACATGTTTCCGACTCTTTTCCATATAATTTAAACGTGCAAAGTATTTCTCCGACAATGTTAATCAAGATCGGGGTTTGGCTTGCATAACCATACTTTCTTTTAAGTTCCTTGAGTAAGAAATTCCTCTATCTGTTGAAACTTTGATATATTCATGAAACACAAGTAACATGATAATAATAATGTAATTCAGTTAAATAGCAACTAAATCTAATTTCAAATTTAACAACTTACATCCCTCTTCTATTTTATTTATTATTATTTTTATTATTAGTTTATAAACGTATTAAACTACCATCACCTATATCTACACTAATATATAAATCTGAAGAGTTTGTTTGTTTGTTTGTTTGAAGGTGCTAATCTCAGGAACTACTGGTTCGATTTGAAAAATTCTTTCAGAGTTAGATAGCCCATTTATCGAGGAAGACTATAGACTATATATCATCATGCTAAAACCTACAGGAGCAAATTATCACGCTACGGGTAACAGGAGACGCAAACGAGGTTGCGTGGGTCGGCTAGTCATCATATAAAGATCAGTTTGAATTTATCATAAATTTGGTATTATTTAAGTATCTCGTAAATTATACATTTATTTACTGAGGCTACAAAAATCCTAATATTATTATCATAATGTTTCTCAAACTTTGATTTTATTTTATAACTAGGCGCCTGCCTGCCTGCTGAGAGTTATACACAAGTATAACTCTCGTTGTATATAATAATTTTCAAACAACTTATTAAAAAATAAAATAAAATAAAACCGTTTTGTAACCAGAAAAAAAAAATAACCATGTAATAACATTATAACTACACAACTGTCTAATAATGTTTGTCATTGTATCCATGAAATTGCGAATTCAACATAACACCGCTATCTCGTATATAAAATACAGCCATTCATATCGTACCGCGTAAACGACATGACATTTGCGAACCACACAAAACAAGAATCACTTTCGCTACTTCGGCTTTCTACACAATCCTTCTTATGCAACAAAATACGGATACATAAAAAAACTAGTTCCAAAAAATGTAAGAAAACAATCAAATTTCTGAAGAAGCTGTTTGTCTGGTTACAAACTATTCGCAAAAGATATTAAATTGTTTGAATTATCGCTGTTATGAAATGGATCCTGGTCGCAACTGGTATGTAAATTTCTCTTTTACATAATATTTATATATATTTAGATTGTCTTAGTTACATACAAAGCAATAAGCGTAAGCTGGTTTGCGTTTGACTGTGTTTATGTTATTGTCAAATTCATTTATTTATTATGTTAAATACGGGAGTTCTACTACAGGAAATATTTCACTAGAATGCAGAACTTGTGCTACAGGCACACGTGAGACCTTGTGACTATGATCTCTGTTTTTGTTTTTTTTTTTTGAAGACACTTCCCACAGTAGGAATATACTTCCTGTTGTCGCGAGGCACTTTACAAGCATACATGAAACGGACACAAAAAACACCCAGACTCAGAACAATAATTTATGGATCACACAAAGGGTTGTCCCCTGTGCGATTTGAACCCACAGCCCTTTTGTAGCAGAGAGAGAGAAACCACTAAGCCAACCGCGCAGTCAAATGTCTCTATAATCCTAGATTACATATATTTTGTAAAAAAAGGTGTACTTGTGTACTTACGTAGGATAATCATCAGAGTTAAGACACAACGTATTAGTAAACAGCTCGCACTTATTTGCATCGGCTATGGAAGTCGGTAATTTTCTTTTTACCGGAATTTGTCCAGGTAATGTTGGTCTTCTCCTTATCAATGAGGGTGTTGTTGAAGTCGGTTCAGGCGTTGTACGTCTGACAATTTGTGATGGCATTTTGGGCGTATAAATACCACGACGAAATGAGGAACCTAAAATGGTTAAAATATTACATTTCATTACAATTGTTTTAATTTCTAAAACTATGATTTATGTCATGAATGGTTTATACTAAAACAAATTACTTTTTCTATCGGTGTATCTACTTAATGCTCTCAGCTTCTCTGCAACTGGTATGTCTTGAGTCAAAGTTTGATTTGATGCGTCAGCCATTAAGTCCAGGGTTCCATTATCGGATCTTGATATATTAGAATATATAACGTTAGCTGACACAGCCGCAGATTCCGTTGTTGCAGACGTTGACAACGTTGAATTGTCCTAAAACGACATGATATTAAAATTAAATATTAGGCCTATTTTTTTTAAATTTTTGTACTTCTCTTTTGTATATATAACTATGGATATAAACTATAGGTGTATGTATATGGATATAACTATAAACATCGAAGAAAGAAGAGGTCTCAAAACTTTAAAGTGATTAGGTGCTAGAGCCACTTAGCCATATAAGAGTTCCTTAACCGTCTTCAAAAAAGGAAGAATAAGGATATTTCTGCTTTGGCTGTGTGTATTATTTTGTTAAGTTCGCTGAAACTCACTTCATGTATAGACTGATTATTATTATTTTAGTTTGAGACTCTTTAATGGTCATCCTATTGTCACCCATTTTGAAGAAATCGGAAACTTAGTTCATTATGTAATGTGATTTTGGGATTTCTTCAATTTTAGTGACCTTAAAATTTTGAGGTAGTAGTAGTGATAGTATTAATTTTAGTCTTCATTCGTCAAAAAGAGAACAGAAACACTTGTTGTGCTCAATAAGTGTTATGGGTATGGCAAATTTTACTTACACTGGCTTTAGTGTTATTATTTGCTGTAGATTTAAATGAGTTTTGTGTATTTCTGGTGTCAGATTTATTAGTGTGTTTTCTTGATGTAAACCTATAGCTAGCTATAGTAGTTTGTTCAACGTCCATATCAAATGGTTCATCATCTAATACAATATCTTCTGTGTCAAATCGTCTTAGTAGGTGTTGTGGTACTGGTTCGTAGGGTAGTTTAACTTCTCGTGGTTCTTTTCCTGACCTTACTGCTCTTCTGAATAAATTAGCCATATCTAATAATATTGGTAGCATCAATTCTGATGTATTGTCACTGTGACCAAACATTGATCTCACCTGGAATTCGAGAATATATCCATTCATTTTCTGAGTATTTCAAAATCAGGAAAAGTATTTACTAGGTATGTAAGAGTAGTATTGAGTGAGTGATTAAGATATTTATTTTAGAACAGTTTAAAGAAAGAAAATTTGATGTACCAATATTGCAGGAATAATAAAGAAGAGCAGATATAAGCAATTCAAATACAACAAAACATGAAGACAGAATAAGCAATAGGTCAGGATAGAACCATACTATAATAACAGAAGAGCTATAAGTGAATAAGGTCAAGAAAAGAAATAACAGACAAGATTTTCAAAGTGATTATATGGTTGAGTAGTAGGAAGTTACACACGTTACGCTAATAGAAATATTTTATCAAGTAATGACAGTGCACAAATGCTTAATCACAAATAATTTGTTGCCAGCAAAAAGTGATGTAGGTTTAACCTTATTTAAACGTTATATAATAAACTTAACATATTACGAAACATATCCACTATAATAGTGAAAGTGGCTGCTGTAGATGTTAAAACTAGAATAAATGTGAAAATGGAAGTGAGAGCAAAATGTATAGTGTTGTTATAAAATCAAAGTCATGGTCATGATAATATCAAACAGTTATGAGAAAACATGCAAAGGTCGTTTAACTGTTTGGCAGCAAAAGTGTGAACTATTGAAAGCTGAAAACAACAATTTAATCTATTGCAATGATTAATCTTAGTTACGAGTACACACTACTCGTATAGTCCATTAACATCACTTCATTGAGCTGTTAGTTAATTTTAATGAGCGATTGTTTGGTTTATTTAGTCTCAAGTGTGTAAACTTGTTTTGATATATCTCATAATATCTTTTTCACGGTCGTGAGAAGACCTAGTTCCAGATTTGTGAGATATCTATTCTTTTAAAAGATCTGTATCTTGGACATTACTAGTAGTAACACTCGTTAGATTTTTGTAAGCATTGTATGCATGCACGACCTTTCATGTTTACAAGGTTATATATTTGATGTTATGATAAATTAGGATCTATTCTAATGGATTTGTATATGAATTTTCTGGATATGTTACAACAACAATAATATAAGTAACCTGAATATACTATAATATAAAGTTTTAAATATAAACTAATCATTTTATATCACAATAATCATTTGATTTTCGTGCCTAGTCATTAATGATTTTGATAGTCCTAGACTCAATACCATTAATATATGTTATTTTATGGTGTCGTTCATTTCCATTACTTAATTTCATTTAAGTACATTGTTTCTGTTTTTGTGTTCTGCCTATTGGTTGAAATGTTAAGTAACTGAGAAGGTCATTCATCATCATCATCTTCCTAGCTTTTATTATTCCCAAAATTTGGGGTCGGCTACTAGTTCAACCGGTTTTACCTGAATATCAGTTTTTACACGGAGCGACTGGCATCGGACCTCGCAACCCTGAGGGTGAACTGAACGCCATAGATGTTCATGACAACCGGGACCGACGGCTTAACGTGTTCTCCGAGGCACGGGCGGGAAACACCGCAATCTTCCATACTTCGGGCTGCTATTAAGAATTTCTTGTAAGAAAAACCCAACAGCAGTCCGAACCGGGAATCGAGCCCAAGATCTGCAGTTGCTTATGCTAACCACTAGACCAACGAGGTTATTATTAACTACTATTTACATGTGGAATGATTTGGCAAATGTTGGTAGGCCCGTGATTGACAATTATGTAAGGCCTTATTACATTTTGTCACTTATTATGATATAATTTGTACACACGAGATAAAATAATAATATATAAAATATTTCAAAGCATATTACACACATTTTTCTTAGAAGTGTTTAATAAAAGCATTACTTTCGCATGTACGCAATCGAAAGATATGTAACAAAAAGTAAAAAGCATTAATTGTCTAATTTGAATAATAAAAAATATACAAAGAAAACAAGACACATAATAAGTTGTACGTATTACAAAATGATTACATTATATCATAAAAGAACAAAACATCTATCAAAGTCTGAATGGCCTTAAGGCTTTATGACGTAACAGCAACTGGTTCACTCGAGATAAAACACCATCAAGCGAAAGTCTTGGCGTACAGCACAGCGAATGAAGATGAAAGTTATCGGAAATTACGGTTGAAATTGAGATGGCGTCGTTAGAACAATGTTATGTCCGATTATTTCATACTTAGGATTATGTGCCACTTGGTGTTCGTGACAACAAGTGTTATATAACGAGATGACCTTTTCTTGAGTAAATAGTTCCGTTTGGAGGAACAACATTATTAGATAATTTTCGCACTATTAAATGTCTGTGTTTGTATAAGAAACTAGCTGAACCCCGCGGTGTTACCCGCGAGACAAAGTTAGTCTAAAAAAAGTAGCCTAAGTTACTCCCCGGATCATCAGCTACCTGCCAGTGAAAGTCCCGTCAAAACCCGGAACAAACAGACAGACAGACAAAAATTTTTTAACTACATTTTTGATATATGTATCGTGTATACATACATATGCATTTAGTAAAAAGCGGTTATTTTAATATTACAAACAGACACTCCAATTTTATTTATTTGTATAGATTAAATAAATTATATTATTATTATAAAAACAAAAACCTGACTGCTTAAAATTGACACTCGATCATTCATTTGATATTTAATAACTGAGGTGTGAAAAAAAACAAACCCACTCTCAACTTTTCATTACTTTGCGAGCTCCATTTTGAATTCAACGACACCTCATATGTCAAAAGCCGTCCAGCCCTGTGGGTTGTAGGGCGTGCCAAAAAACTGAACATACATACCCACATACATACATTAAAAACATTACCCTCTTAGTATCTAAAAGTAATTCATCTGAAAATAATTGGATGGCCTTTTGATTTCTCACGAAACCTCGTGATCAGTGGAGTGCTCCGTTGAATTATCTTTACGTATTTTGAACTGGTCGGACTTGACCAGATCAGCACTTTTTATATTTCTTACCCTAGCTATTTTATCCTATGCCCTTTTATATATGCTTTTTCTTCAAATTAATTTCCACCTGTCTACATAGGAATAAATTCCTATTTAGAAATGACGTTAAATAAAATCATAATAGCACTCATTGAACTTTGAATTCACTCTTCATGAATTATCTAACATAACATACAGCCACGCCTATTTTCTAGAGGGTTAAGCAGAGTCAATCTCTAACTCTTCTGCTCCATCCACATTCATCATTCAATGCATACAAGTTCGTCCGTTTCTGTTTTTTTTTTGCTGTGCTGTACTTTTTCAGAACATCACTGATTTGGTCATTAACGAACACTTCCAACACTACCACACATATTCGCTCTATGAATTTCCTATCGTGAATCTTCTTCTCTACTAAAATTCGCTCGTCATAGCCAAAGCACCGTACCCAAAATATAAAACGATTAAACACGTTCAATGAGGTATTGTTATTAATTAATGTTTAAATTATTACTAATTATGTATTTGACAGCTTGAACTACTAGGTTATTGATAGCAACCGATCATACATGCACACAAACAAGGTATTTTCTAACTTCCACAAGCGACGAATGCATGCGTGCAAGGCATGCGTGCAAGGCATGCGTGCAAGGCATGCGTATGGTAATTTCGCCTAAAACAGCAAATTGTACATGCTTACATGCATAATTAATTTACGTCATATAACAGTGGCCACGAAGCTATTTATTCTTGCGTTAATAATAGTATATCATTTTTAAGTAAGAGGAAGCAATTTCCACCTACTTTGAATCGGAATTTGGATGCAAATGCCATCACAAAATGTTTATTTTATATTATTATAGTTTAATTATTATTTTTTTTATAAATAATTGTTTAATTAAATATAGTATGATCGAATTTACTTAACGACGTACACATCATCGTCATCTTCCTACCCTTTTCCCAACTTTATTTGGGATCGGTGCAATGAGTTTTTCCCTCCGTTCTCTTCTATCAATCGCCAGTTCACTGCTTTCTCCATTCCTGTCAGTCCTGCCAGTCAATCCATTTTTTTTTATCGTCCTCTACTTTTATATCCGTCGCCTTGTATACCTAATACTTTTTTATCTACATTTTGCTCACCTCTATGTCCATACCAGGATAACCTGTTGCTTCTCAACTATTTCTCCACTGATGCTACTTTCAGGCTTCCTCTTACGCAGTAATTCTTCGCCTTATCCATTCTAGACACACCACATATGCATATCAACATTCGTATTTCAGCTACATGCAGGCGTCTCTCATCCGTTTTCTTTATTGGCCAACACTCAGATCCATGCAGGACGGCAGGTCTGATGATCGTTTTATATATTTGTCCCTTTAACGTTAAATAACCTGGGATCGCAAATAGTTCCTGCTACCTGTTGCCACGTCATCCATCCTGCATTAATTCGATGCTACTCAGACCTGTCTATTTCGGAATTATCTTGTAACAGTGAACCGAGGTACTTGAAATGACGTATACACCGCCTCATAATTATTTATCGGTGTTGTGACGGATTAAGAATACATGGTGATACGTCTGCTCGTTTGCCCCTATACCATAAAAAAAGAACATGGTGTCGTTACTCCTATTCTTCCCAGGGGTGTCGTAAAATGCGATTGACGTGAGGAAATCCTCATGGATGTCCTTCGCCCTGGGGAAAGGGCGAAGGGGTCTGTCAGACTCCTACTAACTAAAACCCCCCGGTGTTCCTTCTCCACCTACGCCGGGGATCGCGGGAACTTGAGAGACAACCGCAATCCCCGACTGGTGCCGGCCCGCCTTGGCTAAACAACCTAACCTAACTTTTTAAGGAGAGGCCAAGGTCCAGCATTGATCTGTTAAAGTTGATATTGAAATTATGGACTTTTTTTTAGCTATTAATAATCTCTCTCCTCTTATATTCGTTTAGACAATTTCAATACACTAACAGGTTGAACTTGATAACAATGATCGAACAATCAGGCTAGAAATATAATTTTCTTTTTTAACCGACTTCAAAAAAAGGAGGAGGTTTCTCAATTCGACCGTATATATATATATATATACTTCGTCGTTTATAAACCGATTTTGATGATTCTTTTTAAATAGAAAGGAGATATCCCAACGGTGGTACCATGATAAGGACACTAAGATCTAATAATGGCATCCGAGAGAAATCGAGTCAATCATTGAAGTCGGTTTTATTTTTGTTAAAATTTTACTTGTTACTTTAGTGTTTTTTATTTGTCTATGATTTGGTTCTTGGGAATTATAAGAAAAATAGTTGTCTGTAAAGTCGGTTTACGAACGATAGTTTAACGTGATAGCGTCATAATAAGAAAGCATTGATGAATGATGATGTAACGGGACAATGAGTCATCTTTACTTGTGCATGCAGCCGGCGTTCTTCAATTTATTAGACGTTGTCACGTCAAGAATCAACGAATATTTATAATCTAATAAGAAACATAATGAAGAATACATCTCTCAGTGTGCTGAATGTCAAAAGGAATGTACAGTGTAATTTAATTGGTAGTATTTAACTTCTTGAAAACTAATCTAAGAAGTTAATAATATCAATTGCAAATATTTAGTCTTCCGTACTTTTTTATGAGAGTTTAATTGAACAAAATTCGTCTTAGACAGAGATTAATGCTCACATTAGACAATAATATAATGTGTATAATAAAGTTGAATAAAGGAAATAAAAATGATTATTAGGCGAAAGTTAATTCAATGATTAAGATTTGTCAACCAATTTAAGTATGAATGGTTTAAAACGTTATAAACGTGTTATTTCCTAAATACGTGTTTATGTAAGAGTATCACATTAATTAATTTGTGCTAAATTACTTCCAGTTATTCCATTAAGTATAGAAAACACTCTTACTATCCACTTAAGTATTTCTAAATCAGTATTACATATAAGAAATTATTATTATACTAGTTGATGTCCGCGGCTCCGCCCGCGTTAATGTCGGTTATCGCGGCAAACAGTAGCCTATGTGTTATTCTAATGTATAAGCTATATTACTGTAAAGTTTCATCCAAATCCGTTCAGTAGTTTTTGCGTGAAAGAGTAACAAACATCCATCCAAACATCCATCCATCCTTACAAACTTTCGCATTTATAATATTAGTAGGATTCAAAGACAAGTGTGTGTGTAGAAAAAGAACTTTGTCAGGGTGGACAGTAGATAGTTTCCTTTTTTTATGGTATAGATGGCAGACGTGTCACCTGATGGTAAGCGATTACTACCGCCAATGGACACCCTCAACACCAGAGGTGTCACAAGTGCGTTGCCGACCATTAAGGGATGGGGAAAGGGATGTGGGGTGTTGGGGTATGGGCCTCCGGTATTCTCACTAGCTCGGTGAAAAACAGCGCAAACGCTGTTTCACATCGGTTTTCTGTGAGGCCGTGGTATCACTGCGTTCGAGCGGGATTCATGCCGAAGCGTGGCTCTCCCACGGTAGAAAAGTTATAAATTAATGTATTAATTTTTAACTATATTGTAACTAATCTAAGTACTATCTGATCCTAAAAGATTAACTGTCTGTCTAATCTATCTTCAGAAATTATGAGATCCGAAGATGTTCTTTATCATTATACGAACAAAAATGTTCTCTGATAGCTCTACGTAAGAGACTCTTACTCCATCAAATAGTATTATGGTTATTGTCATATTTTGTGACGATAATCCCATTCTTTTTTGTAGTTGGTAACGCCACCTGTCGATGATGACAGGAACACTGTTGGTTTGTTAAAAGTTCCGCTAGGTGAGGCTGTCGGCACCTATTTCTACCCGCATCCTTGATCATTATTCCCGCACCGCACGCACACCGCAAGAAGAAAGGGTCAAGTTGTTCGCGAAGTGACGCCCGGACGCTTGGTTCACCGCTCGTCGAGTTCTACACCGGTTGTGGACTCCGCCCCCGCGTCTTATATAGACAATAGAACCGCTGTAAAATACTTTAATAACGAACCCGCATTATTCGCTGAGTGCAATCGTGCCTTCCCGGCAAGCTAGGGACGTTTTTATTCTACACCGAACACGCGTTGCCATCGTGATTAGCAAGCCACACGACGGTACGAGGAGCCAGGTCGCCTGATCAGGCCGCCAGATCTGGACTGCAGCTCAAGATCACCAAAGGTAAGCGTGCTTCCATATTCTCCCACCCACCTAACCTATCCGGCAGCCGCAAAGTACTCAGCCCCCATAGTTTTCAGGCAGTGCATAGTCACTGAAGTTATACTCGCTCCCGCCTTATGTGTTAGCGCTCACTAATTCTTTGGCCAAGCCAGTTGGCGCTACCAGTAGTAGTCCTAAAATTTAGTATTGCAAAACCCTTTTTTCAGTCTGTCTGACGGACTAAATTTCAATTCATACTAATATTTGAAATTCAAAAGTCACTTTGTTTGTCTGATACGATTTTACGGCTAAATTGCTGCATCGATTACAATGTAATTTGCTATGAAGATCAGCATACAAAAGCTAATAATTTATAATTATTTATTTTGCTCTATTTTCAACCTGAAATATCTTTTAAATTACTACAGCTGTTTCAAACACTTTTCTCTAGGAATATCGAGAGAAGCTACTAAGTAAAACTAAATTAATCTATGGAATCATACAAAATAATTATAATTACAATTATTCCATCAGCTTTCATGATGTCGGTGTCGCTGCGCGCGCGGCATCCGATCTGTTTCACATGAGCGGTTTACCGCTATGCGATGTTTCATAAATATTTATCAAAGTCTTGAGAACTGCAACTGGAAACTGTGTTTTAAATCGAGTTATGATAGAAGATAATACTCTAAATATAGAAATATTAATTGACATCATCATCAGCCCGTTGCAGTCCACTGCTGGACGTAATTGACATAGGTAAATTAAATAAATTTCTTTTCGGTTGTATCTTTTTATGCTTGTAACTTCAGTATTCTAATTTATTGATTGATTTGTAAAATCATTATTTGTTTGCAAGAATGTATTTATCATATTTATAGTTAATAATAGAAAAACTAAGAAATGATGCATACAAGTGAGTGTTTCAGTAACATCAGTTTTTAAAATAGACAAATATGAAACTTGACGGCCCTGCTTGGATCAAGCAAAGTGTTGTCCCAAGCAGGGCCGTCTTTATATTGCAAGGAGTGCGGTGCACACAGTCGCAGCAGTTTTAGGGCGTCGGCACTTATAATGAAGGGCTGAAGGAGGCTACACTTGATAAAGAGCGCTAGAGTTAGAGATTGCACACGGGCGCTTCATGGGCTAGACACGCCTCTGGCCCCAAATCTGATTTGAACCTACAAGCGAGGTGACCGCTTCAATCTTATGTGCAGTCAACGTATATGAAAGTACTAGCCGACCCACGCAACCTCGTTTTATAGCCTTCCTCGATAAATGTCAGTACCGTACCACCTCAATTCGTACCAGTAGTTCCTGAGATTAGCGTGTTCAAACAAACAAACAAACAAACAAACTCTTCAGCTTTATATATTAGTATAGATTTATATATATATATACAAATAAATGAAATTGGAGTGGCTGTTTGTAATATTAAAATAAGTTTTTTACTAAATGCGTATGTATGCATACACGGTACACATATCAAAGTAACATTTTTTTTTAATTTTTATGTCTGTCTGTCTGTCCGTCTATCTGTTTGTTCCGGGTAATATCTGGAATCGCTGGACGAATTTTGACGGGCAGATAGCTGATGATATATGGAATAACTTAAGCTACTTTTTTTAGACTATTATCGCCCCGCTGCGTTGCCCGCGGTTACGACAACAAACGTGGGTAACACCGCGGGACTCAGCTAGCATTTAAATAAAATTGTTAAGTTTTATAAAACTTACTTTTGCAATTTGTTTTACATGTTAGAATTTGCACGGCAACATACCATCCAAATGGTTATTATTTTCGGAATGTAATTGTGTGTTTTAATGTCTTAAATAATTTTATGCAACATTAGTGAAAGTAATGTTCACTTAAATCAATTATTGACATGAATCATGAGAACACCCGAACATCACACAGTACTAAGCTTATAAAGACATAATTGCATTATATTAATTTACAATTAACTTTTATTGCTTTTCACCGAGGTAATTTTTCGGAGCCTAAAAATGTTTAGTAGATTTACGCAAACAACCAACTGTCGCCGTCACTTTAACTTTTAAATATGTTACTGCTAGCGTAGATTATAGGTATGGAGTAAAACAAGTTCACAACAGTTTGAGTTCCATGAGTGTCTTATGAGGTCACTAAGAGAACAAACTATACGATCGAATCGAGAACCTCCTCCTTTTTTGAAGTCGGTTAAAAAGAGCGCTATTCGTTATTAGACGATTAGTAGTCATCTACATTAATAATAATATACCACTTTATTGTACACCAGGGCGACCTTATCGCTCAGAGGCAATCTCATATTTTCTAGTAAAAATTCAAGACAATCACAATTACAAATACTTCATTACTGATCATTTAGTAAGGTTCACAAAACACTGTATATATTGCAGCAATCAAATCCATTCCCTAATAGGCCGGCTCGATCGGAGTGATACCACGGCCTCACAGAAACCCGTTGTGAAATAGTGCTTCCGCTGTGTTTCACCAAGTGAGTGAGGATACCGAAGGCCCATATCAAACCCCTCCTCCTATTTCCTTCTCTTGGGGGTTGGGCCCAAAGCCCAGTAATGCACTTGTGATGCTTATGGTGTTGCAAGTGTCCATGGGCGGCGGTACTCGCTCACCATCAGGCGATACCTCAAACAACATTGAAAGTAAATATGAATCAGTGTTACTATTAAATAGACACAATGGACTGCTATTTTACAACCTTTCTGTTACCATCAACAAGTTGCAGTCTCTTACAACACAGACAATAAGCCTATCGTTCAATAAATAAAGTAACAATTCATATTTCTATAAACCAAGTGTAATAAACTCAATTTTTCACGGATAATGAAACTTATGTTGAAAAATATCTTCGCAATTTTCTTTATAAATACAAGACTGCAATAGAGTATTGTCGTGTCCAAATTTAATTGTTGACCCTAGAATCGTTTGTCGTCCGTTACGGAGTCACGGGCACTTTTTTCTATTTAATTCTGGTAATAAAGCAATTTGTCCTAGTTGTTACGATTTCAACAAGATTATCGTGTTTGTTTATTTGTACTCTGTAAATTGTAACAGACGCTCTATCTACAAAAATATTCTTAAGTGAGTATGATATTCGATGTCGAATATTGATCCAAATAAATTATAGTTTAATAAACCAAAGCACGCTTTAATAACAATCGAACTAAAAAGTAGAATATAATTTAATGTAAAAAGCGTTGGGAGACATTATTGAAATATTGAAGACTGCCTCGGTGGCGCAGTGGTAGCGTACGCGACTGCTGTTCTTGAGGTCCCGGGATCGATTCCCGGGTCGGACCAAATGTTTGTATGATCTGCAAATATTTGTTTCGGAGTTTGGATGTTTTCTATGTATAATATGTATGTATTTACAAAAAAAAGTATATATGTATTTATATCATTTGTCTAGTACCCATAATACAAGCTCTGCTTAGTTTGGGACTAGATGGCGTTGTGTGTTAGATGTCCAAAATATTTATATTCAAAACAAAATATTATTTTCAGAAAGCACCCCACGCTGTTTGTTTCTTTATTTTTTTTTTTCCACATTATTGAATTGTTGGGGCCCTTGACCCCTGTGCAAATTTTAAAGTTAATCAGACTCCTAGAAATAGGTGAAAATGAAGTTAATCCAATGATGCAAAAGCATCACTGGCCGCCATGGTGTGCGTCACCATGCTGCATTGTTGCTTTGTTTGCATTCGCAATGAGTATGGTGACCACCACTCTTGGATTCTGCTTATGCTTTCCATCAGGCAGAGTAGAGTCATCTTGGCAGGCCCAAACATAAAAATAAAACTTTTAGTAATGTTGAATACAGCGATTTCAATTGAAAAACATTATCACCATCATCATCTACAGCTTTTAGTTGTCCACTGCTGGCCATAGGCCTCTCCTTAAAAAGGATCTTTTGGTCAACTATCCCACACTGGCTAGACGGGTTTGTTTGGGTTTATTTCAAGTTTTCCGTTTTTTATAGTGATAGTAGCCGACCCACGCAACCTCGTTTGTGTCTTCTATTGCCCGTAGCGTGATAATTTTCCCCCGTTTTCGAAACATTTTTCATTGGTTCTCCGCTCCTATTAGTCCGAGCGTGATGATATATAATCTATAGCATTCCTCGATAAATGGGCTATCTAACACTGAAAGATTTTTTCAAATCGGATCAGCGGTTCCTGAGATTAGCGTGTTCAAACAAACAAACAAACTCTTCAGCTTTATATTGTCCTGCATAGTTTGCTTGGTTAGTCGTCTCTTACAACGCCCATGGGATACTTAAGGGTGGTGACGCCCCCGTTTATCCTTATCCCTATTCTTAATCCGTCAACACACTTAAATTGAAAAATATTTGCAGTTATCTAAATAAAATAATGAATAAATAGGCACACTTTTAATAGCTTCACCTAGGTGTACGTATGTAACGAAATCTTAAAACACGATTTTCACATACTTTAAAACGTTGGACTAAATTAAAATTTCACACACTTAAGAAGGACTGATGACAATACCATTATTCAATACAAAAATACTCAAAATAAATCTCAAATTATATCTAATTCAAAACTTAAACAAAAACGCTTTTATAACTATCCGAACTAAGAACTGGACAATTATTTTCTGTAATTGAAAAGACAATTCTGTAAATACGGAAATATCATTTCATCGTAAATAAAAATAATTCTTTCAAACGTGTTTTCTAATTGTAATCAGATTAATAACCACCATTGTTATTAATTGCAAGTAGTTAATATAAATATATAGTTGTGCGTTACTTTAATACAAAAGGCCGTCACAAGAGGTCAAAAGATTCGGTTAACAATACCACGCCCTCGTCCCGAATTACAGCAAAACTACTAGAAACATTATACCAGCTCACAATTATTTAGCTAATAGTAATATTACTATGTCAATGTCGATTATTTTTCAAGGATAATTGTAATAAAAATTAGGTCATCTGAAGGTTTACTGAATACCTTAGTAATTTTAATAGGCAATAATAAGTTACTATACGGATATAAAATATTAAATCATAAAAAAATAAAAGTTACCTTGACCCATTTTATACATGGACGTTTAATTAAAAATTAGGCTTAGCTTGTGCTATTAAAATCATTTTTGCTAATTCTACTTTATTTAATTTATTTAATAATTATATCCGGTGGTGAGTACCCCTGGTTTTAAAGTAAAAATTTCTTAATATACTAATAGGATAAATCATCAGCCTTTAAAAGCCTGAGAGCTGTGTAAAGGTTGTAAGAGCTTCGATATTCTTTCAAGCCTATAATTACAAGATGCCATTAAAAACGTAACACGACGAAATGGACAAAGTCGTAACGTAGTTCTACTACCAAAAACTTTTTAAAATGGTCATCGGAATATTATTAAACAGGCCAAGGCCTGTTCAATAATTCTTACAGTACTAGAGTACTTGACAATCGTATCTAACCTTATTAACATAATCAAGCAATCAGTCAATCTTTGAGAGTTTTAAATATCTTTATCAAGTATCTATGTGCTAAGTTTAGAGTGTATAACATATTAGGTTTAGATAATGTTTGTTTTTTTATGCGATAGTGAAGTCATTGTTTTTAATTAGTAAAGAACATAGACACGTGTACTACAGAATTTTGTTAATTAACTAATTATGTAACGATTACATCTTATAACTTGTCACGGTAAAAGAACACGATTGCCAGACTTACATGTAGGTTCTCTTTGAGATTCAATTTGTATATTGTAAAACGACTTTTCCTTGTTATATTAATATGTTGCGTGAATATAATAATGTAGTAATTGTAACTTAGAATCACATAAATGACTGAAGACTACCACCCAAAATACAAGTATCTGCTTAGTTAGGGAGACAGTATCAGTAAGTACCTAAAACGCAATACATGTACATACTTGTATCTAATTGTAACGTTCTATATACGCGTCTATGTAAGTTATCGCGGTAATAAGTCTTTCTTAATTTTTTTTGGAGTGGTTTAGCCGACCGTTTAACAGACAGACAGAGTTACTATCAAATTTATGATTTAAATTTGGACCATCCATATATACACACAAAAGCCTAAGTTGGTTTGTATTCGTATCAAAAACTCAAAAAGGTCCCCCACCGTTTGAGCTTAAATTTGGTCTCGATATATAAATGACTTCAAAGATTGTCTTTATCTATTATTCGCCTTAGTTTTGTTCCTGTCTCTTCAATGCCACCATAAAATGCCACAGCATATCGTATAAGATATAAGACTGTGTAAAAGCCGAGTAAATAAATTAAAGCTTCTTTTAATTTTTTCGAGCTACGTTCTACACCACCCACACACAAAAAAAAGAAATTTACCTAAATACATACCTACTTATTTATACACTATCATACATTTTTTAGCTAAATAAGTAAAAAAATCATTTTAATTTAAAAATAAAGGCAATCTCATTCTCGTTAAAAAAATGTATTATTTGTTATACTTTACACGTCTTGTCAACAATGCCTGATAGTGAGAAATTACGAGGTCTAACAAAAAGTCGACCTCATTTCAACTATCGGATCTCAAATGAAATCGCTTAATCTCTAATTACTTTACTCCAAGAACAATACACTTGGAATTTACCGTGTAATAATAATTAAGGGTGCAAAAACTATTAAGTGAAAACTTCCTAAGTCACAGTTTCACTTTGTATTGTCGTTATACTGAATAGATGACGTTTAAAAATTTCTCGATTGGTTAGATATTCTTGATTTTATACTAATAGATAATTATACTACTTTTATTTTATAAAATTACTTTTGTTTAGTAATTCTTTGCTTGGGTTCTACCGAGTGAGTTACCGGAATTTAAATCCTCGTCTTCATTCTGACGAGGGAACTCATAGATCGCAACGGATTTGTAACGTGACTGTCTAATCGATTCGAGATTCCAAGGAACAAAATATTCCGGTTGACTGTTAAATAATTGGTAATTAACTATGAACTACAATCGCAACGCAGCAGTTGTAAAAGTCAATGTTTAGTAGATCATTGCTATTAATTGCTTGTTTACATTAAAATAGTAGGTTTTGTTACGTAATTTAAATATATTATCTGATATTAATTAGGTATTGCTGACTTCGAAGCGCCTATTATTGTAACCAAGTTCTTCATTCCTTAATTTTCCATTATCAGAGACATCCTAGCATAGTAGCAGTCGCATACGCTACCACTGCGACACTGATCAAGGTTTTTGATCAAGGTAGTAGAGCCACGCTGATTTCAGCACGAACGGGCCGGCTCGACCGGGGCGGTACTACCCTCGCATAGAAAATCAACCTAAAATGACAGCGATCATGCTGTCGTGTATCGTTGGTGAGTGCAAAACCAGATGCCCAATGATGCAGAAGCATCCCTAGCCCGCCATGGTTTGGGTCACCATGCTGCATTGTTGCATTGTCTGCATTCGCAGATCTTGACCACCACTCTTGGATTCTGCTTATGCTTTCCATCAGGCAGAGTAGAGTCATATTGGCAGGGCCAAACATACAAACAAAAATCTGAGGCAGTCAAGAAGAAAACTTATAGCATTGCCTGCACATGGAAAAGGACAGAAGGCATATTCATATAAGCATTTAAAATAGGTTCAACATTTATCATGTATGCTGATTCACTACAGCTTCTTCTTACCAAAGTATTGTAATATAATTTTTTCAAGTCACTTATAAAACAGGCAGTTGTTACGTAACTTATCAAGTTGTAAATAACCTAAGCCACAATAACCGCATACTTTTATAAGTGCTTGAAATGTCTTCTCTTCTATAATTGAAAATTTCTGTTTACCAGGATTTTAGTCAGGTGGTTAGCGATCGTAACTGCTAAGAAGGATCGAGTATTCGATTCCCATCAAGGGAAAAAAATAGTTATTATATATTATGTAATGTTAATAAACATGTAAATTGGAAGATTTAAAATTTCATGATATGTACAAAAAAGACCAAGTTAATTTTAAAAAATCACTAACTGCCTGCAAGCCACAAGAAAAATATGTACTTCAATGAAACTTCGATTATAACTTTGGCACTAGAAATGACGATTTGCTGAGTCCAAAAATATGTCGTAATTTTGCCGCCAAACTGTCATAATTAGTCATACTTTTCCTTTACTGGTATTAAAAAAATGTGTAGCGTATAAGTATTTTTATGACATGTTATTAAATTTACTAGTTTAGAAAATCTTGCTGCTAATACTTCAAACAGCAACATTGTCTTGAATAAAAAATGGGAAGTGTAAATCAATATCTGGTTCACAAATGGATAGCCAACATATGTGGATTTCCGCAAAAAAAAACAGACGTATAACGGATTGTTTCCATACAATTAACCGATATGTTATGTAGGTTCTCATGCTGATAATTGCAACACGCCTTACTAGAGAAACTGAAAAGTAAAAAGTGGATACTCATGCGAACCAATTGTCGATATAGTGTGTAAAATGTTATAGCGAAATATTTAATCTCTTTTATGTGGAACATTCTTTTTTTGCGATAATAGAATGAATAATGACATTGTATTGGTGAGTTTAGTGCTGTGTTATAAGTCACAGGCTTGATAATAGAGAATATGTTAATAAATTCTGATATACTAGTTTACACCGAGTTTAAAAATAGGCAGCAAGTTCTCAATTTAGTTTTAATTTTTTTTACATTAAAGCTCCGTCATTTATTCATTAGTTTGGGTAATTATTTTATTTATATTAGACAGTGTGATAAGTTGTATAAGAAATAACAAACAGTTGAAGAAATTGAAAAGAATGAATAACTGAAGTCGATGATTTTTTATTGCCGGTATATCATATTCAGTTTTTGGTTGATTATTGTGTCCAATTTTGTTTTAACCTGGGACAGTAGACTATTTTCTTCTTCCAATTAAAGTTCTATAGCAGATCTGTAAATAAATAAACAGTAGTTTTCTATCGGTATCTAGAATCTTCTATCGCGTATATGGGTATCGTTTGCGAAATCATCGTTACCTGACATAAAAAAACGCCATGACGGAGACAATACGGATCAACATACAAAAAAAGAGATTTCACACGTCAATATGAGTGTCGCGAATACTTTCTTTCAAACATTAATTACATTACTAGAATTGAAAGTTTACTGTAAAATTTAACGGTCAATATTAAACTCAAACAAGTATTTTTTGAGATTTTCATACTTTTATTTTAGTTGCTAAAATAAAAGTAGATATTACGTTCAGAATACTTCCAAACTATAGAGACTATAATATCAATTGTTTTTTTAATGGCAAAACGGAAAACTACGATATCCCACATCGAGCAGATCTTCTCAAATTGAACTTTTTATGTCATACTATCCTACTACCATACTTCATACTTGTTCGATACCAAATCGTCTATTTGGTGTACGCTCAGGAAATGTACCTCTACATTATATGCTATAAGGAAATGTCTTGCTCTGAGTAAAATTGTATGCTCTAAGGTAGGTGTAGCTTGTGGTGACATTTAGATTATGTCAAAGTCACGGTTCGGAAAAATGTAGGTATCACGTGCAGACGTATGTTGACGCAGGCCAGCCTATTAATTTGTAAAAGGTATTGTGAGTTATGATTAACTAGCCCCCGTGTTGAATTTTGATAAGGCCACGAGCAGTTGTGGTTTAATTAATATATTTACTGAGTGTTTCGCTTTATTACTTGTTCCGGGAGTAGTGGTGATACCTCGTGATTCGAGACACAGATAGAAATCTCTAGAAAAGCTTCAGTGTGAATTATTTCGGCCATTAGTTTAATAAGCTTAAATATAAAAACTTAATGTAATTACCATGCGGTTCCTCACAAAGTGATTGCTCGGTGTGTGTAATACGGATATCGGGAATCCGCCCCTACTTTCGAATGTTGGATTTGGATGAAACTTTACAATAATATAGCTTATACATCAGAATAACACACAGGCTACTATTTGCCACGATAATCGACATACACACAGGCGGAGCCGTGGGTAACAGCTAGTTAATACATATTTTTTTGTTTATGTTCCTAGGGATTTCGTATAAAGCCTGGACGGCCTAATTTTGTCTTTATCATAAAGACATCATTTATGTAGAAAAGTTTAATACACCCAAAACAAACGCAACACATCTCGATAAACTTTCATCTATAAGTATGTGTAAGACTAGCTTTAGCTTTAGCGCGTTCTTCTTCATGCAGTCTATCTCTATATCAAAATTCATCCTTCTGTTGTTTAGCAGTGAAATGTTAGCAAACAGACATACCGAGTTATTTTTGAATGACTGAGCCGTTGCCGAGAATGGTAATCTTGTGAATTTATTTAAAAAAGCATTTAACTTATATCGTCACACCTGGGGATAAGTCATTTTGTATAGTTAGAGGAAATTTAGAAGGGGGAAATCGTATTTTATTATTTCAAAATTCGGTCTCCGTTTCATGTCATGCACATTTTTTATATTTTTCATCATTAATTACATCACGACGAAGACTTGAAGACTTAAGATTTAAAAACTTTAAATACTTAACATTGGCAGATATAGTTGATCTGCTGATCCGGCTGGTTGCCATCTCATCAAAAGAAGAAGAACTTTAGGAGGATTTTACATAATAATATATTTATGTGTCTGCAAATGTAATGATCTGTTAAATAATAAAAATAAAAAAAAACATTTTTTTTTTATTTCATGAAATAGAATACGTTCACTCCAATTAAATATATTTTCATAGATCTTTAAATATGCCAGTAAGTCCGCATAAAACTGTTTAATAAAATTTATTCTACTTATTTCTTTCACTTGAGTCACCGATATAACTGCCATAAACAAATATAGTGATGATAATGAGGTTTTTAATTATTTATTTGTACTCCTTTTCAAGTTTAACTTAGTTTTAATAGTGATTCACTAGCGGTTTAGAAGAAAATGAATATTTCAATATGTATCTGTGTTTCTAGTTCAGACTATGAACTTGTCCAAATTTTAATGAGTATCATAATTGTTTAATTAAATACAACTAAGTGGTAATGACATGGCAATCTCAGTGATTGAAACGATTCCCAGTTAACGTAAATATTTTTAGACACGAATACGTTTAGTATTATGATAACACTACCAGTTAGACTTAGTTTAGATGTTATAATGCGATAGTAACGTTTTATAAAATTTAACCATATTTGAGAATACTATTTACATCTTTAAATATCATATCATGTACTATGAAGGGTTAAGGATACGGAGTGTCATCACCCCAATTCACGCCGTGGGTGGTACTAATCCCGCCCACACGCCCCCCACTGTAACTCCTGTACACCAGAATCAACAGCAGTGACCCACGATCACACCGAGTTATGACAGTCTGGAGGTCCTAGGAAAAAATTAACTGTCTTGGAACCCGCAACGAGATTAATCAGAAGAAATAACAGGAAGAGTTGGAAATATGATAAGTCCACTTCGCACACACGCCGTGAGTGTCAATAGAACTGATTGAGGGAGCAAACTATGCAAAACAACATCACTACAAAGAAAAGGAAAACATGAAACACACTGTATATCATCCCGTTTAGCCAGCGAGGTATTGGTGAAAAAAAATAAAAACCTTCTTTGTAAGACGATGATCGAACTAAGTGGCGGGAAATTGGAGAGGCCTATGTCCAGCAGTGGACTGCGATAGGCTGATGATGTAAGAAAGAACCTATGTCCAATGATTGACTTCAATAAAATTAACTTTATTTTGTAATTTTATATACTTGCGTGCAATTTCCTAACCTTTCACAATACATTTATTGCTGTGGGAATGGAATAAAACTATCCCTTTCAATCAATAACCACCTGTTTTCCATTTAGTTGAGTTGAGTTCCTTTAGACAAGAAGCTGAGTAGAATGAACTCATTGTTACTCTTCTCAATTGGTTTAAAATAGAGTTAAGAAAATGAAATACTACCAATATCAGCGATACTCTGAACACATTTTTATTTAAGCACAAACTTCTTTCGAATTTCGAATTGGGTGAAAAAAATCATGGACTCACGTTATCGTCACCGAACGCTTTCCATGAGCTTATACTACTATAACTTTTTGGGTGATTATTATTTTTGATTTGTAAGGCAGTGCTTATGATCGATGGTTAAAGTTTAAATATATCATTAACACTTCTTTACAAACCAAATATAATAATCTGATAGCTCGACGATACAATACACAAGGTAGCCCTAAGACTACCCCTTTTTTCCTATGCGGAAATCCCCTCGGAAACCATCTTATGGTGGCATGTCGGACTCTAACCAACTAAAATCGCACCCTAGAAAGGAAAACCGTGGAACCCCGACGTACCTCAGGCCACCTACGATTTATAGATACACTTAAGACTGCCTCGCATTTTTTATTTGAAAACTCTTAGTAAGTTGTGTAACGCAACATTTAATACCATTTCAAATCAATTAAACTGTTTTATTTTATAAGTAATATCTACAAAAATCCGGAAATCTTAATACTAATGCCATTAGAAATGTGAAAGTTGGTGAAAATGTTCGATATTCAATTACTTCGAAATTGCATTTATATCGCAGGCATTTGACATCAAGAATTATTTAAGTCTGAATAATTAAAATGAGAATTTTAATGTTTTTTTTACCCAACTACTTGTTTAATTAGAGTTTAGTTACTTATATATATATATATATATATATATATAATACAACCGGCCAAGTGCTGAATCGAACTCGCGCACCGATGGTTCCGAACAAACCTGTAGGTATATTTTATGATGTAACTAAAAATTCTTCCTTTCGATATTTTTTGGGTTTAAGAAACTTTATTCTCATAAAGAATTCCAGATTCACTTACATGAGAACACATTTTATGAAGAAACAAATAATTTGCCAAGCGGCGTAACACTCACAGAACACTTAAATATACTCTTAGCGGAGCGGAATATTTAGTAACACTTATGCGAAACATAATTAAACTCATAATTTTAACACTTATGCAAAATATTATCAATAATCTAAGGTATGTAATGTATACAAAACTAGCAAATAAATTATATAATTTAAAGGAGGGTAACTGTGAATACTTTGTAATTTGTGTTATCGGAACAGAGATAAATACATGGATCAAGCGTACCTGGATGTAACATGTTTGGAGGCAGTGAGAAATTGATCTAAACTATTTTTATCGTGTTTACAACATAGTTTTTCAATATTTTTTTAAATGTTTGCATGGTTTTAGCTTCTTTTATGTTTCTAGGCACCATATTATAAATTTTTCCACCACCGTACATGATATTTTTTTTACCATAGTTGGTGCGAGGTTTTATAAGATTTATGTCATTGGCATTTCTTAATTTTATTGTTTGGGATTGATATTTTTTATTAAAGTGTATTTGAGTACACACTAAACAAAACTATACACATAGTTTTATTTAAAATTTTACGTATTAGGATACAGTTGTAGTAATGATAGGTTTGTGAAATATTCATTATTTTGGTATTTTTATATATCTTGTTAGTGGAAGTAAGAAAATTGTAATGAAATAATCGTTTTATAAGTTTATTTTGTGCTATTTGTATTAGGGCAAGGTTGGTTGGGGCCGCTGTGCCCCATATTTCTATTAAGTAATCCAAGTGTGGCTTAGGTAGTGAATTATATATTGAGTACCGTATTTGAAGTGGAAGACATTTAGTAATACTTTTTAACATTCCTGTGAGAGCTGTTAACTTGGTTTTAATTTTATTTATATTTGGTTTCCACGTCAGGTGGCTATCTAAAATTAAGCCTAGGTATTTCTCATTATCCACTTTAGTAATAATATTATTGTTAATAGTGAGCGGTCTATGTTGCGATATCTTTTTTATTTTTTGCCGAAAATATTATGTAGTTAGTCTTGGTTATATTTATAGTTAGGAGATTATACTGAAACCAGTCATTCACTCGATTTAAATCTGCCTGTGCGTCTGCTATTATTGCGTCAATGGAGTTACCGAAATAAAATAAACATGTATCATCGGCATAAAGTGTGATGTCGTTTAATTCGTCTTTTAATTCGATTCGATGTATACTATTTATGTATATGAGGAATAGTAGTGGTCCCAAGATGGATCCTTGCGGAATACCGAAAGTCATTTTTCTAGGGCTACTTTCCATTTTTCCAATCTTAACTATTTGAAATCGGTCTGTAAGATACGATTTGAAAGTTTCATGTGCTACTCCAGTAATACCAATGTCGAACAACTTACCCAATAAGAGATCATGACTAATCGTATCAAAGGCTTTCTTAAGATCGATGAATACACCTAAAGCTATTTGTTTATATCGATATTTAGTTTTAGTTTTGTTATGAGATCTACTGTCGCCGATAGGGAATTGGATTTCGGCCTAAAGCCGTATTGCTTATCATATATGAAGTTTATGTTGCTTAAATAGACTTCTAGACGATTATAAAGTATGCGTTCATAGATTTTTGAGAACACTGGAAGTACGGATATAGGACGATAATTACTTGGATCCGTTTTACTGCCTGATTTATAAATTGGAGTCACTTTTGCTATTTTAAGGCTATCGGGGAAGGTTTCGATATTTTTTTCTTTATATGTGCTATGAGACGTTGCTACGTACGAAATTTCAAGATTCAGAGTTCACGGCAAGTACCCTATACGTTTTTGATTCCCTTGCGTGAGTCGATAATTTGCAGTATAAACGGCTGTTATGTTGATTGCGTTGGCTTAGAAGTATTATTTTTTCACAGCTTCAGGAGACAGTAAACCTGCGTATTTAATATGAATTTCAGCTTCATACCTCTACGCGTTCACGACAACAAACAGATCGCATAAGGGTTCTGTTTTTCCCTTTTGAAGTACGGAACCCTAGAAAGACATACACAATATTTACATACAAGCGTCAAAAACATTAATGAGAATACGATCATTTTAACTACTGAACTGAATTGAGGTATCAATAGGTTCGTGACAATAGCTTGAGTGAAATAAGCTAATTAAAAGTTTGTCATACATTTTATTACAAGTTTCTAAGCATTGGTTATAGTTTTTAAAACTTTTTCTTGTTTATTTATTTCTCTGCACAATTATTCTCCTGCAAAATATAGTACATAATTCATGCTTGGAATAGAAAGCTTAATTATTTACTTTTTAAGCGGTGACACAACATGATAGTACGATCATTTTGTAATTCGGATTTAACGTTTTCTTGCACATGGCTTGAAATTTAAATCTTTTATGACCTCGTAAATAAAGCACGTGATATCATTGATCGACTGCCTCGGTGGCGCAGTGGTAGCGTACGCGACTGCTGTTCTTGAGGTCTCGGGTTCGATTCCCGGGTCGGAACAAATGTTTGTATGATCTGCAAATATTTGTTTCGGAGTTTGGGTGTTTTCTATGTATAATATGTATGTATTTACAAAAAAAAGTATATAAGTATTCATATCAGTTGTCTAGTACCCATAATACAAGCTCTGCTTAGTTTGGGACTAGACGGCGTTGTGTGTTAGATGTCCGAAATATTTATTTATTTATTTATCATCGTTAATCGTTGTAATTATGAGGAATTCACATTTTCACTATTGAATATTGTATTAATCTCGTAATAATGTTTTTGAAGGATTGTATTTCACTTATAATATAATAGAAAAAAGTATAGAATTGCCAAAATGTCTTTAATAATAAATACTATAAGATGGTTCTTAGCTTTTGTTCTTACAAGGCATTCAATTACATCCAGATGCAAAGTAGATTCTTGAGTTTGTTTTTTTTCTATTCTTTGAGTATTAAGCGTTAATAATTTTAAAATAATAATTCCATATTAAAATATCATACACACGAGAGCTGAGAATTATGAAGGCAAAAGATAGACAAATTCTATTCAAATAAATAAACTTGTCTGCAATTGAACTATCTTATATAATAAAGCTGAGTTATTACCATTGCACCATTGTAGCATTGTGTAAAAGCGAAATACTTCTCGTAGTGACCATTGTTTAATATTTACTTCAAGTTTGTTTTGCTAGTAAAAATATTAAAACATAAAAATATTTTATTTTCTTTAAAAAATACAACGCATTAGGATTATATAGAACTTTACTAATATACAAGAAACGTACACAAAGAACACCCAGACAGAAAACAATTTTGGGGATCACGCAATGTGCTGTTTCATTTGGGGTTTGAACCAACCTACACTCAGCTCAGTGGAGTGCGGCCTGGTGACGGCTTTAGCTTCCTTCTTGAGCATTATTTTACTCGACAACACAAGAAGAAAGGTTAAGTTTCAAATTTAAAATCATTCATTCAATTAAGATACTAAGTGACATTTATGAATGTTAAATTTAAGCTACAATTAAAAATCATAGATTGACACAAACAGACGCCAGCCTGAACTGGATTATCAAGTTAAATTGGATGAAAACACCAAAATCTACTGACTGTTTGTGTCGATCTATAACTTCCAGTTTCCAAAATCCGTAGAGGCTTATGAGAAGAATACTGGCAAAGAAACTCATGACCACTCTTTTTAAAAGTCAGCTATTCAGGTACAATAGTATTAGTATTACATGAAAGGTAAACAGTAAGCTGTTGCCACCTGAATTTCATTTTATTAAAATACTCCAAAAGCTAACGTACCAACAAAATAAATCACTCAATGATATCGTTGAAGGTTTGAGCCTAGTTACTTGAGTGTTTATTGCGTATATATACTTCTTGGGCACGCAATGTATTTTAACTTGCTTACTATCAAAGTATGGTGATAGTTTAGTCTTAAAGTGCGACCTGTGATCGATCGATGCCATAAATATTTGTATCGATAAATATGTCAATAATTCTTATGTACTCCTGACAAACATTAATTGATATTATTTTATTCGTGTCTTACATCTACAGCTTAAGCTCTGTTTTATCTGGAAATATTTGGTAGGAATGTGTATAATGTCTCAGAATTTTTTTTAGTATTAGATTAGGTATCAAATGATAAGCCTACATTGAACCTCTACATTAGATATTAATTATTTATTATCATCTAGGGCGCAAATTTTTTGCTGCTTTATTGGTATTGAATTTAATTTCAGTATGAATAACTATCCTCCTTCCTTATGCAGACTAATATTATAAATTCTTAAAAACTCTGTCTGTGTGTTACGCTTTCACGACTACCCCGCTGCACTAATTATTATGAAATTTTACAGGGAGATCCCTTGATTCTTAAGAAATAACGTAAACTACCCTTTACCGCAATATCCACACGCGGATGGCACCGCGGGCAACAGCTAGTGTTCTAATAAAACGTTGAGGTGATAAGTGCTTTTAAATATATTACATATTCTCTTAAACTTAAGATATAGTAGTAAATATAGTAAACCAAAACGGCTATTGTAAAAGTGATAATAGATAGCGTAATTTTAATTTAGAAGTGATTTAGAAAAATAAAAGAAAATGAAAATAAACGTGTTAGTATATATATATATATATAAATATAGTATTGTAATTAGTATGTAAAAACTAAGATATACCTGTACAAGGTTCAGTGGAGCTCTACCAGGGGGAGTTGTAACTTGGCTCGCAACCAATGACGCCAGCGCCACCCTCTGATTTCCCGACATTGCCCTAATAATGGGCAGGACCTGAGCAAACTTCCCTATATGGTCCTTCCTGTCCAACGCCTTAAGGACAGCATCTTTTATCATGCTTTCTTTACCCCTAATCCTGCTAGAAGATTTGTAGTTCTTTACCAAGGTTTTTCTAGGCGATGTGTCAATATTCTCGAAACTGTCGTGCGATTCCAATGAGTCCAGGTTATATTGTGGTCTGTGAGAGTTCGTTACACCAGTGGGCTTCACTATCCTAACTGGAGGCTCGACTACACTGTGATAGTGCCTCGACTCCTGAGCAATCATCACCTCGTCCGGATCACTGAATTCGAAGTCTTTCAGATCATCATCAGCTCTTACTAAAACGACGAGTAACGTAAAAAATATAAAATCTGTTACACGAGCCATTTTGAAATAATACAACACTTTTATATTTTACAAGTTACTCATAATCACTTTTCACTGCACATACTAATTTTTATTAAAATATTTAATGCGCGCGCGTTGATGTCTTTACTTCACCGATGCGCATGCGCAGTCCGTTGCGATTCGGCGTTGAATGGAAGCACGCGCTATCCTCCACACACGCATACAAACATACTCTCTCATCTCGTACACAAGTGTCGGATAATACCGGAACTGTCGACTTTCTCCTTCTCGAGGTCACTTCTGGTCAGAATCTGATAACTCCGTGTCTTATCAGTGGGCTATTGTGCAAAAGACGAGTTCGACAGCTATTTAATAAGATTTCTTACATAACAATAAAAGGAAATGCTATGTAAAAAATATATAGTAATATTGATGATAATGCAACAATGGTGATATTTAACACAGAGCTTTCTATTAATGTTTCATTAAAAAAAATATTAAGTAATTAACATGTGAAATTGCGTCTTCATTATCATAGTTTATGGTTTATTTTTGAACGCAGATTTTGACAGTAGGTTATGAAGGGTATGTTAGATAATACATGATAACATGACTGTTTGATTCATGTACTTGTATAGTGCATTTTAACTTTTACATTAAATTTTGCTTAGGTATTGTTACAATGTGAAAGTAATTATAGAGATAGTAAGCATTATTTCAGAAGATTCTTAATTAATTATTCTTTAGTTATTATATCAGAATTTGTAATCTTAAAGTTTTTATTTCATTTGAGCTTAAAATAAACTAAACTAAGCAGATCTTGTATTATGAGTGCTAGATAACTGATAGAAATATAGTCCATTCGTTTAGATAGTGTCGGTGTACCCGCACGCAATTGTTGCTATTGTCGTGAAATACGAATATATTACATATATTACAACGGCGTAAACTAACAAATCATACTTGCTTGTGGGTGTGGAGGCAAGCAGGCGCAGGCCGACCTTTTGATTTTGTGGCTGTTTGCCGCACGTGCGACTGCGGCGTGATCAATGTGACCGTATCTAAGCGAATGGATTATATATATATACATTTTCTTAAAAATATATATACTTTATATATGGGAAACATCCAAAGAAATACATGCAAACATTGGTGCTGGCCTGGCAATAGAAGCCAGGACCTCCAGCACAGCAGTTGCATATGCTAGTTTTATAAGCAACTCTTTTGTTAATGAATTTTGTTTGTGTGTGTGTGTCCATGTAATTATGCTTTGCAACCTTTAATTCAAGAATTACAAATGCGTTACCGGCCTTTGAGTTTCAAGATCTTATTACTTCAAAAAGATTACAGGCAACAATTTATTTTCACCAATTAGATATGCCAAGCAAAAATATTTTTGAAAGACTTACACTAGTTGAATTCCAAATATCCAAGTTATAGGAATAGAAGTTTTGTCGTAGAGATTTCACGTAAATCTTTTAGTATTAAACGTAAACTAAAATACCAAAACTAACAGTGTCCTCGCACTACAGATAAATATAAAGTACTCGTTTTTGTATAAATTTATATGCAAAATGCATTGAATATTGGCATAGAGATATTTTGATTCTTCACGAAGGACATAAGCTACAACGGCAACCGAATTAGACACAGGCGAAAGGCCGTTTGCAAAAGCTAGTTTAAATGACCACTTTCATATTCAAATGTGGGTTAAAATATATTAAAAGGGTAATTAATAAATAAATTAGTAATTAAACACCTTTAAAAGTTACAGAAAAAATAAATGTTAGCTATTTTATTCTTTGTGGAATATACAAATTATTTTTCCAAGTTTTATTGTTCTTTCTATCCTTAATTATTAATGAATGTTTGACAAACCGTTACCGACATGTTATGTCTTTCTAATATGGAAGTTATCGTTGAAAAAATGTTAAGTAAAGCCTATTTATTTCTCAAATGCAATTAGATATCAAATTAAAATAAATAAAATGTAAGCTTTTACGCATCTCCAGTTTTTGTGAGAAAAAGTAACAAACATCCATTTATAATTTTAGAAAAAAATAGAATTACAAATATAGTTTTAAAATATATTATAACTCTTCCTATGACCAAATACTTTTTACCCCAACTATGATAAATTTTTAAGGAATGAAAATAAAAAGGAACGCTATGGCAATTGAAAAAATATCATGTTAAATATTTCTCCGTATTTTTTTAATTCATTCTAAATACATTTTTAGAATGCAGAGAGTCAGTTCTGTTGACTGGTTTTCAAGAGATTCGAGACAGCCAGCTGAGTAGAAAATATCCCTATTATGTATACATTCATGCTCTACTTACTCTGAACATTAAACACAAACATTATAAGCGCGTAATGGTTACCTAGCAGTTTATGAATTGATATGTTTATTTAGTTTTAACGAGGCAGAGAGATTAAGATATTAGTTTTTGGTTATCTAGTTTATGAAGATGCAAATAATATTTGTATGAAAGACACGGTTCTACTTCGAACTTTGGTTCAACTACTTAATTTCAAAGTAAGACTATTTAGTGACTATTTTTAAAATGTCCTACTTCTTTTTTACCGATTCTGACACTGACAGATGTGATAAATTTCTATGGCTCTTCACTACGTAATACGACATGGAGGTCGTTATTTAAGAGTATAATTATTAATTCTCATGTTAAATAGATGAATTGATACAATTCTCTCTACCATTGGTGGCTATGAACTTACTAATGTGTCTGTAGCTTCGGAGACACGTAATAAAACATCATAATTATTGAAACCTTGCAATAATTTTTAACTGTCTCTTTGACGCAGTGGTAGCGTACGCGACTGATGTGCATAAGGTCTCGGGTTCAATTCCCGGGTCGGACCAAATGTAAGTATGATCTGCAATTATTTGTTTCGGAGTTTGGGTGTTTTCTATGTATATTATGTATGTATTTACAAAAAAAAGGATCATATGTAATTATATCAGTTATCTAGTACCCATAATACAAGTTCTAATTAGTTTGGGACTAGATAGCGTTGTGTGTTAGATGTCCGAAAATGTTTATTCTTTTCAAAATAAAGACTCTAAAGATTAATGCACTCATAGACAAATAAATACATTTCTTAATACAAAGCTAAAGTCTGTTAAACCACAAGTTAAAGATCGTCATCGAATCGTGCACCAAGAAATAAATGAACATCTAGTAATTGTAGTAATGACAGTTCACCACTGCGCCTGGTGAAGAGCCACTTTCGTTATACCGCAGCACTTTGCTCAATACATTTACAGGATATTCTTTAGTATGTACAGACTACTTGATAGCCTATTTATAGTTAACTACATATGTCCCGCAGTGTCATCTATGTACGCTTAATGCCACTGCACTGATGTTTAAGTGTCTTAGCGGCATGTTTTCTAGCTTACATTATTTTATAGTAAACTAGTGGTTACCCGCGGCTCCGCCCGCGTATATGGTTGTATATGGTATTGGTTTTGGCGGCAAATAGTAGCCTATGTGTTATAATGATATATAAGCTATATTATTGCTAAAGTTTCATCCAAATCCATTCAGTAGTTTTTGCTACATACTTACAAGCTTTCGCGTTTATAATATTAGTACAGATAGAGATTCACGAAGAGAACTACAAATAAAAAAACAAAAGCTATAACCCGACTATGTAAATTTTTTGATTAAATTATATAACATTAATACGAGTCCATTTTCACCTCTATCATTAAATTTAAAATATTAAAAAAAATAGTCTGTTAAAAATAAGCCCCAGTTTGCACCTGAACAAATGATTAAAAGGATGAATGTATAAACTGTATATACCCTGCTTTAGGTATTGTTCTGCATAGCGAACAACGGTTCAATCACAAAGAAAGTAACAAGCGGTAATATCAAACCGCAAGCTACTAATAAACAAATGATTTCCTTCTTTCGTTAAGAATTTTATAACAATATTTATTTTACTTAGTATTGTTCTCGTTGAAAAAATGACTTTAAAATTTTATAAATATAGTATTATACCTTCACAGAAGGTCACGCGATTCGCAGTCGATATAGTGATCCAGGTTAAGTCTCTGCATGACTTGAAAGAAATGCTTAACAGTTCAAGCTACTCTTCAAGACGAATGGGACTGGCGATGAACATTGATAAGATCAAGATGATGTATAGTAGGCAAGTACTCTTGAGTCCCGTAGTCGTGAGGGCGTTACGTTACGTTACATGTAAAAATACGTCTACCTTGGCCAAACTATACTACAACTTCGAACGGGAAGCGATTAGAAGAATTGCTTTGGGTTTTACAGTATATGGGAAGCTTTGTCGTATCTTTGAGTCGTCGGTACCGCAACCGCTAAAAGCTAAAAACGCTTCGTGTCGGTATAATTAAATGTTATTCTATTTCTACTATTATTTCCCTTTGACTGTATTGTCGCTAGTAGTCATCGGATCCTCCCTCGTCCAGGTGTCCGATGGCAAAAAAATACCTGATAAACGGACTTTTTTACTAGTATACTAAAACTTATCATCTGCTATTGAAACCTACGAAACGCTAACATAATTTTCTAGTTAGTTCTTATAAAATTTATCTTTAGGATTTCAGGTTTAGTGGGCACTACTTTTATCTGTTAAATTGAGTTAAATGGCACTTGACTATCTGAAACTTTATCAATTGTTTTTTTTCTGGTTGTTTTACACGGAATGCTTCTTCTTAAAGCTTTTCCTCAGAATTTACCTAGTATCTAGTTCTAGCTGCTAATGTAATCAATAGTATTTTTCGTAGATTTATATACCTACTTTTAAAATAACTATCCCTCTTTAACCTAGTTCAGCACGAACGGGCAGGCTTGACCGGGCGGTACTACCCTCACACAGAAGATCAACCTAAAATGACAGCGTTCGTGCTTCGTGTGTCGTTGGTGAGTGCGAGACCGAAAGCCCAATAATGCAGAAACATCACTAGGCAGTCCTGGTGTGGGTCACTATACAGCATTAATGCATCGTCTGCATTCGCAATGGGTATGGTGACTACCATTCTGGGATTCTGCTTATAATGCTTTCCATTAGGCAGAGTAGACCTGTTTTGGCAGGGCCATACATAAAAAAGAAACTTTCTTAATGCAGTAGGTATTAACAAAATTCATGATACCTAACTGATGGCTCAGTTTAATCAAACAAACAATGTTCTTAATACATTATTATGCATAGCTTCATAGCTTGGCAAATGATTTAAAAAACATATGATTGTCTAAATAAATTACCTAAGTATATTTTTTATATATAACTATGTTTTATGTAAATACAAGTTTGTTTGTTGTACTTTCACACCTCAACTTACTTTTTAATCGTCTATTATATATGAAATTTTACAAACACGACGTGGCTACACAAACGTGATCAACAGTTACGTGCCCGGAAAGTTTACAGCGTTTTGCACTTTGCAAGACACACTAGATTTACCTACTGCGAATGTCCGGTTCCGTATTAACATTTGTTTAATTCGCCACTAAACGATTCATACATAGTAACAATGGATCTGTAGCTGTAGGGGTGTAGGGTCTGTAGGTTATACTATAAGGGTGCAAGTTTAGCTCGCGTATTGAATAAAATCATAGCTTGGGTTTCATTCAATACGTGTCATATTTAGTTTTTTTTTCTTTTATTAAATGATGTCTGTAACTGCAGTAGTAGTACTTAACTGCATTGTTGGCCTTTTTTATGGCATAGGGGGCAAACAAGCAGACGGACACCCGCAACATCAGAGGCGTCACAAGTGCGTTGCTGACCCTTGGGGGATGGGGAAAGGGATGTGGGGAGGGAATGGGGTATGGGCCTTCGGTATCCTCACTCACTCGATGAAATACAGCGCGCAAGCGCTATTTCACACCGGTTTTCTGTGAGGCCGTGGTATCACTCCGAAGCGTGGCTCTCCCACGGTGGTCTAGCGGTTGACGTATATGACTGCCTATCAAGAGGGCTCAGGTTCGCATCCCGGGTCGGGCCAAAAGTGTTATTGAGTGTTTCTGATTATAGAAATACTTAATAACAGTTCGGAGTTTGAAAGTTGAGGTCTGAACCCCCTGCCTCGGAGAACAGTAAAGCTGTCGGTCCTGCGCCTGGTCTCTCCCCGGTCATGTCAGTTAACCGTACCATCGGATTCTGAGAGTGAGAAATCAGAGAGTGCACCTGTGTTTGCGCACACACTTATGCACTATATTTTCTCCTGCGTAGTTGGCTGGTCTCCGTTGAGACTGGCGCCGTGGCCGTTATCGGCTAGAAGAATATTATTAATAGTACCTACATAATTTCAAAGCGAAATATACCTACACCTAGAAAAAGCCATTTAACTGTTTCGCAATTTACGTAAATACTTTAAAAAATTAGACTAAATATAATTAACAGCTTAGATAGTTTATAAATCAAACTGTTTCGTCACTTTTGTAAGCACTAGTATTTGGCTGTTTAAGAAAAGTAATAACAGTTACTACGGCATCTGTTGTTTTAAAGATTGAATTTATGAACGATTATCTGCAAAAGAGTTCGCAAGTTGTATTATAGATGGCACTTTTTACAATAATGATGTGTTAGTTTTACAACAATACCGCAGCGTTTATTCTATGCTATTCCTTGCCACGAGTATTTTTTCCGTTCACATTTTTGTCTATAGTTCCATCAATTAGATGAACACATACCTGTAGGCCTACTAAAGAGACCAACCACTATACTACATTACTTTTCCTTCTCTTAGCAATGTTGTGGTCGTGCGTAGTTTGCTTCCTGAGTCGGTTCTTACGACAATCATGGGGTAAATAGGGGTGGTGTCAAGCCGTATTCTTAATTCGTCACCACCTGGTAAAGGGAGACTGATGTGGAACTAATATGCCAGACTCAAAAGTTGAAGCGGACATTATTCTTGCAGATTGTTTCTGCAATAGTAACGTCCGCAAGAATAACTAAGAAAGAGCGGCAGCGTCACGATATTTTTTTTTTACGTACGACGTGTCAGCTGGTGGTAAGTGATTACCGCCGCCCATCGACACTTGCAACACCAGAGGCGTCACAAGTGCGTTACTGACCTTTGGGGGATGACGGGCCTCCGGTACCCTCACTCACTCGGTGAAACACAGCACAGGCGCTATTTATAACCGATTTTATATGAGGCCGTGGTATCACTCCGGTTGAACCATCCCATTCATGGCAAAGCGTGGCTCTGCCACAGTAAAATGATATGCTTTGTGCGCACGTATTTAATTTCTAACAGCTAATCTACTTTGGCCTGCACTCTTTCAACAAACATTAACAGAACAACAGACATACCCATTTATTAACCGGCTGGTGCTGTAATATATTTTCAATCCTTAATATTAAAATATTTTATGATTGCAAATATTCTGGGAACCCAGCAGTGGAGTTATCTTTTGAAAATTTGCAATCACAAAAGATTTTAATACTAACAATTGAAAATTACGCAATTGGAATTACTAAAGTTAACGTAAGAGTTAAAGCCTATAAGAGGAATCTTATTGGCTTTCACTTTCACAATTCTTAAAAGATACTGTTCGTTTACCCCACGCCCGCAAGGAGTCGTGCAAACTTGGGTGATGCCTTAGTGAAACATTTTTAAAGAGGAATAAGACTATTGAATTCTGTCACTTTAAGCCCTACCTAAACTTGAATCGAAATGGATCTATTCAAGTGATATGTGTGTGTTTCCAGCCGAAAAAGATCCCAAAATTGTTAAAATAGAACAGAATAATCCCCACTTTAAGAGTATACCAAGGTAACGTGCAATTTCGGCGTTATCCTGTTATAAAACTAGCAACATAACAGCATTTGAGTCTTTTATTTTACTAGATACAACATAGGGTTACCACATGGTAACCCTATGTTGTATCTAGTATAACAATATATAATAATTTAAATGCATACTTAATCAGTTTTAAAAGTGAGAACTTCTTAAGCGGCGTTGTGCACTTTTATGGGATAGGTAAAAATGTTAAAACCGCGTCAGTAACTCGTCTCAGGCCATGTGACCTGATCGAATATTGGTAAGAGCTATTTCGTTTAAGCAGCGCAGGGCGCTTGCGTGCGTGTGTGTTTGTACTACAGCCTGTTACGCGCATGCACAGATGGTGACAGCTGATGGCTCGACTGCCTGTATACTTGTAAAATTCGTGTACATCAAGTGTTTAAAATATTTAAATTAAAGAAAGTACATCTATTAATAAAAAAGTGACGAAGAAATATTGAAAGAAAATGAGTGAGTACCTTTTAAAAATACTAAATGAAAACCCGGCTTCCCTCGGGTAATATATTTATACTGTATAGCATTAACATATATTTTTTTAACATCATAATAATCATTTCTGTAGATATCGATTCTCAAGGAATATTACAACATTTAATAAATATAGGAAATAAAAAAAAAATAAAAAAATGCACAACGTTGATGTTCAAGTATTCACTTCTGCCGGCACTCCCCTTTTTATATCTATGTTTTCTACAGGGAGAGACAGCTTTCCTGTGGTGCGAAATCTGGATTGACTGTATTTTCTTGGAAAAAACATAAAAAAATCATACACAATTTATAATTTTCAATACGTTTTATTGTTTATGACGATATAATATCTCTTTTTAAACTTACAATAAAATCAGATCTACAAAACCAATACTATTATACAATCATACAAATTTACGAGACTAGACAGCAATATCAAACCGGGATAGACATTTGTTTAAACCTTTGAAAATATAACATTTAACATTATATCTGTTATTTACAATAATAGGCGTGATATAATTTTACATAGCACCATTACGATCCAACATTTTTACAATATTTTCAAGCTTACTTTTTAAATAATATATCAAATCGGTTAAACTTTTGAAAGTAAATTACATTAATATTGACTAAAAGATTCTTTTAACACAAGCCTAAATCAGAGCAAAAATAGCATAGCTCTTGATATATATCCGGCAGACTTGTAACATACTGCGGACTAATTTAATCCTATACACCTAATATACACAAACACAACAGTCCTCTATTTACATTATATCCTATAAACAATCACGACATACATTAAAATAAAAATACTGTCATAAATTACAAAAAAAAACTATTTACAATTATCAACAGTTTTGTCAAATATAAATTTCAAGGAATTGAAATTAAAAATGTCATGTATACACACCTGTGCAGCATACAGTGTTTTGTCAAAATAGTGCTAATGTTTGGCAAAATAACGCCTTTAATACACTTATCTACACATACGTTCAGTCGAGATTCTTTCCAAATTCTGGATGGGAAACTACAAAATTATGTAGACATAACTCACTGACCATTTAACAAGACCTTAGTCCATATATGTATAAAAATATTTGAAAGTCTTTCGAGGAACAAAAGTTTTACTATATACAGTAGTGAAATCATTATTAGAGTCATCTAATAATTTAATCGCATTTTTATATACTAAATATATAAGAATCAGCGATTACTCGCACCCACACTATTCACTAGGAATATATTCGAAGCTAAGTATAAACAATTAGTGCCTCAGTCCTTATCGGTTACACCCGAGTCATGACTACTTCTTCCAACTAAATGTCACATTCAAACTCTGAAACTCTTTTATTCCTCCCATCTGGAGTCATTTGGAAATGGCTATCCCTGTCTCTCGTACCTCCTACTCTAGGAAAACCATTAAAACTGTTTCTGCTAACCAGAGGGTTCTCCCGTTCTCTATCTCTGTGAAAACTTGAGGTGGATAACTTTCCGTCTTTTCTTTCATTAAAATTTGGATCATTAAAGTTCTTGTCTGGAAAGTTTCTTTCATTGAATTCGCCATCGGAGAAATTCCTCTCGTTAAAAGGAACGTCTCGGATGCCAAAGCCGCCCATCCGAGCTGTTCCGATTCCAAACTTACTTCTCAGTTCTTCATCACGGAAATTGAAAGCTCGGTTGTCGAATTTAGAAGCGCCAGTGGAAAGTCTAGAAGCAAAGCAAAAGTTTTAGCGTTTATGTAATGCGTGACATTGTACAATTTGCGTGACAAAAATCATTATACATCGGAAGCAGTGTAATTGAGTATCTACACTATAATCCTACGATATCAGTTATTTATTAATCTTACAATATACTGATAATATGAATATTGCATACAAAAGCAGATTATTTTATTCTTAGACTTTTAGATGTATTTAAGCCTTAAAATGTTTCAGGATAAACTTTTTTGAACTGTTGAATTATTGGAAGATCATACATTAAAGATAACATAATTATAAATATAATAATAATGTTATACACGGGTACCTACCCGTAAACATGAAAACGTCAAAATTTGTATTATAAAGTGTAGAGAAAGCATATTATTATTAGACATTAATTGTTTTAATTTTACATCTTTATATAAATATTAAAATCTTCTGTGCGTGTGTATGTGACTAAATTCTGAACCGCTGAACCGTTTTTGATGAAATTGGTTGTGTTTATTCCTGAGGATTCGAAAATGGTTTAGACTCATAATTCGGTAAACACAACTATTGTGTGTATTACCTGCGGATGAAGTTATACCGCAGGTAGCACCGCGAGGCTCATCTAGTATTATATATTTATATAATATTCTTAAATATAATATTTATAGTACATAATATAAACCGTTGTGAATATCGATAAAAGCGTTCAATTTGTATCAATAAATTAAATTAAAAATATAACTCATAAAGTGCTTATTACATGCCGGAATCATCACAAATAATATATAAATACTAGTTAACCCTCTCAACTTTATCTGCATCTCTTTTCAATCATGCTTAGCTCCTATTAGTCTAGGCGTGATGTCATCTATGTTAGGCAAGCCAAAAAAACTTTGTTTGAGAGCTTTGTGAGCTACAACGTGTCACGAGAATTATATTTATTAGGTATTAAATATTTCCTTAATTCCACGTCACAAAGTCAACATGTGACCACCGCCAATCCAAGTCGTGTGATACATTTCGATCTGAATTTCCTTATTTATTAGTTAATAAAAATTAAACCACATTTAAATGCTTGAGATAGAAGATGTGACTTTAATTTTTGTATCATTTATGCACAGTGGTACTAAGATCCAACTTTGCAAATATGAGTAACACATACAAAATGGATAAACACTACATATATTTTTACAAGTTTATATACAGCCTATCGCAGAAACTTAAATATACAAGCATATATAATATATATTTTTTAAATACGTTAAGAAATTATTTACACAAGACTTGCGAAAGGAATATAAACACTATAAATAATGATAAAACTTTTGGGATTTGATTTAGTTTAATAGGATTTTCATAACAAATCCATGTATTTAAAATACCTTCTACACAATGGAGACAGTTATCGCGACTAACTATTCTGATATTTGACGAATTTACTGATTCCATATAATCTATATCTGAATGTAGCCCAAGTGACAAGTCTCTGACTCAAAATTACTCACTCTCTAAAACTCCGCCTCTCTCTGTCGTACTCCGCAGATAACCCTTCATCATCATTAATGATTGCTGACGGATCACTATACACTGAAGATTCTTGATAGAATGAGTCAAGATCCACGTAGTTTCCTTCTGAAGGTTCGTTATCTAGAAGTTCTGCCAGTTGCCCTTTCAAAGCTGCGAAGCTTGGTCTTTGAGAAGGGTCTGCATGCCAGCACGAGTGCATTGCTCTGTATAGTTGAGGCTTGCAGTGTGGAGGTCGCTCTAACCGGTAGCCTTCAGTAACGGCTGCTAAAACTTCACGGCCGGACATAGCTGCGTACGGCGTTGAACCTGAAAAGGTTTTATTAGATCTTTTAGACTGTAGAATATTACTGGTAGACAGAGTTAAAAAATCACAAACTTCTGTAATAGAAGATCTAACATTTTTTTTACTAAACAAAATAACCAGTTAAAGGTTTACTAACTAGGAACTACTGTGTTTTTTACCCGACTACGGCAAAGCCAAAGGAGGGTTATGATTTTGACAGGCTATGTATGTATGTATGTTCATTTGTTCCGTCATAGCTCCTTAACTACTCTTTAGAACTGGACAAATGAGGTGTCGTTAGAAGCGTCATAATCGTCTGCTGGTCGATATAGTCATAGTCCATAATGTACCATAGTCCATAACACTTTAACAACGTGTGACAACTTGAGCGTTGTTTGTGTCGTAGTTGTATTTTAGATTTTACTTTCTTTTTTAAATGAGTTATTCTAAGACATCAAAAACAAATTGCAAATAATAATAATTTCAGGCATGTAACACATAACGCTATCTAGTTTCAAGCTAAATAAATATAAATACTTTACACATACCAAGTGTAACAATCTCCCATAACAGAATCCCAAAAGCCCACACGTCGGTGTGATGACTGTACACATTATATAGCAAAGCTTCAGGAGCCATCCACCGAACTGGTAACGCTCCTCTAGGAGCTCTCGCACCGGCGCCGGCACACCGTGACATGCCGAAATCAGCGATTTTGCAAAGCTTATTATGATCAACAAGAACGTTGCGTGCAGCCAAATCACGATGGACGATCTGAAAACCACAAACGGTAAGTTTATTTATGATACAGGGAGTAGAAAAGCAGACAGGTCAACTGTTGGAAAGTGACCACCACCGCTTATGAAACTCGGTTTGAAAGAATGAGTACGGTCTTTTCTTGGTTATACTTCGTAAACTTTACCATACTTAAGTTTCAGTGATAATTTCCTCGAATTAACTACTAAAATAACTATCAGACGAGGACCTTACCCCTTTCGATGCAATGTAGTCCATGCCCCTTGCTACGCAGTACGCAAACACAGTCAGATCTCTGGACGTGAGGGCACCACTGCCACTAAAGCGATCGGGCCGGGATCTACGTTCTCTTAAATACGTGAGAAGCTTTCCACACATTACGTATTCCATTATCAGTAGGTAAGGTTCTGTAAAAAAGAAAATGTTTACTGTGAGACATTTGATGCCATACATAGAAAAAACTGATTTGTTTAAATTCATAAACTAGGTGAAACGGTAAACTTTGTATCACCTACCTACGTCTTTTGATCCATCTAGTCTATCCAATACCTTTAAACGAGCAATTTTCATATATATATTTATCAGAAAACTTACCAAAAAAAACACCGAGCTAAGCTCGGTCATATTGGTATTTTATCATAGTTCCACTATTTATTTGCGTTTTTGGAATCTATACAAATAAATAAAATTGGAGTCTCTGTTTGTAATATTAAAATAACAGCTTTTTAATCAATGCATATGTATGTATACACGGTACATATACCAAAACTGCAGTTAATAACATTTTTGTCTGTCTGTCTGTTTGTTTGTTCCGGGTAATCTCTGGAACGGCTGGACGGATTTTGACGGGACTTTCACTGGCAGGTAGCTCTCGTGGTTCTTCTCGTAGACCCCATAGGGTCTCGGGGTAACTTTTCCAGGCTTACGGCCTGTTTAGGTAGTGTTCCGCGCCACCTGCCACTACAGGTGGGTCACTGGGTTGGGCCCGTGAGGGCCTGTTGGTAATCCCGGGGTGTTATTCCGGTGGGAGGGGCGTAACTAACAGGGACCTGCTAGTAGCGCCCGGGTCTTGTTCAGTGTGGTGACCTGTGCTTTGCGAGGTCGAGCTCCTAAGGGTGTGAACCCTGAGAAGCGCCCGTCAGCCAGTACTAGGTCGGGTGTTTGGGATCTTTACAGAGGGGTTTCCATGGGGACGAGATCTCGTGGCAGGCCATACCTGTCCGGCGGTCGCCGATGGTAGGGCGCGAGTTCCCGCAGGTGGCGGGCTTGCGATCCGTCAGCACGCACGAACAGGTTTGTGCTCAGGCGTCCCACAATGTCGTCCAGGCTTTCCATGCGTAGATCCCTAGAGATCGTTTTGTTCCGCACGAAGCGGGGGGCGTTCGCAATGGTGCGTAGCGCGAGCGATTGCTGCGCCCGCAGCCGACGGCGGTTCGTCTCAGAGACGAGGGCGAACCAGGCCGGGGAACCATAGGTAAGTCGGGTGCAAATATACGCCTTGTACACACCGAGCTTCGCGCGGAGCGGCAATCGGGATGACAGTACGGGCCGCAGAAGGGAACGTGCGGCACGAACCTGGGCAACGACGTTGTTAACATGTGGCTTCATGGAGAGGGTGCGGTCGATGGTCACGCCGAGGTATTTCACCGTCGCGGACCACTCGATATTTTGCCCCATGAGCTTCAGCTGTGGGAGCTTTACAGTACCTATGGATATCGCCTGAGTCTTTGCCACGTTGATCGTCAGTCTCCAATCCTTCAGCCAACTGGGAAGTGCGTCGAGGGTGCGCTGCATGTTGGTAACAGCGTGGGCACCATCTTTTGACGTCGTGATGTGGGCTGCGTCGTCAGCGTACAAAGCAAGTTGCACGTTGTCGGTGACGGGAATGTCGTTAGTGTACCAGGAGTAGCACACTGGAGACAGGCAACTTCCCTGTGGCACACCGGCACAGATGGGTCGCTCCATTGACAAGGCGCTTTCAACCGCCACTTGAAAGCGCCTGTCTTGCAGGAAGGTGGCCACAATCTTCACTACTCGACGAGGAGTAGTAGATGTGGACAGCTTGTACAGCAGGCCGGCGTGCCAGACGCGATCGAACGCTTTTTCCATGTCTAGGAAAACTGCAACCACCCGTTCGCGCTTGTTGCGTGCAACCGCGATGTCGTGCAGTACTCTTGTGAGCTGATGTGTCGTGGAGTGTTCGGCACGAAATCCGAATTGTTCGTCGCGTGGCTGAAGGTGTGGCGTCATGTGCAGCAGCAGCAGTTTCTCGAACAACTTCGACGTCGTCGAGAGGAGCGCGATAGGACGGTAGCTTCCCGGTTGGAGAATGTTCTTCCCCGGCTTAGGCAGCATGATGACTCTGCCAAGTCGCCATGTGGTGGGAAAGTGTCCGGTGCGAAGGATACCGTTAAAAAGTCGCGTTAGCGTCGCGATTGCTCGCGGCGGTAGGTGACGCAGGGCTTCGTTAGTCACCCGGTCAGGTCCGGGCGCTTTCCGGAGAGGCGTTCGGCGAATCATCCGCTGGACTTGGCCCGGGGAGAGGATGATGGGGTCTTCGGTCGGGGCTATAGGCTGCTCAAAGTATTGCTGAAGCTTTTTCTCGACATCTGCTAGGTGCTGCACATTGAAGGCAGGATTTGGGCGGAACTGAGCTTCTAGGAAGTCGGCGAATATCTCCGCTCGGTCCTGGGCACGGTAACGTGGGGTTCCGTCACCAGCCAACAGGGGCCTAATCGGAGTGGGCTTCCCAGAAAGTTGTCGGCATAGGCGGTGTATGCCCGACCAGTCCTCACTAGCACGCTCAATGGTGCGTTGCCACGACTCCGTCGCGTTTGTTGCCAACGCGGCAGAGATCTTCGCAGCCAGAGCGTTGAGCTGGGTCTTCATGATCGGACATCGAGCGTCCTGCCACTGCCGGCGCAGTTTCCTCTTCCTCTCGATCATCGCCAGGATATGGGCGGGGAGCTGAAAAGGCTTCCTTGAGGTGGCGGCGTCAAGCTTTGACTCTCGAAGTGCGGTCTGTAAGACCGCGCTGAGCTCCGTCGTGAGCTTCTCGACGTCGTCAGCGGTCTGAATTGGGAAGGAAGGCGAGAGCTCTGCCATATACTCGGCAAAGACCCGCCAGTCTTGGCGTGATCGAGGGGGAAGTTGGAACGTTTGCGGGATGTCATCTAGTGTCAGGCACACCGGCTGATGGTCTGAGATGAGGTGGTCGTCCAGGACGTCAAGATACACAGCCGCGTCAATGTCGCGGGTGATGGCTAAATCTATGACGTCCGGTGTATGGGCCACGCAGTACGGGTAGTGCGTCGGAACCTCTGGTCCTAGTACCTGGTACGTGTTCCGGTCTGCATCATCCAGGAGGCGGCGGCCTTCTGGGCAAATGGTGTTGGAGTTCCACGCCGTGTGTTTAGCATTGAAGTCACCGGCGATTATGGTGGGCAGCGGCGAGTCCAGCAGGGTGTGGATATCGGATACCGCGAGACGTTGCCCAGGTGGCCTGTAGAATGCAAACACACGAGTGGGTTGGCTTCCGATGCAGACCTCTACACCCAGGGCGTAGGCAGATTGCAATATTGGTAATGGTAGCGCTTGGTGGACGACTCTCCTCTTGACCAGGACCGCTAATCCCCTATAAGCAGTCCCTCTCGGCGAGCGTTGGTCCTCCCGGTAGACATGATACCCTCCCATTTTGAATTTGTCTAACTGGCAGGTAGCTGATGATCCGGGGAGTAACTTAGGATACTTATTTTAGACTAACTTTGTCCCGCGGCGTTACTCGCTGTACAACAATAACCGATGGCTCATGCTCCTGATTAAAAAGCCATTTTTTTTTTTTAATTTCAGTACGTTGCAGATTAGCGTACCGACAGGTACCGACTACAATGATGGTGTCAAATGTTTGACATGAAAGAATATTGTGTATGGGTATTTAAATACTGTTTTGCTTGAATTAATTATGTACATAGTTTTTCGTCATTGAAACCTTTCCTGATTCCAAAAATATTTTAAAATCAAATTTAGTGAAATCAGTCCGGTCTTTCTCGACTACAAGTGAGACTAACGAATAGCAATAAATTTTTGTATTTATATTTATAAAATAATGCTAATATTGAAAATAAAATCACCTTGTTCAGTACAACATGCAAGCAATGTTACCACATTAGGATGTGTACCAATCTTTTGCATGATATAAATTTCGTGAAGTAGTTCTTGTTTTTCCTTCTGCGACGCCGTTTCTTTGATGCTCTTAACAGCAACCAATCTAGTCAATCCGTCATGGCCACTCAGGTCATCAGCTTCAGCTTTCCAAACCTAAAAAAAAACAATTAAAAATGTTCTGTTTAATAACTTAAATCATACCAACAAACCTGATAAAGAATCGCACAAATATTTTACCTGACCAAAATTCCCTTGACCTAATAACGTCTGCAACCGCAATTTACTTCTAGGAAACTCCCATTTTTGATCAGGCTTATTTGTTGGTATAGGCAGCGGCGGTCTTGCAACTGGTGTTATAGGTGACTCCTTTTTTATATCACCATCTTCGAAGTATCCCTCATATTCCGTATCAATATCTTTGGTTTTTTTATTCAATATACTTCTTAAAACAAAAACTACAATCGCTGCAACTGGCAAAAACCCTAGACCTGCTAATACATAGGATGCCGTATATGCCTTTTCAGCTTCTATAACAACCTCTTCATTTCCATCCTCAGGATTTTCGCCATTAGTTTTATTTACTGATTTGCTTGCTGTATTCTTGGTTATGTTGCTTGAAACTAGGACTGCTTTTGAACTAGATTCTGAAGATGTTCTAGATGTGACTATAAATGGTTTAAAAGCTGGCGTAGCTTCAATGGGTGCTATTGTAGTGTACACAGTTGTATATGGTGTTGTACTTGTACCTTTTGTTGAGGGCGGTGGAGATTCAGTAGATGTTATTGTTGGTGGTAATGGCGCAAGAGTCGTAGTAGTGGTCGTTGTTGTTGTAGTAGTACTCGTTGTAGTCGTTGGTCGTCTTCGCTTTAAAATATCCTTAAGTTTTATTGTACCATTTATTGGGCTTTCGGTACTCGGTTGCCGAAATAGGTTCGCTAGTCTTTCAGAAATTTTTGATTCTGTTTCATTTCTACTCTGGTTTACATTTTTTGATGATAACTCACTAGCTTGTGGAGGTGGCGTACTTGGATTAGGATTTTCAGTAGTTGTAGTTCTGATTCTAATCCTGTGTCGATACGGTCGTGCACTGGAAGGGGGAGTAGTTGTAGTTTCAGTAACATTTAATGGAATTGCCTTAGGCATTGAACTGTTGAGTTCCTCGGTTGTGTTGATCGTATTTAATTGGCTAATTTGAGGTAGAGTACTGTTATCAACTTCTTTAATATTTGTATCGGTTTTATTTTGTCCTTTCATAGAGGATGTTATTGATACGGATGTTACGACAGCTGTATAAAATGTTGTAGATGCTTTTTCAGTGGTAACATTAATCGGCAAAGTAGAAAGTATCGGAGTTATTTCAGTGCTAACAATAGTAACTCTTGATGGACGTCTTCTTGGATTTGAATAAGTGCGTGTAAAATTTCTAGGTGTAGTTGTATTAGTCTTATTAAGGGGATTATCTTTTAAAATAGGAAGGGTAACATTCTGTTGTAGGGTTGAATTATTTACTACGGGGCTATTGGTGGTATACGTTCTATTACTATCCTTGTCTAAGGTACTGCTTTTCATATTTTGTATAATTGGTTCAGTGACAGTTAGTTGTGCTGTAGTGGTTGATTTGGTAGTAGGTGGTGTGGTACTTGAAAACTTTCTATACGCATTTACTAAGCCAACGTTTCTAGCAGGTGCTGGGCCTTTAACAGTGTTACGTATCTTATTCTTCTCTATGATATTTTTCACAACGGATACATCCATATCCTCATTCACTTCTTCTTCACCTACACTAATATTTTTATATTTTTCAGTAGCTGAATATCTTGAATTGAATTTTCGTTTATCGGAAGGTGCCACAATAAAGTTCACAGATTTTGTGGATGCTGATAGCGACGGAGAATCAGTTAAATTATCTGATATTACTTGGCCGCCGAGTTTTTGTCCGAAAAACCGGAAAGGAGCCATTTCTTCGACCGGCAGCTCAGATTCAAGTGGACTAAAATGATTATATATTTCATCAGACAAGAAAACCGTTTGATTTCCTTTATCATTTTCCACCCTTATCAGCTTTGTGTTTTTAATATCCGTCGTAGTACTATTAACTATTATGTTAGCTTCTAATTTCTCATCTGAATCTTTTTCTTCAGATTTTTGAGTCGTTATGTTATTCGGCGACTCGACAACTTGTGTTGCGTTTTCTATATTTGAAGTGTTTTCCGAAAGTATGTTATCAGTAACCGTATTATTAAAATCATTATTTTGTGTTATATTTTCTGTATCGGAATAATTAAGTAAATATAGGCCGTGATTTGACTCATCTACTTGAAATTCTTCTTCAGGATCTAGTTCGATATCTTTATCCAGATTTTCATACTTTTCGGGTGGGACGTAAATTATGGTAGGCTCAGTTATTTCTATTCTTTCAGGTGCTGTAACGGCCTTATTGAAGCCCTCTCTTCGTCTGTTATTCTTAAATGCTGCTCTGCTTCTGTTCTCTTGATAAAGTCTTGGTATAAATAAATGACGAATTTCATGAGGTTTGACATCTTGTCTTACTTCCTTCGTACCATCAGATGTTATTAGTTTTAGTGTAGGCGACGGTTCCCTATTAGAACTTTCAAACGTAATTTTTTTCACTGTAGAGCTGTTTGAATCTCGTATTTCCAACTGGGCGAATGTTGTGTTTGTTCTGAAATAAAGGAAAGTTGGTTTCGTAATTATATTTCGATCAAATAAAGGCTTCAAATTTAATATAAGGCATATCGATTTTATTATTATGAGATTTCTTTATGTTAATGGAAAATCAAAGTTTAACATTTTTACTTTGATGTAAGATGTTTTGCTTTATGCTCATCTAGTTAACTAAATTAATTTAAACAAATATTATACAAACTTGTTCGCCTTTTGTGCTAATGAAGCTATTGTGTTGATATGTGTCGCCAGTCTTCCACTGAGCAGCTGTCGCCGACGAGCGGCGAGCAAAGACAGAAGCTGCGAGTCTCTCGTCGTGTTGGTACTAGTTTGCGTAGTTCCCCTCCGAATTGAGCCTGTAATGGATAGACAATTCAAAATTAATCTCATTTTTCGAAATTGTTTCAAACGTAAGAGATATGAAATACCTATATACCATTTTCTTTCAAGAGGTACTTCTTGCCTGAGTCGAAGGGGGCAAACGAACCGATCATCTAATGATATCAATTATCATTAGGTGATCGGTTCGTTTGCCCCTATCGGTGACTATGGACAATTGAAACCGATGTCAAGAGCACGTTGTGGTATTTTGAGTCAGGAAACAGTAGGAGGGGGAACTTTGAACCCAAGTAACCTAACTGATGATTACACAGACCATTCAGTTATATTTCATTAGTATTACAAACCTCTTATCTTTCAAGTTTATTACATGTTGGACCATCTCACTCTACAATCTAACAAAATAGCAATAACGATATATAATCATTACTTTAGGATTTCCTCTTTTCAATCAAACAATTTCCAGTTTTCGCAACATCCACAAATTTGATGGAACCTTCAAAGATATAATTATTACATCCACATCGAAACATACGATTATAGGACAATTACCGTGGTCCCATAAATGACAAGTCATTACAATAGGTATAATTACACGTAATCAAGTAGCTTTGATATGAGATACTGGACCTTCACCCAGTAACGACTGTATAGCAAGAAGATTGAAACCATACGTCTTCGTAGAAACGGTTCGCCGAGAAATAAAATAATTATAATTAGCTTATAAAATATCTTGTACCTATTATTATTTTATATAATCTTTATCTTATATACCTAGGTAAAAATACAAACGAATATTCTAGCAAAGTTTATCACTTTATAGATAAAACTAACTATATTATGACAAGCTTCGTTGTGGCACATTGTGGTTGCATTTATGATATATTAGGAACAAAACTGGGGCGGAAAATTTAGAGAAAATATCTTTCAAGTGGTTTGTGTAGCATAACAGAGTGATATTCAATCGTTGCAAAAGTTTAAGGTTCAGGAAGCGTGAGCGAACCTCATAAAAACCATCTTAACATTTTTATATTCATAGCAGTCTATTACTAAATTTAACATATGTTTTTACGTTTATTTTAATCAATAAAAGGTAAGTGTTATGTTGGAAGTTTAACCAGTTTGTCGCTATCCATCGCCTTTTATTGACGCTGCAGTAAGGAGAGTTTTTGACTTGCTTAAAATTGCTCATCGCTGGAACTATTGCCTGTATGTCAGTCAGTTTTCGTAAGTTTTGCTGTATTAGTTTTAAGAACTCGCTACGAAGCTTACAAGGGAGTGACTCAGTGTATATAAATACAAGCAAAAGTTGAGAGAATTGATTACTTTATAAATAAACAATATCAATATTTCAAGACCCTAGACATGACTTTTACAAGTTCTATTCAAAGCAGTTAATATCTTATGGCCAGAGTCACGTACCAAGAGTACTTATAGTACTTATGTACATATTATATCGAACATCAAACAAGTACTTTCTCTCGAATCCTCATCGTCACGTTTATGTCAAGGTTCCTCGTGTGTGTTTAACTCACGTTTATATACCTACTTATTGTTTTATTCGTGTGCGTGGGATCACAGTGAAGTTGTTGGTGACATTGAATTTACACACATTACATGTACATACATACATATGTGGGTTCATCGTTGCGAAAAAGAGATAAGTCATTCTTTGTCTTTTTAGCGCATCCTGTTTAATGATAAGGTGCATGCTGCGATTGTAGATTTAGATAGACTTAGATGTCAATCACAAGTTTCCTTGACAGAACGGTTAGTACCTAAAAGTTAGATTACGTTTTTTAGGGTACCGCAGCCAAATGGCAAAAAATGGAAGCCTTATGGATTCGTTATGTCTGTCTGTTTGTCTGTCTAAAATAAGAGAATGATAAAAGTCAAAAAAATTTATGATATACATTAAATGTAACGCATGCAAACTTCCACCACAAATTGGTTTGAACGAGATCTAGTAAGTTGTTTTTTTTTAATACGTCATAAATCGTAAACTACAATTTACCTTTCATTCAATCAACACAAATATGAAAATAAAAATAAAATGATACTATGTTACTTTTTTTTATGGTATAGACGGGCTAACGAGCAGACGTATCGCCTGATGGTAAGCGATTACCGCCGCCCATGGACGCCTGCAACACCAGAAGCGTCACTAGTGCGTATGGGCCTCCGGTGTACTTACTCACTCGGTGAAACACAGCGCAAGCACTATTTGACGGTTTTCTGCGAGGCTGTGGTATCATTCCGGTCGAGCCGGCCTATTCATGCCGAAGTGTGGCTCTCCCACTTTAAATGGTTCTTGTTGCTACGGAACCATTCATGGGCGAGTCCGACTCACACTTCGCCGCTTTTCTTAAAACTGGGTCAAGGATGCGGTAGATAACCAAAGCTAGAAAATTATAGCTATCAACATAATTATTATCTTTTTATTTATCTCGATTAACAATTGTTTATTGTCAATTCTATTTGAGTTACATTGCAAAATATTGTCGCTAGTTTCCTTTAACGATGGCAAATTAGTACTTTCCTTTTCTACATTTCCCTATTTTCCTTTTTCTCTCATTTACCTCCTGTTATATTATATATAATAATTACAATAGATTAAAGAGACGAGTCTTGTAATCGTATGCCTATCCTGTAAATTGAAAACCTCAGAACAATATCCAATAAATATTTGTTACTCGTGACTATAAACCATAAAAGCCTTAAAATCAAACAACTATAGAATCATTTCACACACAATTATCGCATCAAATTTGTATATTTCCGTATATTCATAGTATCGTGCGTATTGAATTCTATGATGTAATATTACATAAACTAAAATCGTGTGATTGCAGCAGTGAGTTCCACTCGTAATCTCACGGTTTTTCAGTAACAGTTCTTTACTAGTTCTTATCACGATGTCGGGAGGCGAGAAGTACAAGATTACAGCGAATTTTGTAACAACTTAATAACGCGTTGCAGATATTTTTTTTATATTGTTCCTAACGGTTTCATTTACATTATTGTGTCAGATGTATTTTTAGTCTCGCGTAAACGAAAACAAGTCAGACTTGCTCTCTAATACTAGCATCAACTGCTGCAATAGGATCAAAAAAGTAGCCTTAGGTTAAGAAACGTTATACCATATGAGGTCTTTTAGTTTATGATATGGAATTAAGGTTGACTTGATCATGACATGGACTCTCTGTAAAAAATATAATAACGATTTCAAAATTAACAAAATAAGTCGTAGAACACAAAACATTGAATAGTATCAGTATGAAATAAATCGTTCTACTAAGTACTCTCTATTACTTATGGGACTCGATGTGGTTCGAGGCTACAAAGAAGGAGGTAAACAAAAGATTCTTTTACCTTGTGCCATCTCCAATGCTAGGATACCTAACGGGTGTTCGATGCCCTGTATCGTGAACCGGTTCCCGGCAGCACTAACTGTACAACTATTAAGTTGTGCAACTCTCTCGTACAACCACAGATTATTATTATGTCTGGTCTTAATGAAGTGGTCTGTGGAGTCTGTGGTTGCAAGAAAGTTGTGGAAATGATATAATTGATAGAGTTGTTACGTATTGTGACTTGTCGTTGAAAAAATATGTTTGTATGTATTTTTTGAAACCAGTAACACTAAAGCACACACATACGCTGTAAACGTGATACGTTATATTTAAGCTGATTTCAGAAGATACACGAATAGCTCATCAAATCCTCGTCATAAAATAAAAATATATGTGTAATAACACTAGTTATCATATATGGACTAAAACTAAGACATTTAAAATCCATACATGTAAATACTCTGTCATATTTTCCTTTAAAGTAAAAAAATCTATACTCTGGAGATTTTTAATACTTTAACTTGTAGGCTATTATGTAAAGTATCAAGGAAACAGAAACTTAAAAGGTTACCAAGGAAAACCTACTCAAAACGAACAATACGACGCTCAGGACATCACATACAAAAGTGCAGTTTTTGAGTATAATCACATCACACTAATATATAAAGGCAAAAGTTTGTGAGTGTGTATGTTTGTTACTGCTTCACGTGCAACCGGCTGGAGCAATTTAAATGAAACTTTACAGTAATATAGATTATACATCAGTATAAGGCTACTATTTGTCGTAAAAACCGATATACACGCGGGCGGAGCCGTGGGCAACAACAACTAGTATAAAATAAAACCTAGTTAACGAGTTTGTCCTAGATTTTCTACAATAAAAACACAAAAGGTGTTACAACTTTACCTAGCCATTGTACTACAAATGATTCAATAAATATTATTATATTACCGAATAATCTATTAATGGAACTTTAATCGAACAATAAGTCATACTATTATTTAAGATACTTACATAATTCGATCGACAACAATAGTACAGAAAAAAAAGATTTCTGTCAGACAGTTTTAGATTACAAATTAATTATAAATGTAATGTTACTATTACAGTTATAATTAGATTGTAACCTATATAGGTTACAGCGTAATTATTAATTACAAGATGATTAATGTGCAATCACCGTTTTGATGTCAAGGCCTTGATTAATAATCCCTATTGTTTAACACTTTTTACTGAACTACAAAGACATGATATATTATGATTTATAATTGAAAGTCGTATAATAGTGAAAGTTATGAAGCTTTTTTGTTCTAGATTCGTTACTACTTATGGCGTTTACTACCTTTTCATTTATGTTCTTGCAATGAATTTGTCTCTAGGGCTTTTTAGGGTTTAGTGGTCAGATCGGTCCTTTGGGAGTCCTACACACGTTTCTAATCTCCCATAGAGAGTATGATGTGAAAAGCACTCCCCGCGTTTAAAATAAAAGATATTTATAAAATGTAGTTACTTTTGTTAATGACGCGCTCATAATAGCCCAGTCGCTCTCGGAGATTAGAAACAATTATCTAGGGTAAGCAACAACGGCGCGCGGTCAGTACCTAGATGGGTGACCGCTGGTGGCATAATACTATTAGCGTCTCCGTGATTCAGAGTCAGTCCCAGTTGTTATCATAGGATAACATTCTCCTCATCATCCTCAGTCATCCAACTCCTCCTGTTTTTCTTCTGATTAATTTCGTTGCGGGTTCCAAGAATTAATATTTTTTCCTGGGACTTCCCGAGTGTCATAACTCAGTGTGTTCGTGGGTCACTACTGTTGATCCTGGTGTACAGGAGTTACAGCGGTGGGCGTGTGGGTGGGATTAGTCCCATTTAAAAAAAAAAAGTATAACATTCATTATGCTTAGTTGGAGGCCTTTGGGCGGCTTAAGAACATCCAACGGCATAATTACGTAGCCACAACATTGTCTTATCAGTTCCGCACTCGGCCAGCGTGGAGACGTATGGCTCTAACCCTCTCCCAAGAGAAGACCCGAGCCCAATAGTACGACGTTATGGGTTGTTGATTTAGTTACTTACAACCCTTGACCCGTCTGCTCCCTTGTAATAGGTAAAGAGAAGGGCCTAAATTGAAAGTGCTTGTAAATTTTATCTTAATCCAAATCTGGTAAGGCCGAACACGATGATCAACTGTTAAACTAAGACCCGTTCTAAAACAACATTACTCAATGTATCGAACGCCGTAAAATCCGAAGGCTGAGAAAATTCACCTTTCACAATTATACTGGTTTTAAATGTCGCTATTGATACACTTACTCTTAAATACATAAACTGTGATTGCCGAGTACATTAAATTTATAGATATACATCAATTTTACCGTGAGAGAGTCGTACCAAAGCGCAACTGACCAGAGACGACTGTAAGTTACGCCATGCCCCTTTCTGCTATATCATACCGTGGGAGAGCCACGCTTCGGCATGAATGGGCCGGCTCGACCGGAATCCGGCGCGGCGACCGAGTGAGTGAGGATACCGGAGGCCCATAACCCAAACCCCCACCCATAGGGAACTCCCTTCCCTATCCCCCAAAGGCCGGCAACGCACGTGTGACGCCTCTGGTGTTTGCAGTTGTCCATGGGCGGCGGTAATCGCTTACCATCAGGCGATACGTCTGCTCGTTTGCCCGCCCATTCCATAAAAAAAAAAGATATGATTAAGAGATTATTAATTGTTGCTCTGAGTCTAATTGTAGTTTGTTTTCGTTTCATATATGTTTGTAAGTCCCTCGCAACAGAAAATTTATGCCTACTATTATTTTAATGAAAAAAGGATGATATCACCGAAATTCGTTAAAAGCAAGCAAGTGAAAAGATTGCTTGCATGCTTGCTTTTCACTAAGTTACGAAATTTATAAATAAAAATAAATACTAAATAAATATTTCGGACATCTAACACACAACGCCTACCTAGTCTAACCTAGTCCCAAACTAAGCAGAGCTTGTATTATGGGTACTAGACAACTGATATGAATACTTATATACTTTTCTTTTTTGTAAATACATACATATTATACATAGAAAACACCCAAACTCCGAAACAATCATTTGCAGATCATACAAAAATTTGTTTCGACCCGGGAATCGAACCCGAGACCTCAAGAACAGCAGTCACATATGCTACCACTGCGCCACCGAGGCATTTTGCTCAAGCAACTGTATTCCCAAACCTCACCTTTCCTTAAGTGCTTAAGTAAGTAGCAAATCTCACACACATTTGTCAAGTTTCATTTTAAAAGGAAATATAGTTGAAAAAGTAGTAGTCACTTCTTTTGGTTGCTCCCTTTTGTAAGTAGGAAATGATTGGCCAATGCGAATGTCGACAGGTGAGCGGATGGAAAGCTGTCGCGGAGACATTGATATACTATTTCCCAGAAGTAACTTGATTTACTTTCATTATCTATACAAATAAATAAAATTGGAGTGTCTGTTTGTAATCTATACAAATAAATAAAATTGGAGTGTCTGTTTGTAATATTAAAATAACCGCTTTTTACTAAATGCATATGTATGTATACACGGTACATATACCAAATATGTAGTTAAAAAATTTTTTGTCTGTCTGTCTGTCTGTCTGTTCCGGGTAATCTCTGGAACGGCTGGACGGATTTTGACGGGACTTTCACTGGCTGGTAGCTGATGATCCGGGGAGTAACTTAGGCTACTTTTTTTAGACTAACTTTGTACCGCGGCGTTACTCGCTGTACAACAATATCTGCAGGTGATACCGCGGGGTTCAGCTAGTAAGAATAAATATGTTTAAGATAGAAAACTATTTATCGCTAGATGAATGGGTCTGCAAGATTTGTTTTTATTGCCGTTGTTCTATAAATACCGCTTCAGTCAAGTGCAATATGTACTGAAAAATACCTCTCCCAAAGTTAAATATGCGTACATCAATTAAAATCGTATTCCAGTGTGCACATAAATTTCTATTGGAGTTGAACTTATCGTGCACGTGAATATTTTTCTCAAGCTAAACATGGGACAATTTAATGGGACATTAAAGATATAAAACAAAAGAAATTGAATTTAAAACATACTTGTCTTAGTTTTGTGTAAAGGTTTTCTCTGTGGGACTGAGTGTAAAAAATATTAATATTGAAAAAATAAAAACGAGAATCTGTTGATGGTCAGTGTAGAACTGTTTGTGAATGAACAAATATAAAAAAATATGTATGGCTAATGTATCTCTTAGATCCGAAGTTGTATAACATTTGTGCGCCTACCTCACAAGATTTCTACACCACCCTAAGGTAGACTGGTAGAGAATGCCCTGGGCATTATGTCCGCCGATGTATAAAATTGTATAAATCTATAAATAAAAAAAAAAGAAATCCTTCATCTTGTAGTACTAATAAGCTGACATTTTTTACACAATACAGTAGTCAAGTCAATATCAAGCTATTAAACATTTTCTCAGTAAAATCAGCAGTTATTACCTTATGATGACATATTCGGCAACTCATTCATGTCATACCATGAATAGTATTTATTACTACATAGATAGCCTACGCAATATTGGTCCCAATGTTGGTCCATGGCTACCAATAGGCATGTTCCCAGCATAATTGTTCCACTGGTTCCCACCAACTGGTACATTTGTAACACTCGATTACATACCTTTTTCCGCGATTTAGCAAAAAGCTCACAACTCATATAGTTGCACAAATTACGCATTGTTTAAACAACGAACATATCACAATAAAAATAGTTTGGAAATCTTTGGTATGCTTTAATTGTAATTGAATTAATTCATTAGATTTTTTGCAACGCATCGAAATGTTATTACGAATTTGCTCGGAGAAATTGTGGGAACAACCAACAGAATGGCTAAAGTGGAATTTATTCGGAGAAATTGGAGTTGTACGACATTTTTAAAAAGAAAATACAACGTGTACGTGTGAATTGGAAACAATTTAAGCTTGCAATTTAGATAGTGACGAAAGCGTTAGCGAAACGGACAGTTAACTTTAATTCTATAAAAAGTACTACCTACCTATATAGTAGGTAGTATAAGTATTTACTAGGTATACTATTCAATTTTTAACAGGACACTATATGTGTAACAAAATAGTTATATCTTAATATGTACCAGTAGGATCAATTTCTTTCAATTTTTTATAAGTTTTTTTTCTCAAAGCATCACAACATACAACTATGATTGTAATGTACCTAGATTTGTTTGTCTCGAGTGTGCTACTGAGTTAAAACACACGCATAACCAAAGATGAATTGCTACTAAATTGCATGCAACTAGTTGTTACCGCTAACCGTTGGCACAGCGATGGGAAAGATCATATCGATAATATTAATGTGAAATATAAAATGTGGCACAAAATGATTAATACGACTTTAAGCATGGTAGACTCGATTTCTCAAGACTATTACACAGATTATTCAAAATATATAATTTCAGTTTTTTACGAAAGTGGTAGAAATAAAGTGAGTAGTTGGTGGATAACATTTTTCGAGTGACAACTTTGGATCTCATTTTTAAAGAAATAATTAAATAATATGCATAAGTATTTCGATTTATATTCTAACCTCTAACCTCATCGGTGAAAAATCTAAAGTGTGGCCTAACACCGGTATTCTGCGAGATTGTGATATCAATTGTCCCACGATGAATTTTAGGGATACCCGACTAGTTCTAGAATCGACTGAGGGTTTTTTACGAAGAATTAAAAAATCGTGGTCACCAAAACACTGTTATGTATGCAAAGTGGAGTACTTATTATTAAAACTGTGTATCTTTCATAGTAGATAGATGGAAAACTTATTTGCACACCATATTACAGAATTACAAGAGAGTACATAAAACATGTGATACGAACTTTGTAAAGGCGGCCTTACTACCAAAAGCAATCTCTTCCAGGCAGCCTTAATAAAATAATCTAAGTTATCTTAATCAATAATAATATTTATCATATTAATATTACGAGAGCAGTCACATCCCTATCGGCACTTGTAGCCTCTATTTCCCGTACAGTGACCGGCAATGAGGTCACCTGTGCAGGCTATGCACCACGCAATGCGCGTGTGCGTCTAACGAGTACACGCATACTGTATGATCACGAGACCTTTGTATATGTGCGTATAAATTTAGGTATTTATGTTGCGTTAATAAGCGACTACTTGATAAAATTATATATGACTTAGCACGTATAGCTTACACCTCTTAGATAAACTATTTATTTTTTGTAAACATCTTATTTTTTTTCTGATCCAAAAATTACATACATTTATTTCTTTTAATTTGTGTGTTTATTAATACACTTACAAAAATTAAGTGATATTAGTTCTTACTCGGTTCGAAAACTCTGTAAGCTCAACTAAAATTAAGTTTTGTTCTATCAAAAGCCGTTCTAAAATTATCTGTAAAGATCATCTATGAAATTTAGACTACCACCTATATATATAACACACAAACATATTATATTGGAAATCGCTTCAATAGAAGAAAAGAATAGAAGAATTTCGTGACATATAAGCAGAAATAAAAAAAATATAAACAAATTAATTTGTTTCGTAATAAACCGTTTCGTAATAAAGCTTAGAATCTTATAGTCAAGTGACATGATTATTTCGTCACTACCTTCTTAACTTGAATGGACTATAAATTCTTGAACCATCCAATCTGTCAAAACATCAATTAACACTTTACTAATTAACAAAAGTGTTAAACCAAACAAAACCTTAACCCTTTGTATATAAATTCAATGAAAATAGTAATTGGGTTACACAATAATTCATAAAACCCCGAAACATTAAATTTCGTTAAGTCTCAACCATCGCAACGACTTAACAAACAGGACGCTATTAAATATTGCCACACAAATCTTAGATTCAGTCGGCATGAAATTAAAATCTACAATATGACAGATCTCAATCGGACTTAGAGAGGGGAAGTGAATGCACTTTATACTTATAAGTGGCTACAATGCGATGTCATCACAAATCTGATCTTTATCGATCAAGAATATAATTAACTTAATGTCATGGTGCAGTTTTAATGAGATTCTGTTGTTCTGTTCTGTCGATGGATTTGAGATACTTTTGACAGATGCAATATAATAGGACCTTTATTTTCAATTAATAATGGCATTATATCAACTGTTTTACAAGGAACGAACTAAGCATTGTAATAATAATATTACAGCAAATATTTATAAATTTATTTATGCATGAAAACTGATCTCAGTTTAAAGCAATAAAGAACTCTAATTGGATGGAAATATCAACAACTTAAACAGTTATACAATTTTAATAACATTATCTAAATGTATAATTCATAAGATTAGAATGTAATTGATATTTCGCTTGATTGACCATTAAAAGTAATTTTGAGAAAATTATATTTGATTAAATTTTTTAGGGTTCTGTACCTCAACAGGAAAAAAACGGATCCCTTATGGGATCACTTTGTTTTCCGTCTGTCTGTCAAGACCCTTTTTTCAGGAACGCGTGGTGGTATCAAGCTGAAATTCGTAGCAAATACTCAAGTCTACTGTTCCTTGGAGCTGTAAGAAATCAAACTTCCAAGCCAACGTAATCAAAAGATACAACCGTTTATGCTGCAAATTTGGTACGAACCCAACGTCATAAAGCACAGGTAAAGGAAACATTGCCAAACGCATAAATTTTTAGTTACATCATAAAATATGCCTACAGGTTTGTACGGCACCCTCGGTGCGCGAGTCCGACTCGCACTTGGCCGGTCTTTGTTTAATCTTTGAGATTCACAATGTCATAGCAATCGTTGGTAGTAACTGTTTCTACATAATTATGTATTACTTATACATATATACAAAGTCTCATAACAAAACTTAAATGGGTATTCCCTCTTTGAACAAACTAAAGAAGGTAAAGGAAATCGTAACAATAAAATAATATTAAAAGAACATTTGAGTCACCTTACACAGAGTTATCTCAAACTAGGTATATACCCTGTATATAACTAGGTATATAACCTGTACAGTGGTTAACAAACTGCTGTTAAATATGCTTGCATTACACTAGATATAAATGTGATACATCCAAGCACAAATAGAGTGTTTGTGCTCGACGCTATTCGCAATCAGCATTCACTAGATAGTGTGTGATCACTAGACCAAGTCGGACAAATCTGTACGTGAAACAAAATCGTTGTATCTATTTATCCAAAAAATATGCGAACAGAAGAGCATGAAATTTGACACAGTTAAACTTCATATGGAGGATGAAAAAAAAATTTTGTCGAGTTTCGAACACTGGGCGACTGCACGGTTGGCCTTTGGGGTTAAGCGGTCACCACGTCACTTTCTACTGCGACAAGTGTTGAGGGTTCAAATCTCACATGCAACCACACTTGTATGATCCACAAATTGTTGGTTGGTGGTTGGTTGTTTATGGGCTTGGAGTATGGTCCCCAACCCCTCACCCATCCCCCGTCGGCAGCGCACCTGTGACGCCTCTGCTGTTACGGGTCTCCATGGGCGACAGTAATCGCTTACCATTAGGCGATTCATATGCACGTTTGCCCCCTATTCTATATAAAAAAAAAGCTAGTTAAATAAAAACCATTACCTTTTTATGTAACTTTAATAACGGATTTAACTTTAAATTAGAAAAAAGAAAAATAAGAATTTTAAAGTTACTTCGTCTTTTCTTTGTGACTTAACAAAATAGTAAAACGAATATTATGTAACAAACTAGATTATGTATAAGGACATAAAATAAGTAGTGCTGTATGTTAATTGTTATATTAGGCTAGAATCGATTGAGAACGGCCACTTTTATTATTTATACACAATTCTGTCATATTTATGATAGTTACGTAGTTTATAGTAATTAAAAGCGGCCAAGTGCGAGTCAGACTCGCACATGAAGGGTTTTGTAGCAGCAAGTAACATAATATAACAGTTTTTGTAGTTCAGTGTAACTTTGATCGATAAATTGCGGTTTACAATTTGTGAAGTATTAAAAAAAACTACTTACTAGATCTCGTTCAAACCAATTTTCGGTGGAAGTTTGCATGGTAATGTACATCATATTTTTTTTTGTTTTATCATTCTATTATTTTAGAAGTTACAGGGGAGGGGGATACATTTTACCACTTTGGAAGTGTCTCACGGGGAAAGTAATAAATTTAGAAAAAAAAAATGATATTAGAAACCTCAATATCATTCTTGAAGACCCGTTTAATTTGGTTTGATAAAAAAAAATTGAGTTCTAAGTATGGGGACCCCCGAAATTTACTGTTTTTTTTTTTGCACAGAATACAGTTGACAGGTTGACCTAGTGGTTTCAGCAGTCGTCACGCCCCGCTCTCTACTGCGTCAAGGGTCGTGGGTTCAAATCCTACATGGGACAACACTTTGTGTGATCCACAAATTGCTGTTGTGAGTCTGGGCGTTCTTTGTGTCCGTTTCATGTACGTTTGTAAAGTCCTCCGCCAAGAGAGGTGTTTTCAAAAAACAAAAAGAAAACTCTAAATTACTGACAACATAAGTTACCTCATTTAGTTCTTACATTGCTTCGTTAGACATATTTATTTATTTATATTCCATATAAGAATTATCATTTCATATTTACACAATACACAGATGTCAGCACTTGTAAATACGTGTAAACCAATGCTCGGTTGCGCGTGCGATGCATTAGTGATTACATTATAAACTAGCACAAGGAGGGAAATATGTAAACTTCTTGGAAATATAATATTTTTACACACAACTGTGATTTTTTCCTCATATGGTTTCTACAGAGAACGTTTGTAGGAAGGTACTAATTTTCAAAGTTAGAGACGTCGAACAAGAGATGATCACAAGAGGTAAGAACAATTTCATCCTCTATACATACAAATTCACTTTTTTAAATTTATAAATCCATCCTTCCGCCCATCGATTCCTTGTTTGAGTGATTTAGCCCTAAAAAAGGCGAATATATATCATTGATCCATATTACTATTAACTATTGGCTTTATCGGCTATATCTATACAAATAAATAAAATTGGAGTGTCTGTTTGTAATATTAAAATAACCGCTTTTTACTTTAAATGTATATGTATGTATACACGGTACATATACCAAAAATATAGTTAATATTTTTTTGTCTGTCTGTTTGTTCCGGGTAATCTGTGGAACGGCTGGACCGATTTTGACGGGACTTTCACTGGCAGATAGCTGATGATCCAGGGAATAACTTAGGCTACTTTTGTTTAGACTAACTTTGTCCCGCGGCGTTACTCGCGGTACAACAATAACCGCAGGTAACACCGCGGGGTTCAGCTAGTATTTATATAATTTTTTAAATAGTATTATGATCCAAACCACATAGTAGGTTGTATTTCGATATGACATTTAATATGTGACAATTATAAAAAAAATTAATGAGCTATTTAACTGCGTTAAACCTTGTCATTGCTTCAAAAATGTAGCGAATTTAAGATCAAGTTTAAAGTACACACGTTACTATTACAAGTGTTGATAAAATAAGATCCCACTTTATATTTCGAAAAGAAATATACTATTGGAGGAAGTATAAGAGTGAAGAGAGAGAGAGGAGGAGAGACACGATGCATATTTTAACCTCATTTTTAGAACAAACAATAAAGCTCGCGTGCAGTCCACCTGACCTCAGCCAATAGTTATTTATTGATTGTATTATCGACTTGTGTTGGCACGAATACCATGCCACACACTAAGTTGTGTGTTTATTATGTTAACAAAGAAGCTATCTTGGGTGTTAGGTATTTTTATACCACATATAATAGTTACTGGTTATGGTTATTTTCGAGCAACTGCATTAGTAGTTAATTAACTGGAACGAGTGTCCTGTCTCTCTAACACAAAGGATCCTCCGACCCGGCGAGGTGATCATGCCTGGCTGGCCACTGCCCGACGGTTGATGTTGGGAAGTTGTATATATGTTAATTGGTACTGTTATGTACTATGACTCCTACGACACATGAACTCATGTGTCGTAGGAGTGTTTCAGTTCACGTATTGTTCACGTGGTTACCACACGCACATTTCATAGCTGTATGTGGCATCTATGAAATGTGCGAGTGGTGACAGATTAAAAATAAGATGTGTCACCACCCCTACACCCATTGGTGTCGTAAGAGGCGATTAACTGAGAAAGTTAATAATGCGCCTGTGTGGAAAGCATCTTAACGCACCGCACAATTGCTCTTATAAGTTAAATGTAAAATAAAATGTTTATTTGATACCTAAATTACAAGATAAGGCTTAAAAGTAGGAACATCGTTTACTTAACTAGGTAAAAAGGTACTAGTACTGATTCCCAAACTAGGCCAAAGCCTATATATTGGGAAACAGTGTATTATGTGTGTGTGTGTCTAATGTGAACAAAAACGAACCCAAATTTCGCAAAGTATATGAACTTTGACTTGCGTAGGCTCGGGCTCGGTCACTACCAATATTATAAATTAAGAGTTAGCCGTCATTCTGACGCTGTCAGTCATTCAACAAGATACGTCATTTATATATATATAAGTATAATATATATATATAAGTAATATATATATAAGTATAATGTATATATAAGATACGTCATGCATATTCGTAGTGTATAAATTAATAGACCGGTTAAATGCTTCAACGACTCATGACAAGACAATTAGTGTGGGCCTTTTCAATCCGTTTAGGATATACATTTCAAATAAAAAGCGTCCAAAACGGTAAATCAAAAAAACGTAAGATTTTAAAAATTTAGTAAAGCGCCATCTATATACCCTAGCTGGCAAAAACGTATGTAACGTCAAATAAAAATGCGTAAGATTTAAAAAAAATTGTATAGCGCCATCTGGAAGTTGCATATATAATTATATTTTATGATAAGGAACTTCGTTCCTATCTGGTGTCCCACGACACCACACGCCTTTTAATAAGTTATTTGATGATAAACAAACCGTACTAAACAAAACTGTCAATAAAAACATGGAACAAATATTAAAGAGAAATTGAATTTGTATTAGCCTGTAATGGTGTACACATAACTATGTGACTTATATGAAATCTGATGATATGATGATTAATAAGCCATAATATGTACTTTTATAAGAAAACCACTCTGACCTAGCTAGTAATTTGCATAACTACATCACAATGTTAAGTAAAGTGTAAGTGAGGAGTAACGCTTATCATAAACTCTTTAACTTTCAACTACACAAGAATAGAAATCTTCTCAAAGCTATATTGAAAGTCGTAGTACAAATAACATCACAAACTGTACATAGCAGATTCACTTGTATGAATAGTCGCTGCCAGATCGTTAAAGCATTTTTCTTAAAACCGATAGTACGCCAAAAAAGTGAAAGCCAAATTCAACTATTGACACTACTAAACTAATCTAAATAGTCGTTAACTGATAGTGAATGCTATAAATACATATTTCCGACCTAGTCTCCTTAAACTCTAGACACTTCTCCCAGCGATGTTCAAGGCAAATGCAAAAATTCACAACAACTTATCTTCAGGTTGAGGTCGAAAACTTTTCAGACAACCAGTACATGTCCCAAATTCCACCTCTTGTTGTTAGCACTCTAACGTTGATAGTCATCCTCGGCTGTCGAATTAGGACCATTGTTGTGGCGAGTATCAGTCATAGGTTTCTATTGTATAGTTCTCATTATTGCCTGCCAAAACTGTTACTTATACAAATCACCTCCACTTCACACAACGCCCACTACATTTCATACTATAGAGGCATAATTTTATCTGATATTTACCAACAGCACTCAGTGTTAACTTTGACATTTAACTACCAATGATCATGGTTCCCGCCCTCTAAATATAATTAAAAGATCTATTGTATATCGATATACGTATAGCGTAAAACAATTTATTTGAGATTGTATTATAGGTAATACTAATACCAAATATAGTCACACCTTGTTTGGAATAGCATATCATTTTATGATTCAAAAATACTTAAAAGTGTAAGTGCCTTACTAGTGATAAAATTTTATCATTTGTAGTCTATAGAGTAGGTACAACACGTGAAGAAAATTATGTATTTTTCTTTTAAAGTAATTTTTAGAACATTAATGTTAATATTTGGCAGAAGTCCAGAAGGTAAAACATATGCAAAAAAACACTACGTAAAGAACAATCAATCATCATAAACAAACATCAGTCAATGGCAAAAGTCACGGGTAAGAGGAGCTCTAAAAAGTATAACAACAGTCTTTCTACAGAACTTCAATTTCGCCTGCTACTTGAGTTGTGACGGTCGCGGTAAACTTAAAGCCGACCCCAACCAAGATTGGAAAAAAAGGCTAGGAGCGAGAGATCAAGCTACACAAAAGAGTATCATCATCAACGGCCTTTAATAACCCACTACTGGACACAGATCTCTCCTTATCAAGAAGGTTTAGAAGTAGTAGAGCTGAACGAACGGGCCGGCGCGACCGGGGCCGTATTACCCTCGCTCAGAAGATCAACGTAAAATTACCGCATTCGAGCTCTCGTGTTTCATAGGTGCGTGCGAGACCGAATGCCCAATGTTGCAGAAACATCACTAGACCGCCACGGTGTGGGTCACTATGCTGCATTGTTGCATTCGCAATGAGTATGGTGACCACCACTCTTGGATTCCGCTTATGCTTTCCATCAGGCCAGTAGAGTCACTCTACTCTAAATGTTTACACACAAGCGTATACATCGACATAATCGGTCTACTGACCAATAAACGATCAAAATTTGACCGCCAATCGATCTATTACGGACAAAACCTTATGAAAAGAGTTTACTTCTCTGTAATCATATCTTTGAGTTGTCGACATTGAGTGACAGCGCTACTATTACCAACAGACAGTACTTTAATAAACGCCCGTTGATTACCATTATAAAGGTCAAAATATACACCATGAAAATCATTTTGGATTAATAAATATATTCAAGCATCATAGCACTTTCGCTCTTAGTCTACAAGAGAATAAAAATCATAATCCTTTGGCTACTAAAACTTTACCCTCGGGCGGTTTTTAAGGTGAAATAAATCTTGAGATTCATTCCGGCAGTTCAGGGTACAGGCGAAAGAAGTAACTTGACTGATTCTGAATAATCTTTAATGGTTGCCTTATGAAAGCTTGTGTTTATGATAACTTCCCGGCCTCAAAAGGATATAGCCTGCTGTATTAATTTGTTAATGAATACTCAATCCAAAACAAAAGAATATGAAATTATGAATAACAGTTCCAAAAATAAGAATGTCATACTAACCTTACAGCTTTGTTACTTAGGTGAATAAGCGACAGTAGTTAAGTGACTCGTTTGTCCCATATTCTATAAAAAAATCTAGGTACCTAAAAATATATCGTTTCTGACGTTACCCAAAGGTTATTTTTTACCTCAACAGACACGGTTACAACTATAACATTTATTCACGTCCATACTTCATCCGGTTTTTGTTTAACTGATGATCGAGTCAGTTGTCACCGTATGACATCAAGGCTGACATTAAACCCGACCGCGTCCTTTATGAAGCAAATTATTATAACGATTACAAAAAGTACGCAGATTACAATGATTTATACTCGGTTACATATGATATTACTCAGTTAAAATTCAGTTCCCAAATAGTACTTTTTACGCTGTACGGTTGGATTTAAATAGATTTTAATGATATTTATTTGCTTAGGTAATAGGTATATTTTTATAATTTAACAGCCTTCCGATTTGAAAATATATGAGACTGGATATCCCACCTACTCATTCTTTTCTATAAAATTTAAGTTATTTGCTATACGGAGCGCCTATTTTATTAAATGCATTTTTTCTGTAGAGACTAAACGTCAAAAATCATTTACAATACCTATAACATCACATAGTCAAAGCAACCAACCTTAACAGTCCTCTGATGGGCATAGGCCTCTTCTTAGGAAAAAAGGTTTGGCCTATTATGTAAAGCTTACCTGGCATGTTGGTACAGGGTATAATTCAAGTTTCCTTTCCATTTGCAATGCTAATGCGTAGTGAGCTCCCTTAGTCGACGACTTTTCAACACCCACGGTATGAGTAGGAGATGTGTCTCCGTTATTTCAATCCATCACCATACGAGCAGATCATAAAGTATGTATAACATTCAAAAAAATAAACGTTAGAGAATAATTTGTTCAAATATTGCATCATCCTCTACTCATTTTGTAACTAATATTTCTCTAAAATATATGAAAAAAAATTACCTGTTCCAGTTTGACACTATTTGTAACTAGTATAAATAATAGTGATATTATGGATTATAACAATCACATATGCACGTGTTCCCACACTCCTGTGGTTTACGGAAGTGAGTCATTTGTCACGAAATTAAATAATTTTGAGCACATTTCCGATGTGTCCATTATGTTTTATAAATAGCTCCTCCGCACGCGGCCCCACGTCAAGGGTAATGATTAACACTGGTTTACATTCAGATACTTATGAAATTCACCATCTGGTTGCAGGCACTATTTTTTCCAACATCGAATGGACTAGACGGCCCCAACTCGGCATTAGAATTACCTAATAATACATAAGTTAATATTTTCATTGCTTTTACTGGACTGAGCAGACACCTCCCTTCCCCAGATTCCAGAGAGGGCCTTGCTCGTATAACTATCCATAGACTGCCTCGCAGTAATTACTTATAACCTTATAGCCAGTCAGTCACAATGCCAGCCAGATTATAAAGAACCGAACGAACTGAACACGGCGTCATTATAAGGACTTATATCGTCATCATCATGCAGTCCACTGCAGAACATAGGCCTCACTCATAGCATGCTACTCTGAAGGACTTAGATGACTAATTCTTAATGGTGAGACATTGTTTACCAACTTTAAAATGTGAATACTAATTTAAAAATTAATATTTCCACATAACTTCAGTGTGACCGTCAAATGAGCTAAAACATCGAAAGGTGCATAACACACCGTCAAATTATATTTAAACACTAGTTACCATAAAATGTAATATATAAATTATACATACGAGTAAAACAGGGTGTCGGAAACACTCATTGTGATTTCAGAGTGTTAAATTATAGTGTAGAGAGGTGTCATTAGAACATTACAACCTGTTGAATATAAACTATTAATGAGCGAGATGTAGTAAGTTTTAGTATTCTAACTAATATTAAAAATACGAATGTATATTTATTTGGCACATAATCACGAGAAACTACTACATCGTTTGTGGCTTAATTTTTGATAGTTACGTTTTTATAGATTGTGCCAATTTCTTCAATGTAATAAGGAGTTAACGAACGTCTGATATGATGAATACAACACTAGACTTAATTAAAAAGCAACAATTTCATGTGACAGTTTTGTTACCACATACAACGTATTGTAAAAAATACATAAACACTATCAAATGGCAAAGCAGTGAAAGGCAATAAGAAAAGCACACTCTCCATTCTAAGATAGGAAATTGCTGAACCTATAAACGTCAACACTTGAATGATGAATAGGGAAGTAATAAGCAAATACACGTCAAATAATTATGACATTCGTTTATTGATCGGTAATATATTAAGTGAGAAGCCGAATATAATCTATACTAATATATAAAGCTGAAGAGTTTGTTTGTTTGTTTGTTTGAACACGCTAATCTCAGGAACCGCTGGTCCGATTTGAAAAATTCTTTCGGTGTTGGATAGTCCATTTATCGAGGAAGGCTATAGGGTATATATCATCACGCTACTACTAATAGGAGCGGAGCAACAATGAAGAATGTTTCAAAAACGGGGGAAATTTTCACGCTACGGGCAATATAAGGCGCAAACGAGGTTGCGTGGGTCAGCTAGTATGAAGATGATGATTCGCGGGCTTGGTTTCCGCAACTCGACGACTTGTTGCGCCTATTTTGCGTAGTGGGTCGGCGCTAGTGGTGCCAACCCAATTCTTCCAGGAAGCCTAGCAGACCCTTTGCGTTGCCGACGACTTCCTGAAGTGACCTCGGCGATCCGAGGTGTCTTGCCCGGTATTTCGCCACCTCAGGACATGTCAGGATGACATGGGCGGCTGTTTCGTCTTCCTCCATGCATGCTCTGCATAGAGGGCTGTCCGTTACACCTAGAGTGAAAAGATGTTTGTTTAATAGTGCATGACCAGTTATTGCTCCGATCAAGAGTCGAAGCGGCGGCCTCTTAAGTTGTTTCAGCTTCCGTGACAATCCGGGGTTGATCGTCGGGAGGGCCTCTTTGGTCTGCCTGCAGGTACAAAGGTTGGACCAATATATCTGATGTTCTACCTCGGTGTTCTGTTGCAGTGTCCGTCGCAGCCAAGCAGTTGGCAACGGCAGTATTGGTTCTGGGCCGATTGCCCTTGTCTCCGATCCGCCTTTTGCCAGTGCGTCAGCTGAGTCGTTCCCGCGTGAGTTGCTATGACCCTTGATCCACTGGAGAGTTATACTAGTTATAGTACTTACCTCTGTCAGGGCTCTGTGGCATTCGTAGATTAGCCCTGAGGTAGTCACATGGCTCTGTAGGGCTTGTAAGACTGATCGGCTGTCGGAAAGTATGCGGATGGGGTATTCCGTTACCTTTCTGGAGATGATCGCATGTGCTGCCGTTATTATGCCCATACACTCTGCCTGGAAGACTGTGTTGTGGGCTCCTAATGGTGTCGAGATGTGTATGTTTAGGTCCTCAGAGAATACTCCCGAGCCAGTGCCTGACCTTGTTTTGGATCCGTCCGTGAAGATTCTTAACTCCCTTGGGTTAAGTCCTTCTTGGGGATTCTCGTGCAGTTGTATTTTGTACTTTTTGTCAAAGACGAATTGCCTGGGTATAGTGTCAGTTACCGCTTCCATGAGCGGTTCCTTACCTATAGCCTCATAGAGGATTTCGGTGTGTGGTACCCTAGGCAGCCTCCAGAGATTTTGTTTCTTTAGCCGCGCTGCTGCAGCTAAAGCCTCCTGCCTTATGAAAAGGTGGAGTGGTGGTAGACCTAAGATGGCTTCCAGAGCTGCAGTTGGTGTAGTCCTCATACAGCTTGTAGCCGCCAGGCAGGCCAATCTCTGGAGTCGTTGTAGTTTAGTTTCGGCAGTGGATAGTTTGGTCCGTGGCCACCAGACTATCGCGCCGTAACTTACCATTGGTCGGATGACTGTCTCGTAGAGCCACAAAGTGGTCTTGGGGTTTAGTCCCCAAGTTTTACCTACCATTCTGCGGCACTGCCAGAATACGACTGTTGCTTTTTCAATTTTGTTGTTGAGGTGTGCGCTCCAGTTAAGTCTGTGGTCGAATATTACCCCTAGATACTTTACCTCAGACGAGAGTTGGAGCTCTGTATTGAACAACTTGGGGGTCAGCTAGTAATGACTGTGTAGATGATGTTTTCTAAGATCTGTATGTACTCTTTTTTTCCGACCAGTAAAAGTAATTATTTCAACTGTCTATTTTCTTGCTTATTGTGTGAGTTCTTTATCGGTATGAGATGGGTTTTAAAACCTACTATAATTCTACATTTAACCAACGGCCCATATTCAGCTATTTATAAACGAATATCTATATATATAAAAGAGGAAGGTGACTGACTGACATGCCCAGAGATCAACGCACAGCCCAAACCGCTGAACCTAGAATCCTGAAATTTTGCATGTAGGTACTTTATATAACGTAAGTGAGCACTAAGAAAGGAATTTTGGAAATACCACCCCTAAGGACGTAAATCCGGTGATGAAAGTCTGCGGGAGCAAAGCCGCGTGCAAAAGCTAGTACAATATATTATCGTTCATCAGCATCCACGTGAATGACAATATACCTGCACATAATAAGCCTACTGTTCAGTGGGAACCGATGCAGAGATAACTACTGAATTCTGTCCATTGTGACCGTTTGAATAGTTTTCAAATGTGCCATTATAACATAGCTTTGTAAGCGAGCCGTACTGGGTGTGAATTGGACACAGCACAGACGGCCTCAAAAAGCTAGATTTATTTGGTGATATTCAGGGCTTCAAATATTTTTAAAATTGCACATTCATGATTCTAAGAAAAAATACCCCATTGAACCAGGCAATAGAGAAAAAAGATATCATGTAACATACTTTCTTAATTTGTAAGGGAACTTTCATTACATATTATGCTATGCTATTAAAAAGAAAGAAATAAGATAAAAAAGATTTATTAAGATATTGTACTGCAAAATTAGTTATTACGAAGGAAAAAACCAAACGAATGGACAAACGGATGGATAAGGCTGAACTATAGTATTTTATCGAACCCTATAATTAGCGAAATAATGTACTTAAGCCTCTACTTAAAACTAGTAATATATTTTATCGCTTACTAAAAATACTAAGCTTCAATAACGAAGCCGACGACAGAGATCACCTCGACCCACTGAAATAGGAGCTAAATACGCTAAAACATCCTAACAAAACTCAAACGTCATAGTGTTATCACATAGATAACACAATTATATGAGTTATATCATGTCATGTCATACAGCGCTAATAAGTTAAATTGTCACTTAAGGTCATTATTTCATCATCTACTTGACTCTTTTGTAAATAGTTACCTTTTTTATAAGTATTTTCAACTTCATTTAAGTTACTTACTCCCATATAACGATGAAATTCTAATCAACCATATAAAATTTATATCGTATATATCATCATCTTAATTTACCCCTTTCCTACACCAGAAAATATTTCATTAATTCATTTTCAAAATCCTTGCATGGTTTTAGAAGTTACTTTCTAACCGACTTCAAAAAAAAGGAGGAGGTTTCTCAATTCAACCGTTTTTTTTTTATGCGTGTTCGCGAATAGCTTCGTCCTTTATGAACCGATTTTGATGATTCTTTTTTAATGGAAAGGAAATATCGCAGCGGTGGTACCATGATAAGGACACTAAGATCTGATGATGGCATCCAAGAGAAGTCGAGTCAAACTTTGAAGTCGGTTTTATTTGTTATGGAGCTTATCCATTACAAATAATGGTCACAACTTTTAAAGGTTTTATTTTAAAATGTTGTGTCAAAGTATTTCATATATGTTGTGTCATTTTCATGGACAGCGTGTGTGATGTGAGCGTTTAATATACCTTTTAATCTCAACGTATCAGAAGGGTGTTAGGAGTTTAAAAGTAAGGCCTTGACGACACCAATAATATCACAATCTATTTAAACTACTAATATGCATAGTACAACAGTATTTCCTTATAATCCATTCATTCAAACTTTTTGCATAACTCAATAAATAGTTAGAATACAAAATGATTCTTAATCCTCGATGTAGATCTAAAAAAACAATAATCTCAGCAGGGTTCGTGTAAAGGTTAAATTTATTCAATTCTAAGTTATATCAACTCTAGAATTAACATGATATGTTTCCTGCTACACCAGTATTACAAGTATTAGTTACACGCCTATTACTTACTTTGAGAATTGTGTTCTAGATTTTGAGAGAATTGAATAAAAGGTTGTAACCTACTAAGAATATCATTAAAAGAGAACTGCCTCGTCGGTTTAGCGGTTAGCTTAAGCGACTGCCGATCAAGAGGTCTCGGGTTCGATTCCCGGGTCGGACTGTTGTTGGGTTTTTCTTACAAGAAATTTTTAATCCCGGCCGTGCCTCAGAGAGCACGTTAAGCTTTTGGCCCCGATTACTATGAACAATTTTTTTTGAAGAAGGCCTTAATCCAAAAATTGGTCAATGAAAATTATTAGTAAGCATAATACTCGTAGGTAGAGGAGGTTTTCCATCTAGCGGTAGTTGTGAAATCCACTCTTATCAACGTTTACAAATTTGAACGACTGATCTTTTAATAAATAAGTGATAGATAGCTGTGGGGTAAGTAAGTGCATGAAAGGCTTTCTTTCATTTTTATTCTCCTTTCATTTTTAATCAATTGGCACTTTGTGATGTTAGGAAGAGCATACATTCAATCTCATCTAATGCTGTGGGAAGCGACTGCCTCAGTAAGAACATGATTATTCCCATCCTTGATGATGTCCTCCCTATCCTATGTCACATATTTAACTATTCGATAGTTCATGGCATCTTCCCATCTGCGTGGAAATCGGCTGAAATTATTCCTTTACCAAAAACTTCAAAACCTTCATGTTATTCTGACTACCGTCCTATATCTATCTTACCTTTTCTTTCCAAAGTTCTTGAACGTCTTGTTCATAATCAACTCAACACCTTTCTTCTGAAGAACAATATTCTTAATCCTTTTCAATCTGGTTTCCGTGTAGGACATAGTACAGTTTCAGCGCTGGTCCATATCACAGATGACATTAGAGAAAACATGGATACTGGGAATGTGACGGTGTTATCCTTGCTAGACTTTAGCAACGCATTTAATACTATTGATTTCCATATTCTCCTTGGCATTCTTCGCTCACTTAACATATCTCCGGAGGCAATTGATTGGTTTCATAATTACCTGTTAGGACGTCGGCATCGCATTTTTCTTGAAGGTTCCCTTTCTTCATGGTGTAATGCTACTGTTGGTGTTCCGCAGGGTGGCGTTCTATCTCCGTTGCTCTTCGCAATTTTTTATAAATTCTATTTCTAGTAATTTACTTTCATCCTACCACCTTTACGCTGATGATTTGCAAATATACACTCATGCACCGGTGAGTATGTTGCCGAATGCAGTTAATATTATCAACTCCGACCTAGAACTTATAAGTACGGGGAGTAACAATTATGGACTCAAAATTAACACTGCAAAATCTCAAGTATGTATCATTGGGAGTCCAATAATGTCTGCTAAAATTGAGTGGTCACACTTACCTCCGGTTCTTTTTAATAACACAATTATTCCAATTAGCAGTGAAGTAAAAAATTTGGGTATCCTAATTGACAGCACCTTATCTTGGGGACCGCAGATACAGAAGGTCAGCCGCAAAGTGTACGCTACAGCGGGATCTTTGCGAAGGCTGCGAAACTTTCTACCGACATCTACTAAGACTGCACTTGCACAGACGCTCCTTCTTCCCATTATTGACTATGCCGACGTCAGCTATCTTGACCTCACTGAAGCACAACTCGCTAAACTTGAGCGTCTTCAAAATTTTTGTATAAGATTTATATTTGGACTACGCAAATATGATCACGTTTCCCACTTCCGTAAAAAGCTCAAGTGGCTTCCAATCCGATTTCGCCGGAATACTCATATCGTTACCCTTCTGTATAACATTTTTTTTAATCCATCAACCCCATTTATCTCAAAGAACGCTTTAAGTTCCTTCATGACACACATTTGAAATACCTGAGGTCTTCTGAAAACTTGCGATTGAAAGTACCAAAACATTCTACCAATTTCTATACCAACTCATTTTCCGTAGAAGCTGTACGTTTATGGAATGCATTACCGCTCTCTATCAGACGTGCCCAATCTGTTACTACTTTCAAAACTAAGTTAACTGAGCATTATCTATCTCTCATAGTATAAAACTAACGTATGTATGTATATAAGTAGGTTAACATTGATATATATTATGTATATTCATACGACTATGTATGTATAGTATTTTTACTTACTATTTTTGTTATTCACGTAGGGAAGGGAGGAAAAGAGAAGTGTTAAATATGTTCGTACTTAAGTGCCCCACACCAGCCTATAATGAAACTTTTCCATCCAAAGGTTGCCTGGAAGAAATTGCTATGAGCAATAAGGCCGCCCTTTGTACATCACTTTTCTTTTGTTATATTATTTAATTGTATATTGTTTGTAAACCCTGGTGTACAAATAAAGTGTTATCTATCTATCTAAAGGCATTTAGAGTTTAGTTTAGACAATATTATATGATGAAGTCAGAACTGACTGGATTGAAAGTCCACTTTGCTATTGCACTATTACGGTGAACAATAAAACTAATGTATTTTTTAAGCACAAGTTATTAGTTATAGATGCCTAATCTATAAAAAACTCTCTTACAAATTTTGTGTAATATTATTGGGTCCGTAAAAAGATTAAGATACGAAAAATTATATTGCCAATACGACCACTTTATCCGTCACGTAAATCCAAAATCTGCCTTTATCTGCCTGATGATCTAAAATAAAAACAATGCACACGCAACACTAATCTCCCGAACACAATCATAAAACAAAGCTTAACCGAAGCGATAATCAGATAATCATAGTTTAACCCAATATTAGCTATACAAAGAAACAACCTTGTATTGGACTTGTAAGTAATGCTATGAATAAAATAAATATGTAACTGCCTTACATACAGTGCCAAATGAAAGGGTATAATGGTCATTTCACACTTGGTTAGAACACGTCGCGTTTTGTAATCGTGAGAATATGACGTACCTATTATACTCACTCACATACTTTAATGGCTGTATTTATACAGTTGGGTGTCTATGCAAATGGAGTAATATATTTTGAATAGGTGAACTATACTTATTTGTTTGCTTTGGATAAGTACTGAAATATTGACTTGTGAGAATAGGTAACGATTGGATAATGTATTCTTGATTATTTATTAGATTGGATAATGGTATGTGTGACATGTATGCTTAGAGCCGTTTTAAATAACCAATCTATACCTAGTAAAAAGTGGAGATAGTCTTTATTTTTTTTTGTGCTTGGTTAATGTGATTGATTTAATACCTACATTGATATGCAGGATAGTTAAAACTGTAGTTAGGTTTTTGCAAATGGCCCTTAATTATCAGAAAATTCTAAAACGCTACGTTCATTAAACAAGTCTGTACAGCCCCCAATGATAGAGAGGCTTAGTGAATATGTAAATGCACTGTCACATAGAGATTGAAATGTCGATTAGCAGTTACTGGTCGACATTGAAGGTACGTGTTCTATACACCTATGATAACCATGCTTATTACGGCGATAGACAAAACTAGATACGTTAGAGGCTATTGTGGACTTTAGACTACTTCTACATTGCATCACATTACATCAATTACATCAATAAACTATTATTATATTATTATTGTCACTGAAATGACATTTTTAAAAGGAATGCGATGACAGAAAGATGATACTTATAAAAAGTTTTTTTTTTTTTTTTTTTTATATTTTGCCCTGCCAAAATGACTCTACTCTGCCTGATGGAAAGCATAAGCAGAATCCAAGAGTGGTGGTCACCATACTGCGAATGCAGACAATGCTACAGTGCAGCATGGTGACCATCACCATGGCGGGCTAGTGATGCTTCTGCATCGTTGGGCCTCCGGTCTCGCACTCAGCAACGAAACCCGACAGCATGATCGCTTTCATTTTACATTGATTTTCTGTGCGAGGGTAGTACCGCCCCGGTCGAGCCGACCCATTCGTGCTGAAATCAGCGTGGCTCTACTACCTTGTATCGGGCAGGTAAGGTGGAAGAAATCCACCTCTCTCACATCAGATGGGCTGATTTTAGTAAAAGGGCTGAAGTAAATTACAGAAAACTGGGGAGGCGTGCTGTTTGATTTGCGTGCGTTTTTAGAGTTGATTAAGAATTATGTAAGTACATAATAATATACCTAATCTAAGACCCATTATTTTTTTAATTTGATAAATGAGTCATACAAAATGTAACAGCATTCATGAGGTTATTTTGAACACCTGTTTATAATAATAATAATAAATAATAATAATAAATCTCTTTATTGTACACCAGCTTATAAAAAATATAAGATAAACTTAAAACAATTATGAAGTATGTACAAGTGGCGGCCTGATCGCTCCAAGGCAATATCTTACAGGCAACCATGACCAAACCATGTTTATATTCTATTCGAAATAATAACACCATAATAAAAATGTATTGTCTTTAAATTTCAAGTTTAATTTGTTATGGGTCACCATTTACCTACTGAGCGACACATGATTGGTTCTTCCTACGTAGTTCAGCTAATATTTGATGTCGCCACAAATATGTAAGTATTGGAACTACAATGTTAGCATACTCAGAAATGCACTTAAATTATTCTTATTCTAAGAACTGAACGAGAGTGCCATTGTGAAATAGCAGTTTGTTTAATATGGCTACACACAAATGGATACACATTCCGTTATAAATTCCAGTCTAAGTCACCACAAGAAACCGTTATTAGTGATAAAATTAGCGTGTTTATTTGGTATTAATGTGTTTTCAGAAATATAAAAACTAGATAAATTGTCTAGTTCTAACGGGTCTAGAAAACTAAATGTAAAATACATATTTGGTCTATGTTCATATTAAACATATATGTGAATAATTAAGACCGCTTAGGTATAAGCTACAGGTAAGGTTATCTGTATACGTACATACTACCTTATTGTACACTGGGTTCTGTATAACATAAGGCTTTCTGCATAAAAATAATCGTAAAGTGAAATTATTTGGTCCTGTCATCATCATCGTCGAAAGATGTAAAATACTGGACACAGGTTTCCCCTCAAGATTTTTCGCAACACCCGGCCTTGTACTTCAAGCAAAAACAGAAATTACTATTTCTACAAAAAAAAGGTAAAATATAAAACATTTAAATAACACTAAATGTTTCTACTAACTATGCTTTGTTTGAAACCCCAACCCATCCCCCCATTCCCCAAAGGTTGGCAACGTGTATCGCGTCTGGTGTTGCGGGTATCTATGGGCGGCGGTAATCGCTTACCATCAGGTGATACGCCATAAAAAAAAATGTCCTAAAAACTAAAAAAAACCTACTTCACATCCTACACTCGAACTGTTTTAAATGCCAAATAGTTTCTACAACTTCATCAGTTTAACAGCTCTGTACCACTTAATTGCAATTCACACTATTGCCACAATTATTTCGGGTTTCATATTTGCTATCAATGATGAAACACTATAACCGTTACAGTTTAAATATCTCATTACAAAGATTTTTTACGGTAGATGCAACTTTAGATAAGGCAAATAAACTATATTATTTCTACACAGATAATAAAACTGGGTCGCTAAAGTAACTAGTTACTTGCAAAAGCCAGCGGACGATAATTTGCATACTCACTAAAATGATATTTGAAACTAGTCTAGATTGTATGAGAAAAAGATTACTAATATGAGCTAGTGATCTATAGCACGTGGCAGGTATTTGGTTTAAGACGTGGGTGTAAAGAATATTTATATTGTTGCAATGTTAGTATGTCTCATTGTGACAGTATTTCAAACAGTTTTATAATAATAATTATAATAAAAATATTTTATCTGTACACCAGATATAATCTTTATATATTTAATTCTTCTGTGAGTGTGTATGTCACTGAACTTCTGTCAAACGACTGGACCGATTTTGATGAATTTTTTGTGTGTGTTCAAGGGGATCTGGGAATGTTTTAGATTCACAACTTTGTCCGCTGGACAATGTTCTTTTAATTAATTTTTAATTTATTAGTAGTTATGGCAAAACGACGTTTACCGGGACAGCTAGTCCCTTGTATATAAAAATCAATTGCTGTTCGTTTATCTCGCTAAAACTTGAGAATGGCTGGGTCAATTTAGCTGATTTTGGTTTTGAAATGATTGTCGTAGTCCAAAGAAGGTTTAAAGGTTAAAAAATTAAAAAAATAACTTGAAAATAAGTAAAAAAAAATAGTTTTACAGGCAACCATGTGATGAATAATAATATTGGTAAGAGATAATTGATTCGTACATAAGTAGTACATTTTCAATAAAGTAAAATACTAATCTATATCTAACATTTTTATAAAAGTAATCTATTATTCGATTAATTTTATTGTTGCTAAGAATTCAGTCATAGTGAAACGGAACAGACATGTCATCGATGGTGTCTACTGCCGTTCATGGAGATCTGCAACTACATGCACATGTGCATTACCGCCTTTTCAGTACCATGACCCCGCTCACAATTAGAGGGAGTTGAGACTAGTATTTTTGATTTGGAAAAGGAAGAGTTTCTGTACACCGATATGTGCCACTTTAACCAATTGTTAAAAACTATGAATCTCTCACGGCAAAGTATGTAGGAAATAGGTTTACGTTAAATTCTCTCAAACAATTTTTTAAGTAAACAATATTTACATATAATTCTCATAGACGTAAATTAGCCTATTCATGTTGTATTCAGTAGTAAACATGTAGCATTACATTACAGTACAATAGATATTGCGCCACTGACCGACTCGGCTCGCGATCGATGTAATCGGTTGTAATCGATATTCCCTTGAACCGATCTACTCGAAATAATAAGCAACATCCTTAGCAATACTATCGTCTAACACATACTATATATTTGCATATAAAACAGTTAGAAATAATTTATGCAGAGTTATGACTTCCAATTGGACTGCAGATAACATCGAAGTGTAGTTTTTTTTTGTATGGAATAGGAGGTCAAACGAGCAGACGTATCGCCTGATGGTAAGCGATTACCTCCGCCCATGGACACCTGCAAACACCAGAGGCGTCACAAGTGCGTTGCCGGCCTTTGGGGGATAGGGGGAAGGATTTGGTATGGGCCTCCGGTATCCTCGCTCACTCGGTGAAACACAGCCCAAGCATTATTTCACACCGGTTTTCTGTGAGGCCGTGTCACTCTGCTCGAGCCGGGCCATTCATGTCGAAGCACGGCTCTCCCACGGTAGTAGTAGTAGTAGTAGTAGTAGTAGTTAAATAACTGGAGACTTCAGTACTCACACTCTCTTTACATTGATGTTGTCCTGCATGGTTTGCTACCTTAGTGGCCTCTTATACGACACCCACGAGATGAACCGTGGTGACACTTTATATTCTTAATCGTCACCGCATGAACAGTCAAGTTAATCTATACTAATATATAAAGCTGAAGTGTTTGTTTGTTAGTTTGTTTGAACACGCTAATCTCAGGAACTACTGGTCCGATTTGAAAAATTCTATCAGTGTCAGATACCCCATTTAACGAGGAAAGCTATAGGCTATATATCATCACGCTAAGACTTACAGGAGCGGAGAACCAATGAAGAATGTTACAAAAACGGGGGAAAATTATCACGCTACAGGCAATAGGAGACGCAAACGAGGTTGCGTGGCGTGGGTCAGCCAGTCTTACGATATAAGACGTTTTCATTGACCTCTAGAGCTTAATGCTGAAGTGGAAGTAATAAAAACCTAAAGGTATCACTTATATTTATGCAACCGTAAACTTAATTATTACATTAATAAACAAAACTACTAACCACAAATAGGAACTGTATAGTTAATAAAAACTCGTGAGAAATAATGATTGAAACAATACAAAGTGTTAATCATGATCAAAATTATAGTTGAATGTGGGAGTTGACGAATTATGAAGTCACCGCTATCTGATATAGAAGCAGAAGCGAACGTTTATGCCAGTAAATTACACTATTAGTGTATTGCTATGTATATCTTCAACAACCCATAACGTCCCACTGTTGGGCTCGGGTCTTCTCTCAGAAGAGGGTGAAAGCTATACGTCCCCACGCTGGCCAAGTGCGGATTGGGGACTGACTATGTATATCTTTACTAATATATAAAGCTGAAGAGTTTGTTTGTTTGTTTGAACGCGCTAATCTCAGGAACCGCTGGTCCGATTTGAAAAAAAATTCTTTGTTGAATAGTACATTTATCGATGAAGGCTATAGGCTATTTATCATCACGCAAAGACCTACAGGAGCTTAGCACCAAAAGAATATTACAAAACCGGGGGAAAATTATCACGCTACGTCCGTTAAAAGGTAATCCATTAGTGAACCTCCTTATAAAATGCTTAATTATTACTACAGCTTATTAATACAGAAAATACATTTTTACATCAACATCTAAAACGAAACTCAAAGATTCGATAGAAAAATATCAGTCTTATTATTATGACCAATCTACGTCCACTATATTTAGCTATATGAGATGAGACATCTACATATTTTAGATGCACAACCCAAAGGAAAAAAAAATCTTTTATCTAAAATATTAGTCAATTAATTTGAAATACTTCTTTTGGAACTAATTAGCAATAATCTGTGGCAATAATTTATTTACAAAATAACACGGCTGGTTTCTAGTCATGGTTAAATATTTTGGTATAATGCACATTATGGAATGTTATACAAAAAACACAGTCTGGTGAAGTTTTTCTAAGAGACTATTAACAATATCATACTACACTGCATTTTAGGACAAAAAATTCAAAGTTAAATAAAAAACCATAATTTTTTCATCTACATCCCGTAAAATTACATACTTACAATCGTAAACCCTTGCTAGTACTCCCTTAAGCGGTGGGGGTTTATTAAACGTTTCCTTCATAGGGGACAAACTCGTTATTAGCACTTGGACAAGGAAGAAAAACCCGTAGACAGAAATAATAAATATTAGCAACAGCTTGACCAAGGTAGGCAATGTAGGCATGTATAATTGAACCCAGAATATTCTGTGGCCAAGAAGTTAGAAAACTCTAATTGAAAATAAACCCTGAAAACGCTCTAGAAATGTCTCTGTTGGTAATCAAATAATAAAAGTCGGATAGACATTGGATTATTTTCATACAAAAGCCGACCCGTGTGCAAAAATTAAATTATTCAGAATACGTGTCTAAAGCCTCTTCTTCCATATATGGTGGAGTTTGGAATGTTCATTCATTTATTTTACGTGAAGTCACAACCTCCTCAGTATGGCTTATCGTTATTGATTACACAATAAATAAAAATAGCTTTACCTCAAATGGAATGACTGTTTCTGTTATTCAAGAAAATGATTATTATATACAAGCTATGTGTGTAAACTTCTTTAAACTAAATACGTGCTTGTATTGCTGATTCAAATTATATTTTTCTAATTTGCCAATTGCCAAGGGTTATTCTACGCAGTTTCTTACAGGGTTCCCCTAAAAATAGCATTAAAATACATTCCATAATTCATATTTCAAGGTTTTTCCCATTGTTTATCGTAACTTTTCTGTATTTTGTCTCATTTATTTCTTTCTCCCTTAACCTAACCCAACTTAATTAAATGACATCTCTCTCTCTCTATCAATTTAAGGGTCAGGCCCTTGTCGTTGGAGCAATCGCCACTCCTCTATATTTTCTGCCATCTGCTTGAACTCTTGATAGGCCACTACCCGTACATTCTCCTTAATCTATACTAATATATAAAGCTGAAGAGTTTGTTTGTTTATTTGAACACGCTAATCTCAGGAACCGCTCGTCCGATTTGAAAAATTCTTTCACTGTTAGATAGCCTATTTATCGAGGAAGGCTATAGGCTAAATATTACATAGCTCATCATCACGCTAAGATCAATAGGAGCGGAGCACCAATGAAAAATGTTTCAAAAACGGGGGAAAATTATCACGCTACGGGCAATAAGAGACGTAAACGAAGTTGCGTGGGTCAGCTAGTTGCTGTATAAAACTTAATCTAAGCCTTCCTCGTTTCCTCTTGCCTTATATCTAACTAAAGTACATACCTTTAAAAAAATATTCTATTAATATTTAAGTAGAGTATGTCGGGTTATAATAAATTCATAAAGTTCTCATTCAGTTCTCAAAATAGATCACAATAAAATCGATTCTTTTATTACACATTCGAATACTTGAATGTCTTGGGCCATATCATGATGTTCGTGATTTGTGTTATCAAGTAACTTACTGTCAACATAAATATAATAAAATGAAGCGCCGATAGTTTAAGTTCCCACATAACCCGTCCATTGGCGATCCCAGTTCAATCAACTTATATTCTCACTCCCATTTCTCATTGATAAATCGATTGAATGACCACCAACATTGTCCATGAGCTCATGATACATGGACACGCTATGAATCGAATTGTGAGAAGGATGATCACGTGTCGGCTGCGCAATTTTATACGAGTGTTTACTAGCAACTCGACCCATCTACGTTTGTTGGTCAGAATTTTTGTTGTATTTATTTAAGGGTTTTTAAAGAAACCATCACTTAAGAAATTACATGAATAAATTTAGTTTGTTGGCAACTTTTAGTTATATTACAAACGTTAAATTAATAAAATAAATAAATGTCAATTGAATGAATAGATGAAACCATTAATCTGTCAACTTTAAATACGGTATTATTAAGAAGTTTCCTCAATAGGTTATCATATAGAATAACAGCAAAGAAGATTTTCATAATAATACACTTTTCTTCATGAAGAAGTAAAAAATAGACATCTTTTCACTTTTTGGAATAACTTATAGCAGACTTCCTGAACGCAAGGCTTGACCACGTTTTTATTTTCTACCACTTGTAGGGAATTAATTGGACGGACAACCCATGCGCTGTTTATTTACTTTATTTACACTTTATAGAAACACACTGAACGTCTTTTATATACATTAAATATGTATTGATTTTGAAATTTACAAGAGACGTCAGTTATTAGTAAACATGAGGGCTATTACGTTTATTTACGATCCTATGCAAGGTATCAAGTACCCAGTGGCAGGGTTCCAAGAATGCTGGAATATGGAACAGTGGTTGAGGAAAAGGCTTTATGTGTTTTTATAGAGAGTATTAAGCGTATAAATAGAATATCGATTCTACTTAAACTTATGAAGGTTTGTTTACATGTGGGAAAATGGGTTTGTTTTTCTTATTTTTTTGGTTTGGTTTAGTTTTTGTGTTCACAAATGTTTCAATTCATGAATGGATCTATCTGGATATTTTTGGTTGTTTTAAGATTTGAGTGTACAAAAATATAAGATTTATACAGTCGAAAGCAGTTTTTCAATATTCTCCATTATCTATGCAGATAATGTGTATTTTACTATTTATAAACCTATTATATTTAAAGTTGGTCTAATTCAATTGATTTAATTTCAAAATATTTAGAAATTGCAAAGATTTTGAAACACGTTGGAAAATAAAGTTTATGTATTGAATCGCGATAAGGAAAATTTCCTTTGCTGTCTTTCTTAGCTCCTCTATTAGTAATGATACACTCCAAAACCCACTTAAACGTTTTACCTGAAAAGTGCATCGATCTCCAGGCCACCGCCTATTCAGGTCATGTATAAAAAGTAACCAATTGAGTACAACGGCATATCGAGTAAAAAATGATACGTACAAGGCAGTGGGCCGTAACAAAACCGCGTTAAACATGTGGAACAGCTTTCCATCAACACCAACACTGTGAACTAAAGCAGTATATTCACACTAGCTAACCCACGTAACTTCGTGTACATCTCTTTTCAATCGGTCTATACTTCTAACCGCGATGTTAACTATCCTATCTCAGGCACGCCAGCAAAACACACGTTTTAATAATCACTAATTTTAACAAAACAAAAACCGACTTTAAGAAGTGGACTAAATTGAAATGGGCCCACAAGGGAAGCATCATTAAAAATACAAAAGAATAATCGAAATCGGTTGGCGTGACATTAAGTTATTCGTAGATTTGTCGCGCAGATACTTAATGCAAATTGAAGATTTATATGATTTTCTCATGGATGTCATTGTCAGAACTGGACAAAATGGAACCACACAGGATGCACCAGCTTTCAAATAAAAAAAGAATTATCAAGATCGACCTCCTCCTTTTTTGTAGTCGATTAATGAAGTCGGTCAGTCGAAAAACGTAAAAATCGGTTAGATAGTTTCGGAGTTCATCATGAGTAACAACTTGACACGATAATTATACATACTACACAGTATTGCATATCTATCTATACTAATATATAAAGCTGAAGAGTTTGTTTGTTTGTTTGTTTGTTTGTTTGAACCCGCTAATCTCAGGAACCGCTGGTCCGATTTGAAAAATTCTTTCGGTGTTGGATAGTCCATTTATCGAGGAAGGCTATAGGGTATATACCATCACGCTACTACTAATAGGAGCGGAGCAACAATGAAGAATGTTTCAAAAACGGGGGAAATTTTCACGCTACGGGCAATATAAGGCGCAAACGAGGTTGCGTGGGTCAGCTAGTTAATCATATAATCACTTTAAACAAAAACAGAACGTTTTAAATGTTTGTCAAGATATTCATTCATATTTACGAGTAATTAACATAAATTACAAACCTTTTAATTTTTCTTTAAATTCTTAAAATGCGCATCACCATTAATGCTTATTCTGAGATATAAGTATTTTGTTTTAATTAGTATTACATTACTATTTACATAACAACTGTCATCATTTTATTTGTTATTTTTACATATTTAACACTGAGTTTAAAATTTAATAATTTTAATGATCTATGGCTGCTAATGACGCATATTTTAAACTTTACTTTTAGTTTATGTTTAAAAAATAAAAATAAAAAAATTAATAATGGCGTTTGAGCATTCAATTCTCTAATTTGCAACCTTTAAATTATATTGTTTAATTAAATCTATGCTTATATCTTATTTTATAAATTCGAAAGTAACTCTGTCTTTCTATCTGTCACAAATTCACTACTAAACCGCTTAAACCACTGCATCGATTTTAATGAAATTTGGCATGAAGATCTTTTGATTCCTGAAAAAGGACATAGGCTACTTTCTGTCGCGATAATCAACATATACGCGGGCGGAGCCGCGGACAAAAGTTAGCAAATGTATAAAGCAAATCATTAAAATCATATAAATCGGCATTTAGATCTAATCAAATCAGACCATATTTACAACTTTAAAGGGACCAAAATATAGTCTAAATATTCTGATAAAACTGTTAACATATTATAAAAAGTAGCCGCGTTACTTATGAATACGTATATTGCTAAGTAAATATGAATCAATATTTATTATTCATTATTAATTTTAAAAGCAACTAACTCTTGCGCTAGAACTATATCGCACAAACCATGTGCATATCGAACCAAGAGCACTCAGTGCAGTAAGAATCGTTGAGATGGCCGCTTTAACCACCACGACATCTGCGAAACCATTGCTTGAATAAATATAAGTACCAAAAATTGTGCCCAAGTCTAAACTCTTTGTACTCAATGCATATGCATGTATTCGCATTCATGCTCCATATAAAAGCAGCATTTATTTAAACCGGATGCACCGGAGACAATACTGTGATATAAATGTATTTAGACATGTATTATACCTTTAAAGAACATTGTTACACATAGGTATGTCAAACATACTTCTGTGTGCCAGGGAAGAAATTAGTTCTGTACTTGTCTAATAGGGGACGAGTCTATCAACGTTCCCCCAAATTACTTCATAAGCTACAATTAAGTTTTAAATTTACAAAAATTAATAGTTAGTAAGTTTTACAATCAAAGAATCGAACTTAGTATCATACAGAGATATAACATTAATCTAGTCAAAGTGGCAGTAGAAAATATGTGTGCAGGTATCTCATGATGTTTTCTTAATGCGAGTTTCTATATTGAAACTCAATGAATATGGATCAAAATTCGACCATCAAGCAATTCCCTAGTTCACGGTACCTATGTTATCAGTTCCAAAATGTGATAACTTCAGTGTCGGAAATTATTCCCTAACTGCATACACTTAAAGAAGAATCGTTAAGACTAGGAAACGACGCAGTGCACTAGACATAACACATGTATTTAAATTAGCAACAGGTCAGAGTTCGACGACCTGCAATCAAGCGGCTATTTCTCTCTCTCTCGCACTTTAAGACACAAAATAACAGTAATTCCTTAGACAAGGATAGAAACTTTTGATATTCATAATTTGTCCACATAATGGAAATATGAAGACGGAGTCGGCCACTTTCACTTCAATCGTTCTCTTTTACGTAATAACTTACCTCTGTAGGAAATTGTACTTTGCAAATGGGGAATTAAGGTGTTTTTTTGTATGGAGGATGTTGTCCTTACCTGTAAAAGAAAGAGATGGTTATTAGATTAATTAAGATTATGTTTGCACTTTCATAAACATGACTAGAAAATGCATTTATTTTATATATTTTTTTTATATTATGTTTTTTATATAGATTTATTATGAACACTTAAAAATATTACGGTTAATATCTTGATGTTAGTGGTATTTTTTTATAAATATCGAAGAGATTTCCTTCTGTCGTCTGTCGTGTCTTCCTTTTTCCCCTGTCCATTTGCAATAAGCATAGTTCTGACACGACTAAACTTCTGCAACGATTTCAATGAAATTCGGCATGGAGAAACTTCGGTTCTTGAGAAAGGACATAGAGTACTATAGACAGCGATTTATAAATAATTGTTTTGTGGTATATGCAACATTACATTTCTCTACGACTCTACGAATATTGTCAAAACTGGATAATTTCGTTATTTTTAGGACTCGTTAGCGAAGTTACGCGGGTCAGTTAGTACTATTTAAAGCCTGGCAAAGTGACTCTGTTCTGACATTTTGATACATAAACAGGTGAGTAACAGAAATAGCTCAACCTCCACTTATAACTAGCATACCCTCGGCCTACTGATGAGGTATAACAATGAGTGACGACACTCTGACGCAACTGCGTACGCGCATACTAAATTAACGCGTTATAATGCAACCGCGTAGGACTGGGGACCTGATTCCTACTGGTGTAACTTCGATAATTTATGATGTGTTTTATGGTTTTTAAACGTATCTCTATTTTAACCAACTTGAAAAAAGACGTTCTTGCAAGGGCTGTTGTTATACGAGTGATTTTTTCAATAAAATTGAAGTGGCTGTTTGTAATTTTCAAATTAAAAGCTTTCATTAAATGGATATGAAAGTATTTTAGTATTTTTTGTCTGTTCGCCCTGCGGCATTACCCGCGGGTAACACCGCGTTGCACTGCTAGTGCCAAATAAGAACCATGAACCAACCATTTTGGCACGACTACATGTTAAATTATTCTTATACCATTTTGGAATTAAAATTTTGTAAAGATTGAGACAGAGAGAATACAGGAGTAAAAAATACGAAAATATTTCAATATTTCTAAACTATTCATTCATTCCTATTTCTACAATAGTTTCCGTACGTCGCAAAGAAAAACCACATTGTTACAGCATGCATTAAATACCTTACCTTAAAGTCATAAGGTTGAATTTCTAAATAAAAACTCGTATGGTACGGTTCGACGTTTTGCAATATGAACGACAATTTGTAGCCGCTTATTGCGTACACGCATTTACGTTTACCAAAGAGAATGTTCGAAATACAAATAAGCATTGTATTGTGTTTTATTCGCATGCCGTTTCGGTTGATATTTTAATAACAATTGAAAAATATTGTCTACAAATTCTGCGTTCTTGGTGAAATGGTAATTTTTGTATTAGGAACCTAAAGCTTTTTTCTGTCAGAACCAAAAGATTCCAAAGAATAGAATAAGTAGTAAGTAATATGTAATAAATTAAAAAAACTTATATATTTCTCAAAACATACCTACTGTTCATAAACAATTCCTTTTGAAAGTTTAAGTAATCCCATATGAACGATATATCGTTTAGTTTCCATCGCAATTAATAAATAGTTACTTATTAATAAATAATAAATAGTTATTTGCTCAAATAATAATGTCAATGTATAAAATGTTTTCAAGATTTCGAATGTTATAGAGATATAATTAAATATTATTAAAATGTTAGATTGTCAATTATACAGAACTATGAAATCGTTTCTGATAAATTGATCTGATAATTTCTGAATAGATGATACGAAGTAAGAAATTTCTCAAGTATGTGATTGATATTCTCACGACAAACGATATCAAAATACTTAAAATTTACACACATGCAAGAAAAAATACTTGTAGTCACAATGATCAAACGATGATCATAAACTAAACACTCATTGTGTAACGATCCGTGATCGCGAACGATCGTTGGCCAACGACCATCTGAAATAAGCGTTGACAAACGATCCTATGATGTTGCTTAATTACTATCAGCCTTTAGTTTATTAATTGATCGGTCACGATGTATTATTGAATAGTGTTAACCAATAACAAAGGCTATTTGTTTTAGACGTCAATGCGTTTAATGAACTTGAAGTGTTACCTACAACTTGTTAATAAGAATATATGTTCATTCAAGAGTTTAATTATATAAAAAATGTAACTGACAGCTTCAAAATGAAATTTATTACTAATAAAATATATGTTGTTGTTGTCAGCAGTGGTTTTTGTTGTTTATGATTTGTATTTATAGTTGTTACAGTATGGTCAACGCGGTATAGTAGGCTAGAACCAGGAGAGGCCTGTTTCTCGTAGTACACTACTGAAGGCTTTTAAAAGATGATGCAAATTGTATATCTGGCACTGGACTGTGGATGATGATGATAAAAGTTAAATTTGACGTTTAAATGAATTCCACCTCTTCAAGCAATGTCAGTCCTATATCTATATCATTAAGTATTAGAATGAATCGCAATTCATTCGATTTGTCATTCACTAATTTCGATTGGATGATCACAAATTGGATTTGGACGGGACAGGATTGTACGACTTTGATTGACAAAATTGATTACATTGCTTAGTATGATTGAGTCACTTCTTAAACGAGTGCAGAAAAATTGCGACCAATGATGATAAGAAACTCTGTAGTTACATTTATGGACATCTTGTCAACTTAACCTCTAATAGGAAACATCATTTACGTTTTAAGAATACCTACAATTCTATCTACAACAACATAAATAAACATTGAAACATATTACCAATTCAAGGTCACTATCTCAACTGACCAGGTTACCTGCGAATCTGTACAAATAGTAAAAAATGTGGACCACAGTACCAACGGGGTCGGAAAGAAAGTACATGCTTTGTGAGCCTAACGTGCAAGAAACCTACTAATAGTCCAAACCGGTCTGAATTGAGACGTAAAGTGTGTCAGGCAACGGTAAGGACATATGAAACTTTAAATTATACAAACTAGCACTAGAAATTAGTTTTCTGTTCTCAAAGATCATTATTGACTTCAATGGACTGAAACTGAATGGAAAAAAAATATATTGAGTGTATATTAAAATGTCAAACCCTGTGTACGAGTTAGAATATATAAAATGAAAAAGGTTCGAGCTGCGTGGTTAAGGGACAAAACAATGCTAATAGCTATATTGTTCGACTTTTACATTTTGTATGGCTGACAATTTACTTTCATTTGATATATTTACAGGCCACATAGTTATGAATTATCTTCTAGATTTGGAAAGGTACACACTTACAGTACAATTTTTTGTCTCTCAATCAATTTGATAACTACTAAATTAACCGTTTAAAAAATTACTACTAAGTAATTTCATTCCGAACTCTAGCGACCTCCAATACTACACTAAACCTAAAATAATATCTGCTACAGATTACTCTTTTGACCTTAAGAATAACATGTTGCATATTGTCACCTATTAGTTAATCATCAGCTATCAATTCTAAGCGCGACATAGAATTAACACCTGGCTCATGCCAATTGTGCTAACTATTACAATACGCGTGTCACACTGAATGTTAAGTACGCATAATTTTTATGACGAGTGCTTGCCATTGCGCAATGGAACGGGACCGTTGCGAAACTGCCAAATCAGGAGTGCATTACTGGATTTGCTTCAATACATGTGCTAGTTTTAGAAGGTTAATTCAGTGGAATAGAAACATGTTTTACAAGTGTTGTTTGTTTTGTTTTTATGTACGAGTAATTGATACTATTTGTTAGACTTGAGCGTTAACAGCTGAGGAAGGAACACTACAATAATTAAATCCTAACTACATTGCTACATTTGTGTGGAAGTATTGGTGGCAGGATAGTTTGTTCCGCTCTTGCATAACTAGCATAAAACATTATACTAAAAGATTTACTTTCTAATTTAATTGCTGGAATATGTACTGTAATTTTATTAGTTTTGAGTTTCGTTGCTCGAGACCCCTAAGCTCGTACTGTAACCAAATAGGCTACTAAAACAGAAACATCAAAATGCCTAGAACTTTTCTTCAAACATATAATTAGAAGGATCAATGTCCTAGTTGGAAAACAAAAACCACTGACTTTATTTGCACTGTAATTGCTAACCGAAACATTGTAAAGTCCATATATCACAATAAGACATTTTTGATAAACAAATTAAATATGACCCGTTTGTCCTCGACCTTAGTTCGACCGCAGAATTACGGGTAATTTTGTAACAAAAGTATGAACAGTGTTAAATAAACATTTTATAATATCCAAAGGTGCGACAATGTCAAGGTAGATATGAAGCTTATTCTTCTGTCTTAATTAGACTGTCTCTAGGTAAACAAAACTCTTTTGGCTTCAAAGATGCGTACTCCTTCTTAAAAGGCCGGCAACGCACTTGTGACTTATCTGGTGTTACGAGTGTCCATGGGCGGCGGTAATCGCTTACCATCAGGTGACACTTCTACTCGTTTGACCCCTATTCAATATTATATATCAATATCATTTATATCCATATATAAATACTTTTACGCTTACAAATAATAGTATTAGGATACAGAATATACGGTTTAACTCCCGTATATTTTTTAAGGTTTAAAAAAAAAAAAAAGTATTTCTTTAATTATATAAACTTGATAAAGATATACTTGAGTTAATCAGTATTACTTTTTACCCGACTTTTTCTATGTATGTTAATTACTATTGCTATGTAAAGTTTTTTTTTTTTTTAATATGTTCCAGCATAATGTAAATTTTACGAATGAGGTGTCAGTAGATTCGTAATAATGACCCGGGTGACAGGCTTTAAAATTTCATCAAAGTTTTCACATAATCGGGTTATAGTATTGCAAAAAAAACTTGGCCTATTAATATTGTTGCAACTTTCTTTTTCAATTTTTTTTTCAAACTTTCCAAAGTAACCTGTATTTTGAGTAATGTGCATCTTGATACAAAAATATCTTAGACAACCGATTCATCGGTGCTCTTACTACGCGTACTATTATACAATACATTCTCACTAGTCGAGGGTTACTGCAATGTCAAATGTAAACAGCTAACGAATGTAGTGTAAAACAATTGCATTGTGATGTTTAGATATATCGTGGTTGAATAGCTGACGGGGATTTGTGTTGGGAACTTCGTTAATGATACTTTAATAATTTTAAATGAATGATTAGTCATGCGTATAACGAGCTGATTGTTCATTAGTACATGTGTTAACAGGTACCTACTGTTAAAGTAAAACGATCAATATACCTAGTACGCATTTAAAAACAAAAGACGATTCCCGCATAATAAAATGAACACATGAAACAGATACAAAGTACACCCAGATTCAAAACAACATATTTGTAAACAACACAAATTATACCAAAAGAAATGAAATGAAATGAAATGATTTATTCTACATAAATAGAGTACATTTACGGTGTTTTTACAATGTCAACATTAGAGTCCTTCTATTTAGCCACTGGTGGCATGTGAAAATGGATTTGATTTCAAATTATAGATTATAGACCAACTATATCATGGTAGGTATTAATGATCTCAACTCTATTAGTATACAATTTCGTGGTAATAAAGATTAATTAAGGAGAAAAAAAAAACAAAAACGAAAAAAAAACGTCAAAAAATAAATATGTCACCTAATGCTAGTACATTGCGAAATAGTCAAAATAAATTATTAGTAAGTCAATCAAATATTATATAATTTAAGCTTTATTTTCATTTTTAATTCATAAATTCTTTGTGTGAATAATATGACTTCTCTAGGAGCCATCTCTTGAGATGGTTCTTAAATCGACACATTGGCAATTCTTTGAGGCAATCAGGAATTTTATTATACACTTTTATGCACATAGAGTAACAATTACTTTGATATAAAGTTGTTTTTGGAGTACATGCTAAAACCAACCTATTTGGGTATCTAGTATTTCTTGGATATTTATCTTTTGCTTTGGTGAACAGGTTTAGATGTGATTTTACAAATATCGATCGAAGAAACTAAATCATTATTATTGCATTAATAATGTTATGTTAACTGCCTGGTTGGTGCGACTGCTGATCATGAGGTCTCGGGTTGGATTCCTGGGTTGGAATGTTTGTATGATCTACAAATATTTTGTTTCGGAGTTTGTGTGTTTACTATGTATAATATTCATATATTTACAAAACAAAAGTATATATAGATTTGTATCAGTTGTCTAGTACCCATAACACAAACTCTGCTTAGCTTGGGACTAGATGGCGTTGTGTGTTAGATGTCCGAATTTTTTATTTATTTATTTATTATTTGTGTTATGTCTTTGTGGCGCTCCAGTGATTCACTCGATTGCGATGTAAGAGGAGGCTAGTACGAATTCTGTTCTATTCAAAATTTCATGTTTATGTTAGGTATATTTAACGTATCGCAATACATATCTATGCTTAGCTTGAGTCGACACAGTGCTATCTTACATTTACTATAACAAAATAAAAAACAGACTTCAAGAACGACCAAATCGATCGATTTCTCTTGGATGTCATCATCAAATCTAAATCTCTTTATCATGGAACAACCGTAGGGATATCGTCTTTTCATTAAAAAAGAATAACCAAAATCGGTGCATAAACGAAAAAACTATCCGCGAACACACATAAAAAAAAAACATAAATACGATCGAATTGAAAACCTTCTCCATTTTTTAACTCGGATAAAAAAATATATTAAAGTACATATACCTACTGTCTCTACATGTATTATCAGCGTCAGAAGTACATACAAAGCCTATATAAACAATTTATATACCTTCAATATCTCTTAAGAATACAATTACCAGTATATTTTTTCTAGTAAAAGCTCCAAAGCGTTTCAGAGCACGATCTCTAAGTTAAATTGCGACGACGCACAAAGTCGTGTCGACCGCTAAGACAATACAACTAAGTCATGCTGAGAACTCTGCCCATTGTTAGTCCTACTCATCAATATTTATAACTTCAAGCAGCTTTAGTTGGCCAGTCATTATAGTAGTCATTGCAATTAATCTTTGTATATTTAACTTGTAACATTTGTACAAGAAAAAATAAAAAATCTACTTATTCCTACATTTAAAAACATTGTTCACAAAATTTACTCTTTTTGTCTTTAATTTAATAACCAGTTTCAATTGAAGTATCAAGATATAGACATTTATATCATGACAGAATTGCATCAAAATCGGTGCAACAGTTTAGCCATGAAACGTTACAGAAATCGACGTTAAATTGAACCAGTTTATACGAGAAATAACAACGTCAAATATTTTATCAGTTCTGTACTTGTAAGATCTTAAATACGCAGTATAAACAGGTTCTATGTGAACAAACCTATGAGTCTGATTACTAACAGGTACTTTGATAAGATTTATATGTGCCCATTGATATACAAAATATGTGTCACTGGTATTTAGACCACCAGTAAACGAACTATAGACCTTCTAGAATAATATATGAGTATCAAAGGACATCAGTCGTCATTGCTATAACCTCTAAACATCTATGTATACCAATATTATAAACGCGAAAGCTTTGTAAGTATGGATGGATGGATGTTTGTTACTCTTTCACGCAAAAACTACTAAACGGATTTGGATGAAACTTTACACTTATACATCAGAATAACACATAGGCTACTATTTGCCGCGATAACTGACATATACGCGGGCGGAGCCGCGGGCAACAACTAGTATAAAATACTTTAACATTGAAAAAGTCTCCTATTCTACCTTCCTTTAATGAATACCATTTGTATAACTTATAAAGTAGGTAAGTTACATTAAATTCAAGTTATTTCTACTCATTACTCGCCTCATTACTTACCCTCATTACTCAACGCTTAGACTATTTCATAGCAGAGGTGTGTTAGCATTCCTAAAATGCTCAGGAGCCCACGCCTACCGCAAACACTAAGTATTGTCATATTCTTGCACGACTAATTCTACCTACTTCAAACCTTAAGTAACTGTACTGTAAAAGAGACAGCACGATTAGAGTAGTAGTCTAAGCGGTCATCACATCATTCTCTATTGCACCAAGTGTTAAGGGTTCAAATGCCACATAGAACAACACTTTGTATGATCCACAAATTGTTGTTCTGACTCTGGGTGTTCTTTATGGTATTTTCATGTATGTTCGTAAAGTCCCCCGCGGCGCCGTATGTAAATTCCTATAGCTGTAGTTGTCTTTTAAAAAAGAAGAAAAATAACTGTACTGTACTGTTGGCTTAGTGATTAGTGCCTCTGATTGCTAGCCAGAGGTTTTGGGTTCGATTCCCGTTCAAAAGAAATAATTGTGTTACGTATGAGCACCATCATTTGTTTTGCGTCTGGTGTAATTTATATGTAACTATCTTTTGCCCGCTATGTCCTTCTCCAAAGTCCAATATATATCGATACAGAAAATCATCCAAATCATTTTGGTGGTATAAAGTAACAAGCGTAACAAACAGGCAAGCAGAGTTTTGGTATTTTGAATTTATGAGTTTAGGAATATATGTAGCGAATCCACCCCGGCTTCGCACGGATTGATTACGGAAAATAGGTATAATATAGCCTATGCTACTCTGAGAAGATGTGCAGCTTAATATTTTCTGACGCTTTCAGCAAATATCGTTATACTTCAGCCAATATACTAAAAAAAATATCATATTATAAGTAAAACCTTCCTCAATAATCATTTTATCAATTAGCGAAAACCGCATAAAAATCCGTGCAGTAGTATTTGAGTTAATCTTGAACAAACAGACAGACGTGGTGAAGGACTTTGTTTTATAATATGTAGTGATTTTCAATAGTCGCCTGGTTGACATAGTTACAGACTCTGTCTAGTCTGGAATCAAACTGCCGTGCGTGAAGTTATTATTACTATTCTGTACAAGAGAAGTAATTCTCTTCTGCTTACATTAAACGACAAAATGCTGTGTTTTAGTAATCTATCAAGTCAATTGACAGTTGCTAAGGTATCTCATATCCTTTATTAATTAACCCAGATCTACATTGGCATATATACAAATAAATAAAATTGTAGTGTCTGTTTGTAATATTAACATAACCTTATTTAAATAAATGCATGTTTGTATACACGATATACGTACCAAAATAACATTAAATTTTTTTTTTGTATGTCTCTCTGTTTGTATGTCCCGGGTAATCTCTGGAACGGGTGGTTCGATTTTGTAGGCACTTTCACTGGCAGGGAGTAACTTATACTACTTTTTTTTAGACTAGTTTTATCCCGCGTTACCCGCGGTACAACAATAACCTCGGGTAACACCGCGGGGTTCAGCTAGTAAAATAGTAAATCTAGTAACACAAGAACGATATATCCACATGTGACCTCGATAAGGCTGGAGGTACAAGAATCAGGGCTGTCCACTGAGTCCTTTCTATTTGTTATATCTATTGTACTTGTACGAGTATGTACACCATATACCTAAAACACCTTGACAACTTTGCTGTATGTTTAAATGAGATTCATTTGTGGAAGTGATTGTAGGTATGTAAATAAGAAAAACCAGTGCAGACAGCGTACTTATTTATGTGTGTGTTTAAGCATATGATGCATGTTTCGTGTGGAGGGATTAGGAGCACAAAGTATCCCACCTTTTTCTACCTTGTGGATGTCGTAAAAAGCGACTTAAGAGAACAAACTGAATAAAATAAACGCACAGAAAATCAGCGTAAAATGACAGCGATCATGATCATCTTGTTTCGTTGGTGAGTGCGAGACCGGAGGCCCAATGATGCAGAAGCATCATTAGCCCACCATGGTGTGGGTCACCATGCTGCATTGTTGCGTTGTCTGCATTCGCAGTATGGTGACCATCACTCTTGGATTCTGCTTATGCTTTCCATCAGTAACTCTATATCTTGATAAGAGGCCTGTATCCAACAATGACTGTTGATTCTTCATTCTTTTTTTACCGCTTAAACCTTCCCTGGCCGACGAAAAACATTTCAAAATCCAAATCAGCTAAATCGGCACAGTCGTTCTCGAGTTTTAGCGAGACAAACGAACAGCAATTGATTTTTATACATAAGATAAGAAGAAGATAAAAAAATGCTAAGTGTTTAAAAATGTAATGAAACAACGCATCGAAAGGTTAATGCCATAATAAGTTGAATATGAAATTATATTTATAATTTCTTATCCTCAAAACGTTTCTTACAGTAAAAAGAACCTAAAGTCTTTTGTAACAAAATCTATACTTATTTGCACGATAAATTGCTTACAATGCCGCATCGTTTAATGCCATATTTGTCATATAAAATACGTCACGTAAATAAACATTGCGAATGTGAAAACAGCTTGCGATCTAATAACACTCTTTATACGTAGTGTTTTTATGAAAACCATTTAAACAACACCATGTCTAATTGTTCTACTGTACATTTTTATAATTATTGATTAATTGTTACTTTTATCAAAATGATGATAGGTGGTTTCTTTATACAACGATTTCTTTATGTATGGCTTGGTGGTAAGAAACTACCGCTGTATATTGACTTTTGCCATCCAAGAGTCATAAGTGCGTTTCTCTTTTAATATAAACTATAATGTATTTGATAAACCACTAAACTTAAATACCATTTTACAATGTCTGAAAACAATACAACAGAAAATAAAAAAAAATAAGTTAAAAAATTCGCCTTCTTATGGAGTCAAAAGAAATAATGTTAGCTTATTAGATCTTACAAGTTAGTACTGTTAGGACGTAGGACGGGCATTCATTTCTTACTTTCCAGCAAAGTAACACGTGTAGTCATTTGGAAAAGATTGTAAGTAATGATTGTATTGAAAAGTTGTGTAAAAACATATAATACTAGGCTGTATCTTAACAACGTTTTTCATAAAATTTTTGAATCCTGATTGTCAGAGCAGAGTTTTTGGACAGTCATTAAGAAACCAACCAAAATCCTTTTAAAATAAAAATTGGGTTTATGTTGACGATAATTTCTTGAATGATTTCTATGTACTAAATTCTAGATCTTGAATGATTTCTATGCTTAATAGGCTCAAACCTTCAATGGTATCATTGAGTGATTTTCTTTTTGTTGGTACTTTAGCTTTTAGAGCAATTCAATAAAATGAAATTCAGGTGGCAACAACTTGCATACTGTTTACCTTTCATGTAATACTAATACTACTGTACCTGAATTTTTGACTTTTAAAATTGGTGTTTTCATCTAACTTACCTTGACAATCCAGTACATGCTGTGGCGTCTACTTGTGTCGATCTATGATTTTTAAACTGTAACTTAAATTTAACGTTCATAAATGTCTCTTAAGTCTTAATTGAATAAATGATTTTGCATTTGAAATTTGATGATACCTTTAAAAAGTAAACTTTGTAAAACTATGGAATGAAACACATCTTATTTCGATATAGACATTGAAGTCAGTAATATTTTTAAATACAATTATTCACTAGAAACTAGTTACAAATAATGTCAAATACAAGTAGGTAGTTGAGTCATATTGCTATACCACTGACGTTACGGGAAACCCTAAATCAAGTGGTTGTGGGACGATGATTAATGATCTCTTTGATATACTACCACCCCGGTACTGTGATTGTGCTATAGTTTAGATAATATTGAAGTTTGTAGTGATGGTCTTTGTTTTAAACTGGTACTGTATGTTGACTTGATTGTGATTTTGTAATAGTATTGTTACGAAAATCCTAAGAAGATAATATTCGAATATTGAGGAACATGACCTATTTGAATTTTCCAGATAAAGGTCGAATATTCCTGAATTTTCCACGATGACTAAGAACTTTTTTGTGTGAATTAGGTTATAATAGTTTTTTTTTTCTGTTAATTATTTTAAAGATAAAGTAATGACAGTTGAAACCTCAGGCTTCGTATAAATACAGGTGTTAACATGCATATTAATGCACAAGTCAATGCCAAGAGCCTAAGTGCCAAGTGCTTGCTGGCTAAATTACTCAACTTAACATTTTTAATCCTCTTCTGAATCTCAAATATAGAAACGAATTCTGATTATTTCCTGCAGAAGTTTTCTCTTTCGTTCGTCATAGGAGATTTGAACTTTGTAACAATATACATAATAAATGTAATGTAGTAATGTCCCATTCCTACCACTATCCTCTCTTTTTCCTACTTTTTTTTTAATATACTTACTATTTGCATTTTTAAATCCTAATTCATAATAGAGCCCGGTTGCCGAAGTCATAATAGAATAATGGGCTTGTCCCCTACAATGTTAATAAGTCGTTAATCTTCATTTGCAAAATACAAACGTTTTAAATGCATGTGCCTCTCTTTTTACGCGAAAAGTGTGAGTATGTATATAATCAATCAATCTATCTATCACGTGTAAATTCAATATCGAAACCTCAGGCCCTGAGATTGACAAGGTTAAGATACCTGCGACTTCCGCGAAGGCTGCGTGTTAAGTATTTCAGATTAGGATTTATGATTAAGTGTTAAAATGCGACTCTTGCTGCAGATGTACGTGACGGTATGTGTAAAGAAAAACGTGTCAAAGCTAATAATATTAAGAGCAAACGTAAATAACATACACATATTATAATACACGTAATGAAACTATTTTGGTATTTATAAAAATAGGTAAACTAAGAAATTGAACACGTATCACGTCTTTTATAACCACGAAGAGGAAGGGAAATTAAATGCCCACATTTTAGGATAAGTACATTGTTTCCCTACAGTATAGCAACAAAGTATATATAGTAAAGATGGTGGTACCCTGGTCAAATTTTTATCACACACTAGTTTTGTCCTCCCTCAAGATTTAAGTATCTCCATGCCAAAGTTTCATTGAAATTGGTGCAGCGATTTAGGTGTGAAAGCCTTACAGATAGGCACACAGACAGTGTTACTTTCGAATTTATAATAATAGTTTGAATTTCTCTTTAAATATTAAGTTTTACTACGATCTTGAAATATTTATCCATTAAAGTAGGAATTGTAAGAGTTATCGCCTCAGCCACTTGAAAGGTGTTGGCCTTATACTTGCTTCTTCGTCGTCTGAGAAACTAGTTATTATATAAACCTTTTAGTTAAAGATGGCAATATCAAGTATGATACGAAGACTGGGTATTTATTGGCAAGTTTCTTTTAGTTTCAAACTTTTAAAATCTTGTCATAATACTATAACTTTGACAGACTATGTATCAGTGGCAGTGGGCTGGCTATATTAGCCGCAGAGTTAATTATCGTTGGGGTAAACGGGTTCTTGAGTGGAGACATAGTCTCGGCAAACGTAGTTTAGGACTTCCAAAGGCCAGGTGGAGTGATGATCTGCGCAAGGCGGCTGGTAGGAGCTGGATACGAGAAGAACTATGGATGCGAACTAAGTGGCGTGCAATTGGAGAGGCCTATGACCAGCAGTGGACTGCAATAGGCTGATGATGATGATGATGATGTATCTATGTAGGTATATTATTCACTGAACCAATTTTAAGTAATAAGGTGTGAATATAATTCGTAATAATGACCCGGATCGATTGACATAAGCTATGTCTTTTTTTTTTAAGTTTTCTGGTTTATCATTCGCTCACAATCATATTACTTTTATAATAAATAGTTTAAGGTGCATGTAACTGCATCAGTGTTCTAGTTATAGCAGTACAGTCATAGCTCTAATCTCTGACCTTTAAATATACAATTAGATCACATTAATATATACAATATCGACCGATGACGAATGACTATTTTCCGACAAAAACCTAACCCAGCCTTATATAGAACTTAGAACTAGATTGACACCACACCCTGCGACACTTGAGCTTGCATATAAGATAGTTATGTATTGAATATTTACTGTTTTTTATCCTCGGCCTCGATTCTATGTAGAGTTAATAATATCCGTTGAAAGATATTTATTTAAAACTTAAGTCTTTCTAGTATTAACACTTGATCTCATTTCATATAGGTATCTCAATAAAAAAATATATATGAGATTGCGTGTGTAGACAATGTTGCATGGTGACCCACACTTTGGCGGACTATTGAGATCCTTGTGCATCATTGAGCTTAAGCTTCAGGTTAGTCTTCTGCGCGAGGGTAATACCGCCGGTCAAGCCGGCACAACCGTGCTGAAATCTGCTTGGCTCTACTACCTAATATTCATCTTTTTTACAAACTTTATTAGCTGAAACTCGTCACTTGGAAATGTCTACATATATCAAGAACCGAAGACTAAAAAGTAGCACTCAAAACATCTAATTCACGAGCTCCGACTAAGAAGTCAGGATAACTTAGCACTTGATCTCTAGTAAGTTAAATTATGAAGTAAATGTGGAAATGAAGGATTTCTGAGATCGTTATTATATTATAGAAAATGTTCGATATATTTGTTTTAATTCCAACTAAGGTGAAGCCGAAAGGACGGGTAATAGTTCTGGCAGTTTTTGTATGTATTTATGTTATATACTAGCGCCGAAACTACTGAATAGATTTTAGTGAATAAAGTTAGATAGATTCATTATAATGTCCCGGGTGACACAGTTATACAAACTTTAATAAAAAAATACGTATTCGGTATATAGTTACCTTTGTGAATGAGAGAAATAAACAAATTAATATATTACAGTTTTTAATCTTTTTCTCGTTATTTAATCATATCTGTATTTTAAAAAGTCATTCTCACTTTAAAGCTATCCTTCTACTTACTAAGAAATGAAAACATACCGTTTGACACCAATAACTTTGACCGGTTCATCGAATGCATTAAAATTCTCTTCCCTTAATGCGTAAGATTTTCACAGCTCATTACAGACCGTACACAGTTTACATCCATTACTTAAGAATAAACAAGAATCTCGTATTGAAAACAAAGAAGATATTTTACGTTAATGTCAAAAATAAATAGCTTCCGAGAAAGATCTTTCGAGTCTGTCCGCCTTATTTGGCACGACCCTGATCTGCGTCATATTTGCGGTACGAGTATGTATGCTTTAAATAGTTATTTATATATATGTTACAGCACAAAGTAATAAGTACGGATATTATATATACTATCCAGCCATTATTTATAATATCTACTCAATTTAGACAAAGTGATAAATGACACAAAATTAATCACATTAACTATCTATGTTATATAATACTAGCTGTCCCGGCAAACGTCGTTTTGCCATAACTACTAATAAATTAAAAATTAATTAAAAAAACATTGTCCAGCGGACAAAATTGTGAATCTAAACCATTCCCAGATCCCCTTGAACACACACAAAAAATTTCATCAAAATCGGTCCAGTCGTTTGAGAGTAGTTCAGTGACATACACACTCACAGAAGAATTATATATATAAAGATATCTATCTAAAATATAAAGGCGAAAGTGTCTTAGTGTGTATGTTTGTTCCTTCTTCACGCAAAAACTACTAAATGGAAATTTTACAGTAATATAGCTTATACATCAGAATAACACATAGGCTACTATTTGCCGCGATAATCGACATGCGGGCGGAGCCGCGGGCAACAGCTAGTAAATTATAATGCTTATTATAAGATCTGTAATAACTTGGTCGTAGATAAAAAAAATTACAGGTTAGGTTAAGTTTTAAAAAAACCCAACCTGTGACAATTAGGTTATGGAAAAAACAGATTAGGTTAGGTTTTTTAAAAAGAAAAAACCTAATGTAAGCTGTAAAAAATTTATCCATTAAATCGTATTTATTACTTTGGCTAACTATGACTCGCTATTATGAATAATATCCGGGCAAAGCGATTAATTTATCAGATTTGTCAACAGATTGTCTAGACAATTTGGTCATTATATATAATGACCAGTCATTACGTATTATAGCTAATTAATCACAACGACTGTAACATATACACACATATACTGACGTCATACCATATAGTTGTGTATAGAGATTTTCGTGTATATTACGTGGAAGTTCTTTATACAAATACACTTGGACAATTTTTTTTTTTATGATCAAGCTACCAAAATGACTACTCAACCTGATGGAAAGCATAAGTAGAATCCAAAAGTGGTGGTCACTATCCTCTATGTGAACGTGGACAGAGAAGCATAGATAATGATCTGAACATAATATTTAAACTTTTCGTTGATTCCTTAATAAATTTAAATGACATTAAATTTATTTGCCATAAAAGGCGTTTAACAATATACGCAGAACAAGCGACAAACCACTTTTTTAAAACAAAAACCACAGATCGGAAGCGACAAATCAAAGCTATAAAATTGATAAATGCTTATATTTACTAATATATTTAATGTTATTAAACTTCACACTATTGAATGGCATCTGAATGATATCATAGTTAAGGTGAACGGCCTTAAATAGAGGAAAGCGTAATTGGTTTAAATATAGATAAATATAGGTTCTTATTGTTAAAATTAAAATGATAATAGATTAAAGAATAATAGTCCTTAAGATGCACTTAGTCTGTCTCTCCCCTCTCTCTCTTTCCCTGTCTCGGCAAAATTTATAAAGAATAGAATAGAATAGAATAGAAAACTCTTTATTTGTACACCATTATAGTACATTGTTACAAGAGTACATAAAATGTGAAATGTAGTGTACAAAGGGCGGCCTTATTGCCAGAAGCAATCTCTTCCAGGCAACCTTAAAGTTTAGTAAATAAGGAGAAATAGTTGTTTAAAAAAGAATATCCTGTATAAGTCTAGTTCTAAGTAGTAGAAATGAAGGAGATTAGAAGAAGAAAACACATTACACCGACTCTAACCTGAACAGATTGAGAGGAACGATGATAGTAAAGTTTCTTGAACTGACTGAAATGTTTTAATATAAAACATATCTTATTTTTAACCGAATTCAAAAAAAGGAGGAGATTTCTCAATTCAACCGTATATATATTTATTGTTTTATGTTTGTCTGCGGATAACTTCGTCGTTTATGAACCGATTTTGATGTTTTTTTCTTTAATAGAAAGCAGATGTCTCAACGGTGGTACCATGATAAGGACATTAATATCTGATGATGGCATCCAAGAGAAATTGAGTCGAACCTTGAAGTCGGTTTTATTTTTGTTAAAATTGTACTTTTAAACTATTTAAAGTCGTTTCTTACATGAATAGTTTCATAATTTAATGAATTTCAGCGATGTTATTCATGTATGAGTCTACAGTGCACTCGTCATCATTATCTCAGTCGAATAACGTCCACTGCTGAACATAGGTTTCCCCCAAGGTGCGCCACAACAACCACTTCTATGCTGTCTTCATCCGCTGGCTTCCCGACCTTCGTCAGGACGTCAGGAGCTATTTAACCGTACATTACATATTAATTTAGCAAAGCATTATTATATATATAAAAATGAATCACCGATATGTATGTAGGTTCGCGCATAATTTCCGATCGGCTGCACCAAAATAAATAATTCTTTTTTTTATGTGTTTGTTATTGTTAGGGCAAGGTTTGTGTACAAGAAAAAATTAAAGATAATAGGAAAAGTTAATTTTTTTGTCCGCGTTTGTACACTGTCTGTGGGAAGTTGAGGCAATATGTAGATATGTCGTTACGAAGTTCGCCGAGTCAGCTAGCTTATTATAAACTTATTGTACTTTTGTACATTATTTCATTTCACCATTTTCTACCACAATTCAGTCGGGTGGTGTAAAATCATTAAATCAGTAATAAACACACCGTTTGAGAAGTCACAAAAGTCACAAATGTAAGTGGGTCTCTTCGAGTTAGTTAAATAATAAAATATTAAAATTATTTTACACGCGACTTGATTTTAACAATAATAACGCAGATATAAAGATAGCAATCAAAAGGCCGACACATGAACTAGTATTACAAACAGAGCCACGAAGTCGTGACAACACGAAGGCAAACAAAAAACTATGATTAACGTTTGATGTTTGATTACACGCATGTTTTGTATAAGCGACAATACTTGTCTTGCAAGTGTATGTGATCTTGTGCTCTCAAATGTATGTATGTTTTAAAGAGTTTGAGCTTAGATAGAAGCAAAAGTGACTAAAACTATGTACTATAATGGTGTACAAATAAAGAGTTTTCTATCTATCTATCTATCTAGTCCTAAGGTAAGCAGAGCTTGTGTTATGGGTACTAGACAACTGATACAAATACATATATACTTCTTTGTAAATACATACATATTATGGATAGAACACACCCAAACTCCGAAACAAATATTTGTAGATAAACATAAAATAAAAATGCATATGAAAGTTGAAAATGTTGGCATTTTGTGTATCATTTGTCGCGAATTCAATCATAACAGTAACCGCAATCAAATACCCGTTTTTTGACATATGTATGGATCTTCGCAGGAATATCACATCTATAAATATATTACGACATAGATATACCACAATACGTGAAACTTCTAAATCAATTATCATCGCAGAAGGCACGTCTCAATATTTATAAAACGGTCTTTAAGTATGTTTATAACTTATAACACATTCGTATAAGAGTTAGTTACGACACACGGCGGCCTTTGACCCCATAGTGATGGATATTGAGAAAGTTACTAGTTCTACACGTTATTTTTGTATATCTTCTATACAAATAAATAAAATTGGAGTGTCTGTTTGTAATATTAAAATAACCGCTTTTTACTAAATGCATATGTATGTATACACGGTACATATGCCAAAAACGTATTTAAAAACATTTTTGTCTGTCTGTCTGTCTGTCTGTCTGTCTGTTTGTTCCGGGTAATCTCTGGAACGGCTGAACGGATTTTGACGGGACTTTCACTGGCAGGTAGCTGATGATCCGGGGAGTAACTTAGGCTACTTTTTTTAGACTAACTTTGTCCCGCGGCGTTACTCGCGGTACAACAATAATAATATATGTTTAGGTAGAACGTAAGTACATTTAGCTAACCATCAAAGTTCGGTCGACGATTATATATAATTTTTAATGCTGTATTCGTAAGTTATATTTGAGCATTAACTGTCGTATGTGTCGTAGAGCTCTGGAGTATTTTATATTCTTTCTTTAAATACCTCCCGCACTAATAACTACCCACACTATCCCTGTGTCGAGGGGAGCATTAAAAACGTACATGAAACTGATACAAAGATACCCAGACTTGGAACAATAATTTCTGGTTCACAAAAAGTGTTATCCCATGTGGGATTTTAATCCACAACACTGCTTAAACCATTAGGCCAACCGTGCAGTTTTTATATTTGTCTTTCAAATAAATTGACGATTGGTTCTATAATTGCTAATTGGACAAATTTTATTATCATTGAACGCTATATGTATACCTGAAGTATAAGTTATCGAACTTGCTACTCGCGACTTTCACACGTGTAGTACGACAGTCGGGCTCTAATTATTTTATTAAATACATGTCTACACTTCACTACAACGGTACTCAAGTTTCTCTCAAACTCTGCTTAGTATATTATTAAATGCAAATTATTGAGAGAGCGCGTCTTAACATTTTGTTTGAACATATTCAAATTCATATTTTTACGGCTGGGTAGACGGTTAAAGAATTTAGAATGTTGGACTATGTGAAAGAGGATATGGTTAGGAAGTAAGAATGAACTGACTAGTGACAGAGAAGAATAGAATAAGAAAATTAATTGCACCATCCCTGAATAAAGTAGGGTAAACGGTAAGGAGATGAATTTTACCTACCTTACAAGGCTAGTCAATCACAATTATTGAAGAACATAATAATTATGTACTTTTGCTGCGTTTAACGAGTTGTGTCACCCAGAACTTGTTAGTATATATATCAGAAGAAAGATGTTAACTTATCACTAAAGTGACTACGTAAAACTCTAAAAATCATGATACAACTACAGTCGCGTCCTGATTTTTAGGGTTTTACTAAGTTTTTCTTAACAATTTTACTATACTACCCAAGACAGTAAACAAAATTCCCATAAGAAATCCCAAAACACGTATATAAAAGAGAACCTCCTCATTGTGCCAGTGTTTAAACGCTATAATATACCACCTTCATATTTGTGTCCTTTAACCTGTACTCCAGTATCCACATGACTGTTCACTTTCTTCTGTAAAGGCGCAGGGTCTGAAAAGCCATTCCTCAAAGCTGTCAGACTTTAGCCCACCATTATAACAACTAACGTATCTTCAATCTTTTTAAGTCTATTTTTTAAATTTGAAACCTCAATCTTACTTTCCAGAGTTTGGTGGCAAGTGCATAAAGTTACGCTAACTGAAAAGTTTTAATTCCGCATGTCATTTTATTGCATGATTCTTGTCTATGCCTCCTACGCATAAACAACAATAAAGAGAAGATCCTATTACATAATAAAAACGTTATAGATTAAAGAAGATCTCCATACAAAGCACAATAGCGCCTACGCATCGATATTAAACCAAAAGGTTGGCGCCTTAAACGTTTTGTGGAGAAAGTGGTCTTATTTCCGTATGCAGTGGTACAATAACGCCATATAAAATTTTATTTGTAACGACATGAACGTTTTGATACCTTTTATGATAGTTATGTAAATGAATACAGTATCACTCTTTTAAAGAAATGTTTTTACAATGTCAAGAAATTCTTTAAAGGTGTGTTATCACGGAAGTTACTTGATTTTGGAAACGATTACAGAATCCAGGGTAAAATAAGCAATCCCATTGTTTATTATCCAACTGATATGTAAATAATATTCTATGTTTAGTTATTTACAACAGTTTTAAATTTTAACTAGTTAATCGATCCTTGGCGTATAATTCAAGAGGCCTATGTCCAGTAGTGGACTGCGATAGGCTGATGATGAATCGATCCTTATGAAACATGGTGAATCACTGTTACACAAAAAGACACTGAATAAAAAGACTCTCTTTTGTGTTTATCGCAGCTGTTCAGTTAATTTCCATCCATGAAAGATAGTTTAATTTATTTGTTATCACAATAATATTGTACAAGTGAAAGTGAGTTTGTTTGTTACGCTTTCACGCGAAAACTACATGACCGATCATCATGAAACTTTTTACACATATTCTTGAAGGTATTAAAAGTAATATATGACACTTTTATTAACGAGCAAAGCCGCGGGCGAAAGCTAGTATGTATATATTCTGTCAGTCTGGTTGTTATAGCATAGAGTATATCTTATTTGGAATCCAGGCAGTCTTGTATGAGAAATATCAAGTTATTATTTTTAATTAAAGATATACCTTTTATACTAATGTCTCATTTTTTGTATTCAACATACAATAAAACCAATCAGAGGGCATCACATATTTGGTTGGAATAATTAAAGAAAACCAAATACATATTTATATATTATACGAATTGCAACTGAAATCATCATGAGACTTTAACATTATCGCTATAAAAAGCCCATCAACATCTCAAAAGGCAGTCAAAATACCTCCCATTAAATTCTTGACCTATTTAAAAAAGTCCCATACGATTTTAACTCTTATCGAAACCTGAACAAAACGTTTACATTCCCTTGTATGTTGTGGTCGATACGGCAGTACGTTTAGAAAGTGGTCGTCCTTGGAAGTAAAAGTCATTCGGTGAAAGTGCTCGGTGTAACAATGTACGTTTTACGTATGTCTTAAGGATTGGTGGAATTAGTGTGGGTGTAGGTGTACTTTCAAAACTAATGTACATAATATAAAAGAAAGATTTTGGGTCGAATCAACAACGGTTGACTTAAGCTCCTTCATTTTACAACAATGTGGAGTCAAATGTTACTATAGATTACCTTTTTTTGGTGACTGGGTAAGAAAATCTCTATGAGTCTCGTTTATAGAGGACTCTATCCTGGTGGTTTTAAAGGTTCACCAATAACCGCAGGTAACGCGGAGCAAAGCTGATCTATAAATAGCCTAAGTTATTTCTTATATCATCAACTATTTGCCAGTGAAAGTCCCGTCAAAATCGCTCCAGCCGACAAAAAGTTGCTAATTAGAAATTATACACAGACACTACAATTTTATTTACTTGCATAAATGTAACGTGTAGTTGGTTGAAACATTTGCAATATAAACCGAGAATCGAACCATGTGGCCTGCAATTGGAGATGCTTATGTTCAGCTGTGAACTGCTATAGGCTTTTAATGAAGCTGATATTCATACTATACATAGTAATATTATAAATGTGAAAATAACTCTGTCTGTCTGTCAAACTTTCACGGCTAAACCACTGCATCGATTTCAATGAAATTTTTGTACTTTGATTCTTGAGGAAAGCCATAGGCTATTCTTTGCCGCGATAACCGATATACAAACGGGCTGAGCCGCAAGAAAAAGCTAATCTAATATATAAAATTCTCGTGTCACAGTTTTATTTGCCAAACTCCTCCGAAACGGCTTGACCGATTCTCATGAAATTTTGTGAGCATATTGAGTAGGTCTGAGAATCGGCCATCATCTATTTTTCATCCCCCTAAATGGTAAGGGTCAGCCATCCTTAAAAAAAAAATTATAGCAAAACGACGTTGGCCGGGGCAGCTAGTAATCTATATAAATCCCTTTTAAAAACCATGAAAAAAGTTAGTAAAAGAAAATCGACAAATATTATAGTAATTTTTTAAAGTCTTAATCACACACAAGCATTAGTTCAAACAAAAAAAGATACGGTACGAAATATTTTACGACAATAATTTGATTTTTGACTCATGACGTCGCTTAAGCTTTGTTGATTTTAGTAGTATAGTTGTTAACTAAAAGATAAAAAAAATCATAATAGACGAACGAAACAATGGAAGCGTTTACTATGTTTTAGGAAGACTTTAGTTTCCGGAGCGTACGCATAAGTAGCGCACATTAATCCGTTCCGTGTTTTTTTATTACGAACGTATTTCATTTTAATTAAATAAATAGCTTGTTTTAAAAGCCCTTTGTGTATATAAGGAACTCTTTTTTATAAATCTACAATTTTGATAGATTTTTATCAAGAAGATTGAGATTTTATGGTGTGATGAAGAGTATTTGAAGGTTAAATTCCAGTCTGTACTTTATACTCGTACTTGTTCATTATCACTTGAGTTGAAACAGCGCGGAATTTGTAGAAGTACTTCATTCTAATTCTATTCAGAATTAGGATGAAATACTTTTACGTAGCGTCTGCTTTTATCATTCAATTCGTACATAAACTATATCCCTTACTGAGCACTGCCTTCCTTTCTTAACTATTTTTCCTTCATATTGAACTCTCAAGTTTCCTATCAATAGATAGAAAACTTGAGAGTTCAATGTGGTATCAATGGCTATCAATCGGGTACTTTTGGTTATTACCAAAAGTACCCGATTGATAGCAATAGAGTTACTGGCTATTATGTAAATGCAAAATACAGGGGTTTAACGCATCTACATAACCTTAGGATTAAAGGCACGAGTTTTATGTACTTATGAGAAAGGTAAGTACATTGATAATGTTCTTATTCTCTTATTCCAAAAAGGTACTACTTCTAGGACAAATGACAAATACCATATTAAGTTGAGCATTGGCACAGACAATATCCAAGAAGAGGACTCTGGGTGGCTGAAAATTATGTGAACTAATTGCAATTATCAATTAATTTTATTGTTTATCACTGTAATGCTTCTAATTTAACATTAATTTCAAGGTCGTCGAAATTGAAATATTTAACTGGTTTATTTTTAAATTGTAAACCTCCTTGGGATCTGAATACATATTTTTTCAAATAATATAAAAGAAAAAGAGTATACTGAAAATCTGAGATACAAAAAAGTAGATGGGAAGATCTTATGAGAAAGGCTATAAGAATGGTGCATGTACTTTTAATAAAATATAATAAATTCTTCCTAAAATTTGCGCTTAATAATAAATACAAACGCAAATATCCTTGTGTAAAACCTTGCACAATGCCAAGACGCTTCTTACTTCCTTACTTAATAATGAAACTCAAAGATTGCTCATAAAATATGTACGACTACCGAATTTCTTGAATGACATGCATAAATAATCTGCTTGACCTGGAAATTGTCGATGGTCAGTGACACAGTTTCTGACGATGACTCAATTATACATCGCAAGATTGTTCAGACTTCCTAGTGTGCTAAGTTTTAAGTATAGTATTAATCGTTAGTAGTTTATTATACACTTCTTTTACATGTTTTATATTACATTTATACATATTCGTTTTTATTTCTGTTTTTATGGTATGGAGTGCAAACGAACAGTCGGTTACGGGATGGTAACCATTATAACTGCTGCTGCCTGTATTGTATACAACTCATTGCCACCATTTAGGTTTCCTCCCTGCCACAGAGGAACTCGAGGCGAGAGGGAGAGGTTGATCATCCAGCGATCTCACTCACTCACTGCAACGAAAGAATTATTTATAAGCATGTTTTTGTCAAGGGGTTTTTTTACCATCGATATCATTAACAATAAATACCTTCAGAACCCACGCTGATTTCAGCACGAACAGACCGGCTCGTCCGGGACGATACTATCCTCGCACAGAAAATCAACGTAAAATGACAGTGATCGTTCTGTCGTGTGTCGTTAGTGAGTGCGATACTGGAAGCCCAATGATGCAGAAGCATCACTAGCCCGCCATGGTATGGGTCACCATGCTGCATTGTTGTATTGTCTGCATTCGTAGTATGGTGATCACCACTCTTGTTATGTTTTTCATCAGGCAGAGTAGAGTCATTTTAGCAGGTACAAACATAAAAAAAACTACTTAATCGACGTCATCCGTACAGACAGCAAAAAACTAATAATAAAACAAAACATATGTTTATATGTTTCCTTTACAAAAGTGTGTTACTTTATTCCGGCGGCGTTTGCTATAAAAACAGCGGATATTGACTCAGCCATTCAACATATTCATTACAAACACACCTACATCCTTCGCAGTGAGTATAAACTATAGTTATTGTTATTTTCCCACGTGTGTTAGTTGCAAGAGAGCACAAAAAGAGGATGTGAAAGTGATACAGCATCCTGTCACTGCACTTGTTCTTGTAAAGAACTCTCTAACCTATAACATTATTAATTTTTTCTAAGGAAGCTAACTGCTTCTTTTTGTCTTATCTACTTATGTCGGCTATTAATCCGCCTGTTAGCTTTAGAAGTTATAATGCTTTGCCAGAGGACGGGGGGTTAGGTTCCAATTATATAATAACAAATATTATTTCGTCACTGGTTAAGTAGGATTCGATTGCTGTATGATATATGCACCGATTAATCTATATGATAATATCCTACTAATATTATAAATGCGAAAGTTTGTAAGGATGGATGTATGTTTGATACTCTTTCACGCAAAAACTACTGAACGGATTTGGATGAAACTTTACAGTTATATAGCTTATTCATCAGAATAACACATAGGCTACTATTTGCCGCAATAACCGACATGTACGCGGGCGGAGCCGCGGGCAACAACTAGTATGATAATAAGTGAAGCAAAAGAGGTGTACCTACCATTTTTAGGAAAATTATAGGAAATGTATGAAATTTGGCACAGTTAAAATTTATATGGAGGAATAATAAAAATAAATGAACTATGGTTGAATTTCGACCACTGGGTGGCCCCTAGTAATTTATTCATTTAAATTAAAAATCACAATAATCTTTATTATTCAAACTTATAAAAAAAGAAATACTCTTTGAAGTACTTAGCTTTTATTTTATTGCCTTTTTGTTATGGAACTGTAGCAAAGAAAATATGGTAGTTGTACAATATTTAGAAATATATTTACCACTGACGACACAATTTTTTTTACTAAATGTTCATAATTAAAAACTATGATGTTGCTTACTGAGAAAGGAACAAGTATATTTAACAAGCTTGTTAGTTATTTATTCACATCATTATTTAGATGAATCAACACATGACTCGCGAATAACTACAGTCAGGAAAGAAATATTATTCGCAGACGGAAACTACATAAAACGTCTTTTGAAATGTATGTCGTCATTTCCGTTCAAATATAAGTCATATCCAACCAGTTCTATATTGTCTACCCATTATGACTTACTTTTAAACAAATATTTGTTCGAAAAGCAAACGAGGTCGAATACATATTACAGCCTGAAGTCTGAACGCAAACAATGTAATGTAAATAAAGCCTTGTGGCATAGAGCAACACAGACCGGCGGACCGGAGATGAGTAACCGTAGCGTTTTTTCCTATAAAAAATAATCTGTCTTATTTTTCGGGGGGGAATCTACATCAAACCAGGCAGTAGAGACACGCTGATTTCAGCACGAACGGGTTGGCTCGACGCGGCGGTACTACGCTCACGCTGAAGATCAACGTAAAATGACAGCGTTTGTGCTTTCGTGTCTCGTTGGTGAGTGCGGGACCGGGGCCCAATGATGCAGAAGCATCACTAGCCCGCCATAGTGTGGGTCACCATGCTGCATTGTTGCATTGTCTGCATTCGTAATGAGTATGGTGTCCACCATTCTTGGATTACATCAGGCAGAGTAACTGTCTGGCAAACACTCTCCACTAGTGCGTATGTGTCTGGAATATAATACTTTATGTGGACGCTCAGATGATCTTGACATTTTCCACGATTCCTTCAAAGCATTTAAGCGAAAGATAATGCAGTGGTGTGGATCCGGTTATCTTTGTTAAATTTTATTTTAATTTTAGTTTTGTTTTCACTTTTGTCTTTTTTTTTCTTAATCTGTACAAACTATGTTGTGTACATCTTTAATAGATACTCATATAAGTTTTTTTTGTTAGCTCCTAATGTTAACCGATTTTGTAAATAAATATATAATAATAATAAATAAATAAATATTTCGGACATCTAAACACACAACGCCATCTAGTCCCAAGCTAAGCAGAGCTTGTGTTATGGGTACTAGACAACTGATACAAATACATATATATTTTTTTTTTGTAAATACATACATATTATAGATAAAACACCCAAACTCCGAAACAAATATTTGTAGATCATACAAATATTTGGTCCGACCCGGGAATCGAACCCGAGACGTCATGATCGGCAGTCGCTCACGCCAACCGCGAGACCAAATGTGTATTGTTGATGTTTCTTAAAATAATAAAGCTATATATATACTATAAAAATGAATCACCGAAATTTATGTACGCGCATAACCTCCCATCGGTTGCACCAAATTAAATAATTAGTTCTTTACGTGTTCATTTTACTTAGGAGAAGGTTTATGTTCAAGAAAAAACAAAAGACAACGGGAATAGTTTTTGTTTGTCCGCTACTGTACACTGTCTGTGGGAAGCTAAGACAGATATTTAATATGGTGGTACAAAGTTCGCCGGGCATACATAAAAATACACACATACATATTTTAGACTCACCTATAAAACAATCGCCCGTTTCTACTGACTCACACATAAACCTTAAAAAAACATTCACAATTGCACACACAATACTAAACCAATATCATATTGAGATGGATGATGGGTGGATGGATAGATGGATGATAATGGATCGTCCATTTGTTTTCTTAAGAAGTACAATTGACTATCCTGATTTAGGTAATAATTTATCAGATCAGGATTATTCCGGAAATTCTAGAAGATAGGTTTTAGATAATTATTATTTTGAAAATATCTGAGGTCTAATTGAACTCTAATTTGTTATCTAAGTTACAAGAGTGGTTTCGTATTTGATAAAGGCGCTGTGGGCACACATCGTTCTCAATGATAATCATATCATTCTGTAACGATACTGGTTTGGCAGTTTCGACTCTTGCCAACCATTTACCAATTGACATATCTATATCTACTCATCAACCTCATGAAAGTTACCGTATGTTAAGGTTTTATAAGTTTAGAGAACATATTAAAATTTACTGCCTGTTTATCAAATATTTTGTGCTTTAAGTTAAAATGAGACTTTTGAACATGATGCGGGATATGTGGATAGTAGCTAGTACTATCCACATATCCCGCATCATGTTCTAAAGTCTATAACTTTTCTCACCGACTGAAACACAATCTGAAAAATCTGAATCGTAGCGTGTTCAAGATGTAGTATAACATGTTTGCCCTTTAACACGCTTTCTAAACTATTAAATCTACATTTATCAAGTCTAAAAGCCATATATAAATGTGAGATATACTCAAGCACTATAAAATGCGACACGCGATTACATCAAATCGACACTCGGTCACGTAACAGTACACCATTTCGGTATAGTTACGTGAACTATTCAGTTTCGGCTATACGTTGATGATAACTACAATTGTTTCTTTCGAAACGGTATTCGCTTGTAATGGCAGGCCTTATTTGATAATAATTAGATTCAGTTGTACATAATGGAACTTCTATTTTTTCGCGAAGTTATCAACGGGCACAATATTAAAAAAGTAGTTCCGTGTACGATATTGTTTTTCATTTCAGAAATAGGCATATCGTTTAAAAAGCGTTACGGAATCATACGGAAAGAATGTTACTTTTGACGTACTATTTGATATTATCCCGATGGAAAAACGGAGCTATCGATAAGTCTATATTTTTATTTTTGCATATTTTACTTAAATCAATCTTTATGTCCAATACTAAAGACTTTATGTAATATAAATATAAAAATTACATTACGTTACACAAACAACCGTTATCAGATTATAAGCTAAATCCCGGGGAAAGTGGTTCCCATGAACTATAATGATGATGGATGGTTAACTTGTAGGTAACAAAACAAGTTATGTAACTGACGTTCTGTGGACAATATCATCTATAATCATTAAATATTACGAACTAATTTGGCCCAAAAATTTAAATTAACTTTAAAAGGTACCTACTTTACTTTAAATGGTATCATATAACAGATATCACACCAACGGAGAATCTTTCTAAGAAGCATTTTGATCATGATTTGTTAAGCCCAATGATAGTATTGAGAATGAGAGTTAATTTATTATCTCACACGAAGAATGCGTAGCGCCGCTGCGGTACATCAGTTATACGTAGTGTTATATACACTAGTTAAATAAACTATATTAAACAAACATACCAATTTTTATCGCATCGTATTGGGCTGGGAGCCTATGAGGATAGTGCATGTAAAGAGTTCGTTTACTTTGAGATCCTGCCATTTCTATAACAGTGTCATTAATACTTGCGATTGTAATGGTTCGTTGGATATGTTTCGCCTCTCTCTAACCAAATTTAAAAAAATGCTTCTCGATTGTCTGGCTCCTAAACTTGACAACTAAGTTAAAGGGACTGACTTAAATATAAATATTTTCATTTGTATTTGGTTATTTTTGTAAAATTTATCTATTTGCGGGACTCAAGATTATATGTAAAAACAACAGTTTAACTTGTTTCAATTTTCGTAAACTTTCTTTATTTTTATTTATCTTTTTCGTTTGGCGCAAAGTGTTTAATTAATTTGTGGAAACTGTTCTGGATTATGTGTAAATTACATGTATATTATTGTTATATATTATGTATCTGTTTGTTTCCTAATAAACTAAAATAAAATAAAATAAATGTTATTGTACATTAACATACACACATTCAAGCTAGGAGTGATCCTAGCTAAAATAAACAATACAAATAGCTACTTTTAAATAGCCGTACATTTTTGCTTCCAATCAAAAGCAACAGTTTTGATTAAAACTGTTAAAGACTTTAAAACTATACTTACATTTTTAGAGTTGACTTCCAATTAAAACTGGTATAATCATCAATACAATATGTAATAGTAGTTAAATAAAGTACACATATCGCGGTAATGGACTAAAACTAAAAGGCCACAATACAGCCCAATACCAATTCACTCCAAACACACCAATCAAATTCTTCTTCCATGTACCAATATTTCTCAATTCAGGTTTATACTTATTTTCATACGCAGTCACTCCCAAAACAGCATTCTTGAAATGGTAGTAAAACAAGCCACCTGCCAAGATACCGATAACAATATTCATACACATAAACATCAAGCAAAAGTCACATCTTCCGATAGACTTTGGTGTTAGGAACATGAGGATAGGCAGCAACAAACGGCCCAAGGATATCAATAAACACGTGGTGCTCTCAAACTTTGTAGCGATCCAGAACCAGTTGTAGTAAGTGGCGTATACCATGGTCATAGTAACATGAGCCATGAATAAAATATAGAATCGTTTGTTGTGTAGTCCAATGCAGCACGCCAAGAACGTACAATGATGATCTCGCTTCTGAATGCACGCGTTGCATCGTCGACAATGCCAAACGTTCGTTGGACGTGTCTTCTCACAGTAAGAACAGTAGCTGTTTTTATTTCCTCGTATATTCATTTCGGTGGCGATACTCATAATTAAGTTTCCAGACACATTTACGAGACAAAAACTGGCTAAGCAAATGAGGAATACTTGCTTGATAAAACTCATATTGAACATCATAACGATTGTCGGGTAAACGAATACCATTTCATAGATGTAGATGATCTGGCATAAAAACAGAATGAAGTAAAATTGTGCTTTTTCTGAGGCACGAGGGAATGACTTTAAAATAGAAGACATTTTCTACTTCGATAACCACTCCAGTAATCGGAAATTAGAGCTGTATGTTCTTGTCACTCAATCTGACTTTGACTTACATAGGTGTTTACAAGAAAACATAGATAACGATAAAAATATAAGAAATTTGAACCACAGAGGTCGTAAAAGTAAGATCGAATTTAGTAAAATTTCTCAATATACGTAAGAGTACATAAGAATCATAAAAATATTATATGGTATAAAAGAATCAAGGAAGAATTACTATTTACCTTTACATACAAAGTACTTTAATTCTGATTCTAAAAAACCACGAGACCCTGTACTTAAACATGATTACTTATTTCAGTTCGAAAATTGTTGCTACTTGTATAAGTGAAGACTTGTTCAAGGCTTCAAAGTAAATAGCCAAAACCTTTCTACGTATAATTAAATAACCTTACTGGTGACCCTTCAAAAGTACTGTTGTGATTTGGACGACTGCCTTTGCCTCGAAGTGTATTAACCATTAGCTTCAACTTAAGAACCTTTTAGATATTATGTGCCGTTTAAATTTCTAATATTACGCTGAATTAATAACTTAATATTATTATAATTAATAACTTAATCTTTCCTATGTAATGGCAAATAGAAATCTCCCGCACCTACTATGTTATGTATATCAGAAATTTCAATGAGTTATGAAAGGAAGCGTTTAGAATGCGTATTTTAATTATAAAACTTGCGATAACTTTTTAAGATATATTGCACTTTTCACTTCCTTTTATGTGTGTATGGTTTGATAAAATGCGAAATGGTATAACGGAATAGTGACTTCATCATCATCATCATCATCAGCCTATCGCAGTCCACTGCTGGACATAGGAATAGTGACTTGCAAGAATACAATTTTTTTGTTGGGTGTTTCGGTAAATTTATCTAACTTATTCGTTTTTAAATCAATTATAATATTTTATATCTTTACAACTTTTAATTACAATTGACGGAAAGTTTAAGTGGTTTATTTATTTCAGGGCTGATCACCTGTCTGACGGTTTCTCTGACAAATTCTCTCGAATAGACAGAAAAAAAAAATAAAGATGAGAATAATGTAAAAAACGTAAAGCGAAGAAATAGGACGGTTACGTTTTATTAGCGTTGAGCAATGCAGAACATTATCTCCATCTATGTACATATCAAACTTACAAAGGACAGATCTAAAACATCAAGCAATCCTTATATTTTCAATACAAGTTTTTTTGATGACGAAATTGTGACTATCTACGAACGCAAGCAAAGAGTTTCCACACATTTGTACTTCACAACGGCAAAAGACAATACACAAATCAAACGCTATTGTTACTTTATGTTTCTTTTGATAAAAGAGTTTTGCAAGTAAAGGGCAATATACTACTACATGTATATGTAAAATTATATTGTTTAATAGAAAATGCTTCTTCAATAAGCTGGTAGTTTAAGCTTTTCATTACCTACCCCTTTTGAATTTTCCAAATCAGACACATTGTAGAACAATTGCAGCCAATAAACTGCTCTTACCTGCATCTACCTGAATTTTGGATGATGTACTTTTTAAAAGGAAAATCTTAAAATACATAGAATCACGCCTATAACCTTGAAGAGATCATGCATACTGGCATATGAAATGCTGAACTCTTACTTTAATCCACAATAAATATAAGGGGCGACCTATCTCCGTTGACTAGGCATTTTAGGAATTAGGTCCGAATATTGTAAGTTCAATAAGAAAGCCATTGTTTATATGGATGTATTCATACTTAAGCTTGAGTAGCTCAGGATCCCTATGATTCCAATGTGTGGGCTGGCTAACCCTAAAACTCCATGAGAGAAGAAGAATTCTTAAAATCTATTCAGCAATTTATTTGTATTCAGTAACTTACATCTTTCACATTATAATATTAGTTACCTACAGTTATATACATTTTGCAACTGATTGCCCTGCTAAGCAATTATTCATTAACTTATTATCATTGTATAAATTGTAACAAGTTTTTGGCGAATCGTTAATAACAAGGCGCAAATCGTTTTGATTGTTCCTTTGTGGTAATGACAGATGGCCTACATAATGATTAATTAAAACATTTAATGATTGTAGTGAGTTGAATATTAAGCTTATTATAGCAGTAATAAATAATTTAAGCAGATTACTGCCTTATTTATAGTTGGGATTACTGATTGTATCATTGTCTCTTTAGTGAGCAATGAAATAGACGGGGCATGAGGAAATATTGATTTGATTACAATTAGTATTGTTAAAGTTAAAACCAGAAGTAGCTGAATAGATGATTCTAAAGCCATACACGTTAGCTTATAACCTGACAGGTTTGCCTGTACCGTTGAACTAAACAAGTAAACCGGTGCGTGTATGGAGCACAACTACGGAGGTGTGTTCTCTACTCAGTTCAAGCTTACCTGACGGGTATAGCAGGTAGACCTGTCAGGTACATAGCGTGTATAGCTAACTATGTATTTATGTCCTCCCCCCCCCCTATAATTTCTTAAATAAAAGAATGATAAAACTAAAAAAATACATGATAAACATAACCATGCCAACTTCCAACAAAAATTGATTTGAACGAGATCTAGTAAGTAGTTTTTTTTAACACATCATAAATCTTTTATATTTGTATGTTTTTACCTTTATTCAATCAACTCAAATATAAAAATAAAAAATACATCATAAAATATACCTACAGGTTTGTAAGGAAACATATTTGTACCGTTTGTACGTACGTGTGCGTTTTGTGCAATTGTTATTAAACACGATGAAAAAAGGCAACACACTAAAACTTTCATAAAAGTAGTACTGACCACAAACAAAAATAAAATGAAATATGCAATATATGACTTTGTATTTGAGAGTTTCATTGTAAATAATAGTGAATACACTTTCACGTTCAAGGCTAATCGAGTGACTCACTGAAATCGATTTCGAACCCATAACATATTCGAATCGCAAATAATATAGAAACGTGTATATACACAATGACGTACGGGTGTGCCGAATCGAAGAGCGTACTATAGCAAATCGATTAATCGATGTACCGAGATGGTGCCGCCCTCTGGTGACCTATGCCGCTCCTTCTATTATGATGAAACTGGTGTACTGTGTTTACATCCTGCAGTAATACCACCAATACGTATATTTGATGTAATTAAAGTTGGAATTGAATACTACAATGGGCTCAAGTATTTTCTTCAAGATGAACACCTATAGTGGCAATTCTCGTATCTGTATATCTACGAAGTTATAGGTGTATCAGATCTAGATTTTACTACGTATACCTTCTATCTGACATGTAATATTGATTGAGGGTATGGCAGTATACCATAACGGGTCTAATACCAATACTTTAAAAATTCACATCAAATTACTCATCATTGTATTAGTTTTTAAAAGTAAACTTTTCACTTAATTGTGGCAGAAAGTAGGCAATGTTTTTCGAGTTTATGTATATACTAGCTTTTGCACGCGGCTCCGCTTGCGTATATGTCGGTTGTTGCGGCAAATAGTAGCCTATGTGTTATTCTGATGTATAAACTATACTACTGTAAAGTTTCATCCAAATCCGTTTAGTAGTTTTTGCGTGAAAGAGTTACAAACATCTATCCATACTTACAAACTTTCGCGTTTATAATGTTCGTAGGAGGTAGGATGTATGCACCTATGTATATTTATTTGTACGCTCTGCAGTCTGAACTTGTGTTTTTTGAGTTTTGTCAAGGAAATCACTTACCTTACTATCATCAGAATACCTTACTTGTCGCCTTGTTTGTCGTCCTATGCAATGGAAACAGTAAAAGAAGGCATAACAAAGTAAAAAGATTATGGTGACTGAAACATATCATTTTTATTAGAATCATTTTAATACGAAATATTTTTTCCTTGTCCAAATAAGATTTCAAAATGTATTAGAATAATGTAGATACAATTCCGTAACTATAGAAAAATTATATGCGAAATCAAAGACGCGCCTTATGCAAATAGAATTTAAAGATTCCTATGATCTTACTGCGAATAATGGAGGTACATCTATTAGTATCGATAATATCGCAGTAGTATTGAGGTTATGAAAGTGTATGGGAACACGCTGCCGGTAATATAGCGTAGATAAAATCATACAATTGTGTAAGACTCGTTCAATTGAACAGCAAATATGTTAAGGAAGTAGGCATTGGTATATAAAATTAATATTCAAGTGCTGAAGGGTTTGTTTGGTTGAGGCGCTGATCTCAAGACCTGTTTATTCGAATTGAAAACTTCTTGAAATGTTTGATAATCCATTTATTGAGGAAAGTCATCAGTAGTCCGGACTTTCAATAAAATTAAAATGCTGAAAGAAGAACTATTAAAAAATATTCAAGACGTCTTGCAAGCATATAACTAAATGATATATACTAACATGTGTTTCAAGATTATTCACAAAACAAATCAGAAATCATATCATAAATTATATCACCATTGAAACTGACCTGTATGTGACAGGAACTTAATTTTTTATATATTCAGAAATTTATGGATTTACTAGCTGAACCCCGCGGTGTTACCCGCGGTTATCGTCGTACCGCGAGTAACGCCGCGGGACAAAGTTAGTCTAAAAATGTAGCCTAAGTCACTCCCTGGATCATCAGTTACCTGCCAGTGAAAGTCCCGTCAAAATCGGCTCAGCCGTTCCAGAGATTACCCGGAACAAACAGACAGACAGACAGACCATTTTTTTTTAAATACGTCTTTGACATATGTACCGTATATACATGCATATGCATTTAGTAAAAAGCGGTTATTTTAATATTGCAAACGGACACTCCAAATTTTTTTATTTGTCTAGGGATGTATAGATGGATTCAATTAGATATGTGTATTCAAGTCCGGTACAGGGATACGGGCGTGTCTATTCTATTGATATATAGGCAAATAATAATGCAAGCAATAGTGATTAAAATATTTTTGGAATGTTTTTTATTAACGTGACAATAAGACCGTAAGTCGTAAAGCATTTATCGTTGCTTACAAGCTTTTTGAATAGCAGTCTTGTCACTTACCGTTCCCTGTTCGTATTCCCACCTCCCTATGGAAGTCTTGTCTACCAGACATTAGGTATACGAGCAGATATATAATGCCAACAGGGACCTGAATAAGTCATGTAAGAAAGACTCCAAGCGAAAGAGTGTAGCTTCTAGATCCGTCGCAGCTAGACGCTTTATTCTATGAAGGGCTACTATTCCGTTGGACTACGATCAACAAAGGCCCCGTACAAACTTAAATCCGAAAGTAACTGATTTCCCCAAACATAAAAACATAATATATAACATATAAAATAAAATAAAAACTTTGGACTCTTGAACGAAAATTAGGTGAACGGAGGACTATAAAATTCGGCACAGTTAAAGTTCATATGGAGAAGTGCAAAACATTTAAAAAAAAAGTATTGGTCGAAATTCGACCACCGGGCGACCACTAGTATCTGTATATGATTACATATACCATTCATCTTAGTCCAAGTTGGTTCATAAGAAGGCAATAACAACTTAAATAATAAAAACAATGTAGGTAGGAACTTAACAAGTTCCATACAAATATCTAATAAAGCCCTGCCTAGTTTGTGCAATGTTACTAACCTTTAGTTATCATCCTATTAAATTCCATATTTCACAAACTAAGCCTTCGGATCGTCACGTAGATCGGCCATTTTAGTTGTGATGGACACGTTGGGTAATGTTACCGTTTGTGTATAATATCAAAATACAATACTACATTACATGCCTGTATTTATATTTAACAGGGCGCTGTATCCAGCATCAATAAGGAGCTCCCTTGTATGATGCTGGATACAGCGCTTTGTAAATGCACTATTAAAGCTTTATGCATTAAGTATCTCAGTAATTTTTTTTTTCAATTGTATAATAACTGATTTGATGCTAAGAGACATTTGTGAATGATAGATTGTCTTTAAGTTGCATTCAGCAAGCAAAACGCGATCATGAAATCGTTGTTCTTGTAATTGTTAGGATAGTCTGAAAAATGATTTTAATTTTAAAGAAATTAAGTATCTTAGTGAATCAAAAGATTATATTAGATAGATATTGAGTTTATTACGTTCTTTTGATTTTATATTTCATAATGAACATCTAGTTTTAGTTATTTTATGAATATAAATAAATAAATATTTCGGACATCTATCACACAACGCCATCCAGTCCCAAGCTAAGCAGAGCTTGTATTATGGGTACTAGACAACTGATACAAATACATATATACTTTTTTTTTGTAAATACATACATATTATACATAGAAAACACCCAAACTCCGAAACAAATATTTGTAGTTCATACAAACATTTGGTCCGACCCGGGAATCGAACCCGAGGCCTCACGATCAGCAGTCGCATACGCCAACCGCAAGACCAACGAGGCAGTCAAAATAAAGCAGTAAAACCTATAAACCATTTTTTATTAAACATCCTAGAATCTAAAGAACAGATCAAGTACAACGTTAAAACCATTCATAAAGACAAATATTCTATTTCCGATTTCAAACCTATTCTCGATTGTGATATTTTGATGCAGTTAGATTTGGTCAAACAAACACAATAAACATTTCAATAGGTAAAACCCATTAAGTTACCAACAAAAAGTTGTCAGTTTGGACTATTGAACATGATAACGTCATGGAAGAGCGCACTGACATTATGAAACCATTGACCGTAAAATGATCTCCATAGACGAATGAATGATTTTGCTAATAATAAGTAAGGTCTGTAACTATGGATAATCTCCTTCAATAAAAGTTTAAAAAAAGAGTCTGCAAATACTTATGCAATTTTTAAACATCAGTACAGATGGAGCGCCTCGATCATAAAGATACTTGAATAATATTAAAACCGGTGTTATGATAATTTGTTTTAAGTAAGTAAGGTTACAAGAGCCCAAACACCAATTTTCCTTGATATTGGGAAGAGATACACTTAAAGGGCGGTAAACCACTTTGTCACTCTTATTTGCAAGTAGTGGTGATCACTTACCATCAGATAGCTTGTTTTCTAGACACCCTTCCTCCTGTATACTGAGATGAATCAGTATAAATTACCCGTAGGTACTACTTGGACCTGGTAGCATAAAATATATAAGTTACCATCTTGAACATCACGCAATCAATCATCAATAGCTTTTTTACACCTCATGACGCCTTATTGACATTTCTTTTACTATCATTTATCAATAAAAGAATGTACAAGCACACTCTCAACTTTACCCACGAATTTGACATTTCAACACACAGATTTGTGTTAACTTGTGACCTTATTCCAACGTAATAGCCACTATCATCGCTACTAAACAACAATAAAGAAAATGACTATTGTTCTTCAACACTATTGATCATTTGATAAGGTTCTAATGGAGCCCTAATGGACCAATGTGATATGTTGAAAAATAGCACGGAATGTTATCGGTGCTGAGAAATAAAGTGCTTTATTGTCATAAGATAATAAGAATATATCTATCATTGTACTTCCGAAAGGCAACTAGACAAACGTTAAAGCATAAAAACTTTAAACGTACAATGAAATATAAAACATTGAAAAAATTGAGGCTATTCGAAAACATCTTCATATGATATCAACACATCAAAATTGTACTCACATTTACGAGGTTCAATGTAAGAGTTCAGTAAAAAAGTCTAATGAAGAGATCGCAAGGTACTTAATGAACCTGAACGGATTTTGAACAGATAAAGTTGATTTTAAACATCAGCAGGTAATATCAGTAAACTTGATTTTTTAAATTGTCAGCTGCATATTTATATGTAGTAGAGTGAAAGCTAGTAGAATGTCGATTAGCCAAAGTTCTTCATTATGTCCTTCGTCGTTCTTTTTCTTTAATTATTATACAAATCAACCGCCACTGTACAAAGAATTAAATGCAAGTAATTTCATTCCAACAGATTGATTTGTTACTTCGAGATAATCGTGAAATGTGAAACTCATCAGTATAGCATAGCTTTCACTGGTCACGATAACAATTTATCAGTCTAATCATCAGTAGCAAAGTTGTTTATTGCTAAAGTCTTAGGAAATTTCGATAATTTGCCTTGTTAGTACATCACAGGCGTTTTGTTCCACTGTTACGTTATTATTGTCACTTATCGCATCATTGACCTACATGATGATTGACGGGTTTCTAATTGTGAAAGATTCTTGTTGGTTTAATTTTAATTGTACGAGGGATACAATTTTAGCGAATCTTTGAGAAAGAAATAAGATTGACGCAATTTTAAATAGTAATGCCCTCATTTGATGACCTATACAAATAAATAAAATTGGAGTGTCTGTTTGTAACATTAAAATAACCGCTTTTTACTAAATGCAGACGTATTTATACACGGTACATTTACAAAAATAACATCTTTACAATTTTTGTCTTCCTGTCTGTCGGTGTACCTGTTTGTCTGTCTGTTTGTTCCGGCTAGTCTCTAGAACGACTGAACCGATGTTGACGAGCCTTTCACTGGCAGATAGCTGATGTAATAAGGAGTAACTAAGGCTGGTTTTTTTAGTAGCTTTGCCCCACGTTGTCGCCCGCGGTTGAAAAGGTACAACAATCAGCGCGGACAAGACGTGATTAAATATAACTAACGATAAAACTGAGTAGAAAAATTATGTCAAATTAAAAACCAGAACAATGACGTACCACTTAAATTATGTATAGGTAATAAACAACAATCTCAAAGCGTAAAAACCCTTAATATTAAACTTGAAGCAGATTAGTGTCAGAAGTAAAGGGCCGAAATGCCAGGATCGTGCACGGGTGCCGCCTGGTGTACAATTTTGAGCGTAATGCCGGTATAATGTTCTGTACTCGTGTTTATTGGTGATGTGGAGGATGTAGGTTCATTTATCATCTGGGTAATGATTCTAAATCAAGATGTAGAAGCTGCCGGATTATCGAAAATGAGATTGTTGTTTTTGACATCATAATCTTACAGAACAATGACTAGATGCTGTTTTGACTAGATGCATGTAGCGTTATACATACAGACAGACTTAATATTTGCTGTTTTTAGGCTTTTTTAAAATAAGTAAACTAGAAGATGTAAACTATAGCTAATTAATATTCTTGACAAAGTGGTAGTTTTGCCATAAAACCACTACATAGCACACATTTGCACCAGAATGTTATTTTACATTTACTTCTAAAGGAGGTTTACATCTTTAATAGGTATTGACAATACAATTTCTCTTGTTGTCTCACAACACTACAAAGCCGTCAATAAAAAGTTGAAGTTGACTTTCTCGATGTCACTGTCAATCTGTCCAACCTCCGCAACGGTTTTTACAATGAAATTAATTCCAAAATTTGTTTGGCGAATTTTACAATACCATAAAATAGTTTTCTTTATGTCTCTATTGATTTACGCCTTTGAAATGATTGTAGTGTTTCCAAAAGTCCGAGATATTATAATGGCTGGTCCCTTAAAACAGTGTGTCCATATTTGTTTATCCACATGGTTACTCATAAATGTGTGTGGAAACATTGTGATGAATGTAATTTCTAAGATTGCTCCAACAGATGTTGTTAGTGAAAATAGTGTATACTGTGAATTCTGTAAGGCTTGGCGTCCGTCGAATAGTTGGCATTGCCATAGATGTAATGCATGCATCTTGAGAAGAGACCACCACTGCTCTTTCTTCAACCGCTGTATTGGACAAGGCAATAAACGGTTCTACATCTTGTTCCTCGCCTATGTTTCTATATCTATGTGGTACGCTGCATACTACAACTACTATTGGATCGCTTCTAAATATGAAGATGCTTACGGACCTATGCTTACGATTGTTCGATTCATAAATCCACTACTCCGGTATTTGACCATACAACAGGGGGGCGAAAAGGAGTTTTCTGTGGCTTATTGGTGTTTGAATATTGCTTTTGCTATTTGGGCTGGTAGTCTTTTCATATACCATTTTAGAAATGCCATTAATGGAGTGACTGCCTACGAAGACAATCATTTTCCGGAACGAAAGAATAATAGTAATTGGAAACAAAATTTAGTTAACGTGTTTGGGATAAAGTGGTACTGGGCAATAGTGTGGCCATTTTGTTCTAGCTCTTTACCGGAGAGTGATAAAATTGAAAAAGAGAGTTGAAATATATATATTGTTATAAAATCATTGACTTTTAATTTATTTATTTATCGATTGTAAAGTGCTAACATTGCTAATTAATAAGGAACCAATAACATACAAAAACTGGCAAGTATAATTGAAACTAAAAGAAATATTTTCGTAACCTTTTCATTGATATTTGTAGAATAATGTATTATAGTCTTTCTCGATAAATGGATTATCCAAAACCTAGCCCTAACAAAATACTAGCCCGCCATGGTGTGGGTCACCATGTTGCATTGTTGCATTGTCTGCGTTCGCAGTATGGTGACCATCACTCTTGGATTCTGCTTATGCTTTCCATCAGGCAGAGTAGAGTCATTATGGCAGGGTCAAACATAAAAAAAAAAAAAAAAAAACAATTTTTTCAGTTTTCTGATATTAGTGCGCTCAAGTTCAACAAAGTTTTCAGCTTCATAATATTGAAATAGTTACAATCACTACACTTACTATGCGGAAAACTATCGCGTCTTCAAATATAAAACTATTATAAATTTTATTCACATTTATGAAGTTACACAATTGTACTCTAATGAATAATTTGGAGATCGACTAGATTCGTCTTGGCTTCTAAATTGCTCTATCAATTTACCAGATATAATATCGTAAACATGCGATATGGCTTATTTGTGTTACACTGTTTCTTCGGTAGGACGGGTAGGTGTACGTAACCGTTATGTAACTGATGATAAACAGTGACTTATGGTGCATATTAATGAGTTATTGCAGGAAGTGGGCAGCTCTATGATGAAGTTCCTGGATGCGTGTCACTATTTAGGTTATGTATGTATAACCACAGGTCGAAAGTTACTTAAAAAGTTAAATAAAGTGATTATAAAAATAAAAATACAATCGAAATCCATGTTATTGGTAGTTGTGAAAATCGAAAATTTATTTTTTATTGACGTGTATCTCGACAAGCCAATACAATATTGGCTTGTCGAGATCAGGAGTCCTTGAACAAATTGTGCAGAGATTCCGCTCTATTGCGTTGCACAGAAATTCATATTTTTATAATTTTTCTTTCCTAAATGTGTTATGTGTCATATTGTAGATATACTATAATTCGAGGCACACGCCATGACAGTTTACCTGCACACGCAACGCGATCACCGTTATTGCGACACCCGTTACTGTTCGCGGTTCCTTTATACGCACGTAATAACGACTTGCATTTTTTATTTATATTGACGTGTTCGAAAATAGATCTGCGAATCTGTATCTGTATCATCAGTTCATCAACCGATTTTATTTTTTTTCTGATATAGCCCATAACTATATGTTTTTTTTATTTACAGGGTTATTACTATTTGAAAAGTTACATTAAACCAGAAGTAACATTTTACGTACAATAATAAATCCATGTTCTCAGATTGCAACATAAATATTTGCTGTCGAGATGATAACAATCTATCATCTTGATGATTGAGTCACGACTGGAAGTGGGGCGAGGTGACGAGAGAACATTACGGTAATGGTGATGATTTTTGTGTTGTCTCTTTATCATAGACCCATGAGAAGCATTCATCATCATGAAGAGATTAATGGTGTTGTACTGGATATGTAAACAGACTCTAACAGGTTAACAAATATGTGACAAATATTAAATTGACAGGAGTTGGGCTGTCGTTTTCTCTTTCACGCAACTTGTCTTGATATAACATTTAAGTAAGTTTCGAAAGTCCAACGTCTAATGTTCTTACTTCTTTTCATGTTTTTCGATGCATGGTTATCAATTGCTGAAGATTCTTTCTATTAGGTACTTTGCAAGGAGCACTCTAACAAAACTTCTTTATTAATATTTGCAGTTTTTTCTAAACATGCCAATCATCAACCCAAAACAAAGTTTATTTGGTAACTGGAATCAATAAGTAGTCCGCAATAACAATTTGTTTTTTCTCTCTTCTTCTTTGTGAAGTTTCATATTCATTACTCATTTAAACTTTTGCCATTAACTTAAATTGATTCAAGATGTTCTCACAATAAGTGACGGAATATGGCAGTTGCATTTGCTTATATCTATCATGAGGTTGAAGGTGGTTGAAGAGTCAAAAATTATCCATAAACGTCAATTTCGCCAATTTCAAACCAATCATACATTACACATTACATTACGTTCTCAAACTCAAAACCGCATTACAAACTTAAATTTACCGCTGCCAGAGTTTACATACAATTTTAAGTTACACAAATGAATAAATAGAAAGCTTTTACAAACGGCAAATATGAGTTTGTAACCATCGCTTCAGACTTTCCCTTCAAGTCTTTGTAATTTATGTAAAAGTAGCGATATAATATTATGCATGATTATTGAGTAATATAACCTGTATAGAGAACTCTTTTATGATGATGCTACAAACCATGTTACTGATGTTATGTCATGCCTTACCGTATTTTATGAGAAAAACATTGCTTAAAAATTTATAGAACGGAATTGACTTTTAAAAAAAGACAACTACTACAGGAATACATCTTGTAACGCGGGGGACTCTACAAACAGACACAAAGAACACCCAGACTCAGAACAGCAATTTGTAGCTTACACAAAGTGTTGTACCAGGTGGGGTTTCAACAGCACAATAAAAAACGGTGTCGCGACTGTGGCAAGGCAATAATTGTGCCAACGCCTGCATTCGGTTCTATAGGACTTTATTTCCCACTAGCTGAACCCCGCGGTGTTACCCGCAGCTATTGTTGTACCGCGAGTAACGCCGCGGGACAAAGTTAGTCTAAGAAAAATAGCCTAAGTTACTCCCCGGATCATCAGCTACCTGCCAGTGAAAGTCCCGTCAAAATCCGTCCAGCCGTTCCAGAGTTTACCCGGAACAAACAGACAGACAGACAGACAAAAACATTTTTACCTACGTTTTTGGTATATGTACCCTGTATACATACATATGCATTTAGTAAAAAGCGGTTATTTTAATGTTACAAACAGACACTCCAATTTTATTTATTTGTATAGATTATCTATTGCGCTTGGGTAGGTACTGTAATGAAATTTCCCCCACAAGCCATGTTATATACATTAAGTCGATCGAATTACTAAATAATGTTACTCTAAGTGATTGGATCTGCATTCTGGACGTAAGAGGTTCAATGTCTTTTGTTTATCCGACGTTTTCATCTAATCGCGTGCAGACACGGTCGGTCTGATAAGAGTGTTATAACACCCACGTACGTTTCAAGATTTGATCTAAATATAAAAAGTAATAATAACATAATATATTGTATCTTAATCTATACAAATAAATAAAATTGGAGTGTCTGTTTGTAACATTAAAATAATAGCTTTTTAATCAATGCATATGTATGTATACACGATACATATAACAAAAATGTAGTTTAAAAAATTTTTGTCTGTCTGTCTGTCTGTCTGTTTGTTCCGGGTAATCTCTGGAACGGCTTGACGGATTTTGACGGGACTTTCACTGGCAGGTAGCTGATGATCCGGGGAGTAACTTAGGCTACTTTTTTTAGAGTAACTTTGTCCCGCGGCGTTACTCGCGGTACCACAATAGCCGCGGGTAACACCGCGGGGTTCAGCTAGTCTTAAATATGATTGCCTCGATGGTCTAGTGGCTAGCGTAAGTGACTGCAGATCAATAGGTCTTGGGTTTGATTCCCGGGACGGACTGCTGGTGGGTTTTTCTTACAAGATTTTTTTAAGAGCAGGCCGGAATGGAAAATGGCATTGCTTTCCACCCGTCCCTCGGAGAGCACTTTAAGCCGTCGGTCCCGGTTGTCATGTACATCTATGGCAATCGTTATTGGGAAGTCAGTGCCCCCAAATATACTGACAACTAGTTCAACCTTCGAATTCAGTTTACCCTCAGGATTGCGGAGGTCCGATGCCAGTCGCTCCGTGTAAAAACTGATTTTCAGGTAAAACCGATTGAACTAGTAGCCGATCCCAAATCTTGGGAATAAAAAAGGCTAGGAAGATGAATTGTATCCAAAATATGGCCGTCTGATCATCGTAACCAGTACTCCAATAATCATCATTAACAGTCTTTAACTTCAGTTCAACAGTCCAGTCCACTGCTGGACATAGATTGCTTAGAAAGGAGGCTTTGGCTTAAGTATAGGATTTCTTTTTTCCCTTCTGTTGTATATTGTCCGGCATAATTTGCTCCCTGATATACATCTATATATATTTATATATATAAAATAGGAAGGCGACTGACATACCCAGAGATCAACGCACAGTCCAAACCGCTGAACCTAGAATCCTGAAATGTTCATGTTGTATGTAGGTTCTTTATATAATGTAAGTGAGCACTAAGAAAGGAATTTTTGAAATTCCATCCCTAAGGGGGTAAATCAGGGGATGAAAGTCTGCGTGAGCAACGCCGCGTACAAAAGCTAGATAGTAATTATATATTACTAAATACATTTGTACGAACAAACCCGTAAATTTATAACAGTCAATTTAATTAGCTCACAGACATGTTTGTATTACACTCATATTACTTTATGCATTAACTTGAAACACATAATTCTGTAAATTACTAAAAATACTATCATTTAAAGGTCGAAATGGAACAATGAATGCCTACTATTTCTGCAAGAAGAACAACCTACTTATGGACCTACTTATGCGAAAAGTAACGTGGGAGAGTCACGCTACGGCATGAATAGGCCGGCTTGACCGGAGTGGTACCACGGCCTCACAGAAAACTAGTGTAAAATAGCGCTTGCGCTGTGTTTCACCGAGTGAGTGAGGATACCGGAGGTCCATACCTCAACCCCTCCCCACATCTTTTTCCCCACCCCCCAAAGGTCGGCAAAGTACTTGTGACGCCTCTGGTGATGCGGGTGTCCCTAGGCGGCGGTAATCACTTACCATCAGAAAGGAAAACAAGTAACTAATCCACACAAATGCCAAAATCTAAAAATTATCCTTATTTCCTTACAGATAGGGTCCTTATCTCGATTTTGGTATTGTGTGATTTCGCTCTTTCTTGCATAAGTAGGTCCAATTAATACTGACTTACCACACCCGCTATTACTGTGGTAACAGAAACAAATACATAAAATAAATTGTATGTTTTTATATACAACTCGTAAAAAATACAATTAATGGTTATTATTCATCATTAAACCCTTTAAAAACACATAGAAAAAGAAATTAACCAACACAGTTAACACTATAATCCATCTTTATGTAGAATCAATGTGTTTAAAATCACGTTTATGTATCACGATCGAGAATCAAAGTTCAAAGGGCTTAAGTGAATGGTATCTCAAGGAAAACGGAACGGCAGAGTTATTTAATACAATATACTTAATTATTAATATAAAATAGTACGTAACAGCATTTTATTAGTTGCTTTACTGGTTCAATGTTATTGCCGTTTTCTTTTATTAGTAGATGTTTATTATTATTATAATTTACGTATGCGTCAGTATGTACATATTTATATATACTTCTTTAATATTGTCTAAACTCTTTTTAAAGACAATGCCAGCATTACAAATGGAGACAATCAACGGGAGACTTTATTACATTCAGAAAACGTATATATATACATATACCCACAATTTCTGGTTCACACAAAGTGTAGTCGAAACAGCGAAAAGATCAATTAATCGACCACTATATTTGTTTATTCTTTGTAAATATTATAACTGTCTGCGACTAAGTTTTATTACATTACATGGAGTTATTTAATAATGACGTTATCATTGTTACAAAAATAATCGATATTGTATTCGAACGCCCTTTGATTGTAATCGTCTGTTACAAATTCAACTATTTCTACATTTATTATGAAACAATCGATTTCCGATTGCTATCGACAACAGTTTGAGCAATTATGTCAGACGGATCAAGATGAGTTTCAAATCAATATAAATTGCTTCAATCAAATCAAAATACAAAAAACTAACCAAAGTTTTTTTATACTAAACCATTATTGTTAAAAAAAAAAGAATTTAAAAAATGTGTGCAAAAACAGCGAGCATTCGCCATCTTGCAACACATCTTTTTTTTTACGCTAATTTCACAAGCCTCGGGTTTAATAATGTTCTTAAATAGTGTTGTTATTATCACAATCTTGTTGCCGAATGTCGAATAATAAATGGAAATAAAAACTTCAAAAAATTAGTTTATTCAAATATTGTACGCTTTACTCCAGAGGTATATATCTTATGTTTAAAATTCTCGTGTCACAGTGTTAGTTACCATACTCCTCCGAAATGGCTTGACCGATTTTTGTGAAATTTTATATGCATATTTAGTAGTTAGGTCTGAGAATTCAACATCTATTTTTCATACCTCTAAATGTTTTTTTTACGGCAAAACAACGTTTGCCGGGGTAACTAGTAACAATAAAAAATACTTCTAATATGTACAATAACAATTATTATTGTCATTGACAAAAGTGAACATGAAATCCAATCATTTTCTTATAACTATAAAACGGGAATGATGGTGTGATAATTTTAACAATTTAAAAACCCGTTCAAAGAACCGCATATACCGTAATTATATAAGGTGGAATGATCACCAAGTATACTCTACTGATGGATGTTTTTAAGGGACCATAAACGTTATTTATGAGAAGACACCAAGAAGGGTCCAGTCGTAACAGAACTTTCTGTACATGAATGTCGAAAACATAACAAGATTTTGTCTGGAATTATATTTACCTTTCTGTCTTAGAAATGAATGTCTCTTTTTGTCTAGTACTCGTAACTGAGAAATGAGTAGTGCTTACCTGTAAGAAGAAAAAATAAACAAACGTTAGTATGTACTAAATTATAGTAGTAGTAGTAGTAGTAAAAATAGTATGTATAAAACTGATATTCAGGTAAAACCGGTAGAACTAGTAGCAGACCCCAAATGTTGGGAATAATAAAGGCTAGGAAGATGATGAGTATGTATTAAATTATTGTGTGTCTTGTGATATACGTATTATTATATAAATGTATTTATTCGTTCGCAAGGCTTTTTACTGATTCTTTCAACCTAATCTAACATATATATCACAGACCAAATTAGTTCATGAGTAAGAGGGCTTGGAATGACTGACAATGAGAACCTAAATGATAATTTTCCTTCCTGGCACATTAACCGTACTCCGTTGACCAACATTTTCCCATCTATTATTACAAAAGTTCTGTTCAGGTATGGAAGCCATGCAAATAATATTTAATAAGAATATTATAATGTTACCACCTGAGCCATGCTACATCGTTTGAGTCTCTTTTCTATCTTGACCTGATCCTATGATTTTAACTATCTTAGGTACGCCAGCAAAACTCTCATTTAAACAGAACGTGCAAATTAGTTTAATACGAGTAGTTTCGGAACTCATCGTTATCATCAACGTGACACGAGACTTTTATATAGTAACTAGCTGTCCCGGCAAACGTCGTTTTGCCATAACTACTAATACATTAAAAATTAATTAAAAAAACATTGTCCAGCGGACAAAATTGTGAATCTAAACCATTCCCAGATCCCCTTGAACACACACAAAAAATTTCATCAAAATCGGTCCAGTCGTTTGAGAGTAGTTCAGTGACATACACACTCACAGAAGAATTATATATATAAAAGATATAATAGAATAGAATAGAATAGAATAGAATACATTTATTAGTCACACATAACATACATGTAAAAGAGAAAGATAAGACATTTAACTTAGAGTAAATAACAACAAACAATATACAAAACAAACAAAATAAAAGCAGTGAAATGTCTAGCTGTGTGACCAAAAGGCCACAGCTCAGCTTATGCTGCGGTCCTGAAAGTGACCACAGCGCTGATTTTCAGCTGTAGCCCAACTTAACACTTCACGAACGCGTGCACAGTTTCAACAATTAACATATAGGAAATAATGAAAATAAATAAAAAATACATTAAACCCCCAAGATATATAAGATTCACATACACAAGTCAAAACTATAGGAACAGGAACGTATTCAAGACTAAAAATATTACAAAGACCAAAAACATTACAAAGCACTGGATTTTTGTAATGTCAAAAAGAAAACTATAATTTTTGATTTAAAAGAATTATGACTAACTAGGTTGCGAAGTGGCGGTGGCAAATTATTCCAGCACTTTGTTGCACTATATCGGAAACCCCCTTTAAAAGCTGTAGTTCTGTGTCTAGGAATGCGCAGTGGCACAGACCCGTCCCTGCTTTTGTGCATTTTGCGTTCCATCCAGTCCAGTTTCTCAAACAAATATTCCGGCGTTTTGTATCTAACAACGCCAAACAACAGTGTAGCCAAATGTAGCTCCCGCCGCTGACGCATTTTCAAAATACCAGCTGCATTCAGAAAAGGTGTAACATGGGCTCGTCTTGGAATATTAAAGCAATACCTCGCACACGCGTTCTGTACTCTCTGAACCAGACCAGCCGTTTTAGCGAGTAGCCTAGGACCATATACTACATCAACGTAGTTGAACTTTGATAGCACAAGCGAGTCACATAACTGTATGCGCAGGTCAGTACTTATATAATCTCTTATTCTATATAACAGTTTAAGTCGGTAAAAACAGTTTCGCACTACGTCAGAGATATAATGTTCGAACCTAAGCTCCTCATCCATAACTAACCCTAAGTTTCGCGCTTCCGATACACGGTCAATTCTAGACCCGTTGATTAATATCTGAGGGTTCAAGATACCTATTTTTTTAACTTGATCCCTGGAACCCAAAACCATAAACTTAGTCTTATTCGTATTAAGTAACAAATTATTATTCAAAGCCCAGTTATATATATTACTTAGATCTTCATTAATTTTATCCACTGCATTTAAAGTTTCGTTAGGTTTAAAAGATAAATATAATTGAACATCATCAGCATAAATATGAAATTTACAATACTTAATTACTTTTACCATGTCAGCGCTATATACAGTAAATAAAAGCGGTCCCAAAACTGAACCTTGAGGAACTCCCCGCGTCACCGACTTCACAGCAGAACAAGAGGTTGATCCATCTTCATTATAAAGCTCAACGTATTGAGAGCGATTGTTCAGGTAAGAATCAAACCAACGCACAGCAGAATCCTCAAAGCCGTAATAAGACAACTTTGATAATAGTAGTGACGTATTTAGAACATCAAAAGCCCTGGAAAAATCCAACAATACCAAAATCGATCCATCCCCCCCATCCTGTGCTACAACTATGTTATCTGTAACGTCCAACAACGCAGTCGCTGTACTCCTACTCTTCCTAAAGCCTGATTGTTTGTCTGGCAATATCTTGTTAAGCTCCAGAAATTTCGTTAACTGTATGGCTATGACTTTCTCCAAAACTTTGGAAAGGCATGGTAGAATGCTTATAGGACGGAGGTCGCGTACTGAAGTTACATCGTTACTTTTTGGTATTGGCCTTACAATTGCTGTTTTCCACATTGAAGGGAATTTGGATGTCACAATGGACTTATTCACTATAGTGGTAAGTACATCCACTGTGTATGGCAGCAGTAAGCTTATCATGTCCAATGTCACACCATCAATACCCTTAGCATTAGATTTTAAACCTTTCAGTATATTAATTATATCAGATGTGTCAACAGTGTGGAGAGCAAGTGTACCACCACCAAAGCGATTACACTCGAAGAATGATAACTGTGAAATGGAAACAGTTAGGCTACCGGGAATATTTAAAAAATTATCGTTAATGTGATCTGCAGTACCTACGCACAAAGGTACTTCTGACGACCTCGAGGGCATCAAATTACCCTTTAAGTTCTTCCATAGTTTCCTAGGATTTTTAATGTTACTGTTAATGTGTAACTTAAAGTAACATTTCTTTTCATTTTGAAGGGCCTGTCCCACTAGTTTTTTTAGGTCTTTGTAATAGGCTCTGTGTCCTATAGTTTGACTAACTCGAGCTCTTTTTAAGGCAGCGTCACGCAGCCTCATCATGAGTCTCACGTTATCAGTCAGCCACGGAGCAGGTTTTTCACGAACGATTTGAGTCTTTATTGGAGCATAAATATCAAATAGAGTAATCACGGCCCTCGTGAAATCATCAACAATGACATCCACATCGTTCAACTCTGATAGAATATTCCATCTTACAGCAGCTGCATCTTCCCCAAAAGGAACCAACTCAATGTCCTTAATTGGTCTGTAGGAAATTATTTTGGGTACAAATTTTGGCTTACGAAATATAAATTCTGCGGTAATGAATGCGTGCCCAGTAAGTATGCCCATTGCGTCCACAGTAACGCCACGTACACTTGTACTAGAACATATAACATCAATTAAGGAACTACTGCCATTTGTGAAATGAGTCGGTTCAGAAACTACCTGGGACATCCCAGTGCAATTCAAGAATGAAGATAATAAATATCTCTTTATTGTACACCAGATGGAATGCCAAGGTAAGTTTAAACTTAGAGAGGTACACAATTGACGGCCTTATCGCCTGGAGGCAATCTCTTACAGGCAACCATACTAAATAAATAAGAAAAATATTATTAATTTAGTAATTATAGGGATATAAGTACAACATGTAGATTTTTGTTTGCTTTTAAAGGAGAATTACGTAATCGAAATACGCTTACAATAATAGTGATAAGTTGCCATTCAGTCACAGTTCGAATAATTAATTCCATAAGAAATTACCTGAAATTGATTAAGCCTTGAAAATATTTCATAGTCTTCTAAAATCAAATTTCAAAATAAGTCTAATCACCGAAAAGTACCAACAAAAACAGATGAAACACCGTAAAATTATATTTTCGTAACGATTTCTCAAACAAAATTCGTAAGCATCCTAAACACCATATCAAATTAAATAGATTACGTAAATATCTAGATATAAAAATACAGGCGAAGAGGTTAGCAATTTTTGTAGATTTTTTCGGTGTTATGTAAATATTATGGAGACTTATTTTTATAAGAGATAGTGAGGAAAATCAATTTTAAATTTAATAATCAATGTGACGAGGCATGCCATTTGCTTTTGCTTTTCATTTATGATTAGTTTTTTAAGTTTACGATTATGAACTGACAACAAAATTCAATTGAAGTATATCAACGGTGACGTATCAGTATGTCTTTATTTTTGAGGTTTCTATTTAGACCTGAAAATACGGGTGAGAGACACCAGTAGAGAAATAGGATGTTTGATACAACTTTGCAAAATTCTCAATCAATTAATAGTCTCAAAATTAGTTTAATTCAAATAGAATTAACTTGTTAAAATGTATCACCGACTTCGATTTCAATATAGTTATGGACATGTTTGTTCCTATTTTGTAAACAAACACAAAAATTACTTTTTATTGTTGGAAACAGTTAAAGAATGAAGGAAATACACACATATCTTTGATAAATAGCTTCGTTTGTAGCGTAATTCCGCTCCACTACGATATAATCAACTTAGTTATTATTAGAACATGTATGTACCTTCATTAAAACTCACCACTTAATTTTTAAACAAAACTTTTAGTTCCGCGTTGAAATCCACTACCAAAGCAATGAAAAGTAACTGGATAATAGTAATAATATAGCATTTAAACTACCTTGCGACTAAAAAGTAGAATAAACAGAATTTATTGTCTCTTCCGACATTTCTACATGTGACAACATTATATTAAAAACAAAACACACAAGATTTGACCCCGAAACATTTAAACTAGAAAGCGCTGTATAACATATCCTTGTTTTTGCCTGATAAACAAATTCATAGTCACTCGCTCTGTTTAAAACAGAATTAATAACCTGACGTAACAAAAATATTCACGGCTTTCGCCGCTCTGATAGCTATTTATGTTAATTAATGTAAACAGGCCACGATAATATAAAATCTTAATTGACTTGAATGCATTTTTTAACAACATACCATTAAACTATACTGTGGGTTAAATGGGCTTCTTTAATTAAATAGCTCATATATTTCTATTAAATAATACATATTCTACTGACACGCTCTATTAACTTTGTAAAGATGAGATTAACACATAAGTATTCACTAGCGACACTATACTAAACTAGGACAACGAGGCTTAGTAGACCAGATCGACTCCGATCTCCGACCTGCGATATTTACGAGAGGAGTCTCCAAGTAGAATCATTTGTCCAGCTGTGGACCATTAAGAGTTATTGATGATGACTCGTATATTCAGGAGGACCCGACGGAGGTCGACTTGTTCCAATACACACACACATTTTTCTTTAAACTAAATTCTTACTGTTTTTTTTCCATGTTACAAGTAGAATGCTTTTTATTTTTAATTCTGTTGCTTTTGGAATTCGGGTGTTTCTCGGAAGACGGCGTTGATACCTGCCGACACAGTTGTATTACTTAACTAGCTTTTGCACGCGGCTTCGCTTCGCGACTTTCATTCTCTGATTTACCCCCTTAGGAGTAAATTTCAAACATTCCCTTCTTAGTGCTCACTTACGTTATATAAAGAACGCGGTTTGGGCTGTACGTTGATCTCTGGGTATGTCTAATATATAAAATTTTTGTGTCACAGTGTTAGTTACCATACTCCTCCGAAACGATTTTTATGAAATTTTATATGCATATTCCGTAGGTCTGAGAATCGGCCAACATCTATTCGACATACCCCCAAATGTCTTTCTTTTACGGCAAAACAACGTTTGCCGGGGCAGTCAGTATATTTATAGATAGATGTAATCAAGTATCATCGGTCACAAATGTTCTATGTAATTTGTTATTAATTACAAATAAATAATAATTATTATTATGCATTGTATATCCCCGCAGGGGAGACGGCTAGACGGAGGTGTATTCAACGCCCATATTTTGCCAACTATATAATTTGATACATATTGTATGATTAGTATAACCTTGAAATAGTAGGTAAGCCATTAAACGGATCTTGCCCAATTTTAAACTATGCACTATCCGTTACTAGTAATTTTAGCCACGTTTATGGTCACTGCTCTGTACCTTGTTGTCGTAGCGTGATTTTTTATACATTATATTCTATATATTTATAAATATTATATTATATCTTCCACAATGAATGATAAATCCATCTGCTACAATTTTTTTAGTTTTTGATAGTTCCGCGTTTATGCATAATGATGGTGTAGTGTGTAGTAGTAAAAGAGGTTACCTTGACACTTTCTACTACGATCTGTTGCAGGTTCAAATCCCAAAAGCTAAAAACTTGTTTAATCCAGAAAACATTGTTCTGAGTCTGGGTGTACTTTGTGTTCAGTTCACGAATGTTTATAAACTTCCCCATGACACAGGATGTATCCTAGTGCCGGAGATGTTCTTTTAAAGAGACTAAAATATACGAAGAATCAAATAAAAAATCTCTGTACCGTTATTATACTAGTTCAAATTACAATAAACTGAAAAGAGAAGACTGCCTCGGTGGCGCAGTGGTAGCATACGCGACTGCTGTACTTAAGGCCTCAGGTTCGATTCCCGGGTCGGATCAAATGTTTGTATGATCTGTAAATATTTGTTTCGGAGTTTGAGTGTTTTCTATGCATAATATGTATGTATTTACAAAAAAAAAAGTATTTAAGTATTAATATCAGTTGTCTAGTACCCATAACACAAGCTCTGCTTAGTTTGGGACTAGATGGCGTTGTGTGTTAGATGTCCGAAATATTTATTATTATTTATGTAAAGCATATTCTTCAAATCAATTAAACACTGATCTTCAGATATCTAATGTAGTGGAACCACGCTGATTTCAGCACGAAAGGGCCGGCCCGACCGGACGGTTACTACCCTCGCACAGAAGATAAACCTCAAATGACAGTGTTCGTGCTGTCGTGTTTCATTGGTGAGTGTGAGGCCCGGAGGCTCAATGATGCAAAAGTATCACTAGGCCGCCATAGTGTGGGTCACCATACTGCATGATTGCATTGTCTGCATTCACAATACGTGTGGTGACCACAACTCTTGGATTCTGCTTATGCTTTCCATCAGGCAGAGTAGAGTCATTTAGGCATGGTCATACATAAAAAAAAGAACTTCCAATATGTTCAAACCACGAGATCACATCCCAACACATTTCCATTGAACAATAGCTTACGTAACGAACAACTGGGTCTGGTTTGCCACGCCAATGGACACCAGTGGAGCGTGAAGTACCGTACGATGATACTGCAGGTTCATCGACAGGTATTTGTGTCTACGCTGTTGCTATGAGACGCAAATGCCCGTACAAAACTTGTACTTTAGTGGTATGCAATGAAGTTGTATAAATCTATACAAATAAATAAAAATTGGAGTGTCTGTTTGTAATATTAAAATAACGGCTTTTTATTTAGTTATATCACAATACATCGTCACATCTATATTATAAAGGTGAAACTGAGCGAGGATTTTAGTATGTTTGTTACTCTTTCACTCAAAACCTACTGAACGGATTTGGAAGAAACTTTATAGTAACATAGAAACACAGCAGCTTATACATGAGAATCACACAAAGGTTCCTATTTGCCGCAAAAACGAATATATAAGTTCTAAACAGACACTATGACAACAGTCACAGTGATCAAACTAAATTTTAAGGACTATAAAAGGTAAAGTAAGATTGTAGTAAAGGAAATTTTTCTTTCAACTTTTTATGGAGGGGAGAGTCATGCGTGGGCATTCTTGTGCTGAATTGAACCAAGCGCTTTTGTTGTTTTTTTCACAGTGAATGAGAGATAGATCCAGAGCCTAAGCTAAGCCTAATTCTGGAGGGAGACTCTTAATGGAATAAAGGCATTGGGATTAGAGTGAAAATCATAGTCTGTTTAATACCTCACCTATTTCAACTTGCATTTAGGTAAGTCAAGACCCTCACGACTCACTGCCTCTGACCCTGACACTATTTTTATGTGTGTTTGTTACTATTATAATAATACTAAATCTCTGAATCGAACGCAGTGACTGACTTAGTTCTGACTTAAGGTCCTATGTCCCCTTGATGGGGCAGAGGGCGCCCGCAAAAAAAAGTACTTAAGCGCAGTAAACTTAAGATTAAAGGTACGTCTCTTTTGAGCGGCGACGGCGTAACGTCGCGTCTGAATCTCATAAAAAATACTACTTCTCCGTTTTTAAAAAAAAAATATTATGGGATGGTAACGAGCTATTAAATAACCATCCTTCTACCTTCCTCATGAAACGAGGTATCCAATAGGAAAAAAAATAACAAAAAAAACAACTTCAAGAACTTGACCAAATTGAAATGTACCTGCTTGTAAACAGACATTGGTATCTAAATATCAATTGTTTATTCACATCTCAACAGTATTTCGAAGGTTAGCGATCGCTATCTGAATGCCCCCGGCGACTTGCGCACACCGACATGAGAACAAAGACTTATAATCAATTAATAACATTAAGACAATGTGGGTACACCACACCACCCCGACGGTTGGATTTCAAAACATTTTTGGTACGATATATTGATCAGAACGAAAATAATTATACCTACGCTATAATGAGGGACGGACAAGGAGTGAGGAGCACCAGAAATCAAATACAGATACCGTTTTGATATCTGTCCCTTCTAACTGTTTAATAAATTCAATATTACATTGAAATAATATTAAAATGTATAATATTGAACTACAAATCCTAAAATTATTAAATAACAGAAATCCGTATCGTGGTTGTCTGGAAGAGATAAGACCGATTGTTATCTCATCTTTTGTTTATTATATTTTTTTTTGTATGTATACAATAAAGATAGAAATAAACAAAATTAGTGACTGTATTCTCACTCAAAGAGTACCAGAAATCCTTACATCCTCTATCTCCTTGTATTAAAGAAGAATCATGTTTATATGTCTTATTTGTCGACTAAATGCACGACCACCCTAACAGCGAAAGGGGTATAAAAATTTTAAAGGGAATTAAGGGGATGTATTAAATACGTACCTTCGAAATGCTAAAAAGTAGATTAGTAGCCAAGTGTAATGCATCAATTGCAGCCCGAAACATTTTAAAAAACGGCATTATAAGGATAAAAAAAATATTTGTTGAAATTTATAGTGAAATGAGAACAATTTTCAAATTTTAAGGACTGTTTTTTTTTTCAAGAACGAAATTGAGCTTGGCCGTTCGATATTTAAAATTGATGACTATTATACTCACACGAAAACAAGGCCGAATAGCAAAGCGACCTCTTTGGTCATTGGGCTGAATGCGTGATGTCTATTGCTAGTATGATGGTTAGATGTACGTGAACTTTTTGAAAGAAAGAAGTATTTTTTTAATAACTTACTTTTTTTAATAACGCCCTAGGTGTTTGTAGCTACGTTATTACCCTAGAGCACTAATTAGTCACCTACAAGCCCCATTTGGAGGTAATAAGAACCTACTTCTTGAACATGAGAGATGTAAAAGTAGTTTTATAGTTCCTAGAATAATTAATTAAATCGAAGCTCATGCTATAGAATTTACCTATGGTCATACATTGTAAAGATATTAGAATGGACTGCATTCTGAAACTGAGTGTTATTAATGACAGTGTAATAAATGAGACGTATGGACAATTTAACTAAATAAATCAAAAAGTAAATTGTAATATTCTGATCAATTTTAAAACAGTCTCAGTCTTTACAACTATTACATTCCAATAGTTAGGTTAATTTAACAATGGAGACAGAATATGATGATGACAGTGATGATTTAAAATGCATCAGTATTTCTAAATAAGGTTATTAAAGAATAACCACTTCTTGCAAGACTGATTCCAGAAACAGTTTAGCCAGTAATCGCCGTTGTGTAATTGTGATTTCTGATTTGAACTATTTAAATGGCTAGAACTATCCAGTACTACGGTAATGATGGAAGCAATTTCATACAGATTGAAGCGTTAAATTCAGTTTAAATGTTTCCGTAATATAGCTAATGCATATTAAGTCCATTAGAGGATTTGATGTCAGTTTGACCACAATTGAGATTGCAACTGTTGGACAAGAGTTGCATGATATGCATTTCAATTTATATTTTAGTTTCTATTTATGTATTTGTTATTTTTAACTACATTAAACCATAGCCCGCAGCTTATCTTGCGTGATTATTTCTTACTAGCCGACCTACGCAACCTCGTTTGCGTCTCCTATTGCCCGTATCATGATAATTTTCCCCCGTTTTTGTAACATTCTTCATTGTTGCTCGGCTCATGTAGATATAGCCTTCCTCGATAAATGGGCTTTCTAACACTGAAATAATTTTTCAAATCGGACCAACGGTTCCTGAGATTAGCGTGTTCAAACAAACAAACAAACAAACAAACTCTTCAGCTTTATATATTAGTATAGATTACGTGTCTTACTTGTAACTTTAAAAATAACGAATAATATTATTAAAACTTCGAATGAAACAGAACTAACTTTTATTTGTAACTAGATTAATCCCGCTGTGTTACCTGCGGTTATTGTTGTACCGCTAGTAACGCTGCAGGACAAAGTTAGTCTAAAAAGGTAGCTTAATTACTCCTCAGATTATCAGGTATCTGCCAGTGAAAGTCCCGTCAAAATCGGTCCAGCCGTTCCAGAGATTACCCGGAACAAACAGACAGACAGACAGACAAAAATATTTTTAACTACATTTTTCGTATATGTACCGTGTACATACATATTCATTTAGTAAAAAGCTGTTATTTTAATCTTACAAACAGACACTCCAATTTTATTTATTTGTATAGATGTATAGACTATAGATAAAAGTACACAGATAATACATCATTGGTGGCAGCGCTGGTAGAACATTCACAGTACAAGTCGTTTATGTACAAAGGTACATTTCTTATTTTGGGGTGAAATTAAAAAAAGAATTTCAAAGTATACGTATAACATAAGGGCACAGTTACTAAATTTCAAGTTTGTACAGCGATTTAGGTTCTACGTTGATGAATAAGTGAATAGATAGATACGACCATACATCACATAATGTAATCATCAGTTATAATGACTTAGTAAAATAAATGACTGTATTTAAGTTCGTTATTTTCAATGTTAGAAACACGAATATGTACGCGAAAAACCCAAAGAGTAATAGCCAGTTTAGTATAAGTAAATTATTTTCTATAATGTACCTACCATTACATTAGCTTTGGCACTAAACTAAGGAAATATACACTACATTAAATCACACGTATGGTGAATATTTGGCGAGAATCCATAAAGTAGCTAGTTCATGCCTAAAACAACACTAAACTCTTCCTACTCTTACGTAGGGCACATTATGCTTGGAAAGTGGAAATTCCTACTTCCTTGATGGTTTCATATTCAAACCTTTGGTAATCGTAAGCAGGGCAAACTTGTTTACCAATTTAATGGTGTAAAAATGAAAGTAGCGCCTATAAAATTTATTAGCTTAAGTTGCGTAATAACATCGGATATCCGTTCCGAGTGCGGATTCGATCCCCATTTATTGATAAAACTCGGTATTATTAATTACGTAATCATGTACTGGTACATATTACAGGGCTTGTATTATAAGGTGTAGAATGCATATTATCATATTAAGCTACATACTATTTATTTTAAATACATTCGTATTACATACGAGTATAGGTAAAAGTATGCAATCTGACACTAATTGACGTTCAAATGCAAACAAACATTACCACTGAACAGGAATCAAAGTATAGAAAAAAAAAAAAGAAGTACCGCAATGACTTCAATATATAAAACCATTAGCGGTTAGCGTATGCAACTGCCGATTAAAAGGTCCCAGGTTCAATTCACGAGGCGGACTACTGTTGGGTTATCTTGCAATAAATTTTTAACAGCAGCAGCGTATGGAAGTTGAGGGTGTTTCACGCCCGTGGCTCAAGGAACACACAACCGTTATTGGTAAATCAATGCCATCAAATATACTTACAGCTAGTTCAACCTTCGAATTCAGTTAGTATTCGTCCGATTCGTCCATAGAAGTCCGATCCAGAAGGCCAATCGCTCCGTGGAAAAACTGATATTTAGGTAAAACCGTTTGAACGAAGAGTTAACCCCAAATAATCTTAGGAAAAATAAAGGTTAGGAAGATGATAGCAGTAGTGAGATAAATGTCAATACATTTTATGCTAAATCAAAGAAATAAAAATCATCAACGCATCACTTTCTACACCAGCAAAAGCGCGACACAGACGTCTAAATTTCCATAAATCATGAACAAAACCATTCAATCACATGTCAAAAAGGCGTTGACTTTAAAAATTTCACTAATTGTACATTCGAAGCTAATAGATAATTATATAACACGGAAGTTTGGAGTCGTGACTTATAGTCGTGATAATACCGATACCATAAACCTCTAGATTCAATATGTTAAGAATGATCCTCTCGTGATACTCAATGGAGGCGTTGATTAAAGAATTTCGTCAGCTGTCCCCTGAAGCTGACATCTAAATGGTAATTGATATTAACCTTTGGTGAGGTAGAGATGAAATGGTACGTACAGATTCATAATCAAGAATTCAACCTTAACTCCACCCTCTGCCCTCATTCTGTGAGAAGGGGAGACTTGTTTCTTGAGTTACACGTATCCATCAGGTAACCCATATGCTCGTTTTCTAAATTCTAAATTAATGTAGTTAAAGGAAAGCTGTAGATAGAAGCAATTCATTAATATTTTGGAGAAACGAATCTCAAGCTCTTCAAACACAAAGGGGAGTATCCTCCGGCCAGCGAAGTGATCACGTCTGGCGGGCCACGGCCCAACGATTGATTATGGGAACTTGTTTACAGAGATGCTAATCGGTGCGAGAAATTTTGAAGTCATGATATAGGATTAGCAGTTACTCTTTAGTTCAATGTAACTTTATAACATGACACTCAAGTATTATTATTTGTTTCACTATCTCAGATCAAATAAAAGAAGGTAGATAACTCACCGCCTTGTTCTTGTTGAATCAGAAAAAAGTAGCGTAGTTCAAAGTAAACAGACGCATTACGCACTTACTATGCTATAAACTACGCTACTTTTCGTCAGTATCGTATAAGTTGTTTTACTCAAGACAAAATATCTTCCGGAATCAAATTGAAACCGTGTAGGTGTAAACCTACAATATTTGATACAATACATTTAAGAGCTAATATAACATCAATTATTTTACAATTTACATAACAATTATATCGTCAAGATGACATACCAATACTTAAGTAATAAAATCAAATAATCACCTCAGGCGATGTTGATGTTTCAATGGTACCTTACTCGTGCTCTCGTAATCCGATGTGGGTGTTATAATAGTTTTTATGTCAAACATAATAGTTAGGTTACCACTTTTTTGTGCTGAGACAATTGAATAATTGGACGCAGAACTAGTATAGGTGGATATCAATGCCATGGGCAGAAAAAAAACAAAGACACATCTGTGATTATTCAAAACATCATAATTTATCATGTAATTTTTTGATGGTGATGAACAGTTTGTTTTATTATACAGTAACTGCGCCCTGCAATATTACCCACTGTTATATTTGTAAAGGTATAACAATAACCATGGATAAAACCGCGATGCGAAGCTAGTGTAAAATAACAGTAGCCTAAATAACTCATCAGCTTATCTACGAGTACCAATAAAAGTTATATATATAGACGATTACGTTACTTTACGCTGATAAATTTTGCCTTGTCGAAAAACTTTTTAAATCACCACTAAATTAAATCAAGTTATATGAATATACTAGCTGAACCCCGCGGTGTTACCCGCGGCTATTGTTGTACCGCGAGTAACGCCGCGGGACAAAGTTAGTCAAAAAAGTAGCCTAAGTTACTCCCCGGATCATCAGCTACCTGCCAGTGAAAGTCCCGTCAAAATCCGTCCAGCCATTCCAGAGATTACCCGGAACAAACAGACAGACAGACAAAAAAATTTTTAAACTACATTTTTCGTATATGTACCGTGTATGCCTACATATGCATTTACTAAAAAGCGGTTATTTTAATATTACAAACAGACACTCCAATTTTATTTATTTGTATAGATTGTGCTTTGTGTTGACATCTCACTATCGATAACATATATACCTACTAATAAACTATATCTATACTAGAAATAGTAAATTCTGTCTGTCTATTACGCTTTCACGACTACTGCACCGATTTCAATGAAATTTTGCGTGGAGATACTTCAATTTTTGAGATAGTTAAACTATAAGCAAAAGCTAATTGTAGTATAATAACAAACACTTATTCAATTATTATAAGTTGTTATTCAAATTATGATATCCTTAATACAATAATTGCAGTGCCAGTTTGACACTTATCGCAATCTTCTTTGTGCTCAATCACGGTAATCACGTTTCATTGCATATGGAAGATAACTTTAAATAAATCAACACTAGTAGGTATCATGACGGAAAACGTGCTTCAAGATTAAGGGAAAAATATATTCTTTAGTTAACACTCGGAGGAGACACTACATTCCTTAAAATATCGCTTGACCACTGTTTAGAATTTCATTTTGTATCATCATTTATGCTTCTCTTGTTTGCGAGCCAGTGTTATCACAAATGAAGTGAAATTAATACATTTTAAATACAATAATTCACACCTAAAATGTACCTCGTAAGTTCTAAAATGACGCTTACAATTGTCACAGAGATCAGGCTATATTTTAGGGACTACCACCATAGTCTTTGCACCTATGCTTCTAGTGTGAAGATTTTGTTTACTGGTACGAATTGACAAAACCTTTTAGAGTTCGATAGTCAATTTATTGAAGAAGGCTAAAGGCTAAATAACACCACTCTACAATGAGATGAGCATCAATAAAAATATTATATAAACAGAGAACACGGGCTCACAGAAAACCGGTGTGAAATAGTGCTTGCGCTGTATTTCAGCGAGTGAGTGAGGATACCGGAAGCACATACCCTAAAAGCCGGTAACGCACTTGTGACGCCTCTGGTGTTGCGGGTGTCTATGGGTATGGCATGGATATCGCTTATCAACAGGCGATACGTCTGCTCGTTTGCCGGCCTATTTCAATAAAGACGCCCCTACCTATGTCCAACAGTAGCCTGTTGATGATGATGAGAGACGTACACGAATTAGTGCGTATGATTTAGCAACGGGTACATATAAAACCATTAACAACACGACATGGCACAAAAACCCACTTGTATTATAAAAGCGTGATATATTTGTTATGTAATAATTCTTTAGAGAAAAGTGACACGGCATAATTTTGTACCTCTGGCCTTTTGTATTAATGAATACTCATGTTAACCATGAAATTTTGGCGTGAGCATAATAAGGTGTACAAATAAGTAATAAGTACCTATAGTTTGAAATAGAGTTTACAATTAGACCCGTGTGTAAAACATGATACATTCTGTACAGAACGGAACGTGGAACTCTGAAAGATACTTTTGTAGACAAGGCTTTCAGAGATATATATGTGAGTATATACACGCACACTTGTGTCCCCGAGAGGTGATAGTTTATTATACGTTCCTCTTTTGAAATTTTTTATTCAAACACACACACAAATCTATTTTGGAATTGAACGTGGGGTATGATTGGGAAACTGTCAGTGTATTGAATGAGAAAAGTACGGATAAGCAAGAGATAAGTAACATACTTGAAACTCAATATCCCTGAAACCATAAAGTCTGTGACCTCGAATGCGTTTAAAGTTTAAAAATACAAAGGGAAATAAAAAAATACAGTCACTTTTGAGGAAATTTCAAATGGTATGGATGACACGGCTTGATACATTCATTACTATTTATTCTACATAATTAATAAAATAGTTTTAAATAACAAGCAAATATTATATCCCAAAAACCAGCTAATCTAAATCTAATTTGCTCCCAGTAAACCTTGAGAATATACTTACAGAAACGACAACAGAATATTCAATGCAGTCGTGTATTCGTAGAAATAAATAACTGTAGTATTTGGTCAACAATTTTATTTACAGTTATCTTAGCCTTATATAATAATAAAATTAGCGACATGTAAAGATGAGTGTAAAAGCTCGAAAACATTTCGTAAAATCCTTTTGACACGAACACAAAAATATGACGATGACAAAAAAGCGAAAGTGAGAGGCGGCTTGTAATGTGCATGACATTAACATAATGGATGGACGGACCGCGTTTGTCAACATAACACTCATTTTCTTTAAAGGTTCGTTGCTTTGTTAATATCTTGAGAAATATCCAAATGCACATTTGTCAAGTAAGAAAGTCTAAAATAAAAGTCTTGAAGTTTTAACAGCTTCTGAATACTTTAACTTGTGGAAATATTAATACAGTGTCATGTTGTATTTATATTTATGTAAGTGCAAGTTCAAGTTATTAAACTCTTTCGAAACGATAAATGGATATGCATTATATCATAGATGACGGCCGGCCCCACTCATTGCCCTTTATCCAGTCCTGAAATTCCTTGCCTGGTGATTACACAACATATAATCACAAAACTAATTAAGCAACCCTAATATGTATATAAGTAAATACGTTTGTAAAGCCGTTAAAACATGAATATTACTTACGGAAGATTTTATCCTCAAAGCACTCAGGTTCAGGACTACTTCGGTTCGAAGATGACGAAGCTAAATAAAAACTCCAAATCGAACAATAACGCACGAACGAAGACCCCAGACTCGCTCAGGTACAAAAAAAGCTAAAATATGCAGACCTCCAAGGTTACTTATGGAGTTCGGGCCTCGGGAGGACTGAGTGAATATTAAAATGCATTAAGCCTTTTTATTACTTATTTCAAATTTGACGGTGACAACTTATGTTTTGTTAAATGGTGGCTTATTGTTGAAAAAAATAATAATTTGAGGAAAAACGTTGTTTACTGGTGTTGGCTTACAAAAATATTAAATGTTGTTTGTAAGTCAATTAAGTTGTTGGATATTTAAATTTTGCCTAGTTACTTTTTTGGTTTTTACTACTAATTTTTTAACCAATCAAAATATGTGTCTCGACACATCTATTTTGCCAAGTTTATGTATAGAAATGTTGCACATTAGCTGGAATCAAAATACACTACACAAAAATCATAAGACAAAAAGAAATAATTTATTCGTAGACATTCAAGAACACATGCAATATAGCGTCCATAAAGTTAAATTTTAAATTAAAGTATAAACCGATTTCATTGCACATGCATATCCAATAAGATCTAATAAAGCAATTTATTTATACACCTCCTTTGGACAGCCCCTCACAGTCGGCTGCTAGCCACAGCTTTCTTCTTATTAAGGAAATTTAGGCCTACGGGACTGATTGGGGTAAACATTTTGTGAAAACATATTCTCTTACTCTCTCCTTTTGTAATGAAACTTGACTTGAAAATTCATATTAAATACTGAAGAAATTAGACCTCAGCGACATTAATTGTACAGTTGCTATAAAGTGGCGTGTATGTATTCATAAAAACAATTAAATTCTATAGAAGTATAATTGCATAAACGGTATACATATGTGTCCATTGTGTTCACTTCCTTTACGTGTGTGCCTCTGATAATTGGCGAGGGGGTCACACTGTGTACACACAGCCTTATTGTTACCGCTGGCTGCAGGAAGTATTTATGACAATTTTATTTTGAAAAAACTAGATTATCTTTATAAATAGAGACTACATACGGAACTAATGTTTACCTGTATTTTTTAGAAGACGTAATCATTGTTTATTGTTACGTTTTTTATGTTTGCTGTTTAATGTGATATATTTGCGATAAGCATATAATAAAGCGAAAATTATGTCATTATGAATGAGATATAAAAAACTTTCAATAATATAAAGTCTTCATCTAGAACATATTTCCTTTCGCTTTCCTGAGAGTGATTTCATGAAAAGACCGTCTCCTTTCGTGTGTGCAACAAAGAACCGGTTCAAGACGCACAATTTAATTACATCAATGAGTGTATGCGGTGTCAGAATTGGTCGTAACTTACATGTATTTTTATCTAAGGTAAATAACATCGCAAATGTGACTTTTTTGTTCCTTTTTTATATGCCTTAACTACATAACCAGAAAACTTAGTACGAAAGTTTAGTAATCCGAACTTTCTCTAGCTCTAAATACCATTAATTTCAAATACTCAGATGAGACCTGCTTCAATTTTAGAACGTTAATAATATTACAAAGGATATCTGTGATCAATGAACAGTATAGAATAGGCGTTAAATAAAGTATCTACAAAAACAAGTTTATAAATAAGTACACAAAACAAGTAGTGCAAATGAACCGTAAACCCTGACTGAGGCTATCTATGAATGGATTTCCTCCGCTCATAGACAAACAGAGGCGATTGTAGCTACCTCTAAATAAAGACTATCTCCTTGTAGCTAATTCTGCTAAGGCCGCCGTGTTCTGTTATTGCTGAATATTTAAGTTTTGTTTTTTTACTATTTTTACTTTCCATAATAAATATATGTTAACTAGTCATATATGTATGAATGTTTGTTTATTTATTGAGCTTCCTTACCTTAACTACACGAATGACTGGTGGTAGTAGAGTAGTGGTTTAAGTAATCACCTCGTCGCTTTTACAGAGCTGTAGTTAGTTCGAACCCAACACGGGATATCAATTTTTGTGATTGATGCTCTGAATTTGGGTGACGCACCAATATCCCTTATGTGGGAGTTGTCGTTTCTGATGTGTAATTTGATTTTATACATCAAGAACGACATACATTTACCTATTAAATTACTTATATATCAAATAGGGCTGGCTTTCCCGGGTTCCTGTTACACATTTCCGTTCCTTCACTTCCACAGATTGCAGACAAGTTACGAAAAATCACAAAACAAGAAATAACACTAAAGGTTTCTAAGTTTATCCATTTAAATAATAACTTGATTACTAATCAAAATATTTACTTTCAGAGAAAAAACATCTTACTTTTTTGCCTTCTATTGAAGTTATATGTACCTACTGAAAATGTATAAGTAATATTTATATATCTACACTAGCCGACCCACAGAAACTCGTTTGCGTCTCCTATTGCCCGTAGCGTGATAATTTTCCCCCGTTTTTGAAACATTTTTCATTGGTGTTCCGCTCCTATTGGTCTTAGCGTGAGGATATATAGCCTATAGTCTTCCTCGGTAAATGGGCTATCTAACACTGAAATAATTTCTCAAATCGGACCAGCGGTTCCTGAGATTAGCGTGTTCAAACAAACAAACAAACTCTTCAGCTTTATATATTAGTATGGATAGATAGTATGTATTTTTAGTAAGTAACGGTGACCTTAACGTTTAAGGCATTTTAGGCAGTTAACCTTCGGGTGATGCAGAGAAAACAGGAACTAGATACATTAAGCCTTAAGGAATTAAAATAAATAAATAATTAAAATGTACTTTTTGATATTGTAAGTTATATTATCAGTTAAGCAATCTTAAATTTATTTACACACACATTATGAATTTACTCAATTACGTATACATGTGTATAAAAATGTTTACACACTTTTACAATATAAAGTTAGTAATAACCTCCACAGAAAAACGAAAAGTTCTTTTGCAGTGAATACAGCTTTAGCTGCGTTGAGCACTTTTTAGTAAGGGAAAATCATCTGAGTACGCGTCACCGCGTCACCGACATGCTGACGTCACAAAAATTATTTGGCCGTTGAGCACTTTTTGTAGGGGAAAATCTTATGGGTTTGCGTCACCGACCAATGTTTGATATTGATAATTTTAATTTTACAAATAACATTCTAAGTTATCACTTCTATCGGCAGTCCTTATGACTACCATTATTTTTTTCTAAAAGACAACGCCCGCATTAAGAATCAATCCTATATCGCGGAGCACTTTACAAGCATACATGAAACCGACACAAAGAACACCCAAACTCAGAACAACAATTAATATTTATTCTTATGGTCAAAAATCCAGTGAAGATCGACTTACACGCATCTGCTAACCAGATGAATTTTTTCTTATTTATTCACTAATGAACACACCTATGATAGCGTGCCTATCGCAAAGCTCTTATGACTATTTTTAACCGACTTCAAAAAGGAGGAGGTTTTCAATTCGACTCTACTTTTCTTGTTACCTCAGAACTTTCAACTGGGTGAACCGATTTTAATGATTCCTTCTTTGTTTGAAAGCCGGTGCTTCCCGTGTAGACCCATTCCAATTTGGTCCATTATTCTTTTTTTAAATTTAGGCACTATCGATTTTAATATACCGTATCCACACTACGTTGGCTAAATTAAAAAGTGTATCTGGTCATTGTACCTCTACATTGTATTTACTTTATTATTTTCTGGTTAGTTTGTATCAAAAAGTTTTTATTGAAGCCTAAACGTGCAACGGAGTACAATCAGACAGAAGGTTATCGTATTTTAAGCAACTAATTAAAATTCTAACGACAAAGGACGATCGCAATAATTCAACATGTTTATTTCCTTCTTTAAAACATGGCATTTTTTGCACAACCCTTATATATTATATGCTTTTTTAATAATCTAATTGTAATCGTAAAAAGATAGGTTCGTAAGTTTAAATTAAAATCGGATCGTTCAAAGTATTTTTAAATCGAGTACAAATGAGACGGTTATGAACCAAAATACAGCTTGAAACTGATAAAAAAAACGTGTTGTGAACAAATCTGGTGCAACGCTAGCAATAGACCATGCTACAGTTTACATTGTAATGCCATTTATAAATAACAATAATTTTCAATGTTTTTTTTTACTACCTTTTTTAGTATAATGCCCTTTCTCATCATTTTAACTTAGTTTTAACTGAGTCAGTGCGAGTTTATCCTTAGTCGTCTCAATACTAATTAAAAAAAGTAAATTTAAATATAACTACTTGCGTTTATATAAAAAGTGGGGCAAAAATAATACACGATTGTTTAAATAAATAAAAGCATACAATAAGTAAATAAATACCGGGTCAATGTGTTTTTGTATAAATTTGTCACAAACCATTAAAATCAAAATAAGAGAACGTTCAGCCTAAAAACTAAAGAAAAGAGTTATGCTTTGACATCGATCCAACGACCTCTGGTTCACCAGTTAGTATCACCATCCACTAGACCAACAAGTGTTATAATATCGGCCGACTCGACCGGAGTGATACTACGGCCTCACAGAAAACCGGTGTGAAATAGCGCTTGCGCTGTGTTTTACCGAGTGAGTGACCGGAGGCTCATATACCCTATCCCCTCCCCACATCCCTTTCCGCGTCACCAAAAGGTCGGCAACCCACTTGTGATGCATCTGGTGTTTCGTGTGTCCGTGGGCGGCGGTAATCGCTTACCATCAGGTGATGAAAAAAAACACAGATATATTCAACTTAGAGTCAAAACAATAACAAAATATTTTGATGTTATACAAGTATTCAATTAGCCCCGTTCAACAATCCGAGGCTATCACTTGACCATTCAAGAATCACAAAAACTATAACGTACATATTGTTCTTCAACTTATATTCGACTTGTTTTTCTAACGAAATTATAACCAATGTAAAAAAGGGCTCAACAATGAAGAGATGACATTGATTGAGTTTTTTGGATTCATACTTAGACTTCACTTCTTATAATAAATTCACAACCTTTGATATAGCAAGAAAAAACAAACTGTAACCAAATAACAACAAAACAAATGCCACAAAAAGACGCATAAAAATGTTAATGGAGTTATAAAATATCGGCTTTTGAATGTTTCTACATACAAAACGGCATTAAAATTAACCTGCCAATAATTTATGGATTTTTCATCAAACTAACTGTCCTGTCTATTCCGGAACTTGAAAAATCTGTGGGAATTTTAGACTTAGTCCGTGTGTTATCTGAATTTGCATTTACTGTATAGAAGGCTATATGCAAATTAAAAAAAAAAAGTTCCCGCCTAAACGCTTACCAATGTCAACTATCCGAATAATCGTAAATTAATTCGTTTTGTTGATATATCTTTTGCAAACATTTTTATGCGTGAATATTTTATAAAGATATGTCTCTTGCATTTTATTTCTTCTGATTAACCTTGGCAAAAACCTATTCAAAGATCCAAGACTGTACAAACTCAAACTGCCTAAATGGACTTTAATTTTTGACTTCTAAAGTAGTCTTTATCCCACACGTCATTAGGTCATCTATAACCTGTAAATTCCCTATGTACATCGAGGTTCTAGAGATTTCTTTTTACTGTACATCTGGTGCTCCGGCTACTGGTACATGAGATGTTCAGATAGTTCGAGCCCGACATAATCACCAATGTTAGGTGGTTGGCATCTGCAGCAATTTCAACACAGAAAAAAAGATGGTCCTTATATTTCAGTTTAGAGCTGACAAGTAGATACCCAATAGACTAGGTTTCTAATTATGTTCGGACCTTAACTACGTCTAAGAGAATTACATGTGTTTAAACTTTAAATATCTATATGAATAAATAAGTGTCTGTTTGTAATATTAAAATAACCGCTTTTTACTAAATGCATATGTATGTATACACGGTTCATATACCAAAAATGTAGTCAAAAAATTTTTTATCTGTCTGCCAGTCGGTGTACTTGTTCCTTTTCCTGTTCCTGGGTAATCTCTGGAACGGCTAGACGGCAGGTAGCTGATGATCCAGGGAGTAACTTAGGCTACTTTTTTAAGACTAACTTTGTCCCGCGGCTTTACTCGCGGTACGACGATAACCGCCGGTAACACCGCGGGGTTCAGCTACCTAATATTGATAAACTACAAATTATACATGAGTAACGAGTACTATCGACATTCTAGTACTACTACAGTAAAGCAGCTGCTTTTCTATTGGAATTCTTTGGAATAATTTATCAATCTTTGGAAATATCAAGCAATTGCGTTAATCGACTTGAAGATTTGTCTTATTTTTAAAACCATAAGAACATCAAAAATCCAAAAAAAAGTAAATCTCACTAGACGCAACGCAATTTTTCTAAGTCAAAAAGTTGTGAGATCTAATTGTTACTTAATTTGTTAACTAACAAATTTTATAGTGATTGCGTTAATATCTTTGGACCCTTTCATAACCAAAACTACTTTTCAATCAACCACTATTCTCAATTAAAACAAATATAATGCTAGCGAGCCTATATGCTTGTTCTTAATGTAAACATCTTTATCAATACAAATAAACAAAATTGGAGTGTCTGTTTGTAATATTAAAATAACCGCTTTTTTTTACCGCTTTTATACCAAAATATCTGTTTGTCCATCTGTCTGTCTGTTTGTGTCAGCTAATCTTTGGAACGACTGTACCGATTTTAACGGGACTAAACTCTGTTCTTCTCACCAAGGTAGAGTACAGGCCGAATACTATAATAAATATTTGATACAAAACGCCACCTAGCTTCAATCTATGCAAAGATTGTTCTATGAGAGTTAGAAACTGAAACCAACCAATACTACACCAAAGCATCCTACATCAATATTTCTATTCTGACATTGATATAGGCCTTAGAATTTCAATATCCTCAATCGATGCCTTCAAAGAGGTCATAAGTCAATCGTTCGTTCTACGCATACTTAATTAGCCTTATTCATTCCTTCAAAAACCACATTTGCATTTCGTCCACAATTATATAAACAGTAAATGAAGATGGCTGGCTTATACAACATCATTAGTTAAGTTTCGAAATACCGTCGATTGGGATGCAAACATTATGTCAAGTGCGAAATTAATGCAGCATGGAATTTTTACGGCGCAATAATTGTGTGATGAAATGCATGGTCATAGAATGTCATGTTCTATTATTGAAAATGTTGAAGATAATAAAATGCACACCAGTCGCAAAGAATTAACTTAAAAATGAAATAAAATTGCTGTTATTGCCAGAGCATATACGTTTACAAGCGACTTACTTCTCCAATCACAATGACGAAGGATGATGTGATTTCGGGCCTTTTTGAGCTGCTACAACAAAGTCTATATCTGATCACTATTTTTCGATCTGAATTTTATTTTACTCGAATTGAATGTTCTTCATTTTCTGAATATAAACAACACAACCTACTTAAAATTGCCATTCGTTGTGTTATACTGAAAAGCCAAATTTGTCATTCCCAACATCAGGATATAATAAGTATTTATAAAATTTCTGTTGGGCATATAAATTTTAACACTCACATTATGTACACATGTTGCAGCTTAATTCAAAATCATTTTTAAAAAAATAGTAGCTCAAATTGACACCACTTTAAACATGACACTGCGCATTTACCAACATAAAAAAATATTTGGGAAATTAATTTGTGCCAATGAAAAAATCCTAGCACTACTATCAGATCATTCAATAGTCGGTCTACGAATATATCAATTATATTATTGTTTTTCCTAAACAACACTTTACTGTTACTGCTAAAAATATTTTTTTTTCCGTCCATTGGCAACACGAAATAAAAACTATAATAGCTCCATTAGATTCACAACAGGTCGGAGAGCTCAGTCACCTCAATAGTTGATAAATCATCTTAATCTCTTCATGATGTAATATAATTATAAGAAAACTTTTTGTATTTTGACGTCTATCTGTTTTTGTTAAAGATTTCTTGGAAATTATTATCATTATTCAAATATAACACGCAGGTTGATATGTACTCTGTTGTTTTGGGTTGTTTTTCTCCAAATCACTTACAGAATCACCTTTTTTGTGGGTTACATATGCATAGTGACATTGTATATATAACATTATGTAAAAGCGGCTGGTATTTTGCACAGTTTATAGTAACAGATAGTGGCAGAAGACTTCTAAGAAGACTTGAAATTAATCAATGATGTATAAATAGATATGCTCGTGAAATGCTCGTCAAGATAGGAAGAGCTTACACAAAAGTATACCAGCTTCTCTTAATGTGTAAGTTTGTAAATCCGCTCTTTTTCAATAAACTTTCTTATTATTTTCTTTTTTATTATTTTTTCGAGCCTTTCCGGCCGTTCACAACTTGCCTTTTTATTAAATAAAGTTACTGATGCAAAGATCAGTCAACTAGTTTGGAAATCAGTTAACTTTCACCCGTCTCAAGTCATTCTTACCTGATGTTTTTTCTTTCCACCCTTTCTTTCCTTTAGGGAAACAGACACAGAAATTGAGGAAAGCAAGGCAATTGGTGGGCAATGAATATTATTTATACAGATGAATTGAAGAGTGCTACCATTGTCTTCACCGGCTCAGAGTTAAATACATATAGCTAAAAATGCCTTGCTGCTGGTGAAATATAAAAAATATCATGTATCATTATTCCTATTTATCCCCTAGGGTCATAAGAGGAGGCTATGGAAACAAACTGCCTGGACAAAACAACATTGAAAAGTAGGAAAACAAACCCTTTACCAATACATCTGGTGAGCATAGTACAGTAGGCCAAAACCTCCTGTCTAAGGAGAGGCCTATGTCCAGCAGTGGACTGAAGAGTATTAATGAGAGTTGCCAAAGGTCCATGGTTAGAGGAATGCATTTGCAACGCACGATTGACAGAACTTGTGTCGCAAGCGGTTTTCGGCACCAGCAACCGTTTCGTGAGGCCGTATGCTTGATTACCAATTTAAAATTGGTAATCAAACCAATTTAACTATCAAAAAAAAAACAACAAAAAAAGTCAAAATCATTTTCGATTTTGACGGACTGCAAAATATGTTTAAAAAATTTTTGAATTTTCTATCAATTCTGTTTTATTTTCTTTCTTATGATTGTTTTTTACAGATTTTTAAAATTCTTTTCAAAATCACAATTAGCATAAAGGTTATCATCACACCTTTGAATGAATAACGATTCGAGCAGATTGTAACGGCATGGTCACAGGCTAGCTGACAGAATCAGCTTAGATAAATTAATTAGACTCTAATGAACAATTTTTTTTAGGAAGGCGTTCTTCTTAGACAAAAGCTTGAAGAATGTACTAGTTAAATAGGAAAATAATAGATCTTAATAAATAACAACCTGTGTAGTTTTTCGCAACCTAATTTATTCCACACTTAGTCAAATAAAAGTCCTTACCAATATTCATTATTAATTATATTATTATATAAGTATATTTGTACCAATTCGTATACTAGACTCATTACATTATTACTATAGCGTCTTCATTATAATTCTATACAATTAAATGGGATGAATCTGTCGGCCTTGTATTTTTTGCTACTATAGAAAATTAGTTGTTGCAGAGCTAATTATCGCAGGTCGTGATGCTGTCGTTATTTGCCGAGAGATTCGTTTTTTGTTATATATTTATTATGCCATTGTACTTTGGTTTGCTTGTACAGTATTAGCTTTAGAAGATTATTTTTCCCCATTACGTCATAACTGTTTAGATTTTGAACACACTTAGCATGTTGACTGGTTAAGAGGTAGCATGTTCTCACGATCAAATACACATTAACTATTAAATATAAATCGGTTCAGTAGTTTAGGCGTTATGGTGGAATAAACATACAAACATAGATTATCAAAACTATTACCCTTCCTGTTGGCTTTGTCATAGTCGAGTTCAAAAGTTACTGAGCTACCAAACAGCAGTTTTTGTGCAGAAGAGGCAAGGTTATTGAACTCTTTGTTTCATTGATTTTTAATACTTAAAATATTCTTTACACTAAAAAAAAACTATGCAAAGGAAACAAATCAGAGCGCCAATATCGTATTAACGATTGTTTATTTTAAAAAGCATGAAACTATTATTGAAAGAAGAGGTGCACTTAAGCAACCAGCAGACCTGTGACTAATTGGACTGAAATGAAGCGTTTGCCAACAGAAGAAACTGAAACCGGAACATTCTTAGTTTTTTTTTTTAGAACAATGTGCAACGGATGTCGTAAAACTAGACCGAGAAAATTTTTGATAGATGACCTTTAGCTTAATCTGTGTAGTCTATATTTGTAATTTATTACATTCTTAACTATTATTAAAACGATATGTAAAACAGGTTTTACGTTTGTTTTACTCAAGACACAAGCTTATTTAAACAATCATCAAATATTGGACATTCAAAGTTCTAACCTAAAATTACAGTTTTGAAAACAAATTAAATACAGCCTGGGCTAACAGTAGACATGTAGTTGAGAAATATGCAACATACTAATATAGTACATTAAAAAGTAACTCTCTCCGTTGGTTACGCTTTCATTGCTAAACCACTGAAAGAATTAGATGAAATTTGGCATGTATATACTTTGATTCTACAGGAACGACATAGGTAGTCCGAAGTGCGCCTGCGTCAGAAGTAGAAAATAGTAATTTTCCGCCATAAATGATACGCGGGCGGAGCCGCGGGCAAAGCTAGTATAATTCTAACAGTGTTGAAATATTTTAGCTAAATATTTAAAACAAAAAAATCGTATCTATGATTCAAAAAATTTCAAATTAAATATGTAATTAGCAATATCAGAAACCATTTCAGTACAACTAAATACTAATAAAAAAAAAGGGAGGCCCATACCCCAACCCCTCCCCGCATCCCTTTCCCCATCCCCCAAAGGTCGGCAACGCACTTGTGATGCCTCTGGTATTGCAGGTGTCTATGGACGGCGGTAATCACTTACCATCAGGTGATACGTCTGCTCGTTTGCCCTACTAAATCATTAAAAACAAAAGCATGTCGTAACACTACTGTGCCAAGATCATTGTGTTAAGATAAATTTGTCTTTTTTTATCGATCTATACTTAACACTATTAATTCGAAATTAGCTCTGTTTGTCTCTATGTTGTACTTTAACAGCTAAACTGCACTGATTTCAATAAAGTTTGGCATAGATGCTTTGTTTTATGAGGAATAAGGAACACGCGGGCGGAACCGTTCGCAAAGACTAGTTCACAATGAAGATGAAAAAACCAATTATCTGCAATCTATCTGCACTCTGAATTATTTTAAAACCTTACTTAGATTGACGTCATAGAAAAAAATCTGTGTAGTCACTGTAATTAGATAGTGTTAACTCATTACTGTGGATCTTATCACCTGAATCGCATTATAATCTATACCAGCGTTGCCAGATTATTTTAGTCAAATCGGGATTTTTAGACATTTTAGTTCTAAAAGCGGGATTATTTCGTCGAAAGCGGGCAAAGTAAAAAAAACGTATCAACGTATCGCATCTAAATCAGAAATTGAGTCACAAATCACACATGAGTAAGAGTGACCAAATAAATAAATATTTCGGACATCTAACGCACAACGCCACACAAGCCAACCGCGAGACCAAATTCGCAATATTTTTGTTTTAAAAATAGTTGGAACCGTTTCCGAGATTCAGGTTATATACATACAAGTATTGCTCGTTCAAAGGTATTATATAGATGTGTCAACTGTACTTAAGATTTGCACCAGTTAAAAGAAATCCCACACATCAATGGTAGAAAATAAGCACCAGTTTTGAAATAAAAAAGAATCATCAAAATCGGTTCACCCGGCCGAATGTTATGAGGTAACAAACATGACAAAACAAATACATTTGAACTGATAACCTTCTCCATTTTTGAAGTCGGTTAATAAAGAGATGTAATACAAGTCATTATCATTATTTTTAAAAACAATTAGAGCGATTTGATCTAAAAGCTGGATTCGAGAATTGTTTTTATACACACACGTATAAAACTGCACCACGTTTTCGTCAGTTTATACGTCACGGATGTACATATGTGTGTTTTTTACTAATGTACCCCAAAATGTGTTATTATAAGAAGACACGAAAATCGTGCATGCAAAATGTGATTAATTGATCGCAGTGCGTTCATCGCAAAATCACAATACATTCCATCACGACTCAATACATCTAGTAGTCGTTTCCTATGGAAAATCTAACAGACGAAAACAGGAAATTTTCAAATAATAAATTTTTGTAACATTAAATATTAAAAAACATATCAAAACCCACAAAAAATAAACATTATGTTGGTGTTTTTTTTAATTGATCATCACGTTCTCATGCGGTAGTCGTGAGCATACGTCACTGAGTGGTGTTAATTAGAGGCATGATTTAATTGATCGTTAATGCGTCTATATTCATTGTCTGGAACTAAACTATGACTTGAAACGTTTAACTCACTCACTCAAGCTATTATAATAGTAAAACAACTTCATTAAAACTGAACTCGAATCGGAGGGCATTGATATTTCGCGTCGTGTGACTTGGTTTTTTTATTGAATGGGGGGCAAATGAGCAGACTTATCGCCTTTTGGTAAGCGATTATGGCCGCCCATGAACACCCGCAACGCCACAGAGGCGTCACAAGTGCGTTGCCGGCCATTTAAGAATAAATACGCTCTTTGATGAGTGCTTCTTGGGTCCTGTTGTATTTACTGACTTTTGGCTACGTACGTTGTCAAAGCACCTTATTAGGACGGACGCCATGGTGGTGAGGAGTGATTAGCTTATCTTCTACTCTTCCTAATAGGTAAAGTGATAAGATATATACACACAGTAATTAATTCACTAATAATAAGAAGACGAACAAAAAGGTACAAGACAGAACAGGAAAAATGAAGGATTCCGAATACAACAAGTCCAAGGCAGGATGCAGGGCTCACATGGTGAGCAACAGCCGTCCATACGCCACAGTGGAGTCACCTTGTTGCATTGCCAACATTCGCAATAAGGATGGTCACTCTTGGATTCTACTCATGCTTTCCATCAGGCAGAATAAAGTCATTTTGGAAACAGGAGCCAGAACCAGGAGAAACCTGAGGAAAACAGGACATTGTCTGTCTCATATAATTAATGTATTCTTACACTTTGATGTTAATAAATAACTACGTAGATGATCATGGTTGGTTACTTCTAGACCCGATTGCTTGCATGCAATCGTTTTCAAACGTAACAATTAAAGGAAATAAATTGGATTAGGAAAAACAGAGTTCAGGGTAAAGAAAACTACAAGTTAAATAAGGAAACTGAACGATTCTACAGTAGGCTGTAGACACCGGGAATTTGTACCTCCTGATTGGAGACGGCTTCTGGACTTCTTTTTTTTTTTTTTTTTTTTTTTTTTATATTTGGCCCTGCCATAATGACTCTACTCTGCCTGATGGAAAGCATAAGCAGAATCCAAGAGTGATGGTCACCATACTGCGAACGCATTGTCTAATGCAACAATGCAGCATGGTGACCCACACCATGGCGGGCTAGTGATGCTTTCGCATCATTGGGCCTCCGGTCTCGCACTCACCAACGAAACACGACAGCATGATCGCTGTCATTTTACGTTGATTTTCTGTGCGAGGGTAGTACCGCCCCGGTCGAGCCGGCCCGTTCGTGCTGAAATCAGCGTGGCTCTACTACCTCGATGCTGAAATCAGCGTGGACTTCAACATTATCTGACTATCTCGTATATATTTACAGAGTTTTATTTACTTTGTCTATAAAGGAACTACACACATAATTAATTGTCCCATCTAACAGACTCTCCGAAACAGACATTATCAAACGCACGGTTCATTTGCAAGACCAACACCTCGGTTATTATGAAACATTGTACAAAGTAATTTCACCCAAAAAGCATACCTACTCACTTAAGTCGGAGGAACTTTAGTCGAGCTGTGTTGCCTCTATAAAAATCACCTTTGTGGCGTCTACAAAAAAAATATAATAATTTACATGTGCCATTCAGAGAAATCGTTCTAAGTTCAGAGGTTATAATGTTCATATATCTCAATAGTTTTTGTTGGTGAAAAGAATAGTAATTATTTGAGACGTTGGAATTCGAGCTATTCCTAAAATTATCTTCTTGTATATATTTATTCACGTAGGTAAATAAATTTTTGCAACATCATATTAATAATAATTTATCAAATCACTTTTAAAACATATCACCCACACACAACCCAAACTCTACGTCACCCAAAGTTGTGCTGGAAGAAAATAGAAAATATTTTCTATTAACTCATTGTTTTTTTTTTGGACTAATCTCAAAAACTATTGATTCGAAGTGAAATTTTATTTGAACGTTAGATAGCCAGTTTATCGAAACATGTTGCCTATAAACAGTGTTGGAAAAATGAGGAAAATTTATCTGGTTTTGAGAGACGCAATTGTCTCTCTCTCTCACTTCTCTCTCTCTATCTCTTCGATCCTCCAACTTGTAGGATGCAAGTTAGGTGGCAAATTACACATCTCACCTGGTAGTACATAAATAAAGACGGTGTACCCTTTCTGGAATATTTTCATAAAATTTCCTTGTTTTACATTATCTCAATATATTATTAAGACGTAGATTTTCCAAGAAGTTCATAGAAAAAAACGTCGTTCTCCATGTCGTTTCTAATGAAAAGTAAACTTATGCGGTCATTTATTTCTTCCAAGTACGCAACATCACATATTGACACTGTGATGTAAGTAAAGGACACACACACACACACACTCGTGAAGATGTTAGCGATGTTTTATGTGTTATTTTTTTGTTTATAGAATAGGGAATAAACGAACAAACATATCACTTATGATAAGTGGATTACCGTTGCCTAGTGACACCTGCACAGTGACAGTGCAACCCAAATTTCAATATTTATTAATATTCCCCAAGTGTGTACAATAAACTTACTGTGACAGGCATGAAGAGTTTTACAATTTATCTATATATATCTATACTAATATATAAAGCTGAAGAGTTTGTTTGTTTGTTTGAACACGCTAATCTCAGGAACCGCTGGTCCGATTTGAAAAATTCTTTCGGTGTTGGATAGTCCATTTATAGAGGAAGGCTATAGGGTATATATCATCACGCTACTACTAATAGGAGCGGAGCAACAACGAAGAATGTTTCAAAAACAGGGGGACATTTTCACGCTACGGGCAATATAAGGCGCAAACGAGGTTGCGTGGGTCAGCTAGTATATATATATAAAAAATAATCGCCGAAAAAATATGTACGCGCATAACTTCCTTCGAACTGTACCAATTTTTTTTTATGTGTTCGTTATTGTTAGGACAAGATTTGTGTATAAGAAAAATTAAAAGGTAACGGGAAATGTCAATTTTTTTGTCCGCGATTGTACACCGCCTGTGGGAAGCTGACACAGATATGCAAATACGGCGTTACGAAGTTCGTCGGGTCAGCTAGTATTGTATATATATATATATACAACATATACACACACATATAAACGAAAGAAACACTTATTAATAATTATAATAATATATTAACCACGGTCTCGCAGAAAACCGGTGTGAAATAGCGCTTGCGCTGTGTTTCACCGAGTGACTGAGGATACCGGAGACCCATACTCCAACCCCTCCTCACATCCCTTTTCGCACCCCCTAAATGTCGGCAACGCACTTGTGACGCCTCTGGTGTTGCGAGTGTCAATGGGCGGCGGTAATCTCTCACCATGAGGTGATACGTCTTTTCGTTGGCCAACTATAACATACCAAAAAATCTCAATTCAGATAACATAAAAAATGGATATGTCTTCAGAATTCGTGAGTCTACTTTACCGTGAGTTTCTTGTAACACAATGGCATTGACACGCTCTGTGGGCCATGATCACACAGAGTTTTCCTGACACGGTGACCTGCAGTCAAGTCGTGCTGACGTGCATGTGTGAGATCCACGAATACGTCCAGAGGTGTCAAATAGCTGGGCTAATCGATGCAACCATCGCTCGACTCTCAGTACATTCGGTACAAGACATAAGATGAAGCGATTTTGTTTCTTTAAAATTTATTTATCGTACCAATTTCTGTTTAACTCATAATAAATAATAAAAGGTTGTCGTTGAATGCTATACTAGTATTAGCAGTGTTACAGCAGCCACCGTCTTCCACCCTGTATGACACTCATTTTAACTACAGTAGTAGATACAGTATTTTATTTCTAAAAGACAACACAACAAATATATCATGTGACGCAGCGAACATTCAAAATTTAAATGAAACGGACATAAAGAATATCCAGGCTCAGAACAACAAATTGTGGTCACACAATGTGTGACTTGAACCCATAACACTCAGTGCAGTAGAAAATGGCTACCGCTTTAACCACTGCGCCTTTCGTGCAGTCGATACGCAGACATTTAACTTTCCCATATGTATGATGTCAGTAAAATATCTTGCAGACTATAATAAAGCCTTAGACGGCAAATCGCTAATTGAACTACGAGGACCATTTTCCTCCATTACGTGCTACATTTACCTCGAAATTTTGTACATTATTCGACGAAAGACCTAATCGTGCACAAAAACAATCAAACCAAGCAAGATAACGTACGTAGGCGTAAGACTTTAACTTATACACTTTAATATATAAGCTTACAGCGTATCTTTACTCCATAGTAGTATTATAAATTTGAAAGTAACTGTGTCTGTCTACAACGCTTTCACAGCTAAACCTCTTCACCGAATTCAATGAAATTTGGCATGGAAATGATTTACCTCTTGAGGAAGGAGATAGGCTTCTCTTTACTGCCATAACCGATATACGACAAAAGCTAGTTAAGAGATAAATTTGATATTTTTACGTTATTTTCATAGCGAGGGATAACAATAATGTTTTCCTTCTTTGTTTTATTTCGAGGTCTCGTTTATCCCTTTACTAAAATGTTCAAAATTGGTCCAGATGTTTAGGTTTAAATATGAATTTACGGGCAGGCTTATAAATAAAACTAGTTAAACTATTACAGTTCCTCTAACCTCAGATCAATAATTTAAACAATTATTTAAATGAAATTCAATCATTTCAAATTTAAACTTAAAAAGTTGTACAAAAAGTTATTTTAGATGATTTACCTCTTGAGAAAGGAGATAGGCTTCTCTTTACTGCCATAACCGACGTACGACAAAAGCTAGTTAAGAGTTAAATTTGATATTTTTACGTTATTTTCATAGCGAGGGATAACAATAATGTTTTCCTTCTTTGTTTTATTCTCGAGGTCTCGTTTATCCCTTTACTAAAATGTTCAAAATTGGTCCAGATATTTAGGTTTAAATATGAATTTACGGGCAGGCTTATAAATAAAACTAGTTAAACTATTACAGTTCCTCTAACCTCAGATCAATAATTTAAACACTTACTTAAATGAAATTCAATCATTTCAAATTTAAACTTAAAAAGTTGTACAAAAAGTTATTTTAGATGATTTACCTCTTGAGAAAGGAGATAGGCTTCTCTTTACTGCCATAACCGACGTACGACAAAAGCTAGTTAAGAGTTAAATTTGACATTTTTACGTTATTTTCATAGCGAGGGATAACAATAATGTTTTCCTTCTTTGTTTTATTCTCGAGGTCTCGTTTATCCCTTTACTAAAATGTTCAAAATTGGTCCAGATATTTAGGTTTAAATATGAATTTACGGGCAGGCTTATAAATAAAACTAGTTAAACTATTACAGTTCCTCTAACCTCAGATCAATAATTTAAACACTTACTTAAATGAAATTCAATCATTTCAAATTTAAACTTAAAAAGTTGTACATAAAGTTATTTTTACGTTATAACATAATATATGTATGTATCTAGATATATTTAGTTTTCTCACCATTATAATTAACTTTATGCAGCATCCTACAAGTTATAACACGGTATAAGTGTTCCTAATCGCCGATCAAGACCCATTACACACACGACGGAACGACATGTAAATTGCCTGTACTCCGCGGGTCAAGGTTCGGTTCCCGAAACAGCCATATAGTAGACAATTAATCGTAATCGTTTTTCTATCCTCGCGTGATGTATTTATTGTTATAAGATCGCTTCCTTATGATTGATGAGACGGTAGTTCATGGATTTGTTACATATGGTATCATCAAGATAAGTGGGTGAGCTCTATTGAGTGATGTGACGTCACTGTTTCCTCATTACGGGTAGGTGTTTGGATCAGTATGACTTTTGATAAGTGATAATGAAGTGTTCATTAGTACCGCTTCGCAACATCCAATATAAGAGCACTGATGTTGAACAAGACAACGTCATCATAATGCAGGTACATGTCCTCTGCATTTTCATTTAGAATACCCACTTATAGAGTTTATTTATTTATTTACTAGCTGTTGCCCGCGGCTCCGCCCGCGTGTATGTCGGTTATCGCGGCAAATAGTATAGCCTATGTGTTATTCTGATGTATAAGCTATATTATTGTAAAGTTTCATCCAAATCCGTTGGGTAGTTTTTGCGTGAAGAAGTAACAAACATACACACTCATAAACTTTCGCCTTTATATATTAGTGAGATGAGATGAGATGAGATGATTAATGTAAGGTCCTTCACAGCTGACAATAATAAGCATACAATAGTGATATTTGAACCATACGCCAATTATGAAGTACATTAATTTAAATTAATACGTTATGCAGATATACATATACTGCTGGCAAGATGGACCCATACTGGACATTACATATATACTACTTACCCATATTAAACACGCGTAATGTAATACCTTTAAACGATATGTAATCTGAACCTTGGAAGAGGCTCCGGCGATTTTCATGAAATTTAGTATACAGGGGTTTCTGGGGCGATAAATCGATCTAGTTAGGAAAAAATTTAAGAAAGTTTACAAAAAAATATCGAGGAAGGCTCGGTCTTCCGGGTACTTATCAATTTTATAAGTAAACTAGGTGAGTCCCGCGGTGTTACTCGCAGTTATTGACGTAACGCGGCTGACGCCGCGGGGCGAAGCTAGTCTAAAAAAGTAGTCTAAGATACTTCTTATATCATGAGCTACCCATCAGAGAAAGTCCCGTCCCGTCCCGTCCCCCAGCCGTTCCAAAGATTAGCCAGAACAAACAAGCAGGCGGACAGACAGACAGACAGACAAAAATTGTAAAAAATGTTATGTTGGTAGGTACATAAAAAATTTTGGCTCTATAATTAATTTTAAATAAAATAAGTTTTAGTAGAAATCATTAACATCTGATGGGTTATTTAACAAACTGACCTAATCCTCTGCCGGTACAAGTGTTATCTCCATTAAGCACTTCATCTACTAAACTTCTGATACACAAGCAATATGGAATCCCTAATGAAGACAATAGCCGACATGAACACTGAGTTCAATACTCGCATGGCTGAGTTTGAGTCCCGAGATAGGCTCCAAAAGGATACCAGCTCACCCACGTCTTCCGTGCAACTCCAATCAGAATTTTTAAAGTTTAAAAAGTTTGTACTCGAAGCCCTGAATAGCATCCAACAGCAGGTTCAAATATTGATACAGTCTGCTGACAACATGGAGACTCGGAGTAGGCGAAAGATGCTGCTGATTCATGGTGTTCCCGAGGAGAAGAGCGAGGACATTGCATTGGTGACAACTAAACTCATTAGTGAACAGTGTAAGGTGAGCAATTTCACAATAAATTCTATAAAGAGGAGTCAAAGGATGGGACGAGGTTCGTCATCTGATAAGCCCCGTCCTATCCTTGTTAAGTTTCAACAAGTTGCCATGAGAGACTCCATTTGGTTCGCCAAAACAAACTTAAAGGGAACAGGTATCACATTATCGGAATTCCTAACGAAAACTAGACATGATGTTTTCATGTCAGCACGACAGAAGTTTGGCATATCCAACTGCTGGACCCGGGAAGGCATTATACACGTAATGGGTCCCGGTGATAAAAGGCATCGTATTACGACACTTTCTGAACTGGATGCTATTTGTCGTGATGTGGTGAAGCCAGTTACAGTAGCCAAAACAACTAGCAGCAAATCCAGGCGAGCCGTCAAGAAGTAGTACATCATATTGTTTATCACTCAATTATTTGCAATTTGTTTAACATCTTTTTACATTAACTGTTTAACCCTTATTTATCTATATTTGCTAAAGATTACCTTCGCTTTACATTGTGTCTATACCATACCTACGTTGTATATTGGTGATTACCCTTTTCCAAATAAATTCAGCATTAGTGAATTCATAATAAACAGTGATACGTCAACCGTCAAGTGCACATTTGACAGCAGGTATGTGACATGCGTTCCGGTTCATGAATCACAGTTACTTTGTGTTGACACGATTTGGATACTTGTCTTTTGGCGACACAATTTCTATTGCTTTTTTTTTTATGTTATTTTATTTTTCTTCTATTTTTAATCAAAAGTTTTAAAATTATTAAGTGAAAGTTAATGTAAAAGTTATTTTAGTATTTTTTCTTTTTAATGATGGTTAAGTAATTAGGCAAACTTTGTTTTTTAAATAACTTATATCTGTAATTAATAACATACAACCGGCAGATGGATGTTACATATTTTATAATTTTAAACAAGTATTTATCAATTGTACTTTATTTAACTGTACTTTATATTACACACTGATGGCGTCAAAAGTCACAGATAGTGATAGTGAGGAATATTTTTCGGCATCCAGTGACGATGCTAGTTTCACCAGTATTCCTTCACTGGCAGATATAATTTCTAATAATTTCTCTGATGTTCCCAGGAATTTCAATGTAGTTCATATAAATGCCCAAAGCATTCCGGCACATTTCTCTGATTTGCTGACAACCTTCGACTGTACGAATGTCCACGCCATTCTTGTTTCAGAATCGTGGCTAAAGCCATGCTTATCCACAGTATCGTACTCGTTACCAGGATATGAGCTGATAAGAAACGATCGTATTTGTGGACGAGGCGGTGGAGTTGCCATGTATCTTCGATCTTACATTCCCTTTTCTATAGTAAATATGTCATCTCAGCCCCCATGCACAAATGCTGGCGAGCATTTATTCATTGAAATTTTACTTCAAAACACAAAACTGCTTCTCGGTGTATTTTACAGTCCCTCTTTGCGAGTAGATTACTTTACCTCACTTGAAGTACTGTTAGAAAATCTAATTCCCTCGTACAGTCATACTATAGTCATGGGTGACTTTAACACCTGTTTATTGAAAAACGATTCTCGTTCTGCCAACCTTCGTTCACTTATTGAGTCTTGTAATCTATCCATTCTTCCACTAAATCCTACACACAACTTGCCTAACCGTAACTCATCTCTCCTTGATCTCATCCTTGTATCTTCTGTCGAGCACGTCACTAAACATGGCCAGTGCCCTGCAGATTCTTTTTCCTACCATGATCTTCTCTATCTTTCCTATCTCATTCGTACTCCTAAACCTAAGTCTAAAATTATCTCTCGCCGTAATTTTCGAAACCTGAATATTGATAGTCTTCGTGGAGACGCTGACAACATTGACTGGAGTCCAGTTTTTAACTCACAATGTATTGATGACAAAATTAGCTTCTTCACGAATAATATTATACGCTTATATGACAAGCATGCACCGATGCGACAAATAAAGGTGAAACATCTTCCTGCTCCCTGGCTTACTGAAGATATTAAAGAGATTCAAAAAAAGAAAGCAAGGGCTCAATCAAAGTATAAACGACATCCTACAGCAACCAATTGGGAAAAATTTGTACTGATAAGAAATCACTGCAATAAGATGTGTAGGAATGCTCAGCGCCGACATATCCATAAATCTGTTGAAGATGGTGATCCAGTTAAGGTCTGGAAATTTCTTAAATCGTTGGGGATCGGCAAGTCACGTCCTAAGTGTGCTTTAAAAGATATTAATCTCGACTCCCTGAATTCACATTTTTCGGCTTCCTCAAGTTACGGGGGAGCTATCAAGACTGCGACACTAAATTATCTTTCTTCTCTGCCGACTCCTGGCTGTTCCCCATTCTTCTTTTGTCAATTTGCTGCATGTGATGTGAGGAGGAGCATAATGTCAATAAATTCAAATGCCGTAGGAAGCGACTGCATCAGCCGTAATATGATACTTCCTATCATGGATGAAATCCTACCTGTATTTACCCATATTCTCAATTACTCGATATGCGTTAACACTTATCCAAATGCCTGGAAAAAGGCGCAAGTCATTCCTTTGCCCAAAAAATGTAATCCATCCTCCTTATCAGATTACCGTCCCATATCTGTCCTGCCTTTTTTCTCCAAAGTTCTCGAGCGACTCATTCACACCCAATTATCCTCATTTCTCTCAAAAAATTGTCTCCTTAATCCTTTCCAGTCAGGTTTCCGTCCAGGCCATAGCACTACCACTACTCTAGTCCATGTTACGGATGATGTTAGGTCAGGCATGGATGAAGGAAAACTAACGGTTTTTGCTTTATTAGACTTTAGCAATGCCTTCAACACTGTTGATTTTGATGTTTTACTAGGTATATTGTGTTCTCTTAGCATATCTCCATCGGCAATTGACTGGTTTCGTAGTTACCTGTATGGTCGCCAGCAGCGTGCTTGTATTGATAATATTTACTCCTCCTGGTGCACAACATCTGCGGGCGTACCTCAGGGCGGCGTTTTATCCCCGTTACTTTTTGCAGTTTTCATAAACTCTATCACAAATCAACTACTTTCTTCCTACCACCTTTATGCAGATGATCTTCAAATTTACTCCCAAGCTACTCCTGATAATTTAGCACAGGCCGTGAATAATATAAACAGAGACTTAATGCAAATATGTAACTGGAGTAGGGAATATGGACTTACAGTAAATCCAACCAAAACTCAAGTCATTATAGTGGGCAGTCCCAGGCTGCAGTGTAAACTAGACTTTCAGCAGATACCAGTTGTTGATTGCAATGGTTCGGTCGTGCCATATAGCGAAAAAGTTAGAAACTTGGGTATCTATATGGACAGGTATCTATCCTGGAGACCTCAGATCGGGGAAGTTAGTCGCAAACTATTTGCGGCAGCTGGGTCTCTGCGAAGGCTACGGAACTTCCTCCCCGTTAACACAAAAATTGCGCTCGCACAATCTCTGTTACTTCCTATCCTTGACTATAGCGATGTCAGCTATCTCGATCTCACCGAAGACCAATTAAATAAACTTGAGCGACTTCAAAACTTCTGCATCAGATTCATATTTGGGTTACGCAAGTATGACCATATCTCAGAGTATCGTTCTAAACTCAAGTGGCTACCAATACGCTTTCGCCGGAATCTTCATATCCTTTCTCTTTTATACAGTGTTCTGTTCCATCCTCACACACCTTTTTATCTCAAAGAACGTTTTCAGTTCTTGCGGAATACACATTGTAGGGACCTGAGGTCATCGGAGAATTTAAAATTAAAAATGCCACAACACTCCACTCAGTTTGCCGACAAATCTTTTACTGTGCAAGCAGTAAGACTGTGGAACAGCTTGCCGGAGACCATCCGAAAAGCTAAAACCTTGTCAGTTTTTAAAAACCTGGTGAGGAATTATTATCTGTCACTATGAATAATTTCTGTTTCATTATACTTAATGTGTGTGTGTATGTATATGTGTATATATTTATGTATGTATATGTGTATGTGAACGTATGCATCTCTTTTTATAAATTTATTTATTGTTTGAATATTTACGTAATTATGTTACTGGTGTATAAACTGCCTCAAATCACAAAAACCCAATATCCATACTAAGGTTGTCTGGAAGAAATCGCCGTGAGCGATAAGACCGCCAATTGTTACATACACCTTTGTTAATCATCTTTTGTTATATTTTTTTTTGTCATTTTATGTATACAATAAAGATATATAAATAAAAAAAATAAATAAATATATTTACCAGGTATATATACATATGCATTTAGTAAAAAGCGGTTATTTTAATATTACAAACAGACACTCCAATTTTATTAATTTGTATAGATGTATAAATTTTTGTTACTTCAAAAATAAAACCTCTGCAACGTATTTAAGTAAGAATTGATGTTTTAAACAATGATATAAAACTATCAAAAATATTTTACTTAATAATTATTTATATTTTAATACTAAACAGCATTGGAATAAAAAAATAAAATCATAAATCAAGACAGTCTTTGTTCTTCATTAAAAACGAAAATAATTAATATTAGGATTTAAAATGCATTTCTAAATTCTTTTCTTCTTTAATAAATAAAAACAACTCCCGTATCCGCGGGGACTTTACAAACATACATGAAACTGAGACATGGAACACCCATACTCAGAACATCAATTTGTGTACAAAGTGTAGTCCGATGTGGGATTTGAACTCACAACACTTGGCGGAGTAGAAACCAGCGTGGCGACTGCTTAAACCACTAAGCCATTCGCGCAGTCACCGTCAAGTAATTATTATTGTGATAACTTAAACGTGTTATGGTGTATTTAAGTACATTGGCGATAAAGCCCAATGTTTACCAAAAAAGACATCTTAATATTTGTAGTAAATATAAACTGGTTTTTATATCTTGTTATTTATTTACATAATCGTATACTTGACAAACAGCATGGGCAATAATCTACAAATATTAATGAACACACGCGACTTTATGCTCAAGGGAAAATACCATAAAGAATGTTTATGTAACGTGCGAAAACCTTTTATGTAAATATGTAAACAGCGCCATATTGCTGCCGGATATGACAGCTATTCGTGGGTGGATGGCAAGGCGATATGGCAACATTGTAATGGACATTTAAAAAAGGGAGAGTTTCTTAATTCAAATCTATTTTTGTATCGTTATATTTTCCAATTTTCTTTCCACAAATAGCTACGATACAATGCAATACGCACGAAAGTTGTTTTTGACAGATTTGAAAAGGGGAGACATTGTCAATTCGAGTATATATTTAATTTATTTTTATAAGAAATATGTAACCTTTTTTTAATTAATTTTCATTGAAATACGTTATATATTTCTCTTTTTTATTTACAATATCATATATCTTACTTACAATTTTGTATGAGTTTGTTATACAAACAATATATTCAATCCTCTCTCTCTCTCTCTCTTTCATATCGACCCCAAACATCAATACAGACTTTAAAAGTAGTTTATCAATCAAAGTATCCTACAAACCCAACAGAGTCATCAGTTCTTTACCATGAGGTTTCTAAACCAAACTCCTTTACAGCTCACTCACATATCTAAACTTAACCACCTTCATAAAAGCAGCAGACATTCCTACCCACTATGGTTACTATGTTACTTAGAAAATTACCACACTAAGAGCTGACCATAAAACATATTTCAAGTAAGGATGTACAATTGTGTGCCTTCAAGGAATTCGTCTACGACGCCATTAAAATGCAAAACGAGTTTAAGTTGACTAGCGGATTTTAACTTATGTACCGAACAATGATTCGGTATGTCACTGGCATTTTATATTTAAAAAAAAAACTAATATATGTAATACATCCTGTATGGACCTCTGTTTAAAAATCTAATTCGAATAGTTACGCAAAAAGTTTAGCGAACTGTGAAGTATTTGAATCTTCTTTATTAATGTGTTTTGGAGTTTTACTTTTTTATTTAATTGAGTACTAACTATCATAATAACATTTGAGTACATAGTAAATGTAATGGATAGTCCATTACATATACATTTTATACATTACAACTATGTAATTACAATTATGTAAAAGATTTCTGTCTGGTGACGGTGGTCCGATGTTAAAGAAAGCTGCTATAAAATGAAATATCCGCTGTAAATACATGCACTGTTACAAAAGTACATATATTAACACAACACACAATGTAGAAACCACATATATTACAATGTAGGTATAACCCTCTATTGATTTTTGAAAGTCCTCTTTGTAACCTGTGTGTTAACTACCCAAAATTTTAAACACCTGATGTCCATGATGTGGTTGTCTTATGTATTCTGTGGCTCATTTTATGTATTGTTTTTGTATTATGTACGCAATAAAGATATAAAAATAAAGTTTATTAAGTCAAATTGTAGTAACCAGCCATCATCTCGGCCTTAAGACGGATGTAGGAATACCTTAATAGAGTTCCTCGAAGAATTCCTCAATACTTTACACTTTCAAATTCAATACTCCATGTACCTGAAACAGAAAAAAATAATTAAGAATCTTTTTTAAGTGTAATAGATTAAAGAGCGGGAACGTAGTGTCAATATAATAAATCTCATCACCTATTAACTCCTGCAAGTGTAGAATCACAAAGGCGGTGCTGGTTTTTGAGTGCCTCAGAATGAAAGAGATTACCTCCAGTACCCTCACTCATTATTTGAAGTATCAGGGAAGAAACATTAAAATGGGAATCTGCGGGATTGCTACCATGTACCTTTTTGTTTGTGAGTATCCGATTCATCCGTATCCGTCCATCAGTTACTCCGTGATCATGGCACTTGCAACAGCGCCGAAATATCGGATACTCACAAACAAAAAGGTACATGGTAGCAATCCCGCAGATTCCCATTTTAATATCAGGGAAGAATTGCTCAACATGAGTTCCTTCTGAAGACGTTGTAATCACTCTAGTCAAAGTTGGCCCAAATATCGTACCAAACTATTGCTTTCCCAGGACAACTTTATGTCTTTTTTTTAAATAAATTAAATAACAAATCTTTAGTTCGGGCTTCTTTATATTAATATTAGTGTAATCAAGGCTATGAGAAAAAATTTACAAAATATAATATATCAAGAGCCATTAATCAAAGTCAAGAATTAGTTTAAAATACGAGTAAATACTAAAAGTTACATTAGTCTGCGCAGGCGCCGAACCCGAGCGCAACACGACGGCCTCCGACGACCCGACAAACCACTTTCGTCTTTAACTACTACAACGTACATTTGTCATTAAAACAGTAATGAGTCTAAATACTTGAGAGGATGTTGTAAGAAAATAGACCAGTTTGTAATGGCCTATATATTTTTTTATTACTTTACGTAATTGCTACAGATATTTACACATCGAAGTAATTATTTGTGTGTATTTTAATATAAAGCTCCTTGTTTAGAACTGGTTAGTAAATAGTATTCGTTTGTCAATAGTCTTAAATTAATTAGGTATTCATTAATTCAATTGATATTTTTTTTATAATATACAAATTAATCCTCAAAGATCACTACAGTGGTATAAAAGGGTATTTTTAATACGGGTACATTTTTCCATGTAAACTTTGTCAATCTGTTTATTCAACAACAATTACTACATATTATAAAACCTCCACCGCGTCTGTCTGTCTGTCTGATCGCGATAAACTCAAAAGTTACTGCACGGATTTTTATACGGTTTTTACCAATAGATGGAGTGATTCTTGAGGAAGGTTTTCGTATCTATTTTATAATTTTTTTGAGTATATTGCTAAAATATAACGATATTTGCTAAGGACGTAGGAAAAAATTAAGCCACACATCTTCTCAGAATAACATAGGCCAAAATTTTTCGTAAATAATCCGTGCGAAGCCGCGTCAGGTTGCTAGTAAAGGTATATTTATGCTATTCCAGACTATAATAAGTCTATGAGCAATGTTTCATCAATATCTGTTCAGTCATTCTGTCGTGATTAAATAACAAACATTCTTTCATTGAAAAATTTTTTTTTACTTTTTTTACAAAGAAAATTCACAAAGCTCTTGTTGTAAACCTATATAAGTACATTTTAAGCCGTATGAGGAAAGAAAACAAACACTTTAAAATGAAATGTTAGCATTCTCCTAAGGTTGATAACCCTATACATATATACTGTAAGCAGAGGGGTTATCAACCTCCTAAAATACCGAAGAGTCTAGATGACTGCAACGACTGAATTGAAAAAATAATAGAAAAAATAATAATTTAACCGCTACCACGACAACATATTATTATACGTAATATTGCAGTGTGTTTCTTAATATACTTTGATGAATATCAAATACAAACATTGCAGTTTTTCAAACGAATCTAATAGGATTAAAAAATATTGCAAATAGATAAAAAGAAACTAGTTACTGGTACTTATTAGAATTGAAGAATGCCATTTGACTGTCTCGGTGGCACAGTTGTAGCGTATGCGGGGTCTCGGGTTCAATTCCCGGGTCGGACCCAATGTTTATATGATCTGAAAATATTTGTTTCGGAGTTTAGGTGTTCTGTGTATATATGTATGTATTTACAAAAAAAAACAGTATGTGTGTCTTAATATCAGTTGCCTAGTACCCATAATACAAGCTCTGCTTAGTTTGGGACTAAATGCGTTGTGTGTTAGATGTCCGAAGTATTTATTTTTTTAAAGTCCGACAACAGCCTATTTACAGAACCATAATAATCGTCTAGTACATCGGTTATGGGAGTTTGATGGTAGTTGCTTTACATAAAAGGTCGAAGTTCAGGTAACTTTTTTTTCAATTTTTGTCTGTTTGTTCCGGGTAATGTCTGGAACGGTCGGACCGATTTTGACGGGACTTTCACTGGCAGATAGCTAGAAGATTAGTAGAGTAACTACTTTATTTTAGACTAGCTTTGTCTCGCGGCGTTTCCCGCGGTACGAAAATAACCGCGGGATACAAAGCTGGCTTCAGCCAGTTGTGAATATAATATTAATAATGTAAAGTTTTGATTAGTTTAAATTTAAAAGAAAATTGACGCCTAAATAAAATGTGACAGTCGTAACTAGTTTACTTGAAATACCTTGACATTTGTAAAAATATCTTGACGATTTTCAAATGTAATCGACTTTGTATTGATTATTTTTAAACAATTTGTATATATTAACATTATTAGATAACAATTTTTAATAGATACATGATAACAGGTCTAAAAGACCTTGAACATTGATATGCGAGATGTGAAGGGTCACTTACGGCGGGGGTCAATGCTATTGTGAAGCTAACAGACAAATCTGTTGTAAAAAAAGTCTGATTCAAGCCTAAATTGATGTCTCGATTAGTATTGCTTTACATGACCACCCTGTAACAGTTCGTTGCTGGATATAAACCACTTTTTAGATAGAAGGTTGTGACTTGCTGTAGCTCGCTGGCTAGACAGGTTTTCTAGGGCTTGTTTACCAATTATTTACCAACCAGGAGAAGTCCTTGCAGTGTTGTTGTCTTGCAGAGTTTGCTCTTCTAATCAGTTTTTACAACGCCGAGGGGATGAATAAAGATAGTGTCATTTCGTATTGACAGGAAACATAGGTAATAGTTAAGTAGAAAGGGGGTCGTTTTTTGTTTTTTGGAAGACGGTCCCCATTTCATCTCATCCACATTTTTTATCATTAATTTCATCACGACGAAGACTTGAAGACTTAAGATTTGAAGACTTTAAACACTTGACATTAGCAGAAATAGCTGATCCGAGAGATCCGACTGGTCATGGTCATGGCCATTTCATCATAAGAAGAAGAAGTAGAAAGGCAAACAAAACATATACTATACATATACTCAACGTCACGTTTAACAAAAGAACAAGTTCCATTACCAATTGTTTAGGAGAAAGTAGGTATACATACATACAATGACCACGAATGACCACAATAGTTTAACCAGGTGTTACAAGTGGTCATTTATGATACTTCACACAATTAAAATGACATTTCTCAAAATACTTATTTATTTATTTATTTAATTTACTAGTTGTTGCCCGCGACTTGCGACATAGTAGCCATGTGTGATTCTGATGTATAAGCTATATTACTGTAAAATTTCATCCAAATCCGTTTTGTAGTTTTTACGTGAAAGAGTAACAAACATCCATTCATACTTATAAAATTTCGCGTTTATAATATTAGTAGGCCTTTTAGAGGAGGCACACAGACTTATTTTGTAATTTAACAAAACATGTGTTCATGTTGCTTTGCTAACACCAAGCGTGTATAAATAAAAAACTATACACTGATTCTATATAACTAAACTAAACTAACTAACTAAACTATATAAGTGCCAGGTCATGAGCTTAATTATTAAATACCCAAATTGGATTGAAATTGGTGCAGCGGTTAAGCTGTGAAAGCGTAACAGACAGACAGAGCTACTTTCATATCTATACTAATATATTAAGCTAAAGAAGCTGAACATTTTGTAAATACATGCGTAAGCAGACACAAAAGCAAACAGACATATCGGAATGAAAAAGAGAATAATTTATATTTTGTAAAGAGATCATTTCAGACATACATATGTACAAATACAGCCTTGATATACGCCGAATGAACTCGAGACGACTTCTTCACAATATATTTTAAAAGATTTGTACAGTTTTAAATTTTAAATATGACGACTATTTATCTATACTAATGTTATAAGGCTAAAGACTTTGTTTGCTTGTTTGTTTGAACGCGCTAATCTCAGGAACTGCTAGTTCGACTTAAAAATACATTTATCGAGCGGAGCACCAAAGAACATTTTTTTTTAAACGGGGGAAAATTATGACGATACACGCTACGGGCAAAAGGAGACGCAAACGAGGTCGCGTGGGTCGTCTGTCTATTCAATCATATGCAATGAGATTACTTGCCCCAACTTCCTGACTCAGCACTGAGGCTAAACCGATAAGGCTACCAATTTGAAATTTTATCATCTGTATCTTTTGGTATTTCGAAAATTTCACCTATAACAAGTGGAAATTAGGGATAAATGGTTGTATAGAAATTCGTCAAATTCTAATCTACAAACATTTTTTTTACACGATTAAGGCGAAGCCAAAAGAAAGAGTATTAGTTTTAGCAATCTATAAAAACCACTGAACCTATTTTAATTAATGAGGTGTTAACAGATTAGTAATAATAACCCGGGTGATATGGCTATATAATTTTTATGAAAAGTTTTACGTGGGTTTAGATAGATAGATAGATAGATAGGTACTCTTTATTGCACACCAGTTAAAAAAAATACAATGTCTAATTTACACGATTAAAAGCAGTGGTACAATGGGCTTGCTTGCTGGGTTTGCGCTTATCGTACCCAGTAATACGGAGTTGTATTCTTTTATCTGTAAGTAAGTTAGCTGTAGACACTATCGTTGGTGTCTGCCAATGAAATATTGATACTGATCTTTCCTTTGAAGCCGTTAATGGCTGACATTACCAATACTAATAACAATTTAGATTTCTAACAATTAATTTAAAGGTCGACGCAAACACATTATGCGATAATAATTGCGAGAATTAAACAGGTATAATTCGATTCGAGTTGCAAAATACTATTATTTGAAATCGTTGAATTAATTTTAATACCTAATCATTTATAGATTAAGTGAAAGTGATTATCTGTTACCATTACCTGACCTAGTTGTAAGTGATGGTAATAAATGTTACCAGTCATTTACTTCGAATATTATTACTATTAAATTTAACCAAAATAATCTTTGTCTCTATTACGGATTTTAAAATATAGAGATATATTTTAAATACTTACTTATATAATAAGTAGACATACACATAGAGGGAGAAAAAGAGAGGGGGGCAGGCAGAGAGAAAGAGAAAACCAGTGTTTTTCGTTATTTTTACCGAGTGAATGAGTTTATCGTATCCCAAACTCCTGGTAATTGGTAAAGGCCCGTACTCACTTCGATTAGTGCGAATGCAGGTGTGAAGTGCACCAATGATTGGTAGAAAATACGTGCGGACAGCAAATTCGCGGTCCATCATCAATCATCGATTACCTGCACTTCATACCAGCACTTGCACTAATCAAAGTGAATACGGGCCTTATCAGGAAAGAGAAATAAAAATCGGCAACTCACTGGTGGGTGCCAAAAATAGGCATTGTTAGGAAAAAAAAACCTGCGAATCGCACTTATTATTATTTGCCAGTCGTATGTTCTACCACAGAGATACACAACTCGTCAATTGACAAGATACTTCATCATCTGTCCGGTATTCGGTATTACTGTCATCTTCTACGTGACCATATTTGTTCAGCTCCGAGCATTCTTTGACTCACATTAGTTTCTTAAAAAGGTGAAGTTTTATTGCATGTGTGTGATTGCACTGAACAAGTAGTTTGTGACCTTTAAACTTTTGCAACCATCGGGTTCAGTGCAGTTCATTTTAAGCACGTCTTAAAGATAAACTTAAAACTACACTTTTTATTTGCAACTACATCTGTCTTAATAGATAATTAGCGCTATCTATAGAAGTAAATAAAATTGAAGTGTCTGTTTGTAATTTCAAATTAACAACTTTTTAACAAATTATATATTGTAATTATTTGAAAACAAACTATTTTTTAAATTTTTGTCTCTTTGTTTGTTCCGGCTAATCTCTAGAATGGCTGGACCAAGTTTTGTCGGGACTTTCACTGGCCTATCTGCCAGATGAAATTCCGAGTCAAGAGTCAAGACGAATTAAATGAAAAAGAAACAACATGATACAAGTAGTAACTTAGGCTATTTTTATTTTAGACTAAAGTCGTCCCGCGGCGTTACCTGAGGTTATTTTTGTAAAGGTACAAAAACTACTGCGGGTAACATTGCGGCACTCAGCTGGTCTGTAATAAAATGCTTACTCAAAATTAAATTTACACTAACGTAGACAACTGATGGTCCATAGAGAATACTACACAACATGGTCCTACGAATCTGCACCGTGAACTGAATATACCGATCCAGTAATGTTATTTACTATCTACCGTGTTTCTTTAAATCTTTATAAAACCAGTCTTTATAAAGCATTCACAATTAAATTGTCATCTAAATTGGGCTAGTAAAGGGTACCTTATAAGGTTGCCAATATTAACATTATCTTTTATCGTCTACACACTTTAAATATGAATTTTTAATTTTTATCATATAAATATAACTCTCGCATTAGGAATTTCCTGTACGTGTGGGAGAAGCAAACACAGAATAGCCACTTCTGGATCATACATTCACATTCTGGTTTGAACCCAAAGTACTCAGTGCAGTAGTAAACGGCGAAGTGACTAAGTGACCGTTTAATCCACTATACCATTCGTAAAATCCAATAGTTCTTTCTATGATATTCTCAATTGTAACTTAATAATACGGCAGATATTTAAATCAACAACAGTATCAGCCTACATTGTGTACAGACGCGGCGCCACCACTTTCTCCAGCGAAAGTAACAGTGAACTGACCGCTCAAATATCACAGTCTTTATGCTTGGATTATTTCGTTCACATCTATTCTTGTATACATACGACAAGAAATATTGAGGCTTTATTCCTGTAGTACACTATCGTTTATTACATCTGAAGAGGTTTATTAATTGAGAAATTATTTGACCTGTTTTCCTTTCACTACTTATCTTACAACTGCCTTCTTTCCATAACGCTTTCGTTTGAGGTTCATTACTATGTTTTAAGTAATTATTGCTTTACTGAATATGCTATATGTATATCTCATTTCCTAGGCGCTCATAGCTCAGTTGCACGCGGTGATTAGAAACAATCACCAAGGGTACGCAACGACGGCGCGGTCAGTACCTGGATGGGTGACCGTTGGAGGCATGACACCATGAGCATCTCCGCGATTCAGAGGTCACTTTAAGCAGTCGGTTCCGGTTGTTATCCTATGATACGTGAAGCTTAGTTGGAGGCCTTTGGGTGGGTTTAAAACATCCAACGGCAAGATTGCGTAACCACAACGTAGTCTTGCTAATCCCCAACCCGCACTCGGTCAGTGTGGGGACATATGGCCTTAACCCTCTCCTGACAGGAGACCCGAGCCCAGCAGTGGGACATTATGGGTTGTTGATGATATCTCATTTCTGAATTACAATGCGTTCTATGTTGGCTATGTAAATGTATAACAATGTGTGTATGTGTTCAGTATTCTTTTATTTACATATATATAACGAGTCTATTATATATGTATAAACATATACATTCTGACAAATAAATCTTTCTTTCTTTAAAACAAATCGGGATTATTTAGTAAAGATCCAAAGATGTTCATTCTTTATTGCACAAAAAAAAGTATTGTGCAATCGCAAATCTATGTCTTATATTATGAAATTTAAAATGATCCCTTACATTTACATTGCCTACAGTTTCACTTGCACTTTTAATCGTTTTATAAATGTCCATAGCAAATTATGAATTGTATTAGTAGTTATCCTGCTATTTGACAAAACAAATCCAAGGCATTAGTAGTCTAGCTATTCTTTAAGGGACTAACCGGACTTACTTTTACTCTTCTTAATTTTTTAAAGGAATTAGGAATACGGAATGAGGAGTTTATGAACATACAAGAAACGGGCACTAAGGAAACCCAGACCTAGAACAACAATTTATAGATCTCACAAGGTCTTGTCCCATGTGGGATTTGATCCCACAACAGCGCAGTAGTAAGCAGCCGTATCAAAACGAATTGTAGAAGCCATATTATATAATATTACTAGCTGAACCCCGCGGTGTTACCCGCAGCTATTGTTGTACCGCGAGTAATGCCGCGGGACAAAGTTAGTCTAAAAAAGTAGCCTAAGTTACTCCCCGGGTCATCAGCTACCTGCCAGTGAAAGTCCCGTCAAAATCCGTCCAGCCGTTCCAGAGATTACCCGGAACAAACAGACAGACCGACAGACAGACAGACAGACAGACAGACAGACAGACAAAAATTTTTTTAACTACATTTTTGGCATATGTATCGTGTATACATACATATACATTTAGTAAAAAGCGTTTATTTTAATATTACAAACAGACACTCCAATTTTATTTATTTGTATAGATTTGTTCTTGAGGATTGCAATTTAATTACATCACAATGAATAAATAGTTTAAAGATACCCGTACAATAGAGAATAGCTCCGTAAATACCAATTAATAAAACAATAACTCAATGGTAAGGACACGATCACATTGTCGGAATGCTGTCAATGCAAACGGGTTGGAAAGCCGGCAGTTGTCGAGAAAACTTGATTTTTACATATTATCTGCGAACTTTAAGATATTTCTCATAAACCTGACTTTTTAATATACATTTTTACGTACGTATATGACATTACTTAGTAAAGAAATAATGCTTGTGGGTGTTTTCGAAGACTGTAATGCTAAAACGGAGTTACCATAAGGTATAAACAAAAGATTTCTTTTACGTCTTTTTCTAGTTTTTGGTTAATATATTTTTTACTACGCTGTAGGCTTTGGTGTGTTGATCACCTTCTAATATAATGTTTTTGAAATACAGATATCTTGTATTTCATAGTTTAGACTGGTAACCCAGAACAATAAAAATTACAGTAGAAATCTAGAAAAGTCTCGTGTGCACACTTTTAAGAGCTGTTTTCTTATCATACATTAGAAGAACAAAGAATTTAGAGGCTCTAACCCCCCTACTACGTTTATAGAATGTTTTATTACCTTCTAATAAATTATAATAATGCAAAAATTAGCACTCAAAACAAACCTCAAATTGGAAAATGAGCTAGAACATCTAATTTGCATGACAAGGACGCATTAAATCAGTAGTTTTACTTTTTACATAATTCTTGACTGAATCTAAAATAGCTGACATCACATCTTGCCTACTATTAGTTGATTATCTAATTGAACCGTCAGATTCGGTGAAAACCGGTTATTCCGTATCAACAGTGCACATCCCTATTACATAATTGACGTAAAGGATAAAAAAGTACGATTAAGTACACCACTTCACTATTAATCAAATATGTTAAATTTTAGAAGCGTGATCGTAAAAAAACATTTTAATATTAAGCATTGTAGTCACGACTTAAGGAATAATTAAACGTTTTTGAGGTAATGCTGGGATTTTTTAGGATGATTTGTGTAAATTAACAACACTACGGAAGAGGTCATAAAACACGATTGAACTAAACGCGTTTTGAGATATTTTTCTCTATTTAGGTACCTTGATTTTTTGTCCTGATTAACAACAGAATGAATTAACTTACATTACATTACATTCAAGTGTTGAGAAAAACAACTGTCGTAAGATATGAAGGTTCGTGTCACAGTACAAGTGCGGCATTCAATAAAGCGTGCGCACGCGCTTTTCCCGAGACAACTTCGGCTTTCTAGCGGCTCGGGCGTGACGACAGATGAAATGAGAGACATATATCTGTCACAACTATCCCATAACGTTCTCTCGCTCTATATTTATGAAACGAAGCACGTATTTTTTTAGTTTTTATAATAAAGTAACTGTATACAGCATTAAATGCTCCATTGAAGTTATCAATGCGGTGGAATCGAGTTGCGCGTCACGTACTTTTAAAAATACTTGGGGCATGTCTGGAAAACTCATAGCTTGAAGACTGTTGTCTCCAAATCAAACAGAACAGTTAGGAATTCCGAAACGATATGATTTCTAGCTGGGGAACTTACTACCTTATTGTTTTAGCATATTCATAAATATAGACTTGGTGTATGTAGTCTAAATCTGAATGGTAGAATTAAATGGACTTAAGTCCACATTCAGGCATATCAACTTTATGTACATACAGTATAATTTGTCGTTTATAATTGAAAACAGAAGTATATTAAACGTCTGACATTAATACTATAAGTTAGTCTCACGTAAAAAAAACCATCATCCTTCCAAAAAAAAAATTGAACTTCGAATACATAATTACAAAGTTATCATACACTGTGGTATTATGAAAATGATGCCTTGATTAATAGGCCACGGTAAACACTTACCGCAACCAAAAGCCTCGGTTCCAAACTACGTAAACAAGAGACTAAGGTCCACATAAGAGGGCCAATTAACACAATCCAATGCCGTTTTCCTTCATTAGACATATCGATCCTTATCTACCGACAATTACAATAGCGTACGTTAAATAATAGTGCACAACTACCCACATTTAAACAATAACCGTGTAATTAGTTAACAATGGCGGACGACATTGGATACGCCTTGACCCAGCTATGGAACCTCCGTCCTCATTGCGAATATTGACTTAAAATATTTCGGCCAATGGGAACATACCATCAACAAAGTTCATTTAAACTAAAAATAAGAACGTATGTTAATATAAGATCTTTTTTTAAATGGGTTTTACAACACGCATTATACGAATAGTTGGTCTTGCGGTTGGCGTATGCGACTGCTGATCGTGAGGTTCGATTCCCGGGTCGGACCAAATGTTTGTATGATCTACAAATATTTGTTTCGGAGTTTGGGTGTATTTTACGTATAATATGTATGTATTTACAAAAAAAAGTATATATGCATTTGTATTCAGTTGTCTAGTACCCATAACACAAGCTCTGTTTAGCTTGGGACTAGTAGATGGCGTTGTGTGATAGAAGTCCGAAATATAAAAAAAAAAATACTCTGAAAGAAAATTAACCATTATATTTCTGACTTTGGTATTAGCGAGTTGGGGCTAGCAAGCTGGGGTTCCAGTAAAAATATGTCTAAAGGTCCAGTAAATAGATGTGGTCATATTGTAGAGCGCTAACAATTTCAGTTAAATTCGAAATCTCTAACAGAAAAAAAAAATGAAACCGAATTGATTAAATAGTTGACCAACTAAAAATATCCTTCGCAATTTTATAAATTGTTTATAGGGAAAAAATATTAACCAATCGACGCTTTTTGTAGACTACAGGTGTTCATCATTCCTCGTTATGTATAAGACTAGCTGACCCACGCAACTTCGTTTACGTCTCTTATTGCCCGTAGCGTGATAATTTTCCCCCGTTTTTGTAACATTCTTCATTGTTACTCCGCTCCTATTAGTAGTAGCGTGATGATATATACCCTACAGCCTTCCTCGATAAATGGACTATCCAACACCGAAAAGAATTTTTCAAATCGGACCAGCGGTTCCTGAGATTAGCGTGTTCAAACAAACAAACAAACTCTTCAGCTTTATATATTAGTATAGATTTGATTTATACTCACGAAGCTGTAATACTCTGATATAAGACTTGTTCTCTTTGCCTGTTTGATTATTTACAAAAGAAAATTCAAATTAAAACATTATAAACCAAAACTTTTAAAACATCGTTCGCTTGCAGTTCTTAGCCTCTTCGTTTTCCGCCGTACAACCTCGGTGATAACATCTGCAATGCATGTTGTTATCTTTCCTGGTAATAAGAACCTTATAGCTATAACGTCAAGAGTCATTTTTGATTATATTTCTGCGTTCATGTTTGTTAATTTGTTTCACCGTATGGAATTGCCGTGTACATAACTTGATATGTTTAAACGGCAGAGTTTATAGTCAGTTCTGTGATTTAATAAAATTTTCATTCGTTTGACGAAGAATTTTATACTTTACATCATATTATTTAAGGTAAAGTTTTCAATTGACTCAGAAGAATTGAATTTCCTTGAAGTACGTATTACGTAGTTCTTGTGAAATGAACTGAACTTATTAAGAAATTAAACATATATGTAAAGTAGAAACTGCTTACTTAGTTTAAAAAAAAAAACAAGTTTCAATGTTCAACCGGCCAGTATTTATTTACCGGTTTCACTTTGATCGGAATCGCATGTTTATTAAGAGAAACTAAGCTAAAATTGATTTAGTAGCTTCTGAGTAATGAAATATGTATAGTTCAAAATAAGCAGGAGGTTCTAATCGGTACAACTAAATAGAATCTCTCTCTTTGGTTTGGTTGTACCTATTTATCTATGTTACCTCGAAACTCCTTATTTGATAAACGAATTGGGATATTATTCTTTACTTTTGACATATTAATGCCACTTAATATTGAATTGAATACCACCCCTATTATGACACCCGGAAAAATACCACCCGTGAGGACGGACAACAAGAAAATGGTGAATATACTTTATTAACTTTTCCCCGCGTGTTTCGGTTATCGCGGTAAATAATCTCCATGTCAAATGTCATTGAAATCGGTGGTTTAACCCTGAAAGTGTAACAGGTAGACATACAGAGTAAATTTCGAATTTAGAATATTAATTTTGTTATTTTTTTTAAGATTCACAAATCTATTACAGCTTACTAACAATTCCATTGGAGCCTATAATTATTAATTCGCTTCATAATATTTGCAAGCGATCGGGTGTTAAATCGTTAATAGCACTTGTAAGGTTATATCGATAACCATGACTTAGTGAGAGAGGTCTTATTATCGCACTTTTGTTAGCCTCACTTTATACTCACCAACAGCCGTTTTCATTAACCTATCTCTATTTTTAACTAGAGATCAGTTAATTTAACGAAAGTAAGGATATTAAATTAGGTTGCCTATACCTAATTTTAACTAGAGATCCTTATTATCGCACTTTAAGTAGATTTACTGCATACTCTCTAATGCCCGTTTTGAATAACCTTAAAACAGAATTTCTTCTTATTTTTTACAACTAAAACTTGTTAAAAAAACTGCATATCAATGAAAGTATTGAATCAATCATATTGAAAACAAGTGAAAAGACTATCTCAGTTCCAACTACAGATATCTAATAGAAAAAGGGTAGAAATTGCAGAAATTATTTCTACCATCCATGATTTGTTTATCGATCTGGTTTGGAATGGTCGCATGGAAAAGAAAATTTATATTTAATTAAAAGATCCATTATTGGATTCACTCCAATTCAGCATCTTGACATCACAAAAAAATTATATATTATTAAGATCCATTATTGAATTCACTCCAATTCAGCATCTAGGAGACAGAACAAGGCCCGACGTGGTTGGATGTTCTCAGGTTTGAGTCCCCGAAGGTATGGTGACCAGATACTCTGCTAGGTCTGAACCTTCGATATTCTGGCCGACATGGACACCATGGTCTATGACCAAATTCGTTCTGGCGGTCGGAATCACGAAGGGACAGCGCCGGACCATGAGCTCGAAATGCTACGGCAGAACGCGCATACGCAAGCTCTGCGCGATTGGCGGGCACGGCTCGAAATCCAGGGCTGTGCCAGCCAACGCGCTGTCGGAGCTGTTCTGCCGAGCTTCGAAGCTTGGATAGGGAGGACCGACCGTGTCACCTACCGATTCACTCAGATACTCACCGGGCACGGTTGCTTCGGAGAGTATCTGAACAGAATCGGACGTGAGGCTACGGCACAGTGCCATCACTGCGGGTCCGACCGGGACTCCGCGCAGCACACACTGGAGGACTGTCCTGCGTGGGAGTCCGAGCGTCGAGTCCTGGTCGGACAGATTGGACGAAACCTCTCACCACCAGCATTGATCGCGGCAATGCTGGCGAGTAGTGCGGGATGGGAGGCCGCGGTCTCCTTCTGTGAAGACGTTATGCTTCAGAAGGAGTCCGCAGAGCGGGATCGGGAAAGGGCCGATCCCGCTCGCAGGAGGCGACGAAGGGGACGCGGTAGAGGCCGCTAGCTCCCCAATCATCGCCAAAGGGTCGTTATGGCCACATCTAGGGGAGATGTGGCCGTTACACACGGCCCGAGACTGTGACACCCCGGTGCGGCCGAGGGGTGTCGTCTAAGGCGGGTCGGTGTTTTGACTCTTACAGCGTAGAGCGGTAGGAGGCATAACAGCGACTCGCCCCGGGGGTGACTATGGTTACCCCGGGATGTACCTCAGCCATGAGGTATGGCAGGGGGGTTTCTAGAAGCCGCTGATGCGTTCCTGGAGCTCCCGCAGACTGCCGAGGTAGGCCGCCGCGGGGTTTAGTGGGTAGACCGATTCGTCGGGAGTCCCACACACGCCTTTCGTGTGTCCCCACCTCGAAGGGTACGGTGCACAAAGCATTCCCCGCGTCAAAAAAAAAAAAAAAAAAAAAAAAAAAAAAGTCTGAAAAACGAACTCTAGCTTTGTACGGAAAATGGCTAAACTCTAAATCAAGTTGCCAATAAAAAATATTAAAGTTCCAAAAAAGCAGTCATGAGGACTGATTACAAAAGTAAAAACTTAAAACTATAAATAAATATTATAAAACTAGCTGACCCGGCGAACTTCGTACCGCCATATTTACATAACTGTCGGCAAACTTCGTACCGCCATATTTACATATCTGTCTCAGCTTCCCACATGCAGTGTACAGTTGCAGACTAAAAAACATTGACCATTCCCGTTGTCTTTTATTTTTCTTGTACACAACCTAGTCCTAACAATAACGATGCATTCAAAAATGATTATTTAATTTGGTGCAGCGCATCGGAAGTTATGTGCGTTCATACATTTTGACGATTCATTTTTATATATATAGATTGAATATGATAGTTGACTGTATCTATACTTAATATATAAAGCTGAAGAGTTTGTTTGTTTGTTTGTTTGAACACGCTAATCTCAGGAACTACTGGTCCGATTATAAAAATTCTTTTAGTGTTAGATAGCCCATTTATCGAGGAAGGCTATGGGCTATATATCATCACGCTAAGACCAACAGGAGAGGAGCACCAATGAAAAATGTTTCAAAAACGGGCGAAAATTATCACGCGACGAGCAATAGAAAACGCAAACGAGGTTGCGTGGGTCTGCTAGTCGTAAATAAATACTGATGTCTCCTTCATTAAAACGAATACTACAAAACATCTCGGCAAATATAATTATTACAGGTTTTTATTTTCTTTTACATATTTTAATCAAATAAAAACATTGAAATAAATTGCTCAATTGAGTAGTCTAAGACAGTGACGTCACAAGTCAGTTTTTAGTACATTTTTCATACAAAGTTATCGTTTTGACAGATGATAAAAAGTAACTAATTTGACTAAGGTGTCAACTACCCTATTGTGAAGTTGCTTCAAAAAAGTTGAAACTAGGAAGGAGGTTGTTATCTGTATTGACATTACTTATTTATTATTCACTAAAAGACACATGCCGTTAACAAAAATAAAAATAATACAGAAATGTGACTTGAAGTAAAACTTGTTGAAGTATATCGGTCAGATTTAAACGCTTTTCGTCTGCGGTTGTTATTCCAATACCAGACGAATTGTAATGCGATTCCGATTTTGCAACGGTAACCAGATCACAGTAGTACGTTTACATTTTTAGAATTCTGTACGTGCTGATAAAGGAAATTGAACGTTCACGCCTTGACATGAGACATTCATTTGCATGCTACGTTGTAAGCACAAACGACTTTATAATATTATAATTAATAAAACACACGATATTTCATCGTCTCTAGGCATTCCCTTTTCTCAATTTAAATATTTTGTATTTATTGTGTACTAGTTGTTGCCCGCGGCTCAGCCCGCGTATGCGTCGGTTAACGTGACAAATAGTAGCCTATGTTATCCTGATGTATAAGCTATATTACTATTAAGTTTCATCCAAATCCGTTCAGTAGTTTTACGTGGAAGAGTAACAAACATCCATCCATCCATCCATACTTTGAAAATTTTTAAATAAAAAGTTTTTTTTAAGATATTAGTAGGATTAGCTGGATAGCAAGGTGGAAATGATTTAATTTTGCGTTTTTGTTATTTAAACAAACGACCTAATTGGAATATCAGATTGTTTATTTTTATTAGACAATAAAATTTTCGTTTGCTTAATCAGAAGATAAGAACAACAACTATGTTAATTTTATTTCATACAAAATCATCTCCCTTTTTTTTAAACCTACTCTATTCTCAATAAAACAACAGACCACTTCTAAACTAACAACTCAATTAAATTGTAATCTGTAAAAATAATTCGTTTCCTAAACAGTTTCACTTTTGGTCATTTTCAAAGAGATCAAACTAAGAGAGATAGTTTAAAACTAACGCTGTTATAATGAAGTGTTACCTAAACCGATTTCGCAAATCGGTTACGGATAGAGATCATCTAATATTTATCGTACTTTACGGTAAAGTTCCCGGTTCACACATCCCTTACGCAACGACATGTTATATAATCTATAATTAAGTCGATCGTTATGATAAATAAATTACTTGTATTTTTATGTAACAATGTATTAACACCGTGGTTTCTTATACCTGACTTAAAAAATTCTCAACTCAAGAACTCGGCTAAATATTTTTTTGATTCTTATATTACGCGATATCTTCGCCATTTCTAAACCGAATGTTATAATTGTTTTTTTTTACATTGTATTAGTTAAATTAATAAATTTTTTTTTATTTTTTTTTATAATTATGACGTAACAATTCCATTTCTATAGGGAACATTCGTATCGCAGTGTTGACAGTTTATAAGGCGCTTTAAAGTCGACAATATTTTTAAAAAGGTAATTAAGGTATGCAGAGGTTGCAAGTAAATTTATAAAAAATGCGGTTACATATTCGTACATGTTGCACTGTGTAGTGGTTGTACGCATTCCGGTAAACCGCTAAGATTTCTTAACTCATATGTAGATGGACGTACTTAATTCGTCTTATGTAGAGCAGTTGGTACTCATACTGCTTTGGTATTTAAGAATAATGTTTGGTAATCATAGTAGATAACGGTCCTGATTTAATTAATGTTTTACAAATGTATATTAAAATCTATTGATTGCTAATTATTTAATATGTCCCGTTAAGAAAGAGTGACGAATGTGGATAAAAATCGGCTGAATGAAATCGTAAATTATAATCCTTTATGTTCATTAATGTGTATGTGTTTTCATTTTAGTAGGTTTATTTTAAAAAAATAATCAGTAAATTACTAGTGATCGTAATTCAACCAAATTCTTTTTTCAAAAATCTACGTCTATAATGTTGGCATGTTTATTTTTTTTAATTTGTCCTATTACATCAAGCACAAGTGTGTACAATATTACGTATGCCAACGTCAGAATAACCTTTAGCTATTAATATTTTATTTTGTGTTAGAACATTTTGCGATTTAAATTTAACTTTCCTTCGCCTCCGTTTATTAATTTTAAAGTTACTTTCTGCATAGGTATTACTTATGTAAGGACACATAGACCCCATTATAAATTTAACAAAGTTATAAGTGTTTTGAATTTAAGTCTAAATGAACTAAAGTAACATAATACGGTTAGTGTATCTAATATTTGTTGGAGATTACATAACAATATCGCCAATACGGATTAAATAGCATTAATAGAAGTACGTTTTAACCAGAACGAAGTCAAAGGGAAAAGTAATAGTTTTAACAGAATAAGTATGTATGTATTTTCCTCCGCAGCGTCTAGCATACTGAACCGATTGTAATGAAAATAATGTCAGTAGATTCGAAATAATGACTAGGGTGTTATAAATTACATAAATTTTATTAAAAAAATTAACATGTACTTAATTAGGTTAAAGTTTTTAAACTTTTCTTGTCCGAACAATATCAGACAGGGCGTACCTAACAGATGTACGATATTTTATTAAAGAGAGATTCTTACAGAAGTTTTTTTTTTGTTTGATGCTCAATTTTAACATTAAACTAATAATTGAAATGACTTATAAACAACAAACACCTTAAATAAACACTTTTTTAACGAACATTAATAATATTCAATGAATACTGCGTAGAAACAACGAATAACAAAACAGTATTTTATCAAACATGTGTTCCTTTTTTAAAAACATAGCAAGATTGGTATTTTTGTCACGAGTTTGAGTGTTCAACTCATTGATAAACGTCGAAAATAAATAAATAGCTACATGTTTCTCCTTCGTCGTAGAAGTTTCCATAATACATTTATATTTTCTGTCAATTGTCAAAAACACAAAACAATTTAGTAAAAATAAACCTTTTTAGTTTTTAGTACCGTAATTTTAATAGTTTTACTAATATTATAAAATTGATGCGTTTGTATGTTTGGTTGATAGCGTTAATCTCAGGAACTACTGGTCCGATTTGAAAAAATATTTTTCTGTTAGATAGCCCATTTATCGAAGTCTAAAGACTACTTGTCATCACGCTTTGACAAAAAGAAGCGGAGTATTAATATTGCGTGCGATGTGTAAACGATTAAGTTTCACAAAAAGAATGTATGAAATATTCCCCATTAAAAGTTCTAAGACTATATATCATCACGCCAAGGGCTACAGGAGACAGACAAGGTTGGGTTAGTTATAAATAAATAGCAATGGATATGGAGGCGCTTATAGCCCAGTTGCATTCGGTGATTAGAAACAATCACCGAGGGTAAGCAACGATGGCGCGGTCATTACCTGGATGGGTGACCGCTAGTGGCATGTTACCATGAGCGTCTCCGTGATTCGGAGGTCACGTTAAGCAGTCGGTCCCGGTTGTTATCAAATGATAACAGTCGTTAAGCTTAGTTTGAGGCCTTAAAAGGATCCAACTGAGGGCTTAAAAACTTCCAACGACAAGATAACGTAGCCACAACGTTGTCTTGCCAGTCCCCAACCCGCAGTTGGCCAGCGTGGGGACGTATGGGCTTAACCCTCTCCTGAGAGCGACTTTATGGGTTGTTGATGAATGGATATGTGTGATTTTGTTTTGTGTGTTTCGCCTTAAACAACTTAAGGGTTCTTCACTTACCTTTCATTGTACTCCATGGAGGTACGAGTTAAAAACATGGGGTTATTTTGCTTTGCAGTGATATTATTCCCTTTGTCGCCTTTTACGGATGGATAAAGGTAGTAGCATTCTCTGTAGTCTTGGATTTATGACCACACGCTAGCAAATCAATGTTAATAAATCAATTCAAATGTGGTTGAGAACAAACCCACACACTAGAGACACCGCGAGTGTTGCGTGTTAAAAAAAATACGTGTGACTCTCAGATTGTTGTTTACATTCATAAATATTGCGCAATCAAATTTTAGCATATCTAAATATGTATTGACGTGTTATAATCGATGTTTTTGTTTAATTTGAGACGATTTAATTGGAATTTTAATTCTTAGATGGTGAAAAAAGAATGTGAAATTATTCATCATTGTTATCATCATCGTCAATAGCCTTTAACTGCCCACTGCTGGACATACGCCTCTCCTTCGAAAAGAGGATTTGGTCAAGATTTTGTTTTAAGTTTTCCTTCTCTTTGCAATGACCTTGACCGGCTTAGTTTGTCCCTAAGTCGCCTTTTACTACACCCATCCATATATGTAATTAGTTAATCCTTATAGTTAAAATGTAGAAGTCTTTCTATAGATAAGGTTGTTTTCTAGCACCTAACCTCCTTTCTCAAGAAACTCTTATATTATGTACCTACATATAGTTTACTAGCTGACCCACGCACTCACACGCACACCCCCTCGTTTGCGTCTCCTATTGCCCGTAGCGTGACAATTTTCCCCCGTTTTTGAAACATTCTCCATTGGTGCTCCGCTCCTTTTGGTCTTAGCGTGATGATATATAGCCTTCCTCGATACTTACAATCCAACACTAAAAGATTTTTTTTTAAATCGGACCAGAGAATCCAGAGATTAGCGCGTTCAAACAAACAAACCCTTCAGCTTTATAATATTAGTATAGACATGCTTTCATATTTTTTTACAATAACTAAACTAGAAGTCCTCTGGAAACCAGCGGTGCCAATGCACAGAAGTTGTCAAATGTATTGCATGCATCTATAACTACAGGGTTGCCAATGCGCAAAAGATGTGACTTGCATCCGTTAGTAACCACTTCACCTAATCAGGCCGTACGTGAGTTTATTACGCAAACGTTTAACTAGTAAATAGATCTACATGGCCTATAGTATTACAAGTACTTAATAATGCATTTAAATGTCACTGGTTTAGTTGATGTAATTTTTTCACCAATCCCATCTGTCGCTTTTTAGAGGTATCGCTTGCGAAGACGATAAAAAAACTTTTATAAAAGTGTCTTTTTGGGATAAATTATATTTTCCCTTCCTTAAGTTTTACCTTTAGAAATACTATTTTTCTTCAAATTCCAACACGACCTTCAAGAAAAGAGCGTACTCCTTAAAAGGCCGGCAACGCACTTGTGACGCTTCTGGTGTTGCGGGTGTCCATGCGCGGCAGTAATCGCTTACCATCCGGTGATACGTCTGCTCGTTTGCCTTCTTTTTATTAAAAAAGATAATCGAACGATAATAACAGGAATATTTACTTACATTCTTAATAAAATATTAAAAAAAAATAGTCATGAATTATTTTAGGATCGGTTAACCAAGCACCACCCTATTTAAAAAAAAGACCGAAATAAAAACCTTCTTTTAGTTTTAAAGTTTTTGTAAATTAAATAACAGAATAAAGTCAAATAAAAACAAATAAAATGAAAACTATGAAACCCACTATAAAACAAATAATACACAAACTTCGCCAGGAAACGAGTCGATGAAAAATTGTAAAACTATTTCGAAAGTTCCGACGAAATATTTAAACACATATTTACTCGATTAAATATTAAACATATTCAGCCTCTTTGGCATTGAATTTTAAATAAATAAGTTCGTTGAACAACCTATATTGTATAAAATTACGCAATTATACATATCACTGGCACATCCTTCTTAAAACAAGTGTTATAAAAAAACTATTTATTTTAACGTTTCCTTGGTACCACTTTTGGTGATTTAAAAGAGGTGAACCAATATTATGTTAATAATCTGTTAAGTGTTAACGTTAATAACATATTTGGTTCTTAACATATTTGGTTCTAGTCTAACCTGTATCCCGGGTACGTGTTTGCAAATCACGGAGACAAAACGCGGAAATTTGAATGGATTCTCATAGATTCGTTCACTTCCTAGTGTGCATCACGAATTAGGGCCGGGACATTTGGTACTTGTATAACGGGTAGCCCTGGTACTAGTTTGCAAATTACTTAAATGTGAGAAAATCTTTGAAATTGCAGGCACTTCCGCGTAAGAATTATTAATGTAGCATTTTTTTCGATTAACGAATTTTAGTAAAGGTTTGGAAAATAACCGAATTAGTTTCTCATCACAAAACCTAAACAAACTCAAACAGAACCTCAGCAGTTAACATTGAACTCAAATAACACAACATACTTTCCAGTTACTTATCTCTACGTACATATCTATATACATCTATATACAAATAAATAAAATTGGAGTGTCTGTTTGTAACATTAAAATAACAGCTTTTTAATCAATGCATATGTATGATACACGATACATATAACAAAAATGTAGTTGAAAAATTTTTTGTCTGTCTGTCTGTCTGTCGGTCTGTCTTTCTGTCTGTCTGTCTGTCTATTTGTTCCGGGTAATCTCTGGAACGGCTGGACGGATTTTGACGGGACTTTCACTGGCAGGTAGCTGATGATCCAGGGAGTAACTTAGGCTACTTTTTTTTAGATTAACTTTGTCCCGCGGCGTTACTCGCGGTACAACAATAGCCGCGGGTAACACCGCGGGGGTCAGCTAGTTAATAATATTAATAATATTACGTACATATTATTATTTGATTACAATAAAAGATTCAAAGCTAGCGTCATTTATCAGTCACTGAAATGCGGTTGACAAAAGTCTCCTTTGTTGAGTCTGAAACTAAAACATCCCCGAAATGTGTACACGCTCAACGAAAACAATAAATCTTTTATGTAGAAAATCCATTGCTGTTCGTTTGTCTCGTAAAACTCAAGAACGAATGGGCCGATTTAGCTGATTTTGGTTTTGAAATGTTTGTCGTAGTCCAGGGAAGGTCAAAAGGGTCAAAAATTTAAAATATCTTGAAAATACAAATGTACGTACGTACACGTGGTACGAAGTAGCGGGCACAGCTATTTCTTTATGTAAGACATTTGATAACTACCGAAAAAGAAAAACTCGATAATAAAAAAGAAAAACACGGAATTTGTCGAAACAAGATCTCTACACGATCACTTCCCAATGTGTGTCAAGTGTTAGGCTGTTTTGGTTGAGATAGAAAACCAAGTACGACTTTGGAACTTCCAAAAGAAGAACTTGTCTGCACTATTTATATTTTGCGGAGATTTGATCTCAACAACTACTCTGTCACTTCCTAGTGCATCTTCAACTATGGATTTGATATTAAATGCTGGTTTAACCTGTAGCCCTAGTATGGGTTTGCAAATTATTGAAATAATAACACGGAAACTGCCAAAAATGTATATCAAAATCTAAAAATATTTCCTAATGAACAAGTATTCAAAGAAATACTTGATTTGGAAAACGACACAAATGATTAAACAAGTATTTTTTATTAATGATAAATTTATGAATTTAACCAATAAATTAATTACACTTTTATTATAACCTGTTATAATAAGTGTGTATATTATTAGAAAAAAATATGTGTGCTCTTAATTATTTTAATTGCTTTACTGAGTATTACATCGATTTAAATTGCGTGACGATTCGATCAGTTTTGTTTGTTCGTGAGTACATGCTATGATTTCTTCTTCTTATTATTTTTTGTCGAGTAAACCATATCAAAGTCATCTAGAAACCCGCAGACTTTAGTAGTTTCATAGAAAGTAGGCTTGCCTCACCGCCAACGTAAAATGACAGCATACGTACTGTCGAACTGTTGGTGAGTGTGAGATCGGAGGCCCAATGATAGAGAAGCATCTCAATAGGCTGCCATAGTGTGCCATGCTGCATTGTTGAATGGTCGGCATTCGCAATAAGTATGGCAACCACTACTACTGCTTTTGGATTCTGCTCATGATTTATATCACTCTGAGTAGATTCACTTTGACAGGCCCATACAAAAGAAGAACCCTGTAGACTTAGTAGCTTCATATACTGAAATCACCTTACCAGTTAGGTTCAGGCTAGTTCTCATGGAAGTGGGAGATCATTCTGCGCTCTGCGATACCAGCTTTGCTTAAGCAGGAGGGTACAAACTTTTATCCATTCCCCACCCGCGCTCTTGTCTCGCAAAAAAAACCATAGCGAAATATGTTCATAAGTCCTTGTGGTTCAATGATCATACTTTTAAGATGATAAATGATTATCGTCAAGGTTTCATCATTCATCAGAGTCGCATAGAAATAACATATTAATAACATTATGTGTAAATAATCGTTTTTAAATGGACATTAATATTCGCATTTTGACGACTTTCACTACAGTGAAACCATGTTCTCGTCCAACTTTTACTGTGTTTTGTTAGAATAGACATATTAAATGATAAAGCGGAGTCGTGATTAACACCAACGTGACAAGGACCTTTCCTTATGGGGGAGCCCTTGTGTAGGTCAATAACTACTCGTCTAGGAGTCATGTATGCTACAAGTATGCTATATTATTATATTATTATTATTCAACCGATAATACTGCATATACTAACCAAATGAATAATATTTGACCGACATACAAAAGTAAAATATACCGAGTGACTCCTAATTCTGCATCGCGACGACATAGGATCTCTCCAATGTAAAATACTGTCAGACACTACCATAAACATAGCCATGGGTCTCAGAAGTCTAAAAAACATAGTTAGTGCCGACCTAACCGAAGTTCTAGAATGTTCATATCAATTATGTTCACACCATTCAAGTATTAAGACAAATGATGTATATGTATTCAAGTTCATCGCCTACAATGATGTGAAGAAAATGTCGGCGGCTGTGCGTTGTGCGTAGGCCACTGGTCGTGTGCACGACTTGATTCTATTAGACAAGAATTTGACACGTTTTGTGCTCGGGTCTTATTAACATACATATTGATATGACATATCCACTTATAGAACAAATTAACGAATACTAATAGTTATACTTTGAAAAAATGCCATTTAGCATAATCGAAATTAATCTTTTATACAAAACCTTATAAAGAAATTTTGAGAAAAAATAAGCGTATCCTAAAAGCATTATTGATGTAATTAATTATACCTATTAGTGTTAACTTGGCATACTTTTTTAAAGTTCCCGGTAACCTAAGCCAGCTCCAGATTTGTTCCTATGACTTCCAAACCCTTGAACTGAACTCCCAACTCCCTCTGAAGATACTCAAAATCCGACAACATTCTTCTGACTTTTGAGTGGCATATATTCAGTCCAGGACTCAGGGACGATGTTATTCACTTAATACTGAGTGACACTGAATATATATGTATTTATAATACTTTGTTTGTATACCAGGGTTCCACAAATACTGTGAAGTAATAGAAAGTGAAACAAATATGATGGGCAAGGGCCTTATCGCTTAGAGCCAATCTTCCCTGGCAACCTTTAGTTAGACTGGATGCATTTTAAAACTAAACTTTTGCTAGATATATAGGAGCTCGGGTAATGAATAAAGTCTTAGCCTATGATGATGTCTATTCAACGTGTGTGGATGCAAAAAACAAGAGATCAGGCTGTATGGCCGCTTTGGGAGAGTTCCATGATGAGCAATGAACTGCAACGGGCCGATGATGAAGATTATATTTCAATATAATAAAAAAGTATCTGCTTCTTTACAAAACCTTAACACAAATTCAAGCAATGAGTATGTAAGTTGTTAGTTAAGTCACTTGTCATCATCGTCAATGTTTCGCGACTCATGCGCAGGTTTGTACACATTAAACTAATGTACAAAGAATGTTATTAAAACACGCCACGGTACGGTTGCTCCACTCTCCCTCGTGTGATACTCATGATGTTTACAACTGTAGAAATTGGACGCGGTTGCTGTATAATTTTTGATGTTAAACCACTGTATAAACGGACTTCTATAAAAAAAGAAGCTTCTTAAGCCACTTACTCTCTGAGAACATCGTCATTCATATTTTTGAAAATTCTTTAAAGAATTAGGTGGTCCCTTTTGATAATGTCGGATTTGCAAAAAGTCAACTTTTCAGTAGGGCTGTTCAAATATTGTTTGAACACTAAAAACAATCGAAGAACTGTAGATCTTCTAATTGTCACTGACAAAAACCCAACTACGACAAAAAACGACGTTGAAAAAGCATGAAACAAGTTTCAAAAGCCGTAGTCACGCGTTGTTAAAGTGTCATGGACTATGGTTCATTACTAAGTTTCAAAAACCGTCGTCCATGTAGTATAATGTACCATAGTTCATAACACTTTAACAACGCGTGACTACGGCTTTTGAAACTTGTTTCATGCTTTTTCAACGTCGTTTTTTGTCGTAGTTGGGTTTTAGTTTTTACTTTTTTTTATTTAAAATGTTTTGGTGCCTCTATGATATTAATTTCTTTGCATAGTATATTTTAAATAGGTACTATAAAATTTTTACAATTATCGAATAAATACAGACAAAGTCACGAGAAAATGCTTATAATATATATATATTTTTGAAAGGTACAAGTAACGCCCTTTCGTATGATACTAAACGGCATATTCCTCTCAAATTAATTTTTTGAAACAGTACTTTACGTCGGCTAGAGGGCGCCACATTAGATTAAATGGCACGTTGTATAACCTATAACCAGCGGACAATCAAGACGCTTCTAACGATATCTCATTTGTCTTATTCTGACTAGTAGTTAAGAAAGGAGGGAACAAACGAGCATACCATAGAAATTCCACACTTATCGAATAAATACGGACAAAGTCACGAGCAAATGCTAATAATATATATATTTTTGAAGTGTGCAAGTAACGCCCTTTTCAAAGATACCAAACACGACATATTTATCTAAAATTTATTTTTTAATGCAGTACTTTATGTTGGCTAGAGGGCGCCACATTAGATTCAGTGACATTTCATATAGCCTATAACCAGAAGACGATCATGACGCTTCTAACTACACCTCAATTGTCCAGTTCTAATGAGTAGTTAAGGAGCTATGAGGGAACAAATGAACATACATACATACATACATACATACATACATACATACATACATACATACATACATAGCCTGTCAAAATCATAACCCTCCTTTGGCTTTGCCGTAGTCGGGTAATAAAAAACAAGCAGTTAATATTTGAACATTCCAGGGACCATCGATATTTAGGTTAGCTAAATAGATTTGGCATTTGCACATTGTTATAATACAATGTTTCATTTAAATTGATCTTTTAATCAATTTTTGAATCAGTCAAGATGGTCAATTTGAGAGTAGAATCTTTTGCTTGATCCTATTCAAATTTGAAAAATACATACCATCTAATAATAATGGGAAATTTAATCTATGACTGGATGGTAGGCAATGAGCTGTACTCAAAACCCTTATGATGTTAGTCCCATCCGTTCGTACTCAAACATCAGAAGGTCATTCTCGTAATAAAAGTGCTTTACTACGAAAATACTTTTTATGACATTTGTAAGGTTGAAAGTAGATAAGAACTAAATTTTGAACTAATTTTTATTTTTAGAACTGAAGGTCACTTATTTCATGCGTAATGGTTAGGTTCATAAGGTACGCCTTTGCTAGCCATGGAAGAATATAAGCAGTGCTATACAATCAGTACTTAATAATATGCTTTCACCGTGAGAGAGCCACGCTTCGGCATGAATGGGGCCGGCTCGACCGTATTGATACCACGGCCTCACAGAAAACCGGTGTGAAACAGTGCTTGCGCTGTGTTTCAACAATTAAGTGAGGATACTGATGATACCGGAGTCCCATACACTAAACCATCATCCCCACTCCCCCCCCTCCCACATCCCCCAAAGACCGGAATTGCACTTGTGACGCCTCTGGTGTTGCGGGTGTCCATGGGCGGCGATAATCGCTTACCGTCAGGCGATACGTCAACTGGTTTGCGCTTTTTCCATAAAATAATTATATTCAGAAGTGTCTTAATTATGTGGAGATCATCGACATTGTTTTTATTGATTAACTATTGAGAAAATAGTACATTTAAGTGGTCCCTCCTCACCATTCTAATTTAATATGGGAAACACTGCCTGAGCCCCGCGGTACAACAAAAATAGCATAAAGGGACGCGAGGCGAATCTAGTCCGAAAAATAGTAGCCTTAGTTAATTCTTATATCATCAGCTATCTGCACGTCAGCGACTCGTCAAAATCGGTCTAGCCATTCTAGAGATTAGCAGAAACAAACAGACATAAAAAATTAAGTTGCTTTTTTGATGCAAGTACCTTACTTTTAATGTAAGTACACATATGTACTTACTTTTAATTGCATTTTGTATAAAGCTGTTAATTTTAAATTACATATATTATTTATTTCTAAAGATAATGTACTCGTATGAGTACGGAAAAACGTAATCCGTATACAGTACTGCTAGTATCTTTAATTTTACCCCACTATTTATAAGGCTCCACTCTAATAAACAAAAATGAAATATTACTAACAAAGTCCTTGTACCAACTTTCAAAGGCATGAAGTAGGCTTTATAACAGTGCGTTCGAAACCTCGCAGTTATTGCGATCGCAACAAATTAACGCAGCCGCGCAGGAGGATCGCCCGGAGAAGGTTATTACTAAACAACAATTGAATGCGTTTGTAATCGAAACCGCAAAGTATTAACGTTAATTGCAACAATGCGTTCATGTAATAAGAGCGTAACTTCTACCCAAATATATGTTATGCACTACACACTCAAAAATCTACCTTAGAATGATTCAACAGAGTTTACATTCGATTGTGTGTCGTACTATATGTATTTAGCAAGTTTTGCGCAACATGTGTTTAAAATCAGGTAGCGTGCGCACATAGCGGAACACATTCTATTTTAGGGATGTTATTTTGTTTAGTCTTAATCCGTACGCATAAAGTTCAATATCCTTTGCAGTTGACGATGACTTAGTGTGACAGTAGTTGAAAAATATCGATTATGTAATTGAGTTCAAATCGATTGAGTATTGACGATGTTAAACGGATAATGACAAAATAGTTTATTAAAGCCGGTAGCTGCAGAATTAAATACAATGACCTGACACAAAGTGCGTAATGACTAAGCAATATTTAAGAGCTGTTTATTTAGTTGAATAACATTTAGTCATGACATTTTTTGAAGAGCTTACTCCCTTGGTAAAAAGCGTCGATAGAATTGCTAAGCAGTAGTTTCTGGCATTCACGGTTACCTACAAATAGCTGATATTCTACTCACTTTTGACACTATGGTGATCTCACATTTCTCTTTTGCCTGCCAAAGCGACTCTACTCTGCTTGATGAAAAGCATGAGCAGAATCCAAGAGTAGTGGTCACCATACTCATTGCAAATGCACACATTGCTAAAATGCAGCATGTGAACCACACTATGGCTGCCTATTGAGATGTTTCTGCATCATTAGGTCTAAATTCTCGCACTCACCAACGAAACACGACAGCTGGAATTCTGTCAATTAACGTTGGTCTTCTGTGTAAGGGTAGTACCGTCCTGGTGGAGTCGACCCGTTTTTGCTGAAATCAGCGTGGTTCTACTACCTTGTAATAAACGTCCTTCTCACTTCCAATTTCCTCTTCATCTCTCCTCTTTGCAGACGACGGAAATTACAACAGGGTGATAACCACGCTCTCTTAGACTTGCAATGCCCTTCTGAAGCTAGTAGAAAGAATGGCCTTGAACTTTTCATTCGCATATGAAATATACCTGACTTTATAACGTAAAAAAGAAATTATTATTTTAATAAAATCTAAATTTACATAACAGTGGTATGCGTATTCTGAATAATAATGTAAGAAAGAAAGTTAAGTGTTAAATAAAAACTACCTTAAAAAATATTTTTGAAACGAATATTTTAAATAATTCTCATTTCGACTAGTTTGTGATATACATGAATTTTAATAACTTTTGGGTCTTAATACTTTGTAACAAGCCAGAAACGATTTGAAATAATAATAAGCAATGTAAAAATTCTATTCAGAGCATTTAGAAATTCTTGTTTTCATAAATCGTGTAACCAATTATAACAGGTACTAGTATCGTTTTGACCTTTAAAAATAACAGTATTTTATTACCTAAGAAAGGATTTTTTTGAGAAATAAACTCAATGTGAACTGATAATACCGAATTAATTTTATACCACACTAGCTGAACCCCGCGGTGTTAACCGCGGTTATTGTTGTATCGCGAGTAACGCTGCGCGACAAAGTTAGTCTAAAAAAAGTAGCCTAAGTTACTCCCCGGATCATCAGCTACCAGCCCGTGAAAGTCCCGTCAAAATTCGTCCAGCCGTTCCAGAGATTACCCGGAACAAACAGACTGACAGACAAAAATTTTTTTACTACGTTTTTCGTATATGTTCCGTGTTTACATACATATGCATCACAGAAGAGGAGAATTTGTTCTGTGATATGCATTTAGTAAAAAGCGGTTATTTTAATATTACAAACAGACACTCCAATTTTATTTATTTGTATAGATTAACGTGTTCTGCAATTTCTGTATCCTTTTTTATGTAATTACTAGCTGAACCCCGCGGTGTTTCCCGCGGTTATTGTCGCGAGCAACGCCGCGGGACAAAGTTAGTCTAAAAAAAAGGTAGCCTAAGCTACTCCTCGGATCATCAGCTACCTGCCAGTGAAAGTCCCGTCAAAATCCGTCCAGCCGTTCCAGAGATTACCCAGAACAAACAGACAGACAGACAAAAATTTTTTTAACTACATTTTTGGTATATGTATCTATACTAATATATAAAGCTGAAGAGTTTGTTTGTTTGTTTGTTTGTTTGTTTGTTTGAACACGCTAATCTCAGGAACCGCTGGTCCGATTTGAAAAATTCTTTCGGTGTTGGATAGTCCATTTATCGAGGAAGGCTATAGGGTATATATCATCACGCTACTACAAATAGGAGCGGAGCAACAATGAAGAATGTTTCAAAAACGGGGGAAATTTTCACGCTACGGGCAATATAAGGCGCAAACGACGTTGCGTGGATCAGCTAGTCGTGTATACAAACACTAGCCGACCCACGCAACCTCGTTTGCGCCTTATATTGCCCGTAGCGTGAAAATTTCCCCCGTTTTTGAAACATTCTTCTTTGTTGCTCCGCTCCTATTAGTAGTAGCGTGATGATATATACCCTATAGCCTTCCTCGATAAATGGATTATCCAACACCGAAAGAATTTTTCAAATCGGACCAGTGGTTCCTGAGATTAGCGTGTTCAAACAAACAAACAAACAAACAAACAAACAAACAAACAAACAAACTCTTCAGCTTTATCTAGCAGCTAATCGTGTATACAAACACTAGCCGACCCACGCAACCTCGTTTGCGCCTTATATTGCCCGTAGCGTGAAAATTTCCCCCGTTTTTGAAACATTCTTCTTTGTTGCTCCGCTCCTATTAGTAGTAGCGTGATGATATATACCCTATAGCCTTCCTCGATAAATGGATTATCCAACACCGAAAGAATTTTTCAAATCGGACCAGTGGTTCCTGAGATTAGCGTGTTCAAACAAACAAACAAACAAACAAACAAACAAACAAACTCTTCAGCTTTATATATTAGTATAGATATGCATTTAGTAAAAAGCGGTTATTTTAGTATTACAAACAGACTCTCCAATTTTATTTATTTGTATTTAATGTGTTCTCGTTAAGAAATCTTGATGCTGTCTATACTCGTATAATATGTGAATACCGTAGAAAATAACAGATAAACATACTGAATTAACTATTTAATAGTAGACATTGGTAACGAAAGTGACAACATTGTCATCATATATAGCGTATAACACTCCAGACCACTGTTGGGCATAGGTCTCTCCTTAGAAATGAGGTTTTGGCATGAACTAAAAATTCTAAAAAAAAAAAACACTTTATTTTTAACCGACTTCAAAAAAAGGAGGAGGTTTCTCTAGAGAAATCGAGTCAAACCTTAAAGTCGGTTTTATTTTTGTTAAAATTTTACTTGTTTTTATCTTTGTTACGACAGGATTCTATGGATATATGATATAATAGGATAGAATCTAATAAAAAAAAATACTTTTTGTTATCATATAACTCAGTCACTTTTTTATCTATTTAACCAATAATACTTGAAAGTTTTTAACATTTTAAAAGTCTATAATGTCAGATCAACATTTATACCCAAGGCGTACAGCATTTTTTTTATCATAGCTATTTCTATGTTTTTTTTATTTAGGAAAATCATTTTTTTTTATTTAATAAATAAGTCTTAAACTTCTCGTTTTTAATTCTCACGCTCCTCTGTTCTCGAAATATTTATAAAAGTTTGTAAAAATAATTTCTCTTTACGTAATAATTGTGTATATAATTAATAACGATATTAAAATTTGAGACACATTTTCGGCCGTCATATTCTAAGTTTATTTACCTAACTACCGCGCGTGTTACCCGCGAGTAACGCCGCGGGACAAAGTTAGTCTAAAAAAAGTAGCCTAAGTTAGTTCCTGGATCATTAGCAGCCTACCAGTGAAATTCCCGTCAAAGTCGGTCCAACCGCTCATGAGATTACCCTGAAGAAGCAGACAGGCAGACAGACGGACAAAATTTTTTTTAACTATATTTTTGGTATATGTACTGTGTATGTATACATATGCATTAAGTAAAAAGTGATTATTTTAATATTACAAACAGACACTCCAATTTAATTTTTTTGTATAGATAAACATCATTTTTATAAAATAGAATTTTATTTAAGAAACAATTTCTATCATTAATTAAAAAATGGTAGAATTAGTAGTTTAAGAAGCATAACTGTTGCAACAGTCAGTGGTTTTATTACTGAATAGTAAATAGTTTATTTAGTACATAGAATAGGAATACAATAAGAACGAAATCAAAAATCTTTAAAAAAAATAGAAAATAAGTACTATTCAGTTTTTACTTGCGTCATTGCTCGCGTTTGATTATGTCAATCAACTTTTCCTTGATTTTTTTTCTTTTTTTTTATGTTAGCCCTGCCAAAATGACTCTACTCTGCCTGATAGTAATTACTACTACTACCTACATTGATTGTTAAAAAGTTTATAAATAAGCTTTTTTCAGATTATAATCTATCACAGTGAATAAATACTTCCTGATCAGTTTTGGTCGTTCAGGTCGTTTATGCTATTGAGGGAATAGGTGTATCATTCAAATCATATAAGCAGTGTCTTGCATGTCTGTAATGACTCTGCTTTGCCTGATGGAAAGCAAGCACGAGCAGATTCCAAGAGTGGTGGTCACCATCCTCAATGCGAATAAGGACAGTGCAGCATGGTGACCCATCGTGATACTTTATGGTGAATTATGTGATTAGTATTTTTCTTTATTAATATTTTTAATGCGTTGACAAATGATAGAGTTCTAAAGTGACATACTTTTGTTGAAGTCGGTTAATGCTATGAAAAGTGAGACAAAGTTATAGAATACAAGTGTGTACACGATGTGAGTGATGGTAAGGCCAGTGAAAACGGTCCCATAATCGTTAACCGCAGTATTGTTCTTAGAAGGAAATTCCGTTTACCATTGTTCTACGTTTGCGCAGGAAGGGACCGCCGTTTTGTATCATTGGTATGTTGTAAGTACGTTTTATACTTTTTAATCTTCATATATTTCTTGAGATTGCAGGGATGGATCGTTTAGTCAATAGTCAGTAGGTTAAACACTTTTCTTATAGTAGAGCCTGCTAAAATAACTCTACCCTGCATAATGGAAAGCATTATATAAGGCGTTTGATCGTATAAATCACAAAATTTTAATATATAAGCTGGAGAATGCAGGCATTAGAGGAGACTTGCTTCGTTGGTTCGCATCCTACATACAGAATAGGAGTCAAGCAGTTGTATTAGGAAACTTTATGTCTAAATGGATGAGTGTGCCTAGTGAGATCCATCCATGAGAAAACCATATAAGTCTTCAATTTGGATTAAGTATGAGCGCGACAAATAGACGAATAACTCAATATCACGTCAACCGATTTCGATTATTGTTTTTTATTTCAAAGCTGGTGCTTCTTGATTTCTTGATGCTTTCTAAATTGAACCAAATGCACACGGCATTTGGTTCAATTTAGTTCAGTTTATGAACGCCCTTTTTTTAATAAAATAATTGCATTATGTGATCTACAAAAGCTTGTGACCGGTTTAAATCATGTAAAGTCCTTCGCGGTATCTTTTAAGTCGAGGGCCCTGGGACAATGGTAATAATTCTAGTGCAAGTTGTCTCTTAAATTGTTGTTATGGTATAAAGGAGCAACGAGCAGACATGTACTTTATAGTAACTGACTATCTTCGCCCATAGAAACCTAAAACTAAAAGTCACTAGTGTGAGTCGCATTGCCGCCGTTTGAGTCCCCTCTTCAATAGTCCAGTTTTATGAATGTTTAAACTCGATTAACCAGAATATACTTGAAGGAAATGAATTCAGGTCACACTAGGATACCTAATAACTAGCATGGTTTGTCGATACAAACATTTCAGAAATGCATCGGCATTTCTACCCAGCTGCAAAGATCGACGTGTAAAAATATCTGTAAAATATTTACTTACAAAATAATTATAATTTATCATACCGTAAAAAAACAATTCATATTCGTTACAAAACAAACATCGCTGATTTTAAATAAAATTTACAGATATATTATTTCTATACATTTGTTACATACACAACACAAACAGAACACATAAAAATAAATAGAATCACATAAAATTCTATTGCAATATATTAACAATACACCATAAAATGTATATAAACACAAATGAATTCACACAAAACTTTAACACAAAACATGTTTGCGACATAATCGCATTCCTACCTTCCCGTACAATAGAGGAAAGGGAGGGTTTGGAGGCTTTGCACTTAGGTACATATATACATGAAAGAAGAGAGAGATGGAGAGCAGCCGATAATCTCGAGAGGCTGATGGTAACGGGTAATACGGGTAATAAAAACGGATAGAGGGCAAAATACCCAGCCCCCCTAGCCAAGTTGCAATAAATTATCGTGTCATTGGCTAATTACTTTGTTTAAGATTAGCCAATGACACGAGAATATAGGCGTTAACGAAGCGTTAAAGAAGAACGCTTGCAACTTGGCTAGGGGGCTGGACCCGTGGCCCGTTGCGCTAGGCAGACTGTTTGCTATTACCAGTCTTCTGTGAGTGTCTACCTATCTAATAAGCTTTGCAATTACTATTCTATATCCTATTTTTGCACTTACCGCATCACATTTCTACTTCACCTAGGTTGACTGGTAGAGAATGCCTCATGGCATTAAGTCCACCTTTGTACGACACGTGCATTTGGTTTAGTAGTACTTAAAAATATGTCCCTACAATAATTTTACAAACAAGACCTAATTGCTTAGCGTTCGTTACATGAAAATGTTTTATATTTATATATTCAAGCACTCAACTTCAAATAGTATTACACAGAACAGTTAACACATACTTATTAATATTCAAACACAGTGCATTATGTAACCAAGGCCCTACAGCATACCTATTACTTCTGACTGGGGCTTGGAACAGCGCACTGTACCAAGCTTTGTAATGATAATGGTTCGCACGCATACGCTTGGGTTGCGCAAGAGTCGACGGTAGCGGAAGGTCGATGCCTCTGTTTGTCTAACTAGGACTAAGAGTTTTAATTTGCAGAATAGTTTTTGTATGTTATGGCTGAGCCCGCAACTTCGGCGAAGTTAAGACAGAAATTCAAAAAAAAAATAAGTAACATTTAGAAAAATAGAAAACATGGCAATCTTGCTCAAATGTAATAACCCTTTTTAATACAACTAAGTTTTTTATTTCTTTGTTTAAAATATAAAGTAGATAATAAAAAACTGTTTATACAGTTTTTATTGCCTATTTTGATTTAAGTAATTATTTAATGCACAAGCGTTTAGACTACTGTAACATCACACTATGACCTTTAGGAACACAGCAGTGCAAGCGCAGCAATAAACGAAGGAGGAAACTGCGTTAAAGGCTTGTCATATTTACTAAAATGTTAAGAGGTTTTGAAAGAACATTATTTTATAGCTTAAAATTTCACACAGACGTATTAATTTTATATATATTTATATGTGTATTAAATCGACAGGGACAGTATTCTTATCCGGTTTTATTTATCTAGCAAAAATAATGAGCAGTCCCACAGTTAACACACTTTAAAAAGAATAAGTAATTATTTTTAGCCGAAGTAAATGACTAAAATAAAATAATATTCGTAACATCACAGCAGAAATGTCGAGTGAGTTAGATAAAGACTAAATATGGACAAAAAGGAAGACGATCATGACGATGTGTAATCAAAGACTTGAGTTTTTTGATTATGATTATAAATTAAACATTTTCTTTTATTCCTTTCTTAAAAAGACAACACCCGTTTTAGGAATACTCCTGCGTGATTCAGAAAAAACAATTTGAAATACTCAACGAGGCTATGGTCTTATGGTTAGTGATCCTAATTACGATTCCACATACGGGTTCTGATTAATTTGGAAACAGAAGGCCGGAGATGTCTCGAGTTATTATAACTAGTTATTGTAATTTAAAAAATCGAGCCATCTCATTATTATAACCTGCTAACTAACTTCGTACCGCCATTTTTTTAAAGTGAATATTTTTAAAATTTCCAAAAATCCTGTTTTAGTTTTGGGATCTGCACGTTTGCGAAATAAGATATAACATTTCGAGTTTTTTTTAGTTTTCTTCTATACAAAAATTGTCTACTCTCGCACAAAGGGTTCCGTACCGTTATGTAACTAACTAACAAAAACGAGCAAAAAACTACGTTTGTTGTATGGGAACCCCTTAGATATTTTTTTTATTCTATCAACCACGCTTTATGAGGTACAGTCTAGTAACAGATGGACAGACAGACAGGCGGACGGATAGCGAAGTCTCAGTAATAGGATCCCGTTTTACCCTTTGGGTACGAAACCCTAAAAAAAGAGATTTTACAATTTGGTGTCATGTCAGTCCATCGGAAGTTATGCACGCACATAGGTTATATTTCGGTGATTAAATGTTTTAAATATAGATTTTGGTATCCACACATCTGATCCCTAAAATTTTATTTTTATCAAATTGGTGGCAAACGAGCAGACGTATCACCTGATGGTAAGAGATTACTGCCGCACTTGGACATCTGCAACACTATTCCAGTGTGTATTTAGTATTTACATGTAAATGAATGGATATCTACTTATAGCTATGATCTTACTACTAACAAAAATGAGATATTGTTGCAGAGATTTTTTGATATTTCATTGCGTCAAGGCAGCAAAGATCCTGGACAACAATGGTCTCCGCGAGCGAATACTGACTTAACATTAAACCTTATTAGAAAATAGTCCACGTTGTCAAAGTAATATAATAAAGTATTGCCAGAATAATAAATAAAGACATAAGTCGTAGTTTACATTCATAAACTTAGTCGTTAATCATCTAATTTAAAATGAGCTACACATTGACTTAACTAATTGCCTCTATTTGTACACGTCACTATAATGTAAAACTCACATATCTACACAGAATGACTAGTTTGAGTTTAAAGACTTTATTAAGTTTATTACATTTTTGACATTTCGTAATAGATTGAGGACACTACAGTATTCTGATGGCGACTCACGTGACCACGAATCATGCTCTGAAAAAGATACAGTGGACTTAACACAATTTTTTTTACGTATAACTAGTGTGAGTTTTTTCCCGCTTTAGGAATATACATCCTATGTCGCGGGGAACTTTACAACATCAAGACTCAGAATAATAAATTGTGGATCACACAAAGTACTGCTCCATGTGGGATTTGAAACCACGACACTTGGCGCAATAGAATGCGGCGAGGCGACCACTATGCCAACCGTGATGTCAAGTCAGTTATGCATCTTTATACATCACAGAAATAGATCAAGATTTATTCCGATTTATTTATCCTGATTTATCAATATTTTAAACCACGATATTGACTGTTCTGATGCAGATGAGATGACTTCTTGAGCAGATAATTTTTAATGTGCCATCTAATCCACTTCGCTTTAACCCCCCCCCCCTTTACATTTCTCAAGCTAAAACAAATTACAGACACAACAGCTACTTGATACGCACATGCAGATTTTTTTATGAAATGTGTAAACTGCATGATATTGATCCCCTTCTAATTCATGGGCCCTTCGCAAGAAGGCGTCTAGGCCTTAATTTCTTTGAGCAAACATAGAATTGCCTAACTTTGCGTTGCAGCAATTATCTAATACTTATTTAGAACTTACGTATTGTGTGACATATTTCTTTTTGTTTTATGTTCGGTTTGTGTTTTGTTTCTAACAGTGGGTGTGTAGGGCCCTTTTAAGATCCTTGGAGCCCAAGCCAACCTCACCTGCTAGCTGGTGCACCTGCTGACCAACGGACGAGGCTCTGGCGCTGGCTTTCCTCTCGGGGTTGGGAGGTCAGACGGCAGTCGCTCCCTTAAAAGTCAAAAATTAAGCCAAACGAAATGGACGATTCAACAAAGAGTGTTAGTGCCACGGATAGGGCGCCGCCGCAAAACGGCGCGCAGGAGCTTCGCCTGACTCCTGTGGCAAGTGGGCGAGGGCTACCGTGTCCAGGGCGGGCACGGTTAAAGAAGTTACGCCCAACAGCCTTAACACGTAAGCTCCGCTTTGCCACCTGGAACATTGGCACACTGACCGGCCGTGCGAGAGAGTTAGCGGATGTACTCTCCAGGCGGAGGGTGGACGTGGCGTATCTGCAGGAGACTCGATGGAAGGGCAGTAGATCCCGATTCATTGGCAATGGCTACAAGTTGATCTACACCGGTGCACCTAGTGGGGACAACGGAGTGGCCGTGGTGCTCGCCGGGGGCCTCCAGAGTGGCATTTTGGAGGTGAAACGTTGTAGCGATCGGCTTATGGTCGTACGAACTCTTATTGACGGGGTTATTACCCATCTGATAGGTGCTTATGCGCCACAGGTGGGCTGTAGCGAAGCCGAAAAGGTGTCGTTCTGGAATCAACTCGGGGAGGTTCTTCGCGGTATTCCGTTGTCTCAGGGAATCGTTCTGGGTGGTGATCTGAACGGTCATGTCGGTGAGGGGTGCGGGGAATTTAAGCGTGTTCACGGTGGTTTTGGGTATGGTGCTCGCAACAAAGAGGGTGAAAACATCCTCAGAACGTGTGCGACTGCTGATCTTGCCATAGTGAACACGTATTTCAAAAAGAAACCAGAACACCTCATCACGTATAGTAGCGGGGGTCATGCTACTCAGATCGATTTCCTACTCATTAGGAGACACACCATCAGCAGAGTGGCCAACTGCAAGGTCATACCCGGAGAGAGTCTTACTGCACAACATCGTATCCTTGTCATGGACCTCTGTGTGAAGCACAAAGACAAACGCGTAGAGTGTTGCCAGCGTCGGATCAGGTGGTGGCTGCTTGATGAAGTCACGTCACAAAAGTTCGTCTCGGATATCGGAGACAAGTGCACTGTTGCTGAGAGCGAACCAGTTCAAGACAGTTGGGACAAGATTCAGGCGGTTATTCTTGGGTCGGCGAGGGTGGTGCTTGGCGTGTCTAAAGGTGGACGCAAATGTGACAAGGAAACTTGGTGGTGGAACGATACAGTCCAGAGCGAGATTAAGGTGAAAAAAGTCCTTTTTAAAAAGTGGCAAGCGTCCAAATCTCCTGAAGACCACGTTGCATATAGAGCTGCAAAGCGCGCCACGAAGAGAGCTGTAGCCAGAGCCAGACGTGACCACTTACAACCGTTGTATGATAAGTTGGAAACGACTGAGGGGCAAAAGATCATCTATAAGTTGGCGCGTTCTAGGATCAAAGCGGTACAGGATATTTCCAAGTGCTGCTGTGTCAAAGATTCTGGGGGTGGCCTATTACACGACGAGCACGCGGTGAAGGAGAGATGGCGCTCTTACTTTCACGAGCTGCTTAACAAGCAACACAAAGCGGTGCAGCCACCGGATCTTCCTCCAAATCTTGGACTAGTGGCACCGATAACGCCAACCGAAGTCCAGGCTGCTCTTCGTTGTACGAAGAATCGGAAAGCTGTCGGAGCCGATGGAGTCCCCATTGAGGCCTGGAAGGCGATGGGTCCCCGTGGTGTGAGCATCCTAACTACCATCTTTAACCGCGCACTCCTTACCGGCAAGATTCCAAGGCAATGGAGACTGAGTATCATTACTCCAGTCTTCAAAGGCAAGGGATCTGTGCAGGAGTGTGGCAACTACCGCGGTATAAAAGTCATGTCTCACACCATGAAGCTCCTTGAGAGGATAATCGACTCCCGGATCCGACAGGAGTGCACAATCTCGGAATGTCAATATGGGTTTCGCCCCGGTCACGGAACCATGGATCCCGTTTTTGGCCCGAGAATTGTAGCGGAGAAATACAGAACGAAGAATACGCCCTTGCATTGCCTGTTCCTGGACATGCAGAAGGCCTTCGACTGTGTTCCTCGTGCGATAATCTGGTGGGCACTGCGATCCAAAGGGGTTCCAGAGACCTATATTGACATGATCCGAAGTATGTACCACGAATCCGACTCCATGGTTCGGACCGCTGTTGGCGACACGAAACCTTTTCCTGTCACCGTCGGGGTACACCAAGGATCCGTCCTTAGTCCGTTTCTGTTTTGCGTGATATTAGACGTTCTTTCGGACAGCATCCGAGACACACATGAGCAACCCCCATGGTTGCTCATGTATGCTGACGATATCGCGCTGGCAGATGCGGACTGGGGTAGATTGGTGCGACGTGGGAAGGCGTGGAAGGTGGCGCTTGAGAACGGCGGTCTGAAGCTTAATGTAGCGAAGACCGAGTACTTGGCGCTTAACTGTGCAGATCCCTCACCCGTCCGCATAGGCGATCACCTAGTCGAGCGCACGGACCAGGTCAAATACCTGGGATCTGTATTTCACGCGGCCGGTGACATCGATTGCGACGTCAAGGCACGTATTGCTGCCGCGTGGGCCAAGTGGCGTGAGTTGACTGGCGTCATTTGTGATCCCAAAATGCCGGTTAGGTTGAAGGGACAGGTCTATAAAACTATCATTAGGCCTGTCCTCTTACATGGCTGTGAGGCGTGGCCGGTGCTGGAGCGACACAAGCAAGAGCTGCGCGTCACGGAGATGAATATGCTGCGATGGATGTGCGGAGTCACGCGAAAGGATCGCGTGAGAAACTCCCGCATTCGCGGCTGCCTGCGGGTCCGTGACATCGCAGACAAACTGCAGGAGAGTCGCCTGCGCTGGTTCGGCCACGTTCTGCGGCAACCATCTTCCTACGTGGGAAACAAATGTTTAGCCATGCCGCCTCCGCCGGGTCCCGGTAGGAGGGGTAGACCCAAGAAGTGCTGGCTTGACGTCGTGAGGGGTGACATGCGTGATAATGGTCTCACTATTAAGGATGCCGAAGACCGGGCAAAGTGGAGAAGACATAGTAGGAAAGCGGACCCTGGGCTCCAGAATGGAAGCAACCGGGAATAACGCTAAGGCGATGATGATGATGTGTTTTGTTTCTAACCTATTTGTTTACAATATTTTATATTAATCTAAAACTAGAATTGAAAACTTGTAATTGACTCTCTGATGATTGCTTTATTGTACTAATAATTCTAGCCGTAAGTTTTCCAATCAAATAACAAGTTTTAGTAAATTTTAGTTTAGTGTTGACACCAAGAGAATTAAAACCAATTTCTAAATATTGTTTAAAAAGCCTTAGTCTTTTCACCATATATGATAAACCGCCTCTTTTATTACCCGACTATTATATTATATATATTCTATTCTATTTATCGGATTATGGTTTACGTAAGTAAGAGTTAACTCGGATATATTTTTACACTGAAATAGTATAAATCGATTATATATAATTCTCGCATGTTAAACTCACATCTAAGCACAACCAACGGCAATTTAAAACAAATTAAAGTAGCTTGTGGAAGTTTCCATTGATTAGTTTATTATTTAACAGGAAACAAATCATCCACTTCGTCAAATATATTATAGTTTAATTGCTCTAAAAGTTTGTTTATATCATTGTTTGGTTTAATGCCTTATCTCAGGAACTACAGGTTAGAATTAAAAAGTTTATTTAGTGTTGGAGAGTCCATCTAACCAGGAAGGCTTTAGGCCATGTGACATCAAGTAATAACAATGCAAAATGTTGCAAAAACGGAATATTATCCTTTTTGCGTGGTGTATAATCAGATGCGCGAGTAAGATAGATTTCTCTGTAGGTGTTCGATACACAATGTATCCAAACATAGAATTTAGTAAACGATATATTCGAACATAAACGGAAAGGCTGGTTGGCCCCTCCTCAGAACGTCACTTTTGGTTTCGACCTTTTGTCCAACGGAGTGAGCTATTGTCACTAATATTTAATAGAAATTCATTTCAACATAAAAAGGCAGCAATTGTGCTAATTATTAACATTAAGTCATTAAGTTGTATTTATTGAGCTATCGTACATTATAAAGTGTTTGTTATAATGAAATAAACACGATTACGTTTCTTTTGTGCAACTTTTTCATTTAACTGAACCAGCATCGCACAGTAGGTAGTAAGAGATGAAAAAAAAGTGATAATATTGATTGCATATTAGATCCTCGTCGATTACGTGTTTAATAAATATTTTCTCTGAATTACGAATGGTATTTTCTAATATTATTGGATTACGACCACGAGTTGTGTAGCGTGAAAATATGCGCGCAAATGTACGGAGCATTGGCACATTGGAAAGTCTTCAAACACACGTCTGTCTTTACTTTCAATCGACTCTTAACATCTTGATAAGAAAATCTTTAGTGCACAAATATTATATCAGAGTTTTATATTTGTTTAGGCAGATTGTGACGACTAACAAGCCGCCGAAGAAAGTAATTGACAACATTATCATCTTCTATCTTTTTTTTTAATGACAACTCCTCTCTAGTCATCTATGCATACATACAAATAAAAATATTTAAGTGTCTGTTTGTAATATTAAAATAACCGCTTTTTACTAAATGCATGTGTATGTATACACGGTACATATACCAAAATATTTTTGTCTGTCGGTCTGTGTGTTCCGGCTAATCTCTGGAACGGCTGGACCGGTTGAGACGGGTCTTTCACTGATAGGTAGCTGATGATATAAGGAGTAACTTAGGCTTTTTTTTAGACTACATTCGCCCCGGGCCTACAATATTGACTACAATGTACTTCAACAATAATTCTTGCTAAATTTATACTAATATTATAATGCTGAAGAGTTTGTTTGTTTGAACGCGCTAATCTCAGGAACCGCTGATCCGATTAGAAAAAATCTTTCAGTGTTGGATAGTACATTTATCGAGGAAGGCTATATATCAATACGCTTAGATCGACAGGAGCGGAGCACCAATGAAGAATGTTACAAAAACGAGGGAAAATTATCACGCTACAGGCAATAGGACACGCAAACGAGGTTGCGTGGGTCGGCTAGTTTTAATATAATCTATGCAGCGGTTTAGCTGTAAAAGTGTAACTCTAGACGATATATCTTTAATATCTGAACCCAAGAATATGGTCTTTAATTAACACTCCAGTATGATACAGGTTTTATGCAGTTTCTTTTACATATTATCACTAGCGCTTCGGCAAACGTTGTTTTGCCGTAAAAAAAAACATTAAGGGGTATGAAAAATAGATGTTGGCCGATTCTCAGACCTACTCAATATGCTCAGAAAGTTTCATGAGAATCGGTCAAGCCGTTTCGGAGGAGTATGGCAACGAAAACTGTGACACGAGAATTTTATATATTAGACTTATTTAGTAACTTTTACGTCACAAACCTACGACTCATCACACAAATAATGTAATATTCTGTAGTTAGTATAAAAAAAGTTTCTAACATTCTCAACTTATGTAAGTATTATATAATAGTGTGTACAGTTTTAAATCGTCATTATTATTTGTGTATTTTTTTATGAAACCTAACATTAAATCAAATGATTTACCAATAGCAAGCAAGGTATGACCTCATACACTCTTATTTCATACATGTTACTACAGAATGTAATAGTTATAAAGTATTTGATATGTAATTAAAATAACCTAAACAATGCCTATTTTCAAATTTGCGTATTTTTTAATTTATACCTAGTGGTCATTGAAATATCTATCTACGGTAGTGCTAAGTAAAGTTGTAATCGTTTTAAGCAATTCATTTTCGATAAATAATATACATTTACCCATATTTAAAATAAACTTATATACATAATTCAATCAATAAAGCAATGAGTTTCTGAAGAGATTGACTTGAACAAGGGGGCCACTAGCGGATTTTGTTTTCGTGTAATATGTAATGTATTGTATGTCATGTAATAGTTTTAGTGCCACTAGACATACTTTTGAGAGACAGGAATCAAGGAAAACCAATTTAGAAGTATGTTTATCATCATATTAATCACTCTCTTACCCTTTTCCCAATGTAATTTAGGTTTGGCGTTATGTGTAATTCAGCAAAAGGTTTTGGATGGTTTCTTTACAGTCTGACGCCTACCTTACACCAAGTATTCTTGAAATGTAACCGTTTTTTAAATAAGACAAGAGGAAAACCCAAATTAAGGTATTAAAAACGGCTAGACCTAAGAAGTCAGGGTAATAAGTCAAGTTCTACAGCTGCTAGCGAAAGAACACTGTGCTTGGAATAAATCGAAAAAATCACGTCTTATAACCGTCATGTGAATTAAAAGAAATTTGGAAATGGTATGGTCAAATAAAACCTACGTAATATTTCGATCAAACATTGAATTAAATTAAACTCACGAATCTGTCTACATTTATTTATTTACAATTTTCGCCACGTGAAACGCACAAGGCCGCAAAACTGATGCATTTACTACCGAGAGACATAATTAAAAACTAGTTTAGTTTTTATAATCACAGTACTGTACCGTACTGTATTAATTATAGTGACGTAAGTGAGCAAGCTCATTGCTACTGACCAGGCAGTCCGAGAATCAAGTCACAGAAAACCGGTGTGAAATAGTGCTTGCGTTGTGTTTCACCGTGTAAGTGAGGATACAGGAGGCCCATAGCCAAACTCCTCCTCCCCTTATCTCCCCCCATCGTCCCAAAAGCCGGCAACGCGCTTGTGACGCCTCTGGTGTTGCAGAGGCGGCAGTAATCGCTTACCATCAGGCGATACGTCTGCTCGTTTGCCCTCCTATTCCATAAAAAAAGTGGTAAAATTGAGAGAGAATAGCTAAAAAGGTGTAGGTTTTAAGGTAGTGGGGCCATGCTGATTTTGCTCGACAGGGGTGGTACTACCCTCGCACAGTAGACTAATCTAAAATGACTCTATTCGTGCTATTGTTTTCGTTGATACGTGCAAGACTGGTCGCCCAATGATGTAGAAGCATATCAATAGACCGCCATGGTGTGGGTTGCCATTTAGCTCCAGTAGTTTCGACTTTGCATTGATGAATCGGTCAGTCAGTCAGTGCAAATAACTTTATTTCTATAGATAATTTCGTGTTCAATTATTATTCAAATAATGTTTGATTTCCTGGGACAATCTCAAGTCTGTCATAATTCACCTACCTATTAATTTATGTTCTATATTTGCCCTGTGGCAAGGTGATAATGATTTGACGAATTATAATTGTAGAGGTGTGCACTGGCAGTCGGCTGTTCCTGTTAGTGAACCTTGGGAGATATTTGCTAACTAGAGGTTGTCTCTTGAGGTGATAATGTGATAATCTTATTTTTAATTATTACTTTAATACGTTCGTAGAGTTTAAATATAGAAGTTACCTTCTTGACGGAACCTGCCATGAAGCGAACTAAGTTATTACAATAAATGTCTTGGTTACACAGATGATAGACAAATTTATAAGCTTTTGCAGCACTTACATTAAACTATATTTCAAAGGCGAAAGTTTGTGTGTGTTTTTGTATGTTTCCTATTTCTTAACGCACAAACGGCTTGAGTAATTTTGATTAAATTGGCTAAGAAGGTAAGAGACACGCTGGTTTAATACATGGGTCATTTATTATGAATGTGATGAGCAAGAACAAAAACGGCTGACAAAATTGAACGAATCAACTAGCTACCTATAATTTAATATCATTCAACCCTTATTGGAATAGTTGTGAGAAAGGAGACATAAACCATGAATGGACACATTAAAAAGTCATAGTTCATCATTAGACTTCATTAAGTATCAATTACTTTTAAAATGTTATAGAAGCGTATAGTTAAATATATGTTTGTCTTTTATAACGCTAAGGTGACAAACAAGGATAATATTTGGATCTTGTGACAACTATGTCATAGTTAGACTGTTTTTTTCAGACAGTTTTTTTTATTAGTACATGTAGTAATGAGGTCAATTAAGTCAGTATTGTGGAGTCCAGGGTCCAAGATAAGCAACACTTTTAAAAGTTTCGCGACACGAAAATCTCTTCAACGAAAACTGCTGATGATTGTCAAGTGGATGAACTACTTTTCTTGAAATTATACCTCGTTACCTTTGCAACGAAAAAACAATCAGTCGGACTATCCGATTGTGATTCATAGACTACGAGTACATAGTACACAAGACCAGACCTATTTTGATTTTGTTTTACTATAGACAGACTTACTAATATCCTTATATTCTTCAAGTACGATAAAAAATACATAGCTATAGATGTATACTATATAATTTAATGGCCCCTGAGCCACAATTGAAAGATGCGACTGCATAAGGTCGTAGACCATCTGCATCTCCGTTTACGTACACTGCACACTGATATCTAACGTCCCTTCACTTAACGTATTGTACTTAAGCACTCATAGACCACAGACAAGGCCTCTAGCCTAACATTCTTTACATAAATTAAACGCCTTCAACATTTATTTACACCAGCCATAACCTTTATAACGTCAACAATTAACTTCCCTTTTAATTCTACATTAATTACACTTACCTGGTAAAAGACCTTTCGAGTCTTTCCTCTGGTCACCCTGGTCCTCAATCCTCGGGGTTCCTTCTTCCGTCTCAGGCACTTCATCCTCACAACTGGTGGACACAACCAGAAGGAAAGCGCACACACACACAACAATTATCCTCATTAACTCTCTCATTTTAATTTTTATACAGTGTACAGAATGTAAATAAAACCCATTTTCGATCAAGGATCGATAAAAACTTAGTATTAAAACAAAGTCACATTTTCGTTAGTTCACAATCGACTAAGCGTATCGAATGACATTAGAATCGAAAATTTAATAAACATGACACCAGCACTAAACATCACACATGCCAACACAATAACACAAAAATGTAAACAATTCGAAATTTAAAAAAATATTAGACGTAACGTTTTACGAATCGGTTTGTTTTCGGATGTAATACGCGGGCAACCTGTCGTCGTCAGCGGTGTTACTGGCGCGCGATCGCTAGAGAGAGACCGCTCGCCCCCACCTGCGCGCGCGACGATCAATGGACGCTATCGAGAGTCGCCACCACAGAGTACATTGTTAATACAGAAAGTCAGTACCGTTCCAGGCCGAGTTACCGTTCGTTGCAATTTGCAGTTTTGTTACTTCTATTTGTGCAACATGTTAGATGCGTGTATTGAAGTGCACCAACCGTTAATAGCAAAGTATATAGTTATATAGTTAATAGCAAATCCCATTAAAATCGAACGGTAATATTGTCTTTTATTGTTCAGTAGCTTTGATCCGTTGCTTCGTTTGTCGAGGATATTACCAAACTATAGTTTTTCTGGATGCCCTAGATGATCTCAGGATAGACATGTAGTGACGTATTAAACGGAGTGACAACATCCTTATTCATCTTATAGGTGCCGACTAAGGCAGTAATTTGAAGGATGACAGGCTAAAACCATTGCCAAGAGAAGAAAAACTTAAAGAAAACTCCACTACTGAACACTGATCACTCCTTAAATAGACCTATGCCGCACTAGCCAGGGGGCTTGCCATAGTATTTGTTTTAAGAATTTCTTTTCTCTATAGTTCTCTTGTTCTAGATACTTTACTCTCTTGTGCGGCTCAACGAAATCCACGTATTAAATAGAGGTCGTGACAATCCGAATTCTAGACTATATATCATCAACCTACTACTACAAGGAGCGTAAAAGAGGTAAAATTATTCCTTTTAAGAACTTCCATTTCAATGTTTGAAAGAATAGTTCCCTTTTACATGATCTTCAAAAATCTTTAGAAAATCCGCGACTGCATTTGTCTATGTTTTGAGGTTCGCTCACAATAACCTTTTTTATGGTTACCAACTTTTTTTACGCTTTAAAACATCCCGCTCCAGGTAATAAGAGACTCAGACGAGACTGGGGAGGTCAGGTGGTACATAAAAATTCTATTTAACGACGGAAAATAAAAGATTTCAACAGAATATATCTACTTAGTTAATGTTAATAAGAAAATATATGATATTTGAAATGTCTATAATTACTTAATTACCTTAATACCGCTCGCCACCACAGTCATCATTATCGTCATCACCCTATTATTTCTCAATTTTATTTAAGGTCAGCTAAAAGTCCCGCAGTAGGTACCTACACCTACTTCCCCGCTTACGAGTACCCGAGACGGCCAGTGCTTTAAGTCGATTAGAGTCCGAGATAACCACCCAACTGGTAAGTGGTATCCGAGGCATTCCGAGGGGAGTTAGGCATGAAAAGGAAATGAAAGCGACGAGGTAATAGCTTAACCATCCCATCCGTACAGTCTTGTAACGGCCAGCCGCGTGCTAGACGCCAACTCTCCTTGGAAATATGCTCTGAAACGGATCTGACAAAAAATACGTTGTATGTGGTCAAATTTATTTAGACTCAAAGAAATAGATTTTTAGCGATAAGGCCGGCGGATAACGATTTGTACATGGTCATTATATAGTTAAGCTCGTACATGTAAACTGTACAACTGTACAATAAAGTTTTCTTCTATTCTACTAGATGAATTTTTCAGTACATAGAAACTTTATATACTAGGACGTCGACTTCTCAGAAATTCTCACACAGTCATTTAGCTCATTTAGGAACCGACATATACGCGGGCGGAGGCGCGGGCAATAACTAGTACATCATAAATCTTAAACCGAAATTTACCTTTCATTCAATCAACACAAATATAAAAACAAAATAAAAAATATATCATGTTACTTGCTGCTACGGAACCCTTCATGAGCGAGTCCGACTCGCACTTGGCCGCTTTTATTAATCATGAGCGTGCCAAAGTGACTCTACTCTGCCTGATGGAAGGCATGAGCAAAATTCAAGAGTGTTGGTCACTATAGATACTCATTGTATTTACAATGCAGCATGGCGACTCACACGATGGTAGCATAAAGATGCTTCTGCATCATTGGGCCTACGGTCTCGCACTGGTTTGAACTTCTGTGCGAGGTTAGAATCGCCCCGGTCGAGTAAAAATAGATATAGAAATATTTTCATGCAGATCACATAAACAAACTAATTCGTTTCACAAACATTTCGCTATCATTGCGCTAACAAGGTAGTCAAAGAAACATAAGTAAGACAAGAAAAAGAAAAACTGTGACCTGACTACTTAAAAACCTTTGATAAATTTATGCCTTAGTCGCCCGGGCCATAATGACGAATCTATTGACACCTCATTCATTAAAGTCAGTTCTGTAATGTAGATGCTGCGTAGAAAATACAAACATACTATATACATCACACACAACGCAACAACATACATAACTAGTACCTTTCCTTTTGACTTGGCCGAAGTCCCATAAAAAGAACAACTATTTCTGCGAGTCTGTGACCGATGTTCAGAATTTCTTTCTCAGAAGACAAACAAAACAAGCAAACTCTTACACATTCCTTTTAATCCTTTTAGAAACGCTCGCCGGTTACAGGTGCTTTTATCGAAGCCATTTAATTCGGTTGGCCATGATGGTCAGTGTAGGTCGTTCAGGATCCACATCAGCTTCTCCTTACAAATACTTTTAGTCATGCCAACCATAAAAAGAAACATATTGTAGGCAAAAATCAATATTTACTCAATATATAATCATATATACAGTCTGTAAATTTCCAAAAAAAAACAAATTTTAATATATAAATGCCAAGCAAATACTTATTTTCTTATATAAATTATTAAACTAATTTATATTGGCCATTCATCAAAATCTATACATCTATACAAATAAATAAAATTGGAGTAAATGCATATGTATGTATACACGGTACATATACCGAAATATATTTTTTTACAATTTTTGTCTGTCTGTCTGTTTTTTCCGGCTAATCTCTGCATTAGGTGGAATGATTTTGATGAGAATTTCACGGATGGGTAGCTGATGATATAAGGAATAATTTAGGCTCCTTTCTTCAGTCTAGTATCACCCCGCGACGAGATCCGCGGTACGACAAATCAATTACAAAATCAAAATTATACAATTCAAACAAAGTAAATTATTTCTGTCCGTTACTAATACAGCATTGACTATGTCACAATGGGCCAAATGACCTCACAGGTGTAACATTACACCCACGACCTAAAGTGTCTTGTTTATTTCTGATCAGATGTCTAATCATGAACTTCATCCTGTCCAACTTTCTCCGTAATCTTCTCTTTTTCTGCCACATTAAATTCAATCTCTTTTTCCTGTTCTCTGCTATGATTTCTAGTCTCCGAACTTTATATTTTAGTTGGATTACCTCATCAGAGTCTCTTGGGTTAACATCAATGGGTTCGATTCTTGAGATTGTTGGCTCTAAAGCTTGACATGGCTGCAATAAAAATATTTCTATGTTAAAACAATGAAACTGCAAACTATTGCTGTCCACTGCTAAACAAAGGTCTCCTTCAAGGAGCAGTAACTATCCTGGTCTTGGCAATAAGTGTTTATTTTTCAAGGTAGTAGAGCCACGCTGATTTCAGCACGAACGGGCCAGCTTGACCGGGGCGGTACTACCCTCGCACAGAAAATCAACGTAAAATGACAGCTGTAGTGTTTCATTGGTGAGTGCGAGACCGGAGGCCCAATGATGCAGAAGCATCACTAGCCCGCCACGGTGTGGGTCACCATGTTGCATTGTTGCATTGTCTGCATTTGCAGTATGGTGACCACCACTCTTGGATTCTGCTTATGTTTTCCATCAGGCAGAGTAGAGTCATTTTGGCAGGGCCAAACATAATAAAAAAAAAGTTAAAGTTTGAAACATTAATTGTTAGGAACCATCTGTTTGATATAATCACAGAAAACCGGTGTGAAATAGCGCTTGCGCTGTGTTTTACTGAGTGCCTGAGGATACCGGAGGCCCTTACCCCCATCCCTTTCCTTTGCTCGCCCTCCAAAGGTCGGCAACGCACTTGTGGCGCCTCTGATGTTGCGGGTGTCAAAAACATCAACGGATAGATAGAGTTGTATGTAAAATGGACAGATACAATATTTTAATAACTGACCGATATATTAAGAGCCGGTACAGCATTCATCGAGAGCCTCCGTAAACCACTCTCAGTTAAATAGAAGTCATCTGTATTGAAATGTTCCGAGCAAACAGCACTTGAAGATGTTGATGCCCAATTCTCTTCCCGGTTGACAGCTATCTCCCATTGCTTGCGTCTCTCGTTGTCTCTAGGAAATCTGTATAACAGAAAGAAACAATTTATTAATTTAGTACCTAAATTAACAAAATTAGGGTTTCTATATCCTCTAATACAAACAAAGTAGGTGCTATTTTGACATGTATTACAATGTTTTTGGTTTATTTTTATAACCAATCAATCTGTTCAGTAAATAATTGTTATAAACCATAATATTTGAAAGAATGTTAAGGTCTAAGGCATGAATTTTCCCAACACAGCTGTATAACTATGTAACTTGAATAAAATTGCGGGACAGTATGGTAGATTTTTAGTGAGGATGTATTAAAATGACAAGACCAACAAAACGTAATAACTAATTATTTTAACAAAAACACAAACCTGTGAAATGTTATTCCATCTTTATTTTTTGATATTTTGGCCGAGGTGTTCTTACAATTAGCTACTGCACAGCTAACCATATTTACGTCGCTCCAAATTACAAACTATATACATAATTTTTACTAAAAGCAGACAAAATTCAAGAATGTTTATAAATGATGTAAACAAACAAAACAACTTTAGCGAATATTTTGACAGTTCGTAGTTTTTACGTATTTGACAATTTTTAAGTTTTAATGTTGTGTTACTCAGAGTCACGACTAAAGAACAAGCATGAAGATTAATGATCATACATACATTCATTCGTGTTTTAAAACCTTAGAACATATATCACGTGGATCATAATCCGAGTAGAGAGAGAGAGAGAGACTAAGTTTGGGTAGAGTCTGTCTCTCTTACGTAAGCTTCTGATTGTTTAGTGTATTGCCCGCCAAATCAGTCAGTTGTGTAAAAGATATTTTTAGAGTTTCGTACCTCAAAAGGAACAAACGGAACCCTTATAGGATCACTTTGTTGTCTGTCTGACTCTCAAAACCCTTTTACGCCAGAACGCGTGAAGGTATCAAGCTGAAGTTCATATGACATAGTTAGGTCCACTGCCCCTTGTAGCTATGAAAAAATCAAACTCAGCCAACGCAATCAAAAGATACCGTTATGTTACAAATTTATGTTACAAATTTGCGACATTCGCAAGGGAATTGAAACTTACAGGGTGACTTCCCGTGAACTCATAATCTTGAAATTTGGTACTAAGCAACATCTTACAGATAATTAAAAATTTCAAAAAGAGTATAAATTTTTAGTTACTTCGTATATAAGTCGTTTATGACGCAAATTTTCGACACTCGCAAGGGAAACCTACAGGGTACCAGGATACTTCCCGTGAACGCAGGATCTTGCGAGGTTACATTACATATTTTTATTAATTATAAAATGATGTATTACACTTTTCTTCATGAACGCGTAGTGGTATCAGGTTGAAATTCACATCAAATACTTAGGTCTATTTGCCTTTAAGCTGTAAAAAAATAACAAAAATCTAAGTAAACGCAAAAAGCTAAGGTACCTACAACCATTTATCCCACCAAAAACATTTTCATGTAAAATGTTGCCAAGACGACTGCATACGGCTTACCATGTGAAAAAGATGGTCTCATGTAGAGCCAAGCTTCTAAATCTACACGCTAGGGCGGGTAGATTTGAGAGTTTGGGAAGTTAGGTTAACTTAGGGTATACTATATAGGTAACTTCCCAAACTCTACATCTCAGTAAAAATGTATGGCTTCACCGTTTAGATACAGTCACGAAGATGAAACGAATGCCTTTTATGTTTGCAAATATCTAATTGCTGATGTAATGTGTTATGAGAATACTTAGTTTCTACTATAATATAATATAGAAAACCACCAAACTCCGAAACAAATATTTGTAGATCATACAAACATTTGGTCCGACCCGCGAATCGAACCCAAGACCTCATGATCAGCAGTCGCACACGCCAACCGCGAGACCAACGAGACAGTCTATTTGAGTTGATTGAATGAAAGGTAAATTGCGGTTTACGATATATGACGTATTAAAAAAACTATTTACTAGATGTCGTTCAAATTTTAGAAGTCACAGGGGAGGACCCAAATTTTCACTTTGGAAGTTTCTCTCTCTATTCAGTATTCAGTTTAGAAGAAAATTATACTATAAACCTCAATATCATTTTTGAAGACCTATCCATAGTGATGATTTGTCCAAGACGGCTGGCAGGAGCTGGATGCAAGAAGCCGAGGATCGAACTAAGTGGCGGGAAATTGGAGAGGCCTATGCCCAGTAGTGGACTGCGATAGGCAGATGATGATGATGATCCATAGATACCCCACTCATATAGGTCTGATGAAAAAAAGTTTTTGAGTTTCAGTTCTAAGTATGGGTATACCATAAATTTATTGTTGTTTTGTTTGTGTTTCTACTTTTGTGTGAAAATCTTAATGCGGTTCACAGAATACATCTACTTACCAAGTTATAACACAGTTCTTATGCCGTACACTCGAGTACACTCTCGGCGAGACCGCTCCACGTATAAATAATAAATATTTCGGATCTCTTTCATCATTTCTATTACAAATTTTAATCAAATAAACATTGAAATAAATTGTACAATGGAGTAGTTTAAAACAGTGACGTTACATTGTGGTTGTCTTGTCTTTTTTGATGAAATGGCCACCAGCCGGATCTCTCGGATCAGCTATTTCTGCCAATGTCTAGTGTTTATAGCCTTCAAATCTTAAGTCTTCGTCGTGATGAAATTAATGTAAAAAAATATATAAAATATTAATGAGATGAAATGGGGACCGTCTTCGAAAAAACAAAAATCGATCTCCCACATTGTGGTTTTTAGTACATTTTTTATACAAAGTTATCTTTTTGACAGATGACAAAAAGTAACTGTACCCAACAACTACTAGGAATTCCCCCTTTTGTTTTCTAAATTATAAAATAAATAATTTAATATTTTTAAAATAAATAATCCATTAAAGTGATGAAATATCATTAACAAATAAATATGGGATCGTGCGTTTAGACTGTTACGCCAACTAGTGGCAAGTATCTAAAACAGGTGGGATAATGTTTTTAACGTAAACATGTGATTTACATTTTAAAAATTATAAATGAATTGTATTTTTTCAATAATATCAGCTTGGAGAAAAAATGGTTGTATTGTTTGTATTAACCTAAAAATAATAATCGTATAATTTTTCTTATCAATAAATGAAAAAAATCCTAGTTTTACCCGACTACGGCAAAGCCAAAGGAGGGTTATGATTTTGACAGGCTATGTATGTATGTATGTATGTATGTATGTATGTTCATTTGTTCCCTCATAGCTCCTTAACTACTCATTAGAACTGGACAAATGAGATGTCATTAGAAGCGTCTTGATCGTCCTCCGGTTATAGGCTCTATGGCGTGTCACTGAATGTAATGTGGCGCCCTCTAGCCGACATGAAGTACTGTATTAAAAAATATTTTTTAGATAAATATGCCGTGTTTGGTATCATTTGAAAGGGCGTTACTTGTACATTTCATATATATGTATATATATATATATATTATTAGCGTTTTCTCGTGACTTACGTACGTCCGTACGTTATTATGCATAGTCTTAACAACAAAGTCTTTGTTTTATATTGACTTTGACATCTCCTGCACATTTAGGTATACTAATATGTTTTAATTTAAATCTGCAATGTGTTCTAAAGGAAGTTATTATGATATTTCTTTAGTAGTATGTACCAGGTCCTTGGCTTCTGGCAATTAACAAGAATTCGTTTTGGGATGCAATAAGAATACAAGCCTGTTTTTGTTTGTTGGTTGAGTTCGTGGAGGGAGGCTAAAGATCTAGATTCGATTGAGAGTACGTGAAACGATATTTTCATATTTTATTTGCAATTATCACATCCTTCGTTAGTGTGTACCTGAGTGTGTAAGGTCGATGAGATATAAGCAGACTGACAGACAGCCGTTAAATGGACTTACTTTGATTACGGAACTCTATTAAACTTAAAAATTTAAACTACATATTTATACAATGTCTCCTAAAAGTTACATTTTTTTTTTCAAATTAAAATAAACCCATTACACGTCCCATCTAAATGACAGGCGTGTCGCTTTTTTTTTTTGAATATTTAAAATCGTAAAATTATAGGTGTTCGAGTATATCATTGATGGCTTCATTACTTTTTTAAAAGGGGTGCGGCAGCGGTGTGCCGTCCACGCCTACATTTATCGGGAATAATAGAGACATTTAAATTGACGGTTTGGATTACAATGCAATAAGACTGCGAAGCTCAAAATTACTGGTATTGTGTTAGGCTAGTGCTGCGACTGAACTAACTAGGTATCGATATTTCTGAAAAAGTAACTTTTATTTAGAAAAACGTAAATATTCAAATTTTGAGGCAAAGATTAAAACTTATTAGCATTTAAGTTAGATTTAAGTACTTCTATCAAGAGCTAACATTATTTATTTTTTTCTATTATAAGTTATTTCTATAGATTTAAAAATCTAACAAAAAAAATCTATATAGACAGTAAAGCCGTAGTTTTGGTATAAATACAACTATTAAAATATTATATAGAGTAACATTGAAAAGCAAATTACCAAACACAATCGTTAGGTACTTTAAGTAAGTTGTGAACCCACAGTTGTTAATGAAATACTTAAATCTTTCACTAGCAATAACTAATAACACCGTGTTATTTGTAAAGCGTCAGTCAGGTATCAGCAGATAGGCATTACTCATTATGTAGGTATTCGCATAGCTCAAACTAAAATCATAACAGTCGAAGTCAGATATTGCCTTTCTTAGTCACACATGTTTAATGTTTTTAAACCGTGGACTACAATATTCCGAGTTGCTTACTATTCCTGATATTAGTCATTAAGTTTCCGAAATTGGTTTCCCCGAAGCTTAAAAAAATTAATGCCGCATATTGGGCTGTTAAATTTGAATCTAGCCCCGTGTTGTTTCCCTACTTGAAACACGAGTAAGGGTCGCGAGGTCATAGCGCGATATTACTATAAATATGAGGTGCGTCGTGATTTGGTATCATTCCAACCACTCTTTTAACGTGGAAATATGAATTCGTTGCTTCTAAACTTGGAAGATCCCGAAAGACCTTTCTTAGGTCCCAACTATTGGATTTTAAAGACAGTCGGATTTATATTACCAAAAGGAAAGCTGGCTAAGATACTTTATATAATCTTACACGAGATAGTCACTTTTTTTGTGATAACTCAGTACATGGAGTTGTACGTGATACGGTCAAATTTAGACCTCGTGTTGACTAACCTGAAGATTTCAATGTTGAGCGTCGTCTGCGTCATTAAAGCAAATACATTTGTTCTTTGGCAAACCAATTGGCGAGAAGTGTTGGAATACGTCACAGCAGCTGATAAATTCGAACGTCAAAATCAGGATCCAATTAAAAGTACAATCATTAACTCTTACACAAGGTACTGCCGTCGCCTTACATACTTCTACTGGTCACTAGTCTTTACAACATTTTTGACAACGACATTAACGCCTCTCATGAGATATATATCATCATCTACCTTTAGAGAGAATATGCGAAACGGAACTGAAGACTTTCCTCATATCTTTAGTTCCTGGATGCCCTTTGACAAATATCACTCTCCAGGTTGTTGGATTACTGTCGTGTGGCATGCAACCTTATGTGCTTATGGAGCTGCTGTGATGGCGGCTTACGATACGTCCATTGTCGTCATCATGGTATTCTTTGGTGGAAAACTTGACCTGCTACGAGAGAGATGCAAGCAAATGTTCATGACTGAATTCGGTGCCATCAGGAACCATAAAGAAGTTATTCGTCAACTTCATGAGATCCACGTGATGCTTATCAAGTAAGTTTCTAATTAAAAACATAGTATATATATTTTGAAAAGAAACAATCTATTGTTTAGGACTTTTATAACGAATAGTAGTCGCAATTATATCTAACAACAACTGATTTTACCTGAATGACAGTTTTTCTAGGGGACGAATGATATCGGACCTCCGCAACCCTGAGGGAAAACTGAATTAGTCGTGAAGTTGTCTGAAGCTTGAACTACTTGTCAGTATATTTGAGGGCACTGACTTCCCAACAACTATTGCTATAGATGTTTATGACAACCCAAACCGACGGCCTCTACGAGTCATGAGTTCGAAACACCGTCAAACATCCATATTCCGGGCTAGTGTAAAAAAAAATTTTGTAAGAAAAACATATCAACACTTTTTGATTGTTCGACCTTTAGATTGACAGTCGCAAACGCTAACTGCTAGACCAACGAGACAGTCTGTCACGGGCTCACCTAACTTCGCTTTAACAATTTACAAATAATTCCAAAATATTGTGGATTGTGAATGGAAACAATATATTTGAAAAGTACTGCCTATGTTTTATAATAATCGGATATTCATTGCTAACGATAATGTGTGCTAATTAGAAAGGAACTTGATTCAAGCTTACTATTTCATACTTGAGATTTGTAAGAGGTTTTAGTCATCTACATTTTCTTTTCCTTCACATTGAGAAATCTTAGTAATATTAATATGTTTTTGTAATACCCATGCTGAAAATATGTCCCGTCTAGGCACAGGTTTAAGGTCAGACTTCGTTAGCTGCTGACACAGTGAAAATTGTCGAACTCTAGAAATGTGACTTGATTACATAAGCGTAGAAAAATAGTACTCTCTCGAATACTGTATAATGTTTACCAACCAATTAGAAATTCTGATACATATGTACATGGTAAAACTCGAAGGTAGCATAAAGTAGATACCTTCAAGTCTTAAAAATATTTGACATAGAATTTATTTGATTCCTGTTGTAAAATTAACATAAATATTTCATCATCATTTAAATCGATGTGTGTCAGATCTGTTTTCCATAACTAAAAACCATCGCTGTGATAACATACTTTCACGGAAAGCAGGCGTTTGGCAATTCTTACGATTCTTCAGGTATCTGACAATGAGGCAAAGCAGAGAATTGCTGGCAAGACTTTGGTCATGTTTTGGCTTAATTTCTAATGTAAGTACAGAAATATAAATCAACAAACATTGGCAATATGCGAGTTATCTGTCTTATCCTTTGCGATCAGATCGTTGTACAAAACTCTAACATCATGGCTTTATCATCTATCAACATCAAAATGTATGTTCCTCAATCCAATGTTACAATCGTGATGAAGTTTAAGTATTATATTATTAAACTTTTCCCTTAACGTGGTTAATATGGTTCGCGGCTGTATTCTCTTTTTTATTACTGTTAAACGTTGTTCGTTGTAATTACTTCATGTAACGTCCGTGTGGTGAAGGATTAAGAATAGAAAGTGTCACCACCTCCATTTATCCCATAGGCGTCGTAAGAGGCGACTAAGGGAACAAACTAAGCAGGACAATATCACTGCAAAAAGAAGGAAAACTTGAAATAATTAAACCCTTCCTCTCCAAGGAAAGGCGTATGTCCAGCTGTGGACTATTAAAGACTGACGATGATGATAATGACGTCATAAAATCTCTATTGGAGTACTTTTAACCGCCGCTAATCAAACAGATGATTTTAGTTATATAGTTATAGTTTTTTGTAAATTTCTTTGTTAAATGTCTAGGTATATAACGTTTTTTGGTCACATTTTACTGCATAATAATAGTAATGAACTTTCTATTTGAAACTGCTATAGTTCATTTAGGAATGCATGAATTAACATAACGATACTTAGTTGTACATAGTTGCGTGCTATTCCGAAATTTAAGATTTATTATGTTCAGGAGCTGCAAACGAGACAAGTCTTAGGACACCGTGACACTGGAAGTTACATTTCGGCTAATGTTAATTATTATTTCTTTTTTACATAACAAATCGATTAATCTAAACAATGAAGATATAAAATTTATTTGTATTTCTTTTATTTTATAACTAATAATTATCATTTATACATATTATTTAATTTAATGAAACGAAATGAAATTAAACGACAACGAAAACCTTTGAACAAATTATGGCCTCACGTTTTTCTTCTTTGTGTTTGGAAGTCAGTCACTCATTTGCCAAAAGCTTTTACGACAATAAAAGAGCACAGCCTCTTAAGTTGTGTCAAAAGGCGGTGTTGATAGGCAACTACTTTGAAATGGAATGCCAAGATAACTCAAATTAATTGACTTTATCACAGTATCGTTAATACACTGTGATTCTGTGACAGTTCTTAAAATTTAGGATACACCGAGTGATTCCTTGGTTCTACCAATGTCTCAACCAGACTAAATGTTATAGTTAACACGTTGCCCGTTGATGTATAGGCTATGTTATTGTAAAGTTTCATCCAAATCCGTTCAGTAGTTTTTGCGTGAAAGACTTTCGAATTTATAATATTAGTAGGATGTAAATTTATCTCCAATCTCGTCAACAACAGCTGACCAAGAAGTCAAGATCCTCTATAATGTTAAACTAGCAAAAAAATGATTCATGCCCACTGTAACATTTTTTATTATTGAATAGAGGGCAAACGAGCAAACGGATCGCCTGATGGTAAGCGATTACCACTGCCCATGGACAACCGCAGCAACAGAGGTGTCACAAGTGCGTTGCCGGCGTTTTAGAAGGAGTTCGCTCTTTTGTAGAAAGTTTGAAGGTCATATTGGTCCGGGATTACCGCAGGCGACAGTTGATTCCACAGCTATGTTGTTCGTGGCAGAAAGTTTCTAGAAAATCGGACAGTTGTGGACTGCCAGCCATCTAAGTGAGGGGTATGGAACCACTATCGCGTAGGACGATGGTGGAAAGAGACGGCAGGAATCAATTCGAATAATTCCTCGGAGCAGTCCCCATAGTAAATGCGGTAGAAGATGCATAGCGAAGCCACATCTTTACGCAGCGCAAAAGAGTCCAGCCGAATTGTAACTTACCAGCAGTCGACCATTAGAGTCGCCCTCCGTTGAATGCGTTTTAGAGGAAGAAGCTGCTACTGGGATGCCCCCGTCCAAAGATAAGGACAGTATTCCACATGAGGCCGAATCTGCGACTGCTACCACATGGGATTATAAAACCTCTTGGATTTTCTAATCTACTTAGTCAATTCAAGATATTGGTCCAATATCACTAAATGCTCCAAAAAGCAATATCTATGGGATCTGATCTAAATCTAAATCATCAAAAGTATGAAATCATTGAATATTTGATAATTAATTATAAAGTTTCAGCTTCAATGTTTTCTAAGCAACATTATTCTCTGTAAATGTACGAAGGTTTTATTATAAATATTATTCAGATTAGAAATAAAAAAATGATTTGTAACAACCTTGTTCAATACATGGTCGTCATAATTCCCACGAAATAAGAAATAATAATAGTAATACAATGTGACAATACTTCTTGTTATTAAAATTTTTTATTGGATCATGAGAGCCGAGTCTTGTTCTATGTTGCCACTTGTTCCGAGTTTATCAATCTGTAACAAGCATTTAAATAGCAAAGCACTTACACTTTTTATTAGATGTGAAATAAACAGACACTTTACGAAAATAGTATGCCTATATTCTATATCTAAATAATAACTAAGAAATCTGATACTTTCTGATTTAAATAGGTACTTACTTAAAATATAACTGAGACTCCTAAAACGCCGTATATTTTTAAATTACTTTAAATATTTCACATCATTTCAAAACATTCTTTTTGCTCGGTCGAACGTGCACTATCTGCCTAATTATTTAATTAACATTTAAATAAAGACTGACATCACACAAAAAAATTAAACAACACATCAATATTACTTAAAAAATGATAATAAATGAGGAACTAAGTTATTTCAAAACTTTTATCGATACGCACATCTCTCGGTAGTCAAACACTATGAAAAAGACAAAGACCAACACGGTTCGGCCAGGCTGCTCCAAAAACAAAACAACAATTACTTATGCCCACCAAATATAATTTATGTTTTAATCATTTTGTGTTTCAGAAACTCGAGACTTTTTAATTCTTTGCTTTCGCCTGTCATGTTTATCTACATGGTAATGTGCTCGTTGATGCTCTGTGCCAGCGCTTATCAACTGGCTGTACGTATTAATTACTTTTTCGAGAGAAAATATCTAATCAAGTTGTGACCACAACTCACTAGGTTTTATATTAAAAGTGTTAAAACTAACTGATTCACTTATATTATCATTATACGACTTTCCGTGCCTGAGATCATCTGTGTTTCGAAAATGTATCGAGAACAAAATTTTTTGCAGTCGTTTTTCCTGCTTATTTTATAGATAAAATACATAAAACAGTCACCTAAATAAAAGCATTTCTGGCTGCTTATATCTAGCTGTTTCGTTCTTTTAAAGTTACTGCCCCGCCGCAGTCTAATAGAAAAAAGAACCTGTAGTGAGCCTTGCGATTCATTTTTATTCCATGCATGTTACATCAGTACTCGGTACAATAAATGTATAACCTATAATCGAATTTTTTAATAATACTTTTTGCAGTCAGCTACGAACGCTGCTCAAAAGCTACTAATGGCCGAATACTTGGTATTTGGAGTAGCACAATTATTCATGTTCTGTTGGCACAGCAACGGCGTTCTAATAAAAGTAAGTTCTTAAAATGTTTCAACCTTAGTGCTACTACATAAAATGACTGTTTGTTTTTTAAAGTTTTGTTTGTGACGGTAGATCTCAGATCAAATAAATGTTTTTTTGAAGATTCGATGTTGGTAAAGTACCATGCCGTCGCTCATACACAGTGCTCCATCGTCATGGCTTCTGGGCCTCGAGGAACTGACAATTTCTCGAGTCTCATTTATTTATTACCTCACCCATTTATTCTTAAAAACATTACACTTTTTGTTTCGGTTGTTTACTTGCCAAAAGGACAGAACAGTTTAAGACTGCCTTGCCTACTCGGTTACCATTTAGCCACGAATTAAGCAAAAAATAATATTATAAATATGTATTTACAGAACGATAACTTGTCTCTGGGACCGTACGACAGCGAATGGTGGAGCACGAACTACAAACAGCAGAAAGAAGTCCTCATATTAGCTGGGCAGCTTCGCACTAAGAACATTTTTACCGCTGGACCTTTTGCTAACCTTACTCTGGCAACCTTTATCAATGTAAGTTTCTCACGAAGATTTTTAAGGTATTAATTTTGTAACACGCTGTATAGTCTACGTCACAGAGTACAATGTATATTTATAGAGTCTACGTGATACGTTTAACGAATGCGTTATTCAACCGTTTCTTTCTGTTTCAGATACTAAAAGGTGCCTACAGCTATTATACGTTGCTGAGGAAATAAAAATGTACTTGGTTTTTATGTAACAGACAGCGATGGGTGAACGGGAATATAATTAATTATTCGTGTCTATCTATTAATGTGTTAAAGTGTCTGTCGACATATTAGGCACTAGTCGTTAGTCGTTGAATTGACTATGAGATATTATGTATTCGTCATTCATTGTACCACTGTACCACTTCTGTTCTGTGAGTGGTACCACTATTGAGGTTTAACTTTTTTTTAGATGTTTGTGATTAAATAAATAAATAAAACATATTTAATTTTCATTTAATATTTAAATCGAATATTTAATTTTCGGACAGGTTCCAACCTGCTTTCTTTATTCTTGTAAATGGTTTATTCGACTCAGTGCATGCTCTTACTAATTTAAAATGAGTTATCAAGATTAGTGTAATGATTTATTATTATTAGTTATTACAATTAGTCGTAAAATAGAAGCATTTTTTTTTCTTTTTACAATAACAATCCAACGCGTTAACGTAAGAGACCCACATTTTGAAAAATCTCACGTGAGATTGGGGGATGGGAGAGGGGGTTGAATAAAATCTCACAACATCTTACCGGAGGGGAAGGGGGGTCTGAAAATTTAAAAAAAAAACACCTCACTTAATTTATGAACGCCCCCTAACATTATAAGGTAAGGCAGCTAAAAAATAACTACTTGCATAATTATGTTTATTAAATTAGGGAATCTGTATTAGAATCATAATTCCACTAATCACATCACACTAATATATAAAGGAGAAAGTTTGTGAGTGTGTATGTTTGTTACTTCTCCACGCAAAAACTACTGAACGGATTTGGATGAAACTTTACTGTAATAATAACTAACTATATATATATTACTAATATATATTATAGCTTATACATCAGAAAAACACATAGGCTACTATTTGCCGCGATAATCGACATACACGCGGGCGGAGCCGCGGGCAACAGCTAGTAATATTATTTATATTATAGACTGTTTAATCACTTAACAAAATTCAAAACAGTGATTCTTCATATTAGTAGATTTTAAAATGTATAAAAATTACAATATTTAATTTTATTTTTTAGGAAAGACATAGTATCAATAATCATAAATTGATTGCAATGAACAAAAATGCAATATGTAGTTATAATATAATTGATTAGTTAAAGTTATTGGCATGTATGTGTATTTATATTTATGTATGTGTATATATAAATATGTGTGGTTCTAGTTATATTCATTGGAAAATTATAATTCTTCAATACTACCGCACCCTTAACTACTGTCTCTGCGATACATTTTTATCCATCCTAAGGTTGCCTGGAGATTGCTTTAGGCAATAAGGCTGCCTTTTGTACATTACACTTATAAGTATTTTATAACCCGTTTCAAAGTATGCATATCGATAAAACCAACATCCTACCTGACTACATCTCTAATCGAGTAGCGTTGAAAATTGATAAAACTCGATCTTATTTCGACATCTAAACACACAACGTCATCTAGTCCCAAGCTAAGCAGAGCTTGTGTTATGGGTAACTGATACAAATACATATATACTTTTTTTTATTAGTAGTTTTTTTTTGTAAATACATACATATTATATATTATAGATAGAACACACCCAAACTCCGAAACAAATATTTGTAGATCATACAAACATTTGGTCCGACCCGGGAATCGAACCCGAGACTTCATGATCAGCAGCTGCTCACGCCAAACGCGAGACCAACGAGGCAGTCAATTGTATCTACCGATGGTAAGAAACAGCTCCATCATTAATGTTTTTCTTCTGCTACCATTTTTACACTGTAAAACAGAGCAGTACGGCATTGTGGCGTAAAAAAAACTTTCAATGGACGCAGGCGCAATTTTAGCCTGAAATTTTGGAGGGGTCACTAATATCAATTTTAGTCGAGTAAATTAGACTTTATTGCACAATACACAATTTAATTGCACACATTAAAAACAAATTCATATCTTTTCTCTTTATTGGTAAATCTATTTTGATGATAATATTTGGGACGTCTGGGATGCCGACCGCACCGAGGTGTCACCGGTCTCGGGTCGATTGCAGTGAACATATCTCCCCTGGAAGTGGCCACAACGACCCTTAAGCGACTATTGAGGAGTTAGCGGCCTCTGCCGTGCCCCCATCGTCACCTCTTTCGAGCGGTTACTGGCGCTTACGTAGCCATGGAAGTGCCACGCTCAAGCCCTGCTCACGAATCTTATCCACAATACAAGCCACCTCTTGCTCGGCGATCAGAAGCACCTCCCTAAAGAGGGACCCTCTAGATAGTATTAGCGAACTCCGTTTCGATCGACAAACTTCACTGTACTGTCGCGCAGATAGACCTCTATAATGGCACGCAGGTAAGGTGGCACCCCGTGATATTCTAGGGCCGCTCTAATTGCGCGCTAGGGAACGGTACGATAACGGTCATGTCCCCCCTGGAACCGCGCCTGAATGGACAACCTTTTCAACGCATCGTTGTAATACGACTATGATACAAAATACCTACAACTCACAAAGGTATGCGTTGCAACGCTTAATAGTGACACGCGCGTTACGACTACCAGCCATTTTTATTCTTATATTTTTTTGTTCTGTGATTAAAATGTCATTAAAATTTCTAAAAGTTGCTTTACTTGATACATAGATGGCAGTAAGATCAGTTTTTCTTTTTTCCTTCTTAATATTATTTTAAATAAGACTGATGACTTATAAGCTCCTAACAGTTTTAGTACTGTTATTTGAGTACCAGTTAGTTTCATCAACTGAAAACTCTTATCCTTGTAGAAATCATATTTTTGAGCAGCTGATAAAAATTATTGATTATGCGCCATCTAGTGCAATTCTAAAATAACATGTAGCACCTGTTGCCTCATGGATTGAATGTTTGAAAATTGATTTTATTGAAATAACATTATAGAAATAACAAAAAAATATAATATTGAGATAATTTGAATTATTTTTGTAAATTAACTCAAGGTATAATTATTTCTTACAAAATTATAGTTTTTTTCAAAACGAAATGAAGTTCCTGATCCGGGAAATTAAAAAAAAAGGAAAGGCCGTCTTTCTCTTTCACGGAAGCTCTTTCTTTTGATTTCTTTCTTTACACTTTTGAGCTTTGTGTTAACATATTTACGTAGAAACTTATTTAAAATAAACAAGCGTATAAATAAGACTAGTATTGAGTGATCAAGTACAGTTTCAGAGTAAATATACACGATTAGACGCGGTTAGAGTTCAATAAACTTCGATGTCGGGCAGTCCTTTAGAAATGTCATTATTGGATTTTATAGTGAGTGTTTTGTGATTCTGGCATAAAAGTAAAATATAAATGCCGTGTTGAGAGAAGTGTTGCTATGGAAAATCAGATTCCTCCAGAAAGGGTGGCACCGATTCAGCATGGACGAAGCTCGAGAGCTTTTCGCCACTTCAAGAATCCACCGCAACCTCACATGTGTATTCAAGACACGATAAAAGACACTACAGAAAAGTTATACATAAATGTGTTGGGATGGCAGAAAATAGCGAATCCGAAACAATATCTGGATCCTATACCTTTATTTGGTGGCATGCAGGTAGGTGTCCCACTTACCTAATTTTTTAAATGACTAGTGGACAATCACATTTGCCGCTCTTATTTTCCAATAAAATGAGCGATATAATAGATATTGTACCTACTGTTACATTCTTTAATTGATTTTCTTAAATTTTGAAGTTAGTGTCTGTAAAAATTCAGCAAAGGTAATAATTGGTTGACTGGTTTTAAAGTAAAACACGAAATTGGCAAATTCAATGTCCACTGTTTCAAAAATGTTTGTATAAATGTTCAGACAGAAGTCCTAAATATATATATAATATACATTTAATTCACCATGATTTTACTTTTTTTACTAAATCAAATTAACATAGTTAATCTAAGCCATTGATAATAAACAATTTTACCTTATATTGTTTCAATAAATCAATCATCATCAATACATATAATAAAATGGTAACTGGTTGCTATCTGTACATGGAAGATATATCACAAAAACTATTATAGAGGTGCTTTATAAATGCAATAGAACCTAAAATAATGATTTTTTAGAATTCCCCTAAAACATGATTAAAACTTCGTTTTCTTTATTTTTCCAAAGTTCTGACCACCTAAAGTTACCATCTCAACCAATGGGTTTACATTAGATGTCTATATTCAGATTGGTTTATAAATTGATGCAAATAAATACCTTCTTCAGGCAATCAACAGCAATACCTAAATCTTATAATCTAATCTATCTTAACCTTTTTGCATTTACCTCCATACGGAAGTCTTAATTTACAACACATAAAGGTGCGTCTTTTCAGTGTTTGCAACTCTTCAGAAAATCGCAAAATTATCAAAAGTTTTCACATAGACATAGTTTTAAACCTTTTCTTATTCCTGTTTTAACATTTTAAGGCCAATCAATGATCAATAAAACTGAGCCTAAGTAAGTTTACTTACTCAACACGGTATAAGTAGCCCTTTTTTCGTTTAGTAACCGTGTTCTAGCTAAAATAGAATAAGACCTGACGAGTTGGTATGGGGTTGGTTTAAGGTTTACCTTCTTCTTACAGTGAAACTGTCATGCATAGATTATCCCTTGTCACCACCTACAACATCCATGGGATGACTACGGAAGCTGAGACTCTGTATCTTAGTCCATCACTAAACATATTTCTATATTCAGTATCTCTATATAGCTGTATCACCAGCAGCGCTCCCGGGAATTTCCTTGAAATGTTGTACAGCGGTTTAGCTTTTAAAGTGTAACTGACACACAAGAGTTACTTTAGAATTCATAATGTTAGTATGGATAATAATAAATTTTGCTTGAAACTTATTTCAGGTGCCTCAAGGATGTGGTCCGAACAGCAATAAACCTCCAATGCTGGTGTATGCAGTCATGGTGAACCCAGACATATTGAAGTTTAATGGCAAAAATGCTAATAATCCTACTGTAAGTAAATTGATTCTACACTACTAAAGTTCTTGCTTCTAACATTCAATTCCCAAAAAAGTAGTATTATGTTCATCAACACTTTGTTTCATGTGAAATGATATCCGTAGTTGTTTTCAGCTCATTAGCATCAACAAATGGATTCAAGTTCAAAATATCAGGTGGCCACAGTCCACCAAGGAATAAAGTGCAAAAGTCAGTTCACTAAGATCCACTAATTTAATTTAATCTTCTAAATATATAAAAATGAATCGGCAAAATGTATATACGCAAATAACTTACGATCGGCCGCACCAATTCTTTTTATGTGTTCATTATTGTTAGGACAAGGTTTGTCTACAAGAAAAATTTAAAGAAAACGGGAAAAGTCATTTTGGGAAGGGGGGAAAAATGTGTCAATATTATAATGTACATATTATATATACTATGTTTTTTCAAACTTGTCTTAATTACTATACTTATGGTTTAGTAAGACCAAAATAGGTTTAAAAACGTAGCTAGTAATATAGTTTTGTATTTTAAAGTTTTACCTTCAAATGCTCTAAGTAACACACATAAAAAACTTACTGCATTTGGCTTTGATAAACCAGCTAGAATGCATAACCACTGAAAAGGATTAATATAGGGGAGCTTCCTTTAATATCCCAGATCTCACCATTAATTATTATCCATTGCATTATTAATTGTAATAGAAATGTCTTTCAAACTTGAAGGAATTTAATTAAATAACCCATGTTCAAATTCTTTAACTCCTTAATTCAATGCGTAACATACTTATGGGTTTCTAACATTGAAGCTTACAGTCGTTAACCAATGTCTTAGTTTTACACTCAAAAATTTCGAAAATTTATAAAGAAATCTTTAGTCATGTTTGCTCCTGGATTTGTACTTCATTTGAGGAGTTCAATATCCACATTTTGTAATTTAAATATCCCATTCTAACAATTTAATATAATATTTTCAGGATCAAAAAGCTCTAGTCCGCCTTCTCTGTGACTTTGTTGAAGCCATGAATCCAGGTTTGTTCCTAACACGCAACCCAGTCATACTCAAGGATAGAGACTTAGCGGGAGAACTAAAAGATGTTTGGCTCGCTGTCCAAAACAAAAGAGAACGGGATAAGAGTATGAACCAGGATATAATGTACAAGGTTAGTAGTAGTAAATCTTCCTGTATTTAAAACTTTTAGTCATGTCCTAATCATTTTGACTGACTACATTGTTGGTCTAGCGGTTAGCGTAAGCAATTGACGATCAAGAGGTCTTGGGTTCAATTCCCGGGTCAGACTGCTGTTGTGTTCTTTTTTCTAGATATTGTTAATAGCAGTTCACAGTGCACTTTAAGCTGTCTGTCCTGGTTGTCATGAACACCTATGACAATCGTTATTGGGAAATCAGTGTCCTCAAATATACTACACCTAGTTCAACATTCGAATTCAGTTCACCCCCAAGGTTGCGGAGGTCCGATGCCCGTTGCTCTATGGAAAAACTGATATTCAGATAAAAGCAGCTGAACTAGTACCCAACCCCAAATAATCCTGCTCATAATAACGGCTAGAAAAAGGTATATCCTAATCATTTCTCTTTCAAATTCTAAAAGCATTCAATATCAGTAAACATTAATTACTGCTTAACTTAAACCCTGCCGTGGTACTCTAGAAGGCAACAAGTCAAGGGCGGCCATTTTTTAGCCAAGCCTTTTTTTGTTAGATAATGAGCAGTGAGTATGTTCGAAAAAAATTAGGGGTTCTTTCCTCGAAACCGTCTTTTCTAACTTACTGCCCTCTCGATTACTATGGCTAAACAGTAAAGTTAGGTATTAGGTGTAAATGCATTTTTTCAAAATTAAAAAAAAAATACAACTATAATTCCAGGTTTATGACATTGATGGCATTGGTGAAGAGATGACTGAAGATGATAACAGCCCTCGAGATAGAAATTCTAGTGATGGATCAAATGGCGAAAAGAAACCCCTGAAATCATCCAAGCAAATACTAATGAACGCTGGACAAAAGTCAGAGTTTGACTCTGGAATGAATAACTGCCAAATCAATCAGAATCACGACAATAAGACAGGAAATAGTTCACCGGATACCACATACTGCACTCCAGTTTACGGACAAATTGTCTCATCACGGGAGAACCACAACCAAATCAATGACATGCATCAAAAGTTTTCGCCAAACGAAATGAAGCCTTCGAGTTCGTTCAGAAAAGACTGGAATCCAGTGCACGGTAAAACAACTGAAGGATGGGACGAATTCTCTAAACGCAACATATCTTCAATAAAAAGCGAAGACAAGAGGAAACGGAGTCCAAAAGTTAAAATAAGTAACGGTAAACAGTCCCATTACGATTTCTTTCCCTACTTTGACAATAAAGTGGTGAAAGAAACTGAAGACACAACAGATGATGATAGTATGAACAAAGAACAAGAGTTAAACGATGAAAATTCTAAAGTAATTATAGACCCAATGCAGAAACTAGTTCTGCATTCGACTGATAACAATATATGTGATAATAACACAAGTGCTCTCAGCTCAATAAGCTCATAAAGTTAGCTTTTACAAACATTTTGTATGGCGGTTGATGTTTGAACAATATTTTATATTCGCTTTATGTCATATAACGAAATGTGTTGATGTAACAGTACCAACTTATGCAGAGCAATATTATATTATTTTATGGTGATTTTTAACAGTTGAGTGGTCTAGTTGACTCTTATGTATGCATGGCTTATGTTTGCTATTAGTGTTTTATAGGTTTTTAAAACTCTTATAATTCGTATACATTCAGAGCTATTCACAAGTTACAGCTTAGGAAATTTTTACTGTACTTAGTTAGTATACACTTGTTGCAGCAAAGAATGGGTTTAAATAATGTTTAGTCTGTCAGTGTGTTTGAGTCAAGTATGTTTTGTCTCTTTTATATGCAAAAAGACATTCCAATTTATGTTTTTGAATTCAATGTGTGTTCCTATCAAAGAACTGAATAAATCAATAATTATCCTTCTATACATGAGACAACAATATAAAAGAGATAAAACATAAGTCGATCTCTCTCTTTCTACGACACTACAACGCGAAATGTTTGATTTGTGTGCGAGTATTAATATGGTTGTGTGTTAATACTAATGTTTTTCTGGGTGTCACAGACATTGGTGTGTTCAAATTAGGCCGATAGACGAAGTTGATGACACTTTAAAATAACAATATAGACTAACTCCGTATCAAGGCGATTCTCTGTCTTCTCATTCTCTTTCTGAATCTCTATCCCATTTCTCTACTCTTTTTAACCCACTTCTTCTAATACTTTTATGCCATTCTAGAAAATTTAAAAAAAGCGAACAATATATTTTTCTATAAGTTTTTATATTTTTTTTATATATTATAAACGTAGGCCTACTTTGAACGTGCAACCAATGTAGTATATAAATAATGATTAAATAATGCTATATTTTCATTGTTGCCAATGTACTATATTTAAAGTCCTGAGCTTGTTACGTGTGATTTACAATCGAAGAATGTTATGTAAATATAGTAAATTCAATGTGTTCTTAGTAATCCTGAGGCCAACTATTTCGTTGTGAGAGGATAATGAATGTGACACTAGGTGGCGTTAATGGAAAATGAGATTCATATTTATTTACTTACTAAGCGTTACCATTGTTTAGGGAATGATGTTGGTGTTGCCATAACAATTATGTTATTAAACGGAGAAAATAAATAATCAGATTATCAACCATTAATTATTTAGTAATAAATTTACATTGTAAAGTACATTTTAATCTCCATGAAGTAGGCAGGCACAGTTTTTTCAAACTTCTAAGTTTCCTAGTCTTTGGTGGTTTGTTTTAAAGTATGCTGTCTCATTTTTCATTAACCCTATTTAATATTTGAAAGAATCTTTTAGTAAAGTTGAAATCTGAATTGCGGTGAATGTGTTTTTATCTCTTTAAAATTAATATTCAAATGATTGTCTCCAATTTTTGATCATGTTATTCACAAATCATTTATATTCACAAGTGACTAATTACGTCTTGATATTGTTAGAAAGAGGTTTGCAAGCGTGACAAATTGTCTGATTTAAATTAATATTTATCTGCAAATTAGGAAATTAATATCTGGTAGGGGTTTGATGACACTGCCGAATGATGCTACATCATAAAATTATAACTCGAAAAATACTATTTTGATTAAAAAAAAACATGTCGAATGTATGGTTCTAAATATTTTATTGGATCTAAAGCAAAGCTTGAATCTATCTATAATCTTTTACATGATCTGATTTTTACCAGGCTTAAAAATGAAGGAGGTTCTTGATAAGTCTAATTATGTCAGACGATCCGGTTCTTCACATTTTTTTTAAATACATTAATTCAAATTAAATTGTGTTCGGGTTCTGTTCTTAATGTTCTATGACGCCTATGATGAATATGACGCCTTTGAAATCAGTTGTGATGTCCGTATATCCTGGTGAGCATAAACTACTTAGTTTGGTGCATGGCTCAGTTAGGCAACTGAACTTTTGTCGTAATTTTGTACTCGAACACTAGTGAAGAATATTATTTCAGATCAAGTAGTTTTTTTTAGGGTCGGTTAGTCGATATGTGCCATCCGTCTGGTGTGTTCACTCCGATCATCGATTCTCGATATACTACTATGATATTCCGTCTTTCTCGAGTTTTCATTCCAAACTAGGCATCGGTCTCCTATGAAACGGCTGAACTTCGATGTCGAAGTTCTGTAGGTAGGCTGTAGGTTGGAATTGTAAGGGCTCCAGCTCCCAACTACCCACAACGATTGTCAAAGATATTGGGAAACTAAGACCAACTGCATAATATGCTCGTTTATATCACTAATAACGAGCATATTAAACAGCTGTAGAGCCACGCTGATTTCAGCACGGTAGGGCCGGCTCGACCGGTGCGATACTACCTGAGCACTGCAGATGAACGTAAAATGACAGCGTTTATGGTTTCGTTGGTGAGTGCGAGACCGGAGGCCAAATGATGCAGAAGCATCACTAGGCGCCATGTGTGTGATCACTACGCTGTATTTTTGCATTGTCTACAATGTGATGAGCAGTGGGTAGGGTGACCACCACTCTTGGATTCTGCTTATGTTTTCCATCAGGCAGAGTAGTCATTTTGGCAGGACCATACATAAAAAAACTGAAATGTTTAAAAATACCACTTTTCTGTAATGCATGTCCAATTTTATCTTAACTGTAGGCATTTCATAAGTATCCCGTTAATATTGGTAGTAGGCATGGGATTCGAATTTAAGGCGTAACACACCGGATGGCATGTCACACAGAGGCTATAGAATAGTTACTAGTAAATCATTAATTACCTTCGTGCAATCCATTGGTACTTTTATATTATTATTTTATAGTTTTCCTAGTTATTTTTATTAGCGGACCAGATTCTAAGATCTCAGATAGAGACACCCAATTATAGATCTTATTTCGTTATTCTATGACAGAATTTTCTATAAGTTTTACACGTAAATCATTTAAACGTTTTTACAATTATTGAAGTTTTTAACATCCTTAGATATTTTGCGAAGTCCATTTTTACTATAGATAACTAGATGAGATACCGGACTCTTATGAGGAACTGAGTACGTATTTAAAACCTTTATTTTCAAAGTTGCAAGTCCGTGATAGCAATATCATATTCTGAGAGCCTCAAAAGTATGCAAAAACAGTATTATAGCTCTACTATACCACTAGATATTACTCTGTATGAACCTGTAACACTATGTCGATTTTAGTGTCCCATATCTCATCTAGTTATTATCAAATCTACGATTTTAAGCAATGTAGCAAAAGTTGTTTTAACAACTTTGACGAAAATCGAGGTCTCTTGAATTCTGAATATTAATTACATTTTAATTATATAGTCTCACATATTGCTATATTTTGTTAATTTATTTTTTTGTATATAAAGTGAATTACACTTAAAAGTAATCTAACAGTTTTTTCGATAGTTAAAACGCCATAGCACAAGGACAGTGAAAATGCTTATACTTTGAAAGTTTGGACTCAAATTGGATTTTATTGTAGAAAGCCAATTCTCATAAGTTCGGTATAAATTAAATAAAAAAATCGAACATTTAACACACAACGCCACCTAGTCCCAAACTAAGCAAAACTTGTATTATAGGTTACTAGACAATTTAGATTTCAATCTCACAGTTTCATAAAGGGTAGTGGAATCTCGAAGTATCAAACATCAACGTTGACTGTTAACTGACTATATAATATTGTCACCGAAAGTTTAAATTGATTAGTAAGACTATAGGTGCATTTGAGAGATCGAGAGTGGATCCAAATTGCATTTTGAACGAATTTTGATTATGAGAATTGGCCCTATAATATTCCCACATTAAATGTATCTGTTACGGACCTACTTTAGATATTTGAACTCTTAGAAAAATCTCATTTTGAGTTAGGTAAAACTTGCACAAACTAAAATCCGTGACAGAAAATATAAATTCAGATTTAAAATAACTTGCAGCTGTTTATTATAAGGTCCTATTCTATCAAGTCTAAGACCTTGTCCAGAAGGGGCGAATTCGCCGAAATACTTCGCGCGTTAGCGAGATACGAGACGCCAATACTTCGTGTCCACAAGCATCGCGTGAATACAAAATACGCGTGCACTTCGCCAAATTCTCGACTCGCGCGTATTGCACGCGATTCGAGATACTAGCGACGCCTTGTAGCGTCCAGTTAACGCGCGTACTCCAGAGCGAGAGCGCCAAAATTTTGATATGAAATTGTTATTCGTCCCCAAATACTCGCGTGTCGGTACGCTTCTTCTCGGCACAACGGTCGCGTGTGATACGCGCGGGAGAATCGTGGCGATTTCACCTCTTCTGGACTAAATAAACCACAATGAACTAAATTTTAAACAAACCTATAGAAGCTCTATAGGATTGTTTAAACATTTAGTTAATTGTCCTGTAAGGTTTTGGTGTTCAAGACAATAGTTTATATTATAGAGGCATTATTTGTTTAGAAATATTTAAGGTTAGAATTATTTATTTCTCAAAGATTACCAATCACTTAACATAAGAAATAAACATAATTAAAAAAGGAGGTACATGGTTCAGAGCTCGTTTACAATAATAAAATGTATTGTAGGTAGGCGACAAAAATTGAGGCACAGAACGCGCCACTCCAGTTAGGGACTATTCACACTCATTGACTTTCATTATTTATTTATAACATTTTTTACTTTTTATAGTCTTTCAAGATGTGACATTTTAAATATTTTTTAAATAAACTTAAAGATTCTGTGTCCTTAATTTTCTTAGGTAGTGAATTATAAATTTATCAACCGAAATAATATAAATATGTTATAGCCTACTTATTCTGCCTATTTCTGTATGCAATGACTTGATATCTACTTACTTGGTGTAACCTCAGTTTTGGTAATCTTATGAAGAAATGCTTAAGATGTCTGTAAGTGAAATTCGCTTTATTGTACTATTCTGTTTGTAATCGTTATAAAAAAGTAGGTAAATCTGTTAAATTATTCAAATTCAATGTTGAAAATGTAATGTAAAACTACGTCACGATCTAGTATGGAATAGATTTTAATTTTATAAATTTAATGAAACTGCATGTAATTTTATGAACATTGTACCTACCTAATATAATGGAATTAAAATATAGATCTCTTGTTTACAGTATTTTAAATTACATGTCATTTACAAGATGTCTGTTTTTTATTAAATTAATTGTAAACAATATCCTTATGTACTATATTTGAGAGATAGACATTAACTGTTGCTATATTAATATCACTACATATTATAAAAGAAAGTTCTGCGCCGCGTCTGTCTGTTCGCGATATATTGAAAAGTTACTGCATAGATTTTGATGCGGTTTTTAACAATAGATAGCGATTCTTGACGGTTTTCTTGTATGATATATCGAGTATATTGGCTAAAATAGTTTTTTTTTTGAAGACGCTGGAAAAAATTAAGCTGCACATCTCGGTGTAACATGTATTATATTTTCTTTCAACAGTCCGTCCGAAGCCGGGGCGGGTTGCTAGTTACCTATACAAATAAATAAAATGGAGTGTCTGTTTGTAATATTAAAATAACCGTTTTTTACTAAATGCATATGTATGTATACACGGTACAAATATCAAAAATGTGGTTAAAAGAATTTTTGTCTGTCTGTCTATTTGTTCTGGGTATTCTCTGGAACGGATGGACCGATTTTGACGGAACTTTCACTGGCAGGTAGCTGATGATCCAGGCTTAGGCTTCTTTTTTTTAGACTAACTTTGTCCCGCGGCGTTACTCGCGGTACGACGATAACCGCGGGGTTCAGCTAGTTACATATATTAGTGAAGAGTCTCGTCCCTACTCATGCCATGGGTGTCATAAGAGGCAACTGAGGGACAAACTATGCAGGACAAAAGGGAAAACTTGAAACATACCACCTACCAACATCAGCCAGTGTGGTAAATAGGCCAAATACTCCTTGATGGCAGCAATGGTCCATGAAGGGGGGGTTGCAATGGCCTACAAAGTGAGCTCAGGTAAGCTATCTACTTTTATTTTGCTTAATTAAACTAGAGTGATGACTTTATATTTTATTTAATTAACATGATTTTAGTAATTAGGTACAATGTTATATTAATTTAGAACAATTTACAAACTTAACACTAAGGTCTATTTGGTTACTCAAACGTATATTGAAACCAGAATAAATTTGTAACATGTTAATACAGTTTGAGTAACCACATGTCACTGCAGCTTGACGGCCAAATGGCACTTGTAATCATTTTAATCAACAAATATCCTGAACAACAATAAAAATAATGTATTTTTGTAGTTTGAAAAAAAAAAAAACATAACTACATAATCTTAGGCTCTACTATAAGATGGACTACATGTGAACTAACAATGAATTACATCTGTATTTTGAATTCATGTAGGGTAGACAGAGATAATTAATTGATAAATTACCTCCAAACATGAGAGTTTATCTTAGTAGGGGTGAAAAGTAATCTATAGTTGTCATTTTTTTATTTTATAATAAAGAAAGTCAACATTACACATTTGTCAGGAGTTTACTTATTTCACTACCTACTACCATAGACCATGCATGTTTTACAATGTCAATTTTGTTTTAAGCACACACAATTATGTTGATGTGACTCAATCCATCTTATACTTAGCCTCTTGGGAATGATTTTCCAAAGTATTTAAATTACACATTAAAAAAAGTAAACAAATTGTATCAAAAATTACTTATCAATATTCTTGAGATGATGAATTTGTGTTTTGTTTGATTTTAGAAGTTTTCTTAGGCAGTAGTTGTCGCTCAATATGTGGTAGTACCCCACCCTGGGTTATTACTATACCTTTTAGCATTTTGTCCAGTTCATCATCATTGCGGATAGCCAATAGAATGTGACGAGGGTTCACTCTGAGACAAAAAAATTACATATTATAGCAGATAGTACTACATACTTACTACTAATATTCTCTTAACAAAAACTATATGAAATAGCATGGTGTTACATTGGCAAAATGGTGATACAACATTAGTGGCTAATACATGGGTACTTGATGCATATTTTTTTCTAATAAGAGTAACTGGGAGCTATTGTAGGTAACCATTAAAAAAAATTATCAATACCAGAAGGTATATTGACATATGTGATAATTTCCTCACCTTGATTTTTTATTATCTTCAGCAGCCTTAGCTGCCAATTCCAAAATCTCGGCTGATAAATACTCCAAAACGGCAGTGAGATATACAGATGCGCCTGCGCCCACACGAGGTGCGTAGTTACCGTTTTTCAGAACTCTGTGTACTCTACCCACAGGGAACATTAGCCCAGCACGGTGGCTGCGAGTCTTCGTTGGAGCCCTCTTACCTCCATCTGGAAAACAAAAGATAAATTCAAAACTGTAACTATAAGTACTTTTAAAGCTTTGAAATTAAAATGACTACTTTTAAAATACTACAAGAAAACTTGTGCTTTACTTACGTTGAACAGGCGCCATATTGAGAAAAGAAACAATAAATTCACTGCTTTTGAATTTGATATTAGTAAAATAATTTTGTAATTTCAAAAAATTACAGGATTGTCAGTCCGCTTGCTTCAGGCGGGAAAACGATGTCAGTCAGAAGCTATGAATAAGGTCGTCAGTCGAGAAATTACCATAGATTTAGATGAACAGTGTTGCAAATTAGAAATTTGAAACTCATCACTCCTTTGAGTAAAGAAAAAAAGGTGGTACGAAGTTCGTCGGGTTAGATAATATCTTTAAATACCGCGCTTTGTACCATTTCAAAATGTAACCTTAAAGTATTGAGATATACCTACCTACATAAAGTAAATTAGATTTTACAAAAATAATGAATGACTTTTTCCGGAGGTTATTACAGAAACAATTTTTATGTTGTACTTATGTAAGTGCAACATAGCTGCTTTAACATTTTTCAGTACTACAGCATAGTAATCAGCGTTATTATTATATACTTTTTTTTGTTTACTTGTGGAAACCCTCTCGGTCTGTTACCCCGCTGGGGTTCGCGACGGGGCGGTGTGTCGGAATCGAACCGACTAAAACCACACGGTGTGCCACTCTGCGCCTGAGACGGGAGCGATCCGAGAACTGCTGTTATTAACACATCCAGACCCCTCCCAGCGCCTGCCCGCACTGAAGCGGGCACCATCTGCTGGTAGACTCTCTAAATAGGCGACGTACGGCACACGCGTAACGTCGCCCCCTCGCGGGTGGCCATTAAAGCGGATGGTGAGGAAAACCCATCCCGACCATCCGCGCCCACATTCAGGGTGGCATGAGGTACTGATAGGCGCGCGCCCATATCGGGTCCGAGTGGAGGTCGTCCTCCCGGGCCTTCTCCGCCGCCTCCTTCTGCGAAATTGTGTCGTCGCAGAAGGATGGGACCGCGCTAAATCTGCTGTCGCTACCGGCCATGGAGCGTATGACGGCCGGTAGCGGGAGATCTCCTCCGAGGCTGCCTCTTCGGTCATGGCCCTAAAGCGCATCACGGCATCAACCGTCGAAGGCCCCTCTCGGAATCCGTATTGGGCGTCCGACAGGTCGGACCCCACCTTGCAGAGGTGCCGGACGATGTGGGCAGAGAGTATCGTCTCAAAAAGTTTACCCGCCTCGTCCAGCAACACGATGGTCCTATAGTCCGCGAGTTATTATTATGTACTAGCTGAACCCCGTGGTGTTACCCGCAGTTGTTGTTGTACCGCGAGTAACGCTGCGGGACAAAGTTAGTCTAAAAAAGTAGCCTGAGTTACTCCTTGGATCATCAGCTACCTGCCAGTGAAAGTCCCGTTAAAATCCGTCTAGCCTTTCCATAGATTATCCGGAAAAAACAGACAGACAGACCAAAAAATGTTAACCACATTTTTGGTATAGGTATGATATAATTTTATTATCATATGAATTTAGTAAAAAGCGGATATTTTAATATTACAAACAGACACTCCAATTTTATTTATTTGTATAGATAGAAAGGTGCAACCATAAAAGCGTCTATCTTATGTGGCACGCACAAAATTTGGTTCCTTTTTGTTCCGAACCACTTTTTAAATAGTTTATTAAAAAAGTACTGAAGAAATAGCTCACAGATCGATTATTACCACTCCGAAAACATGAAACGCAAACAATATTTAATAGAGGAATATTTCGTTTAATAGCAAGTGACGTCACGAGAGTTGCAACCAATCACAAGGCATTCATGTCGCAGACAAAATTTCAAAAAAATTGTTAGTTTTATTTCGTGCAATCTGCAAGAAATTTAAATTATTTTGTTGGATTTAAAGTAAAATATGTCTTTTTAGACTATTATCTTAAAGGATGACCACAATTCATAGTTTATTTTCAATATTGTCAAATAGCCTTGCGTGAGAGAGATAGACTCTAACTAAACTCAGTTTCTGAACGTAACAACTTTAAGATTTGGTCCATATTGGAAACTTTGACATCTGTTTGATTATTCATTTCTTTTGACAGAGGTTGTATTTAATGTTGATTTGGTGGAATATAGATGCGCGTGTCGTATTTTACTCGAATTTAGATTGTTCTAATATTAAGAGTGTTTTCATCTGTAAATTCTATACAAATAATTTAGTTCTTCCGTTAAGTGAACTGAATATTTGTAGAATTGTCTTTACTGCCGGCATTGTTTTAGGTTAGTTCAAGTTAGTTGTAAGACAAAATGAATAGAAATCGTTCATGGAACCAAAATGCGCGGGGTCGTGGCAGAGGAGGCTTCAATAGAGGCGGACGTGGAGGTAACAGAGGATGGTCATGGAACCACGGTGGATATAATGGACCACCGAACCAGGGCTTCGGTGGTGGCAATCGCTTTCAGAGAGACAATCCACCGAAACATTGGAAAAACAAAGAAAAATGGGTTAAAAGAGATTCTCCTGGGAAGAGATTGTCTGAGGATCTGATAGGAGTCACAGAATACATCAGTACTCATGAAGGATTTAATGGAATAATTAAATCTAGGTATGCCATTACTTAAGTCTAACTTACCTAATAATAATTAATGTTACTTAATGTTATTAATAATTAATGCAATTACCTTGTTGCTTGTTTAAATATGATGAAATCTGCACCCATAACTGTAAGTAAACTACAGTAGCAGTGGAAAGAGACTTACTGACCAACAATTGGGCATTATTCTTACTTTGCAGTATCATCATTGATAGTTTATCTAGATATATCAAAGATGTGGATTTTAAACATCTTTTAGATATATATATATATATATGTTATTTGATTTAAAAAAATCTTATGCCGTTTATCATCTTTATTTCTTACAAACTTATAGGTATTCAGATTTCCAAGTATCAGAAATGAATGAAAAAGGTGAGATTGCTAAACTGACAGACACCAAGCCCCCAGTGCGGCCAACGGATGAGGCTGTGGATGACGATGAAGATCTGCTCCTCAACAAGTATAACTTGGAGATCTTGCCCATGGAGACTTGGGATAAAATAAACTCCCTGGCTATCAATACTGTTAGTGAAGATGCTGAAAATCCTAAAGTTGAGGTATTGTATTTTTATAAAAATATTTATTAATTAATTGAAATATGAAATGAATTATGGAACTATTTACTTCAAGTAGCTGTACTATTAAAAACCTATTGTTTTACATGATTCATGGATGATAAAAAAAATTAAGTTGTCCATTCGATTTTTTGAATCAAAATCATTATATATTTTTCATTGCAGATTGATATGGAAGGAGTGACCAAGGAGCAACGAACAAAAATCCACGATGCAGTGAAGAAGGCCTTTGGGGACACTATTGTGGGCAGCACGGTTAATGTTGGTGACAAAAAGTTTATGCGCTTTGAGAAATATAGGAAGGGAGGTAAGGTGTTCTGCTATTGATGTTGCTATTTCTTTTATTCCTACTGTTTACTATGTATATGGAATATAGCCTTAGCCAAGTTCAATGTGTTTCGCATCGATTCTCTTGTTGAGATACGGGTGTCAAGTTCTTCTAACACAAAGGAAGGTCTAATTTTTCGACCAGACCAGGTGATCATGATTGGAGGTCCACGGCCTTAATGTTGGTTTGTTGTATACAGGCTAATCGGCGCGAGAACCTCTACATCGCAATGCAGGATTAGTAGTTACTTCGTATAGTTCGGCTACTCCATAGGTTGGTGTATATCAGGTAGATGGCGCTCAAGTATGTTGTTGTTGTTGTGAAAGTCGCCACACCCTTTCTTCAGCCTCTATTCGTGACTTAGCATTGAGACACGTCATACCCATACATTTCTTAGTGTTCTTTAAATTTCATTTATGTTTGTATAATGGAATTTGGCTAAGGAGGCAGATCACAGCTACATTCCTTAGACTGAATATTCGATGTGCTAAGGAGTCAATCAAAATTAATATAAGAACATCTTCATAATTTACACTGGTGCGATTTAAAAATGTATGATTTTGTCATATGTCATATTTGCAGTACGCGTAGACAACAGAGTGAAGTGGGTTTGGCCAGGCGAGTATGTGTACTTTGTAGTGCACAAAGAGAATTGTGACACTATGGATGCGGCAGCACGAATTGCGGAAAGGATTGGTGTGCAGTAAGTTGCAAATTGTTTCAACATTTTCTTTTCTTTACTAATATAATATTCTACATTTGACAGTATTCCAATGATGGCTTAGTGGTGTAAGCGATCACCTCGCCTTTTATTTGTTTATATGTACGACCCTGCCAAAATGACTAATCTGCCTGATGGAAAGCATAAGCAGAATCCAAAAGTGGTGGTCACCATACTCATTGCTCGTGCAGACAATGCAACAATGCAGCATGGTGATCCACACCTTGGCGGCCTATTGATGCTTCTGCATCTTTGGGCCTCCTCCTACTAAGCTATTTAGCTAAGTGTCGTGGGTTAAAGTCCCATATGGGGAAATTGTTGTTTTGAGTCTGTGTGGTTTTTGTGCCCAATTCATTCATGTCTGTAAAGTCCCCTGGAATATTCCTAGTGTAGGAATTACTTTGATTTTTGTTATTTTATTTCTTGTCATCAGATGGTCTCATTAGAAAATATTAGTATCTAATAAAGGCGCTTGAGACGAAGGTCACTTTGTGTGATCCTCAAAATGTAGTTCTGAGTCTGGGTGTACTTTGTATCCATTTAATGTATGTTTGTAAAACTGTGTAAGTCCCCTGCAATACGGGATATATTCCTAGTAAAAAATTACCTTTTCAAAAGAACTAAGAGATTTTAAATAGCTGTATTGGAAAAGTGTCAACCAGTATTATGTACGGTTCCAGCCTGAAGCCTTCGATCCTCGGTTACGCAGGCACGAAGGACCGTCGCGCCAAGACTTCTCAGTGGTTCAGCGCCAAGCGCATAGACCCAGCGAGGATCGCGACCGCCTGTCGCTACCTCAAGGACATACACGTTGGGAACTATACCTTCGGTGATACTAACCTCAAGCTCGGCATGCTCAAAGGAAACAAGTGAGTTATATTACAACTGTACCATATCCACCAAATACAAATTGGTCTGGGGAGGTGATGAGAGGGGGGAATTATGTCAACAATTCTTCTAATCAAGTTATTCTTCTTCTTGAAATTGCTTATTTTTACTTCACCGTTGGCCTAATGGTGTAAGTGGTTGCCATGCCGCTACCTGCTGTGTCAAGTGTTGTGTCAATCCCACATGGGACAAGACTTTGTGTGATCCACAAATTGTTGTTCTGAGGCAGGATATTCTTTGTGTCCGTTTCATGTATTTTAAAAAAAGAAGAAATAAAGAAAGTAATCCCACAAATCATCAGGAGGGCCAAGCTTGCCGCGATTAGACTATAAGAATAATTTCAAACATATATACAATCAAATAATAATAAAATAATAATAAATATTTCGGACATCTAACACACAACGCCATCTAGACCCAAATTAAGCAGAGCTTGTATTATGGGAACTAAACAACTGATATAAATACTTATATACTTTTTTTTTTGTAAATACATACATATTATACATAGAAAACACCCAAACTCCGAAACAAATATTTGCAGATCATACAAACATTTGATCCGACCCGGGAATCGAACCCGAGACCTCAAAAACAGCAGTCGCGTAAGCTACCACTGCGCCACCGAGGCAGTTAAGTGAAATTGAAGTGACTGTTTGTAATTTCAAATTAAGCTTTTCACTAAATGCATATGAAAGTATATACGGTACATACTTTGACTTGACTTTTTAAATTGGTTTTGGCTGTACCGACTTTCAAATTCAACAAAAACCAAAGGGTTCAGCTAGTATTCACTATACTTAATTGGCAGATTCAGCATCGCTCTCCGCAACGTCACAGCCGATGAGGAGTCAGTGGATGCTGCATGCCAATATCTAAAGGAAAAAGGGTTCATCAACTATTATGGACTGCAGAGGTTCGGCTCCAGGATTGACACGCCCACTTTCGATATTGGATTGAAGTTATTGCAGGGGAAATTTAAAGAGGTATTTATTATTTCTGGATTATTATTTTCTTTAGTTATGTTTTTTAATAATAATAAAAAAAGTTAAAACTTAAACCCAACTACGACAAAAAACGACGCTGAAAAAGTATGAAACAAGTTTCAAAAGCCGTAGTCACGCGTTGTTAAAGTGATATGGACTATGGTACATTAATCATTTTCAAAAGCCGTAGTCCATGTAGTGTAATGTACCATAGTATAATACTAATTTATTTGCAAAGTATATTTTAAATAGATACCACAGAAATATCACAATTATCGAATAAATACGGACAAAGTCACGAGAAAATGCCAATAATATATATATTTTTAAAATGTACAAGTAACGCTCTTTCGCCTGATACCAAACACGGCATATTTCTCTCATATTTATTTTTTAATATACTACTTAACGTCAGCTAGAGGGCGCCACATTAGATTCAGTGACACATCATATAGCCTATTATCAGCGGGCAGTCAGACGCTTTTAACGATACCTCATTTGTCTTATTCTGACTAGTATTTTTTAGAAATAAGGATGGAACAAACAAGCATACCATAGAAATACCACACTTATCGAATAAATACGGACAAAGTCACGAGCAAATGCTAATAATATATATGTATTTTTGAAATGTACTATTAACGCCCTTTCCAATGAAACCAAACACGACATATTTATCTAAAATGTATTGTTTAATACAGTACTTAATGTCGGCTAGAGGGCGCCTTCGTCGTCGCCGTCGATTAGATTTAGTGACACATAATATAGCCTATAACCAGAAGACGATCATGACGCTTCTAACGACACCTCATTTGTCCAGTTCTAATGAGTAGTTAAGGAGCTAAGAGGGAACAAATGAACTTACATACATATATACATACATACATACATACATACATAGCCTTCCAAAATCATAACCCTCCTATGGCTTTGCCGTAGTCGGGTAAAAAATGGTAGTCATAAATACGATAGAAGTGAAAACTTATAACTTAGAATGTTTTTTGTAAAATTAATGTTTAAAATAAAAGAAAAATATATATATATTACGGTGACGCGGTGACGCAAAACTCGTAAGTTTTTTCCCTACCAAAAACCTAAGCAGCTAAAGAACTTTTCACTTTGAAAACCTTGTGCGTCTCGGGACGCCCGACAGAAGTGATAAATTAATCTAAGTTGAACTATTTACGGCTAGCGCTGTGGGTTAGAGTGAGAGAGGAGGAGCCTGCCTGTATACGTGAGAGAAAGGGAAGCCAGACGGACTAGCGCCGTAACGCGTTACGTAACAAATCATAAGTAGAATCCAAAAGTGGTGATCCTCAATGTGAACGTGGACAGAGCAGGATGTGACCTACACTATGGCGGCCTATCTTTTAATTTTTGTTTAAGGCGTGAAATTTGATCTATATCTTGTTGAATTAGTTGCGCTGTCTAATGGAAAGCATTAGTAATAAAATTCAGAAGTGGTGGTCATTGCCCTTATTGCGAATGTGGATAATACAATATGGTGTGTAACAATTAAATAGTGTGAAATTAAATTAAATTGATCATTAAGTAAGTTATAAGTCGTACCGCGTTATTATTGGTTTATATTACTTATATGATGATGATGATGATGATGATGATGATATCCTTGATCCCTTAGCAGGGACATAGGGCTCTCAGAAGTGTCTTCCATTTTTCCCGGTCCTGCGCGACGTCCTCTAGTTGCTGCCAGCTGAGTCCAACCGACGCGGCCTCCTTCTCCACCGACCTTCTCCAGGTAGTTCGTGGGCGCCCCAGTCGTCGTCTTCCGGCAGATTGCCAGCGCAGGCCCTGTTTGGCAATGTGGTCGTCAGGCCTTCGGAGCACGTGCCCAATCCAACGCCACTTCCTGACCAGAATCTCTTCCCGTATGGGCCTCTGGTTTGTTAGCTCCCACAGCTTGCTGTTCCTTATGGTTCTCGGCCAATAAATCCCCAGAATTCGTCTCAGGCATTTGTTAACAAATACCTGGATTCGTCTGGTGATATTATCCTTCACGAGCCATGTTTCGCATCCGTACAGGAGGACAGACTTGACATTGGAGTTGAAGACTCTGATTTTTGTGCGCCGGGTAATTACAGAGGATGTCCACACTGGCTTTAGTTGCGCATAAGCTGCTCTCGCTTTATTTATGCGTTTCTCGACATCAGCATCCGCTCCTCCCAAAGGGTCGACAACACTTCCCAGGTACGTGAATTGCTGCACTTGCTCAACCGGTTCCCCCTCCACTTTCACTGCATCTGCGCTTACGGCGTTGAGACGCATTTCTTTTGTTTTTGCGCAGTTTATACGAAGCCCCTCTTTAGCAGCGAACTTAGCGAGATCGTCGGCTTTGCTTAGCAAATGACTGTAATTCGTAGCAAAGAGGCACAGGTCATCCGCGAAGTCAATATCTTCCAGGGTCTTCCCATCCACCCACGGCAACCCTCTCTCTCCTTGGCTAGTTACTCTACGCATCACCTCGTCCAGGACAATCAGAAACAACAGTGGGGACAACAAGCAGCCTTGCTTTACACCTGCGGTGACTGGAATTGGGTCAGATAGCTGTCCTTGGTGCAGCACTCTACACGAGGAACCCATGTAAAGATTATGGATTATGTTGATAATCTTGTCCGGTATACCTCTCTTCTTTAGAATTCGCCAAATACTCGACCACCTGACTCTATCGAACGCTTTCTCGAAGTCTACGAACAGAGTGAATAGTTCGCTTTGCATCTCGTTGCATTGTTCTAGGATCATACGTAACACGTTTATCTGGTCAATGCATGACCGGCCCGCCCTGAATCCACTCTGCTCATCTCTCAGCGTCTCGTCAACCGCACTGTACATCCTCTGCAGCAGGATCTTGCACAGAACCTTAGAGCATACTGGTTGCAGGTTAATGCCTCTCCAATTTGAACATTGGGACAGATCTCCTTTCTTCGGAAGCTTGATTAGGATTCCCTCCTTCCAGCTTTCAGGCGCTGTCTCCGTCTCCCAGATGGTTTTCATAAGAGGGCATAGAATGTCTGCGACAATCTGGACATTTGCTTTCAGCGCTTCTATCGGTATCCCATCATTTCCGGGAGCTTTGCCACTCTTTAGGGCTCTAATGGCCCGCGAAATTTCGGGAATATCCGGGGGCTCTATATTAATATCCAGTTTTGGTATGTCGTTCCTGGTCGGTGACTCTGGTCCCACGTTTACATTCCCCGTCCGGAAGACTTCAGAAAAGTGCTGGTGCCATCGTATCATCTGCTCTGCCTGTGTGGTGAGAAGCTTGTTCGCTTTGTCCTTAATAGGTCGGCTGGGTTGACGCTTGTTGCAGAGTTCTCTTCCGGCTCTGTATAACTCCCTTGTGTTTCCTGCTGCTGCAGCATCCTCAGCTTTTTGGGCGATTTTTGCGGCTCTCACTCTCTTGTCTCTCTTGGCGCTGCGCTTTACCTCGCTTTCGCACAGAAAATACTCGTAAGCCAAACTTTCCTTCGAGTTCTGGTCTGTTGCACTGTTTAGCCTGTCTTTAATGGATTTACGATGTTGGATTTTATCCCAAGTCTCTGAGGAAATCCATTCCTTCCGGCTGCAGCTTTTGTAGCCCAGTACAGTTTCACAGCTCTTTTGGAACACGGATTTCACGGTGTTCCACTCCTCTTCCATGGCGCTGCTTTCCGTTCTTTCTGTGTAGTAGCGGTTATGCAGTTCGACACTAAGCTTGTGCCTCGCTTCCTTCTCTTGTAGCTTTGAGACGTCGTATCGGCGTGACAGTTGAGTCGCTTTATTTTGCACCTTTGCTATCTTCAAACAGATTCCCGCCACAATCAGGTGGTGATCGCTGTTAACGTCAGCCCCTCTTCTGCCTCGGACGTCCAGGAGGGAGTGTCTCCACTTTCTGCTGATCATCACATGGTCTATTTGGTTTTCCGTTCTCCGATCTGGCGAGACCCAAGAAACTTTGTGGCAGTTCTTATGTGGGAACATTGACCCACCAATGATCAAGTCCTGTTCACAGCAGAAGTCGATCAGCATATCGCCGTTTTCACTGCGTGATCCTAGTGCGTGTTTTCCTACCCACGATTCGATACCCTGGTTGTTGCCTCCAATTTGCGCGTTGTAGTCACCCATACATATAACTATATCACCCTTTGGTATGGTTCGCATTGTTCCTGTAAGAAGGTTATAGAATGCTTCCTTCACATCTAGATCTGCAGCATTTGTCGGTGCATAGCACTGTACCACTGTGATGTTTCTTGCTCTAGACATAAACCGGGCTGTTATTATCCTATCAGATATGGGTTTCCAGTCCATGAGGCTTTCTCGGGCTTTCTTGGTTAGAAGTAGTCCTACGCCATATTCGTGCTTAGTTTTAGGACCTGAGTATAGCAGAAAGCTGTCCTCCACTTTCTCCTCTCCAAAGTCTTTCCATCTGGTCTCGGAGATGCCCAGTATTTCCAGTTTATAGTCCCTCATGTATTTCAAGACTTGGTGCACCCTACTTTCCTCCCGCATTGTTCGCACATTCCAACAGCCTATCAAAGTCCGTTTTTTCATGCCAAAAGTCGTTTGTTTTAGATCGGTCCGGTGTTTTCTTCTTCGAGTTTCTATAATAGTTATGGTTTCGGGCATACGGGTTATTAGCCTATAGTACCCTAGATGGCTAGTAGGGCTGCTACTTCAGAGTGTGCCATCCCACTTGGTTTGGTCTCGGAGTTTTCCTTCTCCTATCGATCTTCCAGGGAGTATTTAGTTCTCTAGGCTGTCGAACGCCTCTTCTTGCCTAGACTAGGCTGGATGGATGGATATACCGCCAATGGTCGGTCGCCATTGCCCCGTTGGTTATCTAGCAGGGAACACCACGGTAACACGTTGGTCGCCGTCGCCTCTCGGCGCGTGCAGGTGGGGTTGGCATTTGGGTCGGTAAGATGTTAATAACCGTTCCCCCTTACTCCCCTTATTACTTATATTGCTTTGTCAAATTATAAAATGTAGATTTTTGGAATTTGACAAGCCTATTGGTCTAGTGGTTAGTAATCATGATTACTAAGCTAGAGGTCTTCAGTTCCATTCCCACAGAATGAATTTTTACGATTCACGTCTCGGAAAACTCATAGTTTCGTCATGTCCGTCCGTCCTCGGTTTACCTTCCAAACGGTTAGTGTTAGAAAGATGAAAGTTGGTTTAGGTATGTGTATTTAGTTCTAGATGGGTTCTAATATACATTGCACTGAACAGTGAACCTTCCGAGAATAAACATATTGTCGAATATTGATTGTCACGCGGTTGATTTGTTGAAACGGTCATTGTGGAGGCTGTTGAACCAGAATGGATTATTAATGTAGTAGCGGTATACAGTTTGCTAACTGTACAGCTTTGAAAATGATTGATAATTAATTGATAGATACTGATATATTTCACTGACATTTATTCATAACTGCTTAATTAGGTGAGTGACATTTACGTTATATGAACGCGATTTGTGCACTGATTTACAATAAAAATGGTTAAAATGTAATGTTACAAATTTGGTGAGAGCGTAGTAATTGTGGTGTAAGGTTGCACGGTGACTAAAAAAAAATCTTTTCGTAGACCGCAGTCTAGTCCAGTTGGTGTTATTTAGGGAGCACAGAGACACGTAAATGAAACAGCATATAACACTTACAGACTGACGGTTATTTCGTTCATCTCGGGCGCGCATTCTTCAATATTAATTACTTTAATTACAAATAATTACAGTTGGAACTACAGTCCGACAAATACTTGAGTGATATAAGTGATTAACCCAGCGACCTCGGCGATAATTAAAAACGATTATTCTGTGGTTTTAAGATCGAAAAAATGGAGATATTATATTTCACCCAAGGTATATCAGCCAGGTGAATAAAGTAGAATGAGTGTTACCAGCGCGGACTGTGTTTGCAGGCTATCGACGGTATCCTGGAGCCTCGCGCGGGTCCGTTGGAGGAAGTTCTTCGTGTAAACGCTTCTCGAGGTGCAGTGGCTGCGAGCGCGCTACTGCCGCGCCGCAGCGTGCCGTCGTCTCACAGCGAGGCGCGCCTCATCTGCGCGCTGGCCGACGCGCCGCACGACCTGGTGGGCGCGCTCAGCAGGGTGAGTCCCCGCCACACACTCACTCACTCACTCACTCACTATACCGACCCCACTGCCTACTGCCGCGCCGCAGCGTGCCGTCGTCTCACAGCGAGGCGCGCCTCATCTGCGCGCTGGCCGACGCGCCGCACGACCTGGTGGGCGCGCTCAGCAGGGTGAGTACCCGCCACACACTCACTCACTCACTCACTCACTCACTCACTCACACCGACCCCACTGCCTACTGCCGCGCCGCAGCGTGCCGTCGTCTCACAGCGAGGCGCGCCTCATCTGCGCGCTGGCCGACGCGCCGCACGACCTGGTGGGCGCGCTCAGCAGGGTGAGTACCCGCCACACACTCACTCACTCACTCACTCACTCACACCGACCCCACTGCCTACTGCCGCGCCGCAGCGTGCCGTCGTCTCACAGCGAGGCGCGCCTCATCTGCGCGCTGGCCGACGCGCCGCACGACCTGGTGGGCGCGCTCAGCAGGGTGAGTCCCCGCCACACACTCACTCACTCACTCACTCACTATACCGACCCCACTGCCTACTGCCGCGCCGCAGCGTGCCGTCGTCTCACAGCGAGGCGCGCCTCATCTGCGCGCTGGCCGACGCGCCGCACGACCTGGTGGGCGCGCTCAGCAGGGTGCGTACCCGCCACACACTCACTCACTCACTCACTCACTCACACCGACCCCACTGCCTACTGCCGCGCCGCAGCGTGCCGTCGTCTCACAGCGAGGCGCGCCTCATCTGCGCGCTGGCCGACGCGCCGCACGACCTGGTGGGCGCGCTCAGCAGGGTGAGTCCCCGCCACACACTCACTCACTCACTCACTCACTATACCGACCCCACTGCCTACTCCGACTGGTAGTGCTACGGACATTTTTCTTGTTCATGATTCCACCAAAGAATTGTGAATGAGGAACATTACCCATCATCATTTTGGCCAAAAGACGTTTATTTAAAACTTTTATTTATTTAAAACTTTTTGCACATTTGTACATTGACGGACTTAATGCCCATGGCATTCTCTTCCAATCAACCTTAGAAATCTAGTAAGGTAGGTGGTGCACAGAGGTTACATGATCAATAAAAACAAACACAACGCATAAAAATAAACATACATATACATATACATATAGAGATAATACACGAAGCAAATACATATATATTTATACAAATATACATACATACACATTACAATCGTACACTATGAGAACCCGATTCTAAGGTGAACCAATTATCGTTTCGTAGTTCCTGCCGTTTCGCTGAAAAGGAGATCATGTTTCAAGACGTTCACTGCTAGATATAGCCTCCTCTAAGACTTTCCACAACAATTGGTCCTGTATTGCCAGCATTCAACGGGTTTCTTTATCGGGTCGTTGGACCATCTTGTGGAGTACCTACCTACATAAATATTGCCATATATCATTTAAATAGAAATAATAATATCCCTAATTACTTTTATATTTTTGTTATCTATTTTGTATCTGTTTGTTTTTTAAGAGATTTTTATTTTTATTTTAGTTTCTTAGATAGCTAAGAAACTAAAATAAAAAATAAAAATCTCTTTCGGGATATTCTTCAACCGTCTCGATATCTTTCACACAACTTTAACGCGCATAACAATAAGGTATTATTACTAATATCAATACACCAACATATAATCAACGGATCAGTAATTGATATTAAAAAATATTATTAAAAAAAATTGGCTCCGTCCTCTAGGATTTGCTTAGATCCCCTCAGGGGTGCATTTGGAATCGTACAAAAAAATTCAAATAAATCCTCTGGGGATCAATGCGGAACGGTGACCTATACTATGGCGGCTTAGTGATGCACAGGAGGATCAGTGTGGATGTAGATTCCAAACGAATACCTCAGGGGATTTAAGGGGGATCAGTGTGGACGAAGATTCCAAACGAATCCCCCAGGGGATTTATTTATTTATTTATTTATTTATTTATATCAACTGCTCTGCAACTGCTGCAACTGCTGCTTTAAACAGGGGATTCTATAACCAAAAAAAGTAAATAGTTTATACGTTTAAGTAAGATATCACATTGAAAAGTCATGATGCAGTGGGTTGTAATGCTGTGTGGTTGTCGTGTCGGCAGCTGGCGCGCAACATCCGGCTGCTGTACCTGCACTCGTACCAGTCGCTGGTGTGGAACCGCGCCGTGTCGGAGCGCGTGCGGCGCTTCGGCCTCGCGCCCGCGCCCGGCGACTGCGTGCCGCTGCCCGACCAAGAGATCAAAGGTACCGGGCCATCGCCGCCTCGCCGACCACCAACATGTTCGGCTTCTGCTTTACTTTTATTTTATGGTGTATCGCCTGATGGTAAGCGATTACCGCCGCCCATGGACACCATGAGCGACACCAGAGACGTCACAAATGCGTTGCCGGCTTTTAAGGGATGGGTCGAAGGATGGGGCGAGGGATTGGGGTATGGACCTCCGGTATCCTCATTCATTCGGTTCACCGAGTGAATGAGGATACCGTACACACATAATAAATACATAACGCGAGCGCTATTTCACACCGGTTTTCTGTGAGGCCGTGGTATCACTCCGGCCGAGCCGGCCCATTCGTGCCGTAGCGTGGCTCTCCCACGGTAATACTCATTTAAAAAGTATTTTTTACATATTTTTTGTAAGTAAATCTTTTCATATATTTTACACGTCGGACTTTACAGCTAAAAAAGGCCGATATTTCCTATATTATTATGAATTGTAATTTAATCTATATCGTGTATGTGAAATATGTGCACCCTACATATCACAATATATGTGCACCCTCTCACATACACAGACACACAATGCATGAAAACACACAAACGCACAGAAAAAATGACACATAAAAGGTGTAGAGTTTGGTTGTTTTTTTTCTTTTTGAGAGCAATTAAACTTTTGTAATTGACAAATATGTAAAATGTACCGATGGTGGTAATTCTGTCACTAAAGTCACTACACTAAAATTCACTAAAAGTCATTTGTTATTACACTCTTTCATCCCTCATCAAAAGGAATACATTAAATAAGAAGTAATTATTTAAAAACTATCCACAAAGTATTATGAAAAATAAATTTAAAAAGGATTCTACTTTGACAACAATTATTTTTTTTAAAGTCAAATAAACATTAAGAGTAGTAACTATTTACATTTATTTACTGTTTTAGTACCATTACGTGAATTACGACAAGCGAAACCACGGTAATACATAGTATGGATTACCCTCGATCGTCGTGATGCACCGTCATCGAGTTGCAGCGCGTCGCCGCTCCCGCTCCCGCTCCCGCTCCCGCTCGTGTGCGCACGCGCAGCGGCAGCACAGCGGCAGCCTAGTGTATTTCCATCAAAACTCGTTCACTTACTTTTAGGCTAACATCGCGCTAGCAACTTAGAATAACTAGTATTTCATTTAAATGTTATATCTATAATCTTCTATTACATTAACTTAAAAATCTATTTCGTTTCTCTGCGTATCAATGTTCGGATACTCTTCCCCGTGGCTGCAGTTCTCGTAGATTTTAGATACTCGTACAGTGGCTCGAAGGCCGTTCGGGCTGCTCGCGAACGCCGATTTCGATATTAGAGATCTATACCATCGCGAAACGACCCGCGAGTATCCTACCGACTGCGCCAATTACGTATTTGCTACAGCCGAAAGAGTTTTAGAGAAACGAAATAGATTTTTAAGTTAATTTAATAGAAGATTATAGATATAACATTTAAATGAAATACTAGTTATTCTAAGTTGCTAGCGCGATGTTAGCCTAAAAGTAAGTGAACGAGTTTTGATGGAAATACACTAGGCTGCCGCTGTGCTGCCGCTGCGCGTGCGCACACGAGCGGGAGCGGGAGCGGGAGCGGCGACGCGCTGCAACTCGATGACGGTGCATCACGACGATCGAGGGTAATCCATACTATGTATTACCGTGGTTTCGCTTGTCGTAATTCCTCCATAAACTAACATTGTCTTTGTAAAAATATTGTTTTAAATGCATATTGCAAATGTATAACTTTCAGATTCTCAACATGGTGAATCGGACTCTGAAGATGACGAAGAAGAAGAAGACACCACTCCTGCCGCATCCGACTCCACATCGGAATCTGATACCAAACAATCATCCAAGCCTAAAAATAAGAAGAAGAAAACACAGAATCCTCAGAAACCTCCTCTCCCGATCAAGATCCTGACCCAAGAAGATGTGGACAGCGGCAAATATAACGTGTTCAACATTGTGCTACCCTTGCCTGGAGCCTTCGTGGCCTACCCTCCCAATATGATCGACTTCTATGAGGAGGTTCTGACCAAAGATGGCCTTAAAATGGATATGAAGCATAAGTTGAAGTAAGTTATGGTTTTTCAAATAGTAATGTTAGATACGGATTATTAGTTTAGTTAGCAGTTAGAATGGACAAATGAACTGCGTAATTGCGGGAAAAGTATCAGTTATAAGAGAAATTTTAAAGACATTTAACACTTTTATTTAATGTTGCTATTTATTACAATTGTTTTGAATAATTTTTAAAGTCAGGATTGTCTTATAAAACTAACTTTAGTAATGATTAGTATATTTTTGGGTTAACATATAGTCCATTAAGACATTCATAACAATGTGGCTTTGTATTAGTAAAAGATTTTTTTCTAAACTTTCTCTAAACTTACAAATACCTCTTTGTGGTATTTATTTCATAATTATAAAAAAAATTGGTTTAGGATTAAGAGTACTATTTCTTTCAATGATATAATTACCTCGTCGGTGTAGTGGTTAGCGTAAGCGCCGATCAAGAGGTCTCGGGTTCGATTCCCGGGTTAGACTGCTGTTGGGGTTGTCTTACTAGAAATTCTTAATAACAGCAGCATGAGCATGGAAGATGGTGGTGTTTCCCGTCCGTGCCTCGGAGAGCACGATAAGCCGTCAGGCCCGGTCGTCATGAACACCCATGGCAATCGTTATTGGGAAGTCGGTGCCCCCAAATATACTGATAACTAGTTCAATCTTCGAATTCGGTACACCCTCAGGGTTGCGGAGGTTCGATGCCAGTCGCTCCGTGTAAAAACTGATATTCAGGTAAAACCGGTTGAACTTGTAGCCGACTCCAAATTTTGGGAATAATAAAGACTAGGAAGATGATGATGATAATTAATTGAACAGTAGATAGTAAGCGAAGGTGTGTGTGTGTGGGTCCCCTTAGGAGCTACAACATGTCGGGCGCGTACCGGCACATGGTGGTGCGGCCGCTCGGCGTGAGCTGGCGCCACGTGCGCTACTCCGACCCCTTCGCCGACCTGCTCGCCTCCGACCTGGACGAGCTGCAGGCCCGACCCATCACCGGCCTCCGCCCAGGTCTGTCTCCTCCTCGTCACTCTTCGTCACGTCACTTCACCGACCGCTCTGAGCAGGCCTATGCTACTGCTGTGCTTCAATTCTCGGGTTCGATTCCCAGATCGGACCAAATGTTTGTTTGAGCTGTAAATAATTGTTTCGGAGTTTGAGTAGTTCCTATGTATAATATGTATGTATTTACCAAAAAATATATATGTATTTAGATCAGTTGTGTAGTACCCATAATACGAGCTCTGCTTAGCTTGGGACTTGATAACATTTTGTGTCAGATGTCCGAGATATTTATTTATTTATTTATTGCTTCTAAGAAATTGCCCCCGGACGATAAAACCGCCAATTGTACCTCTTAGCTTTAAGTTACCTCTGTAAATAATCTGGTGTACTAAAAAGCGATTATTATTGACAAATTGATTGATTGAATAATTGATAAAAATTTGAATATTTCTTGGAGGCTATAAACAAATTCCGAAATTAAACATCACTTACCAAAACATGTTGTATAATAAATTTCAATTCACACGAGTGTTCATGTGTACACTGTTAAATTAAATATGAAACTCTTTTGTAATACTACGATTTATATCAATTGAAAAAGTCTAAATTATTTTCACTCTTTTGGTTACACATCAACAGACCTTAACAGTCTACTAATGGACACGAGGCCTGTGTCCTTAGTAAGGAATTTGTTTTAAGTTTTTCGATTTCTTTGCCTGTGTGCTGTTTGTGAATGATGTTGTCTTGTCCTACGTATTTTGTTCCCTTAGTTGCCTCCTACAATACTGTGGTGCTGACATTTCGCATTCTTTGTCCGTCTCCATATGGCTGTCTCTATCCAACATTCTCCTCAGTGGAAGACATACGCTCTCGCACACATCGATTCGGTTATAACCTGGAACTCACTACCAGCGCACGTGTTTCCGTCCCACTATGATCCCCAGTCCTTTAAGCAGGGCGTGATAAAGCATCTCACTAAGCCGCCATAGTGCTGGTCGCCATGCTGCACTGTCCTTGTTCGCATTGAGGATGGTGACCACCATTCTTGGATTTTGCTCGTGCTTTCCATCAGGCGGGGAAAAGTCATTTTGGCAGCCAAATATATATATAAAAATTATCATTTTTGGTTTTTGTTTTTTTTTTACAGATGGTAAATACAGAGCTCTTCTCTTGAACATGATATTACCATCCAGTTGCTACGCGACTATGGCGTTACGAGAACTACTCAAAGTGGACACGTCTAGTGACAACCAGGCTCTACAAAATAACTACCATAAGAGGAACAAAGCAGATCAGAAAGAGTCCAACACTGAGAGTCAGGCAGCTGATGAGAAAGAGTCCAATACTGAGGGTCAGGCAGCTGCACAGAAGGAGTCCAATACTGAGAGTCAGGCAGTAGAACTGACTGAGTCGAATAGTCAGACAGCAGATGACTTTGTAGCAGAAGCAGATGCGTTACTTAAGGATATATCTGAGGATTCTCAAGCAAATACAGATGTAGAGATAAAGGTAGAAAATGAGAATGAAGAAAAGAAGAAAGTAGAAGAGAAGAATTCCCAGAATAATGGGGAGAAGAGAAAGTTAGAGGATGATTGCGAGGAAACGGCTAAAAAATCAAAGACAGATAATTAAAGTCTTTTTTTGGGTCTATATTGTTTTATTTATTATTGGTTTTTGGTTATAATTGGATGTTGCAGCACGCATTGTTCGATCTGTAACAAAAAAAAAAATACATGAGGCTCTTCATTTTGACTGCCTCGTTGGTCTAGCGGTTGGGTTCGATTCCCGGGTTGGACCAAATGTTTGTATGATCTACAAATATTTTTTTCTGAGTTTGGGTGTTTTCTATGTATAATGTGTATGTATTTACAAAAAAAAGTATAATATGTATTTATATCAGTTGTCTAGTACCCATAATACAAGCTCTGCTTAGCTTGGAACTAGATGGCGTTGTGTGTTAGATGTCCGAAACATTTATTATTTATCTATCTATATCTATTACTAGCTGACCCTCACAACCTCGTTTGCGTCTCCTATTGCCCGCAGCGTTTTTTATTGTATTGTATTTTAAATTGTCCCCCGTCTTTGAAACATTGTCCATTGGTGCTCCGCTCCTATTGGTCTTAGCGTTATGATATATAACCTATAGCCTTCCTCGATAAATGTACTATCCAACACTGAAAGAATTTTCAAATCGGACACGCGGTTTCTGAGATTAGCGCGTTCAAACAAACAAACTTTTCCGCTTTATAATATTAGTATATTTAGTATAGATTTCATGGAAGGCCTATAAGTGTTATAGTACGTCCATGACATCTTTGCCATGTGTGTGGATTGGTTCCTTGTTGGAAGTAGCTCCAAATATAGGCCGTTAGAATGTATTATTACTGTAAGATATTTTTAAGAGTAGGACGATACAAGGAAAATCCCCTAGCTGAGTCCCGCGGTGTTAGCCGCGGTTAACGCCGTACAGCGGGTGACGCCGTGGGGTGAAGCTTGTCTAAAAAAGTAGCCTTAGTTACTCCTTATATCATTAGCTACCTACTAGTAAAAGTCTCGTCAAAATCGGTCCAGCTGTTCCAGAGATTACCCGGAACAAACAGACAGTCATTTTTTTTCAAATACATGTTTGGTAATGTATCGTGTATACATACCAATGCATTTAGTAAAAAGCGGTTATTTTAATATTACAAACACACTAACATTTTATTTATTTGTATAGATATATAAATGTCAAATGATAGATATTTCTATTTTTGTTATTTGTTGTTTTTATATCAAGTGAATTCCTTTATGTATGTAAATGTGAGTATAGTCTAGGTTGTAATATAAGTTCATATTCAGTATCTTTCTGGTAGTTTTGAGTGTTTTTCCGGCCTACCTAAATATCCTACTGACGGTAGTGTCGCGCTTCGGGTCGTAACACGATGGCTGGGGCTCGTATGCCGTCTGTATGGAGAGGCCGACTCAAAACTATGGTCCTTTCTTCAAAAGGCCAATCCAGATCATATCCTGCCCATTAGATTTGCAGCATTGCCGCGTTGAATGACAATGGCCAATCTTTGCACCATAAATTCGAAAGTAACTCTGTCCCTCTATCTGTCTGTCTTTAGGCTTTCACGGTAAAACTGCTGCACCGATTTCAATGAAATTTGGCACGGACATACTATGATTCTTGAGGAAAGACATAGGTCACTGTTTACCGCGGCAGCGGGCCAAAGCTAGTAGATAATACATATAAGACTTACTTATCTGAGTGCGGGGAAGGGCGTTTGGTGGGCGTGTGCGTGAACGTGAGCGCGCAGTTCCCCCGGCGTGGGGAACGAGCGCGGACACCACGAACATTTGTGCGGCTTGTTCTGCGGAACAACACTAAGGGTCAAATATACTAGAGCGAAGTCGAAACGTCAATCTAAAGCACAGCAATAACAATTTTAATTCTTCAATACACGCGCATTCGTCGAACTTCACTTCACTTGCGAAGAATTAAGAACCAACTCCAAACGTGGGAGAGACACGCTTCGGCATGCATGGGCCGGCGAAGTGATGTGAAGTCTGGTGTTACGGGTGTCCATGGGTAGCGATAGTCGCTTACCATCAGGCGATACGGCTGCTCGTTTGACACTATCCGGTACCGTGCTACCGCTACCGTGGGAGAGCCACGCTTCAGCTCGACCGGAGTGATACCACGACCTCACAGAAAACCGGTGTAAAATAGTGTTGCGCTGTGTTTCACCGAGTGAGTGAGGATACCCGAGGCCCATAATCCAACCCCCCTACTCTATCTCCCCCCATCCCCCCAAAGGTCGGCAACGCACTTGTGACGCCTCTGGTGTTGCAGATGTCCATGGGCGGCTTTAATCGCCTACTATCAGGCGATACGTCTGCTCGTTTGCCCGTCTATTACATAAAAAGAAACCAAAAAAAAACGTTTCGATGCGTTTCAACCACAGAACAAAAGAATCTGTGGTTTCAACTCTGCGCCAGTATAAATATTATCCTCTTTTTTAAAAGACAACTATATAGTCTTAGAAATATATCCCTGTGTGGCGAAGAACTATACAAATATATATAAAACTGACACAAGGAACACCCAAAGTGAGAACAACAATTTGTTTTTTACAAAGTGTTATCCCATGCAGAGAGCGTCTGTGCACTATACGCTATTTAGTACTAACTCACCCAATCTCTACTTATCATTCATCACTATATTCAGCGATATAATGACTAAAACTATACCATGACAGCAAAAACAGTGCCGCTCACTAAATCGCATCGGTAGCAAAAAAATATACAGCCTAATGATCTTGTAGGGTCACAATGTAATATTATGAACGCTCAAATGTAACTTCAAACAAATCAATGGTACATAATATGAAATCGATTAACATCCAGATCGTTTCTGGAAATAAATTGCTTTGAAACTAGACTGTGTGCGACTGTTTTAGTTCCATGAGTCAAAGTTAAGACCCTGCTGGTAGTAAACAATACGATGGTGGAATGCTACCGTCGAAAACACATTTAGCTGTTCCTCAACAAAAAGGTAGTAGAGCCACGCTGATTTGAGCACGGTTGGGCCGGCTCGACCGGCGGTACAACCCTCGCACAGAAAATCAACGTAAAATGACAACGATCATGCTGTCGTGTTTCGTTGGAGTGCGCGAGACCGGAGGCCCAATGATGCAGAAGCATCAATACCACGCCATGGTGTGGGTCACAATGCTGTTGTTTATTATACCCATTACGCATACATACCTACATACAAGCAGGTGGCTATACACTAAACTAACATTCAGTCCTTCTTGCTAATAAAAAAAAAAATTTAAAAAACTGACTTCAAGAACTGGACCAAATTCAAATGGAACCACACGAGAAGCACCAGCTTTCAAATAAAAAAGAATAATTAAAATCGGTTCACCCAGTCGAAAGTTCTGAGGTAAGAAACAAATACAGCATAGAAAACCTCCTCCTTTTTTGAGTCGGTTAAAAAGAGGTAAACAGTAGCGTATGGAGCGCCCGCATATTGCCGAATATAGCTACCTAATTTTGTTTACGTGATATACTGCACTCTTACGAGTGTGATGCGGAAAACTTGGGAAATTAAATGGCTTATTTAGTGAATAGGCTTTTGCATGTGAAACTTATTTGGAGTAGGTATATGAGTTAGAGGTAGTTCGATAAAGGAGGGCGATGGTAGAAAAGAAATTTTGTATATATACCCATCGATTTAGAGAGGTGAACTAGCGTAGTCAAAGGTCATTTCTATAACTAGACATCGTTCCCAGGAAACTGACTATTTCCTGGGTACGATGTCCCTTTTTGTCTATCACCTATTGATGGCTCAATCCTCTATAATGGGTTTTACAGCCGTCTGGAGGTATTTACATTCCGTCCATAATGGGTTTTACCGTAGTAATGAACGGCGTGCCAAGTCCAATCCTCCTAACATTAGAAAACCGTTTAACTAGACAGTAGGTACACACCTGCAAGTAATTCAATAGGTACAATAATTACTATTTAGTTCAGGGATATAAAACAAACACGTCTCGGTACATACCTTGGTATGTGTCATTCGGTGGTAGTACAAGTTAGAGCTTGCTGTAAAACACTTTCCACATTCTGGACATTTATGTGGCTTTTCACCTGTCAATGAAAATAAAAAAACTTAGAACTATTCTACGTCCATGTTTAGGTATATGTTTAGGACACTTCATCTACATGAGGTAGAATTATCAGATTGCATTTGGTGTTTTTAATGGGTAGGAAGTAAAACGATTAGGCGGATCATTTAATAGTGAGAAAGTGAGTAACAATCCCCATTCACAAATACCTGCGAGTCTATAGAATCACAAGTGACTTTAAATTTTCTTTTCAGAAAGAAGGAACTAGGGATTTGTTCTCGGGCAATCTCACTCACGTGGTAAAAAGCAAGGAAAGAAAACATTAGCTTTCAGTAATAGAGTATGACTCATGTCATCTATCTCATGGCTACCTATGAGTCTTCCACGTTGAATTGATCAATCGATTGGTATCGTTCATGTAGTGGCGACACAGCTTATCTTTAGTTTATTTAGGATTGTAACTTGTAACTATTGTTATTTATGAAAGTAGCCGTTCTTTGTTACTACCTTGTATCAGAGAGTCTGTTTAACTTTACTTCAACGAGTACCAACATTCAAATAGGCCGTCATAGTCTGTGTCACACATTTTGCATGACCTACATTAGTAATGAGTATGGTGACCACTACTTCTTAGATTCTGCTCATGCTTTCTATCAAGCAAGTAGAGTCAACTTTTCATCTGCTTCTTTGCTCCACTATTGGCTAGTGTTATGCTATTAGTCTTATTAGTATATAATAGTATATATTAGTCCCATAGTGTTATGCTACATAGTAGGCATTTATAAATTTATATGGAATACCTGTGTGTATCCTGCGGTGAGTGTTCAGGGAACTAGATGTGCTGAATCCTTTGTTGCATACGTTACAAATGTGCGGCTTCTCACCTAAAACAATTTATTTTTTCAATTACTTCTTTAATTTAATCGAGTTTATATTATTTATAAAAAGTCACTTTTCCTTTTGATTCATATTTGCTCATGGTTTAAAAGACCGTACTTGAGTATCCCGAGTTGATTATGAAAAACACTTTGGAGATTGATAAACGAGAGGCTTTAAAACATCACGTTGATAATTGAAATTAATTTTTAATTAATATTATTGTTAAAGAATTAGACTATGAGGAAACTTGTCTATATTCTACATTACACTCCTACAAACCATCCAGATATGTACTAGGTCTTTTCAACACATCGTTCAGTGTCTACTAGTTCACAATTAAAAGGCGCTATTGAGTTAAGTGACTACGGATTCTTTGGATACCACGAATTTAACCCTATATGGTAAAATACTAAATACACAACACGGTTCTGGACGCTTATGACGAATCTTTTTCACCTGTGTGAGTCCTCATATGCCTTTTCAACAGCGACGGCCTGTCGAAAGTCTTCAAGCAAACCTGGCATGGCAGAATATTCTTCATGCTCACTGTCTTCGGTGGCAGAAATGTCTCCTTGTTGCAAACCAGGTTAGTTCTCTCGTATAATTTAACTAAATGGTTGTTGAGACCTTCCAGAAATTTTAGATCGATTATATTTAGAATTTTAGTTGGCTTCTTGCCTTTAGTTGACAAATCAAGCGGTTCCGTCTGAATTTCCATGGTTCAATCTTAGATTAATATATTTTTATGAGTAAGTTTGAGCCATGTGATTTAACTATCATAAGTAATTGGTCTTCCACCATCAGACATCATGACACGGAAATTTTTGGAAACAATTATATGTCTATTGTGAAATAATATGAACGGAAGATTTAATATTGCTAATATATTACTTAAATTGATTATGTTTTTAATATTCCACTACGCTTGAAATGATTTCCTCGCAAATTTCCACAGGTAACTGTCATAATTTCCTCTGGCGGGTCGTATTTAAAGGCTTCGTATTGACGTGTACAAATGACAGGGTGATATTAGTGTATTAGATTGTATAACTGTTGTGTCGAGGATCGGGAGTATTGTGGCCGCCAACAATGAGTTTTGTAGAGCACGGGACACTAATCGACGTGATTGGGCTGTTTTTTGTATTTTGGACCAGAGGTAGGAACAGATGGATGTGGTAGTTTTTCTCGCTTTTACAATTTTAAAAACTTCGTAGTACTTGGTAGTGACACACACTGGTCTTGCACTTCTCTACTACTAGTAACACTACCACTACTACCAGGCATCCTGATTTCCGACTCAATGTTGCAGGCGATCGTACTCAAATTCTACTTGTTGTCGTCATATGTAGTTTTGACTATTTTATATGGATGTGCAAGAAATACTTTTATAATATTTTATTTCCTGGAGGTAATTTAGTCACTATCAACAGACTTCAGTAGTCCACCGCTGAACATAGACCTCTCCTTAATTGAGTAGTTTATTCAAATGCCTGAAACACCTTGAATAATGAAAAAGTTGCTATAAATAAAAACGTTTAAAAGTTATTCTTATTCGTCTTAAACTTATTAAATTATAATCTATCAAAGTGAAACCGTCAAATTGTACGATGGATTGCATCTTGCGCGCTGATTGGTTGAACAGCATAACTCCCGCGCAGCCATATTTGTTTATTATTAATTCGGTTGTTGCGGAATGATATGTATTTTTGTGACTGTAAAGTGATTTCATGTTAAAAATACCTCACAGCTTTAGAATTAGTTACATAAAATTGATGTGTCAGTAAAATGAATTTGTGATTTATCAAAGAAGTTCTAAGGCGGGCCGGTGTGTCGGAATCGAACCGACTGAAACCATACGGTGTGCTACTCTGCGCCTGAGAAAAGAGGAATCCGGAAACTGCTGACAATAACACATCCGGACCCCTCCCAGCGCCTGCCCGCACTGAAGCGGGCACCGTCAGCTAGTAAGTCTCAATTTAGGCGACACACGCGTACGTCGCCTACTGTAAGATCAACCAATCAGAGACAGTTGTAAGTAGTATATCACTGTTGACAATCTATTAAAAGTTTACAATCTCGCTAGGTACATTGTAATCTAACATTTTTTGGAATCTTATGGTGACTTCTATACAAATAAATAAAATTTGAGTGTCTGTTTGTAATATTAAAATAACTGCTTTTCACTAAATACATATGTATATGTAATACAAGGTACATACACTAAAAATTGTTTTAATTTTTTTTTGTCTATCTGCCTGACTTTCACTGATAGGTAGTTAATGTTATAAGGAGTAACTTAGGCTACTTTTTCTAGACTAGCTTCTCCCCGCAGCGTCACCCGCACTACGAAGTTAACCTCGGGTAACACCGCGGGACTCAGCTAGTATATAATAAAGAAGATCCCATGTTATCGTTTCATTAAAGCAGAAACAGCAACAATACCAATGAGAGCCATCGTGTCTATTGAGAAAGTGCTATTGAGCACTGCCGAGATGATTCATAGAACCAAACGTCTAGTCTATAGTGTATTTCGTAAAATGAAACGAAAGATAAAAGAAGATTGTCGAAATTATTGTACTGATCAACCACAAACTTATGCCACCCACCTACCTACCTACGTCTTTAACTGATACTAAGTATTTCATTTCCATTGAATTTTTAAATTATAGAAAGTACCGCATCCAAAACTATTGCATTCGTGTAAAGTATTGAAGAAAACGTAATCGGGTATAAAGGTGACAGTGCAAAACTTTAGACGTCCACGCATTGTGCGACAAAGCGCTAGGAAAGCGCGCTCACACAAATATTTACGATTGCTCGCATTGTCGTGGAAACTGTCAATCACAACCTTTCAAATTACCTTTACAATTTGTTGAGATTTTCCGAGCGTTATTTGAGACCTTCAGTAAACATCAATATTCTATTAACTGAATAGAATACATTAGGTTAAAATTTTCTTACCTGATAACTTTCATACACAAATACAAGGCCATCTGATCCCTAATAAGGCAGAGTAAACACTATAGATATTTTTTCTGCTTATTGTAATTACAAAGCTGCATAGACAAGAGCGTTTTTTTATGGAATTGGGTCAAAGGAGCAGACGTATCATCTGACGGTATGCGATTACCGCCGCCCATGGACCCCGCAACACCACAGGCGTCACAAGTGCTTTGCTGGGCTTTGGGGGATGTAGAGGAGGACGGGGAGGGTGACGGGGTTGGGGGCAGGAGTTGGGGCCTCCGGTATCCTCACTCACTCGGTGAAAGACAGCACAAGCGCTATTTCACACCAGTTTTCTGTGAGAATTCTATGCACCCTTAAGCAGAGGAAGTGCAAAAAGTTTTTTTTTTTTAAATAATATTATATTTGCCGGGACCTCAACCCGCGGGAGTACATCGAGAGCATCACTAAGGCGGCGTCGCGGAAACTTGGCGTACTGAACAAGGTGAAACGGTTCTTCCGTGTCTGCCCGAGCATTTGTGTCTTCTTTATAAGACCCAGGTTCACTCGCTCGCAGTACGTGGAGTACAGTTCTTATCTTTGTGATGGTTCCGGGCAGTATTTGCTTGATGCTCTCGATCGGTTGCAGCGGCGAGGCGGGCAGTCAGTATTATCAACAGTCCCAATGCCACCGAGTCCCTTAAGTCTTTGCAGTTGCGGAGAGATATCGCTTTAATGGCAGTCCTCTAGCGCATTTACCATGGACAGCGATTGGAAGAGCTCTTCCAATTGATCCCTCTTTCTCCCTTCCTCTACAGAAACACACGATCTGGCCTTGGAAGTCACCGCCATAGAGTCGCAGAAATACGTTCTCGAACCAAACGGTTCGGTTCTTCCTTCCTGTGTCGAGCAGCTAAAGACTGGAACTCACTACCAGCGCAGGTTTTTCACTTCCACTATAATACCGGGTCCTTTAAGCGGGGCGTGGAAAAGCATCATACTAAGCCGCCATAGTGCATTCTCTGCTTTCGCAGTGAGTGTGGTAGCCCCCACTGTTGAGCTTATCATCAGGCTGAGCAGGGCCACTTTGGCAGGTTATTTATAAAAAAATTCTATGTAACCTGGTACAACGATTGACCAAGTGGTTTAAGCAGTCGTTGTTGTTCTGTCTGTGTGTTTCTTGTGTCGGGTTTTATATGTTTGAAAAGTCTACTGCGACACGAGATGTAATGTAAGGGCATTGTCATAAATAATCAGATTAAAATTATGATGTGCCGTCAGTAGTCGTACAAATATACAGACAGTTCAAGAGACACTGGTCGGTTCAATGGTCTAAATTCGACAGCCAGACGATCTCTAGTATGTAGTAAATACGTATGTTATATAGGCATACAGAACTAAGTCGTAAGCCGAGCCATGTGAGCTGCTAGTACCTAAATATAAATTAGGCTAACGCATTAATTATATTAAAAACCAACAGGTATTGTGCGGAGGGAAGTGACTCAACAATTCACCACAATGTAGTGTTATTGGGAGCCACCCCATAAACAATCCATATTGGATATTGTTATACGTACGCAAGTAGGTTATATGGGGGTAATTACTTATTTGATGCTATTGTCCATTGTCGTATGGAAAGGTATATTGACACTATACTTATTCGTGCGTCTTCAACTTATTTTGGCATAGACTCAAACAAGGAGACTAGACGGGTGATGTGACAGTGAGGGAAAAATTAAACAATTTCAGCCTTTTTGTCCTCTCCCCAAGAATAAACTTCACCAGCAAATTGAAGAGGTTATCTTTTTATAGAGAGAAAAGTGTGTGCAAAAGATAAGGTTATCTAACCAAAACTAATGACTAATGAACTGGAATTAAGGTGATCGATGTTTCATGACCTAACATGTCGTTAAAATAAGGTAACCCTGCCCATTATATGACAATAATGTATCTTGGAATAAAACTTTTATCTCGAGATCTCCAGGACTACAGCTTAAAATTACACTTCGCAATCGTACGCCTCTGTAGCTATTGTTATTTTAGCAACAAAACTCACAAGCGCTATTCAAATTGCGCTTTGCCTCTTATTCAAATTCGTTCACAAATCGGATTTACTCGCAACTTGTTAAGAGCGCCTTGTTTCTACCTTTCTTTTTATTTATTTTTCATCTATTGAGAGGTAAAAGGAATCTTTTATTTGTAGATAGCTAAGCCTCTGTAGATAGCAGGGGTAAGGAGGCTCTGTTTACGAGTGAATAGATGTGAATTTGGGTCATGGCTTCAATGATGTGTTTGTGGTACCTACATATTTTCTGGCAATGTGATTTGTTTCTATGAATCTTTGTTAAGGAATAAGTAGATACGTAGACTGCCTCATTGGTCTAACGGTTATCAAACACGACTGCCGATCAAGAGGTCTCGGGTTCCATTCACGGGTTCGAGTTCCGGTTCGGACCAAAAGTGTTGTTAAGTTTTTCTTACAAGAAATTCTTAAAACAGTTTGGAGTATAGAATTTAGCGGGGTTTTATGCCTCTGTCATGGAAAACACGCTAAGCCGTCGGTCCCGGTCGTCATCAACATCTTGGTATGAGAATCGTATTAAAACGTCAGTGCCCTCAAATACACTGACAAAAAGTTTAATTTTCGAATTCAATTCGCACTCAGGGTTGCGGAGATCCGATGCCAGTCCCTCCGTGGAAAAACTGACATTCAGGTAAAACTAGTCAATCTAGTACCTGACCCCAAATAATCTTGGTGTTAATAAAGGCTAGGAAGACGATGCTGCACTTTCTAGAATCCTTTTGCCTCGCAAACCCTATTTAGGAATATTTTGTGGCACCAATGTAACAATGTGTGTCAGCAGATCCCCGTCTTTAATATTTCCAGACTGATAAGACCTACAGAAGTGCTAAAAAGAGCGAAGACTTCTACCAACGCAATTGGTGTTTCTCAATTTTTTGGTTTCTATGGTTGGCGGTTGTGATTATTAACGGACTTCCAAAAGGAGGAGGTTCTCAAGTTGATCGGTATTATTTTATGTATGTGCACTGATTACTCCGCCAATTGTGGACCGATTTTGAAAATTATTTTTGTATTCGAAAGGGTATGCTCTCCATGTGGTCCCATTGCGACTATATCGGGCTCCGATAATGGGATCAAAAGGAAATCGAAGGAAACCCTCCAATTTGCTAGGCACGTACTATGTTTTCATATATTTTCTAAAGCTATCACAGTATTTACATTTAGTAGTGATCAGTTCATGATGATGGAAGATAGTTTAGAGAGTGGTTAGGAGTTGGAAGATAAATCTTTAAATGTCATGTGTATGTATCTTACCTTTAGACGCATTCTTTCAACTTATTTAGGTGAAACAATGATGGAAGGTACAACTCCTCAACAGTTACGAGTCGGTGGCCTAGAAAGACCAAAAAACGAAAAATAAAAAAAAACTTCGTTTAAGAAAACCGTCTTAAAAACTAAAAAGTATAAAATAACTTAATAAAGATTTAATTAAATACACCTTACATGCAAACCTTTAATATTGACGAAACACTATTATTTGAATGTGCTATCTATTCATAGATTTGAAGTCGGTGCCAAACCGCCAAGTCAAAATATAATATAGTACCTAGGTACCGCAATCGTCGCGCGTAACCTTGAACGGGAAAGCTGCTTTATTCTGAAATTTAGGTATTTCTTAAAAATTTTTTGGGTTTTCAGTGAATAACTTTATAACCCTACTTTCAAGTTATAGGTAGCATATACAAATACTAGCGTTTCATCAATATTAAAGGTTTGCATGTGAGGTGTAGTTAATTAAATCTTTTTAAGTTATTTCATACTTTTTAGTTTTTGAAGTTGTTTTTTAAATGAAGTTTTTTATTTGAGAAATATATTTTGGGATGTAAAAAGAGAAGCTTTAATAAATCGCACTCGTCTATTTTAAGCAATAATAATTTAGAACATTAGAAATAGATCAATCATTTTAATGAATAAATCTAAATGTATTGATTTGGATTTTTAACAAAAAAAAATGTGTTTATTATTTCATATGTCATACACTAAATAAATTGAGGCAAACCCCAGTAAGTTATTGGAAATATTTGTACTTGATAACTATATTTCAGTTACACAAAAGGAAGAAGGAAGATAACAATAATAAATATTGATCTGGCACGCAAACTTTCTAGTTTCAAACTAAGCAGAGCTATTATGACAGCTACGTGCATATTTTTTTGTAAATACATACGTATTATACATAGAAAACACTCAAACTCCGAAAAAAAATATTGAAAGTTCATACACACATTTGACCAACCCAAGAATCAAACCCGAGACGTCATGAACGGCAGTCGCATACGCTATCACTGAGCCACCGAGGTTGAGATAACTACATACCTTTAAATAACAGAGACGGTTAGTCTTTATCGAAGTATGATTGTATGACACAAGTATAGGGACGATAAAATAATAGAGGATGGAACGAAAGTAAACAATTCGTCTCATCCATATGAACACTTTGAAGGACATTTTCAGATGAGTAAAGGCTTCTTTTGCCTAAAATTTATGAACATCTGTTTCTTGTTTTTTTAAACACAACTCCCGGGTTAGGAATTTACATCCTGCGTCGCGTAAGTTTACAAACATACATGAAACAGACACAAAGAATACACAGACTCAACAACAATTGGTGTATCTCACAACACTTGATGCAGTAGAAAGCGGTGTGACGACCGTTATAACCACTGGGCTAACCGTGCATTTATCAAACCTGTTATTATTTTTCAAGGTAATAGAGCCACGCTGATTTCAGCACGGTTGGGCCGGCTCGACCGGGGCGGTACTACCCTCGCACAGAAAATCAACGTAAAATGACAGCGATCATGCTGTCGTGTTTCGTTGGTGAGTGCGAGACCGGAGGCCCAAGGATGCGAAAGTATCACTAGCCCGCCATGGTGTTGGTCACCATGCTGCATTGTTGCATTGTCTGCATTGCAATTAGTATGGTGACCACCACTCTTGGATTCTGCTTTTGCTTTCCACCAAGCGGAGTAGAGTCATTTTGGCAGGCCTTTACATAAAAAGAAGAAAATAAAAAAAATAACCGACTTCAAAAAAGGAGAAGGTTCTCAATTCGACCGTATAATTTTGAGTTTCAATATTTAAGTACGGGGAACGTCCAAAATTTATTGTATTTTCTATTTTTGTGTGAAAAACTCAATGCAGTTCATAATAATTTCGGAAAAAAGTGGTTGTGACATACGGACGGACAGACAGACAGACATGGCGAATCCATAAGCGTTCCGTTTTTTGCCATTTAGCTACGGAACCGGAAGGGTCGATCGGTTGCTTAGCTAATTCTTTAAACTACTTTTTTAATAATATTTTGATATGAATTCGCTAAAGTACGAGTAAATAACAGTATCATAATATTATAAGAGCCAGAAAAGAGCATCTAACATTTATTTATTTAACTTTATTGAGCGATGTTGCAATACATTTATACATATTAGAAGCGGAGAGGTTAAAACCGAGGTGGATCCGAAAATGTGCTTACTAAACCACATCTATCTCAGAACCAGATGAGACATCTTTTTTTGGGAATTTTGTTAAATAATATCAAAACTGTCTCGATTATTCTTCTAAATTAATTTTATTCACTTTTTTCATCACCTTCTCTCTATTTTGTAGGGGTAGGGATGAAACGAGCTGGCGGATCATCACCAAAGGCGTCACAAGTGCGTTGTTGGCTTTTTAAGAAGGTGTACGCTCTTTTGTTGAAAGTTTGAACAGGTAAATCAATATCTATAGGTAAGTACACCGAGCTGATAACCAATCGAAATTTATATAAAAATAAAGATTCTTGAACAACAAATATAATGGTATAAGCATCCTGGCGAAAACGTTAACATTCAAATCATGACCCTTTGCGATATTCAAGTCATCTTAGGTGTGTTTATTAATTTTTTAAATGTGTTTCATCTGTGTGTATGGGTGTAAGTCGATTTTTCTCTCTCGGCTCTTAGACCATATCGGATTCGGACATACTATCTAAAAGGATTTAATTAAACCATAGAAAATTATTTAAAGAAAAAAATAAACTAAGGTTATTTTCATCTAGGGAGTACTTGAAAGACGTTTAACATGTAATAGCACCCCATATGTTTTCATTCTCCCCACTAACAGCTCCCAACTAAGTCCGGGAGTCAATATAAACGGGCAGTACGTAGTCGGGGTGAACTCTCGCAAACATAAAAGTAACAAAGTAAGAAACAAAAGGTTCTCACAATATTTTCGTCAAATTACGCGCTGTATCGATCGTCCTCCGCGCCTGATGCATAAATGCATTAGCCTGAAGATAGGCACCTCGCACTATTCTGGTGTATGTGATGAGCGCCAGCGGAGCGGATAGTTTAGCGGACAGATTTAACGTTTATGTGTTCATCTTCTAAAAATAAATACGTTATATAGTGAATTGTTCTTAAACAATTTAATTTTTTTCACATTTTACATATTTTTGGGGGGTGGGGAGGGAAGAGGAAGGGGTTGGGGTTTGGGCCTCCGATATTCTCTCACTCGGTGAAAAACAGCGCAAGCGCTATTTCACACCAGTATTTTTTTAGGCCGTAGTATCACTCCGGTCGAGCCGGCCCCTTCATGCCGAATCGTGGCTCTGCCACGGTGCTTTCTGGGTGCTGAAAAAAAATCATAACTGCATAAAACGAATTACTGAAAATTTCAAGTTAAATACTGTTTATTCTAAATTCCTTTTCAAATTATTTAATTTTAATTTATATTTACCTACAAAATATTACTTCTTGACATTCCAGGCAATATTTTAGAATTAATACTTTTTTTAGAAAGCCATCAGCTTTTTTATAAACAAGAAAGATTTGATGACACAATCAAATCACATAAACCAGGTTTCAGATAACTGTTCATTTCCAATAAGACAGTTATTATAGGCACTCTTTTATTCTTATTGAATGTTTAAGATTCTTTTATTATTTTGATGAAAATAACTAGTTAGTTGATTGAAATATGTTTATCTACCATAATAAGTGATTTACCATGATTAAGACTTTTTGTAAGGCATTATCGGGTAATTAATGGTAACTGCTGGAACTATCACTGCCCATGGATTACCTCATTTATTCCATGAAAAGTTAAACATGTGCAGTCTTCAAAAAAATATAAAATTTAATAATGCAAAATCTCTGTGCTCTTATACCTTGTCCCCTCCGCTCGTCCTCTTCGTCCTCCCTAAATTTATTCTTAATAAAGCGCGGAGCGGCCGTCCGATGTATTTTTTTGATATCTCTCGCTTTACGATGAAAGCTCGCAATCCACCGGTGTTTTTCTTCGGATAAACTCTGCTCAACGTTTTGATCACGTATTTTCGATGGACGATCTCCTCCCGTTAATACACAATATGTGAATATACAAAGAAAACAAAAATGTTTACGACATCCGCTGTGTATTTTTAGTTTATTTCGGTTGTTTATATTACTTGCAAGTCTTGAAGAAAATAAGGTGTAATCCTGAGATAATATTAATTAAAGATGGATCTGTTACGTTCTAATCGTCTAGCCAGCAGATAACTGTTTAAGAATTTGTATTTACTAGAAACTAAGTGACGGTAAATGCTTTATTAACTTTATTTGTCAAGACTTTAAAATTAAGCTTGACTTGTAATACGTTTATCTAGCAAGTACTAATGTGTAGGACGGTGTAGGTACGTATAAAATCATATTTTAACCTTAATTTATTTTGTATTGCGACTTCTTTTAAATATGTGTGCTTAGGCAATTAAAGTGGTGTCAAGCAGAATATTCACATTACTTCTTAATTATGGGATCATTTAAACTATTTAAATCCGAGCAGAAAAACTAACGCCTTATGTGTTTCTTGAAAAAGATTATCTTTTATGTGATTATATGTATTCAAATATGGAGATGTAAAATGTCTATGTTAATGGATCTAAACTTTTAAAACGACTTCATATATATACATGTGAACTAATAAAGACTCGTGTTTTTTTCGTGCAACTAGAGTCATTAATGTATCATATCGAAAGTTCCTGAACAGGCCCACTTGAAATAAAAGCTACATTATTGTTTGAGTGAAACTGTGGAATACGTTGCGGTTTGAGGTTCTCTATACAGCGGTTAGTACAACTTCCGAATTTTATGTTATTACGAGTTAGTATTAGATTTTTTATTTATTTATTGATCTTTATTGTACACACATCATTACATATAGAAAAAGAAAAAAAAACAAAAGAGTTGAAATTTAGAAATGTGACAATGTGCGGATATGTTACTGTGAAAGGTTAGATGGGAAAAAAGAATATACTAGACTACCATGATAGAGGCTAGTATTCAATTGCAATTGACGTCTTTATTCGAGCTATAATGAAGTAGGTATGTACTCTGTTGCCCAGGGGATCTAGTACGGTGCAGAACAGAAAATATTTAGAGTATATAATCACTATTCTTTCATGGCAAATAAAAACTATGTAGTTGTGAAGCTAACTTGTTAACAAACTAGCCGAGAGAGAGAGACCCCATTAGGTGCAGCAAAGTAAACAACTTGTACAAAGCCACGTCGAGAAGACTGACGTTAGCGGAAAACTAATTCAGGCTAAAAGATAACTTAAAATATACAGTGGGCTAGAGTGGAGGCGAATGGGCGTGGGCGTGCCGTTGGGCGGGCGGCTGGGCGTGGCCGCCCAACTATGTCAAGTGCCCCAGAATGGATTATTTTTCTTTGATAGCACTTACGGAGAAAGCTCCGCAGTAATGGACTGGGCTATACTCTATGTTACTCTAATAATGGCCCTGTCTCACGTTTTATTAAAGATTTCAGCTGAATTGGAAACTTTTCTAGTTGGCTACGGTTGAGGCGTAATTGGAAAAGAGTATTGTGTTGTTGGGTTTGGATTCTCATTTCGTTTGCAATTAAGATATGCAGATGTTATCTAACAATCTTCTAAGTTAATTTATTTTATGAAATAGTTTATTTTACTTGTACTCTAACTAACATTATGACGATAGGGGTGTTTTTTCTTTAATAAGTATGTATTAAAAATTATTGGTAGGTATACGTATGTTTATCAGCAGTCTGGTCACCATAGCACGGTCGTGAATGACACGTGTCAAGTGTACATCCCAATCTTATCTTATCTTATCACACTTATCATACTAATATTATAAAGGTGAAAGTAAGTTTGTTATGCTTTTATGGGAAAACTACAAACCGAACGTCATGAAACTTTGTACACATATTCTTGGAGGTATTAGAAGTAACATAGGAAACTTTTTATTAAATGTATTAAATGGGAGAGAAGCCGCGGGCGAAAGCTAGTTATCTATATAGTAATACGTATAGTAAAAACTTCGTGTCCCAAAGTATGAAATTTCTCACACTTATAAGTTAAAAAAAAACTTATCTGCATCATGCATACACGTTAATTTTTTTTTTATATTGCATTAAATACATTATTACCATGTATTTGACACATACACGCACACACATTTGTCCGGGATCCCCGGAACAAATTTTACAAGTTATTACTAATCAAGCTAATTTTTCGTGAGTAGCTTCATTTTCATGTGGGCCTTTCACCTTTCACCTCAATCGAAAAAATTTGTAAGGTGAAAGGCCCACATGAAAATGAAGCTACTCACGAAAAATTAGCTTGATTAGTAATAACTTGATGAAATTTGTTCCCGGGATCGCGGTCTATAACAGCTTAGACAAAAGAAACCCTAAAAAGTTCCAAATAAAAAATTAAAGGAATTAGGCTATATTCAGATGACGATTCCTTGAACGAAATGACATGTAGTTCTAAACGCGCGTTGAGCGCTCGTCATCTGAACATGGGCTTATGGTCTAATTTCGACCTCTGGGCGATCACTAGTTATTATTTAAAAACTAATGTGATTATCGATAGCTAAGTTATGATTATTAAAAGAAAAAAGTGAAACTTAAAAAAAATTGAACTAAAACGTTTTTATTTCTATTCATTTTAGTGTACCTAATGTATATCTAATTTGGTTTTATTTTTAGTAAATGTCAATGCCAAACCTATAGAGAAAACTTTTAAAATAATATAAATATATACTTATAAAATAAAGGATTAAAAAGTACAGTGTAGAAGATAGAGATAGTAGGTGGAAAACGGACTTGTTAAGGGAGTCCTTAGAAGCAGTTCGCCTACGACAGGTTTTCTTGGAAGTCAATGAGTAAAGTCTATGTTCCGTAATGAACAAGACGAGGCCACATATTGATGTTCTTAAATTTGTTCGACGCATTACGAACTAATTAAACGCTTTTGAATATCACAAATTTTGTATATCCCTACCTAGATATAGTGGTAAATCTAATTAATACGAGCATATGTCAAATATTTAAAACAAAGTATAAAGACAAAAATTGTCAGATACATTTTTAGTTTGTAGGTGAGAGACTATTTTAGTTTACAATCACCGTTCGACCGGAGTGATACCACGGCCTCACGGAACCTGTGTGAAACAGCGCTTGCGCTGCGTGAGTGAGGATAACGGAGGCTTGTGAGCCTCCGTTATCCTCACTCATTAATCACCATCAATTAATACATATTATGGATAAATTACACCCAGACACAGACAAAATGGTTGTGTTTCTCACATAAATATTTGTTCTGGGTGGTATTGGTGCACACAGGTGCTCTTGTTTAGCAGTCAGTCTGGTATAATTATTTTATAAATCATTAATTTCAATCCGAGATCCTGTATTATTAGTTACAAAAGACTTAATTTAATGTTGGTAAAAGGGATATAATGAAGTGATACAAACAAAGTACTGTTGCGCACTCTATGAATTAAGGATATAATTATAATCATGTGATATTATTTACAACTTTGCATTTTTCTCTTTAATACCGCTAATAATATTAGACAAAAAGGTTAGATATTCAAAGATTTCGCACCCAGTGAGCTTCCCATTTAATATTTTCCGAGTAACGCAATAGCAAGTAACACATTTTGTGTTAGCCTCAGTAACAAACCGCTCCCTTCGTAATTCTTTCAATTTCATCATGTATATTAAAATGAGTTTGTATTACAGAGTGCTTGTAAGCGCCCGCGAGCCGACGGTTTAATATGTACGGGAACATTCTTTTTACCTAGCTACCTGACTGTTTTCATTGTCGACCGGGAAAATATTGTGACGAAATAACGGATAAACGTCTTTATGAATAAAAAATACTTGTAATAAGCATTGAGGGTTCTAGTTCTAGATGGTTGGCTAATTCTCTTATATCTGTTTACAAATCATTTGTACGGATGAAATCTAATCTAACACGAAACTATAAACTCCAAACTTAAAGAACTTAGTACAAATAAAGTAATACTTAATAAAGTAACCACCGCACTAATAAATTCTTCGAATAATTTTACTGCAAATATCCTTCTAAAAGATAATGTCGTGATTGGTTATGTCGAGGTGTTCTTTGTCTCCGATTCATGTGTTTCTGAATTCTCCCGCGACACAAGATGTACAAGTAAGGGAGTAGTCTTCGAAAAGAAAAATAAGAGAATTTCATTATTTGCAAGTAAACGAAATACAATTAACATAATTTAATAATGTAAACATATTTAGTGTCATACCGTACCATCAGTTGGTTTCTGCGAATTTTGTCACAAAATTAACACCTTATCATAAAATCTTGTCGTATCGTACCGTAATGGACACGTCACCCCTCTCGTGTCGCGGAGTAGATTTTTCCAATTTCGTCGCGTCGACGTGTCGAGAAAAATCCTCTTTTGATTTATATTTTAATTCACCGTCTCATTTCAATTTATGACCGGGCTGCAGGCTTTGTAAGGGCATTTGTACCTGTCTAATGTTGTCTACATGCTAATGTGTTTCGATTCAAACGACATATTTTAAGTAGGACTCAAAGGAATTTCAAATTGGTTTCGTAGCTACTTGTAATGTTTTGAGAAGGATTTTGATCAATTTGTTTTAAAGATTTATGAAATTATATGCTTTGAAGTTTTTTCTCTCACTTAAACCTTAGTCATATTCATTGAAAATATAAATAACATTTGAAAGTTGGGTTTTTAGTTATTTAAACAACCCTTAAAGTTTTACATTAAAGTTACTTACGTATTATAAATATGCAATTGTTTAGAAGAATTGAGCATTCGAATTGATTATAAACTTTAATTTGAGTCTACCTACCTACTTGTTTTGAATAAGTTTAATTTTAAGTTATTCCTTTTAATTTGAAAGGCTTGTCGGTCGTCTGGTCATTGCTATGTGTTTGTATGTATGTATGTGTGTATGATATATATGTTTAGATAAGCGTGTAAGAAGGTTTCTCTATTCGTCGACATCGGGCTGGTTCCCTTTTATGTAAAAAGGAAAACAATATATTACATTATTAAAAAATTGGCCATTCTAAAGTAACGTGTCTCAGTTTTCTTTGTGGTGACAAATTATATGAAATCCTACTAATATTATAAATGCGAAAGTTTGTAAGGATGGATGGATGTTTGGATGTTTGTTACTCTTTCACGCAAAAACTACTGAACGGATTTGGATGAAACTTTACAGTAATATAGCTTATAAGAACACATAGGCTACTATTTGCCGCGATAACCGACATAAACGCGGGCAGAGCCGCGGGCAACAACTAGTATCATTTATATATTTTCAATGCAATATAGCCCACTTGAAAATAAAAAATGAGTGACGTAAATTAGAATAAGGACACATTACGTAATATGACGTAATATCCTTATGTATAACCTTTTGACGATAAAGATATGACTAGCATGGAGTTATGTATTTATAAAAATTATGGAAAAAAAATATATTCAAACGGTTTTATTGAAAATAATGTACTAGAAAAAGCTAAAAAATAATTTGGTAACGATGAACGATTTGGCCCAACGATTTTATACCGATTTTTTTAGCTTTTAGTTCATTATTTTCTATATAATTTCTTTTTTCATATTTGTATTTCAGTGTTTAGTTTTTAATTTCATTATATAGTACTTCTCATCTGTGTTCTACGATTCAAGGCCTTACATTTGATACCCATATAGTGATAGTCTTTGACAAAATGTGTAAACCACTATTTTATAGCGGCGGCCATGATTTTAATTTATCATAGTGAACTGTGTTCTACTATTCAAGCCCTTTCCTTTAATAGCCATATTGAGGTAGTCGTGACAAAATTTGTAAACCGCCATTTTGTAGCGGCGGTCATCTGAGATTTACAATGAAACAGAATTCATTTAATTGTATTGTCACAAAACTGAGGATGTGTACAGATTTCAGATCAATCTGTCAACAGGAAGGAGGTCAAATTTCACTTACAAGATTTGACCCAAACAACAACCAGGTCAAGCTAAATAAAACCGTGTAATAAAAACAGAAGTCGTAATTCAGTAACTATTCTGCCTATATTTATGTAGTTTTATTTACTTTCCTACATGTATAAACAGTGTAAAAAATCACTTTTCCCATCTTAAACGAAGTTATAAAACAGTTTATAGCCTAAAATAACGTCAAGTACTTTGTTTTAGAACAACATTAAAAAGCGGGGGACGGCCACAAGATGGCGTTAGCAAAAAGCCTGCGAAGTAACAGATGATCTTCATTTAAATATTTTCCAGGGACAACGGGGGTGTTTGGAGTACGGACCCCGAGGTCCAAACACACTACGCGACTTTTAGATAACAAAACTTGTCTTGTTTTTCTACACTAAATTTATAAAGAGGAAATATTTGTATTTTTGTATGTAAAGTAAACTCAAAAACCGGACCGATACCAAAAATTATTTCTCCATTCAAATCCTACATTATCCCTGAGTGACATAGGCTATATTTTATTCCTGTATTCAATAGATTATGGTGTCAATAGATTCGTCTTAGTCGTGAGAGTGACACTCCGTAAATCATAATTAAAAAAAAAACCACAATTAAGGCTTTTTAGCGATAAAAAGTAATCTCAAAAAAAAGATTTCAAAATACATTGAGTGTGGTATCAAAATAAAGAATTTTAACGATGATTATGAATAAATATAAAACTTGTTTTATTAAAATAAACAAAATTTAATAAAGATGACAAATATTGGCAATGCAATTTTCCTTTGAATATGCTTCTAACTTTTCTAAACGTTACAGGTTAACTGCAATCTCAAAATGTGGGTAAACATCATAATTTTACCACACCTCTTTGATAGATATTGTGTACTTAACAATGAAAAAAATATTATCCCAGAAAAAAAGCAAAGAAAATTCGGTCCGTGTGTTCAGCACAAATGATATGCGGACCGGAGTCAATATCTGGGGATCAAAGTGGAGCAGCGCGGCGCTCGCCACTTAGCTACAATATTAGTGCCTCTCACTGCGACACTGTTTACTTTTACTACAATCTCGTCACTGGAAACGTGTCAACCGTCAAAGAGTTACATGCAGTACAGTCTTTAAAATGTAGCTTGATATCTGTGAAAGATGGCTAGGAAATCGAAGGTATCCACACCAATCGATTTTATTTGATACTAGCTGAACCCCGCGGTGTTACCCGCGGTTATTGTTGTACCGCGAGTAACACCACGGGACAAAGTTAGTCTAAAAAAAGTAGCCTAAGTTACTCCCTGGATCATCAGCTACCTGCCAGTGAAAGTCAAAATCCGTCCAGCCGTTCCAGAGATTACCCGGAACAAACAGACAGACAGACAGACAGACAGACAAAAAATTTTTTTACTACATTTTTGGTATATGTACCGTGTATACATACATATGCATTTAGTAAAAAGCGTTTATTTTAATATTACAAACAGACACTCCAATTTTATTTATTTGTATAGATAAGTTTTTACAAGCGGCTTCACTCACGCAGATTTTCATCCCCTGATGTACACTCTTAGAGATGGAACTTCAAAAATTCGTTTCTTAGTGCTATACTTACGTTATATAAAATCCTTACATGTAAAATTTCAGGATTCTAGGTTCAGCGGTTTGGGCTTCCTCTTTTATTTATATATTTACATTTATTAAAAATGCGGTTATTTTATTACAAACGTAGACTAGCTGACCCACGCAAGCTCATTTACGTCTCCTATTGCCCGTAGCGTATTAATTTTCCCCTGTTTTTGTAATATTCATCATTCATCGCTCATCCGCTCATTGGCGCTCCGCTCCTATCGGTTTTAGCGTGATATATAACCTATAGCCTTCCTTGACAAATGGGCTATCTAAAAACTACAGCTAAAATGTACCTCGTTATAAAATAACAATAGTGAGTTAGTGACGACTATCACCATGACGCTTAATTCAACTAAAACAGGGAAATCAGCGTTTCTAAGTAAATGAGTATATTTTCCATTTAAATTGAAACAGCCTCGGTTCCGTCGGTAAAAAGTAGTATAAGTGTTACTCTGATGTATTAACTACATATTATTATATTATCTTAAGCTTTATATAAATACGTCCAGCAGTTTGAGTGAAAGAGTAACAAACATTGATACATCCTCACAAGCACTTGCATCCTACCAACTCCCATTCCAACTAATATTATAGTTGTAACAGAAAGTATCGGTAACGGTAACGGGCTTGATCCTGTTACATAAGATAGCAAAAGTGTGCGTTCAAAACGCATACGCCTTTGCTCACCTCTGCCAATTCAGGGACTATGTTATTATGTAAATATGGATGTATATGTAAATTGTGTAAAGTAGAAAGTAGAACGAGTAATAGGTTAGCCACATAACCCGATGTTTGTTAAGAAATAAAACAAAGAAAGTATCAAATGAATCTATCACAATTTAATTGTCGGTAACAACTTTTTATTAGTCGAATTAACAAACGTACATTCAAGATTGTGAATGCGAACCTCAATGTAGTGAACAGTCTTATAACTAACTATTAAGTAACACTTCAGAAAATAAAAGAAACTTGGTTTCACCTGTAACTAAATGGACATTGCTGACTTTAGATGAAAAACTTATTTGTATTTTATTTGTATGTACATGAAAGTGATAAACTAAACTAACTCCCACGAAGAGTAACGGAAAAGTGCTGAGTTTGTGACATGCCCGTTTCTCTGCAATACAGGAACGGATGATATCTCTATATAAAGCTAAACCGCCACCAAATTATGCTATACTAACACTGATGATAAGCCATGTGAAATCATCTGAAACAAATGAAAAAAGAGATTAGGACGTTTCACTTATTATAAACACATTTCACGGTAGTATATACAAATACATTATTCCAATTGGTGAAAGTTTGTAGGTTCTATTCTCAGCCAGGACAAGAAATTATGTGACGATTGAGATATTAATGTACGTCCAGACGTTATGCTATGATGTGACGATTAAGATATGAATGCGAAAGTGTAATATACCTACCGAGACGAAGGGTTTAAATCAATGCAAAATGTTTCAATAAAGTTTAGAAAATCAACCTAATATCTTTTGAAAACAGCTACATAACTGATATACAAAGTGTTATGCCGAGGGCCAAGTTTATTTATAAAGACCTCACTATGTAAGTTTGTATGGGTCCTTTGGTAGCTGGAGTCCAGACTGGAGGAATACACCTACAATATAGGAAATTGCAGTTTACCGAGATACCAGAGGTTTTATACTGGTTCACAGCTTCTGTTTCAAGGGTTAAACGTTATGATGGGCATGTCATTTGCTTAAAATCGATTAGAAATAAATTAGTTCATAGTTACTGCGTACGTACCTTTCTCAAAAGTTCAACCGCCACCAAAATTTTCTTACACTAACATGAATGTGAAATCACCTGGAACAAGAGAACGATAGTTAGAAATATGGCAAAAATTATTTAAAATATCCTAACACATCCCTCACACATCTTTTCCAAATTGGGAATGGAACTCGCGACCTATGGTTCAGCAGTCCGGGTCACTAGTCTAGACCAATGGACCAGTATTCTTCCTCATAAGGTCAGGAGATTATTCATTTATTAATTCCAAAAATATCTACTTTAACATTGCTATCAGGTAATTTTTATCAAAGTCAATAGTTCTACACAGGATAGAATCCATAGGTCTTAACATTTTGCATACAGAGAAAATTAAAAAATAAACATTTAAAAATAGAAGCAAGTGTTGTATGTACTCACAGAAATAAGTAGTAAGTAAAGAGCGCGTTGCACTGCGCGCAGCTCATGCCGGAGCCGCGTGAGCCGCGCAGGCCAGCGGCGCGGGCGGGCGACGTCTGGCGACGTCGGCGCCCGCGGCATCGGGCCCCAGTGGCCTGTCGCCGTCGTCAGGGTTTGTCATCGCCCCTGCCTACGACACAAACAAAAACCGATAACCAATCGCTGCTTAAAATCACCTAGATGGTTATAACAGGAAAACCAAGTTTTGAAAGAGATTTGGTTTTAATTTGAAAAATGAAAAATAAACGCGGCATGGGAAAGGACCGCATAGAAAATAGAGGCCAGTGATTAACTTGAAGACTTTTAAAGCGTGGCTTGCCAGAACCCGAACCTTGAACTTGGTTTAGTCAGGGCCAATCAACAGTTAATCTTCACTGCATTATTTCAAATCAGGGTAGGAATTAAACGAGTGCTAAAGTAGGAGTACAATTTTGCATCAATAAAACAGCCAAGCAAACTCTTTGCCTTTTTAAATACAATTTTTTAGTCTGTGCTGCACCTACATGCGGCCTCAAGTCTATATTTATGCTGGCTATTTCACTTAACACAGAGTTTAGTAACCGCGTGCATGAACAGTGAACACTTTGGAGGGTACTCAAAAGAAGATAAAATAAGAAACTAGGAATATCAAGAATAAAATACAACACTCACCATACTGCTACAGGCCACGTGATGACGGGCACCCTGGCTCACTGGAGAAAAAAAAAATATAATTCAATACAAATCCTAACCCGATACAAACACGTGGTATGATTGTAACTGTATAGTGGGCATTTTAGAAACCGATTATAATCAACAACCCATAACGTCGCACTGCTGGGCTCGGGTCTCCTCTCCGAAGACGGATAAGGACATACGTCCCCACGCTGGCCAATAATATTCATAAAATTCTGAAAAATCAGCACTATATTCGTCCCCGTGTGGCAAAAAATAACAAAATAATTGAAAAGTGAACACGTGTATCAAAAAACAAAAATGTTAACATAGTAAAGAAACATGGTAAAGTTTGTTAAACAAAATGGCGACCTGAAGCAAAAAGTTACAAAATGAATTAATATTTCAATTACTCACGTCCCGCTGCAGTACCCGAATGCACGGTTTGCTTGGATTCGTCGCCTTATATAACCCTACAGTTTTACACGTATTAATTATAACGTGGTAAATGCAAATTAGTATCTTAAACAAATACTTTCCGTGCATTTTATTTTATAAATATTTAATTTTTGGGTTTGGTGTTTTGTTTGGTTGACTTGTTATTGCAGCGGTTAGCAATCCTGTCTACTACCCAGAGATTGTGGATTCGCTTCCCATCTAGGAGAAAAATAATGTGATAAAGTTCGACCTTTCGTCTGTTTCTGGTTATAGTTAATCTATAAAATTTATTTAATTTAAAATATGTAGGGATGTTAACTTAGAAATATATGTAACCGGCTGACAGGAATAGACTCATCGCCTAACACGTGAGTGAGACTAAAATTATGCTGGCAACATTTGGATGTTCGTAGGTAGTATTGTCATAGGTAGCCACGCTGATTTCAGCACAAACGGGTGGGACTCGACCAGGGTGGTACTACCCTCACACAGAAGACCAACCGAAACTTATGACAGCATTCGCACTGTCGTTACATCATCATCTTCAGAAGCATCTTAATAGGCCGCCATAGAGTGGGTCACCATGCTGCATCGTCTGCATCCGCAATGAATATCGTGACCACTACTCTTGGATTCTGCTAATAATGCTTTTCATCAGGCAGAGTAGACTCATTTATGCATGATTAAATATGAAAATAAATATATTAGGATCTTAAAGAAATACTTCCAGTGCATTAAATAAAATAAGTATTTAATAGCATGCCTAGTGTGTTGATCTTATTCGTTTGTTAGTGCAGTGGTTAGTAAGTCAGGATGCTAAGCCATTCCTTGGATTTTCATTTAGAACAAAATATTGTGTGATAAAGTTCGAACATTCTTCTTTTTTTATAAAATGCATGTAATATAAAAAATAAGGATATTTAATTAGAAATATATGTAACCGGTTGACAGCAATAGGCTAGTCACCAATTACGTAAGAGATGAATAGCTATCAAAATTACACTGTTCAATACACCACTGTCTACCCTCTTGGAGGTAAAGTCATGAGTAGGGTTATTTGGTTTGTTAAAATTTTAAATTAAAACGCATTCCCGCTCGAGAGAGTTGATCATAACGATGTTTGAGTTCATAATAAGCGTATAGCTCTAACTTAGATGCATATAGATAAAAAAAAAGTAAAAACTAAAACCCAACTACGAGAAAAATCGACACTGAAAAATTATGAAACAAGTTTGTTTTGAAGTATTTTTCAAAATGTACAAGTAACGCCCTTTCTAATAATACCAAAACGGCACATTTATCTCAAAATATTTTTTTAATACAGTATTTTATGTCGGCGAGAGGGCGCCACATTAGGTACAGTGACACGTCATATAGCCTCATTTGTCCAGTTCTAATAAGCAGTTAAGGATCTGGGAGGGAACAGATGAACATCCATACATCTATGTTTACATGCATCCATAGGCTGTCAAAATCATGACCCTCCTTGCTTTGCCGTAGTTAGGTAAAAAATAGGTGCTTGTTTGTTTTTGAATATATATTGGTTTATTTAAATTAAAAAAAAACACTTACTATTACAAGAATATGCACGTACGTTGTTATCTTTTAGGAATATCATGAATGCTGCTATTTTTTTTTGGAATACCCTCAGATTTTTTAAAATTATTCGAGAACATTCTATTTTAAGTCATTTCTTGCAATTTTAATTAGGTCTTTACATTACTACTAAGGTTCTGTTCCATTAGGATTCAACTGTCCGTTTCAAAACTTTTTTCATTTATATTTCGATCTCGCATTTAGTGTTTCGTTTTGTATTAAAAATAAAATACATTTATTAGTTTCCTTCTACACTACTTTTGGAATATAAAAAGTAAAATTTTTGGAAAATAATGTAAAACTCATGTGTTACAATAAATATGTCAATACGATGAGGCATTTGACATGTAAAATAAATTAAATTGTATATTTTATATAAATATAGATAATTTAAAAACATTCTGTAGCATCATATTAAAATGTTTGTTTGTAATCTGATAAAATTTGTTTGTTTATTTAAGATCAACACAAAATAAACCTGTAAGGAAATGTTTATCAATCCATATTTTTTAATTTTATTGGCAAGTTTTAGATTTTTATAGACAAACATACATAATAAGAATAGTGGTTTTAAAAAAATGATAACTACTTCTAAAAAGTAATAGTACACTTAAAAAGGACGTGTATGTATGCATGTTATATGCGGAAAATCAATTGATAAATAGTTAAGTAATACCTACAAATATTTAAAACATTCTGAAGTCAATGATTTATATGATGAATAAAAATTAATAACAAAATGTTAATTGAGACAAAGAATCAACAATCTCATTATTGAAAACACTTCAATAATACCCAGTGTGATTCTCAGAAGCAAGACGAATCTACCAACACTACTAACGCTAAATTTTCATGTAACCTTTTTAGTTATTACTCACCGACCCACGCAACCTCGTTTGCGTTTCCTATTGCCAATAGGGTGATAATTTTCCATTAATTTTCAATTAATAAAGAATTTATTAGTGCGGTTGTTACTTTATTAAGTACTAGTTGTTGCCCGCGGCTCCGCCCGCGTATATGTCGGTTATCGCGGCAAATAGTAGCCTATGTGTTATTCTGATGTATAAGCTATATTACTGTAAAGTTTTATCCAAATCCGTTCAGTAGTTTTTGCGTGAAAGAGTAACAAACATCCATCCAAACATCCATCCATCCTTACAAACTTTCGCATTTATAATATTAGTAGGATAATTTTCCCCCGTTTTTGTAACATTATTCATTGGTGCTCAGCTCCTGCAGGTCTTAGCGTGATGATATATAGCCTATTACCTTCCTCTATAAATGGGCTACCTAACACTAAAAGAATTTTTCAAATCAGACCAGTAGTTCTTGAGATTAGCGCGTTCAAATAAACAAACTCTTCAGCTTCATATATAAGTATAGATATAGATTCTAACTCGATTGTGTGTTCAATAAATAACTTTAAAAGAATTTAAGCTTAAACTTACTACTACTAAATAATGAACGAAAAATATTTCTGATGATTTATTTTTCATTACCTGACTATGGTGATTCCGAACCGATTTTATAGAATGAGATGTCAATAGATTCCTTATAATGCCCCGAACGACATAGGGTATGTAAATTAAAATCAATATCAAAAGCTTTTATATAGTCAGTTTATAGTTTTTTTGAACCTTTTTTTATTTGGTTCTTCTATATCTATCTGTACAAATAAATAAAATTGGAGTGTCTGTTTGTAATATTAAAATAACCGCTTTTATATAAACACGTATGTATGTATACACGATACGTGTACCAAATTTTTTATTTTTATTTTTATCTGTCTGTCTTTTTCATCCGGGTAATCTCTGGTACGGTTGGACCGATTTTGACGGGACTATCACTGGCAGGTAGATGATGATCCAGGGAATAACTTAGGCTACTTTTTTAGACTAGCTTTGTCCTGCGGCGTTACCCACAATTGTTGTTGTACCGCGGGTAACACCGCGGGGCTCAGCTAGTTTTAATTTTTTCTTCTACTATATGTCTCACATCTAACTTTTATTGCTTTATTGGTGTTTGTTCTCACGAAGTACAAAATTAAAAATCTACATAAATTCTGTTCCACGTCAGATCACCACGTCAACAATCTATTCACAATAAAGTATCACAAACCTAGTTAATAAAGAGGTATGTTAATCACAATATCTAGTAAGAGCCAAATAAGAAATTAAATAGTGACCATCGACTTGATACATTTTGTTTACCTTTAGTTTTGTTAAATAATTTTGTGTAATTGCATTATAATGAGGAATATTTGCTGACATCTGCACGAGTTGCTTCAAAGCAATCCTAGGCAAAAAATCCTCTTAAATACATACCTATTCTCATGTCTTTTATCTACAAAGTGGCAAATTAATAATTAAATATGTCACAAATGACAGAAAATAGCTTTTAGATATAATTTTAGAATACAGTCAAACCTGGATAAGGGAGAGTTCAAGGGAGCACAATCTCATTCTCGCTTATAGAGGTTTCTCACTAACCCGAGTTTCTCGCTAATGCAGGTACATGGGTAGCGTTTCTCTCTTACAGAGGTACGCAGCAATAACAAGACATATATTCATGCACTATGTATGTAATTTTATTTTATTTAGAACTTTTAGTTCCACGAAATAGAATAGGAACAATATTGACGAGGAAACAATACAAAAACAATGGTTAGAAGTTCCACACACAAAAATAAATCATAAAATAGCAGATGTTAAATTTGTAATTTGTTTTGTCATTTGTAATATAAGTATGTCTAAATAATATACATAAATAAATAACACTCGACTGTCACTTATAGAGGTATAGATAAGTAGCAGTCTCACTTACGGAGGTCCATGAGGGAAAAACGACTCTCTCTTAGAAAGGTTTCTGTTTCTCGCTAATAGAGGTTTTGGGAGCTTAAAATGACGGGTCCTGGCTATTACTCTCACTTATAGAGTTTTCTCACTTATCCAGTTCTCACTTACCCAGGTTTGACTGTAATTGTATGTACGCATCTGAACAAGACTTGGCCCATCACAAAAGTTGTATGTTTAAATACTATATAGTCAATATTTAACAATCAATTTTCGATATTCTACATCTACCATTGGTATGAGATTTATTAACAAAAATGTAAAAACGCTGTAAAAATGTCACATTTTCATGTAACGGACAATAAGTTACGTAACATAATTTCATTTAATTTGTCCTCAAACCGAACAAGCCGCGCGACTTTTCCAAACTACCCTCGAAACCAGTAAAATAAACAGACTTACTTTGTCTCATAAAATAAATATCCTTCTGGTCCGTACCTAAGCCAGTAAATCAAAGTACATAGCCTCTATGTACAATATATAAAGCGTACATAAATCGTCCGCCATGCTCGCCCGGTAAATTTAATAATCCTGGAGTTGGTTCTGAGTAAAGACAAACGTCCACCCACCCCCAAGCCTCCCTTGGGGAAAAATATTATATAAGTAGCCAGGAAAAAGTGGTGTGGGAGGATATAAGAGGAACGGTGGGCGTGGTGAGGCCACGCCCTCCGTTGAGCAGGAGGGGCGAAGGCTTTCGCGCTGCTGAGTAGCGTCCAAATGTTCTCCATTATTAAATGAATGGATATAATTTAGTTAGAGTGGTATTGAGGGAAATAAATTGTATGTAAAAATGGCTTTGTTTGTATAGTTCGTATTGTAGTTACCTATAGCTATATCACGATAAACTACAATAAGATAAGGTTTTGTTTACTTGATTATATTGGAAGAGTTGCTATTTCTATTGAATTTTATGGGATACTGAAATTTTATTAACTACAATAGCCAGTGATAGCTAAAATAATGGCTTTAGCTTCACAGTTAGTGAGATAAAAGAGACGAAATAAGAAAGCATAAAAGCTATTGTTTATACTGGGATGTGTGTAATGAGATAACACATGTATCAATGTATCTTTTTCACTAAGAAAATGTGAGAGAAACTGTGAGTAAATATGAGACGCAATTCAAGAAATATTTGCCTCGAGCAAACAACCTGCAGAACCACTATGTGGGGCGTAATAAAGCATCTCACCATACTGCATTGTCCACATTTGCAATGAGGATAGTGATCACCACTTTTTGATTCTATTTATACTTTCCATCATGCAGAGCGGAGTCACTTTGGTAGGCTAAGTAAATTAAAAAATATTAAGATTATTTCTGATGCGATGCGACCTCGATCCTTCACCGGCCTCCTGATCTTGCCGTTAGGGTCCGTTCACACAGACCAGATCGTGTACGCTTGGAATTGGCCGGAGTGGACTATTTCACATAGACCGGCTGTGGAAGAGAATCAGAGACGATCGGCTGCGCGAGCGAGAAAGAGCACACAATCGGAGCCGGTCTCCTCTTATTATTTCACACTAAGCGCGTTCAAGCATTCTTGATGACTAAACAAGTACACATGCAAAAATAAACCTTACTACAATTACTCAAAACTCTGTTTCCAATTTGATAAAAATCTGCTCCTTCTCTCCCAACCGGTCTGTGTGAAGGGACCCTTAGTGGATATGCCTGCCAAGCCAAGAGGAAGCTAAGAGCCTTGCGTCCTCATCAGATCATCAGCATCGACAGTCTACTGATGGACATAGGCCACTACTTACAAAGTTGGTGTATGATTAATTATATGTAGATGTGGGTGTATGGTTTTAGAGATTTTTCGAGTTTTCCCTCTCTTTGCCTTAGTCGCATCTTACGGTACCCATAGAACAAATTGGGGAGCTGACAGTCGATATTTTATCCATCCATCATACAGAACATTGGAGTAGGTAGCTAGCCGGTATTAAAGTCTTATTATTTTCGTAAGTCGTTATGGTATCACTAGTTGTTGCCCGCGGCTCTGCCCGCGTCTATGTTGCTTATAGCGGCCTAATAGTAAAAAATAGCCTATGTGTTATTCTGATGTATAAGCTATGTTACTGTAAAGTTTCATCCAAATCCGTTTAGTAGTTTTTGCGTGAAGAAGTAACAAACATACACACTCACAAACTTTCGCCTGTAATATTAGTGTGACGTTCTTTAAAAAGTAATTGCCAGTTTTAAATAATTCTTACTATGTTTATAAGCTGACCTTTGTGACTATGATCTAGGATCCATTATGTTCATCAGGATGACTGAAAGAAAACTATTTTATAAATGTAAACGAAGTACCGAAAAGTAACAGCTACGTTTTAAATCTACAAAAATAAACTTATATAAAACGAAACAATACCGTTAACCATTAGCAGTTCTTTACATAAATCCTAAACGAGAGACTAACCAAATTACCCCGTGGAAGGGAGAAAATAAAAAGGAACAAATTAATGAGCCTCTCTAACTTCCGAACAATCGCAACCAAGGAACATGGAAATGCTAATTTTTCACCAACTAAACATTTTTCGGTACAATTTCCAAAAAAGAATTTGGATGAGTACAGTTGAGGTGCAAAAATCGGGTACAAGAGTTTTCAAAATACATGACTGATTTTGAATCTTCTGAGCGTCGATTTAAGTTTTATTATAAACTGTTCAGTTTCACTTTCAAAGAAATGATATGAATAACTTTAAAAAAATAAATTTCTCGAAAGAAATTTCTGATGTTTGGTTTTAATTAGAGTACTTAGACTACCAATATTTAATACCTAAAATGTTCTATGAATTGCGATAGATATCTTGCCTTTTATTGGGTAAGTTGATTGCATACATCTAACTCGAACTGGTTGCCAGTTAGTATCTGCTAAGATGATCTCCTATAAATTATGTACAATACAAAATACATTTTAATTATAGCATTTGACACGCTGGCCCTTCACTTTTTGCCTAGGAAAATCTTTTAATGTTTGTAAGAACACTAAGTTTTAATTGATATAAATTAAAACTCGTTTTGTTTTAAATTCTTAATGACAGTCAATGTTATTAATGATACTATCCACTCCAAGATTGTATAAATTGGCCTGCAGTGTATTGCTGTTAGCCCCTCGCATCCGGCAGTAAACAATTTAAAAATGAGACAAAAAGGTAACATTGAGGCCACAGGAAGTTCGGAAAAAGGACAATCTCCACCCAGTTCCTGTTGTTTGTTTCTGCGCACACATATTTTTTAACTAAGTGCCTATTTTGAATAAAAATGCGTCTCCCTTAACCGTTAAATGTACGGAAAACAAAGATTTATGTCGTTAGCTTGTCTTTGTTTAGATAACGCTTTGTTACCGCAATTATTGTTGTGCTAGTGTAGCTTTTATGCTCTTACTGAATATTTATGGTAATTTACTCAAAAATGCTGCTAATTAAAATAGCTGTATAAAATATTTTTTATAATTTTATTGTATTAAAAAATAACAATATAATCTAATGATTTATAGCACAACTAACTGTCACGTGGGTCACGTAACTTCACCTGCGTGTTTTTTCGTGTAAGATGAAATACGCTAGCAAAACACACATTTCAAAATATTAAATTCGGCTAGATAGTTGCGGAGTTTGTGATGAGCAACAACGTGACACAGGAATATGTATATTAGAAGCTTCTTCTATATATATAATAGCGGAAGGTGACTGACTAAATGACATACCCAGAGATCAACGCACAGCCCAAACCGCTAAACCTATTATCCTGAAATTTTGCATGTAGGTTCTTTATATAACGTAAGTGAGCGCTAAGAAATGAATTTTTGTATATCACCCTTAGTAAATCAGGGGATGAAAGTCTGTGTGAACGAAGCCGCGTGCAAAAGCTAGTTAATATTGTTTGTGTATGTGCGTCAGACATTCAAAAATATTGTTATTATTAATGGTTCGGTTTTTACTTGATTTTGCAAATATTGTAAGATGAATTATACATCGAAATTGAAATTTGAGTTCATACAACTTTTTAAAATCAATAAAATTAATATTTACGGGTATTTCTATTATTTTTAAGAAGAAAAGATATGCAATTGATAAAAGTATTGGCTTTAATTATGAAAGGAAAAAAATAATATAAAGGTACTTCTAACTAGTATGTTTAGCTTTTTTTTATAAATGAGTCTGGCAAAGTGACTTTACTCAGCCTGATGGAAAGCACGAGCAAAATCCAAGAGTAACGGTCACTATACTCATTGCAAGTGCAGACAATGCATCTCCGGTCTAATTGCATAGGTTAATTTACAGGGACCTATAAATGAAGGGTCAGTTTCATCTTAAAGACTAATGTGAAATTATATGCCAGATAAGAATAAATTCCAATTTTACAAGTCTTACTTAGTCTTAAACCTTTAGCATGATCAAGAATCTCCTGGTTTATTCACAAAAACTTCTGGTGAGAACATGACACGTTGTATCAGATTAAGATCAGTTCATCGAGTGCTCTTTCTCGAACTAGCTCCTACACAGCATGACTGACCCCTGACCCATGTAAGCACACAGATTTGCGTTCAATTCGCATAGCTCCAATATTTACCAACGTAGGGTTGTACAAAATATATTATACTAGCTTTCACGCGCGGCTTCTATCTATCTATCTATAACAGCCCCTGACATGTTCGTCTTCGAACGTAGGCCTCCTCTTCACTCCTCCACTGGCACCTGTCCTGGGCCACCTGCATCCAATTTATACCAGCTTGTTGACGGATGTCGTCTGTCCATCTCTTGGGCGGTCTTCCTCGTCCGTGGGTGTTAGCGCGAGGTCTCCACTCTAGTGTTCTTCTTGCCCATCTTTTGGGGTCCATCCTGGCGATGTGGCCAGTCCATCTCCACTTACGGGCCTCTATTTCCTGTACCACATCCCTGACTTTTGTTTTTTCCCTAATCCACTCGTTTCTCCTGCGGTCCAATAAAGATATTCCGAGCATTGATCTTTCCATTGCTCGCTGTGCAACAAGGAGTTTTTGAGCAGACTTCTCTGTCAAGGTCGTGGTCTCCATCCCGTACGTGAAGACCGGCAGAACACACTGGTTAAACACCTTAGTCTTGAGGTACTGGGCGATTTTTTTAGACACTTCATCAACCCGAGACCTCAAGAACAGCAGTCGCGTACGCTACCACTGCGCCACCGAGGCAGTCATGATGATCGGTTCATTAGTTTTCCCGTGAAAGCGTGACAAAAAACTTACATTAACATTTATAATATTACTAGCTCTCGTCCGCGACTTCGCTCGCATTTAATAAAAAGTATCATGTGTAAACTACTAATACCTTTAAGAATATGTATTGTGTTGTGTACAAAGTTTCGCGATGATCGGTTAATATTAGTTTTCCCGTGAAAGTGTAACAAACAAACTCACATTCACATTTATAATATTCAGTATGAAGTGTGATAGATATTAGGATTAGTATACTTGATCCCATTTGATCAAAGTTGATCCCCGCATTACTTCATTTAGCTCTTTCAAAGGAATTATTTTGACCCGTTCCTACCACATTTTTATTAATACTCAACTCCTAAAGATCATAATATGATATTATAAAGCACAAAGCTTTCCTTGATGAATGGGCTAAAATCATTATTGAGTTAGAATCAGTGGTTCTTTAGATTAAGACGTGTGAACAAACTCTTTAACTTTATATAATTATATTGTAAAGTATAGTAGTATAGATTAATGTATTATTTGTATAGTATAGATAAATAATAGAAACGACGCTGAAAAAGCAAAAAACAAGTTTCAAAAGCCGTAGTCACGCGTTGTTAAAGTGTTATGGACTTATTAAAACTAAGTAATGTACCATTACTAAGTTTTAAAAGCCGTAGTCCATGTAGTGTAATGGTACCATAGTCCATAACACTTTAACAACGCGTGACTACGGCTTTTGAAACTTGTTTTATGCTTTTTCAGCGTCGGTTTTTGTCGTATTTGGGTTTTAGTTTTTACTTTTTTTTTATTGAACTGAACAAACAAGCATACCATAGAAATACCACACTTATCGAATAAATATGGACAAAGTCACGAGCAAATGCTAATAATATATGTATTTAAGAAATGTACAAGTAACGTTCTTTCCAATGATACCAAACACGACATATTTATTTAAAATTTATTTCTTAATACAGTACTTTATGTCGGCTAGCGGACGCCACATTAGATTGAATGGCACGTCATATAGCTTATAACCAGCAGAGGATCATGACGCTTCTAATGACACTTCATCTGTCCAGTTCTAATGAGTAGTTATGGAGCTACGAGGGAACAAACATACATACATACATACATACATACATACATACATATATACATACATATATACATACATACATACATACATATATACATACTTACATACATAGCCTGCCAAAATCATAACCCTTCTTTGGCTTTGCCGTAGTCGATTATATTGAGTAGTAGTTGTTGCCCGCGGCTCCGGCTGCGGTTAAATTATACGTTATACAGCATTACATACCTACATCAGTGTATATACAAATACAACAAATACATAACTATTATAAATATGTATTATTGAACTAAACTAGCTTTTGTCAGCAGCTCTGCCCGCATATATGTTGGTTATCGTGGCAAATAGTAGCCTATGTGTCATGCTAATGTATAAGCTATATTACTGTAAAGTTTCATCCAAATCCGTTAAGTAGTTTTTGCGTGAAAGAGTAACAAACATCCATCCATCCGTCCACACTTACAAACTTTCGCGTTTATAATATTAGTATAGAATAGGTCTTTACTTATGAAATTGCCGTTTTGTATGCAATAAGTGAAAGTACTTATTTTTTCAAACTTTTTTTATTTCTGTTATTCGAAGTAATCAGTTAGTAATCACCCATGCAATCGACGCATCTTTGCCAACGCATTGGCAGTATATTGACGCCCTTCTTGTAAAAATCAGCTGGACGGGAGGCAACAAACTCTTCAAAGGTATTTTGTACTGCCTCTCGGGAATTGAATTTTTTACGCAATAAAAAGTTGTCTAAATTTTGGAAAAAGTAATAGTCGGTAGGTGCAAGGTCTGGTGAGTATGGCGGAACAGGCAATGTGTTAAACTGTTCATTGGTGATACCAAAGAACACATTGATACATGCGGTAGAAGTTGTTTACGACAGCATACTGATTAGTTTTTTATCATCTACCCTACTTTGTTGAGTTTTTACCGGTGACCTGGTAAAGGTTATGGAAATACATTGGATGCCTTCAGCACAGGGCCATTGGTTGTGGAGAGCCTTGAGAAAGGGCTATGCCCAGCAGTGGACGTCTTTCAGTAAAGATGATGATCAAACGTATTTTTGATATTGATACATTGTTTGTAATGGAACATATAATTTGTTTGTGCAATGTAATTATATGTACTACATAGTTGACAAGACATTATGTGTGTAAACATCTTAGTTACCTATTTAGTTTTAGCGCTATCTGGTTAAATAAGACTATATCGAAATGGTTAATAATTAAAATACGAAAAGCAACTTCTCATCATGTCTTCATTAACTCATATTTTATAATATACTAGCGTACCGCGGGTAACGCTGCGGGACAAAGTTAGTCTAAAAAAGTATCCTAAATTTCTTCTTAGATCATAAGCTATCTGTCTGTCTGTTTGTTCCCAGTAATGTCTGGAACGGCTTGACTGATTTGGACGAGACTTTCACTGGCAGGTAGCTGTTGATCCAGGGAGTAACTTAGGCTACTTTTTTTAGACTAACTTTGTCCCGCGGCGTTACTCGCGGTACAACAATAACCGCGGGTAACACCGCGGGGTTCAGCTATATTTAATAACCATTAAGAATGTTGTCATAGTTATTTCTATACCACAGCATATAATGACGTTCATAGCTCCTAAAAAGTAAATAATTTTGGAATATTACCTAAATCAATTGACAAAATCTTATTACTAGTAAGTGGTTAAGAAGAAACGGACCGACTTGCGACGGACAGTCACAATTCGGACCCACGTCACAACGGAGGAAAAATGAAGTAGTTCTCAGTATATTTGAGGTCACTGACTTCTCAATTCCGATTTCTGATTGCCTTAGATGTTTAGGACAAACAGGATATACGTCTGAACTAACTCTTCGAAGTACTAAGATATACAGTTGTAATATTCATTTCTAGAATGAAACTCACTTGTACTTATTAAAAAAAAATTCCGTCTTTTTTCGCCCTATGGCGATAACATTATCAAAAGTTACCTAGGGCGAAACCGTTCAGTATTAACGTTAGTATAAGAGCAAGCGAGTTTAGTTCTAGAATATATTTTAACAAGTTCCATCAAGTGCCGATAATCGAGAGTATAAATCAATATTCAATTGTTTAGTGTTCTGCGTACGCGGTAGCCCTGGACTACTTTGTACGTCGGTGGTAGTAAGATTGAGCAGTAATAGGAGGTTGTGGGCTGCATCGCCCGGGGCGTCCGGCGGCCGCACGCGCAACGGCTTTCCCACGATCATTTACCTACAGCTTGTTTTTTTTTTACTTCAGATTACAATTCCTAAAATGGAAACAAAGATCCTTTGGTCGAAGGTTCTTTAAGGTTCGTTGCACCAACAAAAATTTTGCTTCTATTGTAACGTTCATAAGAAAAAGAAAATTTCTCAAAAGAAAAACGAATGGCATCTTAAGGTATTCTGATAAAAAATACAATATTTTAGTGAACCATATTTGTGAAAGTTAACAACAACATGTTATTAGATAATTTCTTTATTAGACAGTTGACAGTGTACCAGATTTGGAAAGATACCAGTCTTACTAAAATAACCAGAACATAGAAAATAACCTTCAACCCGACTATGTAACGTTTTTGATAAAAAAATATGTAGCCTACATAGGGTACATAAGTTCGTAATAATAATCAGGGTAACATTACCCTACCGTCACGAAGGCGAAAAGAACGCCTTTTGTGTTTGCAAATATCTAGTTTCTGAAGTAACGAAACAGCCAAGCCTCTAGCATAAAAATTTGTGAAAGTCTCATACAAAATTCCAACCCCCAATTTTAAGCTAACCCCGCACTGTTACCCGCGGTTATCGTCGTACCCGAGTAACGTCGCGGGATAAAGCTAGTCTAAAAAAAGTAGCCTAAGTTACACCCTATACCATCAGCTACCTATCAGTGAAGGTCCTGTCAAAAACGGCCTACCCGTTCTAGAGATTACCCGGAACAAACAGACAGACAGACAAAAATTGTAAAAAAAAATTTTTGGTATATTTACCGTGTATACATAGATATCCATTTAGAAAAAATCGGTTATTTTAATATTACAAACAGACACTCCAATTTTATTTATTTCTATGTATAGATTGAGAGGATGTGCATCTATCCGTAAGAGGTGAGATTTCATTGAAGGGTAAAATAACGTAAATAACGCTAAAATGTTTATTAAATAATATTCTAAATTGAACGTAATTAAAACTAAGAAAATAATTAGAAAAGTAAAACGTACAAACTATGATAATACTGCTAGAACCTCTTCAGCCTTTCTTTCCTTATATCCCAAACTTTGAAGCCAATCAGTAACCTTAATTATGCAATCATTTTAGTTTTTAATTTTTTTTAATTATTATAAGCATTTAAAATTAAAAATAAAATAAAAATAGCCTTCAGCACGTGTTTATGTAATCTAATTCTCTTGAAACAGCTCATACAATGTTTTATTAATATGCTTTTATAAGTTTCTCCTGTGTGCTTGTTTGTGAGTTTCTTTGTTTGTAATTGACTTTAGTGAGCGTATTTTTCTTTAACTTTGTTAAATGATATTTATTTAACTGAACTTCAATCGAGAAATATCACAGTTGCGAAATATTTGGTGCATTTTGCGATACAATGCGAGATTATTAGAAATAAATTTAATCATTATACAAATTCTAAAGGAACTCAGCTAATAAGTTAGATAACTTAATTTTGGGTATTCATTACAGTAATTGCAGAACAGCATAGCGGTAAGCAGTCGCGATACTGCAGAATTATGGTAGTCATCAGTTTCAATCAACTCCTTCGTTGCTAGGTTTTGGTTTTTGTATTCTAGACTATTTTGAGTATATAAAAAATGTGCGTGCATACATCACGTGCGTACATCTTTGCTTTTCATATTTTGAAACGTTTCTAAATTAAGACCACGTACTTAAATGTATACGCTGTATTAACATACTGCTGAAATAAAGTTTAATACCAGAACTAAATATTGATGTGTCTTTAAGACTGCGTCCTTTTATTTTTCGATATTCTTTTGTACATTACTATCGTTTTTTACACGGAATCATGTGAAAACCTCCTGTATATAAACGGTTAACAAAAATTCGTGAACATGGAAGTGACTGTTTGTACAGCGCGCGCGATTATCGAGTAGCGATCGAGCTCTATCGACGAGGGTCGGTAGATCACGTTGCGCAGGCGCACTCGTTACTACTGCAAATAGAACGTGTTGGGCGAACAGCATCGTTAGAAACGTTTATTTATAGCAATTTTACTACTACTAGAAATATTTACAATACATTTGTAAGTCATATATTTACGAATACATGTCATATTTGCAGGTTTGACTCCCACCGAGGACAAATATCGAGTAATGAACACAAACATTTGTTCTTTATTTGGTTGTATTTTATATATAAAGTGTATGGATTTAGAAATATATAAGTACTAGCTTTTGCATGCGGCTCCGCCCGCGTGTTTGTTGGTTATCGCAGCAAAGTAACCAATGTCCTTTCTCAAGAATCAAAGTATCTCCATGCTAAGTTTCATTGAAATCGGTGCAGCGGTATGGACGTGAAAGCAGGATAGACAGACAGAGTTACTTTCGCATTTATAATATAGGTATAGATGTTTATCAGCAGATAAGATTCACTTATTCGCTCAAATATATGTAGGTATACATCCTATAAACAGTTGCATGCAAGATATGAAGTTGAAGAAAGCTCAAGATATGTTTGCCACAAACAATAAATAATAATAATTAAACGTTTAACCTGATATCAGCCTCTACCTCTACTTATAGGAGTGACATTAACGAAATTATCAAAAATTGTAGACAATGTTAAGATCAGTTATGTCATCAGTATCATAGTTAGGAGTACCTACGTATGTTTATGTCAAGTGAAACTTATCATTCAAAAGTCACTTACATCATAATGGGCTTTTCCAACAAGATTATATTTTACTTGATCGAGTTTTGCTTTAACGCTTGGTCATCTATATTTTTCCAACTGTTTGCAAATGTATAATAAATAATACCGTCTGGTACTAACAATACAATATCTGCCTAGTTTTTGTTATTAGAACCAATTATAGTCATTTAGAATACACCAATATTTATTTTTATTTATTTATATCTTTATGCAGAAATACATGCATTAGAGGACTTAATGCCTAAGGCATTTTCTGCCAGTCTACCGATTCGGCAATACAGAGAAAACACGAGGTAGGTGCACTTTATGGGCGAATACTAAAATAGAGGTTTTATTACTATTAAACTGTTTGATCTACATACAGTAATAAACATGTACTACATATGTATAAATATCTTTATCTACATACCTATACCACAATAAGAGATAACAACTAACTAAGAACTCTTTCACATAAGACTAATGGTTTCCAGCCATCCTGACTTCGAGAGGAATCGCATTCCACAAAGGGTACAATATTTCAAGGTAAGATGTTTGTGACAGCTTCTTTTGAAACAGTAAAACCGATTTTTTTTATCATTTCGCATCCCCCAAAGACCGGCACCGCATCTATACTAATATATAAAGCTGAAGAGTTTGTTTGTTTGTTTGTTTGAACACGCTAATCTCAGGAACCGCTGGTCTGATTTGAAAAATTATTTCAGTGTTGGATAGTGCATTTATCGAGGAAGGCTATAGGGTATATATCATCACGCTACTACTAATAGAAGCGGAGCAACAATGAAGAATGTTTCAAAAACGGGGGAAATTTTCACGCTACGGGCAATATAAGGTGCAAACGAGGTTGCGTGGGTCAGCTAGTATTAATAAATTATGCGTTGCCGGTCTTTGGAGGATGCGACGCTATTTCACCCCGGTTTTCTGTGAGACCGTGATATCACTCCGGTCAAGCCGGCCCATTCATGCCAAAATGTGGCTCTCCACGGTACTTTAAAGACTTGGACATTTAAAGTAAAAAAAAAAAATTACATCTTCATCAACAACCCATAAAGTCCCACTGCTGGGCTCGGGTCTCCTCTCAGAAGAGGGTTAAGGCCATACGTCACCACGCTGGCCAAGTGCGGGTTGGGAACTGGCAAGTCAACGTTACGTCTACGTAATCTTGCCGTTGGATGTTTTAAGCCGCCCAAAGGCCTCCAACTAAGCTTCACGAGTGTTATCCTACGATAACAGCCGCGACCAACTGCTTAACATGACCTCCAAATCACGGAGACGCTCATGGTATCATATCACCAGCGGTTAAACATCCAGGTACTGACGGCACCGTCGTCGTTAACCCTCAGTGCTTGTTTCTAATCACCGAGTGCAACTGGGCCATGAGCGCCTCTCTTTACATCTTGTGATAACATGAAAATAGATTCATATTTCCATGGTTTTACGGAGAAATGTCAAACGGTACATTTTGGGTGAGATGGACTATAGTTTAATCACCATTCTGTAGGTATTATGGGTATAGGAAGCCATCTGTCATCAGATTATCTGTTTGATCATTAAATAATAATAATAAATATATATTTTGGACATCTAACACACAACGCCATCTAGTCCCAAGCTAAGCAGAGCTTGTGTTATGGGTACTAGACAACGGATACAAATACATATATACTTTTTTTTTGTAAATACATACATATTATCATATTATACATAGAAAACACCCAAACTCCGAAACAAATGTTTGTAGATCATACAAACATTTGGCCCGACCCAAGAATCGAACCCGAGACCTCATGATCAGTAGTCGCACACGCCAACCGCGAGACCAACGAGGCAGTTAAAATATAAATCATTGACCCCTTATTCCATAAGAAATCTATTTCTAGCAAATATATTATTCTATTTCAAACATTATTGTATTTTCCTACACATTTATGTACCAAGATTTATATACAAAACCATCACACATGCAACACAAAGATTGGACAAACGCGTCATGACCTGACATCAAACTTAACAACGTTACTCGTACAATTACCATTCAAATTATCGCTTAACTATAGACCTTACGCCGTTATGTTAAGAATGAGAGAAGAAAAATCGCTAGTAAAATAACTTTGGGGTGACATAACCCTATATTTGTGGGTGACATATCCAAATTCTGTGGATGCACTAGCGCGGAAAATGACATGTCAACACGTTCGCGCCTCTGCGACGTCACTAACGCCTCGCCGCTGACAAGAGAGGATTAGCTTTAGAATTTTTATTTACACTTTTGGAATACTGCATTTTAAAATTTGATTTCAGAATACAATTGTATGATGTCATTTGAAGCATGAGAAACATTAAAAATCCTAAATCCCTGAAAGGATATTCACACACCATTAACGCTCACGTAGACTCAGGTAGATTAGAGGTACATTCTAATTTTTTTTATATCAGCGATGCACTACCTTTATAACCCAAAGTTTGAGTACAGTCCACTACACTACTACAACAGTCCAGCTTTGTAAAACATAGCTTGATCTCTATGGCAAATGGCTACGAATCGGACGAAATAACTTTAATTAAGTGTCATTTTTATGCATAACCTCCTCCATCACAACCTATCTCGTAAGCTTTAAAATGACACCAGTGTCTATTGTCACAGAGATCAAGCTATATTTTGAGGACTATAGTAGAAAATACCTAACGTGTTTCATTTAAAGTTTATTTAGTCTCTAAACTTAAAGGTGTTGGTTAACTTTATTTTTTTTAAAAAAATAGTCGTGTCATGCATCTTTCCAGAATATTCATATTTTAGATCTTTTTCTATATATCTACATGTGTACATATCTTTGAATGGTTAAGATGGATTATATATTAGTTATGGTCACACATTACTAGTAAGTATTGTTATAAACTACGGTAAGTACAAGGTTCGATCCCGCAACCATCTGATTGTAAGAACGACACCATAACTTGTGTACTACTGTTGGTGTTACGCAAAATTGTGAGTTGCATAGAACTATTATTACTAACGATTGTAAAATCGTCACTTAACTAAAGATTTACATGTATATAACATTTACATCAACAACAAAATAATACAATTGTTAAAACTAAATACCAGTGTCAAATTAAACCCATGTGTAATAAAATAATCGAACAAAACGAGACAAACTTTTATTATTAACTTCCAAACCTGACAAATTATTCAGTTTTCGTATAAAAATATTCAAAGCCGACAGACAATATTATTTTGATACACAAAAGAGACACGCACGCCACCTAGCGGTAGCTCTGTACTCACACCTTTGACAGCATCCCCAAGATGGCGGCCGCCGAAGTCCGTCAACGAGCGAGCGCCTTCGCAGTCGCATAGAACACAGTGCTACTAAACTGCACGCGACGTAATCATTAGCACTAACTAGCATCAACACCACAAACAACACTCAGGTAACACTAGAGACTTTGTTTTTGACATCATCGCAGTTTGGACACGTGTAACAACTGAGGTCAAACTTTAATGAAGGTCACAATGCACATGCAATCAACTGACACTTTACTAATTACAATGACGGAGCTATGCTTGCCCCGGCAGCGGATCGCCGAATGAAAACCTCCACCATGTTGTTACTGAATTTTATACTCCATCCCAGTCAGCAGAGCCTCCAAGTTTGCCTCCTTCAAATTCGTTATGCATACAGCACCAAGGGCTGTTGAATACCGCTCGCGTTTATTTATGAACAGGCAAACTTCTGGTGGCTGGTGGGACGTACGAAATACGTTATAGGCTCGCCTCCCCCGCCGGTGCGACCGGCCACCGGGCCGCACACACTACCAACAATGCATGCTATCGCTGAAAAAGGGCTTTTTATGTATTCAACTTCACAACTCTGTAGCTCATCTGCAAGTCGTATTATGGACCTAATTAACAAGTTAATATGGGCGATCCGGCCCCGCCGCGTCTGCGCACACCGCCGGCTGCTGCTGGATTTACAAATTTGAATGTCGATGTCGAGGCCAGCATCGCATGGCGTCGACGATCCGACGTCATTGTGATTCGAATACTCCAAATTTATATTCACCTGCGCAGAAAATGTTTTAAAGTTGTGCAAAGCATCGGCGGGTGCGTTTTGAAGCGCCCGCGATTGCGACTTTGCAATGGTAAAGAGCGTTCAGATATTCCGCCCCGCCCGATCCCCCCCATCACAAAGTATAATGATATCGTCGCCGGCGTTATTATGGCAGTCGTCATAAATATTTCATAGATGTAGCGAGGGCAGTAATGACCGAGTGACCGCCGTTCAAAGCCGAGATCGTCGCCGTCTTAGATTGCACATTATAACCTCCCCAGCGATGGTCAGATCCCTCCGCACTATCGCTCGTCATTATAAAGAGATATCAAACAGTCATTGACTGCCTGTTTCACATCGTTAATAGCGTACTATACCAATATTGTTATCAGATTAAATAATTCGAAAAATATAACATTTTCACAAGTCTTAATATAATATGTTAGTTTCGTATTGCGAAAACATTTGCATACTTCGAATGTGTTTTCTCTTTAGTCTCTTGACGTCTAAATACTAATGCATAAGCCGTCTGCAGCTTTAAAGTTTATGCTAAATGTTTAAACGTGTCAATAACTTGCTGAGGTAACTTACATATACCAGTAAAATTCAAAATTAAAGTCCCAGTTCTGAATTTGACCTGTAAAAAACAAAATACAACAATAACGAGAAGGATATCACAGTGACTGCGTTTGTAATGGGAAATATAAGTAATCGCCATCGTCAACATCATTAGCTTTAAGTACTGTTGAATATAGGTCTCAAAATAATAATTAATAATAACTTTACATACGAATAACACCAGTTATCCATAGAAATAATGTCTTGAGAAAGAATGACCTTTGTCCTAACGAGTTCTCTTGACTTCGAAGGTTTCGTATATAAAAGATGTTGTTTTAAAAACAGAACTTCAGTGTAAGTGTAATAACCATCAAGTTAGTCTATACGACGGCACGTGCCGGTCCCCAGACTCGCGTGAAGGTGGCTAATTACCTCGCCTCGGACACCGGCGTCCTTTGATCACCAGCCTTTGATCGGCCGACGACATTGCAGGGGTAATGTACTTAGGAGTCAAGAGGACACGACAGACATGCTGTTATTTTCTATTTAGTTCACAGTATGTACCCAAACTGTTTTGATGCTGTTTTATTTTTATCAAAACCATAATCAATGTCGATGACATAGTAAACGAAAAATAACTCCAAATCTGTAACTACAAGTATGGACAAACATACGAAGAAAAAGTAAATATATGTAGAGTCCTTAAATGTCTCAGTAATAAACTACGGATACAATTATTAACAGCAGTCATTATAAGAATTGTTTGCTCCTGACTCTAATATTGTCACGAGGATGTTAGAAAACAACCCTCGGTTAGTATGTATCCTATTGTTATTAAATATAATCTATAATTTTTTGTTGACCATGTAACGATATTAAACCTCGAATTATAACAGTTCGTGTCCTGTTCACTCCTTAGCGCGTTTCCCACCGAGTTCTACCGATCTCCTTTGACTGAAAACTTGTTAGAGTTCCGTATTAAAATTCAAAAACGACGCACAGAACTCTGTCTCGATTCCTGAAAACATTATTCAGGGGATTTGAATAATGATTTTGTTTTAGTCCATGTTCACAGCTCACACCTCTCAGTTAATGTATGCGTGAAGATTGCGACCCCAAAGTTCCTAACGTGATTTTTGGTCGGACTTAAATGCTTTTCAAACTTAATTTTGTGGGCACTCGGCCTTTTTGGAGGTGAAATACGCAAAATCTGTTTATACAGGAATCCCTTTATGAACAAAGTTGGTGTAATTTATAGCGTCCTGACTTAGCAAATACAAGGATTGCTTGTAGAAAGATTGGGAAGGTTTATTTTGCAATTAGGTATATTGCTTCGTGCAAAGTTTCGGAATTTAATTAAGGAAATTATATTTTAAGAAATGAAAAGATTAACTATGGGAAAGCTATGTTTCACCACATCTACCACAGCCTCACGGGAACCACTGCTTAATTGTTGCCATTCATTAAGCGAGTCAGGTTATCAGTGCCCTAACTCTGTTGCTTTAAACTCAGGGTCTCTCAAGGTTCACGCTACCGAAATTCATTTAACATTCGCTACTCCTATAAATTCGTTTGTTTCATATAAACTCCTCATTGTAAATTACCATCTTGTCATTAAGGGTATAATTTCTTACTATTTTGTCCAACGAAAATAATTGCGTTCTTTTCTCTGAGCCCTTTTTCAAGCTAGATTGGGGTTGGCTTTAAGTCCACTACGATACGGTTAAACTTTGATTTTCACGCGGAACGACTACCATTAGACCACCATAATCCATGTAATATGCGATATCGATTTACTGAATTTGTTGTACTCTTAAATATACGACGAATGGTCGAGAGACAAGAGGCAGGTACAACACAAGCACTCGCCTTCATTTGAATATTTTTAATCAAAGCTTTTGTTCCATTTGAACTGAAAATTTCGAAGTATTTTATTTAGCAGATTTTACAAGTCCTCAAACGGGCACAAGTGCTTTCCACTCGTAAGTTTCCACAGTCAAAGTAATCTAAGGAGAAAAAGAATTCGCCATATTTTATTCAAATTTGGTCGTCGCGAACAGTTGAAGCGTAAAAAATATGAATATGATTTCCTTACGCACTTTAGAGAAGTTTCCTTGCGCCAAATGAAGCATATTTCGAGCCATAACACTCGCATTATTCAAGAAAAAAAAGTCTATACAACTGTCTATCAATGTACGACTAAAAGTCGTAATTGGAACTTCGCTATTTTTGTTCGCATAGTCGTCGAACAGCACGTGAGAAATATATGCACCTGTATTATTAGAAATATATAATTTTTAATAAATATTGTACCTTATTTAAGAGGCAGTGTGGTAATATTACCTTGTATTGTATTCCATACAGTCAGCCATAAAATGGTTTATGTATAACACTACGTGCTCTGATCCAATCTTGAGTTTGACTTAATCAAAATTATATAGTAGTATTCTGTTTAACAATATATAAAAGTCATATGTATCCAAACTTTTAACTAGGTTTGGTTACTGAAGAAATTATCCGAGTAGTTAGACGATCCAGTGACTTAAATAAACGTAATATCATCTCATTTCGAATGTCGTAGATTGAATGGGCATCTTTATTCAAAGTATGTCTTAAGAACTGTCGAAAAGGGAAGTGCCTTAACTTTTTATATACATTTTGTTGGCTAAATGAACTGAAACTGTATTTCGCAGATGCTATGCGAACTTTTACACTGGCTGTTGGAAAATGAACCGTTTACGATGTTCAAAATGGTGACAAAGTTATGATGTGGCTTACTAAGTGTGATCGGGCAAGTTAGAAGAGGAAGGATTTAGGATTTAGGTCGTTTTGCTAATGACGGTTTAGTTACTGTACTGATACAGTAAAAAAACAACAAAAACTTAGCTGGCTAAGTGTTTGTTGTTTTTTTATAGTCAGTTGCCAAAATGACTCTGCCCTGCTTGATGGAAAGCATGGGCAGAATCTAAGAGTGGATGTCGCCATCCTCATTGTGAATAAGCACAAAGCAGCATGGTGACCCGTACTATGGCAGCTTGGTGGTGGTTGGTAAGTGGTTTAGTTTTAATATTTTTTACCTAAGACAGTTAATTCTTTAAAGTTTAGATACTTCTTTATAAGAAAATAGTTCGTATAATTCATAAAGTACAAATACGTAACGAAAATTTAATTTCGATCAATTTGATACACATTATTTATACAGTTTTTCCTTTTAAAGTAATAAATTGAACGCACTAAAACTCTTTTTTTCATTTTACTCCTATGTCCAGCATTGGAATATTTTTACTGTTGATAATTATGAAATGATGAAGAACAAAGCTCAAAAATTAAAAACGCAATGTACATTTTCACATACCTTATGTATGATACAAAAAGTGTGCGAATTTTCTTGAAATATTTATGTTTCGTTTTCTTATTAATAAAAGCATGTTACAAAACCAATTTTTCAAATGAGGCCGTGTAAGAAAACCGTTGCCTTCCTTCCCTTAAACAGTAGTATGCAAATTGTGCAGGGGATGCGCCGTGTACTGCTCACACCCCAACGAGATAGCTTAATGATGCGACGAGATAACACAACATTTTATATCTTCATTTATTGCATACTACATTGTTTTAATGTAGGTGTTTTTTTGTTTTAAGGCTATATCTGCTGTCTATATACATATATGGTTTTCATATATTAACGACTAACAAGATAATCAAGCTCAAATTTAAACAAAAAAAATTGTTTATATAATTCCCAATAAGATATGAGAGCTTTCCGACTGGAATTCGGAAACTACGTTTCGTATCGATGTACTGCAAAACACTCGTTAAAAAGAATAATAATTACCTCATTTTACTGTTATTCTGTTTAGTCTTCGGAACTCTTCTGACAAGAAGAGATTCACGTCTTGTTTTAATAATATGGATTCTGAGAGGGAACCGAACCTAAGACACCGACCACCTTCAGGATCACAATCACCAGATGAAATTATTAAAAATAACAAACAATTGGATAGTTTAGTTGTGAGAACTTAATCTCTGTATGTCGTGTTGGTTGTCAGAAACATCGCCTTGGCTTCAGACTTTCCATTTCAAACTATATTGGATCTTTAAGGCTTGGTGGCTGTATGGGTCAGGAGATCAAAATAAAACGGAAAACTACACTGTTTCAGCTCACTGATGCTATATTATATTACCAAAATATAAAAGTTTTACAAAATAAGAGATAAAATTTACAGAGCGATAGAAAACGTGCCGATCGCAGCGGCGGTAACGGGACGACTTCTTATATCTACCTTACAAGATTAACAATAAAGTTATGCGTTCTGAAACTGCATCGCTTACAGTGGCATTATTTTTATTACTAACTTTTACTACTAACGTTTAACTTTCATAGTTAATCTTTAGTAATACTAATATTATAAAGCTAATAGTGCTAAATAGTTTTGTTATCGAGAAAAATCTGTTTACCATCGCGCTATGACCAGAACGAGCGGTATATCAGACCATCTTTTAAGGTTGGCTCATCTTTTTATGCTTAACAAATTTGTTCACTGTGTTATAGCATCACGCGGTGGGGGTCAGCGAGTTAATATTTACAAGGAATCTGTGTTTGTTAACAATTCTTGACATTTCTTATAATCTATACATCTATACAAAAAAACTAAAATTGGAGTGTCTGTTTGTAATATTTGAAATAACCGCTTTTTACTAAATGCATACATATGTATGTATACACGGTACACATATAATTACAATTTCTTTTTTTTACAATTTTTGTCTGTCTGTCTGTCTGTAAGTCTGTCTGTCTGTCTATCTGTCTGTTTCTTCCGGCTTATCTCTGTAACGGCTGAACTGATTTTGACGGGGCTTTCACTGATAGGTAGCGATGATTTTTTTTTGAGTTTCACTGATGATATGAGGAGTAACTTAGGCTACTTTTTTAGACTAGCTTCGCCTTGCGGCTTTACCCGTAGTACGACAATAACCGCGGGTATCACCGCGGGGTTCAGCTGGTAACTAATAACTTTGGTGTAAAACGCCACCCAAAACACAAGTATCTGCTAAACTTTGTGAAACAGTATTAGTACCTAAAGCTGAATAAAACTTGTAACACTATAACTGTAAACTTTGCGAGCTAAAGATTATTATTTACGAATACTTTAGACTAAGTTTAATCAAGTTTAAGTTTCAATAATTATGTGATACGTTTAAGGGAAAAATTTGTTAATACTGAATTAGTAAAACACAAAAGTTTATAATGAAATTGTCTCAAAATAAAAACTCTTAATGGAAAATCAAATTATTCCCGTTCCCTCTTTCCAAACAAAGACAACAAGAATTCGGTCCATTCTTGACTTGAACTCACCACTCAAATCTACAACACAAATAAAACGGAATCTTAATAGGATCAAACAAACGGATGTACAGATAGAGAGTTTTAGAATATTAGAAATAAGATTTTACATTTAAATATCAAGTAAATACTATTTAGAACATAAAAGCACATAAAGAATGGCCAAAAAAAGGCGAAAAGTAAGAGAAAAAAAATCATCATGTTTTTTTTTTTGCTTTATCATATTTATTCACATACTAGCATTTGTTTGACTTCATTATCGAACCTTTTTGAGCATTAGCTTTAATTATTTCCGTATGAGTTTGTATTTTACTATTTGAAGTTCTACAGTCATTTAATTCCTAAGGGTTTTCACCACCCCAAAACCATGAAATTGCGTGTATGTTATAAACCTTCAAGCTAAGTTCTTATATAAAAGAAATAACTTTATAAAATATGGCATTTCAATATTTGTTGCACACACATTCAACATTTTCAGTAAACTTTTATTTGAATAAATGTATTTTCTATCTATGTGTAGACTGTAAATCTAGACCACAAATCGAATAACCTAAATAGGTGTCGTATGCTGGCTTCCCTCTGCCGATATCGCGGCTCAATCAGGGCGACTTGCTTGAATTTTTACACCTAACTTATTCATAGACATTACTTATGCATGCAGCACGCGAAAATATTACAGCATTTTAATGAAAGAAATATTAATTTTGAAGCGAAGTTTTCTTTGCGGTCGCGTCGGGAGGAATTAAGGTCTGGAGTTTGCCCCCCCAGACTCAAAATATGCTTCACTGAATTTTAGTTGGGGCTTCAAGTTCGTTAAGACCTACATTTTATTATTTGAGTAAATAAATTAAGTTAAAGTTGGGGTTTTCTTGCTTGGAGCGTATATTTTAAAATTAAAAGGTTACAAGATAGTGAATGAGAAATTAGTATGATGAGTACTAAGAGTTTTGTAAATTACTAACTGTTATAAAATGAATGTGAATACTAAAATCTTGATTGAACTGATAATGTTAATGTTTTTACACAATCATTACACGATGGGTTCAAACAGAAGTACATTTTTTTAGGGTTTATATATGTATGTCTGAGATTCTTTATTAAAAACATATGTAACTTCAAGGAAGATCTTTAGAATCGTCTTATCATTTCGAAATTCCTACATTCCATAAATAAATGTAAAAAAAAAGTGTTAATCTCTATTAATATGCAGAAAAATGCTTTAGTCTGCGTGACTTTTTGATTCAATCTTCGATCTAAGATAAAAGTATTATTAACGCCCTTTCCTTGGTAACTGCAATATTTCTTTATACATCATAAATAGTGGCATACTCATTGTATATAGTTTACCGCTTCCCACGAGACCTTGAAAAAGTAGACAGAGGTTGATATGTTTCCAAACTAATACCTAGCTTTATGCACTGTAGAGAGGTACCCAAGCAAGTGTACTTTTCAGGAAAAGTTTCTAAATAATGCATGTAGTTGAGAATAATAAGTATATTCGACAAACAATAAAAAAAAAGTGTTAATCTCTATTAATATGCATAAAAATGCTTTAGTCTGCGTGACTTTTTGATTCAATCTTCGATCTAAGATAAAAGTATTATTAACGCCCTTTCCTTGGTAACTGCAATATTTCTTTATACATCATAAATAGTGGCATACTCATTGTATATAGTTTACCGCTTCCCACGAGACCTTGAAAAAGTAGACAGAGGTTGATATGTTTCCAAACTAATACCTAGCTTTATGCACTGTAGAGAGGTACCCAAGCAAGTGTACTTTTCAGGAAAAGTTTCTAAATAATGCATGTAGTTGAGAATAATAAGTATATTCGACAAACAAAACTTTATAGTTTTCTTTTTATATCTCAAAGAGTTCTTATAGTGGGTTTAATCGTCAATCTTCTGGGTAATACCCAAACTTTGGATTTTCAATTTGTTGCAAGAAATTTCACATTTTAGGTATAGAGAAATTCAGTGAAACTTATTAGATAGACACCATTGTCAGATATACCACAGCTTGATATGCAATACATTAGCATCTAGTGAGTACTGTTGATATTATATAACAAAGTATACCTATTTTGAAGTCTTTTCCTGAGTCAAACATTGTACTTTGTTGGTTGTAGAGCATTAATGAATTCAGATCAAAAAATGCGGAATTTACTTTGAAAGAAACCCCAGTAAGGTCTATACTTTAGTGAGAAGTACTAGTACATACGTAAATATTTAAAATAAATTTTACAGTCTGATGTTAAAACAGACTATAGAATCAAAACAAACGGTCGCTCACAGACACAATTATTTTAACTTTTGCAAACACTCATTACGATTCGTGAACAAGCGTCTATTTAATACTTAGGAAACGACTTGACACTCAAAAACAAGCTTTAATACAAAACAATAAAGGTAGTGTTTGTTTGAATCGAATGGTCGATTTGGTCGGTACACTTAGAGTAAGTGATTCCTCTCAGTTTAGTCATAAAAATGTTAATGTAGCAAAAACAAATAGCATTTAATGTATGCCGGGGGAAGTGAATTAATAGGGGAATTCTAACTGACTATTTTGGACCATTCCTTTTATGTATCTTGATCCATAGGATTGATATGAACGTTCAAAATACTCGTGTAAGGTTTAATAGTTAAAAACTGTAATTAAAGGCCACTTATGATCAGATGTTGATTTATACGCTTAAATTAATTTTACCTTAACTCACAAAAATCTTTTTTATTCAACTAAATGTTTTTGTTGTATCTACAAAACTAGTCAAGACCAAGATAAAGATCCCGAACACGATGGAGTTTTGTCAAAATAGATAAGACTATTATACTGAGAGACTGGAATATTATATACTTGTATTGACACAGAAGTTACATAGGTATTTCCAATTTGACTTCATATTCAATCATTTGGGAGAACCTGGAATACAATTCAGTTGCAAGATTTGCCGTACGCAAGACATGTTACTAAAAGAATGAAAATTAAGACTTAAAAGAGTACGTTAAACTTCGGGAGAACTAATTGTTTTCACCAAAGGTCATAGTTAATATTTCTTTAAGTGTGTGTATATATTATACTGTTATCTACTCGCTACAAAGATCAATCTTCAGAGTATTATTGTTTGGTGCTTTTGATCACTGCATCATAATGTGATTTACCCTTAAGGTATAACGTAGACTTGCCTAAGAATTGATTATCGTCGGCCGATAACAGGCGTGCGGTGTACACGAGGCGGTATTTTCGCGCGAATATGATGGATGGTCCAGGAAAATATTGCGGGTAAATCAAGTGGAAAAAAATACGCTACATTACATCGCTTGTGGTGAAGTATATTAACGTATATACTTTACTTTGAGAGGTATTTTGATTTAGTATTTAGTTATCCTACTGCTGGTTACTGCTGAATTACTTAACATGATCATTTGTTCTGTTTTGCTGCAGTTTATCTAACTTAGTTTAATTAAGTTGTTTTCCGCAATTGTAGAATAACGAGGGAATAGTGAACTGTTTATGTATATGTACGAAGACTGCTTTGCGCATTCATTCACTAAAGTAAACTAAACCAGACGGATGGTGGTCCCATTATATTTATTAACTAGCTGAACCCGGCGGTGTTACCTGCGGTTATTGTTGTACCGCGAGTAACGCCGCAGGACAAAGTTAGTCTAAAAAAGTGGCCTAAGTTACTCCCCGTATCATCAGCTACCTGCCAGTGTAAGTCCCGCCAAAATCTGTCCAGCCGTTCCAGAGATTACCCGGAACAAACAGACAGACAGACAGACAAAGTTTTTTTTAACTAAATTTTTGGTATATGTACCGTGTATACATACATATGCATTTAGTAAAAACTGGTTATTTTAATATTACAAACAGACACTCCAATTTTATTTATTTGTATAGATTAAAGAGTTAAGGACAACTGTTGAAAGAGCGACCAAATATCTCAGATGCACCCATTGACCTGAACCTGCTTCTCTCTGACTGCTGATCATTGCAATGATATTTTTTCGATGCTATAGGTGAATAAACTGGCGAGTGCTGTGATCACCCTTTCAAAACATTCCCGTAGGACCTTTCTGGGGGCAATTCTTAACTGTCTCTTTATTCTCCGTTAGTAATGCAAAGCATTTTAAAATATACATTTTATCATTTCGGTTTTTAATAATGAAATTGGTTTACAAAACGCATCGGTATCACATAACATTTCTACACTGCAAATAGCTAAGAGGAGAACCTGCCGTATTTTAAAATTAAGTAAAGATCAATCAAGGTCGAGAATAAGGTTACTAATTATTTTATTTTGAACCAGTTATTGTTTATTCTAAAAAACCCATTTTACTACCTTGTTGAAAACCCTAAGAATTCTATTTACAGAGTTAATACTACCTGCTGCATAGTCTATCAAATACAAACTTTTCTTACCCCCTGTAGTGTGTCAGTGTTACCACATTATCACAGTCGGTCCCTTGAAGAGCGCCTAGTGACGTAAGCTATGTGCATAAATTTTGTGGAGAGTTGTGACATGGCAACCCCGCCATCTTTGTGTCGTGGAGAGCTTTCGTCAGAAGCTTGAGTGTGTGCCACAGACGCTTTATTTATTATGGTTTTATTTATTTTTTTACTATAAAATTATAAACAGGAAAGTTGGCAATATGGACGAATATGTTTGTTACTCTTTCACGCAAAAATAAACGCGGGCAACAACTAGTTAAAAAATAAAAGAAGTAAATTCAAAAGTAACATTGTCTGTGTATCGGTCTATCTATCTCTGACGCTTTCACGGTTAAACCGCTGCATCTATTTTGACGAAATTTGACATGAAAGTACTTTGAAACTTGATGAAGGACACATGCTACTTTGTACACAGACTGTACTCTGTGCCAGGACTGAGAACTGGTTTCAGGAAAAAGTAATAATAAAATGTACTCTTATATTACTTAAAGATCTATAGTAATTTATTCCGCAAAGTTCTACTACATTCTGCCATTTTCTGAGAATCGAAATTTAAGAAAAGGAAATTAAGGTAGAAACAATTTTTCTGTCTTCTTAATTTTTTTTTGTGGTATTAAATACCTATGGTATTCTTCGTTTAATATACCCCTGTACATACCTCTTATTTTGTTTCGTCTACTATAGTGTACAGGTGCTACGAACCGCGTACGATGCCAGAAGATTAACGCAGAAAAAGGGGTTCAGGCGAAGAAAAAACGTAATTTGCATATCATATATTTGAAAAATAAGTTATTAAATGTATCCTTTAATTCAAAATACCGATTGCCGACGTGACACTATTTTGCTATGAACGTTGATGAATTCTCTAAAGAATAAAAACATGATCGCCACATGTCTCAAATCATCTTTGTAGTCAATTTCTACAGGATGTCAACAAACAAGTTCTTCACAAATCAATACATAAATTATTCTTGACTTTTCCGTATCTGCGAATTATATAAAAGGTATCTATCAAAAGTTACTTAATTAGGAGTCAGCTGAACGCAACAAAACTTGCAAAGACACGTCTAACAAACTTGATTGACGTTTGTTCGTATTCGGAACGCGAACAAAAAATAAAAAGTTTATCACATTTCGGCCAGTGTTCCTCGTAAATCAAAGAGGTTTTATATAGCGTTATTTTTTCCTTATTAAGGTGAAGGGAACGGGTTTAAGAGTAGCATAAAAACTTTTTTCGTGCCTTTATGGCGTGAGAAAAAAGGGCAGGTGAATGTAGGGCTGATATTAAAATGTTTCATGTAAATTTCAGTCGTTCAACGGACTATATTTCAGGAGTGTTCAGAGTTCTGTCTGTCTGCGTATTTGGTATTCATAGACGGCTTTTAGTTTAATATTGAGGTTAAAGTGAGCTCCTTCACAATGTTTTTTTGAAGAGGAGTTTATTTAAATCTTTTTAATTTGAATCAACGGGTTGTTTGCTGGGAATGGGTGTTGAATATTTGTAAAGCCGTATTAGAAATAATACCTATGAGAAAGGAAGATTACTAAGTGCCTCACTTAAACTTTCAATATTCATCGTCTGTAAATTAGACTGTAATAGTTAAGTAAAATGTGATACAGGCACATGTACATACTTCGCATTCTCAAAAGACGGTTTCCATGTACTCACAAATTATTCAACAATACAACTTTTGATTACAACTATTTACTTATTTAATCAATCAGTTGCTTACTGCACCTACAATTTGCCAAACACGTACAGCGAGCCATTACAACAATAGGTATTGCAAATAGAATAGTAGATACTTATATTACATACAAATATTAAAACCTACCATTTAGGAAAATAATCTTTACAAAAATTAAAAAATGCATTTAAATTGGTATGGAATAAATATAAATCGACATCCGTATGCTGAGCAATCAGAGAGTTGAGCAGACTAACTGCTTGGCTGGTGGGAGCGTAGTGTGCCGTACACGTTCGCACATTATATTAAACGTACTTACGGTCCACACGTATTGTCTACCAATCATTGATCACCTGCACTACGCACTTGCATTCGCACTAATCAAAGTGAATACAGCCCTAACCCTAAGCTTTTACAATAAGAGAACCATATTTCGACATATCGGGCCAACTTAACGGTTACCACTGTTATTAGTTTTTAGTTGTTTTTCACCGAGTGTGTGAGGTGGTATTGGTTGGGGTGGGATCAAAGATGGTAACGCACTTGTCACTCGTGATAAGTAAATAATATGCTTCGGATATCTGAGACACAACACCTAGCTACAAACTAAGCAGAATGTGTACTATGACTGTTAGATTGATTTACTTCTGTTCTTCTCTTTTACAGATATAGCTGCAAAAATGGCTTTACTCAACGAAAGCATGAGTAGAATCCTAATCCAAGAGTGGTGGTCACTCACTAGCCTCATTGAGAAAGTGGACATTGAAAAAAAGAAAAGATAAAAGTACTCAAGTGAACATATTTTATTATGGCGTTAAAGAATAGGGCTGCTTTTAGTTATACTATTCAAGCCTGGCGTAGAAGGAAAGATAATCTCCGTTTGAATTCTCGGTGACATAAAATTCTAAATTTTGACCAAATTATATATAGAGCATAAGTCACTGCGCCATTATTGTGAATCTATTGACATTCATTCATTAAAATCGGTTCAGTAATTTAGGTGCTACTGTGGAACACACAAACATACATATATTGGCAAAATTTTTACACTTCCTTTTGGTTTTACCATAGTCGGGTAAAAATCGATTTCAAGTTTACGGGAGAGAACAGAATCTTTAGATTGGACGATGTAATTGACACAAACCTTTTAATTGATTATACTTTTGATCATTGTGTTAATGCTAGAAGGAAATAACACTACACAAAAAGAAGAGAATATGAAAATGAGTTTGGAGATGAGATTAATAGGTGAGATTTTTAATAAAACCCTGCGGTTAATGAAAGACTGAAGGGTCGAACCGCGGACGAAGTGACCAGGGGCGGAATTTGTTCTATTTATTTAAAAGGAAATATTCAATGTCTAGGAATATTCACAAAATATTAATTAAAAATACTATTTAACGGTGTTACATCTCGGTTAATAAAAAGTTTATAAGGTATCTATACAAAAAAAAAAATTGGAGTGTCTGTTTGTAATATTAAAATAACCGCTTTTCAATAAATAACGGCTGGACCGATTTTGACGGGACTTTCAGTGGCAGATAGCTGACGATCTAAGGAGTAACTTAGGCTACTTTTTTATACTTGCTTTGTCCCGCGGCGTTTTCCACTGTTGTTGCTGTACCGCAGGTAACACCGCGGGGTTCAGCTAGTCTGTTATAAATTACGAAAATTCTTTGTTCTGCGATTATTTTTCATTAAAATTATTACTTAATATAATCTCAAAAGTAATACATGTTATACAATAATTTTTACTAAATGAGTATGTATTAAAGGTAGTTTTTTTATGTTATTTTAATTTGTAATAGATATTATTTCTTCACTTTTTTTCATAAAGCAAATTCTACATTCATATTGCTATTTTGATATAACAATGCTTTACTTAACAATTTGTATAATTTTAACGACTAATAAATGTTTGTCAAAATTTACGAGTAATTACAACTAGTACAAGTGTCATGAGCGTGTTTGATATAATGGTCTTTAGTTACTTTTGTTAATTTGTGAATGGCATTATCTTTATTATGGCATAAGTGCAATGTTTGTAAAGATTATTTTGTATAAGTAGCTGTTTGTCATTCCTTTTTAATTAAAGAACTCCATGTTACCAAGTTCGTCTCTGTTATTTAAGCCGTTGAGCGGGCCACAGTTTGTTTTGATTGTATTAATTAAAAGGTGGTTCCCTCAAAGTTTTAAGATTAACACCTCTCTTTTCTTCGCCGGCTTCCATATTCATGTCGGGGCTACTTCGTTAAGACTAGGGGATCCACTATTTACATACCTTTATGATTTGGTTGAGTGTTTGTTTATCGTATTATGATCGTATTGGATGATATTTTATGTAGATTAATGTTTTGGAATACATATGCAATGAAAAGAACGCAAATTCTTGTGTGCGTTCCATTGGAAAATTTGTTTAATACATTTTGTTTTGTTAGAATATTTATGTATAGAAGAAGAGAATCTTCTACTCGCTGAGTGGAAAGTAGGTGCTGGGGACCACAAATCGATTGAAGCGCACACCGTGGCCAAAAGAGGAAGCGTCGATTTGTAATATTAAAATAACCCCTTTTAAATAAATGCATATGTATGTATACACGTTACATGTACCAAAATAACATTTTTAAAATGTTTTGTCTATCTCTCTGTTTGTTCCGGGTAAACTCTGAAACAGCTGGTCCGATTTTGACGAGACTTTCACTGGCAGGTAGCTGATGATCCAGGGAGTAACTTATGCTACTTTTTTTAGACTAGCTTTGTCCCGCGGCTTTGTCCGCAGTTGTTTTTGTTCCGCAGGTAGCAACGCGGGGCTCAGCTAGTTATAAATAAAAATGAATCCTCAAATGTTTTGCTAAGCGCCAAACTTGAGATCCGCAGAACCGAATCGGTTATTTTTTTTAATATTTGCGTTTAGGCATAAATATGGTTCTTGTGGAGAGGTAAAATGTAAAAATGCGTGGAAAATAATAAATCAACACTTAATTATATTTTCTATTGGACTTCTATTCGAACTTTCTATTGGATTTTTTAAAGAACGAACTCTATCGGGACAGCTACTATTAACAAAACTTGACATTTCAATTGACTTCTGATATAAAAGTGGTAATTTATTTCTTTTCATTGTATAAAGTTTGACACTAAATAGTAAATAAACTAAAAACTCCTTTCGAAGGACAGGCTGTGTCCAGCAGTGGCCTATAAAGGGCCTATTAATGAAAAAATGTGAGTGAGTAAATGTTTGACGTGAACACTAGCTAGAGTAGAATAGATGGAGAACTTTGTCATGCTAATAAGACAACACTCGTCGGTCTCAGACGGTGCACCAATTTCGCAAATTTATTCTTTAACTGTTCTCGAAAATTAAAGAAACTTTAAAAATTAACACTGCCTATATGTAACTACAAGTGTATAAAATTTTTATATGAAAGCTGAACACTCGGCCTACTGGTTAGAGAAAATAACTGCTTAGTGAGATTTGTATTGTAAACAGGGTAATTTTTTCCCTTTATTCATTTTGTCGGTATCGTAAGAGTCGACCTGCAAATTAAGCAAGTCACCAGCAAAGATATGGTAAACTTGACACAAACTCTTTACTAATCTGTCTGGACCTCATAATCCAGTTGGCCAAAACTTGACGCCTATGATCAGCAGTGGCCTTTTCAAGGCTGTTGATCTCATTAACATTTATTATCTTTTGTTTTTCTAGTCTTGGACATATGTAGGAAATAGGAGAAATGTATGTTCCCGGCTGACTGAAATTATAGTCGAAAAAATGTAAGCGATTACATTGAATGGTGGTAATTTGAGAATGAATTATTATTTTCCCTTGAAAGTTTCTAAACTCTCTGTCATAGTAAATATATATATAGGCGCAAGTAGGTTGGTTAGCGCAGGTATTCTTTGTTGTAAAACAATCATAGACCAGGTTACCCAAATTCGACCAGAAGTATAGATTTGGATGTTATCATAAATGTCGTTCACCTATTTTACATTTAAAACTTAGGTTTCTGAACTCTTTTCATTACTAGAATATGTCCGCAATCTCGTAAAATATTATTGTTTTTTATGTATGTATGTATCTATGTTATATATTCATGTTTTTTTTTTCTTCAAATGATGACGTAAAGTTTGCCGTCTATGAAAGGTAATTGCACCTATTTTGTGTGAAATTGAATTGAATACAGAACCCCTGCTTACTTTATGGAAATTTAACTGGTTTCAATGGGAAATGCGTTGGCTATATGTGGTAAGGTTTATTTGCTACTTGTTGGCTGTAGGCCGGACGAAGTCCTACTGATAATCTAAGAAGATAGGACAGAATAGGACAATAAGTCTACTTAGATATTACTTTTATTTAAGGTCATTTTCAAACCTTTGATATATATAGTGATATTAATATATAAATTAAAAATGCAACGTTCTTCCTTATTCTATATTTTAATTTGTTAAACAAACTCTTGCGTTACATTTATTCAAAGTAATGTACAAAAATCATATAAATGTTTAGCGGTTTGAAATAATATGAAAAATACGGAAAACCTTGAAAAATAGATCTATTTCAGTACAAAAAAGTAATTAACAATAGACATAGAATTCTTTTGTAATTCTGAACCGGTAGTTGATTACTTCAATTTTTAATCGAGTATCTATCACTCAACCATTTTGTCTATAATATGGCTACCATGTGTCTATTACTCAAAAAGCTCTAAGGTCTGAGATCATTTTTTCAAAACATTTTCTCTCAGAACTTATAAATATAAATATTACACTATAAACGTGATACGTTACAAAAACTTATTGTCTAATCATATTACTCTGAAACTCCTGGTTTTGTTGTTTATACTTTATGAAGTTGAGTTCTTCTTATCTCTTATGGGATAGCTAAAGTTAACAATCTTGGTAAAAAATAACTGATGCGAAAGTTAAATAAAATTTTGTTTCTAAAAGAAATTTAAGTCTAAATGAGAATTTAAAGAAAAGAACTATAGCTTTTTAAATTCCAACATAATTTATTACCTGATGTCTACTAATACTAGTGTGCCTTAGTCTACTGTTTCTGTGATGTTTAAAAATAAACGATCGTAATGAAATCAGTTTCCAGACTGAATATTTTCTTATTTATTGAAGCAACATGAGATGAACGAACCAGGACGAGTTACGTTCGCCTCCTTATCATCGATCACTGATTAACACAGAATGATGTTCCTCCCATACAATACCTACTAACAAATGTTATCTAACAAAACATCTGTCCGTTTATTTTCCAACCCAAAACGAAAGGAATAAAAATGGTCCACTTAAGAGCAAAGAATATCACTCAATGCAGGGTATATTTCTCAAAGGCGCTCTGTTTTTATCCTACTTGACTTGTAATGTGGTGAATTCATACATGAACAATCGCTATCTGGAGTGTTCTTGGGGGGATGGGGTGTAAGGGGGCGGTTTTCCTTCTTTTACAACATTTTGGGGTAAAAGGGAGGTGTCGGATACAGTCGCCGCCCGCGTCTTAAGGCGCGGTCATCTCAGAAATGTTGTGTCAGGATTATTTCAGCACGTCTTTGGTTTATTGTGTGGGTATATAGAATTCTCGTAAAACTATGCTTTGGTAGGTGGTACTTTAACTTGATATATGGGCATGGAGTTTTATTGCTGAAGCTTCATGATACACATATCAAGCGCAGCTGTCAGTCATTGGCTTTTCTGTCACGACTCTATGGTCACGACCGAAAGAATACCCGTGTTATTCTTTATCCCCTAAGGTGTCCACGGCCTTTCATTGGCCGTATTAAAACATGGTCTATTGTGTCACCGGCCAGCCACTGGCCGGTCAATGGCCGCGAGTCGGGAATTATTAATAATAATAATGGAATTATCCCACAAACCACGTGACACTCAAGCTATGCTTATGTCAATGTGACGTGACACCTGAGGGATTAGCTGAGGTTTATGACAGTTAACACTTTTTCTTTGTCATTCAATCTTTATTATTTATAAATAAGGTTTAAATATAACCTACTCTTTGGTGGCGAATATTCAAATCAAAATACAAGAACCCTTTACCCCAACGGTTATCGGTTCTACGGCAAATATGGCCAGCCCACTGCCACTTCAGCTTGCTAATCCTATGGGCTATGTCGATAACCTTGATTCTCTGCCGGAATACCTCATTTCTGATGCAATCCCTCAGAGAAACCCCTAGCATAGCCCTCTCCATAGCAAACGTAGTGTAGGACGTCGGCAGGCGAGGTGGAGTGATGATTTGCGAAAGACGGCTGGCAGGAGCTGGATGCAAGAAGCCGAGGATCGAACTAAGTGGCGTGCAATTGGAGAGGCCTATGTCCAGCAGTGGACTGCAATAGGCTGATGATGATGATGATGATAGAATTACAAAGCATACCTATAAATGTTAACTAACTTTTTTTAAGAGACCTTCACAAGTATTTGCACAGAAAAATTTGAATCATTAAGAGTGCAATTTGTTGTTAGTTTGAGCCTATAAACTAGACACTAATAAACTATTATTTATGACAAAATAATAGCATACATATAATATCTAGTTCATGAGATCGGAATACAATCACGAGGGTGGTACATAAATTAACTGCATTATAATAAATGTCTTCTTTTAATAGTTACTATCTATTACATTGTAAAGTCTTTTAATGATTTCTTTAATAGCCGACCAAAACGCTTATATAATTTACCTCTGAAAAAGTATATCTTGAAAAATACCCACAGCTTTATTTAAAAGAGCCGGTCTCCTTAAATCGCGGGGAGACATCGCAGCGAGCCACGAACGCTGCGGACAGACTCTTATTTACTTACGATCTCTCTTATATAACTTCTCCAGATACTTCCCTAAGGCTCGGGCATATGGCGACAGTTGTTATAGATTTGAAGAACGAATTAATTAAAATCGTTCAAATTTAAAATTAAACAGTGAATACTAGGAGCGAAAAACAAATATAGATAAATATAGAATATAGATATTTATGAAGTATGCAGTAACTAATGTCAGTTAGTAATTTGCAATTAAGAAATAATTTAGTTACATTTTTTTTAAGACGCACTATTAATATATATTGTATAGTGCAAGATTTTTCAATTTTACATGAAACATACACAAAGAACACGCAGACTCGAAACAGTGACATGTCAAGTTTTATCAGACAACTAGGCTGAAATTAAGAAAAAGTTCTGTTCTCTATCTGCTTGTGATATCAATTATTTTTGTATAATTTACTAGCTGACCCGACGAACTTTGTACCGCCATATTTACATACTAGTTGTTGCCCGCGGTTCCGCCCGCGTATATGTCGGTTATCGCGGCAAATAGTAGCCTATGTATTATTCTGATGTATAAGCTATATTACTGTAAAGTTTCATCCAAATCCGTTCAGTAGTTTTTGCGTGAAAGAGTAACAAACATCCAAACATCCATCCATCCTTACAAACTTTCGCATTTATAATATTAGTTTAGGATATTAGTAGGATATGTCTCAGCTTCCCGTCGCGGAAAAAAAAGACTTTTCCGGTTATCTTTTCTTGTACACAAACCTTGTCATAACAACAACGAACATATAAAAAAAGAATTATTTAATTTGGTGCAGTTGATCGGAAGTTATGCGAATACATACATTTCGGTCCAAAAAACTGTTATAAACAGTTTGTCTGTGGACTCAGTTGAGCCTCTATATGCAGTACACAACTCTGCAAACATCATAGCCTACTATTATCTTGTTAAATAAGCTTATAAAGACGGATCCTATGAACTTGAACTTATTGGGTTTATCTGTCCTGTAGCCACTGAGAATTTTTTATTATCAAAAAGATGTATAGATAGTAGATAGAAAAGCTTATTGAGGTTATGTGAGTTACGCCTTTACAAAGCTGTTTCGCTTTAAAGATATGAAACGGCAAACGGTACCTCTTAGATTAGATGAACCTTAGCTAGTTAATAGCTCCAATACATCACATTAAAGTAGCTATATATAAATTAAAGGAATAATACAGTACAATTGGAAATGGTTTGAATCAAATGTTTTAGGTTTGTAAATCTACACAAATTAGCGCATTCAAACAAACAAACTGCTATATATATATTTGTAGAGATAGAATGCAAATAAATAAAATTGGAGTGTCTGTTTGTATATATTATATATATATATTTATATATATTAAAATAACTGCTTTTTACTAAATGCATATCTATGTTTATACGGTACCAAAGATGAATATAAGAAAATATACCAAAAATGTTTTTAATTTTTTTTGTCTGTCTGTCTGTTTGTGCCGGGTAATCTCTAGAACGGCTGGACCGATTTTGATGGGACTTTCACTGGCAGGTAGCTGATAATCCAGGGAGTAACTTAGGCTACTTTTTTAGACTAGGTTTGTCCCGCGGGTAACGCCGCGGTACAACAATAACCGCGGGGTTCAGCTAGTAACACCTAAAATAACTAACTCATGTACATACAGTCAAGCCATCATCCCCGAAGAGGTGGATAGAGGCGAATCAAAAAAGTAACAGAAGAAAACCCTAAAGAAATTACCCACAAATAAAAGATCCCTTCAGATATTTCTATTGTCAGTTTTACAACCGCAGCACTACCGAAATGAACTACACATAATGTCTTGTCCTTCTGTATCATTAAACACACGACAGAAGAGTATAAAATTAATTAAGTGTGGGTCTGTGGGGCCCCGTATCGACTCAGGCAATTACATTAACGGCTCGATATACAAGTGGGATGATAATGTGGGTGGACTCTGATTTCGAGAGGTCAAAGCATCACAATGAGGACCGACCCTCCTTGTTGGGAACATGTGGTAACCGACAGTCTGCAGGTGGAGTTTTTATTTGAAGTGGATTTTTGTGCACAGGGTATATTTATAACCAGCTGAATATACCCGCGGTTATTGTCGTAACACGGCTAACACCGCGGGGCGAAATTGTCTAAAAAAAGTAGCCTAAGTTATTCCTTGTATCATTAGCTACCTACCAGTTAAAGTTCCGTCAAAATCGGTCCAGCCATTTCAGAGATTAGCCGGAACAAGCAGACAGGAATACAAAATTTGTAAAAAAATATTTATTATTTTAATATTTTTAAAAGCGGTTATTTTAATATGACAAACAGACACTCCAATTTTATATAGTTGTATAGATACATAGATAAATTCTTTATGCAAAATAATATTTCGTCTCATTAACTGTACCTAAGGTATATTTGCTTTAAATTTGAAGTTTAATATCAACTCAGGGATGACATGTAAGTTTAAAAGAAACTCGTTTTTAAACGTTATTAGGACGTTATTTAAACGTTTTTTCTTACAGTCTATATACATGTTAATAAAGGAGAAACAGCTGGCAGGAGCCGGACGCGAAAAGCCGAGTATCGAACCTAGTGTCGTGCAACTGGAGAGGCCTATGTCCAGCAGTGGACTGCGATAGGCTGATGATGATGAATAGAGAAACAGTGATTCTTATCATTATTTCTTGGTGCTCTTAGATAGAGGTATTCAATAAATCATTTATGTCCCAGATTAATATTTTTTTTGTATATAAAATGCTTGACAAAATCACTCTACTCTGCCTGATGGAAAGTATAGAAGAAAAATTCTAGAGTAGTGGTCACCATCTCTATTGCGAATGCAGACAATGTAGCATGGTGATCTTCACTATGGCGGCTTAGTGAGATTCTTTTGTACGTCCCGCTTAAAAATTGCAATTGAAACGTAACCCTTTTAAGTGTACACTTTTAAACATATTTTTGACCATAAGTTTATGATATGAATACCTTACCTGGTTAAAATACTTTTGGTTTTACAATAGATCGTAAAAAATATCAATATTGCTGCCAGTAAATAAAGGAACAAATAGCCTCAAAATTAAATTTTGATTGCACCACATATTTAGAATACTAATGCATGTTTAGAGTTTCTTTATAATAGTAATGTTTCCAAAACTCCAATAACCATTTCTACATCCAGTGAATAGTGTTTCAGCTTTGTGCCGTTGTCCGTAGGTAAGTCTAAGCTGAGTGTAATGACTATTCATGGAAAAACCACTCATTTCATTACCCAGTCTCCGCCGCGGCCGCAGCCTCGGCAAACCGACCGAGCCACGGTTTTAACGTACCCAACTCTGTTTGAAATTACGGGTGGCAAGAATATTCAGTGTTCCTCTGACTTTTCTTTACTGAAATATTAATTACTTTCTTAGGTAAATATTCCATCTTTGGAGTCTTGGTTGTGATGGTCTAAAATCAAGGATTTAGATTGTAATTCAAGTATTAAAATAAAAATAACGGTTCTATAACTGAAATATCATCCTACTAATATTATAAATGCGAAAGTTTGTAAGGATGGATGGATGTTTGTTACTCTTTCACGCAAAAACTACTGAACGGATTTGGATGAAACTTTACAGTAATATAGCTTATACATCAGAATAACACATAGGCTACTATTTGCCGCGATAACCGACATATACGCGGGCGGAGCCGCGGGCAAAAACTAGTATTATATATGTCGGAGTAGCAGTGTGGTGATCGGTCGAAGCGGTTATTGAGAAATGGTGACGTCAGCTTCGCCGACGTCACTTGGATATTTTGTCAAGTGGCACTCATGATTTTAAAGCAATAGAAATCGCTTTTAATCAAGTCTAGTCTAGTCTAGTAATCAATCTTCATTATTACACAAGTTGGTAGGTTGGGTTTATTTGCACAGCCAAAGACAGTATAGAATTCCAATAGTTTATTGAATCAATGAAGCTACAGTTAAAATCATAGATCGGCACAACATTGTCAAAGTGAATTAGGTGAGAACACCAAAATCCACTGAACGTCCGTGACGACCCATAACCTCCAGTTTCCAAATGCGTAGGGCCTTATGAGAAGAAACCGGCAAAGAAACTCATGGCCACTCTTTTGAAAGTTACATCTTAACTTATTAGTTACAAACTATCAATAGTCAATTACAACAATTAAGAAGACTATGTACTTAGCTTATTTACAGCTTGTCTTTCCTCGTACAATGCCCGTACTAAACTGATCTGTTGATTCTATTTTACTTCAATACGAAACGGTGGGTAGTTAGATTAAGAGCCAAAAGGTTAGTAGTCCCGCAACTCGTGCGGCCGCTCTCTTTTATACTAGCTGCTCGCTTTAACTAGTGGTGACACCTACCACTATATTCGGTGTTACCCGCACACATTTTAGTAACATTTAATATTGCTTACAGAATCGACTAAAACTAAACCAACATTATTAAATCAAGCTGTAAGTAAACTAAGACGTAATAATCACATCGTTAATAACAAATAATCAGTGCGCCTTGTTTTGCATACACCGTCCACAGATTCCACCCAAACTGCCATGTTTCTCGATGCACAGTTTGACGTTTCGATTAATCGATTGAAATAAACACGAATTCAAATTAAAACTTAAGAAATCTACTCGTTCTCCGACACGGCCGTCCTGATGCATCACACGTCCTCGTGTGAGTCATCTGTAAACAAAGAAAAAAGCAACCACAGTAGCTCAATTTATTCGGCCGGTATTGCCTGGCCCACAGGCATTCTGATGGACTTACACGTCTACGTGTTTGTTAACTGAGGAAACATCTGGACAGTGAATCCATCCTCTCGGCTATTCCTGACCAAATTAAAGATTCATAGAAACCAATTTCAATGATAACAAATTATTTTGCTTTCATGATTTTAATTTTAAATTTGATTTTTCTATTCACGTCAGTATCACGATAAGGTTCTGACCATGCTCATTACGTCTCTACCAAGTATAATCACGCAAGTCTTATTACACACAATCACTATTGTTAACCTAGGTTCAGCACCCCTGTCTAAATCGCCAGTAACAGCGTTAAGACGTTTTGACTTAGTCGCTTAACCAGCAACTGAGTATAACCACTTCACCAGCGGCTTTTTGCTCAACTCTTAACCAGAGATCGAGATCTTTTTATTGTCACTTAACCAGCGACTGACATTCGCATAGCCAGATGCGCACCGCGCACTCTCTACAGATAAGTACTGCACGAGCTACGGCTACAAATGACCAGCGAGACCTAAGGAGGTAGTGACACCAGGTTACCAACACTACATCCCTTGTAACTAAATAACTTTGTTCTTAAAACGTCACAAAATACATTCCAAATAATTGTTCACGAACAAAATAAAGACTTCGATTAATTTAATAAACTATTCAAGGATCATTGTTTTCTACATCATGTTCATTGGACAAATCAATAGGGACTTCACTAGTGGGTATCTGACGGCTTGTATTCACTTTCATTACTGCGAGTGTAGATGATCAATGGTTGGTAGAAAATATGTGTGGACAGCAAATTCGCGGTCTCTCTCTCTAGTATTTCGGCGACCACGTAAGGACCTTTATACTGTGGGTTTAATTTAATTTGATTGCGATCCTCATTTTATAAGAGAACGTAGGCACCAATAGAAACGACCTTATTACTTTTAAGAACTTTTCGAAAATTACAACTGAAAAGCCTAATGCAAGCAGATTTTCATTCTTTTCTTTAAACAATTATGTCGTTTGAAATACAGTAATCGTGTACCTACTACAGGAAATGCACTAAATAAACCCGGATTTCTCGACAGAATTTCTTGTTTTTCTTGTTTTATTAAAAAGACGAGTCTCTCCCATTAGGAATAAACATCCTGTGTCACGGGGGACCTCACAAACGTACACAAAGATCACCCAGACTCAGAGCAACAATTCGTGGACCACTCAATACTATGTTACAATAAAGGCGGGCGTTACCTACCCTCAATAATCTTACTGCACCATATTGTCGTTGGCCCAGAAATCTATCTGACAGAATTTGTCTTATTAAAGAGCATTTGAAACAAAATGAAAACTTCTCACCAAATTTTTCTTGGAGCTGAACTAGAGCTGGTTGGATGGAGCTGACATTCACTGGTTACTCGGTTTGTAAATCGTTTGCCTTGGCATTCATATTGGAACTGCATCTATGACACCACACTTTTCAAGGTTCAAGTAATCGTCTTCTGCGCTTTGGTTTCCTTCAACTGTCAGGCGAGGTAGTATCTGAAATCTCAGAATATGTGTTAGCAATATTATCACGATTAAAATTGTCCTAATATTTACTAGATTACGTAATCTTCTGATTTTGCCACAACTGTGACAGCGCTTGTATTTTTCACACATCACTTCACTTTTACAGTCGGAGTAGTTCTCTCACTAGTTGGCGGTTCTCGTATAGCACAAATTAATTACGTATCGAAAAGATTTTTTTTTAACGTAGGGTAAACGAAAATAAAATAATAAAAGTCTGCCCTGTATTTTGTTCCTGATCCGTTATGGGTTATCTATAGGGATAATCCATAGGGATAGTTCATAGGGGTAATCCATAGGGGTAATCCACAGGGGGTAATCTATAGGGGTAGTCCACAGGGGTAATTCACAGGTAATCTCTAGCGGTAGTCCACAGGTAATCTCCAGGGGTATCACAGGTAATCCATAGGGTAATTCACAGGTAATCCCACTTCTGATGTCGGAGGCATACGTGTGGCGATCGGTCGAAGCGGTTTTTAAGAAATGGTGACGTCAGCTTCGCCGACGTCACTTGGATATTTTGTCAAGTGGCACTCATGATTTTAAAGCAATAGAAATCGCTTTTAATCAAGTCTAGTCTAGTCTAGTAATCAATCTTCATTATTACACAAGTTGGTAGGTTGGGTTTATTTGCACAGCCAAAGACAGTATAGAATTCCAATAGTTTATTGAATCAATGAAGCTACAGTTAAAATCATAGATCGGCACAACATTGTCAAAGTGAATTAGGTGAGAACACCAAAATCCACTGAACGTCCGTGACGACCCATAACCTCCAGTTTCCAAATGCGTAGGGCCTTATGAGAAGAAACCGGCAAAGAAACTCATGGCCACTCTTTTGAAAGTTACATCTTAACTTATTAGTTACAAACTATCAATAGTCAATTACAACAATTAAGAAGACTATGTACTTAGCTTATTTACAGCTTGTCTTTCCTCGTACAATGCCCGTACTAAACTGATCTGTTGATTCTATTTTACTTCAATACGAAACGGTGGGTAGTTAGATTAAGAGCCAAAAGGTTAGTAGTCCCGCAACTCGTGCGGCCGCTCTCTTTTATACTAGCTGCTCGCTTTAACTAGTGGTGACACCTACCACTATATTCGGTGTTACCCGCACACATTTTAGTAACATTTAATATTGCTTACAGAATCGACTAAAACTAAACCAACATTATTAAATCAAGCTGTAAGTAAACTAAGACGTAATAATCACATCGTTAATAACAAATAATCAGTGCGCCTTGTTTTGCATACACCGTCCACAGATTCCACCCAAACTGCCATGTTTCTCGATGCACAGTTTGACGTTTCGATTAATCGATTGAAATAAACACGAATTCAAATTAAAACTTAAGAAATCTACTCGTTCTCCGACATATACATATTAGTATTTTCTTTGCAGATAATGTATGATTAAATAAACCATTTCATTTATGATACAGGTAGCAAACTTAACGAGCAGACCGATTACGTGATGGCAAGTAACTATCATCGTTCTGGACATCTGCAGGCCTCCATCTCAAGATACACGAGTGCGTTGGCAGTCTTTAAACGATCCTGTCTCCAGTCATTCCATCTCCCCTTCATTGATCCTAGAGTGGGGACTCAAAAGGTGGTAACGCATTTATGACTTTTGAGTTGCAGGTGTATATAGGGCCGAAAGTCACATAGTTGACCCACCTGCTCGCTTACTCTCAATTCCGCAAAGATGTTCCCTTGGGCTGACCCCTTGAAAAAAATATAGGAAATTGCAATCAAAAGATAAGTACGTCAACACGTCTTTAAAGATAGTTAATGAAGACGATATAGATAGTGTAACGGTGGATAAGCCAGGACGGCGGCAAAGGTAACACTTTATAGTAGCACAACCTTATAATATTCTCCAATGCACATCTAGTAGAACGGTCGGAATATGAATGTTTTCGAATTATTCGAACTGAAGGTATTATGAAGCATCAGCACAGGCCTGACCCAGTTTAATACTAAATTCACATATTTAGTAGATAATATTAAATATTGCTTATCATAATTATTCTAATGGTTATTAGCATCCAATTATTATTTGATAATAGACAATTGTGTAACATTACAGATTTATTACGCCGGAAGTAGGAGTAGTATGATGAAATGTAAGTGGCGCCGGAAGGCGCCAAGATATTAGTACAAATCAACTTTTTACTTGATTATAAAATCACCAATTGAATTATAATGTTATAATATATAATATGGTATGCCTAGTAATTATTAAGATTTTAACGAACTACGCGTTTATACGAGGTTGGGATCGTTACTTATAACAATAGATATCCGTTAGGATAGAAGAGTTCTGGAGTGGAGACCACGTCTTGGTAAACGTAGTACTTGCGTAAGATGCCTGACAGGAGCCTGCAGTGGTAGAGACCTATGTCCAGCAGTGGATTGCAATAGGAAGATGATGACAGTCCAAATTAAAAAATACTATATTCAAAAGAAAAATACCAACTTATAACTGATAATTAAAAACTCCCGACTGAAAAATAAATATTGAAAATTACCATCTTATTTTTCTTACAAAGTTTAAAAGTAAACAAGACATCAATCGTCCTAGAACACCAAACAAGTATTGTGCGTGGTCGACGTTTGCACAGAAGTGAACTGTGAGCTTTATTCAAATAGGTAGCACCCTATATACGATGTACAGGGGATGAAAGTAGCAAAAACCTCGCCCTCGGTTCATTAGCATAGTCTGTGGCGAGTTCTGGTGATGTTCCAAGCAACGCTTTCAACAAGAAATATAATAATTTAAAGTAAATTGTTCGCCAACACATTTATATTATTTATGTTATATCAAAATTAAACTAATATTTTACTTAAACTAAAAATTGAAAATATTTTTTCCGGAAACGCATGCACCATCTTATCCTTCAATGCACTTTTCCATAAAGACATTTGGAGGACAAAGACTGAAATTATTTTGGCTATTATAAAAGTACTAAGGATAATTATTACGGTGCGGATGGCGCAGTGGCGATTAGGCGGTCACGACGCTTCCCATTGCTCCGAGGGTCGTAGGTTTAAATCTCACATGGGATAACACTTCATGTGTTCCATAAATTGTTATTCTTAACCTGGGAGCTCTTAGTGTCCGTTTCATATAATATTGGTAAAGTCCCCCACGACACAGGACATATTTCTAATCTACAAATATACTATTTAAGTTTCAAGTTTCTAACTATAAAAATAAAATGAAATATCCGTTAATGATGTGGTAGTAAAAGTTTTTTACTAATTTCATCTGATCTGAAAGTTTTGTGAAGTACATATTCTAAAAAACTCATTTCTAATCTTTAAAACGAGCCTGTATGCTCTAGTAAAACTATAGTTTTTCAAGGGACTTTCACAGTTGATGGTCTGTAGCTTTGGTGACTTTGGAACTTTTCTTATTTTCTTCTAACTTTGTAACTGCAGCTTAAATTTATATATACCTATAATATAAAGGCCCGTTACATAATAATTGCATTTTATTTCATCCATCGTTATTCGCAACTTACATCTTACATTCAGGAATATCCACTTAAATATTATCTCCTCGGAAATTCCCTGCACCTTCCTTTGTATACAGGCGTTGAGTAAAAAGCATCTTCTCAACGTCTGCGGTGGACAGGCCACTTGTCATAACTAACTCCGATGATAAATTGACTCAAATGCGACAGTAACGCCATCTAGTGCGTCTGTTACTTATTGTGCCCTTACATATGTAGCTACCAAGATAACTCGACACTTGTATCATTACTTGTGAATTGATTTTGAACTCTATTGTCACAGAAGTATGACTGTTGTTTCAGTTTTCCAAAGTCTAAAAGTTTTTGTGTAAGGCGGTGTTTTAAGGGCTGTACAGAAATAATGGTTGTGGTTATGTCATTCTTATGGTAAATAAGGTGTTTAATTATGTCTGGTTGTAAGATGTTTTGGCTGTTTGCTACATTCGTATTGCTTCTAAAGGATTGAGTTATACATTAAGTACAAGGATTGGGGCTTACCATATTCTAATTTTAATAAAATTAATTTAACTTTATTTTAAATATTCACAAACAAACGTTGCTCTGCAATATAAACAACTTGTCCGTCTTTGTATATTGGACAGTCATACAGACAGCTACTTTCGAGTTTATAATATTAGTATGGATCAAAGAAATCATCATCATCATCATCAATCAATCAAGGGATAGGAGTGAGAGGGTGAAAAATATACACCCTCTCACTCCTACCCCCGATTCTTGTTAAGAATATTTTTCAGAGGGATTCACAGTTTATGTAAAACTTAAAAAAGTTACGGAACCGGAGGATAGTCTTTGCCGGTTCCGTAACACTTCAGGTTTAGTACCTTAAAGAAGTACATACACCAGGATAATTTGACGGATTTCTTTAAGGGTATCTTCTTACATGACACCAATTCATAAGTTTTATTTTGTTTCAGTCTTTGTGAAATGAGGATCGGTTTATATGAGGCAGTTTTGTGTACTTATATTTTTAAAGCCTTTATAAATTGTTCGTCTTCTCTCGCTCTTACAATAGTCAGCTGTAATAAATTCACAAAGCATAAAGAAAATTTAAATTTATTGCATAACCACTATTCGCAACAGAATTAATATCAAATAACAATACAAAACAAAAACATCGAAATCAAACTGTACGGCAATTCGTCACAGGCCTAAGCAATCAATCTCCACATTTTAGTCAAACATTATTCAGTTCAGCCGTTGCCCGCTAGATGGAGCTTTACTCATTTATTATGCATACTGATGACCCGCGGTAATGAGCCCACGAAGCATAATTCGACCGCTTTTCTTAAAGAAAATTTTGGCAACTCGAGGATCTTAGATTAACTGAGAAAATGTCTTGATAAGACTGGATGGTTTTGCCGTAATGATTCCTTCTTGCCTATTTACTTTTACGTATCAATTTGACTTTTACAGAAGGAAATCTTAAATAGACTGATTGTTTATAGATTTGATAATTTTAAAACCGATATAGACACTATTTAATGATCCAAAAATAAAAAGGAGTGTATTTTATGATATACTAGTATTATTAACTTAACGGATATTGACAAGAGAAAATGCCGGTATGCGGGTTTACATAAACAACATGTATAAAGTAAAACAATAGTAGTATAGTAGTAGAACAATATTACTTACAATAGCTGAACCCCGCGGTGTTACCCGCGGTTATCGTCCATAGTAACGCCGCGGGACAAAGTTAAGTCTAAAAAAAGTTAAGTTAAGTTTAGTCTAAAAAAAGTAGCCTAAGTTACTCCCTGCATCATCAGCTACCTGCCAGTGAAAGTCCCGTCAAAATTAGTCCAACCGTTCCAGAGATAACCCGGAACAAACAGACCGACAGACAGACAGACAGACAAAAATTTTTTTAACTTCATTTTTGGTATATGTACCGTGTATACATACATACGCATTTAGTAAAAAGCGGTTATTTTAACATTACAAACAGACACTCCAATTTTATTTATTTGTATAGATGTATAGATATGACTTGTCAGTATGAATTATAAGTTGCTTGCAAATCCTCTTGAAGTTTCGTGAGTTAAGACCGCAGAAATAAATAGCGACCGACAAAAACTTATGATCTTTATGTTTATATTATTGAACAGAAAATGTGATAAACATAATTTTATGTCATGTAAACGACTTAACAATAGTGTCTGCTTGAAAGACTATTAAGTAAAAAGCATATTTTCAGTGTCCCTTGCCCAGTGCCCTTGGTAAAAAAACACGATATCCCATAAAAATGTAAATAGTAAAACATCATTACCGATCATGCGTTAACGTTTCAGTTTCTTTGACAAACTGAGGGGGGTGTTGCCAGAGTAAACATCCAAAGGCTCGGACAGGGTGGCCATAAATAAAAAACAAAAATATTTACACGTCAATGGATATGTTTGGATCGTTGGGCACTATTGAATGGCTATAAAATTTGTACACAGGCCTTTCGAAGATCGAAAATCGGTTCACTTTTAAATGGTAATATCGTACGGGTGAGTGGTGGGTAAACAGGAGCTGAAGGATACATTTCTATGAACGTTTATTTTACAACAGAAAAGATGCTTTATAAAGAAACGGTACTGCATTTCGACCATCTCTTGCTGTTGAACTTTTTTTTATTTAGAATCCTTTATTGTCAAAAGTACATCAACTTGCAGAGAAGTTAACAAAGAATTTAATCCAGCGTATTTGAGACTCATAGCCCAGTTGCAATCGGTGATTAAAAACAATCACCGAGGGTAAGCAACGATGGCGTGGTCAGGACCTAAATGAGTGATCGCTAGGTCATGTTAAGCAGTTGGTCCCGGGTGTTATCCCAGGATTACAGTCGTGAAGCTTAGTTAGAGGCTTTGGGCGGCTTAAAAGCATCCAACGGTAAGGTTTACGTATCCATAACGTTGTCTTGTCAGTTCCTAACCCACACTCGGTCAGCGTGGAAACGTATGGCTTTAACCCTCTCCTGAGAGGAGACCTGAGCCCAGTAGTGGGACATTATGGGTTGTTGATGATTTAAGACTAAGCCCAAGCAATACTTACGTTACTAACTTTTAAACTTTCGCGTTCCATGATATATTAACAATTATTTTAACGGGAATTAGCGCGATAACTTATTAAAAAAAATTACATACCTCTGATTTGCCTAACGTTTCGACCAGGTTGCACTGGCAGTGGTCACAGGCTGACTCAGGTAAATCAGAGGTATTTAATACCTTTTAATATGTGATCGCGTTAATTCCCGTTAAAATAATTGTTAATAATACTTACGTTTTTCTCTAAGTCATTAATTATTTTCTATAGGAGAGAGAGAGGACTTGAAGTATTTTTTTTAAACCGTCTTCTTTCATTAAGCCAAACATACTTAGAAACTGAATAAAAATACTAAAGAATTTTTAAACTTGTTCTCAGGAAAATAGTCATATCTCATGGCTTAGTTACTGAAAAAGAACTGGTATAAGATAAGACAATACAAAAAAATCTCAAGGTATTCGTTAAGTTAGATATAAGGTATTAATTCCATTATATTCCTATGTACCCAACTGATGTCTGCTATACAAAATTCTTACAGTAAATGAGCTATACATTATTATAATATATGCACATACACAACTAAAACATCCAGATATCCCCTGTAATATCGCAAATAACCAAAATAAACACAGGCCGCAACAATGAGAGGCGATACTTGATAAATTACTTGACCGGCCGCGAGTCCACGTCCCAATCCATCTTGTTTCCAAATTAGAGAGGAGCTGAGGAGCTGTGGTCCCCCGCACGTTACGTATGCACCCCGCCCGTCACTACCCTGGACACCGGCCAGAAAGGAAAATAAAAGGAAATTTATACGAACCGTTATATTTTATTGTTATTACCTTATTCTTTTTATTTTATCAATTTTCCCGTGGCCATTTATTGATAAAACTCGCCAGGGGAATGACTCGTTTATTCTGTATACGTGGTGCATATTGAAGGGTTAGGTTTTTATTTACACGGATTACTTTGCATTGAAATCGAAATATTGTGTTTGTTTTGAAATGATAAACGGATTTTATTTACTTATAGAAATTAGATGGGTCTTTTTGTTTTTAAATGATACTGTTTATAATGAACATAAATTATTAGATCTTAAATTCGTAATAATATTTATATAAAAGGAACAAATGAATACCACTTGCTTGCACACAATTATCTTGAAGATTAATATTTTGTAATGTAATGTAATGGGATCACTGAATCTGAATGGAAAAATAATATTCACATCTCGTAATGTTTTTTAAAACGCTAACAAACAAGACCCTACGTTAACGGATTGAGGAAGAAAAATCATTCTCTAATATAATGGTTCGGAACGAACAATTCTGTTTAGGAACAGAATGAAGTTATTATTTTAACAATTCTTTTTACGGGAATTAACGCGATCACTTATTAAAAGGTATTACATACCTGTGATTTGCCTTTGATTTAATAAGTGATCGCGTTAATTCCCGTAAAAATAATTGTTAAAATATCATGGAACGCGAAAGTTTAAAAGTTAGTGAACTTATTATTCGTTGACATTTAAAAAAAATTTTATGTCAATCAAAAATATGAAGTCGTTTACGACTAACATCTTAATTTTGCCAGTTTCTAAGTTAAAGTTTAGAAGGATTACAAATAAGTGCTGTAATTAATCAGTTGGCAGAAGTACGAAACATGCCCGGTAAGGTCTGGTTCTGATAACCAGGTCTCCTTACTATGCTATTAATTTGTCAGTGAATGCTGACGGCGTTGTCAGACATTTTGACAGCACATCATATCATCATCAGTCAAGACGCTACTGCATTTAAACTTGCTTATACTTGACATAATTAGTTCATACTACACATAACGTAATACTCGTAATTTCCGTAGCAGCAGAATCTGAGGTATTTTTTAAGTTTTAGTTGTGAGTTTGATTTGTAACGGTTGCCAATATTTAGATAAGTTACAGAAATTGATGTCTTTGTCTCCCAGCATGTAATTAACCCTCAATTACCAGCCCCCTGAGCGGGGGCGGTGTCGCGGCGCAGTATTAATCCTATTTCTTATCTGTTACACGCTAATGTCTTACGATTTGCATTCTGTGACTTGCGAAGTGGTGAAGAAATTTAGGATTGTAAATAATGTTGCCAGTCTTGGAAAATACCCCGATTTAGAGTTTCAAAAGGAGGGTAAATTTTCATTTATTAACAGGTTAAAAATAAAACAAGTACCGTCTAAATTCGAAGACAATATCTACCGTTGGCCATTTCTAATATTGTCATATTGGGAAACAACAATGTTAATATAAATTAAATTGTAGACACAACATTATAAAGTATTATTACAGAATGCTGGCTAACTCACGCAGCTTCGTCTGCGTTTCTTTTCAATTCATACTCCGTCCTATTGATCTAAGCATGATGTTAGCTATACATACACACAACACACACATTTAAAAAATCTGAAGTTATGAAATAGTTGGAGTTCATGGTGAGCAATAACGTAACAAGAATTATCAATATGTAACAGAAATACCTACAATACTTAATATCATTTGTTTTAAATATCATTGCCTAGAAAAGCTTACATAATGTAAATTTAAAACTTTAAACTGCCACCCAAAACAAATTAAGAGGATTTAACAAAAAAACCTTACATTTGGCGGTACCGGAGTATGCTAATTGCCAGCTTGATATGTAAATTAACAGCGCCCTCTTTTAGCAAGTAGGCAAACTAATTTAGTAATGCACTTTGATTTGTTGTGCTGAGATTGTAAAGGATTTATTTGTTATGCTAAATTTATTTTCTTTATATTGTGTCTATATAAGTATACCTACCATAGTTACAGGAATCCAAGATTTAATCTATACATACATACTACATACACAAATAAATAAAATTGGAGTGTCTGTTTGTAATCCTAAAATAAACTCTTTTTAGTAAATGCATATGTACCATATGTGTACCATGTGTACATAGGTAAATCAAAATATCATTCTTTTTCATTTTTGTCTATCTGTCTCTCTGTTTGTACCGGCTAATCTATGGAACAGCTGGACCGATTTAAAACACCAGGACTCAGTTAGTTTATCATAAAAAGTCATAGTGGGATGTAACATTTAATTAGCCCCAATGAGATTTGATACTAATTTATAAAAAAAATATTTACAAAGAAGTCTGTACATTAGTATTACAATATATATTACCTAATTTGTTTTCCGTTCTTTTTAGCACAGAAGAGATAATTAATATACATAGTTAAAGGTTTTATTGCACTCAAAAAGGTAAATAAAAACTGCGAGTCGGACTTGCGCACGAAGGGTTCCGTACCATTATCTATAAAACGGCATTATTTATTTCATTCTGTTTATTATTGGGTATTTTTTGTTAAAGCGGCAACAGAAATATATCATGTGAAAATTTCAACTGCCTAACTATCATGTTTCATGAGACACCCTGATGACATACGGTCAAACAGCGGATTTTTTGTAATAAACTCCCGTTTTGCCCCTTGGATACGGAACCCCGAAAATACCTGATGTAGTCGACTTCGAGCTTACAACTAATATCTAATGTACGTTAGAAACCTTAGTTTCTGAAACCTGGTGTTTCTTTCCAAACAGGACTTATCCTGTTTGGAAAGAAACACCAGGTATTAAATAGGATATCAAACATGGTATTTTTTCTAACGTTGTGAAAGATAAAACTCGGTATGTACTTGATTTCAAACTCGATTGCAAATTAAAATGTGAGTTATGGGAATAACTCACATTTTAATTTCTTCTTTGATATTTTTATGTCCCTATGACGCAAGTAAAGCAATGTTTTTTCCGTACATTAGATAAGTGTAACGAAGTTAACAGTCAGGTAAGTACCTACTTTCACCAAAATAATTAACCGAGTGTAGTTCCTTCTTTAATAGAAGGTATGATAAATTGACAGAAACGTTTAAGTTAAAATGCATACTTGATGAAACAATTTTGTTCCACATTCTTGGACCTTCTTTTTACTGTGTTACATTCAAATCTAAATCTTTAGGTAGTTAGTATTCCTAGGTTTAGTTTATCACGACGATACGATGATATGATCCCTATTAAGGTAGATAAATGCTATTCTAACTTGACTATCTACCGATTAACCGTCACGGTGTTATCACTTACCATTGCTAAACTGTCTGCTCCCTGTAATATATAACATCTTTTGAAGGTACAGATATATCACATTGGATATAATAATTATTTTCGCCATTATTCAAATCCAAAGTATGTTGTATCAATTCGCTGGGTAACGGTAACTTTTCAATTTGACGGCCCGAATACATTACCAAGGCGTCAAGATGGAAATTAATAAATGGGAAAATTAAAAACGGACCAGACCGAGGGACGACAAACATAAAACTTTTAAAAAAATTACTTTAATATATTCGGGAAATTAGAAAAATGGCCGCCTGCCACTCAATCCTGAAGTTGGAGCTGAGTTTTTAAATAATTAACACTGTATCGAGAGAACGCATTTGTTTCATAAAAAAAAAACAAAATAAGGAACCGTTTCTACATTTTTGTGACTTGAAAATGTAGATAATAGAATTTTTTGAAATTTGGTGCACACAAACATTTCGATCTTCTATTCAGTTGTAGTTACGTCATGAAACTTTTTTATCATCAATAGGTTTTAGTCCACTGATGGACATAGATCTCGTCTCGATAGAAAAGGCTTTATACTATTGTAATTTTACAACCTATCACATTTAATAGGACACCGTATTACCTACGTGTGTTCATAGTTGCGTAGTGGTGTACGTAATAATATAATTAAATCGTAATTAAACTTTGAGAAAGAGCTAGCTGACAGTTTATAAGGACTTGCCCAAGCTAAAAATAAGTTTGATTGTGTAATTCACTTGCATCGTTTAGCAGCTAGTTTTGTTTACCGATATTTTTACATTTATCAATGAGTAATTCAGTAATGAATTCGTGTCGTTGTACTTGCTAAATTTATTTACGTTGGGAATGTTATTTGATTTGTACTGTTATGTGAAATAACTTAATGGTGGACTGAGTTATACCAGCGCATTTACGGTATTAATTGTTGGTATTAATTATACCTGATGAAGTATTAATTTTATTTAAGATACGAATTATTTGAACACATCATTTTTAGGTACATTGTTTTTAGACTAAAGTTCAATCTCGATACCCTACCACTACTATAGATTAAAAAAACACCGTTCACGTCGGTAGATAAAGGGATACAAAAGATAAACATCAATTCCCACCTACCGAAAGTTAAGTCAGCTGTTCCTAGACCGACAAGATGTCCAGCGAACCGTGTCTGTAATAACGGACCGAAAATATCTGCTTTATATTCAGTCCGAGTATGACCAAACTGGATGGCCATAACCATAGATTAAGAATACTTAGCTTACTTACGCGTACTGTGCGATCACACACTATTGTTTTAAATTTTTTCTCCAAAATTCTTGTTACGATTTTAGTTTAACAGATTTTGTTTTTCATTGATTTTGGCAATAAATTTGCTGATTCATTTAAATCAGTTTAATTAGTATATAAAATACTGATGGTCAGCCAGAAGTCCAAATTGGACTGAAATATCTTTAATAGTTTTTAACAATGCAGTTGAGTATCATAAGAAAAATAAAATGAAATTGTCAAGATCGCCAATTGTCTCTAATCGATGAAAAGGAAATCTAAGTAAGGTAAAAAAATACAGGATCGTTTGGACCTTACAGTAGGTATAGAATGTTAGGAGTTTGCATGTAAGGTCTGAAGTCGAAAAGAAGCAAGGATTTTTGATTAGAAGTTCGATAACAAATGTTAAAATTTTCTCTTCTTTTAAAAGTTCATCTTTTTAGCACTTGGAGCCTTATCCTTACACGTTCATGTTAACCATTGATCCCTCCACGCAGTGGTAAATAAAACATTTTAACGACTTTTGAAATGGTTTTTTTGCAAACATAATTGTTGTTAAAACATTCAACGAATTTAAGTAGAGAGTCTTTCTAATATTCTTTTTTGGAACTAACAAAAGACACCTGATGTTTAAAAAAAATGATATTAAATTCGTTACTGCATTGTTTAAGACATAAATTCTCGATTACGGGGCTGTCGTTGTACTAAACCAGTAAATCAATTTAAAGTATTTATAATTTGACGAATGCATATTTTTATTATTCAATTGTCACTGGTCGGGTCTCGCCGTGGTCCTGGCCGATCCACGGAACACACGTTGGCTCACACGTGTAGCCCGCGCATACATTAGCATATATTTCATAACCACTGAACAGGGGAATAAAATTAGACGCACATGCTTCGCTTTTATAAAACCGTTGTTTTTACTTTTTCCCCTGTCTTTTCTGTCGTTTTCCAACGGTTTTGCGAAGTGTTATTATCAATATTTTCAAAAACACGTTCTTAATTTAAACAGTCACTATTGTGTGTTTTGGATATTTGAGGACATCAAGAAGTAGTTTTGCTATTCGCCGGTAGATGGCGGATATGTAAATTCATAAATTTCTTATTCTTAGCGTAAGTTGTTAAACATTTAATATATGTATCACATTTGATGTCATTAGAACTGTTGAGCTCTAATTTTCATCCTTTAAAGTACAATGTTAGAAGATGAAACTGATTTGTTTCTTACCAGATCTGCATATTTTTGTTTCATTGTGTTGACAGGAGACTTACTTAAACTCTGATTTTTTTTAAATAGAAGTCCCTATTTAGGAATCTTATCTCGTGGGAGATTTTACAAACAGACATGAAACGGACACAAAGAATACCTAGACTCAGAACATAAATTTGTGGATCACACAAAGTGCTGTCCCATGTGTGACTTGAACCCTCAACACCTGGCGCAGTAGAGAGCGGCGTGCCGACCGCTTAAACCACTAGGCCAACCGTGCAGTGAAATGTTTCAAAATAATGGTTAATTAGATAAATTACATAACACTTTACGTATATATCCTTGTTTTATGTTTAACTTTAAATCTTCTTCACGTTTTTCTCGAAGCTGTTGTTTACCGTCGATATACTTGTATACCACCTGAAGGAAACTTTCATAAACTGTTTATAAAACAAACAACAGAGTACACAATTGCGTGTATTAAAATAAATACTAGAAACACACCGTTTAGCGCCTGACGCTAATAGAGGCAAATTTATTCCTTATACAACACACATGTATGAATAATTAAACTCGACAAATTCTTATACACTAGCTCTTAAGCTTTAGTTCAGTTATACCACACAGTAGCATAGTATTGACCTTTTTATAATAACATTCAATCAATCAATCAATATTCTTTATTGTGAATCATAGGTATACATAAGGATGTTTGAACAAGTTTTAATGATCCGCTATGTTCTGCCATTTAGACCTACAATAATTTAAAATTATATACGTAGCATGCAATAAACAATAATATTTCATAATGTCTATCAAAAACAATATAATGTAACATTTGAACTAAATAAAAATACATTGAGTGTCAATTTATATTAAAATTTAAAAGTTAGTTTATAAATAATTTACAAAATATGAAAATATAAAAAAATAATAAGATATGATAATGTCAAATCTATAAGGTATTAATCATCTATTATTATTTACCATCCAAGAAGTCTCTTACATCATAATAACATTTATCTATTAGAAATTCACGTAGTCTTTTCTAAAACAAGATTAAATCTGAACTTCTTATGTCAGCAGATATCTTATTAAAAATTACAGGTGCCATACAAAATATACTTTTGTGCATTAACGCTGTGTGTGCTTTAAGTATTCTGATTCTATTGCTGTTGTGAGACCTTCTATTGCTCTCTATATTAGTCCATCAGTTGAGAACTACGACTGATGCAGATTGCCTAAGACCAGGGTAGTTGCCGCTCCTTGGGAGAGGCCTTTAGTGGAAGGCGATAGGCCTTTAGCGGTAGGCGATAGGCTAATGATGATTGTCTATAAATATGAGGGATAAACTGTAGAAATTATCATTTTTAACAGCAATAGTCTTTGGAAGGCAGAATAGATATAATTCGGTAGTAAAAATTATACTTATGTAGATCGATTAGATATTCATTTAATCAATGATATTGATAGAATAAGATATCTACCTCACACAAAGTCGCTTATTAACTAATACTTTTTCTCTTACGAGTACATTACAGTAGTTATTCATATACAATTGTATATTGACTGCGTACCTTTACAGAAATATTTTCCCTTCTTTCCTTAATTGATAGGCCAGATTTCTCGACAATTTTTCTGATCTTGTAAGAACAAAATCAAAAATAAGAATATTCGGCACAATCAAAACTTAGCCAAGTTACTGCTGCAGCAATAGACGTCAGTACACTATTAAGTATCTAATTATTAAAGCAGAATAAGAAAGGAATGGAATTTATCCGTTTGAAATGGATATTATTGAAAGTTGTCTCCAGAACCGCTTCGTCACAGCTCCATACTCATAGCGGAGTACACGGCATATGGACGAGTCGTTGTTCATGAATATTTATGGAGTCGACCCCCAGTCGTAACGAACGCGCAAACGTTGTGATACCGTATCGATAGCCATGGTGTGATTGCGATCTTTGACGGGTAGACGATTGTATAACTGGAAAAATTCTTGTATTTCGGAAACTTGAGTTTGCTCAACTCCTGTCGAGGGGATTGCTGTTATGACTGAATAATTGACGAATTTTAGGCCTACATAGTATCTTATCAAGTAGATGTTTTAATTTTTTATGACAATATATTTATATTTGAACAAATATATTTTGATGTACATAAGACAATACATATTAATTTTGATGTGTCCAGAAGTTGTTTGTGAAAGAAAACTATTACGACCGTATAGTATTTCTTTTATGTGTGTTCGCGGATAACTTCGTCGTTTATGAACCGATTTTGATGATTCTTTTTTTATGGAAAGGAGATATCCCAACGACGGTATCATGATAAGCAAACTAAGATCTGATGATGGCATCGTTCATCGTTCTTGAAGTAGGTTTTTTTTAAATTTTACTTCTAGAATAAATCGATTTCAGAAAAGTGACTTATTCCTTTAGTAGAATACTAACAACAACAGATAAAATAACCTTTAAGAACAATTTAAACAATTCTGAAACTTCTATTTTATTGTTTATAATTAGGAAAAATCTTTAATGACTTATAAGTTAGAGACCGGATTATATGCAACATAAAAAAGCTAAAATATGCACGAAAATTGGCGAAATATGCAATACTAAATGACTTATTTCAGGAATCAAAAAGAAGAAAACCTAGTTTTAATTTTTTATAACAAAATCAGCATAGAATTAGAAAAAATATTATTGATACACGATAATAGGTACAGTAACTTTACATCACATTAAAATTATCGTATATTGTTGTAAATAAATAAATAAATAAATAAATAAATATTTCGGACATCTATCACACAACGCCATCTAGTCCCAAGCTAAGCAGAGCTTGTGGTATGGGTACTAGACAACTGATACAAATACATATATACTTTTTTTTGTAAATACATACATATTATACATAGAAAACACCCAAACTTCGAAACAAATATTTGTAGATCATACAAACATTTGGTCCGACCCGGGAATCGAACCCGAGACCTCACGAACAGCAGTCGCATACGCCAACCGCAAGACCAACGAGGCAGCAATGTAAATAAGTATTATTCCAAATATTCAATGGTAAGGCTGTGTCTTCTATCATTTCTTTAAACAAAAGACTACAGCTACTGACCGAAATGCGATCCGATTCGATGCGAATTCGACCAGTCACAATCACCTATTACTTATTAACCCTTATATTTTGTGACTATTAAATTTGGTCGGATTCTAGACATATCACTATTTTCGCATTTAGGAGTATTAGGTAAGTGTAATTAATCTTAACTAGATTTTAACCAGTAAAAAATGTTATAATATGCTATTACCGGATGGCTTAAATACGCAAATGCATGTAATCCGGTCGCTTTATAAGTATATAAAAGTGTTTGCGTATCACATACTCATAAAAAAGGGAAACTAAAAAAGGTACAAAGCCCATTTTCACATGAAGAGAACAATATGATGAATTATTCCCGGACTAATTTAGTAATGATAAGGTGTCACTTATTAAGGTTTACAGTAATCCGTCTGACCCACATACCATCTAATACACATGACTCATAAAGAAAAATACTACTCCACAAAAGTTTTATTCAAATTTCTAATTCTTGTATTATGACGTAATCTTCAAAATGAGAAGTGAACGATCAGAAAGTGATACTGGTCCTGGAGCTCAATATTTATTATTCTTCCAACCATCTTCATCTTTCCTTGTAAAATTGTCTTTGGATTTCGAACCTTGGGTTCATAGACATGAAGTTTATGACAAAATAATTTATATAAGTTACATTCGAGATATTGATTGTTGTAACAAACAAGTCGTACGATTAACATTTTTAAGAAAACCAAGTTAAAGATCAAATTAAATTGCTTTTAAAACCAAACGTTTTTAGACGGTATGTTGACTAGCATCCGGTATCTTACGCAGACACATAAATAAGCAGAATTTAAAGCCTAGATCAAAGTTTATACAAATAAATTACAGTTTGGATATTGCTTTCACAAAAGCTTAGATATTAAATTGATATTTTAGGATTTCGCAGCTGAGAGGCGTGTTGAAGTCAATTTCGTTTAGATTTATGAATGAGAAAGTAGAAAATAAATTGCCAAAATGAATTATAATATGACTACTGATTATCTGTGTCTACCCATATCTTGTTTTTTTTTTTAATTTATATAATTGTTCTTATTTTTTAATATAGCTAACGTCACACTTATCGTGGTCACAAGCTGATTGCTGTTAATAATAATTATATATGCATATAACGATAGTTGAAAAATGATATTTAATAAATTCTTTAATAAACTTAAAGATAATATATTCTGTGACAAGAAGCGTTTGTGATGTACTCTACAAAGAAGGAAATGCGATATAAAACAATAATACTAGTAAATTCTTTACGATATTTTCACATACACTCAAACAGTCTCTCGACCTCTATTCTAAATAGACTAACAGACAACTTGATCGATCGAATTGATTAATCGTCACCGGTACTAGTTCATAGTCTTCATTCTATACGAAAATTCTTAGACAACATATGTACGTTAATATTATCTGTACAAGATAATATTATAAATTCGGATGAAACTCTGTCTGTCTGTCTGGTGTCTTTCATAGCTAAACTGCTCTATCGATTTCAGTGAAATGTTGGTATGGATATACTTTGATTTTTGAGGAAGGACATAGGTCAACTTTTTTATTAGCTACCTTATTACTGAGATTTTACCGCAGTAACAAGCTATTAACGTAACGTAAAAAGTTGTTTTATAAATCCTTTCTTATGAGTGTCCTGTACTCCAAGGAACAATAAGTAATTAAACAGCGTGACGACCTACCATGAAAATACCACACCGATACATTATAAGTAATGGGGTATAATCACTACTGTTCTGCCCCATTTTATGGGTCACAAGCAATTATGTTATGGTGTATCGTGTACGTCAGTTTACCAAACCGTTTTGTAGAGACATGAAGTTTTTTAATATTTTAACGAAACATTTTCATGAATGAAGGCTTTTGCCATAATAGCATAATATTTCGTAGTAACTAACATAAGATTTAACTTTTATATTATTAGTTATAAGCGAATTACTTAAAGTTTGCCAGGTTAAACAGAATATTTCAATGTTAAATAAATACAAATTGTTTAGTTTTGAGCTATTCAAAAGAATCGGTGAAAGATTAGTCGCAACTCGCACCATAAATATATCACCAAATTATTGGTTCGTTATTAAGTTAAATAAGGTTAGAATATTCATACTAATCTTAAAACTTCGGAAGTAAGGCATTCACGTTATACCTATTTCAATGAAATTTGGCATAGAAATACTCTGATTCTTGAGGAAGGACATAAGCTACCTTTACCGACATATACGCAGGCGGAGTCGCGGGTAAAAGTTAGTGATAATATGAAAATCTGTATACACTTCAATATATACACTCAAATTATTAAAATCATACTGATATTATTAACAGTTAAGCCCAATGGCGGTATGCCGTGACGAGGTGGAGTAATGTTGTGTTTGTAATGGCATAAATGAGTTATTACAGTATTTGTATTAACAGCAAAACAACTTGTTACCAACGCACTTATATTTATGACGTTTAAACATTAAGTAGAAAACCATGACTCAGATATGTTGGATACTTAAAATATTTTTTCATTTTTATGTAATACTAGCTTTATTTTTATATATGGGCCTGCCAAAATGACTCTACTCCGCTTGGTGGAAAGCCAAAGCAGAATCCAAGAGTGGTAGTCACCACACTCATTGCGAATGCAGACAATGTAGCAATGCAGCATAGGAACCCACAACATGGCGGCCTTGTGATCCGCTTTCGCATCGTTGGGCCTCCGGTCTCGCACTCACCAACGAAACACGACAGCATGATGTCTGTCATTTTACGTTGATCTTCTAGGCGAGGGTGGTACCAACCCGGTCGAGTAGGCCCGTTCGTGCTGAAATCAGCGTGGCTCTACTACCTTGTGAGCTGACTACCACCTTGTGAGTTGACTCGGCAAACTTCGTAGCGCCATTTTTTTTGTAATATTTTACACTTCCAGTTTTCTTATAATTTTCTTTAATACAAACCTTGTTATGATAATAGCAAACAATAAAACAATAAAAAAAGAATTGTCCAATTTGGTGCAGTAAATCAGAAGTTACGTGAATACATACATTTAAGTGATTCGTTTTTATTTATATAATAGCTGACTCAGCGAACTTCGTACCGCCATATTCACATATCTATCTCAGCTTCAAACAGATAGTATACAGTTGAATCTTCTTGTACACAAACCTTGTCCTAACAATAACGAACACATGAGAACAGAATTATTTAATTTGGTGCAGCCGATGCGCGTGCGTTCGGCGATTCGTTTTTGTATATTGAGATATAGATGAATACTGATAATAAAATTTAAATATTGCCAGTAACTTTAGTTAGAAAAAGGTTGAATTATTTTTGTTATGTATGAGCCTACCAAAGTGACTCTACTCTGCCTGATGGAAAAAATCCAAGAGTAGTGGTCACCATACTCATTGCGAATGCAGACAATGCAATAATGCAGCATGGCGATATAGTGTGGCTATAGCAGTCTATTGAGATGCTCCTGTATCATTGGGTAGATAGGTGACAAACCAATACCACATATGGACATCTACAAGTCAAGAAGTACAAGATTTGTTGTAGCCGGTAATCTAATTCACGACCTCTGGCTAACCAGTCAGGATCACAAGCCACTAAACTAACAGATCCGTATTCAGTAATGTTTTTTGTGAATATTATTTACACGACGAAATCTACATATAAATTTGATATTTAGTTATTGATATTACTGTTAAAACAGTCTACACCATAATTTGATCTTCGAAATATAGGTGTTTTGACTCACGCATTTTTGATATAACATATATATTAAAGTACAAACTCGTAATAGATTTCCACAAAACCCCCCTAATTCACATGCTACCGTTTCAGTTTCGCTCGGAAAAATGGTTGTGCCCACGCCCGAGATCTACATAAAAACATGAAAAAAAAGATTAAATAAAAAGTTTCAGCGAAATATATAAAGCATATGCCACTCGGCCATTATTACAAAACTATTAACACCTCATTTTTAAATTATTAAAATCAGTTTAGTAGTTTAGGTGTCACGTACGCCCAAAATATTACCCTTGCTTTGACTCCCTGTAGTCGGCTAAAAATAATAATTATTGAAACCACGAAGTAAACGTACAATCAAATACGGTTAGGTATTACTCCATATTTTTTTCCGCTTATCTAACTAAACATCTTGCTGGCGATAAACGTAAGAATCAGCGCCAAAAAAAGGAATTTTTGGGGGTTATGAAACCACATGTGTCCTTCTGAAGCACTCAGCAGTGAGAGCCTTACTACAACAACAAAGTTATTCCCATTTATGAAGTATGCAGCCACTGTACGACAGCGTGAAAACATGACTGAGCCTGCTATTCTTCTAGTTTTACTGCTTGTCAAAATGTCATCTCGTTGACAATAAATAAGAGTGCTTGATAGCTGTTGCTCAATGTACTATGACTATTTATTTACATGCAAATACAGGTTGGACCGTTTGAAAAGTTGAGCGGTGCCCGTTTAAGGGCGTGCTAAGAAATATGTACACGATTTCAAATATAATTAAACGTTTTATCATAGTTTTACTCGTGTTACTTTAATTAAAGGTTGTTTCGTGAAGTGTATACTTATGTTTATAGTAAAATATTTAGCTATAAAATATACACGATATGTTTCAGAAAAACCGGTATATAGTCGATTACAAAATAAAGTTATTTTCTGAGGTATAAGGTATCTTTTGTGTCTATGTGAAGCACTATCCTTAATGCTGATAAACGATTTATATTTTTTTAATAGATAACTTTATGTATTAAATAAGGGTCAAATCTATACTAATATATAAAGCTGAAGAGTTTGTTTGTTTGTTTGAACACGCTAATCTCAGGAACCGCTGGTCCGATTTGAAAAATTATTTCGGTGTTAGATAGTCCATTTATCGAGGAAGGCTATAGGGTATATATCATCACGCTACTACTAATAGGAGCGGAGCAACAATGAAGAATGTTTCAAAAACGGGTTAAAAATTTCACGCTACGGGCAATATAAGGCGCAAACGAGGTTGCGTGGGTCAGCTAGTTAGATATTATAGCAATCCAGCTTTTTGATTTTGTTTTTTTTTTTTAACTTAAAATATTATTTATTTTATCATTCATCAAAATTATTATACATATAACTTAGATTATTTTCAATGAATCTTTAGTGGTAAAGTAATCTATACAAAGTATACGCAAGAAGCTTCATATCAAACGGTAAACTGTTGAGGTGAAAAACCCGAGCTTTATAATACATTCAGCTCGTGTAGGTACATCCCAGGAATGCTGGTACCACCAGCTGCGTGCCATTGCAATAGGTACAGCGGACATAATATCAAATACTTCATTTATTAACATAGTTTACTGGATATGACTCTTACTCCTATTTTTAAGAAGTTTAAGGAACAAGCTCATGGTGTAATGGACATGGATAGATGGTTGAAAGTACTTTCCACTCCATTCTTACGTATATATTGTCGGTCTTGGTCTTTTCTTTTCCTTCTTTTTCATTCTTCTTTCTTCTTTTTATCCTTTCTTTAATTTGATTTAATTAAACGATTGTGTTTAAGGCACAATGATTCAATAGGTACTACTGATCTTATATAATAGTCTCGTAAGCGTTTCCAGCTCTTAAAGCCACCACACTCTTATTGAAAAGTCCGGTTTTCTGTTAGAGGTTTACGGTATCACTTCCCAAGTTCTTTTGTCTTAACTTTTAATCCATTATTTGTTCTTGTTCCTTTGCCCTGCACTAAAACATTTACATTTAAACAGATAATTTATAAGGCCACCGGTCATGAGAGAACCAAGTCAACATTGTTTGTTATGTTACATATTGGACTGTACCTACATTTTTTTAAGTGTTAAAGATAATGACGACATTAATATCGTGAATGAGAAATATTATAAACTGCCTAAAGTTTGCGCCCCAAGGTCCTCAAGTTTTATCTAAGAATGGGATGGGAAATCAGATATAAATTAGCGTTGACCTCGTGTGATGTTAGTGCTGTTAGCGAAATCTCGTAATATTAAACAAATGTTTAAAAAGATAAAAAATTAAGTCAAATATTTTGTCCTTATCTTAAGCATGAGACGTTTACGATATTTATCGGAAAAATGTTAAATGTCTAGGGAAGTTTTAAATCAAATCCCATTTATATTAACATGTTATCGAGATTCAAGGTTCTTAGACACATTTTTTTCTGATAAATTGAATTCTTCTTTTTTTATGGTATAGAGGGCAAAAGAGCAGACGTATCACCTGATGGTAAGCGATTACCGCCGCCCATGGACACCCGCAACAAAGAGGCGTCACAAGTGCGTTGCCGGCCTTTGGGGGATGGAAAGAGGGATGGGGAGGGGTTGGGGCCGAATGCCCGTACCTTCGGTATCCTCACTCACTCACCACACGTAATAGTGAGGTTTCTGATTACAATAAGGTTATGAAGGTCTCATGGTCTTATCATGTAGTAATCTGAGTAGAGCTTTCCTGTCCAAAATTTCGGATATTACTTACTGTGTTTCTTAAATTCCATCACTTTCTTTACTTAATTTACCTTATTAGTAGGTGCCGTCCAATTACAGCTACACTCCCAAAGGTGGAGATGTCAGATAGGCCCCTGACTCTAAAAGAAATCAACTAAAACCAAACCAAGTATAATTGGATAAATTGAAGTATGACCGTTGACCCTAATAATACGAAACCAGCAAAAATGTAATCGGCCGATTATTATTATTATTATTAACCAAACGTAAGTTGTAACGAAGGCGGTTAAAACAAAAATGTGTGTTTGGCCCTTTGCCCTTAGCTGTTATGTATGGTAATAGATGCAAATGCATGTATCTGTGGATGAGATCGGCGCGGACGCACTTCCTTCCTCGCGCTAATTATGCGTGCGCGGTGACGCTTGCCCTGCTGTTACGCTGCACGCCGTTTAAATATGTGTCAGGTGACTACTTGGGAATAGGAATGAAAGTAATTAAAACGTACACTTAGAAATAGAATACCTCTTATCTATATACAGATGTGAACATGCCGAAGTGACTATACTCTGCCTGATAGAAAGCATAAGCAGAAGCCAAGAATGGCATACTATGACGGCGAGAGCCCGTTGATGCTTCTACATCATTGGGCTTTTGCACTCACCATCGAAATACAACAGCTGGAATGCTGTAATTTTTCTACCTTTCATAGAATAGCTACGTCTATTAAAGTCTGGGTTATACTTCGTTGATGAACTGTTTCTTTATATGTAATTTACTTCCCCTGAGGGTGATATTTTTCTTCAAATTTGATAGAAACCAAAATATGAAGTGTACATGTATATTTCCAAAGATAAAAAAGACAATTTCAAGCCGGTAAGTACGAAGGAGCTGTAAGGAAAAACTTTAAAAAATCCAACTGAATTGAGATAATCCTCCTTTCTAGCCGACTACGAAAGAAGGAAGGTTGTGTTTTTAGAGTGTATGTATGTATGCATATTTCTTTGGCACACTCTAGAGCCTAAAAGGCTTGCAGTATTAAATGTGAGTGGTGGTGAGTGTCAATAGATTCGTCTTAGTCGTGAGAGTGACACTGAGTACATCAAAATTAAAAATAAAATAAAACTAAGGATTTGGCGCCAAAAAGTAATAAAAAAATATCAAAATACATCAAGTGTGGTATCAAAATAAAGAATTTTTAACGGTGATTACGAATTTATTTGAAATTTATATGTTTTAGTTGAAAAAAGTGAATTTAATAAAGATGATTAACATTGACGCAGTCGGGTTTCTCATTTTTAATAATTTTACTTGTTAGATGTATTTTGGATGACTAACGTGTTTTAACAATCGAGCAGTCAGCTTAAACTAATCTAAAATAATATTGTGAATTAATTTTTCTAAATGTTAATCTATAAACAGACAGATACAGTAATTCTGGAGTAATTAACAAATTACATCCAAACTCTAGAGCATTTATAGAAGTAGTAATATGAACATTTACATGTGTCATTCGTTACCATCTTAGCTTGGATACGTACATAGCCGAAACAAAATCAAACTCTTGTATCAATGTATGGATCGCCCCTACAGATTCATATCACGTCCTTACTTAATATACATGGAACTAATTAAGTACAAAACACTCGACATAAAACTCCAGGATAGATAGACAGATAAACTGACAATTGGATTAGATATTACCCATATAAAGACATTGCTTTGGAACGAATTACGAAACTGTCTAACTGTAACACAAAGTTCTTCCTTTGGCTATTATTTAGGTAAAGGCTATTTGGTGTAAATGTAATACACGCTTTAGTAAATTTCTTATAATAATCAATATTGCGACTACCTCGTTGTCGCAGTGGCACAGTACGCCACTGACAACTCTACAAATATTTGTTTCGGAGTTTGGTTGTTTTCTATGTATAATAATGTATAAATGCATCTATATAAGTATTCTGTCAGTTAATGTAGCTTTTATAACTATAGCTAATATATGCTCGTATTTAAAGTTGCTACCATGTTACTAAATAAATCTAAACTGTATCATGGTATAAAAAACCGACACTATAAAAGTTACTATAAAAACAAATCACTTGTGACGCTATATTATTCGTTTTAAGTGTTTTGATTATCTCGAAAAATATATTCAGTTTATTTCCTTGTAAAGGAATTTTCTTACATTAGCTTTGTTTTAACAGTACCACTGAGTGTTTTTTGTTAGTATATTAGCTTTTGGAGCATTTCAATTAAATGAAATTCTGGTGGCAACAGCTTGCATACACACCTTTCACTAGTTTTGCACTAACATACCTGAATATCTGACATTTAAAAAGAGTGGCCATGAGTTTCTTTGCCAGTATTCTCCTCATAAGGCTCAACGCATTTTGGAAACTGGAAGTTATAGATCGACACAAGCAGGCAGTAGATTTTGCCGTTTTCACCTAATTTACCTTGACGATTCATTAAATGCTGTGGCTTCTGTTTGTTTCCATCTATGATTTAACTGTAGCTTCAATTTAACGTTCATAAATGTCATTTAGTCTCTTAATTGAATAAATGATTCTGAATTTGAATTTGTTTACCTCGGCAGCTTTTAATATTTTTAAACATGAACAAATCCACGTGGTCATGGATTAAGAATACAGAGTGTCATCACCACACCTCACCCCACGGGTGTCCTAAGAGGCAACTAAGGCACAAACTACGGAGGAAACCATCACTGAACAAAGAAAGAAAACTTGAAGCAAACTCTAATACCAAGACGTGGTAGTAGTCCAAACATTCTTGTTAAGGATAGACCTATGTCCAGCAGTGGACTGTTAAAAGTTGTTGATGATGATAGTAAATAAGATATTCTATTCAAAACACCAGGTACTTTAGTTGCGCCAAACAATATTATTAATATTATCATAAAGGTGAACTTAACATTAATTTATTAAACTTATTTTTGGTTCGAGTCCTCGATTTGCAAGAAATTGCCTGTGTTTATTTTGCCAGATAATTATGATCTTGGAACTTTCAACAGAAGATAATACTTGTTTTCATTATTAATTGAATTGCATCATGTGAGTTGAAAAACATATTTCTATTAAATTTTCATTTAATACCGATTGCGATTATAAATATCCATTTCCAAAATCATTTCTAACTGACACAATACTGACTGACTGACTGACGGACATTACACATGGCTATTTTATCCCAAACTTTTTAATAGTGAAATAGTGAAATCTTTTACTTTGATATTTTTGACTATTATGTGTTGATTTTATTCAAATAATAATGATTTACACTATGCAAAATTTAACTATTAAAATACTATTCATTCAGCAGATCACATAATAATGATTTAGATTATACAATATTTAAATGGTAAAAGATCACTATTCATTAAGCAGATCACACAACTAGCTTAAGTTAGATTCTTGTCTTAATATCATACAGCACCTCAGCTTGATTTACTTTTCAAGTCAGTTGTGCCTGTGTGCCTGTGTGTGTTTTGCCGTACCTTATTTGGTCTCTATTGTAGTAGGAATCTTTGAAATCTAGAACAGGTCATTAGATATTCTAATCAGGAGAGATGTAGTCCTAACACTTCATTATACAAATGTTTCTCCAAACTTTAAAACATTTTGAATTCTTTTATAGATCGTTAATTTAATTTAATGTTTCTGGTTTCAAAACGGTATTGTACGAAAATGAAAGCCATTACGAGATTCAAATTCGTGTTTTCTTTGAATTACGATAAAACAAGGCCTTAATGTTGCCATTACTATTGCTAATTAGGACGAAATTGGCATAATATGGCATGACATTTTCTTAATAATTGAAATCCGGAATTCGATTTAGAATAACATTATTTAAAAACATGTTTAATATTTACTACTCGTATCATAGTTAATTGTGATAAAAGAGCCCATTGACACAAAATTTATTATAAGTATCAAAATAAGTACATATCACTTGTTATAACAGTTTTAGTTTGTAGTAAGTACGTGTACGTGTGTGTGGTAAGTGTAATTCTTTGTGCCAAGAATTACGCTTCTTAAATTCGCAGGTGATCTTAAGATCTTCATTATATTTATGTAAAACCAACTTGGAAGTAAACCTTATCAAATAAAAATCTATTTTCATTCTAAATCTCATTATACAATAATGTCGAAGATCCGAGGTAAGATTCATTTAAAAATACAACCCTATTCATAGGGAGGAGGTTCTTCCAAGACGTTGGCGTAAAAAAAACCAATAATTGATATCCTTATCTTAAATATATATAATATATATCAAAGTAGTAGAACCATGCTGATTTCGCACGAGCAGGCCAGCTCAACTCTGGTAGATCAGCAGTAGTGTTCTAGAAAAAATCATATTCGAGAAGTACCCAGAAAAAATAATACGGCTTATTATAATACCGTAGGACAGTGGTAGTTCTTTCTTTATCCCTTATGAAAACGATTATATTCTTGAAGAATGTTGCCGTTTGGTGGGTTTTTAGAGACATCATCCTTTTGCGAAGTGACTTTATACCTAACCCGATGAAATTAGACTAAGATAAATGTTGACAGATGGAAGTAATTACTGGAATCAGAAATTTTCTTAAGATGTACAAAGCATTAGTCACTTTAGATTTCATCTGTCCATAGGTGGAATTAGTAGGTAAATACTATTTTTTAACCGACTTAAAAAAAAAGAGGCGGATCCTTAAGTCGACCGTATATTTAAATATTTTTTTTTATGTGTGTTCGCGGATAACTTCGTCGTTTAGGAACCGATTTTCATGATTCTTTTTTTAAAGAAAGAAGATATTCCAACGGTGGTACTATAAATAAAATAAATAAATATATAATATATATAATAATAAATAAGGACACTAAGATCTAAGGGTGGCATCCAAGAGAAATCGAGTCAAACCTTGAAGTCGGTTTTATTTTTGTTATAATTTTACTTGTTTCTACAAAATGGAAGTTACTTATTATTTTTTTTAAAATTTAAATTTTTCGTTATCACACCAAGTATGTCACCATAGTCGTAAACATTTAAAACATAAAAAATACCGGGTATTCAAAAATCGTCCGTGTTTTATGAGAGAAAGTAAAATATAAAATCTACATATTTACAGCGATTAGCCATTAGATATCAATTTTCAAATTAAAAAGTTTTCTAACAGACTTTTATATTTTTCGCTTTTTAAAAATTCTAGATGCATAAAGATAGATAAATAAATAAATTTTGTTTTAGAAAGTCTACCAATAGAGCACATTAAAATACCTATTGCCGATGTAGAGGTACCATAATTTATGTCTATTGGTTTTAATTGATATTATTAGTAAGATATAAATATTCATTCTGTTTCTTGATCATTAGAACTAGATTGGTGAAAAGAAGTATATGTGAAGCAGTTTCTATTGTTTATTTATTAGGATGTTCTTGACTAGTTTTAACTAGTTTTTTATTTAGGTTAACTAATAAGAACTACAAGCAGACACACGCAACTTCGTTTGCGTCTCCTATTGCCCGTATCGTGATAGTTTTTCCCCGTTTTTGAAACATTTTTTCATTAATGCTCCGCTCCTATTGGTCTTAGCGTGATGATACGTAGCCTACAGTCTTCCTCGATAAATGTATTATCCAACACTGAAAGAAATTTTCAAATTGGATCAGCAGTTCCTGAGATTAGTTGTTAGCGCGTTTAAACAAACAAACTCTTCAGCTTTATATATTAGTATAGAAGTATAGATATAGATGAGAAACGCGATTGTGTTATTAAATTTAAAATTAAAAGTCTGTATTTGAAGTAAACCTTTTTTTATGGTATAGGCGGGCAAACGAGCAGACATATCGCCTGATGGTAAGCGATTACCGCCGCCCATGGACACTTGAACCACCCGACCAGGGGCGTCACAAATGCGTTGCCGGCCTTTGGGGGTTAGGGAGGGGAGATAGGGGGAGGGGGTTTGGATTATGGGCTTCCGGTATCCTCACTCACTTGGTGAAACACAGCGCAAGCACTATTTCATAACGGTTTTCTGTGAGGCCATAGTATCACTCCGGTCGAGCTGGCCCATTCATACCGAAGTGTGGCTCTCCCGCGGTTATTGAACGATTAAAATAAAAACAATATGTAATAACAAGTACTTAAATCCTACTTCCCATTAACACTATTTTCTACTATCCTATTTCTTACTAATCCCACTAGTTCTATTAATATCATAAATGCGAAAGTTTATAAAGATGTATGGATCTATGAAAGAGTAAAAATCTTTCACACGAAAACTACAGAACAGATTTAAATAAAACTTTACAGTAACACATATATGCAGGCGCGGCCGAGAGAAAAGCTAGTATTGTATATGTACATAATGTAACAAGAAATGGCATTAAATAACTGGACGAGGTTGTGGACGACCGTAACGATTGTTTGTAAAAAATACTGTACGAATGCAACTTTGTTTCATGCGTACTGATTTTCAAAACAAGTCATGTGATTGAAAGTTTATAATCGAAGAGGTGCTGGCGTTTTTGATGATAATATTTGCGTGGATCATTTAAATTCATACCAGATTCAGTACTTTTAATACATTTAGATAAGATGGTTGTAATCAATATTATTCTATCATAATTCTGAATGCTTTAGAAACATCCACTTTTAGATTCAGATCATATAATAAATTTTCTTAAGATGTTTTAGTATTTTGTGCGTTGACCTTCGATTCTTTCCGTAAGACATGAATTAAAAGAATTTTATAAAATCAAGAGATTTTGACTTTGATAATAAATATTAAGATAAACGAAGCTTGAATGAGATTTATTCTGTGGCTTTTTTAAATACAGAATAAAACAATTACTAGGATTTACTGGTTTATTATGTTCCTATTTGGGAATTACTCAGTTTCAAGGGGAAGCAAACCGTTTGGTATTTGTATGAATGTGAATGTGAACGAAAGGTGTTTCAATGTTATGTGACCATTTTGTACAAAATTTTGTAACACGTATTTTATGGACTTATCTTTAAAGGTAAACGGTTTTTAACTTTTAAAAATCCCATTACGATATTTATTATTTTAGTATTTTTTTATGGTATAGGGGGCAAACAAGCACAAGCTATTACCGTCGCCCATGGACACCCGCAACACCAGAGGTGTTACAAGTGGCTCATCCACGGTACAAAAATCCTTTAAATAGACAAGTAAATATTCAAGGCAAAAATCAAAGTGTTCAGCTCCTTGCCTATAAGTAATTAGTAACTGCATGCGTTTTTACAATGCGCCTGCGATATGTGGTTGTATACATACGAGTTTTTTTGTATTCATTTGTTCGATTGACTTACGATACGGTAATTGGAAATTATGATACTTGTCAGTGTTGCCAGTTTTTAATATAGACCTTTTAATGCATTTTCGTTTAGTACAGGTTTATTTTGTAAACAATTCATGTATGGTGGTAACTGTTTATTACCGTTAGGTAGACTATTACGGTTTCTTTTAAGAAGGAGTAGGGCAAGCACTTTATCGAGTAGTCATATGCCTAAAATACCTTACATCATTTTGAAAAAGAGCTGATACTCTTAAACTGTTGGACAAATATTAACCAAACATAGCTAAGAACCACTGCAAGGAAACTGGCTTTCAAATGAAAGAAAACCGCATCGAAATCGATCCATCCGTTTTAGAGCTACGCCTCAGACACACACACACACACACACACACACACACACACACACACACACACACACAGAGAGAGAGACAGACAGACATCGACGTTAAAATTATAACACTCCTTTTCTGCGTTGGGGGTTAAAAAGGAGAATCAGCAATTGTAATAACCTGGCATCGTCTTCTTTTAATAGCAAGTAAATAGTATAGCAGCAGCAATGATCTTCTTCATGCTACACAATATAAATGTTATTTCATAAGAAAACCTAAAAAGTCAGAATATTTAAAGACATTTCTTAGGAAAATAATCAAAGACAATTTCCCCCAAACTTTTCGCATAAGAAACAGTTGAATACAGCCGACATAAATTCTCACAAAAAGGTTTAACACCTTAACAACCTCCAAAATAACGGTGTCTATAAAAATTTTGAAGGCATTACATCGTGGCGTCGTAAACCCCTCGCGCCTGGCATACATGACAGGACGTTACGTCACGGCACTAGCCAATCAGCGTCGTGCAGACCGGAAGTGGTGTACAGGGTGGTGTCACAATCAGATCGTGGAACAGGGGTTGTAGGGTGATACGGACCGGTAGTAAGTGATTTTGTCAATTAGAACATTATTTTTGGGTAATTAAGTTTTATGGTGACAGTTGTGTTTGATATAGGGGATACCATATACAATGTGGAAGTAGACTAGTAGCGTAACATGAACTATAGAAGAAAACGACTACTATGACTTGCTAATGATTTAACATGTTCCTGTTTGAAATTTCCACAAGTTATTATTGACAAATAGTTACTCTAGAAACGTTAAGAAACCCCGTTAAAGACATTTCTAATTGTGAGGGTGACATGTACATTTACATCACATAGACAGGCTTTAACAGCCCACTGTTAAACATATTATAAGAGTACTTACTCTTAACTTTCTTAAATGTAAAAAAAACCCAAATTCATGTCTAAACAACAGAGTTTAAATATTTTAAAAACTAAATATTTTCAAATGAAGAATATCCTTTTTTTTAAGTCAGATTTTTTGAAGTGATAACTTCTTTAGCGGAGTAGTGCACTTTTAAAAAATGTACTGGAATGGCTAAAATGTGTTAAACTCGCGTCAGGAAATCTGAGGCGTCAGGCGTTAGGACGCGTGACCAAACCTAGGACGGCGGCGGAAGGCACTTGCACGAATTGCGAGGAGTCAATAAGGTCGTCATTTTCATTAAAAAATTGCATGTTCAATTTATTCGTAAAATAAATAAGCGTTTAAAATACCTATGTAAAATGGAACAAAGAGCATCTATTAATAAAAAAAGTGACGAAGAAATAGTGAAAGAAAATGAGTGAGTATTTCTGTACTTATCGGTTCTCAAGGAATATTTTACTTATTTTTATCGCGCATTTTATTTAAAGAGCAAAAAGGTTGATTTCAGGTGAGCTTAAACAACTGTTAGTTTATAGTTTAGAGGTTTCACTTCTGTCGGCAGTCCTCATGACTGCTTTGGTTTTTTTTAAAGACATCTCTTACATTACGAATATATATACATCTTGTACCGCGGGAGCCTTTACAAAGATACTTCAAACGAACACAAAGAACACCCAGACTCAGAACAACAATTTGTGAATCACACAAATTTTGTCCCATGTGAGATTTGAACCCACGACACTTGGCGCAGTAGGAAGCGGCGGGGCGACCACTTAAACCACTAGACCAATCGTGCTGTCATAAGCAATGCAAATTACTACACGGACAGTGTATCTAGTAGTTCTTAAATAGTAAGGTATCTGCCTATTTTGACTTCATTTTGTCTCCCGCTTTGCTAAGGAGGGAAGTGGACTTATCATATTTCCAACTCCTCCTGTTTTTCTTCTGATTAATTTCGTTGCGGGTTCCAAGACAGTTAATATTTTTTCCTGGGACTTCCCGAGTGTCATAACTCGGTGTGTCCCGGTGGGATTAGTCCCAAAAAAAAAGTTCTTAAATAGTATAGATTTACTTTGAAAACTATAAAGAGTTACACATGGATGTGTACAAGTAAACCTACATTCATGTATATTGTATATATATATATATACACTAGCTGATCCACGCAACCTCGTTTGCGTCTCCTATTGCCCGTAGCCTGATACTTTTCCTCCGTTTATGAAACATTCTCCATTGGTGCTACGCTTCTATTGGTCTTAGCGTGATGATATATTGCTAATAGCCTCCCTCGATAAATGTACTATCCAACACTGAAAGAATTTTACAAATCGGACCAATGGTTCCTGAGACTAGCGTGCTCAAACAAACAAAAAAACTCTTCCGCTTTATAATATTAGTTTAGATAGATGAATGGGTTTTGCTCTCTTTGTACCTGTACTATATAATGTAGTACAGGCACAAAGAGTAAACCCGTAACGGTAACCATCGATGAACTTAACAGTAACAGTTGAACGTTGCTAGTAAAATAACATTAGTGGGGCTATAGTTAAGGCTAAAACAATAGTACGTGGCAGGTCGCGTTATCAACCGCGTGTTGTTTCATGGCGCGCGCTGCGCAAATACTCGCCTCACCACAATTATACCTAACACGATCATAGACTAAGTTGATGACAGATTTCACTAGATACTACACACTAAACATTTTTACGAAACAATCGCACTTGGTTAAAAAATGGTATATAAAAGTTTACATTTTGTCACCTGTATTCACAGCATAAACATTCTTTCTAAATAGAGATCTATATCCAGCAGTGGGCTTTTGGCTGTTTTGAAAGGGTATTGATCACGTGAATTATAGCCATACCTAAGTTATTTGTGAGTAAGGCTAATAAAGTCAATTAGGTACCATAGGAATTAGAAAACAATAGGAAATTAAGAGATAGGAAAGGAAGCTATAACATGGTACGATGCATTTAGAGCCTAAATTAGGATAATGCCCATCCATTGAGTAGTCATTTTAAGTCGAAATTACTAGTCAATGCCAAAGCAATATCCCTTACTATGTACGTCTTTTGAGAAATATATAATTTTGAAAACGACGGAGAGCGTTCATTAAAGAGTCTAATGAAGTTTCAGGCAGATTGTATCATCTGACATTTTTGTTGCTATAAGCTTCTCTTGAAAACAGGCTAAATTATACCATTAATTTCTTATATATAAATTATTCGAGTTTAAGACGAAAATAAATGAAAATGATAGATTCTTTATCTTAAATCAAAATATTCATTTCTTTTCAATGATTGCCTGGAAATTGAAACATAGAGAGAATGTAGTTTCAGATAGTCAGCTTTAATAAATAAGTACAAAGATTGGGTAACTTTTGTTCTAATCATTAGATCTATCGCTTGTATAATCTTTGCATATAGTGCGGTACCGTTGGCTCGGTATGATTCGGGAGGCTTCATGCGATTACCAACGACACCTGTCGCCTTTCCCATGGAATTTATAATTCGCCCGCCGATGCAGCACGGATTGCCCGGATCGTTTTAATTGTATTCCCGGAACAACCCGGATTTATTGCCATATCTACGCATATTATGTATAGCTGAGTGAAAATCACATTTATATTTTAAACTGTCGCCATTTGCATTGGTTTATGAAAGGTTTGAGTTCTGAATTATTTCGGTAACTCATTTGAAATTTGTTTATGTTTTATGTAAATTGTTATTTGGGATATTGGTTTAAAACCTTCATTGAGTTTAGTTCATAGTTTTAAATATGTCGAGGCTATAGATCTAGAATAATTGTATAATAATAAAGGCTCAATAGACAGTTAAAGTATTAACTTTATAGTGGTGGTTAACTATCTTGAAGACAATAGCATTGAATCGGCACTCAAATGAGAATTCTTAAATTAGTCTTCTGCCCTGGAACTTCTTGACAAGGCGGGTTACAGTTTAAACAACTGAAATGTTTAATTTCTGCTCTGAAATTTAACTCAAAGATATCTTAAGATAGTTAAATACTTTTCATGCATATAGTTGGTGCATACAGCTACGCGTTTGAGTGTACCAAAGTGATTGCAGTCGTTTGTGTGTAAGTCGATGCGTGAAATGAAGAGATGGCGCCGAGTCGCGCCCGACGGCACTCAGACACACCTCACGCACTCTACACTCTGTAGTACTTCTTGTTGCATAGTTACATGAATTGTGAACATAATGACCGAACCTCATTATTTACGACATAAACCGAATGTCATTTTCATAGAAATTTACTATTGAACTATTCAAAATAACGATAACTAATGTACAGTACCTTTCTTTCCTCACATTTCAAATATATGTATATATAGCATTATGTTATAATGTATATTTCTTTGTTATCACCCCATACACCCTTCCACCCTTGCACCACGCTATCACACCACTATATACCTACCACACACAGGTGTGTGTACATAGGTGTATGCAGCGGGCGTATGGGTGCTTATTTTCGTTCATTTCACGCATCGTAACGCACGCAAATCGATGAGTACAATGGCGGTACAACTGACAAACAATGTACTATGTGTGCAGTAATTATATAGAAATATAGTCATTTGAGTGATGGTACAGATAATGAAAGATATTATATATTACCTTTTTTTCTGAGTCAAAGATATTTTTTTGTAACATTAAAGGAATAAGTTGAGGAACGTGTGAATAGGACAAAGAATAGTTTGATAAGAGTCGTTTCTTAGATATTGTTTAATGTAAACTACCAACAAGAAACTAAAAGAAGCAGTAAATAATGCGATTTAAACACTCTCAACCTTCAACAATCTACTTACTAAGATTGTGCTCGGTCTTTACCACAATTCATTTAAAAATGCTAAATATAAAACTAAACATCCGCAACAAGTAAAAAGTACTTATTCCTAATAAATTTTATTAGTAATTTAGAAAATTCCTTGCGGCGGGGACTCAACATTTCTTAGGTAATTTATTTCTTTCATTTAATTAGTATTGCTAAATTAAGCTGGACTAGTAGGATAGGTACCATGGTATCACAAAAAATCGCTGTTATTATTTCGTTGCTTTTTACCGAGTGAGTGAGGTTAGAAAAGTTCGATGATTCTGTGATATCTAAAGGGTGTCAACCCATCACTCAAGGTGCCCATGGGTGATCATTTAAGATTCATCCATTTGCTCGTTTACCGCTTACACCATAAAAATAAAGTTGCTTTTGATAAAAATACAACTTCCTTATGAGAAACTAGCCGATCCACGTAACCTCGTTTACGTCTCCTATTGCCCGTAGCGCGATAATTTTTCCTCATTTTTGAACATTTTCCATTCGTGCTTCGCTCCTGTAGGTCTTAGCGTAATAATATATAGCCTTTCTCGATATATGGGCTATCTAACACTGAAATATTTTTTTAAATCGGTCCTGAATCGAGAGATAGCGCGTTCAAACAAACAAACAAACAAACTCTTCAGCTTTATATATTAGTATAGATTTGTCTTATGTCGCAGGGGACTTTACAAACATACATGAAACGGACACAAAGAACACGTAGACTTAGAACAACAATTTGTAAAGAGTATCTGGAGTCGTATATGGAGTTTGAACTCACAATACTCGTTGCAGTAAAAAACGATGTGGCAACCGCTACAATCACTACGACATCGTGCAGTCCGTGTTAGATTTTACTACTTTTTCAATATTTATTCATTTCATGACAATTCCTGTTACGAAGGAAGGTATAAGAAATATCAAAATTGTTACTTCAATATTTAACATTTTATATGGCGACAAAGCTCACAGGTAAAGTTGAGAGCAACTTAGTAAAATAAGTGAGTTAAGTTGCAGTAAGTAAGCACGCCGAGCGGATCACTCGCCTAAGTTACGAGTGCCGTGTTACTTACACTCGGGGAGCGCGTTCAAAGTAGATAAATTCAATTTAAGTAATCAAGTTTTTGCTTTAAGCGATGTTGTACTTTTATCAGTTGCTCATACGATACTAATCAGAGGTAGATAGAAAATTTAATTTAAAAAAATACCTTTTTTGTTTGTGAATTTCCAATCCTGGAGGTTTTTAAATAAAAATAAATAAATTCATCAACTTTTTGAAACTAACCTTTCCAAAAATGTATTTGGAGTCAGTGCAAAAATAATTATTTTTCCATTCCCCTTGTTAAACAGTTTTCTACGTAGGTACCTATTGTTTTGTTATCATTTTCTTCTTTCTCGGTATCAAATTGAGTTTAATGATCTTAGTAAGAAAATACTTCCTTTCGTATAACTACATACTTATTTGCTTCTAAAACTGCAGCACAGGCATAATTATTATGTCAAAATTATTTTTTATTACAATAAAAAAAACATTCCAAACATCAGTATCATAAAAAAGAATTGTATCTTATAAATATTAAATCGATTAGGTCTCAAGTTCTGTAAAATAAAGTACTAATAAATAAATTAAGACCAGATTTGAGCGAGAAAAACAATAAAATAGATGTAATGGCATAAATTTATGAGACAATTTGATTTCTGCATTTTTTTATGTTTTCTCTTGACATTTATTAGCTCGCAGCCTTTTCTTTATTTAGATTTTTTTTAATAAAACCAATATTTTATAAAAATAAATTGACAATATAAAATATCTGATTATTTAAATGGTAAAAGTTAATATTAGGATGCAATATTAGTTTCAAATCTAAGAGATATCAAAAAGAAAGTTGGTTCGTGGCCGAGTTTGAATGCGTTAACCTCCTTAAACAAAGAATTGTGTTTATAATTCTCATAATAAATAATAAATAATTTAACAAACAAAAACGACTTCAAGAACTTTCGCCAGCACCAGCTTTCAAATAGAAAAGAATCATCAAAATCGGTTCACCCAGTCAAAATTCTGAGGTGACAAACATAAAAAAATACAGTCAAATTCGAAACTCCTTCCTTTTTAAGTCGGTTAAAATACTTTATTACTAATAAATGCATTTTGGTCTAGTGGTAAGTGACCCTCAATGCTCACCTGAATATCGTAGTATCCAGGAACAAATAGTCTAATTGTCCGTCGATATATAACCATTAACCTCTGAAGATGCCATAAGGCGAAACCGGTCAGGTGTAAATTTAATTAAAATAATGGAATAAGTACAAGTGAGATTGACTCTAAAGTGTAATACAATAAGTTCCATCAAGTGCCGACAATCGAGAGTATAAGTTACAAATATAGATGCTTAATCTAAATATTATGTTAAAGACAACGACAGCAAAAAATAATTATAAACATTATATAATTTATGTTACTATAACCTAATTAATCAGTTGTCTACACGTACCAATCAAAATGTTCAAACATTTTAATTTGACATAATCACCGCACAAATATTTAATATATAAATAAATTATCCCAAATATCATCGCTTAACAATAGTTTATGAATATGATAAATGATACTAATCGTTCATTTAGTATAATCATCGCATATAAATGAACTAAACGCCACATTGTGAGAACGAGGTGGTGATGAAAAAGCTCTTGAAACTTGGAACAATGATAATGGCTCATGTTTTATTTATCATTTGCGCATTAATGAACCAAGGTCATTTGAATTCATTTCCTTTACTCGTACAATAAAACACTTTCACACTCATATTACGTAATTATACTAACTTGTATATTTTACATTTTTTTTCAATATTTACTGTTATTATGCATTCTTGATATGAACCATACAGTTCTAAAGTCTCGCTATCCGGTACGAGATGGCGTTACTAGTATCGATGTTTATATTAAGTTTTTGAAGCTCGTTTTTACTCAGGCCACGTAAGAAGTATGGTAGACGTTTTAATATAACTTTGTTTCGTGTTTATTTCCAACTGCTGGTTGTCTGCCAGACTTAGAACCGCTCTAAATTTCAATAATATACGTGAGATACTTGGATTTTTTGCACATGAGGAATTATTTGTTGTATTGACGCCATTACAAATCAATTAATTAAAATTTCTATTTGTTGTGCTATGACTTTAAAAAAGAAACGCATTTTGCTGGTATTTAATAATAAGTTCTAATATTGTATTAAATTAAAGTATTATTGTAATTTCAAATGTATTTCTCAAAATTAAAACGAGAAGAATTTATAATAAACATTTGTGATCTTAAGAAATACTCATTTCCTTCCCCTCCCTCTCAACTCCCCATCAATTAGAACTGACAAAACAATCCCCGAGTCTCAAATTTTGAATAAAAGCGAATTATCGAGGTTTTAAAGGCTCATTATGAACGCGGTGCTTATTATGACTGCTGCTTTCTTGGCTTCGTAAGAACAAAATATTTGAAATATTTCTAATAAAATTTAATGAGTTTTTGTAATTCAGCGATGTTTTTTTTGACACATAAAATCTACTAAAAAAGGAGTTAAAATGGTCCTGCATATTATATCAATGAAAGTGTTGAATCAATAATTTTATTTGTATCTATATATTTATTTTTAAAAGCAGCTTTTTTTCTATCTAATCCATCTTAGATAGATGGATTAGAGAGTTGCTATATATAAACGTGACAATTGGCGGTATTATCGCTCATTGCGATCCTCATTTTATTTTATTCTATTTTTTTATCCTTATTTTATTTTTATCCTCTTTTTTATTTGATCTTGAGTGGCTTTCTGACAACCACAATCATCATGACAAAAAATTTAAAATTATAGAATATCTATAGTTTTAACAAGAGATACATTATTGGAAATGGCCGTAAGTCATATTAGAATTCATTACAGTTACCTACTAAACATGGAACTAAATGTTTGTTAACAACAGCTAGGTACAAAAAAAAAGTGAATAGCTTGTTGCATCAACATTGCTAAAGCAACTCAACTAAAGTAAAGTTTGTAAGAGTTGCCAGCAGTTATTCATTCATTTCATTTCTTCATTTACTAAAACACTAAATGCCAGATTTAGCACAAATGAAAATTTGCATTATGACCTTTAAAATTGGGTGCTATGATTCTCTTCTTTACTGACCTACTATCTCCTAATATTAATCCTTATCGAATGAATGAGATAACTTAAAGATAAAGCATTCATAGATAATTAATAACCATATAGATTTAGGACAGCATTAATGGCAATAAAATAAAACAATTTGTTGTAATTTATACTTCCAGTGATAAAGTTATTTTGTTTTCTTTTCTCTGGCTTGTAAATGAATATTTTCAATTCAAAATCATGTCATTGAACGAAGATCTTTAAAAAATTGATAAAAGAATCTTTCGGACATGCTTCTGCAATCACAAAGTCTCGGGTCTGTCGTTAAATATAAAGTATTAGCCGCGTTTGGAGCGGTTGGATTCATATCTCGCATGACAAACGCTATCGTACTTACGTTCATACTACGGGCCGAGTATTTCCCGTAACGCACACCACCGCCTATCCTGTCTATGCAATTTTCTATCGACACTATATTCTCTGTTTCAATGTGTGTGTGACACGTCATCTCTATCTAACTTATTTGTTCTGTCTCTTTTACCGCAGCTATAGTTGTGTTGGCCCGTGTTCGCCGGTCCATTATTGTCTGTTTAGCCTTTGCTTTTTGTAAATAAATATTAGTTACTGATTCACGAAGATTTAAACGATTGTTGATTGTTTATTTTTTTGGAAAGACGATGTTGTAGTTTTTTCTAGGGCTGTGGGAATGGAAGAAATTTCTTTTAATCTTTCTTGTTTGGTCCTCACTCTAAACCTATACAGGTTCATAACGATTCTATTCTTTAAATGTGTGTATTATACGTTGAATTTAAAGAATATCATGGATTCAGTTTTATTAAAACTTACTTTGCATTTTATTAGTAGTTAAACACAAAATTAAATTAAATTACTTTTATTTAGTGTTGTCTACAGATTTTTCACATTATAATCTTATGTAAAATATAAATATGTATAACAGAAAAATGTGTCTTTAATTAATGAATTTGTGAATAAAATTATGATATCCGATCATTTATTCATTTAAAAGTTGACATATAGATATACTTATTCAATAATTTCGCAAGTTTGTATCTAAACAAAGTTTCTATAGATATTAAAATATTGCTGATGGTTCATCTGGTTTTCTACTAATGTTATCAGAGAAATAGCGTAGGACATAGAATAACTTTTAAAACAAAAGAAAACTTCTAGAGAGGTGTAAAACTTTATTTAATATGAATAAAACCGCGGTGGAGAGCTCGTAAGACATTAAATTAAAAAGCAAATCTATATACGTACATCTTAAGAAAAACTAATGGTTCTTAAAACAGCTTCGCTTCAATGGCCAATCATACTGGATAGACTCTGTTCGTACTAGTAGTGCTAAGTCTGGCCGCTGGTGTGCAGAGGGAGAGGGGGAAAGGGGGGGATGGGCGGTGCCGCGCATGCGCGTCGTTGCCAAGACGACGGCACGTACCAACCTGAGTTGGTGTGTGGGCAACACTGTGTGTGACTCTGTGTGTGTACCATGTTTCCTATTCAATAATAGCTAAAAAGTATCTATCTTCGAATTTGATTATTAATACCCAACGTTTAAAAAGTATTTGAGGCCTTTTTAACTATATTCCTAGTTAAAAAACTGTCAATCTTTCATTTCTCTTATTATTTTTTTTCACATTGAAGTTTGAAGTTTTGTACCTGTTGAATAAATTCTTTCATTTGCTACATTCTATACCTCCTTGTTATATATGTAATAACTTCTACAGTTATTATATGAACATAAATATTTCCACTTACATATTTGGTAAACATTCTGTGACGTCACAAGCTTTTCATTTTATTGCGGCGCATCATACCAACTCCCGTGTACCGCATTCCACGCTCACATACTCATCGCAGCGGTGTGACTGTGTGTGTGTGTCACGTCTCACGCACACACGCGCCCAACCATCCACGCGATACGCCCCACGCTACATAACTACAAATGTTTGTTCCAACACTCTTTACTTCAAGTAGAAAACTCCTTCGAGACCTGAAAAGGAATTTTACAAGGGCGCCTTTTTCTTTTGAGCGAACCTTTGGCTGTAAAACGGGGGCTCTTAACCGTTATAAAGGGCTGTATTGATAGTTAGTGGTTCCTTTGTAGTTTCCATCTCACGGGACTCCAAAGTTATCGTAAAGATAAAAAATCCATACACATCCAAAGTGCCTACTTTATTTTAAGTGACTGCTTTTGGCAACATTTTTTCCTGATTATTTTATTATGTAGTCATGAATTTAGATATTAGGTATTATAGCATCCTTGACCCACTGTGAAGTCTATATAATCCGGAAAATCTGGTTCTTTATTCAAAATGGAACTACTTTCAATGTTGTGGTAGCCTGATTTTAATATTTATTTCCTAAAACACAAACAGTTTCTGATAATTATCTAAGCTTGTTGATTTTAGACCGAAGGCAATCAGGTACATAACGTGTGGCTCGGAAACTACTACTTATGGAATAACAGACTTATTTAATAACTTATAAAATAGATAAAATCAAAATTCAACACGTTATCCATAACTTTAGATGGTAATCAACTAGATCTATCTTTTTCTACTTTATGGAGGTCTGTAATCTAGCTCACAACTTTAATGATTTTGAATGTTGATGTCTACATCAGTTTTTCTTTAACAAGGATCCAAACAACAAAAGGTTTCAGCATCGCTTCAAAATCATGAATAAAGAACATAGCAACAAGTGTTGGTATTGGTCTTACAACTCAACACTGATACCATTCAAAAGTAACAACTTAAGTTTGCAAATTGAAGATTGGGCAAAGAATTTAGGCTAATGAATGCCAAGGCAACAAGATTTGGGTTCATTAGCCTGTAAAATATTGAGGATGAGATGTCTGGAAAAGAATCTGTATTACCTCTGCATCCAAGGGAGATCGTCAAGACAATAATCGATAAAAACTCTGAAATTCACCAAATAATCGATTCAGGAACCAAATAAGAGGCACTGAAGGTCACGGCCCCATCGATCCGACGTAGAAAGTGAGACTGGCTGCCACTACTAACACCGTCCCGTTGGCTATGCAGGCTGAATTAATCGCGCATATATTTGAATACATTTCGAGCGGCGCAGTTCGGGCCGCGGTGTCGTCGGCCCCTTAAGTTTTAGCGATTTTGTTTCGGTACAATCGTTTCGGCTACCAGCTGTTGGATCAAGGCAGAAATGACTTCGACCTCTGTGGTAACTGCTACCTGTATGTTATGAGTTGAGCGTTGAGCGTGCAGTTATGATGAAGAAGGATCTCGAAGACAATATGATGCAATATTTCAGGTTTGCTTGTTGGTGTAGGTCATAGTCAAGCGTTCGAAGGTGTGTTTTGAAGGTTATTGACCGAGTTAATTATAAAGTCCTAGAAGGTCTTAGTGATGAGATGTTCGGCATGGTATTTTGAGTCGAGGTCGCTTCATGAATGACTACCAATCTATTTCAATATGCTTTTTATGGTAATTATTTGTGTATCTGAGGAGTTATGTACGCAGGTGTGAAATGAAGTTACATCACTGTCATTAATTTAAATCACTCATATATTTATGATATGTATATAATTAATAATGAGATTTCTAGATGTGCTTTGAGTAATGTATTTGTTCTTTTTAGATAGACCACTTATCTTTGTATTGTTTTTTGTTTTTCAAAACCTGAACCATTTAATGGAAGCGGTAAGTCAATAACGGCTTATTATACGGAAGTTTACCACTTACTAGTTACTAGGTAAATGAAGATCATCATAAAAGTTTCATACTGTTTTGTCCTTCTATACTTTTTTGCGATGATTTCTTACAGTTCTCCAGAAATCTTTCCTGGAACGTGACATAATCAAAGCAAAAACAATGTCATATAAATTATACATATTTATGTTGTCATCACTTGCTTCTCATCTTTGCCAGTCTATATAACACCATGAGACTAAATTTTACAAACTCATGCAATTATTGTGGTCACGTCTAATAATTAGTTTAGTAAGACTAACAGCATTAGCTGTGGCGTTGACAGCAGTTCGGTGTTTCAGTTTTGAATTAGCTCGGCCTTCATACTTAATTTAGTTGGAATTCAAACCTGGTTGTTTAGTAGTGGTCGGGCATGTTATGATGTAACCAAAGTAATAAATAAATTTACGATTTTTGGGTAAATTTATTGTTATACTCGTAGTTATCAGTGCGATTACAGTTCATTTGCATTAGGTATAATCTAATGAGATTTTGCTATAAGGATACTTTTGGCGGCAAATTAGATGGATTTATAAGTATCTTTTAAAGCACTTGCTATATTCTTAACTAAATGATTTAAAGAAAAAATATGTTTTTCTATAAAGATAGTGAACAAAAAAGTTCCATGACCACATAGAAAATCAATAATTTGTTGATAGTTTCGAGTCGAAATTATCCTAATGAGGCTAATGATTATGTCCTTAATTTAACAAAGATCTCCCCTCGTGCTTATTTTATATTTCACCAGTGTACAGGCTTAAGGCATTTAGAGTTCCAATACCTATACCATCTGAGCGTTAACAACTCTCTGCTATTTTGTATGGCACTTTCGTAATTCGTAAGTTAATAATAACAAAATGTTATTTCTCCAAGTTGATTACAATTAATGTAACATTTCTTTGCACTAAAGGGGGGCCTCAGCTATGAGTTATTATATTACAACAGAAAATTATAAGAAATTTAGTATCTTATTTACCAAAGTCAGTGATATAGGGAAATCAGTTATTTACGTCTTGTAGCAGCAACTACTTTAGCGTCAGTCTCTAAAATACGAGTATATGTATTTTAGTTTAGGTGACTAGTTAGAGTATATTTTATTTCTTAAGCAGTTAATGACAAACTAATTCTTTAATAGTCTTCATAGCTGGTTGCAACATTTTCTTCATCTTACAAAAAATCAAAACTAAACAGTTTTCCACCTATCATCTAAAGGAATGTTATGAATAGGACTGATAAGTATTTGCAGATTTTTAATAACGCTTTTCTTGTTTTTGACTATATTTAATAACCATAGCTTAGATCTACAACAACTAGTAGGTAAGTCTTCAATTGTCTTGATGTCATCATTTTCAACAGCTCCTTTAGAACTTCTGAAAAATAAAAAATATGGATTTTAATAAAAATAGACGGCAGACAATTGACGCTCGACCGTGTCCGGCGTGAAGCGGGTTATTGTAAGGTCCTGGGGCACCACTCGAATACGTAATGCTGTTGGAAAGTCGAGCGCTGTCACAAGAGGCCTATTACTATTCCAGCGGTGTGACACTAGCAGATGTCCTGTACCTCAGACATTAGTGAGTGTACGGTGTAAGGTACGCACTAAAATATAGCTTTTTATTTCAAATTTCGAAGTAAAAAGCCGTCTGTCAGGTGTGACGTTTTGAATGCGTTACGGTTATTTGTATTGAGGATTTTACCTGAATTGTGTGTGTGTAATCGAATGGCTCGCGCTCTGAATACAAATACTTTTTGCTTCAAATACAATAAAACAAATAAATATATAAACCGATCTCTAAGTATAGTTAAATTTCAATTCAAAAACGTCAAGAACCTGGAATGTTTCTTTTATTTAAATTTTTAGATTTCTTTCGTGATGCTTTTCCAGTTATAAAGTATGTCGTTCATAATAAATTGTTTGTTTACAATAAAAACTTTCTGAGAAGATTCTTAACGATACCTTATAGAAGAATTAAATTTGATATAAGTTAACATCACATAGAATTGTTCAGTTTCAACTCGGCAAAATTCGTCGCCAAAGTCCTCCGCTAGTGTGCACGTACAGCGCTCGGCCATTTTCGCAGCCTACTTACGTTCGAAGCCATCGATGTTATCTGCCGATATTGCCTTTTTACCCACCCACCGTTACCGAGGATTAAAATGTTCCAAATGCAGGCCCCGAAATATGTCAGGTATTAAACAGTTTCTTGGTTTGTGCTTCATTTTCTTTGATAGTTTAGGAAGTAATCTGATTCGAAAGAGTTTGAAATTTGAAAAAAATGTGTAGGTATTCTTCTCTGTAGAGTATTCCCGAAGAATCCATCGAACCTGTAATAAAAATAGGTACGTGTATAATTTATGCTACAAGCTTGACGATTTGAAATAATAAAACACTTCGTTAATCTTTTTAAAATGGAAATTATCATTGCATTTCCATTTGGGTTTTTGTCTATTATTGCCATTCTTAAAACACATTTCTGTCTAACAGAGATCTGGACATACCAAACTAAGAAAGGGAATTTAATTTTTATATTTTCAGGAGGTTGTTGTGTCTGAAGGTACGAACAATGAGCGGGTTGAGGGTGGGAGATGACGAGGCAGCACCCCCTCTCGCTTCCTCCTACGAGCCCCTGCCGGGACGTTAACCTTGCTATTGCAATGCGCAACACGCGCTATACTTTTGTCGCTCTTGGAATAAGGTCATGCTCATTGCGGCCCTAGATATATGGGTGAAGAACATGTGACGGAACTGATGGATGTCTGCGATGTGGGAAGCTTTGGAAAGCTTATATTTACAGTAGTGTAGGCTTTCGGATAATTGGAAGAGACAGATGGTCTAATCTACATATTGTTTGCGAGATCTAGGCTGAATCGACACTTTTTGTTTGCAATAGTCATATAAATTCATTCAAAACCTTGACCAATTATTATTAATATCTGGTTATTTCTTGTATTTTGTATGTGCTTTCTTCAGCACACATTATGCATTGGCAGAGTCTTAATAACTGAATTGATTTTGATTTTGAATTTTCTCTTACCCAGAACGCAGTTCTTTAATTCTTTCAGGTTAGTTATTACTTCGACATATCAATACTTTCAGTGAAGTTTCACGGCCACGTAAAAAGCGGCTTTCACCAAACATCTGTGCGTACTGAGACAAAGTCGAGACGCGACCCGCGCTTGTATGAAAGCGTATCTTATGCATTTTACATGAGCCGAGCCAGCCATGAGGCCCCTTACCTTAGCCTTCACACAGTCGCAACACCCACACAGGGTAGCTCACGCACACACCCACCACCTATTGTCAGCGAAACAAAACACTCACACCACGCAGGACTCGTTCTAATTAGTTGTTTGTAAACACATGTCACTTGCACAGTCTTTGTGTGAGTGTAGATGCGTGAGGTATCGTCCATGAGTTATGTAATGTCCGCCGTACTTTCTGCAAAATTTCCGTAAGATTTACTTCTCAATTTAAAGTATATAGTGCAGAACAAAAACCGTTAGTACGTACATTCTACAGTCAAATATGTCTGAAAACATTAGGTATTTTCAAAAGATATTTGTGTTGTCTAGCGAGCGTCACTTAGTAAAGATAAATGGCCTGGACATTTGCCAGTAACACGAAAACTAGGGTTGGTGTCTTTCATTCGTTTGTTATATTTTCTTATGATATTTAAGAAATAAAACTTTTTAATTAAAAAAAAATCTTTAGTAAAGTTATTCGACCTTTTATGGGATTAGTGGAGGTTCCTCAGTTCACGTCGGTGTATAATTGAAAATATCGCAAAAACTAATTTACTAAATAATCACGGAAATATCTTAAGCAGCTTTATTTAACATCTGGTTTCTATTTCGAGCAGTTCTGTGAAACTACATATTTATGCAATCAAACATCGTCAAAGACACATAGTCAACCGGTGTTACAACGTATAGAGAACCCATAACGTACGATAAGTCTGATCCCCCATAACGGGTATTGTTTTTGAGCTATAATGAAGTCTTGAAGTAAGGCGGTGTCAAGGGCCGGCTCGCACTTTGCATATTTTTGTGTTTGGGTGCTCGTCACAACACAGAGTTTGGCATCGTTCGCGCGTTCTCCCAAACTTTGTAACACTCGTGGTGAATGTTTTGTTGGGTTAAACGAGTTTAATTCATTCGAAACAATTATATTCTATTTGTTTGTGCCCTTGATTTTTTAAATATATTTTGTTGTCAGTTATTGTGGGAAACGAATGTTACTTACACTATTTCTCATAAGTTATTTTGAATTAGTTCTTACAATGCCGATAGTCTCTAACTTTTTGCTGTTAGTTTGCAGTTTAATCTGATACAAATAATTTCTAGTTTATTTAAATATGCATTTACAGATTCATAAAAAAAAACAACATCTAAATTCTGATAAGAAGATTAGTGGTTTAAAAACATTATTATTTGCTATTAATAACTCTTGCCTGCCTCTGCCTCGTTGGTCTAGTGGTTGATGTATGCGACTGCTGATCAAGAGGTCTCGGGTTCGAATCCCGAGTCGGGCCAAAAGTGTTATTGAGTTTTTCTGATTCTATAAATACTTAATAACAGCTCGGAGTTTGGAAGTTGGGGTCTGAACCCCCGTGCCTCGGAGAGCACGTAAATCTGTCGGTCCAGCGCCTGATCTCTCCCCGATCGAGTCGGTTAACCGTCACATCGGATTATGAGAGTGAGGGAACAGAGAGTGCACCTGTGTTAGCGCACACACTTGTGCACTATAATATCTCCTGCTTAGTTGGTTCTTCTCTGTTGAGACTGGCCGCCGTAGCCGTAATCGGCTAGGAGAATATCAATAGCTCTTGTTGCAGTGGAGCTCATTTTCAACATAAATAGAAAACAAAATAATAATAATGTAAATAAAAACTAAAGACACTAGAAGATCAGTGATGAGATCACTGATGTCCTAACGTAACACACATTATGTACCTAAAAGAATATATTTTCCTACCAGCTGATATATGCAACTTTGTATGCATCTTATTTCAATAATGCTTGGCTCCCATTAGTCTAAACGCGATGTCAGTTATCCTATCACATTATAACCACATTTAAAAAAAATAAAAATCGATTATGACACGAGAATTATGTATATAAAACAGATTGTATTTACAAAAAAAAAGTATATATGTATTTGTATCAGTTGTCTAGTACCCATAACACAAGCTCTGCTTAGCTTGGGATTAGATGGCGTTGTGTGTTAGATGTCCGAAATATTTATTATTTCCTTTATTTCATTTATATATACACATTATTTACATTTTTAAATATATTATATTTATTATTATTATTATTTAGATTTTTCATTTATCTGCCTTTTTAGAGGGGTAAAATACGTGTCATGCGGGCCACAGCGAAGCATGATACGTTAAATTGAGTAAGTGGATGATATAGATGAAGATGTTAGATATGCGGCAGGTATTGAGTATGGTTGCTTTTTTATTATTGTAAGGCCTAACGTACAATAAGCTATGCAGATTAGTTCCTTATGCGATTCACTCATTTATATGTGATGCTCCGAGTTGGTAGTGTTAGGAATCTGCATAGCTTAGATCTTAGCTTTTAACTTCTTCTTCTTAGATAATCAAAATTCTACAAAACTTGTCGGATCGATGAATCTCTGTCGGTGACGGCATAACAAAACTAAATTCTATTGGTTGACAACCAATCTACAAATGCATTGCTAAGACATGACGTTCTAAATCTTCTATATACTTATAAAATAGTAAGTCCTGACTGACTGATTCATCATCGCCGAGCGTAAACTATGATAGTTACGACTATGAAATTTGGTGAGTAGGATCCTTTTATTGAGTAGACACGCACTAAGAAAGGAATTTTGGAATTTATACCCCTAAGGGGGTGAAATAGGGGTTGAAAGTTTGTATGGAAGTCCGTCATTTTTTAAGTTAGAAACCTGAAACTTTACTTTTGGGCTGCTGATTAAAAATAAGTAAACACGTATTTCAGCGTTTTTGAATATTCAACCCCTAAGGGTGAAATAGGGGTTGACATTTCGTACATAGGTTAGTCTGGAAGTCCGTCATTTTTGAAGTCTGAAACATGAAACTTTATTTATGTGTTACTAATTTAAAAAGAGTAGAGACGTATTTGAGCGTTTCTGAATATTCTACCCCTAAGGGGTGAAATAGTTAAAAATGAGTAAATACGTATTTCAGCGTTTCTGAATTTTCTACCCCTAAGGGGTGAAATAGGGGTTGAAAGTTTGTATGGAAGTTCGTTATTTTTTAAGTTAGTAACATGTAACTTTACTCATGTGCTAATGATTAAAAAAGAGTAAATACGTATTAAAGCGTTTCTGGATTTTCTACCCCTGAGGGGGTGAAATAGGGGTTGACATTTCACATATAGATTAGTCTGGAAGTCCGCCATTTTTGAAGTTACAAACATGAAACTTTGTTTTTGGGATACTGACTAAAATAGAGTTAATACGTATTTAAGCGTTTCTTGATATTCTACCCCTAAGGGGATGAAATAGGGGTTGAAAGTTTGAATGCAAGTTCGTTATGTTTGAAGTAGCAAACATGAAACTTTGTTTTTGGGCTACTAATTAAAAATGAGTAAATACGTATTTCAGCGTTTCTGAATATTCTACCCCTAAGGGGTGAAATAGGGGTTGAAAGTTTGTATGGAAGTTCGTTATTTTTTAAGTTAGTAACATGTAACTTTACTCATGTGCTAATGATTAAAAAAGACTAAATACGTATTAAAGCGTTTCTGGATATTCTACCCCTAAGGGGGTAAAATGGGGTTGACATTTCGCATATAGATTAGTCTGGAAGTCCGCCATTTTTGAAGTTACAAACATGAAACTTTGTTTTTGGGCTACTGATTAAAAGTGAGTAAATACGTATTTAAGCGTTTCTTGATATTCTACCCCTAAGGGGTGAAATAGGGGTTGAAAGTTTGTATGGAATTCGTCATTTTTTAAGTTAGAAACATGTAATTTTATTCATGTGCTAATGATTAAAAAAGAGTAGATATGTATTTAAGCGTTACTTGGTATTCTACCCCTAAGAGGGTGAAATAGGGGTTGGAAGTTTGTATGGCAGTTCGTAATTTTTTAAGTTAGAATCATGAAACTTTATTGGTGTACTACTGATTAAAAAAGAGTAAAGACGTATTTAAGCGTTTCTAGATATTCTACTCCTCAGGGGTGAAATAGGGGTTGACATTTCGTATATGGGTTAGTCTGGAAGTCCGTAATGTTTGAAGTTCGAAACATGAAAGTTTATTTATGTGTTACTGATTTAAAAAGAGTAGAGACGTATTTGAGCGTTTCTGGGTATTCTACCCCTAAGGGGGTGAAATAGGGTTTGAAAGTTTGTATGGAAGTTCGTAATTTTTTAAGTTAGATACAGGAAACTTTATTTTTGGGCTACTGATTAAAAATGTGTAGACACCTATTTAAGCGTTTCTGGATATTCTACCCCTAAGGGGATGAAAAAGGGGTTGAAAGTTTGTAAGTAAGTTCGCCATTTTTGAAGTTACAAACATGAAACTTTATTTTTGGGCTACTGATTAAAAGTGAGCGGATACGTATTTTAGAGTTTCTGGATAGTCTACCCCTAAGGGGTGAAATAGGGGTTGAAAGTTTGTATGGAAGTTCGCTATTTTTGAAGTAGCAAACATGAAACTTTATTTTTGGGCTACTGATTAAAAGTGAGTGGATACGTATTTAAGCGTTTCTGGATATTCTACCCCTAAGGGGGTGAAATAGGGGTTGAAAGTTTGTATTGAAGTTCGTTATTTTTGAAGTAGCAAACATGAAACTTTATTTTTGGGCTACTGATTAAAAGTGAGTAAATAAGTATTAAAGCGTTTCTGGATATTCTACCCCTAAGGGGTGAAATAGGGGTTGAAAGTTTGTATGGAAGTTTGTCATTTTTTAAGTTAGAACCATTAAACTTTATTCATGTACATTGATTGATGTGCATTGATTAAAAAAATGTAAAGACGTATTTAAGCAGTTCTGGATATTTTACCCCTAAAGGGGTGAAATAGGGGTTGAAAGTTTGTATGGAAGTCCGTTATTTTTTAAATTAGTACCATGTAACTTTATGCATTATCAGCATTAATGCGAATTCTGTTCCTAAAAGGGATGAAATATGGGTCGAATGTTTGTATGATAGTTCTTTTAAATGGGCTATTGATCAAAAATAAATAAATACGTTCAGAAATATGAATAAATTACTGATACATACTTTTATACAGTTTTAATTAAATACATAAAACCAACTTCCACGCGAGCAAAGCCGCGGGCAACAGCTAGTATTCTATATACTAAGAGTAAAAACAAATTAGTCCGAACGTATATGCTCAAAAAAAAATTACGTGATTGCAAATCAATGATTTCGTTTCATTTCAGTCCCTATTTTCCTTAGAATTCCAATTCTTTTAGTGTTAGATAGCTCGTTTCACAAGATTTTTTAGTGTATATAACATCACGTTACGACTAATAAGAGCGTAGTATCAATGAAAAATATTACAAAAACCGGGAAAATGTATACGTTTTGAGAGTGGCTCAGCTAGTCAAATATACAAATGTTTTCTAAATATTTCAGTGCATGAATCTCCTTTAATAATCTAGCCATTCTAGTTCCTAAGGGACGAGGGAGGGGGATGGGCGCAGTGGGGAACCCCCTCGGTTAATGAACCCGCAGGGATGCAAGTTGTCGGACATTTCACAATAATATTAGTTCAGTTCTGAAATGAAGCCGCCTGCTTGCCAGAGATTTTACGATACGTTCATCGTATGCTTTTAGGAGTTGTCGAAACAAAAATATGGCCATAATAATTTAAAAAGATAATTTGGTCTTGATGTCAATATTATTACGAGCACGTTTGTATGAATTCAAAGGTTTTTTGGGCAGAGATTGTACTATTGTAAGGATCCACACTGCTGATTGAAATAGGTATTCATATATTTCTAGATACGTAAGGCAGCCCCTAAGATCAGTATCCAACTGATTAGCTATTTCCAGACAACTCGACCAGTAGACCAAATAAAATCACGTTATTTATATTTTGAAGTAAATAAACTTTCAAGGATCTAACTCTTAAAAAGTAAAATAGTAATGAAATAAAACTTATACTTCTACAATAGAATACAATAGAGACTAAAGTGTTTCTCTGTTTATCCTCTCTTTATCTATCTATTAGAATTAACGGGAAGGGATTTAAAGGAACATTTCCCCTTAAGTGTAACTACACTGAATTTAAAGGTTTATATCCTTTAAATTTAATGTGTATGATCCAAATTCAATGTATATGTTCCCAATATTGATTGGGAACATATACATTGAATTTGGATCATACACAGTCTTATTCTTATTGAAGAATAAGACTTCTCTAACTCAATTGGAATATTATTCCTCTCGAATTAGAGGAAATCCAATTAACATAAAACAGAGTCAATAAAATCTCTCCTAAATTCCAATATGGCCTATAAATGTGTCGGAAAAATTGCAGCACTATTGCTACACGGTTCAAAAGTATAGAAATGAGTATTTTAAAGAAGAAGTTATGACGTGTAATGCACAAAAAAATGAAAAAAAAGCATTACATAGAATTTTTGTATATAAAAATATAAATACATATTTATCTCTTGATAAATGTATTTTTTTAAGTTATTATAAATAACTAGGGATGGAAATAAAAGTAGTGAATAAAACAAATCTGTATGAAATCAAAGAAGGAATCAAAAGAAATAGTTGGAATCGCATATGTATATAAAGAAACTTTAACAATCATATCGTGGGAGAGCCACGGTTTGGCATAAATGGGCCGGCTCAACCGGAGCGATACCACGGTCTCACAGAAAACCTGTGTGAAACAGCGCTTGCGCTGTGTTTCACCGAGTGAGTGAGAATACCCTCCCCATCCCCCTTCCCATCCCCCAAAGATCGGCAACGCACCTTGACGCCTAGAGTGTTGCGGGTGTCCATGGGCGGCGGTAATCGCTTACCATCAGGTGATACTTTTGCTCCTTTGCCCCCAATTCCATAAAAAAGAATACTTACCTGAAAGTCTTCATAAATTAACACGTACTGTATTTTTACCTACCCTTTATTCCTATCTTAATTAATACTTAAGACATTTCCGACTGATTACATTTTTTCCTAGACATTTGAAAGTACATTTATGTAACTATGCTAAAGGTATTTTGTTTTATTTCAGTAAATTCCTGTAGGAAGAGAAATCTACTATGTTTAAAGCTCTTGAGGTTTGTTATGAATTAAAGCTCTCATTTAATTCATGTAATATAATATTTCAATAATAAAAGATAAAAAATACTGTTAGGTATTAAGGGTTATTAATAAATTGAAACTTCAGCCAAGCTTTACTTCGCAAAGAATTGGTCTTTTAATTTTCTTTTGTATAACATTTTACTAGTGATGCATGCGGTAGGGTGCACAATTTTCGAGCCGCGTAATACGGCCGGCGCCAGATCGCGCGCTGCTGGAATCTTAATGTCCATTAATCAGACATTGTGTGCAGAAATCAGCGTCACTGGCAGGCGCGCTAATCGCCTGCAGGTTCGGCTCCTGAGTCGTCTCTAACAAGAACTTGTTGGTCAGCAGGTGTACAGCAGCTTGAGAATATAATAATAATATTCTCAAACACTCACACACGGCCATATGCTTCCAAACTAGTTAAATTCTTTGCTGACAAACACAATTATATATTTCCAATTACATACATATTATAGACAAGCTTTTAGCACTTATAAGCTTTTAATAAATAGTCTACTATCAATTGCTCGCGGCTCCGCCTACGTGTATGTCGGTTATCGCGGCAAATAGTAGCCTAAATGTTATTCTGATGTATTATCTATATATATATATATTTTTGTTTATAGTAAAATATACATAGATATATTATCTGTGTATATTTTACTATAAACTTTTCATCCAAATCCGTTCAGTAGTTTTTGCGTGAAAGAGCATCAAACATACATCCTTACAAACTTTGGCATTTATAATATTAGTAGGATGATACTCACAAATAATGTGGCTTTCTATTTGTAAAATAATTTCCAAAATGGGTTCAGAAGATTAGTATCAAATCAGATCAATAGAAATTGTACAACCTCACAAACTTTAGCTCTTTATAATATTAGTAGAGATAAATTATATGATCGTGAAAATGACACAAAGATTTGTCCTGGGTGGATCGAACCGTGGACACTTCTAACTTTAGACTCACAAGATTGTTCCTAGTCTTTGAGAGTTCTTAGAACCAATGAAGGAAGTTTGGACTCTGGTTACTTCATAGTCAGTGAAGAGCGATGAAGCTGTTACTCAGGAGTGGTTTTCTATAGACTGCGGTATCACTCCGATGTAGTCAGCCTAATTGTACTTACACGTGGCTATAACATGGGGCGGTAAATAAATTGTAAAGGTTAATTGTGTATTACAGAGTAAAGATCGTTTATTATTACACTGCAGCATCAGGATACTATGGAAAATGATTAACGTTGAATAAACGTTATTATTGAACGTTGATATGGTAACGAGAACTTTCACAAATAATACTGTTTTCTGTTGTTTGGAAAAGTTGTTGATTGAAAAAACACAAATGAACAATGAAATTTGATGTCCTTTATTTGCTTAATTATTTAGATGTTTTTCATTACAGAATGAAAGGTTCTACGAATGCTCTTGAATCTTGTGCAAAGACTTGATGGTAAATGGCAACTAAGGAAGAATTTAAAATAGAAGATGTTGTAGCAAAGCCCACCATCGTTAGAAAAGTAAAAGCACATAGACTGTAGTAGGTTGGCCACGTCGAAAGAATGGAAGAAGATCAAGGGTTTAATACAGTCGAGGCGGACCTGTAGGAGCTTCAAGCCGGCATCTAGAGAAAAGCGCCACAAGGTCGAATAGAGTGACATTCCCTTGTGTCGGAGGGTAAGACACAGTTTGGGTCATTGAGCTCACAGAGTAACTATTTGGATTTTTTAATACATTCACTAAAGAATACTATGTCCTTTAAATATCGGTTGCAGTATCTTTGCAATCATGTTCCCTGTTTCCCTGATACCTGACATAAGATATGTCTATATATAAAATAATCAGTAAGTTTCGTACCCAATCAAGTCGACGTTAAGCCGATACAATGAACAAACCAAACTATTTGTATTTTAAAAATACTTAAAAACCGCAATAATACTGATTATTCTATTCCCTATTCACAAAGACGAGCATACAATGGTTCCGTGGTGACGTTTCAATGGGCCGCCTTACTGGAAATTTGTTCGATCCCCGACGCTTGCGCATCGACGCGCGCAGTTTTGTCAATACTGTCCGCGACTGTACCGTTTAATCAGTTCTGCATTCAACTGTACCGCCTTTGACGAGTAATTGCTTGCAGCGATTGAAATGTTATTTTAAAGTATTGATTCTGGGTTTTATGTTTCTTAGGTTATGCGTTAGTTTTAATACAATGCAAAGTTTTTTTAAAGTTTCCAATTTTTTTAGAAACTCCAATTAATATCGTAATTGTAATTATGCGTGACTTAAAGTTTTACTAATTAAAAAAGTTTTTAAATTTTTACCCAACTACGACGACGCCAAAACAAATAGGCAATTTTTGGTGGTCAAATGTATGTTTGCATGTTCCAGTGTAGCATCTACTACATACATCTCTATTTACTACTGAACTCAGTTTAATGAATATGGTGTCAATAGATTTGTAATAATTACCCGTGTGACATAGGCTATATATAATATCATTAAAAGTTTTTACGTAATCGGGTCGCAACTTATGATCAGTCATTTAAGTATCTAGTATTATTTATACAAAATTGTTAAAATACACTTACTATTTTAGGTAATTCAAGATATATATTTTGAACAAAGTTCAACCCACGGGCAAGAAGAAAGAAAATCCAAAATATCCAAATACGGGTGCTAGATAATACATTTAACTTTATAATGAGAAGACTATTTAAAGCGAACGCTTAAATATACAAGTGAAATAATAACAATAAATATAAATAAATATTTTCGGACGTCTATCACACAACGCCATCTAGTCCCAAGCTAAGCAGAGCTTGTGTTATGGGTACTAGACAACTGATACAAATACACATATACTTTTTTTTTTTGTAAATACATACATATTATACATAGAAAACACCCAAACTCCGAAACAAACATTTGTAGATCATACAAACATTTAGTCCGACCCGGGAATCGAACCCGAGACCTCATGATCAGCAGTCGCACACGCCAACCGCGAGACCAACGAGGCAGTTAAATAAATAGTAAATGATAACACTTCAATCAACAAGAGAGCAAAAACGAAACGTACCTACGAGCAATTAAAATTGAAAATAATATCGAGAACTCGACAGACAATAACGACGCGTCCCATTAAAATAAGAGGCAGAATAATAAATGAAGCTGTGTTCAAATTAAAAAAAAAAGAAAATTCTCGTCGCCACGAATGCATAGAATATGGCGGAGGTACGGACCAATCAAAATTCTACGTCAATTAAGTGAATGGAGATCGTAGCAAAAGGAAAATTGAAGGAAAAACTGAGGGTGCCTTTGATAGTGATGGACGAATATCGACATTTAGAGTAATCCTTGTTGAGTCATAAATTATGTAAAACGAGTTATTAGCATGAAAATACAACTTAATTTTTCTAAATTAGAAAGTAATTATTTTTAAGCGTCGATACATTTAATGTTAGTACATATGACATATTACTATAAAGAAATTTTGATACCACCTTTTCTGATTCCAGTTGTAAGTACTTGGTGACAAGTTTTATATCAAAAGTACTTAAAAATAATTGATTTACTTAAATTTTTTTGCACCTCGTCTTTAACTTTTTAAAAAGGTTAATATATCTATGTGTCATAACTAGTCCAGAGTTTAGGGTTTTTAACAGTTCTCGATCTATTAGAAGAAATCATGTATTAGTTATACTTAGAAAAAGCGTGCAGTTTTCAATGTGCAGAACACTTATATCGATAAATGACGGCCGTATGACCTATTTGTATGAGCACATAACCCTTTCATGGGCGTAGTGCGGGACAATCAATGGTTGACATCGAAAGGGTGGGCAGTTGAACGTATGCCAATGTGCTTAATTTACTACAAGTGTGTATTAATCTTGTGCCAACTTTAACAATGTTTCGATCGTGGATAATTCTTCAATGTGGTTCAGCGCGATGAGTTCTCGGTGTGGCAGCTCTGAGTTAAAAACGGTGGGTTACTGGAATGTATAGAACTATTTCATGTATAGTATAAGTAATCGGACGTGCAAAGGACAAAGTTTTACAAAACACAAAATTTTAACAAAAAAAAAAACCGACTTCTAGAGCTAAACTAAATGGAAATGGGACCACACGGGAAGCACCCGCTTTCAAATAACAAAAGAATCATCAAAATCGATTCACCCAGTCGAAAATTCTGAGGTAACAAACATAAAAATACAGTCGAATTGAGAACGTTCGTATGATTCGTATTTGTCAAGATTGTGTCAATAATAATTCTTGACATTGGTCACCTGTTTCCATCGTCTACAAAACAACACAGCCTTTATAAGCTGTATGTAAGATGAACGATGTCCCATCCCTAGTGTGTTAGATATGAAAGCGATGGAAATAAAGTTTGTTCGGCCCGCATTGTACAGCGCTCGTCGTAAATGGATTTTATCACTATATAAATATCTCCCTATCTTACGTCACGATACTTACTACGTCATGTCACCGGTACTCGTAACTGTTTATACGTGATTTTTAGTATCGCGTTCTTTATACAAACCCTTTTAGAGCTTAAATTTAGAATCATAAAGGAAAATGAGTACTTATGAGCCAGTATACGTATACCGTATAGCCAGTAACCACCGTATACTAGTAGCATAGGAAAGGATCTCAGAATTACTGCAGTCTTAGTCTGGTTAACCCATTCGAAACTTATATCTCGATCTAGCTCCTCCCCTTTCCTTTACTCGGCTTGTCTTCTTAGAGATTTTGTGAAAACGACTACTTTCTTAAGAAGGCTTATCATGCAATGGATAACTTTAAAAATACAGTTTTTGCCTGTCTCGTAAATACTAATATTGTTTGCATCGTTCATAAACTTTTAAATAAATAGAGAACGTCAACATATACCTAGGCAGAACTTGTCTGTCGTAGTTTGAGTGAAATGTTTCTTTCCATTTATGTCTGCATTCGCAATGAGTTTGGTGACTCTTAGATTTTTGTCATGCTTTACATCAGTGTATAGAGTAGAATCACTTTGGAAAGCCCATTAAAAAATATTGTATGATATTTCGGTTTCAGACAAAACATTATTAAAGACAAAAGCATAGAGGTAAGGTTAGTTCCCAAAAACATTGTCTGTTCTTATTTATTTTTTTTTGAAAGATGAAACATTTACCTAAAACAAAAGAAGCTTTACTAGAATATTTACATATATAGTTCTCGATGGCTTCACTAGCCGTGGGCGAGTGCCTTTAGTGATCTCGTAAGATTAATAAATTAACCTCAATTCTCAGACATGACACTAAATATTACCTATTCGTTAAATAATTCGAATAGCCTATCAATTGATACCCCCGGAACCATGTAACCGCTAAGGGTCCGGTCGGTCAGCGGTCGAGGCCCAAAGGCTGTATTACGCGCGAATGGCCCACGGCTCATTTGCGCTGAGCGCTGCATCCAAGATGCGAGGGTCCAAGTCGGACCCAATTGGGTTAATAATAGGGTCATTACCTCCCTCGGTGGTTGTTAGAGGAATTTTGCAAAAGTGTGTAGTTTAGTAAGGCAATTTCTAAGTATTAATATTTACTTTCGGATGGACCTTGGAAATACACGTAGGTATCTTACGTACATTTTATTGTAAATATATAAATATCTTAGGACATCTAAACCCAAGCTACGCAGAGTTTGTATTATAGGTACTAGATAACTGATATAAATTCATTCATATAACTTCTTTTTGTAAATACTTACCTACATATAATACGCGGAAAACACTCAAACTTCGAAACAAATACTTGTACATCATGCAAACATTTGGTCCGACCCGGGTATCGAACCCGAGACCTCAGTAGTCGCATACGTTAGAACCGCGACACCAAGGCAGTATACGTGCAGCTTTAATATTGGAGATATATTTAGCGAAATAGCTCGTTACGTCAGATGTTTACAGATTAAATTATTATTATGCTAAATGTTACATGCATTGAAAGTCTAACTAAACTTCTTGAGGAACAAAACAAAGTACCCGTTCTTCAATGTACCTACTTATTGAAAAAAAATTCAGTTCACTTCAAGACAGTTTGAAGTTCAAGGCCAACAGTAATTTATACAGTAAATCGGAGTTCTATGTAAATCATATTTTGTCTACCTATGCATAGCGAAAATAAATCTTTAAGTCTTTCGAATTAGTAGTACCTACTTATTAAAGTTGAATGTGAAAATCTATTTTACGAATTTTACGTTTTAAAGACAGATAGTATTTAATATTTCTAAACCTTCTTTTAAAACTTAAGCTTATATAAAGTATCTATTCTTCCATGAATCAAAATCTCGTAAGCGCTTTGAACCACAGCACTTAGGACATCAAAGCGACGAACGTAAATGATAAAAGCCTGCCGTGTTTATGATATATTTGAAGGCTTCAGGAGCATACCGTTAAGGGTTCCCACCTTTTTGATGGGCGCAATCCTCTTAGCGTCTCCCGCATAAAAATAAAGGTGGTCCACCTGGCGGCCGGTGGCGGTGCCCTCTGTGACCTAACATCCGTATTTGGGCTGCAGCGGTGCAGCTCTAACAACCTCGTACTAAAACAGAATATCGATTACTTTCGCTACTATAATGTAATCCCCCGCCCACTTTTCATTTTTTTAGCTCAGGATAATAATATAGTGGTCTCTGTCTAGCACGCGGTATCCAGGGCGTCGCGGCGTTCCCCAGGGCCGGGGCGGCGCCCCCGCATCCCGCTCAGCGGCCCCTCGCCCGCCCGCCCCGCCGTATGTAAATGAACGTCTCATCGGTTATGTGTGCGAAAGCCTATAACAACACGGCACCGGCAACACACTGATAACTCGATGTTTGAGGTTTACTGCCCTGCCTGACAGCTTTTGTCCTATTTTAAATACGAATTTCAGATGGTTCGCGTCTCGATGTCCTTCATGGGGTCGGTGGCAGTTCTCTTTCATTTGTTATTTACGCGTATCTGTTAGATGTTGATAGTAAACAGAGGTAGTGCAAAGTAGCTGACGAATACGACAGAAATGCAAATGTTCACTAACCGATGACAAAGATAGCAAAGCAGGGGCAGTTTGAGTATAAACCACCTTCAAATACGTTCAGTCTGAGAATCTGTCTTTAGTTGAATAACTTTAAATTGTACGCTAATATCTTTAAGGTCGTATGTCGGCTGTAGGTTGCGAGGTACGTGCGGTTTTACTTCGCGCCGATGACGTCACGCGTACGTCGAAAATGACACTTTTACGAGCAATAATTTACATTATTTCGGTGTTAAGCCTCGCGTGCTACCCGATTGATTTTATGTCGGTCGCATCTCACATTTGCGTTCAGTTAAATCGAATCACTTGCTACACGACCGAGTTATTTTGTAATGGTGGTATCGCGTGAGCTTTTTTGACGTTTTTGTTTGTTGTATTTACCTTTGTTGATTTTTTTCAGCGAGTCGCAAGTTTTGACTGAAGGCCCAGTTTAACATTGCTGTAATTTTTTGTAAAGTAGGTGACTTCGAGATTTTTTTATTGTCTGTAAGAGTTAATTTCAAAGTTTATATTTACATTAAGTAGAGAGGTAGATACTTTTCCGCAAAATACTTCACAGATCCATCAGATCGCAATATTAAAGTCTATACCAATAAATATTCCTCGATATTGTGCCTGTTTGCTTCGTAATATTAACAGCTTATTTCTGAATGCATCTGAATGTTAACATAATTTACTTTAATAAATACTTATCTGATCGTTTGTGGCAATGAACGTATCGTAGACCAGAATGGTATAATATCTACTGGACTTTGAGTTATACTTTAACTTAGTTTCTAACGAACTGATGTTATAAGGAGAAACTTAGGATACTTTTATTCTAAGCAGGTAGGTACTATAAAAAAAATACTCAAATAGTTCTCCACGTCATAGGTATAAGCTCTAAAGTCCAGTAGCGTGGCGATAAGGCGCAGGACACACGCGCGCACCCAATTAAGATCTTCATTAGGCGCCTTCCGCGAAAGCTGCGCCCGCGCTGCCGCCGGTGTAGCACCCGCTTTTGTTGGACACAATAAAATCAATAGATTAGTGAAGTTCAGTAATGCTTTTGTATTATTTTTCCTCACACGACTACACGGTCTACAGTTTTAAAGCATTTTAAATTTCCAGGAACTATTAAAATCTATAAATAATTCCTTGTACAGATTCATCATGCACAGTGCCAAATATGTACATAGGAGAGAAGAAATTATAGTTAGTAACGCGTTTTTAATATACCTATGTCTAAATATTATTGTTAATCTAAACATTCATTAACCTAAAACGACTGTATAAGAAAAATGAAAAAAACAAAATGGAATTTCCCGTACCTAATAAAATTATATCCCAAAAATAATTGCCGTTCTCAGCGTAAATCAGAACAGCCTGTATATAGTACAAGTAAAGCGAATGGCTACAGGGTGTGTTAAACTTACTGGATTCCTACAGATATGAGCTCTGTACCTGTCGCCTGTGTAAATCTTGAACATGTACACTCGCGGTACTCAAGTTTTATCCTTCATTTGATTATTCGCTGAAGATTCGTAAGAGAATCCTAGCGCGTTCATCATCATTAAATTAAAATGAAATGAAATCAAAATTTCATCATCATTCAAAAATCAATCTAATTGAAGCATTTAGTTATTAATTGCAGAAGTTGTTCATCAACTCAATGGTGACCTGATTTTGACTGAAAGCTTATATTTCAAGAAAAAATAATAATATCTGTTTTCTTAAGGCTACAAAAGTATTAATGAGAGATAATATAATGATTACCATTCCTGTGATAAAAAAAATATTTTTTGGTTTCAACTACCTTACTCTGGTTATCAAAAATTATTCCGGACATTATTTTTCAGGTCAATAACAAACTCAAAGAGAAAACTATTAGATATTGACAGTAAAACATTGTATGTTACAAAATAATAAAACACTTTTGTCTCTACGAGTACGTACATCGACTGATTTATCATATTCCAGCGCAGGTTGGAGCGACAATTGTAATGTAAAACCGGGGCCGGATTTAGAACTAACTCGGCGCGAGGCGGCCCTGCGTCGTGACGTCGGGCTACGTCACGTGACTACCTGACGTGCACGTTCACGTTACGTTTACGTTTGTGAACGTAGATAGTAATGTGTGCCGTTAAAAGATAATGTCGTGAATTAATTGTGGAGCTATGTGAGGTTGGTAGATAAAAACCGTAGACTTTGTTCAGTTGGAAAGTGAAAAGCATACATTTTATGAAAGCTTGTTTTATTCAGGTTTAATAGTTTTATTCTATGAATAAAATAAGTAATTTGGCTTTTAAGTAGTGTCCAATGTTATTTTATTAATTCTACTGATTACTTTACATTTGCCTAAAACTAAAAAAAAACTATTTCTTTTGTATAAACGGTGTCAATTAATTTTTATATTTATTTGTTGGGTATATATATTTTATACGGTGTGTTTAATAGTTAAGTTAAGTTCTAAATAAAAATCGCAGGTAAGTTGTTAACCTACTTCAGTTTGATGTTCAACGTTTAGTGGTATGACGAAATTGTGAGGTTTCAGTCTTATTGGCCAATAACAGTCGTTTTGCGATCACTTAACCTGGTAGTCGTCGTTTACGTAATCTGTCTGCTCTTTTCTTCAATTAACTAATTTACACATACAGTTTTAAATAGGAAAGTTTCAGTGGATATAGGATATGGAATGGTAAAACCTTTTTCTGTTTGTTTATTTTACGTAGACAACAGATAACTAGGAAAATGTATGTGCAAAGGTGAGCTCAACTCAGGCCTAAGTTTTCAATTCAAACCATTTGTTCCTCAGATTAGTAAATATGATTGTTGCACTAAAAGCCTCGGCGTACTTAAGGCTAATGTATGCGACTGCCGTTCCAGAGATCTCGGGTTCGATATCTGGGTCGGGCCAAAAAGTGTTATAAGTTCTTCTTACAAGAAATCCCTAAAACTGAAACAAACCTCAAAAAACCTAAAAATAATAAAGGCTAAGAAGATGAGATGATGTAAACCAAGAAGATGATGATGAAAAAAAAACAAGAAGGCTATTACAAAATAATACTGAAATAAAACACATAAGAGAAACATAGTATAATAGCGAAAGAAAAACTATTAAAACCCAGATAACTAAAAATTCCCCACAAATCGATCAATCAATGAAAAATAACGAACCAATTCTTTTAGCTAGTACGTTTAACAATCACGACTATTGTGTCAAACCATTTTCATAGCTATACATAAACCAGTAGAGGTTATATTGGGTTGAGTTGTGGTGGAAGTGTCGTGTCGGTACAACGGCGACACAGACAGGTATCGGGAACAACAATGATGTACCTCAACCAGTCCGATTGCAAAGGCTTTTTTTAACCAGTATCCTCTGAGAGCTCCGGAGAAGTATGGCGAATTGGATAAGGCAGTTTTTGTTGGCTCTGTGTTTTGATATGAACCACTTTTAATAAGTAGTTGAAGTTGACTCTCAATATGTGAAGAAATGAATTTCAGAAATAGTCAAACGTTATCACATTTTTATAAAGGAAAGGAAAAGAAACCGTGGACGAGCCATACCTCTGTAACTTTCGGTTGATTAAATGGGAGTAATTTGCAATCTAATAGAAACACGTGAGGATGCCAGGGGCTGAACCTCCATCTCTCTAACCCTGCCGAGAAACTTAAAGTGCGATAAACTAGTGAGTTGAGTTAGTGAAAGAATTTCATGGGCAGCGACAGTTAGTTCCATGAGGAAAAAATGAACGGCTATGCATAAAGAACTGGTAAGAAAAGAGTAAATAGTGTATAGACTGCCTCGTTGGTCTTGCGGTTGGCGTATGCGACTGCTGATCGTGAGGTCTCGGGTTCGATTCCCGGGTCGGATCAAGTGTTTGTATGATCTACAAATATTTGTTTCGGAGTTTGGGTGTTTTTTATGTATAATATGTATGTATTTACAAAAAAAAAATTATATATGTATTTGTATCAGTTGTCTAGTACCCATAACACAAGCTCTGCTTAGCTTGGGACTAGATGGCGTTGTGTGATAGATGTCCGAAATATTTATTTATTTATTATATTTATTTATAGTATACGTGTATTAGATATTTTTTTAACTATTAATGGCGACATTATCTAAAAAAATATCAGTCAAGATCAGTGCAGTTTTTGCTTATTAACTGCCAACTATCATACAGTTTAACTCAGCATACATAACAAGACAATATGACTCAAGAAAAAACTCTTAATAATCGCATTCATTTTAATCAAATTAAGTTGTAAGTGACAATAAATCAATCACTTATAGCGAGCGATCGTTTTAGCAAATCCATTAGCATGCACAGTAGTAAGTTGAAGTTCCGTACTGAGACATCTGACGCCGTACCTTTAAAGGGACAATACGGACGCATTGAGAATATTTTTCGAACGTTATGTTGTTATGTGTGAAGCCAAAATAAAGCTTCTCTAATCTTAAAAGACTATCGATGATATTATATAATTACAATTATGAATAATTCAGGAATAAATTACATAACAGAATCTTAATTTATTTGTGATAGTTTTGGTTTTAGTAAAGGTTCTGAAAATGTTTACCAATTCTTTGCATTTAATTTCTTACTGTACATATTTTTAGTATTAATAATAACTATGCCTTATGTCGTCAATTTAGCTGCATAACATTGAGTACACTTATACGATTCTGTATTAAATTATGTTGCCTTTGTCTTGAGTTTCAAAGGATGCCTATTGAAGCTTTAGCCTTTAGACACACGTTGTTTACGTCAGTGAGCACAAATTGAATTAAAGAGCATATCTTGCGTACATCTATACTTATAAAATAGTAAGTCCTGACTGACTGACTGTCTGATTCATCATCGCCGAGCGTAAACTATGATAGTTAGGGCTATGAAATTTGGTGAGTAGGATCCTTTTATTGAGTAGACACGCACTAAGAAAGGAATTTTGGAATTTCTACCCCTAAGGGGGTGAAATGAGGGTTGAAAGTTTGTATGGAAGTCCGTCATTTTTTAAGTTAGAAACCTGAAACTTTACTTTTGGGCTACTGATAAAAAATGAGTAAACATGTATTTCAGCGTTTTTGAATATTCAACCCCTAAGGGGTGAAATAGGGGTTGACATTTCGTACATAGGTTAGTCTGCAAGTCCGTCATTTTTGAAGTCTGAAACATGAAACTTTATTTATGTGTTACTAATTTAAAAAGAGTAGAGACGTATTTGAGCGTTTCTGAATATTCTACCCCTAAGGGGTGAAATAGGGGTTGAAAGTTTGTATGGAAGTTCGTCATTTTTTAAGTAAGAAGCATGAAACTTTATTTTTGGGCTACTGATTAAAAATGAGTAGATACCTATTTAAGCGTTTATGAATATTCTACCCCTAAGGGGTGAAATAGGGGTTGACATTTCGCATATAGGTTAGTCTGGAAGTCTGTCATTTTTGAAGTTCGAAACATGAAACTTTGTGTTCGGGCTACTGACTAAAAATGAAATAATACGTATTTAAGCGTTTCTTGATATTCTACCCCAAAGGGGTGAAATAGGGGTTAAAAGTTTATATGGAAGTTCGCCATTTTTTAATTTAGAAACATGTTACTTTATTCACGTGCTAGGGACTAAAAATGAGTTAATACGTATTTAAGCGTTTCTTGGTATTCTACCCCTAAGGGGGTGAAATAGGGGTTGAAAGTTTGTATGGAAGTTCGTCATTTTTTAAGTAAGAAGCATGAAACTTTATTTTTGGGCTACTGATTAAAAATTAGTAGATACCTATTTAAGCGTTTATGAATATTCTACCCCTAAGGGGTGAAATAGGGGTTGACATTTCGCATATAGGTTAGTCTGGAAGTCTGTCATTTTTGAAGTTCGAAACATGAAACTTTGTGTTCGGGCTACTGACTAAAAATGAAATAATACGTATTTAAGCGTTTCTTGATATTCTACCCCAAAGGGGTGAAATAGGGGTTAAAAGTTTATATGGAAGTTCGCCATTTTTTAAGTTAGAAACATGTTACTTTATTCACGTGCTAGGGACTAAAAATGAGTTAATACGTATTTAAGCGTTTCTTGGTATTCTACCCCTAAGGGGGTGAAATAGGGGTTGAAAGTTTGTATGGAAGTTCGTCATTTTTTAAGTTAGAAACATGTTACTTTATTCATGTGCTAAGGACTAAAAATGAGTTAATACGTATTTAAGCGTTTCTTAGTATTCTACCCCTAAGGGGGTGAAATAGGGGTTGAAAGTTTGTATGGAAGTTCGTCATTTTTTAAGTAAGAAGCATGAAACTTTATTTTTGGGCTACTGATTAAAAATGAGTAGATACCTATTTAAGCGTTTATGAATATTCTACCCCTAAGTGGTGAAATAGGGGTTGACATTTCGTATATAGGTTAGTCTGGAAGTCTGTCATTTTTGAAGTTCGAAACATGAAACTTTGTGTTCGGGCTACTGACTAAAAATTAGTTAATACGTATTTAAGCGTTTCTTGGTATTTTACCCCTAAGGGGTGAAATAGGGGTTAAAAGTTTGTATGGAAGTTCGCCATTTTTTGAGTTAGAAAAATGTTGCTTTATTCGCGTGCTAAGAACTAAAAATGAGTTAATACGTATTTAAGCGTTTCTTGGTATTCTACCCCTAAGGGGGTGAAATAGGGGTTGAAAGTTTGTATGGAAGTTCGTCATTTTTTAAGTAAGAAGCATGAAACTTTATTTTTGGGCTACTGTTTAAAAATCAGTAGATACCTATTGAAGCGTTTATGAATATTCTACCCCTAATGGGTGAAATAGGGGTTGACATTACGCACATAGGTTAGTCTGGAAGTCTGTCATTTTTTGTAATTTAGCAGCCTAACAATTTTCGTTTTCATGTTTCTGATTACAAATAGATGAATACTTATGTCAGTATTTATGCGAATTCTGCTCCTAAAGGGGTTGAAATATGGGTCGAATGTTTGTATGAAAGTTCTTTTAAATGGGATAATGATCGAAAATAAATAACTAAATACGTTTAAAACATGAATAAATTACTGATACATTATTTTACACAGTTTTAATTAAATGCGTATGATCAACTTCCACGCGAGCAAAGCCGCGGGCAACAGCTAGTTCAATATAAACTTCAGGAAAGTACGTATGACATTTTTGTTTATTTTATTTATCTTAAATTAAAATTCTCGGAACATGAATGACATTCAAGTGACATTTTGTAATAGTAACTACCACATCCAATAGAGCTAGCTCTTTGTGTGCTCGAAGACAATGAGCGCGGGCCCACACCGCGTCACTCCTTAAACTTCTTCGCCTTATTTCACTAGCCTTCCTTTTGTTTCCAGGGCATTTCTTTATTTTGTTGTGCGATCTTATTATTTTGCTACCGTTGGTCGCATTGCAACGTTCCTCGAGTTTTTGTTCGCATTGGCCCCGACGTACAGAAGCTGCGCCCGGAATGGAGCAATACCCAGGACTCCTCGGTATTGTGTATTTGTGTTCATTTTTTTTTACTTTTCCTCAATGCCACGTCAAGTTTTTAGTCTCCAGCAGGTTTTATTCTATGTATGTTATGTAAGCCTCATGTGACATGTTCTTGAACGTGTAAGTAATTATTTCTGCGTTCCAATTTGAGTTGGTATGATTGAAACGGCGGATGTGAGATAATTTGTCATATTCGTCTGTGTTACGTTCTTGTTCAATACTGTTTATTTGACGAGCCATCGGTACGGGCTGATGAGATACCATTATGTAGGTTGATGGAGATGGCAGTTTGTTTCCTGTATTTGTTTATTGTAATTTGCTTAGACTGTTAGGAAATAGGTATTTACAGTGTTATATACTGGAATGTTTCAAACTCTTGAAATTCTTCAAGCCAAACGAAATAGACTCAGATATATTTTAGATATAAGATAATCTTATTAGAATGAAAACCAAATGAGGCTTAATTACACGTACGAGGTTCTTGTAAACAATACTTAGCGGTGTGAGCAACATAAAATACCAACATGGTAGCAACAAAACGAGCGAAGAGAACAGTGTCGTCTACTTAAGGCTAACTGAGATCTCCTTTTTAGGGAGGGGGGAGTGTGAACACCGCGTGTCTGTGAGCTAATTAACTGAAACATGCGCGCGCGCCGGCGCGTTAATCACAGCGCAGTGGCGCCCCCGCCCCCCGCGCACACACCACCGCCGCCCGCGATACACAGAGTTGCTTTTAGTGTGAGCTGTTACCGTAATCTAAGGAATTTCAATTAATTATATTATTTCGTTAATGAGTTTGGGATATGTTTGTGGAGATTTAGTATTGTACACGAAACGACTTTATTTTAGTTTTAAATTCAATTCATGATTCATGGTTTGTTTACTTCTTCGATTACAATTAGGGAATAGGGAAGATGTACCTAAATGTATATTGAAATCTGTGAGAGCCACTTGGACATTATTTGAACCACCCATTTTGATATTTTATACGGTTTAGTTTTACTTAAATTGAAATATTTCTAAGCACACATAATAATAAAATGTAAGCCTGAGATAAGTAAAAAAAAAAAATGTTTTGGACTTGCAATAAATCAACATCAGATGTCTAACTTATACCAATATGAATTCAAACAACTATTACTTTCAATTTATATTCAGTAGTCGGATGTCACGAAAAAGTTCGATCTAATTTAGTAAAAACACAACAAAATGAAAAAAAGTTGTCTGCCATGACAGTGAGTTCGTTTTTTGAATGCATCGAACAATCGGGTCTGAGTTAGGAATTTATTGAGCTGTAGCGCAAATAAATAAGGTTGGTGTATCGTGGTATATGTAGGAGTGAGCACGAACTGGTCGCGCCAGTAGCGAGGATTGATCTTAGACATCAGCTGTCTGTCTCCGCGTCTTGTTACATATACAGGTTGATGCCTTTTGGTTGTAAGTTTATTATGAATTTTTAGGTGACATGAATTACTCACTTATGTTACTAGTACTTATGATTTAGAAGAATTAAACTTTATTCTATTTCGGGGTACAATAGATTCAGAGCCAAGACGAGTCAAGGGAATATCAAAAGAACTACCTATTTTTTCTCGAAGCATTTCTATGTTTTTTGCATCCTCATAACTTTTGGAAATCCTCATTATAAGATGTGAATATTAAGTAACTATTTGTAGCTCTTATGAGTGAGACTTTATTGATGTCTCTAAACCCTTGATTATGTTACTCACTCATCACAGATAATTATTGAAATTCTTAAAGTACTTGCTGATGTAGTAAAATACTTCAATTTGATATGTGTAGCTCGTATAATAATTTTCAATATTTTCAGTGTTTTACAGACAACAAGAAAAACTGTTAAAGTAGAAATTCTTACCCCAAACCAATGTTATGTAAATGTTAAAGACATTTATTTTACATGGGCATTAGGTGAGAAATTTATTACTTACTTTACTGTTGTACGGCGGCCTAGTTGCAAATTTGGACTAAGTTATAGAGTTTGTGAGGTCAATACTTGTAGAGTTAGTGAGTGCAGAGTCAGAAGCGTAGCTGTACATGAGATTTCATATCATTTCGACGGCTCTAGTCATATGGGCCCATCTTGGCAACATTTTACATGAAAATGATATTGATGGAATCTCTTAGCTTCTAGTAGTATGGCAAACTAGCAAGAGTCGCGAAGTTTGTGACACTTGAGTTGTTAGTTTTTTCAAAACTATGTAAAGCAGTCTGATTCCCTTTGAACTTTTAGTTGATTTATTATTAACCTTACCTAAGACATCAAGTTATTTATATCAATCTCAAATTTTTTAAAAGTAAATATTTATTTTGTAGCAAAAGTTGTAAAAAGTGAACATTCTGTAGCCGTACGCGGGCTCACGCGAGCCAGTCAGCTTAATGGTATCACAGGAACATAACTAACACATCCTGTCGAATGGGACAGCGTGTCTGCGAAGTGACTTCTCGTCCGATAGCGCGGTCACTGCATAGGCCAGGGCATAGGTTCCACCAAACCTAGACATATTACTTTTGCTAAGAATGTTACTATTATAACAATGAAGATTGTAGTTCAGCTATTAATTTTATTTGTAGGTTGCAGGTTCAATGAATGATCAGCAATGTGGAAAAAGAAAATTATTGACAAGAGGTTAATTTTAAATTGGATTTTAATTATGGTAACGTATGAAATTCTTCTGTACATGAGTGTGTCACTTAACTTCTCCTAAACGGCTAGACCGATTTGGAAGAAATTTTGTGAATTCATGTATGGTGTCATAATTGTAACCATTAAGTGGCACTGCTGTCGGTATGTCACTAAATTTGGTACACCTTTCACTAATTCTAAGATGGTATTAAGCTTAACGGATCACCTAGTGTAGCTATAAAATAATTCTTGTTTCACACTTTAATGTCTCGAAATTAAACTTATGACTAAAATAAGCTTTCATGTAAAAATGTAAAGAGAGAGTCATAACTACCTCGGTGGCGCAGTGGTAGCGTACGCGACTGCTGTTCTTGAGGTCTCGGGTTCGATTCCTGGGTCGGACCAAATGTTTGTATGATCTGCAAATATCTGTTTCGGAGTTTGGGTGTTTTCTATCTATAGTATGTATGTATTTACAAAAAAAAGTATATAAGTATTTATATCAGTTGTCTAGTACCCATAATACAAGCTCTGCTTAGTTTGGGACTAGATGGCGTTGTGTATGAGACGTCCGAAATATTTAGAACAAGCTTTTTTTTGTCCTTCTATTTTTCGTAGTGGTCCGTAGTTTCAATCTCTTGACGTAGATCTTCGATTCTGTATTTACGGCGTTTAGCCCCATTTGATGGCATATTTGCCGTTACCCGATATTTATATTTTTACCCCAAGACCTCTCAAGTGATAGGGCATCGCTTACTAAGGTCAACGTGCAAGGGACTCCCAGAGCAATCGACCTCCATTGATTGGAAACTGGAATTTTTATGGGTTATTGTTATATTAGAGTTATTGTCAGATTTGGCAGTGGGTGACTGTGGGATGATAATCAATCCTTCGATTAGTGCTATTATGATTTACAACAGCTTGCAATAGACCTGTGGGCTTAATGTCTTTATAAATAAACTTGTGCAATTTAAATAAACATAAAGGTAATAGAAGTTAGGTATGGCGGCATCAGTCTCAAATAACGCTGGTGAACTTAAGTTTATGAAGTTTTGTCATACAGCAGACCACTCTTTTATCACTGCCTCGTTGGTCTCGCTGATCATAAAGTCTCGGGTTCGATTTCTGAGTCGAACCAAATGGTTGTATGATCTACAAATATTTGTTTCGAAGTCTGGGTGTTTTCTATGTATAAAAGGTATGTATTTACAAAAAAAAATAGATGTATTTGTATCAGTTGTCTAGTACCCATAACACAAGCTCTGTTTAGCTTGGGACTAGATGGCGTTGTGTTAGATGTCCGAAATATTTATTATATACAACTCTACAAGATATGCCTGTATAACTATGCTGTAGTTTCCCAATAATGAGTATTATTTATTCTAAATTCGATAATATTAGTAGTGAGCATGTGAATTATTTAATACATTAGGATACGGTAGTACAGTATAACATGTAATTCTTATATTAAACTAGCTGACCCGGCGAACTTCGTACCGCCGTATTTACATATATACCTCAGCTTTCCACAGGCAGTGTACAGTTGTGGACAAATAAAATAGACTTTTTCCGTTATCTTTTAATTTCTATTGTTAACAAACCTTGTCCTAACAATAACGAACACATAAAAAAAGAATTATTTAATTTGGTGCAGCCGATCGGAAGATATGCGCGTACATAAATAAATAAATAAAAACAAATAAATATTTCGGACATCTAACACACAACGCCACCTAGTCCCAAACTAAGCATACATACATACATTCGGTGATCAATTTTTATATAGGTATATAGATTTATTCAAGTTCTTAATCTCAAGACTCTTCCCTTCGCAACACAAACATCTTTCAAAAAAAGAACACTTCACAGCGCCAAACCTTTCATTGTAAGGTTTTCTCATCAATGTTAATCTATACGAATCTGTTCCAGATCAGTCAGCATTTCCACCCTAATCAGCATAACTAATACTCATTCGAAGCAAATAGTGTCCCCGACAGCCGAACATCACCAACGTCTTCAGGCCCCTTTCTGGGAAATGACCGTCCAAATTGGCACTCAGTGGAGTGTTAAGGGCCTGTGACACGCCTTCGGACGAAAGGTCATCGGGTAATTAACAGTCCCTCAAGCAATCACAGTGTGAGCGGCCTGTGATTGGCTGCAATTCGACCTCCCTTATAGATCAAAGGAATACTGTCACTTGTCAAAAGGAATATTTTAGAGATCAGCGTTTGATGTACGCCAGGCGACGATCTCCGATGTATTTTTAATTTGGGAACGATTTTTCCGAGTCATACATTATGTATTAGTTGAATATTGGAAGTTGAGTGACTGGTAATGCTTTCTGTTTATTTCTTTAGTGACAAGTATTCGTATGTTGGTATTACCTTTGTTTATGAGTAAAAGTATTTTTACTTTATTTTCAAATAATGGTAATATTACGTGTTTTGTTGTTGTTAAATGGAGTATTCGAATATTAAATAGACGGACTTGTGATATACAGCAGTTGCGGGTTCAAACTTATCCATTGCCTGCTGACATAAAATCATTCCTGTATGACTCACAATGCTAGTCTCGTTTAATAAAATACCGATATAATTCTAAGTCATGAAACCTACTAGGCCCAAACTAATGAAAGTGGCTTAACACTGCTACGTAGCTAAACAAGTTGAAACTCGTCATCATCTATTATCGTATATTATGCTTCATTGCATTTTTTTGAGCTTTTAAAAAAGTCAGTTTAATTCTAAAAAAATCCGCGAGAAAGTAAACTTCTAGTAAGTATTAACCCCTACCTATCCCTACTGCTGCGAGGAACCACTATTTCAGCCATACTAGCCAGGGACACAGTTTGCTAAGAATAGATCCCATAATTATAATCATTTGCAAAGTAATAAAAAAGTAAGATTTTTTCGTTATTAATTTAGTTAAATTTTAAATAAGGTTCAAGCAACAAACTTTTGGGCAAGGAGGTCTCCCCGATGTTTAAAAATATGTCAGTGAAGCCGCGGACACAACTAGTTTCTTATAAATACCAACTCCAAAGTTATAAAGCAAATATATTATTAGAATATATTTAAGTACAAATATATTTGAACACGAGCTACAGTAAGTAACTCAACCTTCACCCGAACTTGAGACGACGAAATACTTGGATACATAGAGTTGATATCTTAGGGTGTAAACAACCCTTTTAAATAGTTTACTGTCAGAGCGCGAGGGGGTGAGACAGGCAGAGCCGGGCGGTGGGACGAGGGACGAAGGACGGCCCGGCTAAATATCTTTTAGTATCTGCAAAACGTCTAATTTAGTAGCGAGGCTTTGATGTTGTCTTATGGGTTATGACAGGAGTAGAGTCGTGTTTGTTTATTTTATTACCATTTTACTTGAAAAAACGTAATTATGATACATTTTGTTTTCTTTTACTTATAAAGTTGAAAAGACATCTATGATCGGTTTGCTTGAACTTACGAATAGTATAGTATAGTAATATAAGTATTCTGTTTATTCCAAATTTAAAAAAGCCCGCTTAAAACAATTTACAGGAAGAACTTCGTGTTGGGGGTTCTCTTATTACACTGTACAGGATTTCTAATATGTAAATTAAATGGGCGTTTTTTTTTGTTTTAAATAATATCGATCAACATTAAATTGACGTCATAGTGACCTCAACTGAAGTGTGTGTGAAATCATTAGACGGCGATCAAGTTCGATTTATAATTGTTTTTTGGTTATTTTTTCCTGTTCTCAAGTATTAAGACAATTCCAAATTAAATTAAATTAAAATCTTTATGAAAACAAGCTTTTATCGTATTCTCATAAAGTATCCGTCGAGATGAATCAAAGGAGTCCAAACATAGCGGTGTTGCGATGTTTCTTTACGAAGTTTCTATGCCCAACTTTGAACTCCAGCATCAGATCAGCTGTCATCATAATATTGCATTGTCACGCTGTATACATATGCTTGCAAAATTTTAACAAAATCGGATGAAGATATCAGCTTTAAAATTGAGTTGCAAGATTCCAACCGAACATACATACATTGCAAGTTAATAAAAAGCTTGTGAAATAACGTAATTTGAAGCTTTAATACTTACCAAAAAATTAAATAGTTCTACTCCACAGCTTGTCCTGTTCTCCCCGTTGTGTAGAGACGTTCCCGGGAGAGCGTCCTCTCGCTTACTTATCCATCTCTATCTGATCAGCGTCCTCGACAAGAGATTTCAATGCGTCTCTCTGTACCTATATATATACGTACAGGTAATCAATGTTCACACTACGAGGTAATGGGTGCGTATTAGGGAGTGTAAGGGTTGGCAGTGTGAGGCTGTACTACGATTAGGTGTTTATTCGTCACATGCTCTACGGCATTTAATGAATGCTACTACAAATGGTTTAATTTTTGTATGCTATTGAGGGCCGATTAACAGACGGCTCATATAAGATATATAAGAGTTTGTGGTCTCAAGTCTGCCCGAGCCTGGGACTCTATTACTCTGGAGCTTAGAGTTTGATCCTAAGCAAAGATGAATATATCGGGTGTTTAACATTGGGCGGTGCTATTACTTGTGCAGAGCCGTTTGACATCAAAGAGTCGAACCTTACTTAATATACCAGCAAGGTAATGACATGATCTTTTAAAGATCATTGCTAAATGAAAGCCACTGCCAGTCTCTTCATACTCTACCTCCCTGACCTTCCTCATTTATCACTTTAAAGACCTTATTGGAAGTAAAGATATGACCAGCCAAATAGACTTCACGGATTAGTCATAAAATCTATTTGGCTGGTCATATCTTATCTGGTTATGATGATGAAAACCACGAAAGTTAGTTTTCAAATATCAATTTGTTTGAGCGAAACCAGCTAATTATACGAGTATATCAAAGAGCAACAGAAACAGATCCTCCAGATCCATAAATATCAACATCATTAACTTATAATCCTTTGAGATATTATATTCAAAACAGCTAAGTAATCAATCTATATTGAACACAACAGTTTGCGCAAACACTCGTGTTATTTCATAGAGTGCTCAGCTATTATGAAGTACTGAAGGAGTCTCTTGAACTATTCGATCTTACTCCCACTGCCCTCAGAATACGTTTACGTAACCATAATTGCGTTAAAAGCAAAATAGCTTTCAGAATTCGCAAATGTAGTTTTAACGTCGTAAAAAAACTCACAAAAATATTTCGACACTGGTTCAGTATCGGTGTCTGAATAAGAAAACAAAAGTATAATGCATATGTACAATTTACACAAGAATAATGTAACACAGAACTTAGAAATTCAGTTTTCTTTGGTCATTTTAGTATAATGGCTGTATTTTTCAGTATTCCTTTAATGTTGAGACAGTTACGTTATAGTTTTTAAAGCGATAGTAATGTTTGACATAATTTAATGATGTGTGTTGTAAGAATACTTAATAGAAAGGCTCAGTCAATATAATTAAACCTACTCAGCCTTCTTCAATAGACTAAGAGAGGTGGCTCGTAATACAAACATGTTTCATGATGTAAAGTAGACTTTAAATGACAAAACGAGATGAGGACAGTGTTTTTTAAAAAAAGTCACAAAGCAGTCATGAGGACTGCCGATAGAAGTGAAACCTCAAAACTATAAACAAACAGTTGTTTAAACTCACCTGACTTTTTTACTTTATTTAAAAAGCAAAATGGTTCATCCATTTTGCTTTTTAAATAAAGTAAAAAATAAAGTTTGAATAAAGTTTAAATTTTTATGTTTGTTACTTCATAACTTTCGGCTAGGTGAACTGATTTTGATGATTATTTTTTTATTAGAAAGCTGATGTATCCTGTGGGTACATCTGGGTCCTATTTCAAGTTGGTCTAGTTTTTGGTATTGTTTTTTTATAAAATTTGTAATTATTTTATACTAAAAAGTGCTTAATGCGCTTAAAGAAGTGTTCACTTCAAAAATATTTGTGTTTTTACAATAATCATAACCTCTAATGCTCATAAACATTTTGTGAAAAGATGACAAGTCGGTTTTGCAAACGGGCACAATATTATTATTTATATTTAGATATTTATGTATAGGTTTGTGGTCTGTTACGGAACTACTAAAGTGAGTACGTAGTTCGGAAGTGTGCTAAGTGAACTAATCCGAGTACACAAACAGGGCTTATACAGTCTTAAGTACAGTACCTACATATACATATGTACGGCATAGGTATTTGTGTACTAAGGGCATAAAGAAATATGTGCTTTAAGACATATATCTCCATACATATCCTTGTTTATATTATAGGCTACCTAATAAGAAGTTTATTTAAAAAAAAAACGCGATTCTCAAGGAAATAGAGACTATGCTCTTTTGCAGATAGAAACTGTATGTAGTAAATAAATTTCTTGCATAATATCAAAACATATATATGGAAGCTATTTTTCAAGATAAACGCTTAACTAGCAAGGCCACAATTTGTGTCTGATATCAATAACGAAGCACAGTTCTGAAGTTAATACTTGTCGGCAATTTGCAGTGATAAACATGAAAAGTTCGTCGATTGTCCCAAAGTATAAACAATAATAACAAATCGGTTCATCGACTCGCCTGTTTCAAACACATAACAGTTCGTTACTTCTGACTTTATATTATTTATTTCCGCGATTCTAACTTCTTTCAACTCGTAGACTATGAAAATTATCGTTGTTCTAAAACAATGTCCTGCTTCCGACCGCGACCCAAACTTCCCTCTACAGTGAGATTAAGAATTATTACCTCTTATCTCCATCCTAAGTCGACGACTCGTCGCCTATTCGCTCTTACTGAGTCACACTCGATATCTGAGTGAAATTATTTCAACAAACTTTACCTAACGGTTGAGCGCCCCTGCCAGGACTCGACCGCTTACCAAAGAAAATTCTACTTTATCTTTACAGATGTAGAACTTAATTCAGATATCGAGACATCGTGGCTGTTGAGACACGTGATTAGCGAAAAGCGGGAAACTGGGAATCATTTGTGAATTTTCGAAAGGGACAGGTGACGTGATATTATGCAAATGGAAGCCGCGTGGGAGTGGGACAGAAACACAACTGAAGTTCAGCCGAACAGACGCGTCTAAGGATAAAATTTATATGCGGATGAAACGATTTATTACAAAAGCGTTGAGTAGGTACTCGAAATTAATTACACTAAGTTTTGCTTTCATTTTGTACCATTGTGCGAGGTCCGGGGGATTTTCCTTGTCTTGTCGAGATATCGGCGGTTTTTATTACATCCTCGACAAAGGGGATTTCGGAGGTGGATATTTATGACAAGTTTGCAGCGCTTTATTTTCTTTATTTTTATTTTTTGTCTCTGTGAAATATACGTCGGATGCTCGATGCCTACGCCTGTTGACGGAGACATTAAGTTGTGTTATCGCCGCGACGTGATCGACTCTGTTTGCTCGATGTTTCAATATATTGTTGTTATGTACTCGTAATATGTAACGAGACAGTTTATTTGCTTTTTACAATGTTCTTAGACGGTTGTGTTCATTCTGTCGTTTTATTTAATTTGAAATAACAGTCCATTTAAGCGCTCCTTAGTAAAAATGGTAAAAAATAGAACATTTTTTAAAGGCATATTCCGGATTAAGAATATACATACTGGGTAGCGGGGAACTTTACAAACCTACATGAAACGGACACAAAGAACACTTAGACTCAGAACAACAATTTATAGATCACACAAAGTGTTGTCCCGTGTGGGATTTGAACCCACAACACTTGGCGCAGTAGGAAGCGGCATGGCGAATGGCACCTAAACCAGTAGGCCAACCGTGCAGCCTAACTCTTAATCGTCCCTCACTCCCCCGCCTATCATAACTACATCAAACTAGGTTATTTGTTAGAATTTTAATTTATGTCTATATAAAGCAAATAAATTTAATATAATAGATTAGTAATATCATCGGTCATTACCCTGGTCAGGCGATATCGTGCGTTGTGGCGACGTCCGGTTCCGGCGTGCGGCGCCACGGTCCACTTCCGGTGTCCTCGGCCGCCGTGACGTCACACCCGGTGCGCGTGTTACGCACTTCCGCCGCAAGTTACTGTAAATAACAGACATAATTTCAGGAATGTTGGAAAGATTCTATGATTACCTGTGTATTTTGCGGCAAAATCTTCAAAGACATTGCTACCTTAATCAGATAAGAGTTGTCGTGAGATAGGTCTCAGTAGATTCCTCATACATTTACATATGTACACTTTACAGGAAAAAAAACCCTGTAATCCTATTACTACAACGGTATATGTCTGTACTACTTTAATTTTTTCATCTTACCTACTTTTACACCAGACACTATTATTATTATTAGGGGTTATGGAAAATTTTATCTCAGTTGATCTAGTTGATCTCAAATGTAAATCTAGCACGGGCTTACGCCAATTGGGTTGGTTCATTGTGTAGTGTTGTAGGGACTTGAGTGGTGGATGTGAGGAATCGTCGCACTATGGAGCAGGTGTCAATTATTACTGACTTTTGTAAATCAATGTATAAATATTTATTTAAGTCTAGTTCTGTGAGTGATTTGTGCAATGATTTTGGAATGAGTCCGATTGATGAGATTATTTTGGGTATGATTTAGACGGCGTGTTGGTGCCACATTTGTCTATTATTATTATTATTGATTAGTTTTCATCCAATCATGTTTTCACTCCATCCCATGGTTGACTGTAAGAGATTGCCTCCGGACGATAATTCTACTTCTCTAATTTTAATTAATCTTAGAATGAATCTGGTGTGGTGGTCTGGTGGGTGTAGACTTTGTCCAGATCTTTGTCGGTAGAGAGAGGCATGCTAAACGATAAATCTAAAATCGTAATCCCTCTCACGTAATTTCATTTTAAATTTTCAAACTTATAAGTATTATCGTTATTTGTAGTAGGTGGGAATTGAACACGTCCTCTGACACGGCAACCAGGATTGCTAACCACTAGACCAACATGACCAGATTCCTTTGGATAAGGGTAACTTAATAAAGAAGAAAATAAATATGTGTTTTAAGACACTGTCATATCCCGGACTTGTATGATGTACATACCTCGGAAGTCATCAAAATGGATGCACCTTTAGTTCAGGCCGTTCTAAAAAAGTTTTGAAATTCACTTCAAGTAATGGTTGCATACTTGTGGAATACTTTAAAGTGTTGGTAATTTAATATATGTTTATTATTTTTTGTGTCTATCTTCTTTAGAGATGCGTTTTGTCGTCGATGATGAGTTCGGTTCGGATTGTATTTATTATTATCTATTAAATCAAGTGGAGTGTTTTCTATTCAATTTACATTTATTGAAACAATATTTCTAGAAATAGGAATAGACTTTACTCTAAATTTTATTGATGCAGTATGCAGCAGTATCAGACTTGCTAGTTTGAGGTAACTTTGTTTGATAATTCAAACAAAGTTACCTCAAACTAGCAAGTATGTAATAACTTGAATGCACGAGCGATATTTTACTTCCAACAACATCTAACTTGCGAGTAGAAGAAAATGTACGAGCAAACTAAAATATTAATACATAAATCAGACGGTTATGAAGAACGCTAGTTGCTGAGGTTTCAGTACACAGATCGCACAAATATCGTTCTACGTAAACGACCCTGTGCACGGAGAAAGTGTAACGGTGGGAGGGTGCATCCGATGAATATGTATGAGGGGGGCTCAGGGGTTGTCGGGGGTGGAGGGAGACGTCCGCGTGTAAATGGAAATTTCAAATAAAAATACCTCAAATATTAACATGAGCCCGATTCGTGTTGTTCCGCGTGTTTTTGCTCGCTGCTTGCCGGACGGGACACGTATGATAACACGCCGCAATAAAAGCAACGTTTTTAGCGCAGATTCGGTTTTTGAGTTATTGTACACGTGATTCGGTGGGACGGTTTGTAATGACTTCTGTTGTGTGCTTAGTGTATTATTGGTGAATCGTTAGTTAAATTCATGCTCAGTACAAAGTTTATATGACTCTTTTTTGTTTGAATTGTTTTCAAATAATTTAAAAAATATTACAAATAACAGAAGTTTCTTAAATGTTCACTAAGGGCTGAGAAGTGCACTTTACTAAAGGTGTATATAGTACGCAAACGATCTTTGAAAGAAAGTTATAATATTTATAGAGATTTGGGGTTTGTTCACGGTTGGTGTTTACGTCAGTTTACGCATTACATCTTATTGCTTTTCGCAACATTCATGTATAATTCTATACTGTTAGGAAAGTAATCCTTTCACAACGGAACCACAGTGTGTCGGTGTGATGTTTGTGGAAAATGAACGATGTTTCAGTCTCGACAACCGCAACGGCGCACTGGGGACTGATTGTGGAGCAATACATTTGTAATACACGTGTACTATGATTCAGTATGTTTACACATATACGTATATTCTAATCAAATTAAAAAACGACCCCCTTTTCGGTTGAGGGCCTCTTCAATTCAACTGAATATTTTTTGTGCATGTGTGCTATTTATACGTCAATCTAAACCATATATCGATTGTCTTCAATAATTGAATCCATTCAGTTAATATTCTTGATCTTATTTTATTGGAAGTAAATCTAAAAATCTCAACTCTAACAATTTAGAAGTTAGCAATTAGGTTTTTCAAATTCATCATAATTTACTACGAAGTTAGTGATGATTATTTTTTTAAAGAAAATTTGGTTAGTTTTATGTACAAAGAACAACTATCTTAGCGGTGCTTCCGCGGCGCAGTGCTAGCGTATGCAACTTTCTCTAATGCGACTGCTGTGCTTGAGGTCTCGGGTTCGACTCCCGAGTCGGACCAAATGACTCCGAAATAAATATGTGCGGATCATAGAAACAAATGTTTCTATGATCCGCACATATTTGTTTGGGTTTTTCCTATGTATAATATTTATGTATTTACAAAAAAAAAGTATTTATATCAGTATCCATAATACAAGCTCTGCTTAATTTGGGTCTAGATGGCGCTGTGTAAAAAAATAAATATTGTATTATATTAAGATTTGTATTGTACTGCAATTGTATTTTCATCAAATATCCGAAAAAATTATAACTCTATGCGAGGTAAAGGTAGTTATATACTACCAGGTACGTACCAGGTAAGTGACTGCATTACTTCTTATAATATTATAAAATTTCTACATTCCTACTTTATTGTAACACATTTGAAAACAATGTTGATTTAGGATCTATAAATAACCCTGAACACATTACACTCCTTTTTTGAGCAATAATATTAGTGAAATACATGATACATATTTTATAAGTAGGCATTCGGAACTAATTGTATGCGGACGATAACATCAACAAAATATTTAACAGTTTTAATACATTTGTTACCTTTCAGCGTCAACTTAACTGTTCACAGTTCCTAATTATTTAAGTTATGTGTTATTTTTGGTAGTGATTTATAGTTAAAAAGTACGAAAATATGTACCACAGACCGTTACAAACACGCACCAATGAAATACTTGCAAGTAATATGGTATTATTAAAAGATTTCAGAAATTCTTTGTAATTTTTTCTCATTTCGGTAGCTGCCTAGATTTGTTACGGTCCGTTATGCGATGTCATCGCCGATTACAAAACATTTCTTTTGTTTATTAAACCCCTTTTATTTGAAATTTTAACACGAAAGAACCAAACCGAATATATTAATAATGACATCATATTTTCCTAACTAAGTCTCAACAAGTACGACCTCGATTGCACACTCTGTCATAATATATACTAAATGTACCTGGCTAAATCAAATTAGACACGTTAAGCAATTATGAAAATATTTTAGATTTCGAAATTTTATTTCGTGTTTACTCAACATACCCCATACCACCAAGTAAAATCCGCTGCACTAGACATGCCAACAAGTAAGATAGTTTTTTAGAAGTACGCGTGTGTTTTATTGCCGAAGCAAATCTCAAGTACGCCTGTGGGATATAGGCTCTCGAGCGAAGAGCTCTTCTAGATGTTCTTTGGCTTTGTCGCTATTTTTTTCCAACAACAGCGTATTCATGATTAATGGACTCACGATGGGGACGTATGTGTGTCGAGTATTGGAGCGAAATGAATCGCTGTGTTCTCGATTTCATGACCCACAAAGTATCACCTACTTCTGTAGTTGATAGTTTGATACATACAAGGTTATACATATTACGACTCTATCCCTGAAAGGGTAGACAGTGGTGTACAAATCTTACTGCTCACACCGCTGGCTATCTTATAGGGCCTTGTTCCTATCTTCTACTACAGCTATACTGCAACTACCATACAGTTTCTAAGAATGGATTGGGGACTTTTAAATTAACTGAAATGCTACGAGAAAATTGCTTAGGGTTGTTTTTTTTCTGCAAAAACCTTGGTGTACACTACGGTTAAGTTTTTTGAAGGTCAGTGAAGGAGTGAAGCTCTAGTCATGCATGACTGCTTGCCTCAAAGAATTAGAGGTATACTTTAAACACTTTTCAATGTGTCTGAAATGTGTTAGAACGATATTTATACAAAACAGATTTATATTATAATGTCTTTTTTAACTATTTATTATAAGGGTTGCCATTCCATGATCATATTCAACACTATTTAAAACTTACCAACCCTATTTTGGTTTCAAAGTGTTGATATTATCATGGGAGTTTTAATTTCGCAATTTGTCGGTGTGACACCCCTGCGCTCGGCGGATGGACAGATGGGTGCATCTTGCTGTGACGTATGTAGATCTTATATTTAGATAACCACACATTGAGTTGTCATTGTGCAGGGGTGTGAAATTGAGGTAAGGATTTAATTTTGTCTTAATAATATATTTATATGATTTTTTTGGTAATGTAGTACTTACGAGTCCAATATACATAGTATGATGAATTTGGTAAAGTGTGTTTTTCATCTATACAAATAAATAAAACTGGAGTGTCTGTTTGTAATATTAAAATGTACACGGTACATGTATCAAAATTACACCTTTTACAATCTTTGTCTGTCTGTCTGTTTGTTCCGGATAATCTCTGGAACAGCTGAACCGATTTTAACGGGACTTTCACTGGCAGATAGCTGGCTTTGTCTCGCGACGTTACTCGCGGTACGATAATAATCACGGGTAACACCGCTGGGTTCGGCTAGTTAGAAAAATATTTTTTAACCACTTTTGAATTGCTGTTCCTATAAAATGTTCCAGTAATGAGAGTTGAAAATGAATAGTGTCCTTGAAAAGTTATAAGGGCTTAGTACTAATAGTAGTAGTTGTATTTTTTTACACTTTTGCCTAGCCCTTTAGGAGTACAAGTACGAGTACTTATTTCATGACCAGCTACATAACTAAGCAATAAAAATCACATTTAAGCAAGTATGACGTTTTTTAAAGTACCTTATCTGCATTATTTCCTAGACTTGTTTGTATTACGTATTCCACATAAAGTGTAAATAGAGCCGTGAACCTAATCAAACTTCACATGATGAGCTTATGTAAATAACTCTAAAAGCATTGCACGTTGCACACAATCCGGCGAAATAACCTCATGAAACTTATCTTTTTATCTACAATTAGGATTTTGTCGCCTCCCCTCTGTTCCCGTACCCTGGCTTCAAAGGTCCTCTCATTATGCGACTTTATTGAGTTATCAAACGCCACGGAGGGAGATTAGTTCATACTTCCATACACAAATCCTATCATACAAGCTGACGCCTTCGTCACTATCGGTGTACCGCAAAACATTCCATCTACCGCACTTGTCAACGTATTTACGTTTACACCACTTTGATCTTTAACCAACTTAATTAAAGTTCACAATTGTTTAGCAAAGAACACGTTTGACACATTAATCTTCAAATGAATTTCAGCTTTATTATCTTAAGTTAGAGTTGGTTTTCAAGTTATATGCACGTAAGGTGTGTGCAAACCTAAGTGTGCGTCCCCACACATCGATAGTTAACAAGGAAGTCGCTATTCCGTTATTTGTCAATGCAAATGTTTTATTTTGTCCTTTTAAATCGATAGTAAGATATGAATTCAATTACTTGCTTATTTATGCTGACATGTCTATCGATGCCTCGTTGGTCTAGTGGTAGCGTAAGTAGATCAAGAGTTCTCGGGTTTGTTTCCTGGATCTGACTGCTGTTTGGTTTTTCTTACAAGAAATTGTTAATAGCAGCCCGGAGTATGAAAGATGGTGGTTTTTCCCGCCCGTGCCTCAGAGAGCACGTTAACATCGCGCCATCGACCGGACCACCCCCGTGTAGAGGAGTCGCGTTGCGACGCTGGCTCCACCCAAGTTGGGCAAAAGTCGCCCAAGGGCAGAGGCAGCGTCGACCAGCCTGGGACCAAGCTGTCGGAAGTGCTCGTCGAAGAGCCACCTACCGTCGAGGATCAGGCCCAGATACCTCATCTGGGCCCGAACCGGTACGAGGACCGAGTTGACCACTATGGAGGCGCCGGGGGGCGGCCCACGACGGGGCCCATGGAACAATAGGGCCTCCGTCTTGTGCAGGGCCACCCGTAAGCCCAACGCCTCGATGCGCCCGACCACCAGAGAGACACCAATGGTGGCCAGGCGCGCCGCCTCCTGGAAGTTCGCCCCCCGGGCCGTGACCAATGTGTCATCGGCGTAACAAATTACGCCCAGCCCGGGGGGGAGACGGCCTCGTAGGACCCAGTCGTATCCGACGTTCTACAGGAGTGGTCCAAGGACAGACCCCTGTGGAACGCCGCACGACATGGGTCGCCGTCTCAAGGCGCCCTCTCGATCCTCGTATACGACGGTACGCTCCTCCAAATAGTCTGCCACTAGCCGCCTCAGGTACTCTGGCACCCCGTGGTATTGGAGTGCTTCCCTGATGCAGCTGAATGGCAGACTATTAAAGGCGTTGGCGATGTCTAGGGACACCGCCAACACCACGCCGCCACAAGTCACTGCCTCTTCGGTCACGGCCCTAAGGCGCATCACGGCATCGACCGTCGAACGCCCTTCTCGGAACCCGAATTGGGCGTCCGACAGGTCGGGGCCCACCTCGCTGAGGTGCCGGACGATGCGGGCAGAGAGTATCCTCTCAATCAACTTGCCCGCCTCGTCCAGCAACACGATGGGCCTATAGGCCGCGACCGAATCGGCAGGCCGTCCCGGCTTCTTTAGAAGGACCAGCTTCCCGCATTTCCAGCACTCAGGGAAGCGTCCGGACGCCAGGCTAGCATCCAACACTTCCCTGAGGCGGTCCGACATATGGTCGAGGGCTCGGGCCATCACTCGGGCTGGAACCCCGTCCGGCCCGGGGGCGGTGTTCTTGGAACGGATCCGCAGAACAGCTGCCCCAACCTCCGATTCCCTAACGGGCGGAACATCGCCCCCGTCGTCTCTGACCGGATAGGCCATCGACGGGGGAGCGTGTTATGGGCGACCACAGGGGTCACGGTCGAGACTCTCCAGCATCTCCTTTCTCTTCTCCTCCTTGGCGCGGCAAATGGCCAGCTTCAGAGTTTTCCGCGTCTCGCGGTACTCCTCATGAAGCTGGTCCCCGCCACCGTCTCCACGGTGACGTCGCCGGCTGCGGGTGTAGGACCTCCGGGCACGGGTGCACGCCGCACGGAGGTCCGCCAACTCCCGGGACCACCAGTAGACCTCCTTCCGAGGAGGCCGACGAGTCCGGATGCGGGGCATGGCCGTATCGCAAATCTGCGCAAGCGCATCGCGAAAACGGCCAGCCCTCACGTCCACGCCGACCTCCCCGGTCGGGGCTTGCGGAGACAGCCAAGAGTGAATAATGGCCGCCTCCTCTAGTAGGTCCCTATCGAGCTTGGCGACAGCCCACCGCGGAAAGCGGGATGTATGCCGCGCCGTGTGACCCCTACTGGGGCCCTGGGACCGGGAGAGCTCAAATCGGATGTAGAGATGATCCGAGAGCGTCTCGACCTCTTCCAGGACACACCAGTTCCTTACTCATGCGGCGACAGCAGGGGTAGCGAACGAAAGGTCCACTATCGACCCCCCCTGCCGTCGCACGCACGTGTTCGTGGCACCTCTGTTCAGCAAACAGAGGCCCACCGAAGCCGCCCACTCCTCGACGGCTTCGCCCTTGGCGTCCGTCCCGGGGGACCCCCACGCAATGGATTTTGCGTTGAAGTCCCCCAGCACGAGAACGTGCCCAGACGCTAATCGCCGCATCGAGGTCTCCAAGCTGTTAAGGAAGACCTCGAAGTCGCTCAAACTCCGGTTGGGGGAGAAGTATATACCGTAAACGGTGACCCCCCCCCCCACTCGGCGGCAACATATCCAGAGCCCTTGTCTCGAAGCGACAAGGGCGGGGAATGAGCCGCCGCGGAACCGACGACTGCCACGGAGCCGTCCCAGTCACCCATCCAGTTTGGACGGGGAGGAACGTAGTAGGGCTCCGCGACTACGGCAACACCGATCGACCACTGCGCCATGGTTTGCAGGAAGAGATCCTGCGCCGCGGCGCAATGGTTCAGGTTCGTCTGGACAAGGAGGTTGGAGACGTGGTCCATTACTGGATCGTCTCTACAACCTCCTCCATGGGCGACGACGTCGACGCACGAACATTGTCGGAGGCAGCCTGGGTCGCCAGGCTAGCCCCCGACGTCTGCCGAGAAGCTTGGGGAGGCCTGCAGCCCCCCTGCCCCATCTGGTGATTGGCGGGCTTTTTGCCCGCCGCACACATAGGGCAGTGAGGGGCGGCAGAGCACTCTGCCGCCTTGTGCCCCGGTCGACCGCAGCGGAAACATAGTCCGCTGCAGTCGAAGCAGCTTGCGCACTTGGTGCGAGTGTGTCCCGCGGCAAGGCACTTGTAGCACCTCATCGGTCTCGCGGCCAGCACAGTAACTCTGGCACTCACGAAACCGACGAGGATCCTGCCGGCGTCGCCCAAACTTTTGGCCGACGCCACGGGACAGCTCACCCACACGGCGCTAAGCCCTCCTGGACCGGGGCGGATGGTGCCGACCCGGATGTTGTCCGCGCTGCACTGCGTCTTCTCTCTGACGGCAACGCGGACATCATCCACAGTGACGGAGTCGTCCAGGCCCGAAATGCGCAGCTCTGCGCATTTCGTGGGCCTGGAGATCCTCACACCATCCGTGGCGGAGAAGACCTCCCTCAGCCTCTCGGCGAAGGTGTCCGCCGTCTTTGCGCCATCGGCCCCAGGGAACTCGAGGACTTGAGCTCCCGTCTGGGCTAGGCGCAGGCGGACACCTGACGCTCCAAAATCTGGGGCGAGACTGTCCCGGGCCGTCTTAAAGACGGCCGCGTAGGACAGTCCGCCGCTTGCCGCCTCCGGTGACACCGTGACCACCACAGCCGCGGTTTTAGGCGGCTGCAACTTCCGCGGCTTCTTTGGGGTGGCCCCTGCCACCGGTGACGACTGCGGGCCAGAGGCCGCCTTTCGGGCAGCCTTATTGGTCCGCTGTCGGGACTTTTTCGACTTAGCCCCCCCTACTAGCTGCCAACGTCGCTCGTCGTCGCTGCCGCGTACGACACGCGACCCCCCACCACGGGGAGCGGGGTCGGTGCCGACGCGACTTTCGGCCTCGGCGCCGCAAGAGGCGGCCGAAGAATAGGTTCGGGAGGCAGCCTCGCCTCCAGGCCTGCCAGACGACCGTCCACCAGATTCCCCACCGAGGTGAGGATCTGCTGCAGCATCAGCTGCAGGACGGCGTCCGGTACCCCGGGGATGGTAGGGGCCGGCTGGGACGTAGACAGGGCCGGCTGGGAGGCAGACGGAGCCGGCTGGGACGCAGACGGGGCTGGTCTGGACGCAGACGGGGCCGGCCGGGACAAAGACGGGGCCGTCTGGGATGCAGACGGGGCTGGTTGGGGCGCAGTCGGGGCCGGCCGGGATGTAGACGGGGCCGGGGCCGGGGCCGGCTGGGACGCAGACGGGACAGGGGCCCCTCGCCCAGAGCGCTCCGCCCGAAAAACGGCAAATTGGGCGCCGAGCCCGGCCACCTGCTCCGTCAAGCGGTCGTTTGCCGCCTGCAGGCGAGCCACGTCGCCAGCCAGGGTCTCCACGATCTCGGCAACGGCAGAAGAGGAGTCCTTTAGGGCCCTTACAAAAGGGCCCTTTAGGTTTACCGACTTGGTGGCCACCTTGTTTATGATGGCCACCGCAGCATGCGCCCTCTCCTGCAGGGAGCACGGTGTTTGGGGCACTAAGTCCCCCTCCACCGGCGCCCCGATTGTGAGGAGGAGACCGGCAATTTCCTCTTCCGCCTGGAGTTCCCCGTCCGCCCGAGCCCGTCTGTAGGATTCCGCCTTGCAAAAGACGGAACCCGAGGGAGCCGACACCGGAGTTCGCGATCGCCCCCTATGACTGCTCGCGACCTTAGGCGGAGGCAACATCTCCTGAGAGATGTCGCTCTCGCAACCCTGGGGGCGACCGCGCTTACGGCGGTCCGCCTCCGTATCCATAGGTTCCGGTGCGTCCTTCTTTGCACCGGAACTGCTACCCGCGACATTCAACGCGGATCTGGAACGCACGCGTTCCGATTGTCTTCGGCTCCCAGCAGCCAGATCGACTTCTGGGAGCCCCACCGTTGCAGGCGCTCCAGCCGAAGCAATTTCCTCAGAGGACGAATGGACGTCCGCCTTAAGAAACTGCCCCTTGGCATTCCTCCCCACCTTCGTATTCCTCTTCTCATTTCCTTTGTGCATGCCTGTAGTCGTTTGATAAATCCGATCGTATTCTGTTATATTTTTATTTTCATTTGCCATAATTAAACCCACGAGTAGGGGAGAACTAAAAGTCCACCCGGGCAGAGATCCCCAATACCCGGGCAAGCGTAAATTTGTGCCCAACCGAGGGGTCCGCAGGTCCCTGGCTGGGGGTGTGCTAGCGACTGAACTACCCATCAGCCATGCATCCCCTGGTCACACACCAGAACACGGGATTCGGGGTAATTTTTTATAGAGGTTTTCTTCCTCGCGGTCCGGGCGGTTAAGCCAAGACCCACGGTCCCAGTCGAGTCAGACACTGACCTAACTCGACGTACCTACTGGGATTACGTTGTAGCGGCGAGGGCAACACAGGACTAACTCCTATGTTGCCCGCTCGGAGGCAGGGTGAGTGCTCACCGAGCTCGCCCTCTAGTCGCACTCCAATACGCTTTCTGCTAAAGCAGAGAGACGTTTGGAGTGCCCATCTCGGCAGTCTCGACAGACTCCGTCTGGTATCCCATTTAGTCTGGAGTCTCCTTCTGGGCCTATCCGGCATGAGTGACTCTACCGGCATAGCCCCAGAGATCATCGACCCACGCAAGCCCCACCACGACGACAACGTAGGGATACATTCGGGGGGTCATACTGACAACTAGTTCAACCTTCGAATTCAGTTCACCCTGAGAGTTGCGCAGGTTCGATGCCAGTCGCTCCTTGTAAAAACTGATGTTCAGGTTAAACTAGTAGTCGACCCGAAAAAATTGGAAATAATAAAGGCTAGGAAGATGATGTTTACATGTCTATCGATTGAGTAAAGTTTTAGTTTGTGTTTTTTACTCTATGTGAATACTGAATGACTAATAATATAGTCATTCACTACTCTCGATGGAATTGTTTGACCTTCATTTAGTCGACGATGTCTTATTCGATACCAGTACAGGTTTTAACTCCCAGCAATACTCATAGATCTTTTGAAGCCGATGTGTCCAGAGGCGTAGTATGAGCTTAGTGATAAATCTGTTCATGTTGTTGTCATTTATATACAATGTGAATATTAAAACACTGACTTTATAGACAATGAAAAGTCATCTCAATTCATCGTTCCGCCATTAAATACTCCACAAAAATCAATTAACAAACAGTACAAACGTAAATCATAACCCTTCAAGAACGCAATTAACACTGCCACCGCTCGCCCCCTCCCGGCCAATCGCGACTGCGGCCCAACAGATCCGAGACGTGGAAATTTCAAATTGAGACCCGTTCATATCTGCGCTATATCTAATATAATACCTACTACAAAGTACCTACGAGCACAGGGGGCGAATGATTCGTTAGGAGTCAGTCAAGCGTTCATTCGTGAACAGGGTCGGGTAGGTACCTGTTATGTGCTGTGATAGTAAATATTTGCATACATATCAATGTGCTGTTTAGGGTTATGACGGAGCTAGATGAATAAATTGTATTGACGTTCAGTTTTTGATGTGCTGTCAGCCGGGTTCAGATCAAATTGGTTTTGCAATTTGACCTTTAAGTCAAATGGAAATTAGGTTACTTCTCGTCAAGACACTTTGAAGTCTACAATATTTTTTCCTTGTTATGCTGTAAGATACGGAAATATTATTTAAAAGTAGTTAGTAGGAATGTTATTGTTGTTATAAAATAAAAACTAGACAGGTCTTCAAATTCGTCGTTGTTTCACTGTATGTCGGAAACATTATATTCCCTTTGAAAAGGTATTTTGTCTTTTGATTTTACAATGCTAAGCATCTTTAAAAGGCATAACTTAAAACTTTAGGACACCAACGCACTCTGACTTAATAGGAACAGTTGTAGGTACAGGTATGTGACCCTGAATTATTGACTTTTCGCTTAGCAACAACCCTCGACAAGAGCCACACTTCGGCATGAATGGGTCGGCTCGACCGGAGTGATACCATGGTCTCACAGAAAACCGGTGTGAAACAGCACTTATGCTATGTTTCATCAAGTGAGTGAGGATACCGGAGGCTCATACCCCAACCCCTTCCCCATCTCCCTTCCCATCCCTCAAAGGCAGGCAACGCACTTGTGACGCATCTGGTGTTGTGGGTAGCCATGGACGGCGGTAATCGCTGCCATCAGGCGATGCGTCTACTCCTTTGCCACCTATACCATAAAAAAGACTATTGAATTATTTTAAATTATGAAAACAGTAGAGTAAAGACCACGGTTGAAATGCACCAGCATTTGCGATCTAGCGGTTACAAGTTTTAACGGGTCGGATATAACAAGAATATCATATGCGTGTTTTTACAATTTTTATTAACAAATAACATACAAAAAACATACCAATATTACTTCCTTTTTGAAGTACCTGCGTACCAAAGTGCTCAGTTGACGGCAGTAGGTTTGTTAACTGCCACGTGACTTCATGACTTAACAATAGTCGGACGAATTTTGTCATTTTAAAGGTTAGGTATAAATATGTGTTCAAATTGAGAGTAAAGGTTTCTTTAAATCTGTACAATCTGTCACAGTTAGCACAACTTTTTAAATTTGTAATGGTATGAATGAGAGTTTGTCCGCCACTCAGTTACGCATTGTGGTAAAATGTACGCTTTTACGGTCAATATTTTTTATACAAATAGTAAATAATACGTGTTACACATGGGAAAGATTGATATCATTTGTAAGCGTGGTGAAGCGTGGGGTTGCAAATATAATATTCGACTATATTCTGCGACAGAAGTAACACTCGCCCTCGCGTCCCCGCAGTAATCCGATCCGCGAATCCTCTTGGTAATTAACTACCAATTTCATTTCTTGATGCATTTTTAAAAGCGTCCGACGGATTTTTAATGGTTATTTTATGGTGACGGATCACTTATTAAGTTTTTATGGCGGCCATGGTGTGACAGATGGGCTGTAGTTTGACACCAGATCTGAGGGCCGGCCTGTCTCAGCGGTTCGCCGAAATCGAGAATTAATGTTCTCATTTAAAGTGTCGTAACTGTGTTCAATGTTTGTTATATTTGTTTTTGATGTTAATTCGCGTGTAACAAAATACGAGGACTGTTACTTCACTAAACGGTAGACATCTTTCTTTAGTTTGACATAACATTACCATAAACAGCCTTTTAAATGTTAGTTTTAAACATTTCCAGATATTGTTCGCTGTTGTACCTGTATCCATATTACTTAACATTTCATAATTTTTGATAAAAGATTTTTGATATACTTAGTGGATTGTTAACAGAGTTAAACGATAAATGTGCTTTTTTATAACTCTAAAATAATACCACTCTAGAATTAAGTTTTTGAAGTTGGGGTCAGTCAAAAGTGGAATCGTTAAACCGTTTAGCTATTAAACGTTTTGTCTCAAACATTCATATTTTATATGGCATTGTAGGACATTGCCTAGTCAAGAGTTAAAAAATATCCAGTTCAGCTAATATTTACCTTATGAAACTACTAAATATAAATGATCTCTACCTAAAATAAATAGTAAGGAAAATCAAAATACAACCAATACTTATAACAAAAGCAAACGCTATTAATCCAGCACATTATATTATATTATCAATCTCCCTAAGGACACTGAGAAAATTAAAACAGATGATCTAGCGGAACAGTCGACTGCGCCATAATTAAAAAGATAAGGAATATTTTCCTTTCGTACTAGCGTACCGGCGCGACGGCACCAACCCTTCAGCGCGGGAGGGATAGCGAGCTGTGGGACCGGTTAACCGGTTAGGGGGCCCAGGAGACCACACACCGAATCGGTTGCGCGCAACGCTGATTAAGTAAACTAAGATAACATTGGCAATATAGTGAAACGTCAAAAGTCAACAAGGGCAGAATGTTGCGGTAAGTTGATTCGGTGCTATTCTCAAGGGCTGCGAGCGTATTGTTGTCTCAGACGGTTACTGTTTGAGATGATTGGATTGGCTCTGGAGATGAGTGCTTCATTGTTTCACTCTCTGTTTGCAAAACAGGTTATCTTTACGATTTAATGTAGTTCCGTTTGTGTTTTGTTCGTGTTCGCTGTTTCGTACTGGGTTAATCTTTGAGTAGGTAGTTTAGAAACGATGTTTCTGTTCTTCATTGCTGTGAATTATGTTAATTTTTTGTTCAAACGTAACATCCAATGTCTTAAAGCGAGAAGGAGGTGAATATAAATCGAGTTTATCAACGTCCTACTAGTTTGGCGATATTTATGTTTGAATGAAAATTTTCTAAATACCTTTTATTAGTGCGTTTTGTAGACATAACTTATTTAATAGCCAAAGAACAACTTTGCATTATCTTGATTAGGAAGGTTTGATACTCAATACAGTACTACATCTACAAATAAAGTAGATATTAAAATCAGATAGAACAATAAATATGAATAAGTAACTGAAATAAGGCTTTTATTATAAGACTATTCGGCCCATAAAAAACGTCGTTTCTCTATTGAATCATCAAATAAAAACTTTTTATTAAATCTCATCTATTCATCTAGGCTATTTTAAAATGAACTTTAATTATATCTCTATTAATAAAATCGACAAATGGGAATAGTTACTTACCATCGAAAGGTGTTATTGCCAAAATTGTATTCAACAAAACATATGCTATTCATTCATATGCAGAAACTTATTGTGTATAGCATAGTAATCCAGATATTTTTCTATGCCACGGTGAGCGTCAAAATATAATTGACAGGCACTTCGATAATTAACATCCAACCCACATTACTGCACTCGAAACGTAATTGTAAAAATTAGTACAGGAGTACCGAAATACTCATCTTGAATATCGATGTTATATCGCAGGGTTCGGTGCACGTGGTGGAGAAGTCAGTACCTGGCTGTTTAGTATTCTGGTCGGGCATGGCCGTGTATTGATTGCTCGCCCTAGCCGCCCGCCGTACCACGCGTAGGGCAGCCTTTTTCAAAACAATACCGACGTAATGATTTTTTTCCGTACCCAGTTCTGTTTTTGATGTTTAAGACGTGTAACTGGTGGAGAATTGGTTTTAGATTTGTTTCAAAGATTGTTGCAGTTAAATGAAAATTACGTTTACTGATACACACAATTTCCTTTTTGTTTATTTTGTAAGATTTTGACATTTGAGTTCAGAAACTTTTTAGATAATTTTAGTATTCTGTCTGCAAAATACTTAATATGTATATTAGAATCACAATAACCTATTATTTTCATGTACCTAATGCAATGCTTTTCTGTATTCATAAAAATCAGTAACTAATACAAGACGTATGGGATATCATTATTTTAAGTTGAAATTTATATGCGTTGGTGTTCAATTAGTTTACTTCGTTTAGCAAATCTTGTGTCCACCGTCGCTTATTCATCGACTTAGCTTCCTTCGACTTTAGCGAATACAAATACTACGGATTCAGCAAAAACAGTTCAACGGTCGAATTGAAATTCATATTGAGTTTGGAAATCTGCTATGGTTAATTCAATTATTAGTTCTAACCCTTCGAATTGTAACACTCTAGGAGTATAAAAATCAGAACTAGAGACTCGGTAATTCAAGAATTTAATGTTTAATATTCAAATAACAAGAAGAAGTCATTTGTCAGGCACACTTAACCCAGTCTCTGAAATCGATCCGTGCAATCGAGACGGCACATAATACGAAGGTATGTAATGCGTTTTACCTGATCTTGTTATTGGAATTCAATATAATTGCAATGTATATGTTTTGTATAATAAATTCTAGTCTATTTAATACAATGTTGCACAACTACTAGTTGTTTATTGATTGAGAACTTTAATGCACTTTATATTGTATCAGGTACCAGTATCTATAAATCATACTTAATCGTCATAAAACAAGAATGCCAGTAACTCTTTTATAGCCAATATTATATTTTTATTTCATTAAAACGTATTCACCTTTTGTGCCGTTCGTTTTCTGAACTATTTTGATTGAGTTTTTCGGGTATTAAATGAAGATTCACTTCAGAATTTTTCCTAACATTCGTTCAGCAGTGAATTGCAGTAAGCTTAGCACATTAAAATATAAATATAGTGGTTGCGATATTTCAAGTGGGAAAATTTACTTTGTACAAATTCAGACAGTTAAAGCTCACGAAGCGTTAGAGGGAACCCATTGTACATTTTCCAGGTGTAAATATAAAGGGCTTACCTATTTTATAAATATAAATTTAAAATATAAGACGATATGTGTACGATACTTTGTACTTAAAGTAAATTATTCAAAGTTGCACCATCCAAGAACGTTGTAAATTTTCTCAAAGACATTCCTTGATCTGATATTGAGTGAGGGGTCGCTTTCGACCCGGAGCGGAGTTTCAAGGGTTTATACTACATAGTGTAGTGCTAATGTTGTACGTGACTCGAGATTCTGCCAAAGTCCAACTATTTTGAAATTATATCCCGATATGAATTGGCTGCGAAAGCCGTTTCAATTGAATTTTAAGATATAATAAGACTGTATTGCAGTAAAAATAAGTGCTGCTTCCTATATAGTTAAATATTTATGTTCGCATTTTGCAAGTCTTTGCTTTTAAGACTATATGATAATGTCCTTGAAATATTCGTCATTCCTTATGATACTGTCGTGATTCTAAGTCACGTCCCAGACTTCAAATCGACTATTCGAAAAATAGTATATTTTATCAAGTCCTCTCGTTTTAGGGCTCTGTTATACTAACAAGAAACCGTAACGATTCTGCTAATATATGTAGGTTTTATTTATCTGCAACTTAGCATGGAGCTATTTCCCCAGGTTTTGAAAAACACCCAACTTTTATTTTAGTTTAAACATATTGTCAAGTATAGTTTTAGAGCAAGGTTATTGTTAGTTTACGGTAAAAGCCTTACTCCTTATTTGCTGTTGCTAGAAAGCTCGAGCCTTTTAACCGATCTGTAATTAAGATATGATTTGTAGCCATAAAACTTAAGAATGCATTAAAATTTAGTGATTAAAGATTAAATTCATTTCCATATAAAAAATCAAAGTGTTATTTTCCAGTATTATTCTATATTGGCACTTGATAGGTGTATTCACATGGAAAGTGAGACAAACCCGATCATTCACACATGACTTGTGCTCGTATAAAGCTTGTGAATTGACAATAACATAATAATATTGTGCGAACGATTATCTTCACGCAATAAACGATGTCGTAAAATTTCGCAACAGATTTGCGCCCACGCTTCTCGGCTGGATCATTTAAATTTTTCATTGTACACGTTCTCCTAGAGGTAAATTATTGATATTTTGTTACGTAGCGTTGTTTTGCGTCATTGTTGTATATAGTTATTTTACTTTGTATACACATATGTTAGATGCATACCCGCGTAAGAAATTAAGTTTATGAGGATTTAATTGTGTCGTGAGTCGTGAGTGCTCTTCGCCGCAGTAGAAACAAATCGAGCAGTTGTAACGATGTTTCTTTAGCATCGAAATATGAATTTTGAATAGGTACCTATCGCAAAACCTCGCAAATTTATTTGAATTAATAATATTAATATAATGTTTCAGAGGTAATACTTTCTCGATACGACTTTCTCTCCCTGTTGACCTTAACAAGTGATGTAGATTGAGAACCACTCCAGGGCAAATACATTAAAGGTCCTCCTCGGTTACAGATTTGTCTCTGTTTAATCGTTAGTCATATCACTTTTACACATGTAACCTATAGTAAGTACCTATAAGAATATAAGTAGCAGCAAAACTTAGCGGATGTAACATATTTCTTAAATTTTATTTTTATTCATGTACAAGATTTTGAAATCGATTTTACAAAAAATCGATAGCACACTACAATAGGGTGAAAGTCCAGATTAGCAGCCGTTATCCCCAATTTTATCTAAATACTGGCTATAATCTCACCATGTACAATGGTGACAAAAATAATAAATACGCCTTGGTGACGCCCACGGCACACAATAGTACCGGCTCTGTGTTTCAATATTTTCGTACTGGGGCCGGTAATGAAGGGGTCGAAAAAGCGAAATAAACTAACCCGCTATTGATACGACCGGTAGGGTAACTATTCGAATTGTCGTTCTACTGCAGTGTTTTATGATTTCAGCTACTGGACGCTTGATGAATTAGTTGGATTTATGCGTCAATTTCTTTCTTTATATTGCATAGTTTTTAAATCTTACGAAGTTTTGATAAATGTAATATATTATGGTTTATACAATGTATCTATAAATGTTATTGTGTTATCTAGTGGTACAGTAGTTTAAGAATTTGACTGTTAAGCCAGATGTCATCACGTCGTAGGTTTGTTACCTATCTTCTTGTTTTTTTTGTGGAATAGGCGGCAAACGAGCAGACGTATCGCCTGATGGTAAGCGATTACCGCCACCCGCAACACTAGACACCCATGGACACCCGCAACGCTAGAGACGTCACAAGTGCGTGGCCGACCTTTGGGGGATGGGGAGTGGAATGGGGGGAGGGGTTGGGGTATCTTCACTCACTTACTATTTTGGGATCTACCGACCGTGTGTAGGCTGTTACTAGTTTTATGATTTCTAAGACACTCTAAGTAAATAATTTCGAAATTTCGTACAGACAAGACATCTGAACAAAATTACCAATGCTTCATAACATAAGCTATTACACATGGCAGTTACAAGCCCCCGGATATTTTAATAAAACGTAATGGCAAAACAAAAATAGTCTGACTCTCACACCTCCCCACGCCTAATCTCCTAACAAAGCATTGTTGGAACATTTTGGCGCGAAAATAATGAAGAGCACGTGTCATTCCCTGCCCCTAGACCAGGCCAGGGCTGGCTACACAATGGCCACGTGTCGATCGCTATCAATGGAAGACGCACAACAAAACGCATAGCAGTAAAACATTAACGGATGACTTATGGATGTGTGATTTCGAGAATGTTCGCATGACTGTTTAGACTATTTATTTTAATTACCCGTAATTACGAATCACTAATCCGATTAGCATGGTGCTTCTTGTAAGTGTTTAGGATATTTAATTTTGTTGCTAACGACTTAAACTTGGTCATTATACAATTAATTGTCAAGGTCACGCAATTCCTTATTTTTATGAAAACTTGCTGCGAACATATTGCATGAGTCGAGCTTACTTTTACAGGCATATTCTTCCAGTCAACATTTTGGCTTTTACATAGCTGTCTATGGCAAGTGTATCTATATATATAAAAGAGGAAGGTGACTGACTGACATACCCAGAGATCAACGCACAGCCCAAAGCGCTGAAGGTAGAATCCTGAAATTTTGCATGTAGGTTCTTTTTATAACGTAAGTGAGCACTAAGAAAGGAATTTTTGAAATTCCTCTTCTAGCTAGTGTTTGATAAAGTAATACGAGAAACTAAATTAAATATTAAAATGTCACTACTCTATGAATATAATTGTATATATCACACATATCCAGCAAAATAATGATATCTTTGCCAAGGATGATTGCATTACTTAAGAGCATGAAAAGTAGTCCTAAGTCCGTAGCCTTTAAAATTCCGCTGTTGGACATTGATCTATGGAAAACGCTTAATAGAGTAGTAAAAGAGTATTTTCTGTAAAAGATCATAATTATGTACTACTAGCTGAACCCCGCGGTGTTACCCGCGGTTATTGTTGCACCGCGAGTAACGCCGCGGCACAAAGTTAGTCTAAAAAAAGTAGCCTAAGTTACTCCCTGGATCATCAGCTACCTATCTGTGAAAGTCCCGTCCAAATCCGTTTAGCCGTTCCAGAGATTACCCGGAACAAACAGCCAGACAGACAGACAGACACACAAAAAAAAAATTAACTACATTTTTGGTATATGTATCATGTATACATACATATCCACTGATTAAAAAGCTGTTTATTTAATATTACAAACAGATACTCCAATTTTATTTATTTGTATAGAGTATAGATTACTTAATATTATGTTAGTTTAGGTTTTACAAAAAGCAACTCCCGCTTTAAGAATATATCCTGTGTCGCAAAGAAATTTACAAACATACTTAAAACGGACACAAAGAACACCCAGACTCAGAATAACAATTTGTGAATCACACAAAGTATTTTGCCATGCGGGGTTTGAACTCGTAACGCTTAAACCACTTATTTGTAACACTTGCTTCGACATTTAGGAACGGAATCGTATCCATAAACGTTGAAGCTATGAATTGCTACCACCGCGCAGCACGCTTAATAGTAGAATACTTACTAGACTTCTAGTAAGTACCTATTTCTTATTTTTATACCTAGTAGTACCTAAATAGGTAGTTAATTGCCCTCATGTCTACATATCCATAGTTGTGCGCCAATTGCGTATTAGAAGCCTGCATTTTGCCAATTGTATTACAGAGGGTTCTTTAGGACTAGACGAAAAAAGTTGTGAGTGTTAAAAGTTTTGTGAAAAAGGATATATTTATATATATAACTTTTAACCACGCCTTGCAGAGTAAGAAGATTATAAATTTAACATATCAAAAGTAAGCAGAAATTACTTAAACATTGACACGCCAACGAAAACCACTCAAAATCATATTAAAATTATCATATCTGTTGATAATAAGGTGTTAACTCAAAGTACATTGAAACAGTCAGCATAAATCACGACTGACAATATAATACAACCTACGCTGAACAAAACAATGAGAGAACGATCGAATGTAAAAACGAAAGCAAAAAGTGAGACACTGCACCCAAACATAAGCGATCATGACTTGCATTCGAATCGCGAGCAATAAAATAATAATTATACACATGTGACTTATTAGCTATACATATCATAAGTGAAAATAAACGAAACAACAAATGATACATGAACTGTCTAAATACAACTCTAATTAGCAACAGTTAGGTCGAGAATTGTGTAGTGAATGTTCAACATTACGTTGTTTTAAGATGAAAGAGAGAATGTAACAAAACAACAAAAGATTTAACAATAGCAGTACGTCGTATCATTTGTTAAACGTCCCTTCTGATGACGAACACTATTATTTTATGAATGATGTTGGGGTGGATGTGGGGACCTAAATACTGTACTTTGTACTTATGTTCCAAACAATTTTAATGGCTGGCAATGTGTTGCGATATTTTGTCCATTTATGATCTCGTTTAATATACCATATTTTGCTATTCTTCATCAGTATTAAGTTGTCTCTTGATTAAGATTTTAGTCCAAGTACGGAGTTAAATGTTGCTTGAGAATATTAAAATATTTACTAACACAATTTATCTTAAATCTTGAATATCCTTATTGTAATGTGTTACTTGTGTGTAAACTATCCAAAAATCTTAAAATATTTGATCATGATTTTAAAGGGATCTAATTTTATTAATTCCGTTGATTGCTGATCTAGGTAGTGATTTAAATTCCCAGTCAGGTCAAGTAATTGTTCGGTGATGACGATAATTTATATTGAATGGCTAATCGAGATTATCGAACGTTTTGATGAAAATGATATGCTGTTTTATTACCACTAACCATGTCGATCAGTAGCAATCGGCAAATACCGTAGCAGAATCTAAGTTTGATAAGTAACACGGCCGTTGTATCTATCTCAGCCTCTTTCTATCCAGTTTTGGAAGTAGGCCTCTTCCATACCTACTCTTCCACCTTTGACGGTCTTGAGCCGGCGATATTCAATCTTGACCTGCATGTCCCGTGATGTCGTTCTTGCGTCTCATTGGTGGTCTACCCCGGGGTCTAGTATGTCATCATCATTATCTGTTTTTAATTATTAAACAGAAAGAAATTAAGTAAACTGTTCTTGTATTAAGGGTCAATGACCATTTGGAAATTATTATTAAAACAATAGTGTAAATTGTCAATATCATTTATATTGAAAATAGGGCAGCTCATATACACATCCGTCGCTTTTATAAAGATTTTTTTATCCTGACACAGGGCCAATATGGATTTCTTTTCACATTGGAAATTGAACTCTATGCATGTGTCAAAAGGTACATATTTGTCTGTTATTATTTAACTGGTGTCGAAATGTAATGTCATTTGACTAACGACACCTTAATGCTGAGTATTTAGTCTGGTGCGGAATGGTTTCATTGTGCGCGAGTAATGTATTGAAAAGTTTTAATTTTGCTTTATGAGTCGAGAAAAATGTGGGCCTACCCTCTTTAGCTTTAGAGCTGCAACCCCTTTAGAACTGGTTGCTTTTTGTAAGAGTATGTTAATTTGTCATATTTGGAAAACATTATGTTATTACTCTTTTGTAAGTTATTATGTTGATATTCACAACTGAATACAAAAAAGGATAAAAAATTATTCTAGTTAAAAAAGTTTTGAGTAAAGACGGAAAATGCAAATAAACTGTAATTTTCTAAATAGATTTTTTTAAACAATACATATTACAAAAACAAATGAAATTATCTCATGTAAAAAATATTAGTCAAAGACACAACAACAAAGACTACATCTGTCTAAGATTAACGGTGTGACATCATTACAATAGCAATTTTCTTTCTTTGAAATCATTAACTTTTCATCTTTATAGGGTCGTTGCAGGCTACTTCTGGTCATAGGCCTCTAAATCTAATAACTTTTATTTTAAGTATTTTTCACGCACTTTCAAAGCTTTACATTAATGACTCTTAGTTGCTTAGTTCCAAAATGACATTCCTACGGAGAAGAAGCGGTAAGAAACTCTATAGGTAACTGATCGGGAATCTCTTAAATATCTTCTTAAATTACACTCACCCTGTAGTCTAAAGGGTTCATGTGACCGATTTCCTTGTCCAATTGCTATTCCAAATAAGGCCAATGAAACATTCTTATAAGATTAGAGAGCTAGGACGTCGCAGAAAGCAATAAAGTCGACACCCTAGCCTCCCAGATTAACAGTTCTAATACCATAAAGAACGGCGATGGGGCTCCGCGGGGCTCCACGGGGCGTCTTTGTACCATTTTATTGGCGTCCACTGACTCCCCGAGGTGTATTGTTGCAAGTGGCTCGGCCGATTATTGGGCTCTTCACCCTACGGTATGATACGCCATATTTGTTAATTCTCGCTGGGGTAACTCATTTGTCGTAATAACCATTTAGCGCCGTCTATGAATGCTTATGGTGTGAATGGTTACTATTTTAATGTTTGTGTGAATACTCCTTTGTACTCCTCCATAATACCGTGTATCGATAGTTGAGCGTTCGCCTGTCGTAGTGAGTAATGACTAAGACTACACGATAAATAAGTAATTTCTTTCTCGGAAATGTAAAATAAAATTACAATAAGAGACTTTTCAGCTTAAATAATTTTGGCGACCACGAAACAAACACTTTTTATTAGAGACAAGTCCCTCATTGGGAACATACATTCTATGTCGCGGGGGACATTACAAACACACATGAAACGGACACAAAGAACAACCAGACTCAGAACAATAATTTGTGGATCACGCAAAGTGTTACACTAACTTTTAAACTTTCGCGTTGCATAGTATAGAGCCAGCCTGTGACCACGGCCAGTGCAACCTGGTGGAAACGTCTGGCAAATCAGAGGTATGTAAAACCTTTAAATAGGTGATCGCTATAATTCCCATAAAAATAATTTATACTAATTATAACACAAAGTGTTGTCCTATGTGGGATTTGAACCCACAACGCTTGTACAAATCTAAAACTAATAGTTTTATTCACAATGAGACCGAAAAGCAACTTTTAGAACCATTTTTTCACGTCGCCCATGGACGCCAGCAACACCAGAGGCATCACAAGTGCGTTGGCGGACTTTAAAGAGGAAGCGTGTATGCTCCTTTCTCGAAGGTCGTATTCGTCCGGGAATACATACCAAATCTACGAATGATCTAACCCATAAGAAAAATAAAACAATGTAACTTATTTTACAAAGCCGTCGCAATTACTGTACAATGGTAAGTAGTAACTATAAAAACATAACCTTTAAATAAAATTAAAAAAAATCGATATAACTTCATAAACATTATGTGGGTATTTTGAAAGAAAAAAAATAAAAAAATTGCCAAATTGAAGCACTTAACCGAACAATTTATACAGTATTCAGTGCGCGGAACTAAATAAATATGCCCTACGGCTACTGACACCACTCGGGAGCCCCTCAAAGTACAAAACTTTTCATTCAAACTAACTCAAGTGGTTTTAAAACACACTGGCCGAGTACCCTTTTGAAATTAATTATTCCACACATTTAATCCATATTTTATACGCCAAGATTTTTATTTTTAAATATGGCACACGGACATTTTTCTTAATTACTTTTAATATTTATATATAGTTACGTGTTTCAAATGACTAAAATTTTAACAAATATTTGCATTAAAGTTAAAAATGATGTATGTTTAAAGTAAAGTAAGAAACTTGGTACACAAAATGTCCATAGGTATGTACAATGAGGGTGTAAGTTACTATATTGGCCATATAATAAAACATTCAATACTCGAAATTTGACAGTTAAGCGATCTTCGTCATGTAAAAGAAAAAAAATTGTTTACTTAATCATAGTTAGTAGTTCATTTGGACAAAACTTGTAAAAAAGTTATTTGAATTGGAGTTGTAGCATAAGAAACACTATTTCAACATGTCAGCCAAGAGCAGAGTGGCGCAGTGGAAGCGTGCTGGGCCCATAACCCAGAGGTCCGTGGATCGAAACCACGCTCTGCTAGAAAACACTTTTTGTTATTTTTTTTATTAACTGTCTTGTTTTTGCACATTATACCATAGTTCGTTTATGTTTTTACATCTTTATCTATAGATGCTGTGAAGTGGTAACACAAAGTTTCGTTTGAAAACAAAGGGACAAACAACAACGGCCGACTACGTTTGTTTTATCATGGGATATTGATAATTGGCTGCACGTGTACTGCTTTCGGTTCAACCAATGTTTTTTTAAACGTTTGCCCGCGTTCTAACGCATCATTGCTCTTTAATATTTTTTTGAAAACAATGTAAACACATACCTTCTAGTTTGTTAGTTTCGCTCACCGAATTCGAATGGCTTGTTCAGGAAAAAAATATTTAGTTCCACGCCATCTATCGGTAGTAATAGAAACTACAGTTTTCTTTTTTTTTTAGTTTTGATATTTTAATAATCAGGTAGCATTTAAAAAATTACTGTATTTAAGTTTCTTTTACAATAAATAGGTAGGTAGGTATATTGTTTTACACAAATTCAAGATTTCAACACAATGCTTTTTAATATAGTTTAAAAATTGATTAGACTTGGTGAATAAAAAATACTCGAGTGGAATATGTTATAAATAGATTGCATACAACCTCACCAGACGAGATGAGTGACACGTTCACCCTCCCAACTTCATTACACTACCCTCCGTCACATTATTATGTAAATTCCAATTTAAAACCACTTGTTATCTAGTTAGTAACGAAAAATACCTAACTACGGCGCCCCAAATTAGCCGGCGGCTGCCTATTGCACCGTAAATAATCAATAGCAATTGACAAACGAAGCGTTCTCCTGTCAAATTCTAGTTTTCAGAGCAACAAAAGACTTTGCAAACTTAGTTTTGCAGTTACGAAAATAATTCTTCACAGTTATTGATGGCGAAATTTGGGTAGATAGATGCATTGACGTGGTATGTGTGTAGCCGTAGGTGCGTAATGGGGGTCTTGTTATGCTAATCGGTACCCCGAGGCTGAGATGCTGTGAGGGTACTGCAAGATTCAATATTGGAGTGGTCATCGATTGGTGAGGACTGTAACAGTTGGATATTGGGAGAATTTCGCAATGGTACTGTGAACTGTGATAGAAATTTACTGTATGTTTTATATTTATTTTTATTTAGCCTATATTAAAAGTAGCCTATATGTTAATCCAGGGTGCCAGCTTCCTTCATGCCAAATTTTATCAAAATTGGTTTAGTCGTTTGCGCGTGAAGAAGTACCAAACATACACACTCACAAACTTTCACCTTTATAATATTAGTGTGAAATGTGATTTAAAAATTCCTTATGTAGTACGTAGGGATTTTTTATATGTTAAGTCTAATTACATTTTAAGATTAATTGTATATAAACATTACATTGTTTTTATACTTAAAAGGGTAGGCAAAAGCATAGTAAACGACTATATTTTTACCAAATATAATTACGCCCCACTTCCTTAATAAGGGACATAGTATTGAAATCAACTAAACACGTTAGCTATTAGATGTCAAAATGCAATATATTTTAATTTGAACTAAGGTAACAATCCCCTTTTACCTAATTTCTTAATTCCTTTTGGGTATTTTTAGGAAAAAATTATACTAATGATACAGATAGTGTAGAAAAGTCATAGCTCGATTAGATCATGCCTGTTGTCGTGAAAAAAAATAATAATAAATAGTTCTTTAAGTACATAATGGAAATTAAATTTCATATTTTTTTATGCACGCAAGATTCCCCACGATGTGTAGCGTCACTGATGTCGGAAGGGTTGAAATTATTAACGGTTTAGTTAGCGTTGAACTCTTTTAGATAAGTTTACCAGTACTATTTGTCAGTTCTACTTATTTATAATTTTATTTAGTTTCTTTCATTACACATTTACGAACCTTCTGTTGACGGCTAATGTCTATTTATATTTGTTTACTTTTAAATAACCTTTGTGCGATCAAAATAAGGAACTAATTCATCGCCGATGTTTCAAATTGACAAATTATATGTTATTAGTTTTTTACTAAAAGTCAATAATCACCATCACCAGCCTATCGTAATACCCTGTTACATATATGAGGCCTATATGTAACAGTGTATTACGATAGGCTAGGCCAGGTGGAGCGATTTGCGCCAGATGACTGGCCGGAGGTGGATGCGAGAAGCCGAGAATCGAACCAAGTAGCGTGCAATTGGAGAGGCGTAGAATGGAATGTGATGCACTATATCTAGCACAGAGGATGCTACCTTATACTGTGATATCTAGCTAGGCTGGGTTTGGCATACAACAAATGTTCAAAGTTCGATTGCCACAATTGTCCATCAGACATAAAGATAAGGCTGTCATTAAAGGATTTAAATACGTATACGTATTAGTTAACAATAATATATGTATATACCGATAAGTATGATATTACAGTAATATGATATAGATAACTAAGCGAGCTGGCACAGAAGCGGCTCGTCGTATCACGTACTTGTGACGCATACCAAATGCCATTCCGCAACGCGATGAGGTCATCCGCTATGAGTTATCGACTCACACCAAACACATACATACCATTGCTTTATTAAAATACCAAACTAAAATCTACTAATTTTATAGCCCATAAAATTAAACTTCTCATTGCAGGCTACGTCTTCATCAAACAAAAGTAAAATACACCTTCGACAAATAAAAAAAAACTTTCGCGAAGGATAGCTATCATTCATCCCACGAAATTGTTTGAATTTCAAACATTATTACTAAATCGCGGGACTGACGATAATTCAGAAGCTTAGTCTAATATATTACAATGTTTACTTACAATACGTAAAACGTAACCTGCACGCGATATTTCCGTCTCCTTCTAACAAACTATTTTCTATCTCTCTTTTATTTGACAGATGAAATACCATGTGGCACGTCACTTACCGCCATTTTCCGTAATAGTCATTGAAAAAGGAACCAATGGTGTTCGCGCGCTCCTGACAGATAACAGTCACAGATTATTAAACGAACACTTTTACATCGAATGTCACTTGTTGTTAAAAGTAAAAGAGAAAAACAGTTTTTTCTTAAATAATACTTGTTGTAGAGCTTTTTATTTGCTTGAAACGTAAGAAAAGCAGCGAGTTCGCTGAAAGACGTAGCGGCACTGGCTGAATGTCGGCTTTACTCTCGCTCGTTCTACTAAATTTTCAATTCAAACAGGGTCTTTATAAGGGTAGTGACGCTGTACAAAATTTACATATCGGCGTAATAAACCAAGCGGGTGTCTGATTTGAATTCGGAACGTACTCTAAATGGGAGTTTTCGTTGTGTGTAAAAAGTTCCATAATTGTCGTTTTGTTTATATAAACAATACATTACTTATACGCCCGTTATAGGATCGTATCGTGGATCTCAATGAGTTTACATGGTTTACAGAGTAACAAGAGCAATGCTTGTACTTTTTGCTTTAATATGTAAACAACAAAATTAATGACATTTGGAATAGTTAAAATTTTAATAGACATGGCCAATGTTAATTCAACTTATAAATAACTAGCTGAACCCCGCGGTGTTACCCGCGGCTATTGTTGTACCGCGAGTAACGCCGGGACAAAAGAGAGGACAAAGTTAGTCTTAAAAAAGTAGCCTAAGTTACTCCCCGGATCATCAGCTACCTTCCAGTGAAAGTCCCGTCAAAATCCGTCCAGCCGTTCCAGAGATTACCCGGAACAAACAGACAGACAGACAGACATAATTTTTTTTAACTACATTTTTGGTATATGTACCCTGTATACATACACATGCATTTAGTAAAAAGCGGTTATTTTAATATTACAAACAGACACTCCAATTTTATTTAGTTGTATAGATTGATGAAAATACTAGTTACCCCTATTTTATCCTAGTATTATAATCACAATCTATTTCATACCTTCCTGTTAAAAGAATCAAATATTCATTATTAAAAAGGCAGTAAAACAAACTAATGAGTTCAACTACTTTTTTTAGTTTTTTCATGATTTGAAATTAGAATGATTGTTTATTTTTTAAACGGTATGTTGAGAGCTGTTGAGAGATTGATTATCTCAACACGTTGAATGGTCACTCAATATTTATTTAAGCAAGTAAGTAGTCTCATTACACAAACATATATGCTACGGATTAGCATTCGCTGCTTATTACGCGCTCAGCGGCCCCCGTCTAACTGTTAACTACAAGCGTTTATTGAAATATAATTACGAGTAGATTTACCTCTTAATTGTATAATTATTATGTTAATTCTAAATTTAGGCTTTGTGAAACTAGATAAGCTATTGTATGTAGTTTAGTTTGACTGTATAAATAAATATTTTCTCACCATATTTTACAAACAGGTTGACAAAACTCATATAGAATAATTATATGTATCCTAAGTTGTCAGTGGATTTTATAGTTATCGAAAATTAGTCGTGTCTTTGACTTGTAGATAGAAAGGCCTAGGATACGCCTCGTCTGTGTAGGTCTAATACCTGTGGTAATTTTGGCTTAGTTTTCTTTTATAAGCTTCCCTAGTTAGAGAATATTTAGTAGTCGTACCGTCGTCATAGTTGTACGGCAGGTAGTTACCTGCGTTACAACTACGGAACAACAACACGAAACGAAAAAACTACGAACTATGAAAGATCCTCCAACTATATCGCAAAACAATCACTTAATTGTAACATAACCGAAATCACCTTTAAGTCAAAACATAAGTTACAGTTACTTACGACTGCCATTTCGATTTACACATTTCAGAACAAAATCATTTACAATATAGACACATGCTAATGAAGTCGAGATGTACCGAGCTAACCGAATAACGAGAATGTGACAGCTGGAACTGAAGATCGATTTGCCCGCCAGCAGCGAGGCCTCGGGTTTATCCACTTACAGCGAGCATGCGCGTGAGTCACTCGATCTTAATCTTTTCACACGTGCCACTATGAAAAATGATCACCGTTTAGTGAAAATTTACTATACATTATAATTAATAAAGGCTCGTTAACTAGTTTTGCTTCATTTAAGCGAAATTGTAACACGACACACTAAAGATATTTCATATAATATTATTTAGTACAGTCAATCCGTTGTACTTGTCAAAGAAATCATTTACCCCCAACCAGAGAGGGACACACTTCTATTAGGTATATCTTGTGTTCATCATGAGGTCAAATTATAAGAACAATTATTGTTCTTATAAATAAACATATACAAAGTTTCACATCTAAACAGTTTGAAATTGGTAGATTTCCTTATAAAAAATAAAAAAAAATTAAAGTTTAAAATTTTTAAAAATATTTTGATTCTTAAAGTTGTCCGGAGCGTTGGGGAAAACGAATGACGTAAACATAAAGTTTATTTTGTACACGTTAGGTATATGCCTAGAAAACTTGTAATTACGAAAGCACTTTAGTTGAGCAACCATTTTATGAACCATTTGATATTAACAACTCAATTTTCGAAGCGTTTACAAAACTTTAAATTTTTCACGGTGAATTATAACCAAAAAAGGTTCGACCAAAATTACTGTTCAATATTTCTTTTCAAGAGCGATTCAGTTAGACTTACTAATGCTATTGAAGTCATGACTCTCAATTAACTTATCTACTATCTGTGTCCGCGGTGTTGTACCTGCGATTGTTGTACGATACACTGGTAACTATAATAGCCGAAGTTACCTCTTACATTATCAGCTATCTGTCAGTCTATCCAACCATTCCAGAGATTAGCCGGAACAAATAGGCAAAAGTTTTAAAAATTTATTTATTATTGATTGACAGAATTGATTTATAAGTACCGTACCTAGACTGCCGCGTTGGTCTTGCTGTTGGCGTATGCGACTGCTGATCGTGAGGTCTCGGGTTCGATTCCCGAGTCGGACCAAATGTTTGTATGATCTACAAATATTTGTTTCGAAGTTTGGGTGTTTTCTATGTATAATATGTATGTATTTACAAAAAAAAAGTATATATGTATTTGTATCAGTTGTCTAGTACCCATAACACAAGCTCTGCTTAACTTGGGAATAGATGGCGTTGTGTGATAGATGTCCGAAATATTTATTATTATTATTTAATTTTATATATTTTAATAAATTAATTAAAAGTCGAAAACAAACTGGCTTCAGTTTTATTTATTTGTATTGATTTAAGTTTTCATAGTATGATAGTTTGCCATTGCTGTTTCTTTGTCATGGATCTAATTGTGTTTGTTCAAATAAACTGTACTGTAAACTACACATTAAAGCTACTTATGTAATTTGTATTTTGTATTTGTAATTTGTATGTATGAGCAAAGGTGTTGGGTTCTGGGCCTTTTGTATCCTCACTCACTCGGTGAAGCACAGCGCCAGGGCTATTTCATACCTGTTTTACGTGAAGCCGTGGTATCACTCCGGTTGAGTCGGCCCATTCATGCCGAAGCGTGGCTCTTCCACGGCATTGTGTACAAAAAATATTATCCCTTAAGGGATTGATTAGTGTTGGAACTTGAATTCACAACACTCAGTGCAGAAGAAAGTAGCGAAGTGACCTCTTAAACTACTGCGACATCAATGCAGTCAAACTCTGTTCCAAACACTTTTAAGAATCAGAGCAGAGCTAACTATAATGGTCTTAATACTATAGCGATAAACATACACAAAGAAAATAGGAAAAAATTAATGATAACAGGAAAATTATACACGTCACAGGGATTGAACGGCTTGTTAGCATAACCTACATTTTGAATCACGGAAATACAATAAAATACCATGTCCATACAGTATTTGAATTGGTTTTCCATCCAGTATTGGATATAATAGCGAATATAACAGTCGGAGAAATAAATAGTATCTGGAGAGATAAATAGGTAGTTAAAAAAAGCTCAATATAGTAAGAATTGCGAGTTATTTCAAACACGACATTCTCAATAAACATTCAACTGATTATTGACAAAAGACGTAACAAAACATTTAAAATTTAAAATTGAGATACGAATTACGGGAGACAAGCAACGATGATCGGAGGCCTGCGTTCGTGGCCACTATCGATTTTTCCGTCCACCCCCAACTTTGTTGACAAAGGCTGGTTCTTAAGCCAAATGAGATGCACCCTAAAGAATATTATGGGCAGACATCGCTCCACTATCGCTAGATATATTGTTGTGAGCGTAGATATCTCGGCGGGCTCATATCGCCACTTTATTGATCTTTTAACCGTTCCGTATAAGGTTGTACCGTGGGTTTATTAAAACGCTGTGTTTGCTCATTCATCTGTGGAACATTCCAACAGAAAAGCACAGTAGCCTGTGTTATTTGATTTTCTTGCTTTGTCTACTGCCAGACAGTAGTTATGGTTACACGACATACTTTGATACGAGGAAGGTGATGCTTAGTTGCACCTTAAATCTTTTGCGAATTAGAATCCTTCTCACTTTAGATCTTTAAGAAACATCGCTGCAAAATTATTCGCAAACTTCTGAGTTTCAAGACAACAATTCAATAAAACAATTTAAAAATCCACAGATTTTGGTTTCTTGCTGTTTTGTTAATAAATTAAGTGCTTATACTTGAAAATTGCAATAATACTTTACTACGGGGTTTGACACCCAGAACTTAAAACTTTAAAAAATAAGTTTTAAAAATCTATAGGAACAGAGAAATAGCTATGGCCTTAGGAAACTACTAAAGTATATGATACAGCAATGAAGAGATCCCTGCATTTCATCCACTTACAGTATTTTGTTCATACGTCACCCATGTCCAGAATCTATAGCCCGTCCGCAGTATTGTATACGGCATCAATAGTCATTGTCCAAGCCAGACGCGTCGATAAAAAGATTACACATTTGCGTATATGATTCGTGCGTGACGTGAATAGTAATGTGTTCCCTCCCCAGCCCTCCTCACTCCTCTCCACTCGGTCGAACAATAATAGATTTTAATCGGCAACCAACCTTGGGTGTGCGATTTCATTAATTTTTTGGTTTCACGTTCATTTGAGGTTTTAAATGTGTCTTTAGAATTGGATGATAAAGGACTATTGTGTATGTCCTGATGGCTTATTTCTGATAGGTAAATTTAACAGGTAAATAATTTTAATGTACAGAACTGGTGGTTTCTTTCGTGCTCTTACTAAATGTCAATAAGTACATTTTTGAAAGAGGTAGAACAGTAAATATAAATCTAATACAAATCACTGCAGTGCTAACACACTACCATAGTGCCAATGGAGGCCAAAGAAAAGTTTAGAAGACTTACTGACCTTAAATTAAATCATTAATATTTATCAATAAATCATCATCATCTCAATTAATGAATCACCACAACATGCAGACCAAAATAAAATCATTAATTTTTAACGTAATCATTGAGCTTTTAAGCACCTTGCTTGTTAATTCAAACTTTATTGGATTACTTCTAGCAATGCATCTAGGACGATGCACATACGAACAGGCTAAACGGCACGCCCCCTATAGTACACAAGTGTTAAATCATCTTTTCGTCCCACTGAATGAGTTTACCAGAACCCCTTTCTACTCTTGGGATATACAGGCGATGGTAGTTCATACTAACAGATGAACCCACCGGCGTCAGCTTGTTCCAACCTATTCCTTAAAGAAAGTCTTACATTTGCAAACAAAACAAAAGCTTTTAGTATCGTCTAAATCCTTTCCCATCCGATTGGCAGCAGATTAGCCAGTTCTTGTTTTTTATCTAGTTTATTTTGAAATATTAATGGTGAAAGCATTAAGGGCATTAGCCCCCTTGTTATTGCAGTGTGAGAAATTTGCATGGCCTTTGCATAGGGCGGCCGATATATTCGTCAACACGTAAATAAATAATGTAATGCGATTTACATTCGATGGAGCACGGAACTGCAATGCTGGTTCACTTTTAGGAGACTGAAATTGAAAGATAATAAATAAAGTACTTATTCAACAATTTAGAGGTTTCTCTACATTTTTTTTATGAATTATTATGAGAATTAAGTCGAGGGCTAATTAATAGTTCTTATCAATCATTATAGTTATTAAATGTTTAAATTCGAACGGTTGGAAGTGTGACTGTGGTGTGTCGTAGGTTTGTCTTCTGCACTGGACAAATAATGTTGCCATGTGTATTTTAGCAATAATAAATGTGCCCGACCCCACATGTATTTAATGTATATGTAGATATATTTATAAGAGTACAGGCTCTGTCTACCTTAAGGTCTCAGTGATTATTTACTACCTCGGTGGCGCAGTGGCAGCGTCTGCGACTGCTCTGCTTCGATTCCCGGGTCGAACCAAATGTTTGTATGATCTGCAAGTATTTGTTTCGGAGTTTGGACGTTTTCTATGTAAAATATGTGAGTATTTAAAAAAAATATGTATTTATGTTTTTATATCAGTTGTCTAATATCCATAACACAAGCTCTTCTTACCTTAGGACTAGATGGCGTTGTGTGTTAGATTTCCGAAATATTTATTTATTTATTATATTGTGGATTCGAATAATGCTTTAAAATAAAATAGATAGACATAACATATCAAATTTCATTGAACTCGGTGCATTATTTAAGCCGTGAAAGTGTAACAGACAGACAGACACGTAGATAGATAGACAGAGCTACTTTCGAATTTATAATATTAGTACGGAGAATCGCATTTGGAAAATATTTGTTACAGGAAGTTAATAAAGTATTTACTAGTTAAGTCCACGATATTTGTAACAAGAATATCTTTTTTTTATATATGGTCTGCCAAAATGACTCTACTCTGCCTGATGGAAAGCACCATACTCATTGCGAATGCAGACAATGCAGCATGTTGACCCACATCATGGCGGCCTAGTGATGCTTTTGCATCCTTGTGCCTCCGGTCTCGCACTCACCAACGAAACACGACAGCACGAACGCCGTCATTTTACATTGGTACTCTGAGCGAGAGCAGTACCGCCCCGGTCGAGCCGGCCCGTTCGTACTGAAATCAGCGTGGCTCTACTATCTTTAACACTTTATTTTATTTAAACCGTCACTAACTATAATACCCTATACAAAATTAAGTATTGAATACCAGAATTGAACATGTAAGCTGTAAGTTGCAGAGAATGCTAACATTTAATACTTGTACTGTTTACATAACTCCTCTGTTATCATACACGACAACTAACCTAGAAGCGTCTATATTCTGTGAATGTTGATGCTGCAGTTTACTCTGTACGACTTCGATTCGATTGAACTACGATTTTCGGCTGTTTTTTATCGACTCAGGATAGTTTACAGAAGACAGAGAATGAGAGGAGGAAGATATTACATTCAAAGTGTCGATAATAGACGTACCTATACTATGTCGGTCGTGTTGATGTAGAGGTTCGTGAACCTGACTATCAACCTGGAGTTCGTAGGTTTGATTCCAATGACAAGTAATTATCTGAGAAGCTTTCATTGGTCCTGTATTTATGTGTAATTTATCTTTAATAATAAATGTTTTTATTAAAAAAAATATTTATGGTTCATTACCGCTAGAATATTATTTTTACATTCTCCAATCTTTTTTTTATTTACGTGAACATTATGTGTTATCGTATATTTAATTTTATAAAATCGTATTATGTAAAAGCCGGTTAACTTAGCCACGAGGTTCCTCAAACAGAATAACTTCGAACTGAAAACTTGATTAGTTCCAGCGAGTCGATGCCTGTATGTACTGACATACTGCATACTACATATCTATAAGTACTAATATATAAAGCTGAAGAGTTTGTTTGTTTGTTTGTATGCGCTAATCTCAGGAACCGTTGGTTCGATTTGAAAAACTCTTTCAGTGTTGGATAGTACATTTATCGAGGAAGGCTATAGGCTCTATATCATCACGCTACGACCAATAAGTGCGGAGCACCAATGGAGTATGTTTCAAAAACGGGGGGCAATTATCACGCGGGCTATAGGAGACGCAAACGAAATTGCGTGGCTATACTAACTTTTAAACTTTCAAGCATTCGGATATACACTAGAATAGGAGCACATCGGTTTGCTTACCGAATAGGGACACTGTTGGTAGAATGATTGAAAGTTTTAAATTATCTACAGCGTGGAATCCAGTATTAAAAACATACCACCTCGCTTTTCTGCGCAGTCGGATAAACACCAGAATAGGAGCCCATCGGTTTGCTTACAGAATAGGGACACTGTTAGTGTGGTATGTGACGGTACATGGCGAAACGAATTTATCGAAAATATCGAAAAAGTGCGGGTGGACGAAGAACCTTCTACTTCGCGGATTCCACGACGGAGGGCGTGCGCCGCTGAGCCAGTCAGCCTGTGACCCACAGAGTACATTGTTATACTGTGACCACGGCCAGTGCAACCTGGTCGAAACGTCAGGCAAATCAGAGGTATGTAATATACCTTTTAATAAGTGATCGCGTTAATTCCCGTTAAAATAGAAATTGCGTGGGTCAGCTTGTATAAATTTCTGACTGCCTATTTAATGTATATGTTTTTACACTTAACATAAATTAGAAGTATCTTATTATTATTTATGCCTGTCTTGGCGTGCTATTGGTTGGTAATCAGTCCTCGTGCTAAGATGTAAATAATTCGCGCCAATTCTATTTCTATCATAGCTAATGTCTCTGTTCTCTTATATTATTGGTTACTATATAGTAATGATCGTGTGACTTAGCGTTAAGATTCTATTTTTTTTAATGTTTACTTTCGTAGAATTTCAACTTGGTTAGGGGAATAAACCTGCTCAGCCAACGCATGAATTTCATTCCTACCCAGGGCAAACTATTTTATGTGATTAGCATATTTTTTCGATTTTTGTACCCCAACGTAAAACTGGGACATTACCTGATCTTGTTTTAATTTTTCTAAAGACTAGACAGCCTATAAATAAGGTACTCTAATGAGCCAAAATATAAAATTAATTCGTATGCCATTCATTATCTTCAAGTTACATACATTACCACATATATAATTAAATAACCATTTATTACTTGACATCGCTGTGGGAATGTATGATTTGAGATGTGTTTTAAATAAAAATTAAGATAAAAATGTTATTTCGTCATACTACTTAATTCTCGATAATTCCACGACCTTGGGGAACCTAACTCGGTAGGTATATTTTTCATTTCCGTATCAAACTTGTAGAAAACACAGCATATAAAAACGTTATAATTAAATAAAACCAACTTATATCAAGGCATAGATAAACACAACATCATTAAGATTATTATAAGTGATATTTCAACTGTTTTTGTTTCATACAAAAACTAAAATTATTTTACGGTTCCTATTTCAAGTTAGAAATAATATATTTGTTTGTGTGCGTTTATTATAAAGGTTTTAAATAAATTCGTATTATTAAACTAAAGTTTTGCTATAGTAGCTAATACTAACGCCATTCGATTCTCAAAAATTAATGATGTACGGTTTTGGTGTCAGCAAGTTTGTCTCGCAAAACCCTCTTCTGGTCTTTATCAGGAATAAACGAATCTTTGAGTTTTAGATAATATGTGCTCATGCTAAAGAATTATGTCGCAGGGGTATCAAAATAAATTAGTAACTATTAGTAGAGGTTGACAACTTTTATCAAGGAAAGCAAGCTCCTACAGCACAACTGAAAGAAAATTTATGTAAACTTAATAGATGAATATTAATTTATAGCTTTATCAGAATTTACATTGCTTACTATTTCAATATAGTTTATTAAATATGTATATCATTTGTCACTAATTAATGGCATTATAAACTTCTTATACTTACACTAGCTGACCCACGCAACTTCGTTTACGTCTCTTATTGCCCGTAGCGTGATAATTTTCTCCCGTTTTTGAAACATTTTTCATTGGTGCTCCGCTCCTATTGGTCTTAGCGTGATGATATATAGCCTATAGCCTTCCTCGATAAATGGGCTATCTAACACTGAAAGAATTTTTCAAATCGGACCAGCGGCTCCTGAGATTAGCGTGTTCAAACAAACAAACAAACAAACTCTTCAGCTTTATATATTAGTATAGATTTAACAGAAAGCCTCGGGCCACAGATGTATTTGTTTCGATGCTGCTTTAATTCAAAAGTATTTGAGCATTCATTGACATTTCAATAAAAAGAAACCCAATGTATTGTACTGATATTATGTATTCAACCAGATCTCAAAATACTATTTAGTAACTTAAAGCTGATTTCAGTATAAGTTGCGTCATTTGCAAGACATATTTTGTATGTAAAAGATTTGAGAAACACACACAAAGCCAGTCGTTATTTCTGCTCCCCACAACTGGACAAATAACACAGACAACAACACTTAATTCAGAAATCAAATCGCCACAATTGAATAACCTCCCTTAGTCCGTAAGTACATAAATTAGGAGCGAACAAGCGCGGGAAGGAAGGGGTTGGCCAGCGCCGGCTTCCGCCGGACACACTCGTATGGACCGCCCCTCCACACCCCCCATATGCCCTTGCTGTTCTTTGTATGCCATCTGATATGAAGACCTTTGAAGTAAGGTTTCGCTTGATGGAATAGAACTGTCAGATGAAGGCCGTAGTGAAATTAATTAGGTAGGTATGTTTTTGTTACATTTATTTTATTTAATGGGCATTTACTAAAAGACACTGTGCCAGTGCAATATTTGAATACATGAAACAATATACTAGATTATGAAGTGCTATGTTTTTATTATGTTGGTGAGGTCGTGTAAAAAGGATTGTTATTGTCGTTCCGCGGGCAGCGCCGCGCAGACATACAGACAAAATGTCGCTTTATACTATACTAGCAGACCCACGCAACCTCGTTTGCGCCTTATATTGCCCGTAGCGTGAAAATTTCCCCCGTTTTTGAAACATTCTTCATTGTTGCTCAGCTCCTATAAGTAGTAGCGTGATGATATATACCCTATAGCCTTCCTCGATAAATGGACTATCCAACACCGAAATAATTTTTCAAATCGGACCAGCGGTTCCTGAGATTAGCGTGTTCAAACAAACAAACAAACTCTTCAGCTTTATATATTAGTATAGATGCTATTAGTAAAAAGCGATTATTTTAATATTACAAACAGACACTCCAATTTTATTTATTTGTGTAGATATACGCTTTATCTTTTAAAGTTTCGTAAGTAAGTTAAAATAAATAAATAAATGAATGCGTCTCCTATTCCTCGTGGTATGATAATTTTCCCCCGTTTTTGTAACATTCTTCATTGGTGTTTCGCCCCTGTAAGTCTTAACGTGATGATATGTGGCTTATAGCCTTTTACGATAAACGGGCTATCTAACACTGATAGAATTTTTCAAATCGGAACAGTAAGTCCTGAGCTTAGTGCGTCCAAACAAACAAAATTCTTCAGCTTTATATATTAGTACAGATATAGATACTGCGGAATGATGTCATTCTATGACCCTAAAAGTAAGTTCACTATTGAAATCTTTACTATGAAATATAATTAAAGAAAATTATAAACTACACTATAAATACATACTTCGAAATGGAAGAAATTTTGAATACAAATTAACAATTACTACAACTACTAGTTCCATCCATCCGGTTTTATCTGAAGAATATCAGTTTTTACATGGTGTGACTGGCATCGGACCTCCTGCAACCCTTAGGATAAAAACTGAATTCAAAGGGTGAAACTAGTGCCAGTATATTTGAGGGCACTGACTTCCCAATAACGATTACCATAGATGTTCATGGCACGGGAATGTGATTCACCGCCAAACTTCTATACTCCACCCTGGTAATAAGAATTTCATTTACGAAAAACTCAATATATTATTTTGGCCTGACTCGGGCATCGAACCTGAGACCTCTTGATTGGCAGTCGCGTAGGCTAACCGCCAGACTAACGAGGCAAAAAATATAAATATTAAAAAAAATGTAACTATCTACACTTGATATAGACAAACTTTTATCTTTATATCACTTCACATTGTTTCGTCTTCATATTTTTTGCAGTGCAACTGACCTTTAATAAATTGGCTTTGCAAGTTTTTTGTAACTCCTAGAGGTAAGTTCCACTCCATGAATTTTTACGTGCGTCTAAGCATTTTATTTATGACACTAATTATGGTAGATTGTCCAAGATCATGGCCAGTTTCATTATTTTTTAATGAGCTATTTACACGATCATTGAAATGATATTTTTTCGTCGGAAATAATTTAATTATTGTGGTATGATTTAGATTGAATCAATTTAGATATATTTTTATAGAAACTCTAACTTGGGGTAAAAAATATGTTATAAATTAATTTACACTTATTCGTGATCGCCCCGGGGTTGAAGTTCGACCATAATTCATTATTTTTTGGATTTCTGATCTTCTCCCACATATAAACTGTCATCATCATCAGCCTATCGCAATCCACTGCTGGACACAGGCCTCTCCAATTTCCCGCCACTTAGTACGATCTGCTGCTCGCATCCAACTCCTGCCAGCCGTCTTGCGCAAATCATCACTCTACCTCGCCTGCGGACGTCCTACACCACGTTTGCCGAGACGTGGTCTCCACTTAAGAACCTAGCAATATGGCCAGCCCACTGCCACTTCAGCTTGCTAATGCTACGCTATGGGCTATATCGATAACCTTAGTTAATAATAATAATAATAAATATTTCAGACATCTAACACACAACGCGATCTAGTCCCAAGCTAAGCAGAGCTTGTGTTATGGGTACTAGACAACTGATGTGAATACATATTTACTTTTTTTTTTTTGTATATAAATACATATTATACATAGAAAACACCCAAACTCCGAAACAAATATTTGTAGATCTCATACAAACATTTGGTTCGACCCGGGAATCGAACCCGAGACCTCATGATCAGCAGACGGATCACCTAATTCCTGATGCGATCCCTCAGAGAAACGCCGAGCATAGCCCTCTCCATAGCACTCAGAGCGACTTTAAACTTGTGGACCAGATTTACCTTCATTCAATTGACATTCATCTCAGGCGTCTGTTTATGTCGATCTATGATTTTAACTGCAGCTTCAATTTAACGTTCATAAATGTCACTAGTGTCTTAATTGAATAAATAAACTTTAACGTGAAGAAAGTTAAGCATGCGAAGGGAAGTTGATGACGCAACTTCAACTGAAACTGAAAACAGGTGGCAGTGGCACGTTAGAAGAAATTCTCAGATATTTGTCAAGTTCAAATACCAAAATGCGCTTATTCTTAAAACCAAAACTATTATCTAAGACTATAAAAAACATGTATTCATTATAATAATTGCTAGTATGTAGGTACGTACAGCACAGTGATTAAAATGGTCAGTAGGCCCACAAAATTATAAATAAAATTAAAAAATAAACACAAAATAGGTTTTTAGTCCCTCACTATAAATAAGACTTCTTCTAGAGAAAATGTAGCAGTTGTATTAAAAACGTTTTATCCGAAGACCCTCTGATTTCTTTCAGATATCACAACTAATAAAGTTAGATTCGTCCCTAAAGTTTAAGAAGTTGCCGATAAACTGCTCTAACAGTGCAATATAGATTGATAACAGGTCCTGACTTGTCACTCGAGATCGGAGGGGTCAATATGGGGAATTGACATATACTTGTATTAAAGTGTGAAGTGTTATAAGTGTTTAATGTACTTATATAAACATCATAAAAGTTCATAATACTGATACCCCAACTAATTTAATATCTGTACTTCTAAATAAAATGTAAGTTTGAGAATGTTTGTATTTTCAAATAAACAGCTTTTCATAAAATTTGACCACTTTGGGAGTGTCTCTCGCGCAAATTATTAAGTTTAGAAAAAAAATGTTATTAGAAACTAAAATATCATTTTTGAAGACCCATCCATAGAAAGGTATATGCACGTATGAGTATGATGACGATGATGATGATATGACGAAAAATATTTTAGAGTTTCAATTCTAAGTATCGGGAACCCCCAAAATGTATAGCTTTTTTTTATTTTTGTGTGAAAATCTTAACCCTAAGAATGGTATAAACTTAAACCAAATAACATACTGAAAAACATCTGATTCAAAAGCAACAACGCACCTGGGGCAGTTTGGTTTTTTACAAATAAGGTTTACTTCTCCTCTTGATTATTTAGATTCTCTCAGATTTATATATATTTTATATACATTTGAAATCTGAATCTGAAATATATTTCAATTTAATACTCTACTCTTCAACTTGCTTTGTAACATTGTTTGCTAGCTCAGTAGGTAACATTCACTGAAACAACGAAGACAAAAGATTGTTTGACAAAATCGTTTCCACACTTTTACACCCCGAGGGTTGCGAGATCAGCTAAACTAGTGTATTTAACAGTGGATGTTGTATCTGTTGACATATCTCGCCCTGCTGCTCCGCTCCGCTCTGTTCTTATCCCTTTACTGCCGGTTAAGTGTCGCCACTTACCGCCCTGATACTCGCTCGCCTTCATTTGGCACAAGCATACAGAAGTTACTGGATATGTCACTAATTTATACTAATAGTAATATCATTTATTATTAAAAAGAAAAGTCAACCGTTTGCAAAGCTAAAGAAAAGAACGTACTCACATCTCAAGGCCCTGGAACGCACTTGGGACTCCTTGGTCATTTATTAGTCATATTATATTATAGTATAGTTAGTATATATGATGCCATTCATATGCGGTTGTAGTACCATAAAAAAGATGGTGTGTGGTACTCAACTATGGCCAGACACCACACCAATAGGTCAATACGACTGAAGTGTAAACAGCTTCAGAGAAAACTGGTCTTAAACATTTTTTTATTTAATTTCACAACATAAAGTCTAAAGATTAAAGGGTTTCTCTTTTAAAGATTAAATTATGTGTAGTTACGAACTGGAGGTAAGAAACAATACCCCAAAACATTTACTGGTGGATAAGCCAAAAGAAAAGCCTCTTCCAGCATACTCATAGCTTTGTACTTTCCAATGAGATCGTTGGTCCACTAGAAAAGTTACGCGTAAGATCTCTCGAAGTTCACACGACGCAATAGACGTTTTATGAACCATTGCTGACTGAGGGTGAAACCGATCGGTTCTGCGTCAGACTTTTATTTGGTTTAGCTCTATTAGATGATCCACCGATTTTAGGGGACATTCGGATATAAGAACTTGATAAAGTGTGTTCAGACAATTAAGACAGAACAGAGTTTTAATACAGTATTGAATGTTTATAGTTTTAATTCAATCGTAACTTTTACTTGTGACTCTTCTAATTAAATCGATTAATACATATATTCTTTTACATAAAATCTCACGTAATGTATTTAAATTTTAAACCCTTGTAACTAAGTGCTTAAGATTTTGAATCTTATTGTAACTATCGTATTGTGGTAGCAAACCCCAATCATACATTTTTAAATTGTTAAGATTCACATTTCGTAGCGCTGGATCAAATCGCAAATTAATAAGGTTCTGCTGAATGCCCCTCATTGCGAATAGTATTTCAGGTTCGATAACGTAGAAATAGCTTTATCTACCAGTTGTTTATGAGAATATGTTATTTAATCGTTTCCTGTGTTCTTATAATTAAACACATTACTAGTTATCAATTGGTTGCAGAAGATCTCAAAGGCTAGGTTGCCAAAGTGTGGGTCATCATGACACACTGTTGCATTGTCTGCATTTGCAATGAGTACCTCGGCTCTTGGACTCTGCTTGTGGTTTCCGTCAGGCAGAATAGGGTCAGTTTGCCAGGCTCACATACAAAAAAAACTATTTAAATCAGTTTGGACTGACGATTTAATTCAAAGGAAGTTAAAAGCAGAGTACACCTAACAAAGATACACTCCCATTCTAAGCTCCATTCATTCTAAAGAGCCACTATTATCAATCACAAAATCGTTTCACACTGAACAATGTCACAATTATCATTATTATTTCGTGCAGTGCGTGACGCGTGCGCAGTTACGCACTGTTGCTGAAACACCAATGACAGTCACAAATTAAACCGGATAATTTCATTACTCACAAAATAATTGTGTCAATTTTCTGATCTGATCTCCGATCTTTTTAAGCCTTAAAGTGTATTTTCGTTTTTCAAAAGGAATATATAAATGTCCTCTCTATTTCTGTAGCTTATAGATATTATATCCAACAGTAGTCAATGGTATTTTAGAATTCATCAGGATATGTTTGTGAACGTCTACAAATATTTTAAAGTCGACATGTTACTTTTTTATGAAATGAAATTGGGGGTAAATGAGCGATTACCGCCGCCCTTGGACATCCGCAACACCAAAGGCATCACAAGTGCGTTGCCGGCCCTTTAAGAAGGAGTAGGCTCTTTCCTTAAACATTTGAAGGTCCTATTGGTCCAGGAATACCGCAGGCGACAGTTTATTTCACACATTTTACAGTATATGTATATCACATATTTCAGTTTTGTTGTGCGAGGGAGAAAGTTTCTGGAAATGCACACAGTTGTGGACTGCCAACCATTTAGATGATGGGGATGTAACTTCTGTCACGTAGGACGATGGCGAAAAGAGGCCACAGGAATCAAACCGAACAATTCCTCGGAGCACTCACCATGGTAAATGCGGTAGAAGACGTACAGCGAAGACCCTTCTTTGAAATTTGTGCCTTTATGGGGTTAAATTGATTGGTATTCCCCAATCAGAGACTTTCTCTAAAGAGGTCTCAACTTCAGACACAAGTTTTGTTTCGACTGTCAATGATGTTTTCCCGAAAATATTGACGCGACCGGTGTAGAGAGCATCGCCCGTGCTGTCATCCGCATAACAATGAATGCCGCTAATTTGCAGCATGTCATTGATATGGAGGAGGAACAAAGTAGGCGATAGCACACAGCCTTGCGGGACACCAGCTTTCACAGATATGTAGTCAGAGCATTCACCGTCGGCTACGACCCTTATGCTTCTATCTGCTAGAAAGCTAATGAACCAATAATAGATCAATAATAATATAATAGATACCTGTTTTAAATAAGCTCCCTTCCTATGAGCTGCCTGTAAAATCAAGCAGTCACGCATCGAAAGCGTTGTTACAATAGCTTTCCCCTCTCATATTTGTACCAATTATTTCAAATTAGCGTACAGGTTTATTTCAGTGCACGCCGGCTAGGACTAAGACATCGCATTGAGATGCAATAAATCGCGTGTAGGTATACGAGTGCAGTGCGCTCGGCCATGTTTCGATAGTGGCCGTTCACGACTGCGGCCGCCATTAAACCTGCAAACAATCGCCGCACTCACAGAGGTGCCGATAGCTTATAAAACCATACACGAGAGGCCAACTAAAAATACCCACTTTTGTTTTCCCTTTACGCGGCACATTTTGTCATTATTCGTGGCACGTGGTCGCGAATATATAATGTTTTATTATTAGAGGTTACGACTTCACGCCTTTAGCGGCGCACTGCGACTGATAATACTTTCATTTGTTCCGAGAAGCAGTTATCTTCGCTGGCACCGCGTGTGCTGTTTCGTTTGTCCGCAACTTTACAGACGATAAACGTAGCGTTGAAATAGTCGCGTTAACACGTCGCGGCCGAACCGAGCATGCCCGCTGCCTTAATGCGTGTCTTCTAATTGTACTAGGTCTAATACCGCACTAAACTTTACTTAACATTTTACTAGGCTCTTAGGAAACACTGCATTGTCTCGGACGGAACTAATCACCTGTAGACACCAACTAATGGCTGAGAATGAAAAGTAGGATAATGGCCGTGTAATTAGGTCTTAATTTTCATTTAAACTATGCTTAATTTATGGGTATGTATTAAGCAAGCCGATATTCATATTTGTCGTTGCCAGATCATAGAATTTAGAATTAAAAACAGTTTCATGATTGATTGTCCAATTTCTTAAATCTTTTTTCCTTAATGTTGAATAGTAGTCGATTACATTTGATAACTTAATTACATAGGGTAGTTATCAATAGCTATAATAAGGTGATGGTCTTCATTATATATATAATCAATTCCAAGATTTTGCTACCACTCAAATTCAAGCCGTCTACGACTCTGTTATAATTAGGTTAATGCGTAGTTCATACATTTTGCCGATGCTAAAACATATCCTACAATAATATCTGTACTTACTCTTTCACATGTCCTATTTATTTTAGATTAATATTGCGATACAAGGTGACATATTAAATGGTGCTACAGAAGTAAAGACGCATTGCAGTAAATTAAACGTTTTTCACCTACGAACAATGCTTGTAGCTCCTATTAACTGACACTTAGGTACTTATGGTCGAACCCTGTACATTCAGACTTAATAAAGAAAGAATAAGTTTCTGTTTAGTCTATTTCATTTATTTATAACTTTATGCACTTTTGTACATCGGTGGACTTGATGGTCTAGCGTTTGACGTATATGACTGCTGATCCAGAGGTTTAGGGTTCGAATCCGGGGTTGGGCCAAAAGTGTTATTGAGTTTTTCTAATTCTATAAATACTTAATAACAGCTCGGAGTTTCGGTAGTTGGCACCGATCGTGTCGGCTAACCGTCCCATCGGAGTATAAGAGTGAGGAAACAGAGAGTGCACCTGTGTTTGCGCACACACTTGTGCACTATAATATCTCCTCCGTCGTTGGTTGGTCTCTTTTGAGACTGGCCGTAATCGGCTAGGAGAAGACTTAATTCCCAGGGCATTCTCTACCAGTCAACTTTTGAGTCGTGTAGAAATCTCGTGACGTAGGCGCACGTAGTTTACGTACTTAAACAACTAAAGTTAACATTATACAGCGTTACATACCTACATAAGTGTATATTTAAATACAACAAATATGTATAATATGACATAAACAAACATATTTACATTATATGTGGTTGTACATTACACAAATTTTACCCTTTCGATAAAGTACTACGTACTGTTTAGTTAACTAACACGATTCTTATGAACAACACTGCAATTGATTGTAATTATACAATTCAAAACCAATTGTGATTCCAATTTCCTCTAACAACAATGGACAAAAATTGTTCAAAAATTAAACTTTAAATTGGGCATTACACGCGGTTTTCGATGACGTAGATTAACATCAATCATTCGTCAACGCTCGTCAATCGTTTGTTGAGCGCAAGCGGAGCGAGGAGTAAATCATAGTGTTGGCGCGTCACATTGACACCCACATCCCGAGTTGCCAGCCCCACGACAATGAGATGCGTGTAGGCATAAACTTACGTAGACACAATATTAGATTCCTTATTCTATTTTAGAACATAAAAAACCTGGTACTATGATACTTCTTTTTTTTTTTTATAAAAGAAGCGAAGGAAAAGAAGATAGAAGGTTTGAAAAGAAAAACTAAAGTTTGAACAAAAAACATTTTAAAAGCTATAATCTCTCTACGTAAATACTTTTTATAGAAGTTATGTAGACTATGTCACTGGGGTCGTTGTTACGAATCTATTAACACCTCATTCATTAAATCGATTCATCAGTTAAGAGGCTAAAGTAGAATATACAAACAAACACAGACTGCCAAAACTATTACCCATCCTTTGGGCTTCGCGGTAGTCGCCGTCGTGGAAGTAAAATCCTGGGGAATGGACAGAGATATTTTTTTATGCATTTATCTAAGGGAGCGAGTAGGCATTCAAAAATATTAATTAATATGTCCTTTCTGTGCATATAATCTTTGTGTAAGCGCCAGCGCAAGTCAGCGTGCACGTTGTGGGAGACGCGTCGACAATGCACAGGAAGTGTCGACCAAATCGAATCACGCGCGCGAACATACAGACAAATTTTATATTTATACGCTCTCACAACCATTGTTTAAACCGCACGCACTCTTTATTGTTTTGGGCTTATGCATGGAGTTATGTGGGGTGCCGTAAGACCAATATTCTCTGTACGAACGTTACCATAGGAAATTCCTTTATAATACACATTAGAAATTCAAATAGCAAGAGTTTCGTATTTCACACTTTCGTAAAACACAATTGCGCACGACATTAACGATTTAACAGCCCATAGTTTAAAGCGTGATCGCGATGAAATTCAAATATTTACGCGCAATAACATTTATCTAGCCGTAAACATATTCGATTATACAACATCATCAAAACATTATTGGTATGTGAGGTTGGGCAGTGTCTCGCGGGCCGGCGCGGCCGCAGCACCCACATATTCGAAAAGCAATTTCAGCACAAAACGAATTGCTCACAAAGGGGCCAACCAACGATAGAACTCGCAAGTATTCTCGGAAGACAGCAGGCGCGCCCTTATCGAGGTTGTAAATCAATATATGATTACAAATTTAATGCTACTGTTGGACTATAAATCAGAGATTTTAAATTACGACCTACAAGCGACGTATCACGACGCGTGAGGCCCCCTAGTGCTGCGCTGTTGTGTCGACACTCGATAAATCCGAGTGTAGGCCGCGAGAGGCACCTTGCGTGTTAGGGATGCACTTATAAATAGAATTGAATCTGTTATAATTGTTTGGTATTGATAAATCATTAACCAAGAACTTGATGTTAAATTGAAAACGACTGAAATGTTATGGCACGTTTTCGTTTTGTGTATTTTATTGAATTTAATATTAAAAATGTCACCTTTATGCATCGTGAAGGATTCGAAATTTTATAAGTTACTTTGTTATTAATCATGCCTGAGCGCTATGATGTTATGTAGGTAAAAAGAAACTCAGACTTTTGACAGAATATAACACTTGCTAAAATTATAGACCTTACGCTATACTACATAAAGTTCTAGTCGTGTGCCTGTTTCACCTGTTCATAGTCTCAGCTTCTTTCATGAAGATTGTATCATAAAGTTGATATGTAGCATATAGTCTTCCTCTATAAATAATACATTCAATTCTGAATGAACTATTTATTTCTAACTTTTTCATTCTAAACATTTCAACAATAGAACAAAAACAGTGCACTTTTAAGGCAATGAATTGTTAACTAACCATCATGGCTTAATATTTATGACCTTTCAAGACGTCAAAGTCTTATTTTTAAAAGTTTTCTTTGTATTTTTATCGACACAGGTTAGCAAGTGGTCACGCCCTACGCATGTCAGCACTATTTGCGCGTCACAATATGATGTAGTGCGCACAATATCCACTGTTCCAACTATTCGCGAGTATCGTCTGTTTATTGTACCACTTACATTTGGCGAGGTTTTATTTGAGATAGGTGAATGGTAGTTTTGCCAACATGTTTGTTTGATTGAAGAGGGATTAGTGTATACTTTATGCTGAAGTGGGCGTCTCTGCGCGATTTAATCAGATGTATTGTAAGGTAGATTTAAAGTTTAGCACCTTCTACAACTTAATATTTATTTATCGCTTGATGGGCATCAATAAATGTAATTATAATGTAGGATAAAATATTCTAGAAAAAGTTCTAGCTATTAGTTTTTATAATATTGCAAATGTTTTAGAGTCATCAATTCTTTTGTTGCTTTTATAGCTTATTTGAGCCAATACCATGATTGAAATCAGGTGGTGGAGGACTCGAAGGGCAGTAGGTAATGCCCCCTGAGAGGAGACCCGAGCCCAGCATTGGGACATTATGGGCTGTCGATGTGATCTGATACTGCTAAAGCTTAAAATTGCACTGTAACAAAACCTACTTAAAAATATAGATTTTAATTTGAGTTTAAAACCATTTGCCTTATACTAATTATTGTTAATTTACTTACTCCTATTAAACAAAACAGCTGTAAGTACAGGTGAAATTATTATTCTAACCTATTAATGTAGGATGTAGGCAACAATTATGACCACTATATCACCGTGACAGCCGCTCACTGTGGTTAAAGCTTAATACATTTAGCTCTGACCTCGGGCTTTATTAACGTTTTTTTTTTTTAATAGTTGTGCAATTTTAATCCAGCTGTAATATAGTAAGTATAGTTCCGCTCATGCAAAAAAAACCGGCCAAGGACGAGTCGGACTCGCGCCCCGAGAGTTCCGTACAAACCTGTAGATTTATTATATGATATTACTAAAAAAAATACGCTTTTCTCAATTTTTTTACTTTATCTTTGCTATATGACGTTGCTTTGTACCAAATTCCAAGATTCTGAGTTCACGGGAAGTACCCTGTAGATTTTGATTTCATTGCGAGTGTCAAAAATGTAGAAGTTTGATTTTTTCACAGCTCCAAGGGACAGTAGACTTGAGTATTTGATATCAATTTCAGCTTGATACTTTTACGCATTCCTGAGAAAAAAGGTCCTGAGAGACAGACAGACAGACAAGAAAGTGATCCTATAAGGGTTCGTTTTTTGAGGTACGGAAACCTAAAATGTCGGTATTCTTTAGTGTACTAGTGTCAGTTTGTTAGGCAATTAATCTTTTTCATTAAGTACACTCACATTAAGCGAAGTTTCAGTAATGTCTCTACTCCTCTGAGTAATTTCAAAGGAGTTATAATATCACACTGATAACGGATTCAAAACCCATTTAGTACACTCCCAACGCGAATCTGCTTCTAAGAAAAGCATTTAACTTAATTTTATTATTTACTTATAACTTTATGCACTTTTGTAAATCGGCGGGCTTTATACCCAAGTCATCCTCTACCAGTTAACGTTAAGGTGGTGTAGACATTTTGTGAGGTAAGCGCACATAGGCACAGTATTTGCAAACGGAATTGTTATGTGATTGTGATCTTGAGTTGTTCATCAAATGCAGTATGAGTTGCATTAGATGAAATTATAATGAAGCTATCTATGTTATTTACATTTACAGGAACTGACTCTAATCAAATAATAATGATAAATCAATCTCTGCCTTAAGTAGTTTTTAGGGTTCAGTGCCAATGGCAAAAAACGGAAAATAGATTCATCATGTCTGTTTGTCTGTATGTCCGTATGTCGCAGTCACTTTTTTCCAAAACTATAAGAACCATTATGTTGAAACTTGGTAAGTAGAGGTCTGTGAACCGCATTAAGATATTCACACAAAAATAGAAGAAAAACAATAATTTTTGGAGGTACATACTTAGAACTGAAACTTAACAAGTTTTTTTCATCAAACCCATACGGGGTATCTATGGATAGATCTTCAAAATGATATTGAGGTGTCTAATAGGTGTGTATTGAATTTATTTAGTAGTTTCTGTATTTATTTTCAAAGTGTTACACGCATTTTTATTTTTTTAAATTGGATCTGATTTAGTTATTGCTAACTAGCAATTAATTTAGTTTTAGCAATGAATAATTACTGAACGAAATTTATTGTAAATTTGTATGCCTATTACTGGCGAAATGTGTATCGTGCATATTTTTTTTCTTTTTTACCATCTTTTTGTACCACATTTATGCAAATAAAAATATTATTATTATTATTATTATAATATCACTCTTTTCTAAACTTCTAAAAAATATATGATGCAAACTTCCACCGAAAATTGGTTTGAACGAAATCTAGTCAGTAGTTTTTTTTTAATACGTCATAAATCGTAAACTGCAATTTACCTTTCATTCAATCAACACAAATTTATAAATAAAATACAAATTATGTTACTAGCTGCTGCGGAACCCTTCATGGGCGAGTCCGACCAGCGCTTGGCCGCTTTTTATTAATTTACCTGATTAAAAAAAATAACGATTAACCATAATTTTAGATTAAATGGTACTTATTTCATACGTACCATTTACGTAACTATAGGATGACTGTATAGCTGTAAGTGCAGACCCGATGAGACAACTTTATCATGATCAAGTGTTGCCTTGAAATCCCTTGTATTCAAGTAAATACCCATCTAAATTTTAAAAGATACCAGGGGTTTAGAAATGCAATGCGCAAATGATACCGACACGTGTTTAATATTACTGCGAACCATTTAAAGTTCTTTTATGGTAAATTTAATATAAATATAAATATAAATTATAAATCTATATCTATACTAATATATAAAGCTGAAGAGTTTGTTTGTTTGTTTGTTTGTTTGAACACGCTAATCTCAAGAACCGCTGGTCCGATTTGAAAAATTCTTTCATTGTTAATTAGCCCATTTATCGAGAAAGGCTATAAGCTATATATCATCACGCTAGGACATATAGGAGCGGAGCAACAATGAAGAATGTTACAAAAACGGGGGAAAATTATCACGCTACGGGCAATAGGAGACGCAAACGAGGTTGCGTGGGTCGGTTAGTAATATATAAAGCTGAAGAGTTTGTTTGTTTGTTTGTTTGTTTGTGTGAACACGCTAATCTCAGGAACTACTGGTCCGATTTGAAAAATTCTTTCAGTGTTAGATAGCCCATTTATCGAGGAAGGCTATAGGCTATATATCATCACGCTAAGACCAATAGGAGAGGAGCACCAATGAAAAATGTTTCAAGAACTTGGGAAAATTGTCACGCGACGGGCACTAAGAGACGCAAACGAGGTTGCGTGCCTAGTTTAATATAATTTTAGAAAATTGCTTAGAGCAAAATTCATAGGAACCAATGTCAATAGATATTGTTATTTATTTCAAGTATAAGAAGATGTATCATGTGCTTGATTATAAAATCTATTTAGGTGAAATAATTGATCGAACACTCATTTTTTACAACCATCACCGTTCAACAATTGATAAACGACCTTTTTTAAAGATAAATTAATATAAACTGTTTGTGGTATAACCTAATCGACTAATTTCGTTCTCAGTATGAGGGAAAATACCGCTTATGTTTGTTCGTGCGGTTAAAGATTTTTGTAATGAATTATTGGAACTTAACCCTTCGGGTCACGGTTTTATGACGATGCTATACGGAAATAAAGTTTACTGTTAACATTACTGTTTACATCGGTTTTATAATCTATAGGGTTTAAGTTAACATTGGATTTCTGTAATTATGTCCGAAAAATACTCATATTAAATACTAGCTGAACCCCGCGGTGCTACCCGCGGTTATTGTTGTACCGCGAGTAACACCGCGGGACAAAGTTAGTCTAAAAAAAAGTAGCCTAAGTTACTCCCTGGATCATCAGCTACCTGCCTGTGAAAGTCCCGTCAAAATCCGTCCAGCCGTTCCAGAGATTACCCGGAACAAACAGACAGACAGACAGACAGACAAAAAATTTTTTAACTACGTTTTTGGTATATGTACCGTGTATAAGTACATATGCATTTAGTAAAAAGCGGTTATTTCAATATTACAAACAGACACTCCAATTTTATTTATTTGTATAGATATACATCACATATATTGTGTGGCGTAAGGGTGATTTTGAGTAATAGAAGATATATATATATATATATATATATATATATATATATATATATATATACATTTTTAAGGTTGTTTATAGAATAGGAGGCAAACGAGCAGACGTATCGCCTGATGGTAAGCGGTTAGCACCGCCCGTGGACACACAATACCACAGGCGTCACTAGTACGTTGCCGGCCTTTGGGGATGGGGAAGGGGATAGGAGAGGGGTTGGGATATTGGCATCCTGTATCCTCACTTACTCGGTGGTACAACATCGAATCAGAGTCTTATATGAGCCTGAGGCGTCCACAATTTGTTGTCGTCTGATACTCATTGCCAATTCACGAGCTCACTTTCAGCGCATTCATCATTGCCTTAAGAAAAATCATTGACATTTCCTCGTGACAACGAATGGGGGTTTGTCCTCATTGGACATCAGTTTTGTGTTTTATACATTCTCTATTTACAGTGAAAAGTTAAATGGCCAATATTCGAATATAAAGCGTAGATATATTTTTCCTAATTTTCACTTTCAGAGATTTTAAAGACTTTCAGGGAGAGAGAAAAACTTCGTTCAAATATAAAAAAATATACTTTCGAAATATCGATGTACTTATGAAATAATTTCAAAATCGATGACTTCGTTCGAGAAAGCGATGAATTATATCAGTTAATCGGTCAAAATCTCATATGAGATTCACGAAAGGTTGAACTGGAATTAAATTGTGATTAATGAATGCCAGTTTGGCCATCGATAGTGTTTCGTTAACGGTTGCAGATTGAGATCATCGGTCACTTATCGACAACTGCACTTTCTGTTGCATCAGTAATCATTATTTTACTGACATTCTAGTCGATGAGAAAATTTCTTTATTACATGTCTTACGGTCTTGTAAATCTTGTTGAAAGGTGACGGTAATCAATGTATCAGATTGTATATTATCCTACTGCAATATTTTACAATTCTGTGTCGATATTTTGCGAATATTCATATATGCCACACGAATTATATTGAGACTACCTGTGAAATCAGTTTCGGTATTTTCCCTATATTTCTTATCAATTAACTTCTTCTTTTCCAATTTTAATATTTTAAATATTTTTTACCTTTCGAAGTTCGTGAAACAACAAAATGCAATGTTAACTGTTGAATGAATCAACGCAAAAATGAAACGGCGAATGTTATTTTAGACTTTATCTGTTTTTCTAACGCGTAGTTTTTTAATTACAGTTGCAACTGAAAAAAGTAGATTTCGAGTCTTTGAAATATCTTCGTTTTGGTGAACAAGTATTAACATCCATTCCAAAGGATCCTCTACTACAGCAACAAATTCAGTCTGTTGGTGCTGCTTACAAAGTGTAGACAAAGGTTTCTTAGTTTTAAAAATACTGACAGATGCTTAAACTTAGCTGGCAAATTTCTCTAGGGTAACAATTAATTTTACTGTGAAGAAATTGATAAAATGTATACCAAGTTCTAATGAGTTACTGGGTACTTTTTTGTTCATGTTAAAATTTCAGTGCTGGGCAAGCATTCCAATTTTAAGTTGATTTATGAACTGTCCATGCATCAAGTAAGCCTTTGGTCTATGACATATATATATAGTTCTTCCCTTGTTAGCATGGGTGCAAGTATATTGTGCATAGGTACTATAAGTATTACAGTCGTTACTCATTTAATATATATTTGATCGTGTCACATCAGGTTACTACGGTGAGGCATGTTGTAAGTTAAAATTAACAACTACAAATATGCATCAACCCCTTGTAACAAAACATCGTGGAGGTGAAAACAAGGCCTGTCAAATAGGAACAATAAGATTTAAAAGCGAGAAACACGTCGCGGGTCAGACGCAGCACTAATGACTTAGCGAAACCAGCCAGCTCCTTCTAAAATTAAACAAGATAAAAAAGCGAGCAAACGATCGATCACCGCTGCTCTCAAACAAAACTCAGAAAAAACCACGTGAAACGATGTATGGAACAAATTAAAAGCTCAGCATGAGGCGTCTCCGGCCCACGGTACACGGCTCAGGGCAAATATTAAAGCTGTCAGTTTTGTGTAATTTGAAGGCTCGTTTTCGAGTTATAAGTTATGTTATTGAATGTTTTGGGGGCATGTGCGCGCGCGCCGTGTGAACCCACCTCTCTGATAATGAGCTCCAAGCAAACATGAGAAAGTCTCTTTATTTTTATTAGAAAATTGAAAAATTTATAGAAAATAATATCTATACAATCAGTGTCTTTTACGATACTCAGTGGGCGCTATAAATACCTTATGATGGTTCTTCAAACATGCATCGATATTCAATCCGTATTTAAGTATTTGTTGAACAACCCAATACGACTAGTAGTATGGTTCACAATAAAAATACCATCAGTACGAGCTGTCACATTTTAAAATGGCTGGCAATACGATAAAACCGTTAATGTTAAAGTTGCTAATAAATGTTAGAAATTATTGCTGTTGCACCGACAAATCCATTACTAGACACAACGCTAATAACAGACATAATGATAGTCGCTACTCATTTTGCCAAATTAGAGTCAATTACTGTAGTGAATTTTGAAGAGGTTGTGTGCTAATGCGCCATCAGGTGTGAGTGCACTGCATTCGAGGGATACGACTCACATTGGGCTAGTTTTTCAACACAAAGGCAATAAAAAAGTGCTAGTCATGCTCTAAATGCCTCCTCGAGTCGACTCTCGAGGCGTCGGTCAAAAGAAACAAACAAAATTGTAAGAAGCGCACAATCATGCACCCACAAAATTATTTTCGCTTCGTAACACGTGTCAAATTTCAATTTTACTAACGTCGAAATTAACAGTGGGCGTAAACAGATTATTGATATTGTAGCCGATAAAAAAGTAATCGATGATCTCATAGAGTGCTCTCTTATTGTTATGAAAAAAGCAGCCATTGTTACATGTTTAGGGCATTTTTTTTCAACTTCGATTAAATAGGCGCGCGAGTTTCTTAAAAAAAGTTAAACTTCATCAATCAGTGACGGTGTTAGTGCGTACAATAGTGTTTCTCGCAATCGCCATGTGTAATCTGCCCTTTCCTAGAATGCGGTACGATTTTTCACTTTTTAAATGAGATCAATTTAGTGACTTTGAAATTGGGCGATTGTAGTTGCGTGTGATCCTATCAGTATAAATATTGGCTCCTATTCAGTTTCTGACATCAACTATCCAATATTTTGATGTGATAATTTCTAAGATTTTTTACATGATTTAAAAAAAGTGATAAGAACTGCTTTTTACAAAGCTCAGATTGAGTGAGTGAATAAGTCAAGATGTGCGTGCAGTCAAACGAAAAACAATGTCCAGTAAAGCATTATTCATTTTAATTAAAGCCTTCGTTAACTTTGATTAATTGAAACGACTTGAACTCATGAATGCTGTTGTTGGCTTACAAAAAATGCAGATACTTGTTTATAAACCAAATAAAAAATGCAATTATTTATTATATTATATTTTTGTACTTTGTAAAACATACTTATTTATAGTTAAGCTGATATCAAACGCACGCATTCATTTTTGAACTTGTCTTCCACCAAAGCTTTGCTGCATACGTACTTATATATTATCATAACGCTACGTTTATTTAATTCTATATATATTGATCAACAACAATACTCTATTTAAAGGCGAAATTGCAACATTTTTTCACCACAATTACTTCCCTCCCGTAATAATGTTCTAATCATAGGTTTGACACCCCAGTACCCATTCTTTGAAATAGTCATCATACGTCTACACTTAGATACGTGTCCATTACTTGTACAGTAGCTTGCTGTTTTTCGATCGTTCGTTGTATTGAGGTAATGGAACGTAAATGTCATGGAATAATCCCTATTGTGTGTATTGTGGCTTCGAGGCGTGGAGCCGTACGGCCTTCGACGAAAGCCGAGGTTGCTAATACATGGGTTGTGGGACAAGCAGGGGTAATTACAACAAATGTTCCGCGTTTGTGTTGACAATGCGACTCGGTTATCACAAACTAATCCCTATTTGAAGAATTTAGAAAACTAAAAAGTTAAAAACTAAATATCTAATGAATCACTTATAAGAAATCAATATAAATGTGGGAAGAAAAATTGATTACTTTTAATCCAATGTTATTCTTGTATAAACTCTATAAAAATAGAAAAAGTTCATATAAAAACTTATTTATACAAAAGTAACATAAAAGTCAAGGCGGAGTTAGCATAGGAGTTCTAGGTGTAATAATAAAATGGGAAATAGGTATATGCTTATAAGTATTTTCCACAGGAAGAGTAATTAAATCACCTTACATTATTCAATTCTTTCAGAACTGAATTGTTCTCTCATTTCATTACTGTTTTGGAAAATATTTTGAAAATGTTTTTGGCCAATGCAGGATTTTATTTTCAACAGAAGTAGGCAACAGTTTCAGCCTTCATGAATTTATCGTTCATTCATTCATTGCGTAATATAACACAGCTAATTAGTCAACATCTTTAAACCCGCCCTTCAAAAGTTTCTCTTAAATTATGATCCCTGCAGCCCACACGATTGCACCATCATCGCCTACCTGACGTCTCTCAAGAATTGACAATTTTTTTCTCCGTCCTACAGACAGGATGCGCGCGCGCCTACTCGCGCAAGACAAAGCGCATTAGCATACCGCACGGGGCGCTAGGTGTGGCTGAATTAATCACGTCCCGGCTCGTGCCATACGTCGGACTGATCAAGGAATTTCGTTAGGGTTGTTATTTTCTACCTTCAGGACTTCATCTTCACCGAGGGTATTCAAGAAATAAATTCGCAGTGAATCTAGTGCACTAAAGGAAAAGGTTTAAGTGTGACGACGCGAATTTTTGTTGTTGTCACTGTTTCATACTACATTGAAGCAGCTAGCATTCCAGACAGACAGTATAAGGACAAAACAGATCTTCAGAATCCTATAAGTACAAACTAATTCGGTTACCACGGAGCTACACTGTCAATTTTCCGTGTTATGTAATTAGGATTTAAAGAATATTTGATAAAAGTATAGTATTTCGTTGTAACAACACAGTCTTGCAGGGTAATCATATTATGATGATCGTCTTGCAGCCAACGTCTCACGTTTAGACGAAGATATACGTGTCATCAACAGCCTAAGCCTCTCCTTTGAAACGAGGTGTTAGTATACATATACCTACATATATATCTTATATATATGCTCCCTTAGATTTGAATGTTACTTAAATAACTTAAGTATGATATTGTTTATAATAGATATAAGCAATCTTATGAAGGAAAACCAATAAAATGCACAATATTTATAAACAAGCACTAACCTACATACCTATTAATATGAAAAAGTTATTTCCTTATAATACTATAACTTGTTATTTTATGAATGAGCCTATGTATTTAAAATTTCATTCAAGCATTAAATCTGTATCAAAAACATGAATGGTAGATACATTTGTGAATGAAACACATGAAGGTCTGCGATGTACGCTTCATGAACTACATTGTACTCCGAGAAATGTCATTACCGTCACTTATTGAAAATACATTTGATTTTATTTCTTAATGCTCAGTAAATAAGGCACAGGTCATTATTGTACATTTGCAGTGAATAAAATGTTAATTTATAAAACGTAGATCATGTTGTCGTATTGACAATTGACTATAATAGTTAATGTTATGGCAATAAAATTCAATTCAGCATAGTATAGTGATTCTATGGCTGTCAAATCTGTCAAGTCATCAAAATATGTATTGGGTGATGAAGATGATGTTCGATATGAACTCACAACGGTTACAATGGGCGACGAGAATTGATTTGAGATCTTATGATTAAAAAGTGTTAGAGGATTGTATCGATTGAAATATTGGAATTATTACAAGCTCTTAAGCCGTCCAATGCTTAGAATTTATTAGTAACAATCACATAGAGTTCATTGAATTGAATCTTTCTGCTGAAATCTAGAGTAGAGTTTAGGATATAGGAGTTTTATCTCAGTAAAAGATGTATGTTTATTTACATACTCCCTCAGCTTTTGTCCCCGAAGAATAAGCAGAGGCTTATTAAAGTCCATGTTTTGACAACAATAATTCTAGACTTATTTACGTAATAAAATGCCTATTGTTGTTACCGTGTATTTTAGGGAAAACATGGAAATTGAAAGTATATTGGTTGTTACGTTTGATAAAAAGGTAATAGTAGGAAAACAGTAAAACACCTCGAACTGTTTGACTTACATTTCCCAATCCATCCGTAAAAGTTGTAACATTTTCTTATCATTAACTTGCCGGAAGATACTCGAATTGCCTATTGCCGGAAAGACTAAGTCTAAAGGACCTGGTCTTATAGTGGCGTCTTAATACTAATGAGTCATTAGATGTCACTTATGATCAATGCTACAAATATATCCTGCCAACTGCTTCGGGTGGCGTAGTGGTAGCGTATGCGACTGCTGTGCTTGAGATCTCGGCTTCGATTCCCTGGTCGGACCAAATGCTTGCATGATCTTTAAATATCTGTTTGGGAGTATGAATGTTTTCTATGTGTAATATGTATGTATTTACTAGTCTTGTCTAGTCTGTCTATGTCTATTGGTCTAGTACCCAAAACACAAGCTCTGCTTAGCTTGGGACTAGATAGCGTTGTGTTTTAGATGTCCGAAATATTTATCATTATTATTATTTATACCTTTAGGTGGAAACTATATCCATTTCATGATGATTAGGTCACCATGGTGTGGGTCTGCCACCATGCTGCACTGTTACATTGTCTGCATTTGCAGTGAGTATGGTGACTACCACTTTTGGATTCTGCTTATGCTTTCCATCAGGCAGAGTAGAGTCATTTTGGCAGGGCCAAACATTAAAAAAAAGAATTCCAATGCTTTACGTTCGGCTTTTGAAGTTTGTTACTTTAAAGACTTTAGTCCCTGCAACGTCTGTCACGGTCTCATCCCTTTCACTTCGATATTAAAACAATTCATCCGTCCCATTCATACTCTCTTTCACAAACCATAATGTTTATCGATCGCGCAGGCGTTTATTAGTTAAATTTAAGGGCTATTATGTTATCGGTGGTTTGGTCGTCGACAGATCTTTGTTCCTGTAAGCACACAGGAACAATGCGGCCGCGTCTTGTGCGGCCTGTACTTTTTGCCTTTGTCTCGATGTCCGCGACGGCCACGATTCATGAATGTATGTGACTCATAGGTTAATGCTTTAATTTCTGTTGATTCATATTTTTGCAGTTCTTATATTTCTCGTTGGTTTATTGCCATTTGAAATATATTGTCTAAAGAACTTTCTTACAACTCTCGGCTTGAACATAATCGAGCATTTAAATATTCTTCTAGAATTGTAATTGAAATATAGGCTGCTATATTTCACATATAATTTACAAAATAGAATGTTAAAATGTTAAGCAGTCGTTTTTGTGATGTGAAATATAAATACAAATTTACTATTCCTTGTGTATTGTACATGTATTTTTATGGAGTTATAAGAATTATATAAGTGTAAGAATCAGTATTCGTAAATATAATGTATTGCGGATAAGTATAGTTCATTGCATGAATTGTCGTGAATTAAATATGTTGAACTTTGAATTTGTATTTCTTAGCGTGATGTGCTTGCTACGTTTTGTAGAAGGCGTGGCAGCAGTGTCGCAGCGTCCCCGGGAACAAAGACGTTTAATTATCGGTTATCCGACGATAAATCCACGCAACCACTCATTATTCGATATCGGAACGTTGTTAATTGAAACTTTTGTTTTTTTAAGGTCAGGATTGCAAAACGAGTAAATATATTCGTTGAGTTGTGGTTTGATGAGTTTAGGGATGCCCCATATCTCATTGTGTTACTTAAAAGTATAATCTTACCAACGTTGAAAATATAAACACATGTGGCTACCAAAAGTTTTAAAAATTATGGTTTGATTTCAAGCACAGTGCCTATGTCTACCTACTTCATAAGACTCCACCAAAATAAATGAACAAGTCAAAAAAGCTGCACAAATAACAGCATATATATCATTCTCACCTCGCACTCCAATCGGACATTGATTTATATAGATGCTTTATTTGATTCGATTGTATCATCAGAATGTCATAAATCGACCTCCCCTTACCGCGTCCCCTCCGATACCGATATATATTTCCACAAGAGTTTTTCCTGATGTCATTATGTCCATATAGGTGATAACTGAATCCGCCCTGGTATTAGGGTTTATTGGGATTTCGGTTTTTTGATGTTTGGTGTGTCTTATATTTACTTTGTGGCTTATGGTTGTTTAAATCTAATATTATTTGTTTGGTAAATATCTGTCTTGGGTTTCTCTTGACATTGTTGCGTGATATGTTGTGAAGATACGAAACTTTCTTCTCTTCTTTAAAACGATTACAAGCAAAACCTTTGTTGAATTATTCTAAGCTAGCTGACCCACGCAACCTTGTTTGCGTCTCCTATTGCCCGTAGCGTTATAATTTTCCCCCGTTTTCGAAACATTTTTCATATATGCTCCACTCCTATTAGTCCTAGCGTGATGATATATAGCTTATAACCTTCCTCGATAAATGTACTATCCAACACTGAAAGAAGTTTTCAAATCGGATCAGTGGTTCCTGAGATTAGCACGTTCAAAATAAACAAACAAACAAACTCTTCAGCTTTATAATATGCGTATAGATCAGCGAGTGTTTAGTTGCGTGTAACATATCGAACGATTCAAGATTTCCAAAATAAAATTTTAGATGTTCCTATGAAACTCGTGCCAGTATTAATTTTTCGAGTGATATAAAATACAAAAGTTTGACGACCATTAGTTGCCGAAATGCATGCATTGTTTTGGTACTCAAATGACACTATGTGTTTGGAAGCACAAACAACATTTATTCTCAGTTAGTTCCACTGACAGCTTCCGCAATTCATCCCCATCTTGTCAAAGTTCGGTTCCTGGCCGTGGCCACATTTTTTCTTGTCCAAATAAATTAATACAGGCGTCTTGGGACCACTCCACCCGGCGACTTGTCAAATTAATTTCTTCTCGCAAGACAATTTGTCTGCCGCTTGAGGGCTACAAAAAACTTCAGTATCGATTGCCTGGCGATTAGTCAAAGGGGCCAGAACCCTAGTTCCGATAGGGTCTGTAACTTCCAACATTATAGTTTAATAAAAAATATATGGTGAACATTTTTTTCTTCTTCTATGATAAAATATATGTTTCTCAGTTGATTACTTAAGTTTCTCATTTTTTTATACACAGAAAATTTGCTGTTTTGTTATGTTACTTTTTCCTAGAAATTTTAATGCTTTTGTAAAACAGGTATTAGAAACTCCTATTACTAATGTTATAGTCATTAGATATAGTCAATATAAAAGAGAATTCAATACGGATCAGTACGGATTACTGAGAACTCTTCTCGAATCATTGATGGCATCAAAAATAGTTCGATGCCAATAGATACCAGTGACCATGTCAACAGAGCTACAAATATTACTACGCGCACAATAAAAAAAAAATCCTGACCTTTGTTTTTTTTTGGTTTTTCATTCCTATTTTATTAGAATTGGCATCGTTGTTTCGTCTAACCTAAAATAAAAGCAAATGTACTTCAAGACTTGAGCAAATTCAAACCAAGATAAACTTAGTCTGAAACCCATCCTAGGAAAATCTTCCAAACGTCTTGAGAAAACTGAAGTCGCTAAAACTTTTTATAGGTAATAAAATAAATAGGCGGTCGCTACGCACGACCGCATCGGTGCCTCCATTGCCGCGCCCAAAATTAAAGTGCGCTTTTTTGAAAGCAGCAATCTGCTCGGTCACACTCGATAAAACCGCTTCGTGCCGATTGCGGTCTTCCGAGCTACGTGGAACTAACTCTAAGGGTGCAAATGCATTTGGCAGGTGTCACAAAATAATGTTTCTAAGTCAGGTGTATTGAAATGGAGGTACCATTGTACATTGTATTTCCTTGTCACTAAAATGTTTAATTTTGTTTACAATAAAAAATAAGTGAATTAATAAATGACCAATAGTAAATAACTTAATTATGAGTAAATGAAGTTACAGTGAATGAAAAAATAGTGATACCTCATCTCACTACAATACCATACTTTGGTATTCGGTATTGGCGCGGATTTATCTCATAACAATTTGCGTCTCCATGAATACCTTTCAGAAGTCTTTCTGACTATTGTAAAAAACAAGAGGGGGATTTTTTAGATACATACTACATATCAGCATTATTAATTACGCTAAAATTATAGAGGATATTTCAGAAAAAAATTGCGGCGGTCCAACCGCTGCATGTGATCTTTTCATATGTTTTCACCTTTACAGCACTTGGCATTTGCAATCGGTAGCGGTGTCCGGGGACCGAGCAGCTTCACAATTAACCTCGCTAATGTCTTAAAGAGTTATCTCCGAGGGGACACCGAGCACACAATGTGAATAAGAATTATTACTGCAGATACTACTAAGTGGTGGGAATGTTTTTAAAAAGTAAAAGAAATTTTGTAATAATCCGTCCACTGGGTAAAAACATTATCACTATAGATAGAAAATACAAAATACTTGATGCTGTTATTTCTATGTAACTAAAAAAAGTTCATCCATTAGAGTTTAAGATGGTTTGTAACGTAAATAGTAATTCACGTAACTATTACATATTACCTAAACTACATTATTAAACTAACCACCAACGACTTTACATAAAAATTATATATTGAAAGTAACAAAACCGCGATGCTACACAATTTAGAGACGCGAACAAATGTGACGTCACAGTTCTCGTCAATACGACGTCAGTTGTCAGTGACAGGACAATATGAGTCCAGCGTAATATCGTGGGGTTCAAATGAAAATATTCGGAAGATATGTTGAAATGTAATCTTTATATATATTTGAAGTTGTTTTTTTTAAGGTAGCTCTCCTTTTTTGAGACCATTTATGGGACCAGATATCCGCCTGTTTTGAATGTCAAAAGACTCTAATTTTATGACGCGTGGCAAATGAGCAGACGTATCGCCTAATGTCAAGCGATTACCGCCGCCCATGGACACCCGCGACACCAGAGGCGTCACAAGTACGTTGCCGGTCTTTGATGGATGGGGGAAGGCTTGGGGTATGGGCCTCCGGTATCCTCACCTGCTCGGTGAAACACAGAGCCACCGGTTTTCTGTTAGGCCGTTGTATCACTCTGGTCGAACTGGCCCATGGATGGCGAAGCGTGGCTCTCCCACGGTACGTCCCTTACGCCTTTGTCACAATTTCTAAATAATCTATCAATTAAAAAAATTAAGAACGAAAGAGGAAGTCAATAAAGAAAAACGTTTTATTTTATTCATTTTAATAATAATTATGATTAAAATAATTTACGTAAATAGGCAGTCTAGAATAGTTGATTAATATTCTACTTATAGCGAAATTTCTTATTAGATTCAACTCGTGCTCAACTGTGCACTATAAATTTAGTTTCAATAAAATTGACTTTCAAAACCAACACTATTTTGTCTTTGATTAAATCTCGTTAAAGTGTTCGTTTCAATAATAAATAAAATCGCACTGAAATCTCTCTTAAAACCAAAAGCCAATAAACATCGAGTTAGCAAAGTTGTCAAACCAAAATTGAAACCGATGCACATCAAAAAAATACAAAACTCGTAACAATGTGTAATGCAACCCCAAAGCTGTCGCTCCAACAAGGCAACGAGGCTCCATAACAGAGCGTGGGGTAAACTTCGCGACCGCCACACGACGCGAACAACCACAGTACAACTCCGCCGAGCCACAATTAACTGTAACTGCTGTTGCCTAACTAACTGAATACTTTGGGATTGTGATGTGTGTTTCATTTTGGTGTTGTGTACTAAATAATTAGACGCGTTCCAAGATTCATTGTTTCCAATTGTTATTTGTTACTCAGTTTCAAGAGGCGGGTAAAACCTATATTATAACTATATAGTATGTATTGGAAAATGTTGTTACGAGGCTTAGTGATTACTTTTTAAATATGTTTAACGTTTCCAAAAGATAATACTCAAAACCTTTTTCTTTCAGAATTTTCTTCACCCAGTATCAGAAAGGAAATGTTTTGTTTAATAGGGTTATTGATACATTAACCACAGATTTAAGAATCTGATTAAAGACGTAAAATCTTGAAAGTAATATGTCTGTCGAAAGGTAAATTTTTCTTATCTGAAGAAACCATTTATAGACAAAACTATTTTGTTTAATATAACTCACAGTCATTGGTACATTTACAGACCTAGCCAATCCTTCAATTCATGAACCATGCTTGAATTTGAGAGATAGGGTGACAAAATATTTTTTAAACTCTCAAGTGTTTGAAAGTTGTTCAAACACTTGATGTAACGTGATGAAATACGAACACATTACTATCACTACATTCCAACGCACACAAAAAATGTTCCAAGCATTCGCGACGTCGTCTCAGTAATTTTCGCAGCTCACCCGTCAATTTCATCCTTACATTATCCATTCCGTCGCGTCGCATAACCACGTAGTTTCTCCATCCATCACCGGGATCATCTCGATGCAGTGTGGCTGGACCCTATTGTTACCCTCCTTTATTTATAATTTGATTTCAACAAGCTGTCGCCGCCGCACATTCGTGCCGCCTTTTGTGTGCTCTTTAATTTTAATCAAATTTTGATTTTGGTTTTGGAATAGATGTTAGCTAGTTATTCATTTATTCCTCAATCTAAAATTGTGTTATCTGCGGTTCACTGTTTCTTGCACATTCCAGTTTAAAATGATAAAAATAAGATAAACAGTAGTAAACAGCTATTCCAGATCATATTTGTGAAAAACGAGTATTAAGAATAGCTGTGGATTTGTACGTGGATATTCATTTACAATAATCATTGTAATTTAATTGATTTTAATTATTATTATGCAAATTATTCAGCTGTTTAATATTAATTTGATATATGAAAATTTGATAATGATGAAATAGAGATCAAATTATTTAGCAATCATAATTATAAGATACGAGTAACCATAGACTATTTATATAAAACTATGATTTAACTCATTCGTTCATTGACTAAAGAATAAAATTATGGAAAAACCTTCGGATGAACTACAAGGGGCATTGACCCTGACATTGATAGGATTATAAGACACTATTTATCGCAGTTAAATCAATCAGAGTTCAATCACTGGAAAATAAATTTAGTTTAAGTTCCATAACAACAGCTTTGAATGTAAATTCAAAAGAACTTGGTTCACTTGAAATTCATTTCGTGATTTTTAGTTTTAAAATCATCCAATTTAGTTTGTAGTATTTAATTTCACTGAAAAATCAAATCACACAGCAATCAGCTAGGGTCGCTCTTAAATGAATTAACCACGGGTCTGAATCAAGAAAACAATAACCGCAAACAGAGGGTAGTCGCAACATTTGTGTCAATACCTTCAACCCTTATATTGTCAATGGTGAAATTAGACGGCCCTACAGTTACACTGAATAGTGCCACGATATTGGAGCCTTATGTAACTTTCGCTGTGGTTATGTTTGAGTTTAATTTAGTTGGCAAGTACATAACACGAGATGTGTTGGAGTCGGTAGTTTAGTTTGGGCTCAGCTAGTACTGGGTTTATAAGCTCCTTTTGGTCATTATAACAATCTAAGCAATTTGAGACTGACTGCATGGATAGTGTAGTGGGTTAAGTGGTCACCCGGTACTGCGCTAAATATTTTGGGCTCAGTCTCTACATGGGACAACGTTATGTGTTATACACAAATTAGTCTGAGACTTTGTACTTTTGGTATCGGTTTCAGGTATGTTTGTAAAGTCTCCATAACACAAGATACAATTCTAGAGCAAGAATTATCTCAAAAGAATGAAACAAATATGTAATTGTGTAGGGATTTATATAACTATGTTAAAATAATATATAAAATTACGTGATCTTTTAATATGACATTTTCTGCTTAAACATATTTCAAATGTTCTTGATAAAGTAATCTTTCGTTTATAATATCGAAATGATGTCGCAGGTTATTTAAAAAACTCACGTAAAAAATTGAAAAAAATTTTAGAGGCTTCTGTACGTTATATTGTCCAATATGTGTTTATTTCCTCGAGCACTTATGCTATTAAGGTCTTTCCCCATTTGAAAGTTTTGAAACATGTTCCCATTATGGGCAGGATTACGGTTAATTCGGCGCGTCGACTTTAACTCGGCCGATATTGCGCCCATATGGCGTAGGTACTGCTTCCCCTACACCATCGGTTGACATTATTGCTGGATTAATTATTAATCTCTCATTGTAAAGGAAATAAATCAATGGTGATTGGTCACATCGGGTAGATTTTAGGAGTTGCCAGTCTTGTGGTCTAACACAAAATATAACTACAAAATTTTCAATGAGAAAAATAAAGTTGTTTTTTTTTTTTTAAGTTTCCAGTTAATTCAAAAGCCTTAAAATATTACTTTAAAACATTTTTTAGTCTCCTGCTTTTAGTTAAAAAGAAATAACAACTCCAATATTCAGTTACTGCGTTTTGCTGGTATTTTATATGTTTTAAAATTATTTACGTATGATTTAGGAATATTTTAGTAATATAGACGTCTAGGTACAAAAATCGTAACCTTCAAAAATATATAGTTTATAAAATAAGTTTTTATACATTAATATTCACTAGTACTATTGATAGAAGTAAATAATACACAAATATATAAAGAAATCATCGGTATTCCAAGCTGTATATTGACTATAAACGGAAAAATAGTACCTTAATTTTATTTAAATGTAAAATTTATTCTCCTTTTAAGTGCTACTGATATAATACCTCTCATATTTTACATTCAAATGCACCGTAAATATTTACATATTTACACATCTAACACAAAACCACCGACTTCGCAAAACTTACAATAAAACAATTTGTTTACACTGCAAACTAGTTATCCGTCTCTATTGTTGATTTAAAAAAATATTTTTCCCCCTTCATCAGAAAGGGTAAATTTAAAAACTGTTCTAAGAGTCACAGAGTAAAAAAGTTGTAGCTATTTTTTTTCTATTTTGCAGAAGGTCAAATGTTTCATGTCGATTATTGTTGGACTGTGGCAGGGCATGCGTCTGTGTGTGTTCGGAGACAAGCGTGACGAAATTGTGCATGGGGTATGCGGTGATGCAACCCTTCAGTTTCACACCGCGGTCTGTGGCCGCGTAGGGATGCTGTTTAGATGATCTGACAGGTCTTGATCGTTGTATTATTTTTATGCTTTATGTTTGTTTCCTGTTAATAATAATATGACACTACAATTTTATTCAAAATATTAATAAAATATACCCTAATAATCAATATTAAGAGCAGTAATGCACTTGTAAATTCTAAGCTGCTTAGTGCATCTTGGGCTACGGTAGTCACTTACCTCCAGGTGACCTGTCTGTCTGTTTGTTTGACCCTTAGATTACAAAACAAAGAAAAAAGTCTGACATATGTTAATAGACGTATCCATTGTTAAATAAATACTTTAAATTAGAATGAATTGCTCGCTCAATCATTGGGTCACATTTTATTAGCAAAAGTATCAAAATAATTTTTCGGGGTATTTCTTTTTCCCCACGTGGCAGCGTAAAATTCGTACAATAAATGCCTTTGTATTGTGCACCCTGTTGACTTTTGGACAGACCGATACACTGCGACAACAGAACTATCAAACAAGTTTTAGGTACTTTTTTATTTTGGTCATATCTTTCAGAATGATAGTGGCAAATTAAATTTTTTAAATCTTTTTAATATATTTGGGTTTTGCCTTATTTTTTTTATAATATAAATTTCACGACCATAGTATGCGACAAAAAAATATTTTCCGAAATTTTTAGGAAATGCTTCATGTAAGACGTACTCCTGTATTCATGTAAGACATGTAAGATGTAAGAAGTCCAGTCATCAAACGAAATACCTTGTGTGTCGTATTATAAAGTATCGGCGATTTTAATGAAATAGTACTAAAGGAATTGACACAAAAAGTGAAAAATGATTACAAAATCACAATAATCTGAACTCTGAGAGCGATGAAAATTAAAAAACTGCTGCGTTATTAATTGAATTTATTGAGGAAATTTATTAAAACATACTTACTGACTGCCTCACTAAATAGTATTTCGTACAGATCAGGTATTTAAATTACCTTGTAGTGAGTTTGTGACTCCGTATAATTTGCATTTAATGTCAATCGAATCGAAGTAGGAAAAAAAAAGGGTTTAGATTAGTAACAAAACACATTTGAGTACATCAACATTTTGTGAAACATAATAGATAAAACTCATGCTTTTTTAAAAGCTATTCAATATTCTACAGTTTTACGACTTACTTTAACCAATAGTATTCCAACAAAGGCAATTTTCGTCAGACAGGTGAACTCCACAATTGAAAAACATTTTAAAATTGCCCTCAGTAAGTAAAGTTACGCATTACACGGTGATAACATCTCGCGATACTATCGTCCGACACTACACGGCACGTCATGTGTTATGTACCTGTTTACGATGGATTAAAATATAGGTAGAAGAAACCCTTTGGGCAGAGACAGGTGAATAAATTGGGTTAGCAATAATTTAATACTAGGTAGACTTAAATTACTTACAGGTGGTGTAAAGAGATGTGTTTGTCTCTTGCCACACATCCTAATTGATAAAAACACTTATTATTTACCTATTTTATTTTTTTACGTCCTTACGCACTTTTGTACATTGGCGGTGTTTGAAATCGAACGCACTAAACGAAATTTGTAGTGGCCACATTAGGGTTTGACTTAAATGACATTGTAGGTTACGTCAAAACATCATTCAGTTAGGTTCAGGGAACGCTCTGGGAACATCGGTTAATGACGAGCGGGCCGTGATAATTCAGGAAATGTAGCCACGCATGGGTGTGCTGTGATTCAGTTCTGCTGTAATGATAAATCTCCGCTTTGGAAGTGTGTGATAATCGTTAGGAACTACCTTGTAGGATCGAAGTCCGGGTGTTGAGTAAAGATCAGGGAATCTTCCTCGACCTAAAGTGTTTGGAATAGTTACTCATAACCGTGGTGTGGTTAAGTGAAGGTTCAAGTAAAGCTGGCATCAAAAGAGGTACCTCTCTCCACAGCGAAAGAATACTTAACCAGGACAATTGTTAGTTACTTTGTTATTATTGTAATAACGTAGAAGGAGGTGAAACGCCTCTAGTTGGAAGTCTTTCATTAGGAGGATAGTTCTTCGATTGACTAGCTTCTAACTGATAGGCCCTTACAGGCTGGTACAAGGTTTCCTTACTCTAAGGAGAACGAAGCACTAGTGAAAGGAATTACACAGGCGGACTTAATGCCCAGTGCATTCTTTACCAACCAACCTTTGAGGAGTGTAGAGATTTAGATTTCTAATATCACCTCACCGGATTTTAATAAACTGACAGCTTCTGAAAGTACAAAGCTGTCTTTTAATATGCAAATATAAATATTATTTCCTACAAAACTTTTTCCAAAACAAAGTTTAGGTCGGCCTTAGGTAAACATAAACTTTTCCATGGTGCGACTTTAATCAGACCTCTACATACCAAGTAGGTACTAGATGATATTGAAGTTAATAAGCACCTAAAGTAGTAGAATAGTTCTTAGCTATTTCGTATTATCTGTTTGAACAGAAATAGAAATAACTTAAACAAATAAACACAAAATTAAACATAAAAATCAATAAGGATGTTTGCGATGTGTTAATCTTCTGCACGAAATAGGTTAACTACCTGTATCGTGAAGGTCAACGTTTAGCTAAATGACCGCAACGAGTTCTAGATTTAATTAATTATGTAATGAAATACATACAAACAAGTCGACTTTTATGTTGTACTTCAAAAAGTGGAAACCAGGAAATCCTCGATCGTCTGTTAATTGTATACATTTGTTTGTTAATCTGCTAATATACGATCTATAAATTTACACATATATGTCTTATATATATTGATTTATTAGATTTCTTAACAAGATGCTTATAGTATGGTAATTATTACTAAAATAAAACTATATTATGTGGGATGTATATTACATGGGAAATACTTATTAATTTATGCAACATTCGGCTATATCGTTTCTAGTCGTTGTTTTTATATGTCTAGTTTTTTTTATCGTTTTGTAACATAATATTTTTAATTTAGTCTCATATCTAACTAGTTCGAAATATATACCACAGCCACTCACAGCTTTGTTACACCCTAAGGTTATAGTTAAAGAAAAAGTCTGTGGCATTAAGTCCGCCTTCTACAACTGGTTTATTTGCAGAAAGTTTCAATAAAATAAATAATTGTTTCATAAACAATATAATCTGCATAATCTTTATGATATCGTACCATTTTGGAAGTACCGTACTGATCAAATATTTTTGAGAGTTGATTTATCGAGCATCCGATATCTTACGTTTTCACAATAACACTATTATTTACTTATTACTTAATATAAATTACATATTATTAACTGTTCAATATTTTATTTCTAAGTATTTTACAAATTTCACTTCTATTACAACTTTTTATTATTATTAAAGCGTGTTTTTTTTAAAATTACGTTTATTGTGTATTAAATGTATGACACGGTTTATATCTGTATTAAACAAGTTACGACATAAGAGAGTTTGTTTTAGTAGTAGTAATCCATAGAACATGGTGAATAGTCTCTATCTGAAGTATATTTATCTTAAAATAACTAAAAGTGAAATAGAATAACGTTTTATAGATCGAAGAAACAATTGAACGTTACAGTATTTCTACTACATAATGATTCATTGGTTTCATATGTTATGCAATTTTTATTGTAAAATTGTTAAAAATATTATATTGCAAAACACTCATGTCCTCATTCCAAGAAATTCAATATTAAAGGAAATATTTGTGGTTTTAAAACTTATTTAATTACCTAATCGAGCATTCAATTTTTTTTATATCAAATTTATTATACCATTAATATATTCTTGCTTCATCGATATACTATTATCTTCAAATTATATCTTATTTTTTCTACTTCTATATATTACTACTACTGTAATATCTCATAGTATACTAATTATAATGCTATTATAGATAATTAACACCATTAATTGGTTCTAAAAATTAACAGCGTCATTTTGCAGTTAGTCACTTGGCGTTTTGTAACATAACCTTATTTACGCTACATAAATTCATTAGAAATAAGACAAATACGCCATGTCAGTATTTCTAATGAGAATTAATTAGTTAGCTGGTAATTACAAAGTCGCCGTCAGTGGGAGGTAACGATATATTATCGATAGTAATGCATCTGCGCAAGCGCAACGAAGGTGGATAGATAATATGGCGAGTATTACAGATGAATGGTTTCGTGACAATTGTTAGTTGAACTAAGTAGTGGCGTTACAGAATTATGAACCAACTAGTTGTTGCCCGCGGCTCCACCCGCGTATATGTCGGCTATCGCGGCAAATAGTAGCCTATGTGTTATTCTGATGTATAAGCTATATTACTGTGAAGTTTCATCCAAATCCGTTTAGTAGTTTTTGCGTGAAAGAGTAACAAACATCCAAACATCCATCCATCCTTACAAACTTTCGCATTTATAATATTAGTAGGATAAACATTAAAGGTAAAAATAACCCGTTTGATGCAGTCCGGTAGGCAGTCCCGTATTATGTCTCGTAATATTTTTTATTATAACCCAGAGTTGTCTTTTGTTGTCTTCGTCTACAGTTGTCCTTCAACTGAGATGTTGAATAATTTGACTCTACACGTGTGTGTTGGTGACGATCTGATCTCAAATTAAGCTGAACCTGTACTGCTAGCTATCGCCTCATAAACTTACTTATATATTTAGCATTAAATATATAAATAATGTTAGTAAATTATACAAAGATAAAACAACTGATGGTGCAGATATTGTTGGTCCCAGGTCTGAATTAAAGTTACGTCATCTTGTTGAGCAATCGGAATCATTAGTTTAGCCATTTGAGTATCAGATCAGTCAATTAGTTGCTAATTATTATTTAATTATCATCAAGTAACTATCCTCCTACAGTTCAAACTATAACTTGTTAGAAAAAATATTAATATGGGTATATGCATACCCTTGATGTAATAACCTTATTGATTTTATCAAACACTTTATACAAAAAACATGCCGGCAGGTGCAATAGTTGATGTCCGATACGTCATTGTTTTGTACGCTGGATGGGTTAAAAGCTCACGTTATCAAATTGTTAACAAATTAGCAAGACGCGACAGTTCTGTTTTTAAATTTTGAGGTTAGCAATGTTTTGTCTTTTAAGAGACAACTCCCGCATTAGATATATATTCTGTGTCGCGGCGGACTTTATAGACATCATTTATAGACAGTATGACAATTTGTGCATCACACAAAGTTGCGGATTTAAACCCACAACACTTGGCGCAGTAGAAAGCAGCGTGGCGACCATTTCAAGCACCAAGCCATACGTGTTATTAAGTTCACTTCAGTATAATTAATATAAACGTGAATGTACAGATGTTTGTATCTCAATCACATCAGCAAGGATCTAGATGAGATTTAGTTCTGAACTGTATTCCATCAGAATCTTTGTATTTAAAAGACGGTCATACTTTTTAATTCGGAGTTGTTTAAAATGGGTTTCGTATTTTTTTCTTTTTTAAGTATGAATCGAGTAGATAAACGAAAATAGCAAATATTTTAAGGGTTCAAGATGTTGCACAGAGCCATTGACAATAGTTTATTAAATATAATAAAGATATGTGATACATTTTAGTGGATTATAAAATGAAGAACTTGTTTAGTAATTATAATACAGTCTGGCATTCTACTTATCCAAAATCAGCCGTTCATTTCTTCATTTGATCCGTTGAGCCCCAGTGACAAACGGTTGGTGTTGCGAGTCTCAATAATTTGCGAGCAAGTTGCGGAATTCAGTCGTGATTAATCAACGCTGGCAACACTTCATCGCGCGATTATAAGCTTTTAAATATAGGCGGGGGTGCGCCCGGCCCTATATAAATTAGCTAGCGATGAAAACGATTCAGCTTAGTGATGTCAACTGAAAATATCGGTATTTATCGATAATTGATAAGCCATTTCTTGTATAACTGCTTGAATCAATCTGTTTGCTTACAAGGATTTACATAGGTAAGCAAAAGCCCTATAGTCTCTTACCATAACCAAATTTTGAGTCTTCTATTTCTAACATCTTTTTGTGAGCTGCCAGGCCTATTCATTCTAGGGTAATAGTTCACTTTAGAGTCATAACTTAGAACTTATCGACTGCCTCGTTGGTCTCGCGGTTGGCGTGTGCGACTGCTGATCATGAGGTCTCGGGTTCGATTCCCGGATCGGATCAAATGTTTGTATGATCTACAAATATTTGTTTCGGAGTTTGGGTGTTTTCTATGTAGGTATAATATGTATGTATTTACAAAAATAAAGTATATATGTATTTGTATCAGTTATCTAGTACCCATAACACAAGCTCTGCTTAGCTTGGGACTAGATGGCGTTGTGTGTTAGATGTCCGAAATATTTATTTATTATTATTTTATTATACCTGTTGAGGAGTCGGAGATCCACGGAAATTTTCACATCGTGAAAAACGAAAACAAAGGTTAAACAATTTATGATAATAATATCTCGAAGTATCCAATATTCCTCAAAAATCCTACGTTTGATTTAAAAGTAAACTTTTTTAAACGCTCCTTAAAATTGGATAGTGATTTTTTTGTATTAAAAACACATGACTTTTATGAACAAAATTGCAACAATAAATTTCAAAGAAATGGGTAGTAGAGGTAGGACCTCTACTGACAATGCTATGTTTATTTAACACATGACGATAAAACTTCTCTTATTAAATATAACAATTACTTAAAGTAGAGTTACACAGCAGATGCATCAAGCAATTTATCGATAAGGGCATTGTTCATCACTATTCAACCCTTTCCCCAGTTACCGCGCTGCAGCGCTCGGGGCGCAACGAAACAGTTAACTAAATTAAAGTGAGTGTGAAGACCGCTGCAGGGTTAACTATTCCATTTCGTTTATTGCGCACAACTCTCTTAACCCTTCAACGTTTAATAAAGATATAGAGGCCTATTAACTAAACTAAGTTTACTTTTTTAATGAGTTCTTATGGTTGGTTAATATATTTCGGGTGATTTGTTTCAAAGATTATTAACGTTTTCGTATTTTAATGACGTCTTTATTATTAGAATTCAGTAACTGAATTACATATTTCATTTCTTTATACTTTCACATTAATTCTTATAAATTTTTCATTCATTCATTACATGCTTATTAATTTGTTCTAAATAAATTTTATTCTAAATAAATACTGAATTTGACCAATCCATAAATCATATTTGCTATTGTAAAATTTTTAGGCGGTAACATTTGGTATCCTTGGTTGGTGATTATAAAATAATAAACAAAAATTCAAGGTACCACGATACGGTACAGAAATTATAATTTTTAGAAATAAAGAAAAAAAAAATATACAATATGACGCATGTCATTTGTAATGCGCTAGAAGCAGTAAACATCAGCTATAGGTATTTAAGTACCTATCAAGTACAGTATAAAAGCAGTTGAATTATAAATCAAATGCTTTCATACATTATCATAAAAACAACGCCACGGTACATTAAACTGGTTCTTGATCAGTCCACTAGGTGCTTAAGTCACCAGATGATCTGGACATCGTCACGGAATAGCATAAAACACAGCATACTGATGCGGGCACTAAATAATCCATTATCGCTGTTTTGCCATTTCCTTGTAATCCTGTATCATAAAATACATAGGGGCGGATAATGCTAATATTCAAGGTAGCTACAAAAATCCTTACCAGCACTTATATCTAGACAAAAAGGCTTCCTTAGAAAAATATATTAATTGGTACGGGCTATTAAGCTATTGCCTTTTTAGACCCATCTTATTGTTAATGACTTCGTCAATCAGTATTAGCTGACCAATTAGTTTTATTAAAAATGTTAGCTAGTGTGTGAGAGTGAGAATAGTTTCGTTATGAATGAACAGACGCAAGCTTCAAACAAAGATTATGCTCGATGACATGCGTAAAAATATTTTCCATTCTCTCATACAATATTATGGGGAAACTGTACTTTTGCTCTTCTACTGAGAGTATAACAACATCACGGCTGACAAAAACAGGCAGTTTTTTGTTCTCGTTGTGAGCAATTTTCATAGTTCAGGTTATAATTAAGTACTTGACCATATGTACTTAAGCTTATTCTTGTCCGAAAGAGGCGGAGATGGCCGTCATTGCCCACGAAATTGAAATAACCCGTTCCATGTCGTCAGTAGTTAAATTAAAGTTTTTTTTCAATACAACAGAAAGTAAATACAAATACAAAATATTCGCAATGAATAATACCTCTATTTGAGGTATAAGCGCACGCTTCCCCTCCATATTGATGATATAGCTAAACCACTTATTACTGGAGTATTTATGGCAGTTACCGCCAAATGGACGGTAAGTGTTACGCATAATGATACACAACCCTTTCAAAATCACATGTTTAATGTATTATACGGATATATCTTCAATGACGTGTCATCATCGCAAGCTTCACTGGAATTGGTAATGGCAGTGGAACTCCCAAATTTAGACAGTTATTTGGTTTTTCGACCGATAGTTCTAAAGTATTCCATTATTGAAAGCTTCAATGTATTAACGAATGCCTCGAACTGACACGCACTGACATCCGATAATGGATTTTGTTTTGAACGGTCATTTATTTACATAAATACATAAACCATTTTGTATTCGTATTTGATGGCGACAACTAGATCTGCCAAAGTGTGAAACTCAGAATTATTTCATAGACAGGTATCGCAATCAATGACGGAAATTACCATTTTACACGTTTTTGCTTTAATTATGTTTTGTTTTGTAAAACACTAGAGGGTTGTTCTCTGTTTTAAAATGAAAAAATAAAATCTATTTCAAATTTATGTATAAAATGAATATCAGTCTTTTATGTAACATAATTAAACATTCAATATTAAAGTCAAGACTGTAGAATATATTGATAGTAGGCATATTTATTTTAGTATATTTTTGATCGTTCATAGCTGAATCTAAATCTGTGCCGAATCACATGGTTCTAAATGAGTGGGGAATTACTAAGCTTCATTTTCGAGTTAAGAAATCAGTTGAAAGCCAATCAGTGTAACTAGTCACATTTGATGTTTTGTATAAAAAATTAAGTCAACAGTCAAGAGAGGTCTTCGGAAACATATCACATATATATTTAATACTAGTAGTAGATAGAGTTTTTTTTATGGAATAGAGAGCAAACGAGCAGACGTATCGCCTGATGGTAAGCGATTACCGCCGCCCATGAACACAGCACCAGAGGCATCACAAGTGCGTTGCCGGTCTTTGACGGATGGGGCAGGGGAGATATATGGGCATAGATTAATAAATAGTTGTATGGGCCTCCGTGTGCTTAAACACCACTTAGTTTATTTTACGTTGTGCAAAACTATAAAGTGTTCTGAGAGTAAACCGGACCTAAGTAGGTAAATATTACCTCAAATACGATAAACCTCTAATCGGTTGCCTGCTCACCCACATTTTATTTACTATAAGTAGCCATATTAACCTCCGACCAGGCTAAGTGGTTGTCTATTATAAAATTTGCTTTCTATTAAAGTAATATAAGCAATAATTTTTATTACTAATATAACTGAACAGTTACGATGATCTACACTTGAGAGATTTTCAAACTTGTAGATAAAACTATAGTGCTAGTTGCAGGAACAACTTCTAATATTTGTTTTCTAGGATTGCTAATAGACTTGGTAGGTTGTAGGTTTCTAGAACCGGGACTCAATAATACAGGTTATTCGCATGGAGAGCTTGCGATTAATAAGGCATTGGTTATATAGATTCTACTACAGCTGTTGCATTTATGGATATCGAAGATAATGTTTCACGGCAAATAAAAACAAATAATTCCATTATTGATAGTTTTAGCTTTTTTATACTATACTCAAGTTATTAGGCCCGCGCTTTCTGTAATGGTATATCGTATAAAATCCTACTAATTTTATAAATGCGAAACTTTCTAAGTATGGATGGATGTTTGTTTCTCTTTCGCATAAACTATTGAATGGATTTGAATGAAACTTATCAGTAATATAGCTTATACACCAGAATAACACATAGACTACTATTTGCTGCGATCTCCGACATACAACAACTAGTTATGAACTACATGCTTCTTCTCCTTTCGCCTGTGTTGCAGTAAAAAGGGCTGTAGGTATTTCACGCGGCTCAATTATGTAAAAATAACTGTAATTTATACTCTCAATTGTGGGCACTTGATAGTGTACTTGTGTACTATAGTGTACTTATTCCACTATTTTAATTAAGTGAATACTTGACCGGTTTCACCCTATTGCCATAAAAATGAGTTTGATTCTAAAATGTAAAAAATAACTATTTAGATGTGTATGAATATTCGTCTAAATTTCTAGCAGCCTATTATCCAACAACATCGAAACCTGTCCATCTTTTATTTTTATTAAAAACAACTTGACTAACTGGAAGTAAGGAAAGACCAGATAGATTGCCTACGCGGCAGCTTCGATTTAATCCTCGCTAGATTATACACGTCTTCAAATCTTACAATATGTCGCTTAGGGCGCGTTTACGATTCGTACAAAATTATGCTTTTTTTCGGTGCAATTTGTAACTAAACTAAACAAATTGAATATAACAAAGTACTAACACTTATAGATTAGTTCTTCATCTTCAAATCCGAGGGACAACTTTTTTGGAAATTGTATTTTTTTATATTGTAAAAACGATCTTCCGTAACCATTTTCCACAGTATTTACGATATCGGGTTGAGTTTTGGTACATTTTTGTTCTACAATCAACCTATTTTAGAATTTCTAAAAATAATGTAAGAAGGCATATATAGTCAATTATAAATCCGAGGAAAAAAATAGTATAAAAGTGTCACAGAAAGTCGCAGAAAAAATAACAACCGGAGCTTATATTTTCTCATATTTTGCTATTACGGATGAATCGTAGTCGATTGCAATAAGGGTTATTTTTTTTTTTTGAACCTCTTTTGATTCATCGCGTAAAAATTTCGTAATCTCAGTCTGCGCTCAGCCGCCGTCATGAGTGGACACTGTGTCGCCTGTTTGCATTAGCTCTTGTTGAAAAGATCGCTCTTCGAATTCAATATATTCGATAAACCAGAATAGGTTGATACTTGACAACGTTAGATTATTTTTAACCGACTTCAAAAAAAGGAGGAGGTTTCTTCTATTTACAGATTTTTATAACAATATTTTAGTTTGCTAAAACTAAGTAGTATTGTGCGAGTTCGGGCTCGATTGATGAGACATTACCTCCTACTTAGGTGGAGTGACCTGAAGGTGTACTACGGTGACTGCTTTTCTAACTTCTAGACGAGTTGACATAGTCTAATCGAGTTTGGGCTCATTTTGTTAGTTATGATGAGACCTTACCTCCGGACTACATGGAGTGACTTGAAGGTGTACTTCGGTGACTGCTAGTGGAACTCCTAGACGAGTTGACATAGTGTTACCGAGTCTGGGCTCATTTTGTTAGTTATGATGAGACCTTACCTCCGGCTTAGGTGGAGTGATCTGAAGGTGTACTTCGGTAACTGCTTTTGGAACTCCTAGACGAGTTGACACAGTCTTACCGAGTTTGGGCTCATTTTGTTAGTTATGATGAGACCTTACCTGCGGCTTAGGTGGAGTGACCTGAAGGTGTGCTTTGGTGACTGCTTCTGGAACTCCTAGACGAGTTGACATAGTCTTACCAAGTTTGGGTTCATTTTGTTAGTTATGATGAGACCTTACCTCCGGACTACATGGAGTGACTTGAAGGTGTATTTCGGTGACTGCTTGTGGAACTCCTAGACGAGTTGACATAGTCTTACCGATTTTGAGCTTATTTTGTTAGTTATGATGAGACCTTACCTCCGGACTATATGGAGTGACCTAAAGGTGTACTTCGGTGACTGCTAGTGGAACTCCTAGACGAGTTGACATAGTCTTACCGATTTTGAGCTTATTTTGTTAGTTATGATGAGACCTTACCTCCGGCTTAGATGGAGTGACCTGAAGGTGTACTTCGGTGACTGCTAGTGGAACTCCTAGACGAGTTGACATAGTCTTACCAAGTTTGGGTTCATTTTGTTAGTTATGATGAGACCTTACCTCCGGACTACATGGAGTGACTTGAAGGTGTACTTCGGTGACTGCTTGTGGAACTCCTAGACGAGTTGACATAGTCTTACCGATTTTGAGCTTATTTTGTTAGTTATGATGAGACCTTACCTCCGGACTTCATGGAGTGACCTGAAGGTGTACTTCGGTGACTGCTAGTGGAACTCCTAGACGAGTTGACATAGTCTTACCGATTTTGAGCTTATTTTGTTAGTTATGATGAGACCTTACCTCCGGCTTAGATGGAGTGACCTGAAGGTGTACTTCGGTGACTGCTAGTGGAACTCCTAGACGAGTTGACATAGTCTTACCGATTTTGAGCTTATTTTGTTAGTTATGATGAGACCTTACCTCCGGACTTCATGGAGTGACCTGAAGGTGTACTTCGGTGACTGCTAGTGGAACTCCTAGACGAGTTGACATAGTCTTACCGATTTTGAGCTTATTTTGTTAGTTATGATGAGACCTTACCTCCGGCTTAGATGGAGTGACCTGAAGGTGTACTTCGGTGACTGCTAGTGGAACTCCTAGACGAGTTGACATAGTCTTACCGATTTTGAGCTTATTTTGTTAGTTATGATGAGACCTTACCTCCGGCTTAGGTGGAGTGACCTGAAGGTGTACTTCGGTGACTGCTTTTGGATCTCATAGACGAGTTGACATAGTCTTACCGAGTTTGGGATCGTTTTGTTAGTTCTGATGAGACATTACCTCCAGACTAGATGGAGTGACCTGAAGGTGTACTTCGGTAACTGCTAATGGAACTCCTCGACGAGTAGAACTAGGTGTGCCGAGTTTGGGCTTGTTTTGTTAGTTATGATGAGACCTTACCTCCAGACTAGATGGAGTGACCTGAAGGTGTACTTCAGTTCCATTAGCAGTTACCGAAGTACACCTTCAGGTCACTCCATCTAGTCTGGATGTAATGTCTCATCAGAACTAACAAAACGATCCCAAACTCGGTAAGACTATGTCAACTCGTCTATGAGATCCAAAAGCAGTCACCGAAGTACACCTTCAGGTCACTCCACCTAAGTCGGAGGTAAGGTCTCATCATAACTAACAAAATAAGCTCAAAATCGGTAAGACTATGTCAAGTCGTCTAGGAGTTCCACTAGCAGTCACCGAAGTACACCTTCAGGTCACTCCATCTAAGCCGGAGGTAAGGTCTCATCATAACTAACAAAATAAGCTCAAAATCGGTAAGACTATGTCAACTCGTCTAGGAGTTCCACAAGCAGTCACCGAAGTACACCTTCAAGTCACTCCATGTAGTCCGGAGGTAAGGTCTCATCATAACAAACAAAATGAACCCAAACTTGGTAAGACTATGTCAACTCGTCTAGGAGTTCCAGAAGCAGTCACCAAAGCACACCTTCAGGTCACTCCACCTAAGCCGCAGGTAAGGTCTCATCATAACTAACAAAATGAGCCCAAACTCGGTAAGACTGTGTCAACTCGTCTAGGAGTTCCAAAAGCAGTTACCGAAGTACACCTTCAGATCACTCCACCTAAGCCGGAGGTAAGGTCTCATCATAACTAACAAAATGAGCCCAGACTCGGTAACACTATGTCAACTCGTCTAGGAGTTCCACTAGCAGTCACCGAAGTACACCTTCAGGTCACTCCATCTAGTCTGGAGGTAATGTCTCATCAGAACTAACAAAACGATCCCAAACTCGGTAAGACTATGTCAACTCGTCTATGAGATCCAAAAGCAGTCACCGAAGTACACCTTCAAGTCACTCCACCTAAGCCGGAGGTAAGGTCTCATCATAACTAACAAAATAAGCTCAAAATCGGTAAGACTATGTCAACTCGTCTAGGAGTTCCACTAGCAGTCACTGAAGTACACCTTCAGGTCACTCCATCTAAGCCGGAGGTAAGGTCTCATTATAACTAACAAAATAAGCTCAAAATCGGTAAGACTATGTCAACTCGTCTAGGAGTTCCACTAGCAGTCACCGAAGTACACCTTTAGGTCACTCCATATAGTCCGGAGGTAAGGTCTCATCATAACTAACAAAATGAGCCCAAACTCGGCACACCTAGTTCTACTCGTCGAGGAGTTCCATTAGCAGTCACCGAAGTACACCTTCAGGTCACTCCGTGTAGTCCGAAGGTAAGATCTCATCATAACTAACAAAACGAGCCTAAACTCGGTAAGACTATGTCAACTCGTCTATGAGATCGAAAAGCAGTCACCGAAGTACACCTTCAGGTCACTCCACCTAAGCCGGAGGTAAGGTCTCATCATAACTAACAAAATAAGCTCAAAATCGGTAAGACTATGTCAACTCGTCTAGGAGTTTCACTAGCAGTCACCGAAGTACACCTTCAGGTCACTCCATCTAAGCCGGAGGTAAGGTCTCATCATAACTAACAAAATAAGCTCAAAATCGGTAAGACTATGTCAACTCGTCAAGAGTTCCACTAGCAGTCACCGAAGTACACCTTCAGGTCACTCCATGTAGTCCGGAGGTAAGGTCTAGTCATAACTAACAAAACGAGCCCAAACTCGGTGAGACTGTCAACTCGTCTAGGAGTTCCATAAGCAGTCACCGAAGTACACCTTCAGGTCACTCCAGCAAGTCCGGAGGTAAGTACCTATTACATAGAAATGAGAAAATATAAAAAACTTTCAAAATATCAATTTAGGCAAGTTGACATTTATACCTGCCGCTATCCGATTTGCACTTGTTTGTGTAACTTGTGTCAACGTAGTAATTCGATTCTGTACCTATCAATTTTGCAAACGCGTCCTTAATGTAATTTTTCATAATAAAACATCCTGTTCGGGACAGGTTGTTGAACAACTAAGGAGCATAATAGGAATTTGAAGGTCGTCGCGACACAAAACAAGATCGTACAGGGCAATTAAAATACTAACTGAACTATAAGTATGAATAACTAGGTAGCTACCTACTATTTTGATTAATTGCATACATAATGATAATATGTATGCATATATAATAAGTAATATAATAAATAAGTAGGGAATCGGAGATCAGTTATCACATCTCTTTTTATATTTTTTTACCTCTTATTGAAAGAAAAACGGAAAGTACCTACTTAAAATTTTCCTACCCGTAATGGGTGCTAATACTCGTAGTTGCAACACAGTTCTCTAACTTTGGCAGCAATTATACTTTAACTGATCATCATCATCTTTCTAGCCTTTATTATTCCCAAGACTTTGGGTCTACTACTAGTTCAACCGGTTTTACTGAACTGAATTCGAAGGTTGAACTAGTTGTCAGTGTATTTGAGGGCACCGACTTCCCAATAACGATTGACATAGATGTTCATAAAAGCTGGGACCGACGGCTTAACGTGCTTTCCGAGGCACGGGCGGGAAACACCGTCATCTTCCATACTCCGGGCTGCTATTAAGAATTTATTGTAAGAAAAACCCAACAGCAGTCCGACCCGGGAATTGAACCCAAGACCTCTTGATCTGCAGTAGCTTACGCTAACCACTAGACCAACGAGGCAGTCATACATATTTTAACCGATCATTTTATTATTATTTTTAATTCCAAAAAAACCTTTTTTATACTACATTATATGAACTTCACCATTTCTCGATAAACGGACTATCTAACACCAAAACATTTTTATATCGACCCTGTGATTCCTGATATTAACGCGTTTAAACAAACAAACTCTTCAGCTGTATAACATTAGTATACACTACATTATTTTGCAGTTAATCTCAAAATTAAATAATAATTGATAATAAATATCATGCTCACTTAGTTATTTACATAATATATTTATATAGCCAATTAGTATAAAATATTCAGTCGTAATAGATACATTTGTATAATCAAACAACGATCGCGTGTATCAAGATCAATTCATTTACAACCCTATGTGCAACGTTCTAATACAAGACAATGAAATAATTGAACAATAAAATAAAGTGAACACAAATATAGCTTCGCTATGTTCGAGCGTCAGTTTTTAATTTATTGATTCTTTATTTGTGCACGCCAGGAGAAGTTTATGCAAACATTGCATGTCATGTGTAAGATTATCGCTATTGTATGTAACTGTATTTTTTTTCTTTTTTATTGTTTACAAGTTGAGACCCACGGTGCTACCCGCGGTTTAACAATAACTGTGAGAAACGCCGCGGGGCAAAGCTTGTCTAAAAAGTAGCCTAAGTTACTCCTAATATCATTTGCCATCTACCACTGATACTTTAGTCAATATCAATCTAGCTGTTCCAGACATTAGCCGCAACAGACACTCCAATTTTATTTATTTGTATAGATTCTAAATTTAAAGTTACTAAATTAGCTAAAAGTCTTACCAGTTTAATGAACACTCACTAATTAATTGCAGAATAAATGATTTCATTTCACTGAATATTTAAGAAAAACCGTTTAAAGTTCTGGCAAATAAAAATAATTAATTATAAACTGAACTGAAAAAAATTACATGTGACACTTTAAAATAATAACCTAACCTATAAATTTTCTAAGTACCTTTGCCTGTTTGACGTCCGTCTTTGACTCACAAAATACAGCGTTTTTAAATTTATATATTCTGATATTAGTGTGATTAGTAGATGTGTGTATTAGTAAATAATTAAATTCTCTTCTAATTCATAATTATTTATCCCTGATATCACTTTTTGAATTACAAGTAGCAAGTAGCACCGACTTCAACCAAACAAATTTTTGGTGAGAGAGTGGAAACCTCTGGAAACTATTTTAACGGTATATTTTAACCACTTCATTCGTCTTTTAAATAATCGTTTTTAATCCTATTTTAGGCACAGTATTAGACATAGTGTGGTTACAGTGAGATAGATCGTGACACATAACCTCACTAAAAATCACAGAATAAAAGTATTTACTAGTTTTTAACTTTTAACCCACTACGTAAAAAGTTTTGATGAAATTAAATAGAGTATATCACTGGGGCCATCATTAGACAAACATTGACATCTCATTCCATAAAATCGTGTCAGTCGTTTAAGCGCTACGTTGGAACATACATTAGTGGGCTTGTAAAAGTATTACCTCTCCTTTTGGATTTGCGGTAGTCTGGTAATTAGTTATTATTGTTAACCGAGCTAGCTTTCATCTCTATAAACTTTCCTAATTCTATCTATTATATTTCTCAATAACGGTCCTAGTGGTGACAGATGAAGAATACAAAGTAACACCAACACTATTCATCTCATGGGTATCTTAAGAGGCAACTAAAGGAACAAACCTCTTTTTGGAGAAGAGGCTTAAATCCAGAAGTGGACTATTAAAATCTGTTGATGATATACCTTAATCTATAAATGAACCACACAATTATGTTTATACTCCTCGTATAATTTCCGTGCAGTGTCGCCCACGGCCGACTGCGGGTTTTTTTTGGCGGTAGCTAAAGGTTAATAGAAAGCTGTGAGACAATGCGTCCGGTGACTTCGTACAATGCCCATTGTTTTATGTGTTGACTCACCATGGCCCACGTATACGTTTGTCGAAGGTTTAGGGGAATATGTTGCGTTGGTTGTCCCACATTGTAACAGGTTGTATACCTTCTAATTTTAGAAGTTATTTTTTATTTTCCCTTTATAATTTATTCCTAGTACTGAATGCAAGTATATGTATGTATATGTTTTAACCTAGTTAAAAGGTTGAGGTTGTCTATGTGAGTTGTATATTATTATTAACACTCTCCTTAGTAAAAAGATTTTGGCGTACTATTAAACGCTGTCCAGACGTGTTAATATTCTAACTCTCATATGTCGTGCTATTATTATGTCTAAAAAGACTTCAATTTATTTAAATTGAACAGATAAATAAATGAATAAATAAATATTTCGGACATCTTACCCACAACGCCATCTAGTCCCAAGCTAAGCAAAGCTTGTGTTATGGGTACTAAACAACTGATATAAATACATATATACACTTATTTTTTGTAAATCTATACATATTATACAGATTTTATACAGCAGATCATACAAACATATGGTCTGATCCGGGAATCGAACCGGAGACCTCATGCACAGTAGTCGCATACGCTACCACTGCGCCACAGAGGCAGTCAAATGGATATGAAGATTGTTTGTTTGAATGTTTGTGATTCACACATTTCTGTATTATTTTGTTTCATGTGTTAAAATTGTTTATCAAAATAGTTAATGAGAAGTGGTTCATTAAACATTCACAACTGAAAAATGTGTATTTTCTAAATAACTGCATACTAACTTTATTGTTATAAACCATTAAAGATTAAAAAAGTGTTCTCTATCTACAACACAAATTTCTATACACACACGTATTCTCTAGAATCTAAAGTGTACTTGCAAAACGGGTAGTGCGGTAGCCGGACGATCTATCACCGTGACTCGAGTAAATACACAATAAGATAATTACTCACCGCCGATGAGCACTTCTCAACGATCGATTGGTTAGAGACGATTTACATATCTACTTTTATGGCTTTTATTTATACTGAGTGTAAAAGTACACTATTTGCTAGTAAAAAAAATATTAGTTTAATAATTTCGAGTTGTCAGGAAAGGGGTTTCAATGACTCAACCAAAGGCTAATCAAAAAAATAATTTAAAAGAATCGGACATTTAACACACAACGCCATCTAGTCCCAAATTAAGCAGAGCTTGTACTATGGGTACTAGACAACTGATATTTATGCATGCCTACTTTTCTTTGTAAGTACATACATATCTATACAAATAAATAAAATTGAAGTGTCTGTTTGTAATATTAAAATAACAGCGTTTTAATCAATGCATATGTATGTATACACGATACATATACCAAAAATGTAGTTAAATTTTTTTTTGTCTGTCTGTCTGTCTGTCTGTCTGTCTGTTTGTTCCGGGTAATCTCTGGAACGGCTGGACGGGTTTTGACGGGACTTTCACTGGCAGGTAGCTGATGATCCAGGGAGTAACTTAGGCTACTTTTTTATACTAACTTTGCCCCGCGGCGTTACTCGCGGTACAACAATAACCGCGGGTAACACCGCGAGGTTCAGCTAGTTATACATAAAAAAGCACCCGGACTCCGAAACAAATATTTGCACATCATACAAACACTTAGTCCGACCCGGGAATCGAGCATAAGACCTCCGATACAACAGACGTTACCACTGCGCCACTGAGGCAGTTAAAAAAAGCACAAGGTTTTTAGCCCGTTCAGCATGCGTACGGTTAGTGGTTGGAAATAAATGTGAATATGAAGGTGAATTTTCTTGTTCAGTGAGGTATCGTATTTTTTTTTCTATACAAAGACAATTTACCTAATACCTAGTAATTTACCTAATAATAGCTAGTATCAAGCAAGTATCATTGGTTGTCATGTATTATTGAAGTCTATTGGTTGAGTGTTTACTTGTGGCCACTGCAATGTTTGACACTAGTCTTCTGGATTCTTCTAAATCGTTGAATTAGACAGAATAATTAAGTAAGGATAGTCTATAAACCTTTATTGTTATCTTTCCAGATATTTTCTAGATGTGGTTTATGACTTGACTAAAAATTTAGGTAAAAAAGTTACGGAATGTAAATCTTCCTTAACAGTTCATCAGCGAAACCTCGCAGATTTGAATTAACGATGTACATTTCTTATTGTTATGACCATCTTGAGAGGTGATTGGATACCGACATATAACCTTTCCTGTTAAACAAATAGTCTGGCAATGTGATCGATTGGCACATTAAACTGTACGCTGTTATTTGTACTTCAATGGTCTGCCAATCAAGAAATTGATATCACGTAGGCGGGTACGTATGAATCAAAGCATCATCTAAAGCAACTACTTATTGGTTTCTTATCAAGTCTTGTTTTTGCTATGAGCTATGTATGTAAAAAACGTAATAATATCTGTTGATCTAGTGGTTCGTGACCCTAACTGTTAATTTGGAATTTATTCAGGACCAATAATTGCGTGTTGAGCACAATCATGTGTGTCTTGGATGTAATTTATCTATTGTAATATATATATATACAAGTAGAAATATATAAGTGTTTATTATAAATACACATTCTTATTATAAAACGTTTATTTACGGTCTAGTTACAGATCAGATGTTTGCGATACATTTTTGGAAAGCAAAAAATGCATAACTCTTTTATAAAGAGAGTTGGTAAAGGCGTATGAATAGACGCAGCTTGGCCCGGGCCGAGTTTAAGATTGTTTTGTGGGTTTGAGATAGTTATGTGGCCTGCGGGGTCCTCTCGACACAATGAATGAGCTCCCGCATTTGATATTGATTGTAAGGCCGTGAGTTAATTGAGCTAATTGTTAAAGCGAAATTATGATATAGCTTCCGTGATCGGACCGCGTGGTTTGTTAAGCTAATTTGAATTGTAAAACGGGGTGTGGTGTGTATGGACCTTCGTGGTTATTCACAGGTGATATTCGCACCGCAGCGAAGATTGAAGAAACCAACACACCAACCGTGAGTAATTTTGTTCTAACTTAAAAGAGATGTAGCGCCTTACCTTGTGATCCTCTCACCAGGTGTGATAGGTTTGCGATTGTCTCTCTATGTCTATGAACCGTATAGTTAGCAAGGGTTTCCATGGGGAACACAACCTTGGTGATTGGACTCAACACTGAGTTATACTTATTTCCATAAGTATAGATTGATGAGTGAAACTAGAATATGTCAAGTTCATAAACGTATAACTTGAACTGACTTTTGACCTTATACTCTATGAACGTATCGTATACCTAACAATCATTCGTATTTCATAGCTTGGTTTTATCATTTTAATTCGACGGTTTAATTCAACTGTTTGGTATTTTAATACAATGTTAATTTGCATCATACCTCAGAAGTATAAAGAAACTAATCAACAATTGAAAATCAACTTTGTTATTTTCTTTCATGTCACTTCAAGTAAAAAGTCAATAGAGGTTATCTAAGAGTGTGTTCACATGAAAAATCACAGGAAAGTGAAAAGCCACTTGTCTGGTAATTGTTTCAGCGAACGTCGGGGCAGGACGGGAGATAAATCGCTGATAAATCAGATAACAAGGAAATAAAACCCACTGCTGTGGTTAGGCGGACGAACGGTGGGCAGAATGTGTGGGGCCACGAAATACGTATTAGAATATAGATGAAGATCGACATAGTCAAAATTGATGCTAAGTTCCGTTGGTAAAGATTCAGAAAATGAATAGGATGCGAAGGTAAATTGTTTTCGTTTTATCATACACACATTTCAATCCTGTCCCTGAGATAAAGCTCATGTTATATGCATGTTTATCATGACTTTTATAAACATTTGCGACGTAAGCATTGATGTGCCTTTAACGTTTGCTCTTAGTTTCCATTTACCTTTGCAACAGTTTTACTCGACTATGACAAAGCCAAAAGAATAGTTTTGGCAAGCAATGTATGTTTGTATATGCCACTGAGCTCCACTTCCACTGCGGAGTTCCACTGTTGAGTTAGAGCTGTAGTCTGGTTATAGATTTTTTTAAATTTTTCTTGTACCAACGATCGCTTGCTTCGGAGCTGCATATCAACCGTAGCAAGAACTGTGTCGTAGCAGATGGACGTTATTGGGACACAAGGTAGACGTTCGTCGATTACTGACCAAAACCCCAGCTCTCGGGTTCTTCTTGTCTTTGTATTGAGTGGGAGAAACTTTTCTTAGGATTGACAAATGGCTTTTAACCTTCTAGTACTAGTGTTATATTGGAAAACAGATAACTTGTGCTGCGTAGTATTAGGATCATGGTTCCAACCAATAGATGTTGTTTAGACATAAGTGCATTGGGACCATAAAAGTGTCTATACGAACATAGAAGTGTCTATATTAATGTTTGTTTGGTACTTTTTTCGATACAAATGATTAATATACAGATGGAATGGTTTCTATCTGTTGCTCATAGAAATTATCAGTTATGTTTTTTAGGTAAGAAATGAGTATAGGAACCGGTACTTTCAAAGTTCAAAAAAGTAATGGTCGCATAAAAGTATTTGAACAGATTTCTAACATAATTCTCAAATTCAATTCTTAATTTCCAAACTTGATTCAAAACTTATTTATTTAATAAAATTTTAATGTGAAAAAGACTAGCTGGGTAAGTATTAATGTTGCTTATTAGGATTGCCTTTTAACTGATAAGTAATTCTACAGTGATCGGTACTTAGGCTTGCTAACGGCCGGACCGGACTGAACCAGACCGTCGGACGCCGATGACCGCACACAAATCTTATGGGCGGTCGAATTTGCGACTGATTGCCGCTTTTTGCGAACACTTATTGAATACGAGCCCCTCAGGATTACAGGGATTCTATATCTGAAATCGGTTTGTGATCATTTTCTTAAGGTTTTCTTACGGATTTGTCGACTTGTTGATTTTAAACCATAATATTGCGTAAAAACATTGAATAAAATGGATTCGGTACCTTTTCCAGTGAGTTTTATATTTAATACTAGCTGAACCCCGTGGTGTTACCCGCGGTTATTGTTGTACCACGAGTATCGCCGAGGGATAAAGTAGCCTAAGTTACTCCCTGGATCATCAGCTACCTGCCAGTGAAAGTCTCGTGAAAATCGGTCTAGCCGTTCCAGAGATTACCCGGAACAAACAGACAGACAGACAAATTTTTTTTTAACTACATATGTACCGTGTACACATACATATGCATTTAGTAAAAAGGGGTTATTTTAATATTACAAACAGACACTCCAATTTTATTTATTTGTATAGATTTGGATTAATGCTTTAATATGAGAATTAAAATAGGCAAATTTTAGATGTCCGAAAAAGAGAAGACTTTAAGTTTAGAAGTAGTATTCCTTTTGGTTATTGCTTTATATTGGAATAAAGACTTTTGTGAGTTGAAATAGTTTTACTCAAGTGTGTATTTCGGGACTTACCGATAGAATACCCTTATCAGGAAAAGAGGTATCTTCCCGCTTTCGTATTACTGAGTAACAGCTGATCACTGGTCTAAGCACTATCGAAGCTGCGATTCTCTTAATTACAAATTACTACTGAAAATTACATAAACTTATAGGTTATTGCTTGGTAAAATTTTTAAGATACTAAAAATAAACATCTACTTATTGCACAACTTTTGCTTCCTGAAGCAAAATTTAAAAACAAAAGTACTACAAGGCTTGCATACAATATTGACAAAATCTAAATTGAAGTCCCTCAGAAACCATCAGCCAACACATAACCTAACTTTCTCTACCAGTGACTTAGGAGAACCTCACAAAAACAAATGAATCAATTACAAAGACTCGGCCAGCAAAAACGCGAGGAATTCGACACGGCCCTCCACCGCTAATGTGGTCTCTAATTCGCTCATTTGCTGGACATTTGCCATCGGTTTGCGGTCGAAACGTTTTTATGGTACACGGCTCTATGTGGTTAGGAGCTGTTTGTGGTTTTGTGGTTACGTACTTAATTTTATACTGTTTATTTACTGTGAGAAAGAAATTGTGACGATAAATAACAAGAATTATGGAGTTTAATAGTTTAGAAATATGTATTGTTTTTAAAACATTGATATGTATAATAAAGAGAAATTTTGTGGTTCAGTTGTTTGTGAACCTGAATACTGAACTGGAGGTCGTCTGTTTTATTTGCATTCAGGACAAATAACTATGTGATGATCAAGACTACAATTTGTTGTGTGTTTGGCAGTAATGTACTTAATGTAAATTACTCATTTACTATGAAATACGCAGCACAGTCTACCGTAGTACAGGCTCTGATAAGTTTGACATTAGACAGCTGTTTCCCACATGTTGCGTCATTCTAGTGTTTACATGCCAACTAAAATTACATATAGATATAAATTACTACATTTACAAAAAAAACAATCAATTACAAGCTCTCTCAGTACAAGCTCTGATTAGTTTGAAGCTATATACGTCAAAGCAATAAAATTTTTTTCTTCAAGTTTAAATACAAGTACCTTTAGATATATATATCATTCACTATTTCACCGTGGGAGGGCCATGCTTCGGCATGAATGGGCCGGCTCGACCGGAGTGATACCACGGTTTCGCAGAAAACTGGTGTAAAATAGCGCTTGCGCTGTTTTTCACCATACCGGAGAACCATACCCGAACCCCTCCCTACATCTCTTTCCCCACCCTCCAAAAGTCAGCAACGCACTTGTGACGCCTTTGGTGCTGCAGGTGTCCAGGGGCGGCGGTAATCTCTTACCATCAGATGATATGTCTGCTCATTTGCCCCCATATACCATAAAAAAAGCCATAATTTTATGAAACAAATGCGGGATCTACCTTTTTATAAACATCTTTTAGAAACAACCAGTACACTCGTGCATTTATGAAACAAACTCAACTCTGTCGGCGTAACACAATAAATTCGGGGACTCGCCGGACCAACTTTAAACAGAACCATAAATACGGCCGCTCGTAAACCGGAACTAGACCTGAAAGTTTATGCGGCCAGCGCATAAATCATGTGTACTGCCAACCCTCCTGGACCGAGGATTCCGGGGAGTGTATGAAACGTCCCGCTCCGCCATATGTCATCTCGGTCAAGCAGCCGCTATTTGTCTTGCAAAAATTCCAAGAAACATCTTAGGAATGTCCCATCCCCCTAGGACAGCCGTGACCAACTGTAGGAATGTGTAGGGTTACACCTAACACTCCATGTTTTCGGAGATTAAAGAAGTTTTATTGACGTGCGGTGAGTCGGTTCGAGGCTGCATACTTCCAAAGATTCACTAAACTTCTTAAAGGAAAAGTTTTATTGACTATTTCCGTTCAATTTCAAATATAATAGTAAAGGATTTGTTTATAATGATAAAGCTTTAGGGGGTTTGTCAACTGGGACGTAGTCATGCTCGTAGTTATTTTTAAGACAATTGAAGATCATAAGATTGAAATAAATAGGTAAATGTTGCCAAATAGGGCAATCAGGCAGGTATTTTCGGACATTTCCGTATGTACGTAGGTTTTGTATTTAACTATTTTAGTTTCTTTAGTTTTAAATAATAATTATTTAAAATAGTTTTGTGTAATAAACAAGATGTATGACAGAATTATACTAATCTCGTATGAGTGGTACCTCCACCAGAAGGTATCAATTGTCAATTCCAAACAGTATCTATAAGGATATATCCTTATTGAGACTGTTTTAAATACATCTAAACGGGAAATGCATCAAATAATTCAGTTGTTCTTTTAAAACATTTGTATATTATTGTACATAACTTTCAACCTACAGCGTAACCCTACAAGTTTAATGCGAAAAATTGATATTCACGATACATTATTTTCATTGCCCTCGAAATACAAACAGTAAAGGCAAATCAAAAGCCAAGACGAAGGTCTGCACACATTCGTTGTCCAGGCTGATTGTGCCACGGCAAATATGAACCGAAATGCTGCAAACAACACTGATTTATTTATTGAGGGCGACATTTTCTCTGAAAATCTTGCAACTTGCTTTCTATCACTGCTGACAATACGTAAAGCATGTATTTGTACATACTTAATTATTACATAATGTTAAATTTGATAAGGTATGAAATGTTGTGTGTGGAATTACCTAGAATACATACAAATACTGATTATATCCTTGAGGTGGTTATTGGAGACTTATTAAACGGCTTGAAGTTACGACATAATTCCTTCAAGAGAAGAATTGTCACATATGTAGTACTACTTACTAATATTACACATAGATAGCTAAGTAATAAACATTTTTGGTGCATAACAAGACTTAAACGCGATAAAATTTGTCAACTCGTTCAAAACGTCGGGATATAGAAGGTTTTGTATTCTCTTTAAATCTTTTTTATAGTTTATGGAGAAGTAGCGAAAGTCTATATTACTACACAATACAGAGTGGTCTAAGTGTCCCGTAGATTTAGTGCTTCTATCGTCTAGTCATGCCCGTCCAGAGAGTAAATCAAAGTTTGCTTGGAAAAAATAATTTGAAGTAATAAAAAATACTGAAATAACCAAAATAAGTTAGAAATATTAACTAGTGATGATTAACTAATTATTAATTTCTGATTAAAATTCATTTACCTCGTATACGACTGCTGTGCTTGAGGTCTCGGATTCGATTCCCGGGTCGGACCAAATGTTTGTATGATCTGCAAATGTTTGTTTCGGAGTTTGAGTGTTTTCTTTGTATAATTATGTATGTATTAGCAAAATATATATATGTATTTATATCAGTTGTCTAGTACCCTTAACATAAGCTTTGCTTAGCTTGAGACTAGATGGTATTGTGTGTTGGATGTCCGAAATATAACAAAAAAAAAACGCAAAGCAGTCATGATGACTTCCGACAGAAGTGAAAACTCAAAACTAAAAACAAACAGTTGTTTAAGCTCACCTGAAATAAACCTCTTTGCTCTTTAAATAAAATGTTATAGGTACAGTAATACAGTATCAACATATTACCAGTCATGTCATATTAGACAGTCGAACCATGCGCATTTGCGGAAGCGCCCTGAGCCGCCGTCTTACGAACAGGTCTCGTGTCCTGTCGCGACGTGTCCTGGCATGAGTTTAACATTTTTAAACCAATCCCGAAATAAATTTCACTAAAGTGCACAATGCCGCTTAAGAAGTTTTCACTTCACAAATCTAAACTTACCGTATTCCTCGAACTAAGTAAGATGTAATACAATTACACATAGTTAGCGAGCGCATCATGTGACCTCCGGGCGCGGGTGTTACCGACAAATGGGCTACGAATGGACCGCAAAGGAGCCGCAGTTACTTGCGAGGGTCGCTCAAGGGAAACTAACATATCTAATGATAATCTTGTCACTGGGAAATCTTCTGAGAAGTTGTTTGCTACGTAATAGTTGTTAGTGAAGTTTAAATGAAGTTAAGAACACAGATCTCGCATTAACATACGTCAAAAAGATTACAGGCGAATGCTAACATTTACAATAATAAATAATTATTTTTGCAACATTTGCATTGTAACTTTTACCCGCAGCTTTACTTGCGTTAATGAAAATATTGTCAATCAATTCACCGTCTATCTCCGTCCGTCCGTTGATCTATTCCTGTACTCTGACTTCATGTGTGTAGTATTTAATGGTAACAGTTAAGTGTTTAAGGAGTGAAAGCCTGAGAAACAAACCAGCTCTTTAACTTTCAATCTACGAAAACAACCACCACGCCATTAGTTGTATTGTTATGTTAATTTAACACGTTAAAGTAATGTATAACTTATTATTTTGTGGTATAGTGGTTGATTGTCGGCTCTTTAAATCGCAACATCTTAATAAATTCTAGAAATATGAATGTTGACACAAATAGGAGAGACCTGTATCTAGCAGTGGACTGCGATAAGATAAGGTGATGAAAAAAAATAGACTTTACTAACGTATTTAGCATATATAAAATAATTCAATTTAAAAACAAAAAAAGTTGGTTAAGTAAGTTAATAGACAAGACGCGTAACCACAAAAAGGGTCCGTGCAGCAAATGGGCCGCAAATGAGCCGCAGTTAGCACCTGTTAGGGGTGTTACACCAATCGCTAATGTCAAAGACTAACTGTCGACTCTTACGTACTCGGATGCGTGACTTCAAGATGACAGCTTTAAATATTCAGTTTTAATTTGTGTAGCCACATTAGAATAACGTAATTTCATTTGAGTTTATTTATTAGTACTTCCAATTTCTGGTTCCAATTATTATTAGCACAAAACTTGGTCTAAAAATCATCCCTTTGTGTTATTTTCTTTATTTATTTTATTGATATGAAGCTCATCCATTTTAACAAAAAACAAAATAAGCGAATCGAGAAGAAAAAAAAAATCACATCTCGTTTACTTATTTGAACTTTTTTAATTTCTCATCGTATTTTAGCTGCCTTCGTGCCATTTGAGGTTCGAATTCTAGCTTCTGAAACTTGATTTAAAACTTAAGATTTAACTGATGGTAAGCGATTACCGCCGCCCATGCAGACTCGCAACACCAGATGTGTCACAAGTGCGCTGGAGGCCTTTGGGGGATGCAGAGGGAGGTTGGGGGATGGGTTGGGGTATGGGCCTCCGTGTCGGACCGCCTCAGGGAGGTGTTGGACGCTAGCCTGGCGTCCGGACGCTTCCCTGAGTGCTGGAAATGCGGGAAGCTGGTCCTATTGAGGAAGCCGGGACGGCTTGCCGATTCGGTCGCGGCCTATAGGCCCATCGTGTTGCTGGACGAGGCGGGTAAACTTTTTGAGAGAATACTCTCTGCCCGCATCGTCCGGCATCTCAGCGAGGTGGGGCCCGACCTGTCGGACGCCCAATTCGGATTCCGAGAGGGGCGTTCGACGGTCGATGCCGTAATGCGCCTTAGGGCCGTGACCGAGGAGGCAGTGAGCTGTGGCGGCGTGGTGTTGGCGGTGTCCCTGGACATCGCCAACGCCTTTAATAGTCTGCCATTCAGCTGCATCGGGGAAGCACTCCAATACCACGGAGTGAAAGAGTACCTGAGGCGCTGGGCTTACGGGTGGCCCTGGACAAGATGGAGGCCCTGTTATTCCATGGGCCCCGTCGTGGGCCGCCCCCCGGCGCCTCCATAGTGGTCAACTCGGTCCTCGTACCGGTTCGGGCCCAGATGAAGTATCTGGGCCTGATCCTCGACGGTAGGTGGCTCTTCGACGAGCACTTCCGACAGCTTGGTCCCAAGCTGGTCGGCGCTGCCTCTGCCCTTGGGCGACTTATGCCCAACTTGGGCGGAGCTAGCGTCGCAACGCGACTCCTCTACACGGGGGTGGTCCGGTCGACGGCGCTGTATGGGGCACCGGTGTGGGTGGCGGCTCTGACTGCCCTCAATAAGGCCCGCCTTTGGCGGCCTCAGAGGGTATTGGCGGTCAGAGCCATACGCGGATACCGCACGGTGTCCACCGAGGCGGCGTGCGCCTTGGCCGGAACACCTCCGTGAGATTTGGAGGCGGAAGTGCTCGCCGAAGTTTATCGACGGGTGACTGAGTTCCGGGCGGAGAGAGGCATTCGCCCTCCGCCCGAAGAGGTACGCGAGTGGCGTGAAGCCGCCCGTCGAGCCACGATGGCTCGCTGGTCGTTCCGACTGGAGACTCCACGCGCTGGCTTTGCCGCCGTGGAGGCTCTCCAGCCGGTCATCCTCGAGTGGGCAGGGCGGCAGCACGGGACCCTTTTCTTCCGACTGACGCAGGTTCTTTCCGGGCACGGATGCTTCGGAAAGTACCTGCACTCGGTCGCCAGGAGGGAACTGAGTCCCGCCTGCCACCACTGCGACTGCAGTGAGGACTCGGCCCAGCATACGCTGGCGATTTGCCCCGCTTGGGCGTCGCAGCGCCGGGCCCTTACTGCAGTCATCGGAGGGGATCTCTCGCTACCGGCCATCATTCGCTGCATGGCCGGTAGCGACAGCAGTTTTACCGCGGTCGCAGCCTTCTGCGAAGACGTAATTTCGCAGAAGGAGGCGGCGGAGAAGGCCCGGGAGGATGATATCCACTCGGACCCGATCCGCCGCCGGCGAACCGGGCGGCGGAGGCGCGCCTACCAGCGCCTCATGCCGCCCTGAGTGTGGCCGCGGATGGTCGGGATGGGTTTTCCCCACCATCCGCTTTAGTGGTCACCCGCGAGGGGGCGACGTTACGCGTGTGCCGTACGTCGCCTAAATTGAGAGTTTAAACAGCAGACGCTGCCCGCTTCAGTGCGGGCAGGCGCTGGGAGGGGTCCGGATGTGTTAATAACAGCAGTTCCACATGTTAAAAAAAAAAAAAAAAAAAAAAAAGGGGTATGGGCCTCCGGTATCCTCACCCACTCGGTGCGCTATTTCACTCTGGGTTTCTTCGAAGGCCGTGGTATCACTCCGGTCGAGTCACACGTTTGCGTTCCACATTACATAATAACTAGTTTCCAGACTCTATAACTGACAATTAGCTACTACTGCAAATATTAGCCTATGTGTTATCCTGATGTATAAGCTATATTACTGTAAAGTTTTATCCAAATCCGTTCAGTAGTTTTTGCGTGAAAGAGTAACAAACATCCATCCAAACATCCATCCATCCTTACAAACTTTCGCATTTATAATATTAGTAGGATATTGGGTACAATTGTATGTGAGTACTGTCGCCCAAAGTTAGAAAAGCGGATTAATTCTCCTTTTTCATTCTTGATGAAAAGCAAACAAATAATTGCTTATCTAGCTTTCTGCTAGACCATGGTTAGCCCCTATGGTTAGTAGTAGTAGTGTGGTAAGCATAGTTCTGCTCATGAAGTTTAGAAACAGGAAGCATATTAACGAAAATGCAATGAACAATCAGCTCACCCCTGATCACAATCGTGTCAATTATTCGTGACCTTTTTATAAATAGAGAAACGTTTTTTAAAATGAGCTTAGGCAAGGAAAGGTGCAGTGTCCGGTCTGATCCGATCGTATTTGCGTAAGTCGACCGGCCTAATCCAGGGATTATTGACGAGACGTTGCTCCGACCATGCTTATTAGAGCGTAGTGGACGTGATAAGATAATAGCGACTTTATAATAAACATGCTTTGAATGTGTAAAAAAATGACTTATTGATAATATTTGTACTTTAGCCAGATAATGTCTCTGTTCGTTATTTTATATAAACTCTCCAATTTTGGCACATAGGTATAGGTACTGTACCAAATAGTTATATAGTGAAAGTAAAAATGTTTGAGCACATCCGATGTAGGTAATTATAATACCGTATAAGAAGTGATATGAACAGGATCGGGTAAGTACTATATTAATAACGATTTTACAAGTATTTCATTAAAATTTTAACAATTTGTAAGAAAAACCAAATGAAGATAGTCATTCTATTGACATACACGTTCATGTAATTAGGTGACAAGCATGTTTCTACAACATATGCAAGAAATTGAGTAAGTGGTTAATTTCTGAATGAATGAATTTATTCATGTGAAATTTATTTTGCCTATATAAAATTATGTTTTATTGTTGTTTAGATTAGTACCATATTAGTATAACGATATAGCTAGATTATCTAATTAATTTTATATTATTTTGTAGTTTAGCAGATCTATTTTAGATTTTTAATTTGGAACAATAGTTTAAGTGATAGTTATAGATTTAATGTAAGTCACATATAAAGACTACCTTAGTTTTCTCAGTCGCTCGTACCTTGTACCACATAGATCTAAGACGCCCGTCCCACCCAACAAGCAAGGGTCAGTCCAGGCCTGCCAATTTGCTTTGTCCTCGCTCACCTCGGATAACTAGCCATTATACAGACCTTTGATCACGATAGTTTACAGGGAATTTTCATTCGCTTTCCTTTAATATCACTATGCATATTGTTTAAGTATTTAATTTCAGCAACGTTTTGTTACGCACATATTTTTCTAATTAAAATATTTTTTCATTTTTTTTGGAATTTGGAATCATTATTTTTCTTCGAGGTATTTTAGTATTTCTTATGTTCTTGTGTACGGTTTAACGCATTTAATGTGTGTGGTATAGAGCTAATGCAATTTATAGTTATTTTTGAAAAACTATTACCAACCTCGAAGGTTCATATCTTGCTGAATTGTAATAAAACTAAGTTTAGAAAAAAAAATTGTTAGTTATAATTGTTGTCCAAAGGAGTCATTTTCGTTACTTTCCTAACCTAAAAACTACTCAATTTTAATAGCGTTTATTTGAAACACGATTACTAATACAAGATCAGATAAATACCTAATAGAAATAAATCAAGCTTAAGTAAGTCATTTCTAGTCAAGCAGTGTCTTAATGGTTTCCTGTCTCGTGGTTATTATTGTCATCAATACAAATGCTAAATTTCTGCCAAGACTTTCCTTTATCAGTGTAATACCTAAGGATATCGGAGTAGATTTTTTAATATAGGTGTTAAAATACAACTTCTAGTTATCAGCGTACAAGTGTTATTAGCTGTGCTGTATTATATTTATTACTAGTACTGTGCTGTATGCAGGTGCATAGGAATAAAATATAGGACGTAGTAGCAGTATACCAATATGTCAGTAAATGATTACAGTTAATTAACAGCTGGATTCGCATTCAGAAAGTCACACGCGTAACTGATAGCTTCTTGGTAGGTATTATAAAAGAGCACTCTTTTATCAGGAAGACACGTATCATCATTTACTACAAGAAGTAAGATTCATTCGGTAGAACTTGTCTTTAGTTCAGAAATCTAAAGCCAAACTGCGATTACTTATATTACCTATATTCTAGATGACCCGCGCAACTTAGTCAGCGTCCCTCAATAAATAAAATCCTGGTTTTCTTTTTCTGGTGATGTTATATATCCTATAGCCTTCCTTAATAAATGGAATATGCAACAGCAAAATAATTTATGCATGAACAAGTGAAATAGAAATACATTTTTGTATATATTAATAAACGCAGGCATGCATATGTTTAGTAAATATTTATGCGTATATATAGATGTAGTGTTTTAAGTTAATCGAGTACCAGCATCAGATGGTGATGCGGAGGGTGCGATTGCAGAGGACGGAGGGGCCGTAATGATGTACCGGACCAACTCTTTCCGTATACTATTTGTCGCCTAGATATATGTATAGAGGGGTTAATTCGACTGCATATTATTTTAATCTATGGGTATCTGTTAAACCACTTTCATAAGATGTTAAGGGCAAACGTACAGAGGGGACATCTGAAGTAAAGTGACTGATCTAAAGTAGAGTGACTACCGTTGTCTATGAACACCTGCTACTAAAGAGTCACTAGTTATGTTTTACCTGTTCTTTATTTCTATTCCACCACTTTATTATAAAGAACCTTATTGCTATAAAGGAAAAGGGTTTTTAAATGGTTTAAAACCCATGAAATACTTAAGAAGCTTGTAGCATTTTGAATTAAGTGCATAGATTTTGTCACATCCATAATCTATACAAATAAATAAAATTGGAGTGTCTGTTTGTAATATTAAAATAACCGCTTTTTACTAAATGCATATGTATGTATACACGGTACATATACCAAAAATGTAGTTAAAAAATTTTTTGTCTGTCTGTCTGTCTGTCTGTTTGTTCCGGGTAATCTCTGGAACAGCTGGACGGATTTTGACGGGACTTTCACTGGTAGGTAGCTGATGATCCGGGGAGTAACTCAGGCTACTTTTTTTAGACTAACTTTGCCCCGCGGCGTTACTCTCGGTACAACAATAACCGCGGGTAACACCGCGGGGTTCAGCTAGTACTAAATATATTTAAACTTCAGAATTGTAAAATTGGAGAGTACCATGCTTATTGTAAAAACCAATACTGTCCACTGTAATTAGTGGTAACAAATGAATTTATTGTATTAACTACGAAAAGGTTTGTTTTATTTTTGTTCTATAATGAACCATATTGTCCCTAAAATTACCTAGCTAGGGTTTTGTGAACACGTTGAATTATCATTATTATACACGATATACTACACCAAAAAAAACAAAAGTGGTATTACCAACTCTACATGATACTGTCGCGAAACTATCTTTTTGAAAAAAATGCGTCTTAGAGTAAGTGTGAAGCCGTGACATTTGGCCCTTGGGGTCTTTTATTGCGACCGGTTGGTATCTGATGACCGGGACCTAAGGGCGTTATCAGCCGTTTAGCGAGGAGTTGCGATGCCCTGTTTATTGCGTCGTAAAACTTAAGTTTTGAACTCTGTGAAGAGGTGTTAATAACTTAAATGGTAGATTAGAGAGCCTGGATTACAGTATCTGTAGGTGTGTTATAAAATAACTCAATGTTTTTGTACCTAAAGTCTTGACAGTTTGCTCTGGAAAAATAGTCTACACAATATTGGTTGGAACTCTTTTACACACTATTCATTAATCCGTATGTTACAAAAATCCAGTGCTTTGTAATGTTTTTGGTCTTTGTAATATTTTTAGTCTTGAATACGTTCCTGTTCCTATAGTTTTGACTTGTGTATGTGAATCTTATATATCTTGGGGGTTTAATGTATTTTTTATTTATTTTCATTATTTCCTATATATATTAATTGTTGAAACTGTGCACGCGTTCGTGAAGTGTTAAGTTGGGCTACAGCTGAAAATCAGCGCTGTGGTCACTTTCAGGACCGCAGCATAAGCTGAGCTGTGGCCTTTTGGTCACACAGCTAGACATTTCACTGCTTTTATTTTGTTTGTTTTGTATATTGTTTGTTGTTATTTACTCTAAGTTAAATGTCTTATCTTTCTCTTTTACATGTATGTTATGTGTGACTAATAAATGTATTCTATTCTATTCTATTCTAATGCATTGTTAAAGAATGTTAAGGTTATTATAAATAAAAGTATACACAAAAAAGAAAAACCTGATAGTCAGTGACTAATATTGGTAACCTATAAGTTCGGGACTTATAATTTAGAAAATGTACTTATTTTTATTTCGTGAAGATCCCACCGTCTTTTGCACAACAAATGATATCCAAAAAACTCTTATCACTTGCAAATCATGGTAGATAAAACCATCTAATCTATTTGTTCTAAACAATCCGACTGCACAGTTGGCCTTGTGATTTAGGTGGTTGCTACGCCGTTTTCTACTGCGTTGAGTGTTGTATGTGTGTGTGGGTACAAAGTCCACATGGGACAACACTTTGTGTGCTTCACAAATTGTTGTTCTAAGTCTGTGTGTTCTTTGTGTCCGTTTCATGTATGTTCGTAAAGTCCCCCGCGACACAGAATGTATATTTTTAAAGCGGGAATCGTCAATAAAAAAGAAGAAAAATAATCCAGTGTGCAATCATCACTAGAGAAGGAGGAGAGTGACTTTCGTGAGGGCCGCACTAGGCACTGAAGAGCGTAGAAAGATTTTCGAATTTACAGAGAAGAGGTTGTACGTTACTTTTGCAGAAATAGTGTATTAAAGTTACACATATGCAATGACAATACGTACCGGCAATTATTGTTCCTTAACTGCCATAATTGCAGTCTTACTAAACAGTCTTGCTTAGTAGCAGGTGTATTTGCGGCGCAATGCATTAAATACGTATGTCCGTAAACTTGCAATTATCGACTGAGTAATAACACGCTCAATTTGATCAGGATTTATTGGAGTGTATTCTTTGAAACTACTATTAAATCAATACGTAGCTTCAAGTACGTAACAATACTTCACTTTACGAAAGGCAATTCACAATTTTCTAGATCTAAACATATGCTATATAATTCTCGTGTCATGTTGTTAGTTACAGTGCACTCCAAAAGTTCTAAACGATGCTCACATTTTTTTTTAATAAGTGTTTTGCTGTTTTGCCTAAGAAATTATAGTTAACATCACGCTTAGACTGATAGGAGCTTAGCAAAGAGACACAGGCGATGTTGTTGTCAGCTAGTTATAAATATCACATTTAAAACGTTTTCTCTAAATGTGTTAACTTTCTTCGATAAAAAACAAGACACGTGTCATTCACCTCTTAATCAGCCATTATTTTTTGTGTGTTGTGTTGAGCCTGTCAACTTCCAACCACGCAGGAAGTAAGTCATCACCGAAACTATCAATAAATCTCCCCATTATGTGGAAAAGTGTCGCCGTTTCGTTACACTAATCAGTTTGTACCCGGCGATACAGGTATTATTACCCGAGGGTGGAAGGTGCAGAACGCGCAACGGTCAGCGCGCACCTTGCGACCACCTTGCGTCTCGTATAACGTACTGTGTCCAGATACTACAAGATATCAATTAACGGAACCTTCATAAAAGCATATCAACCATTATTATATCAACGGAAATTGTACATTAAAATTAATCAGTTAAAGTTTAAACTTGAGTGTGTAACCGTGTCAAGGGTGAATGCGGAAAGATGTTACCACCCCACAATAAGATTAAGGTTATTTAGCTAAGTATAAAACGTGTTTTTTATACTCTATATTAGTGGACACGGCTGTCTAGTGAAATTAGTAGGATTCTAATTTGGTTGTCTAAAATCCGTTGAGATGGTCGATAACCGTGCGGACGCCGTAGGGGTCAGGGGGACCGACGCGGTTCAAACTTTAAATTAGTTTATTTACGCGTCACGGTGTTGGTTTTTCTTTTGTTCTATTGACGAGCGTGGCAGATGTAATAAGTTAATTAGTATTGTATCGGAATAAGATTTTGTTCACAATACCTTTATAAGCGTCAGATATTAGATATTTTTTTACAATGTGCGTGTTGTTCCGCTTGTGTTTTAAAATTAATTACTGAACCTATGGACTACTAACTAAGTTTGAGGTGAGCGAAATCTTGGTTTTCTTCTATGAACTCGAAAAATAAATCAATTCTAAAGAGCAGATAAAAGCAAGAGCTCTTAATTTCCCAATACCCTTATCAACATGCGTCTCATTTCAATTTAAGTATAATCTGACTTGATTTTATATTCAGATCTAACACATTACCTACGCTAGTAATGTGTTGATATTTATTTACGAAGTACTTTTTAATAGTACTCAACAAGCTATAAAATACTCCGATATTTAGTAGCGAGTATTTTAATAAGGCTTTAAGTAAATGCACTGCTACGATGTAATTAACACTTACAATTATTTTCTTCGCTAGAACTTGAGATGGTATCCAAGGGTTATTATGTTTTGAAAATGATCAATACTATGTTTTAATAATGATGATGATAAATTTATTTTCTTGTAATGTACAATTAGAAGCAAATAAATTTATCATCTTCAATAATACCTAATCAGGTTGATTTGGGCTTGGAAGAATAAGAATAGAGATAGTTTTTTTTCATATCAATAACAACATTCATAATGTCGTATTTTGTTGGTGAGTGTGAGACCGGAGGCTCAATAATGCAGAGGCATCACTAGGTGGCCATGGTGTGAGTCACCATTGTTACATAGTCTGCATTCCCAATAGTATGGTGACCACCACTCTTGGATTCTGCTTTGCTTTCCACCAGGCAGAGTAGAGTCACTTGGGTAGGCCCATACATAAATGAAAAGAAAATTTCAAACGATATGTGTTTAAAGGCTACATGAAAGTGTCGTGAGCCATTAGTAACCACTTTGTACAGTACGGCACAGATCGGCAGAGTCGGGATATTTAGTAACTCATTGGTCTGTGTTACCGTAACGCATCAAATTTGAATATACTACTGTAACAAACTAGTACATGGAACGTAACTAGAAGTCGTTTGATCACTCATTTCTTGCACAAGTCCTATTCCGTATAAGGGCGGCAAAAATACGTAATGTTCGATCAAGTATTACCACTTGCTTTCATCAGTTATAATGATTTATAAATAGAGCATAATAATTATGAGTACCAACATTGATAAAAAATATGAGCATTTACTATAAAAGTACCTGGATGACCAAGTTTTGTTCGGTAATTTTTTTTGGTACATTTTCTAAAAACGAATTCTAGCTGGATTGATTTATCGACACGAAACCCCCTGCATACTTAATTTCATGAAAATCGTTGGGGCCATTTTCTCATCAGATACACATACAAGAAATGCTTATTTAAAGGTATTAGATATATGAATATGGATTATATCATGTTCCACAGATAACACAAACACATAGAACTTAGGAATATATTTTTATTTAAGTATTATAGAATGCGATTGATAAGTAATTTAAAAAAAAAAAAAAAAACTGTTGAAATGAGTAACGCACTAATGCTGAACGCTCAATGGTTGATAGAAAAACAAACACCAAACAAAATTACAGACTCTTTTCCAATGTGTAATATTCTCCAGAAATATTCTAGAAGTAATAATAATGAGAATGTATCTTGGAAAATTCAATTAATTAATTTTATAAATGGTCTAATTGCTCGTGACAAGGATCGATGCAATGCTGTCTAAAAGTTCGGGTGTAAAAAGTTTTTACTTAATTTATATTACCATAATTAATATCTAAGACACAAAACAATAGCCGTGAAGGTCAAAAATATTATTGTTTTATTAATGAGTTAACCACTTTTAACCAGAGCAGTTCTTTGCATTGATGACCTTTAATGGGATTTTGAGTTTTCATTGTATTTGAGTCTTCATATTGACCTGTTTTTTTTCTTTAAAATAACACTCTCGCATTAGGAATAAACATCCTGTGTAGCGGGGAACTTTACAAACATACATGAAACGGTCACAAAGAACACCCAGATTCGGGACAACAATTTGTGGATCACACAAAAGTGTTGCACCGCGTGGGATTTGAATTCACGACACTTGGCGACCGCTGAAGCCACTAGGCCAACTGTGTGGTCAGATTTATAGTTCTACATTTTTAAGAAACAAAACTTGTAATTCATTTCGAGTCAAGAGAAGTCTAGCATTCCTCAAATCTTTAGGCATAAGAAGCTTGTAGATCACAATCGAACTCATTGAAGCCAAGTCGCAGATCTTATCGGTTCTTATTTCGTTACATGGGATTTATTAGTGTTGATGTATGCGCAATTATTAGCTTGTTTTTGTAAGTGGCACTACAAAAAGGTTGAAACCGATACATTATCCTGTCATTAAAAAATTCAATTAATTATTTGTGGAATGTTTACCATTTTTAAGTTGGTTCTTTGACATTTTAATTAAAGTAGTAAAACGACTTTGTTTTAATATTTGACAGGCAAACACATGGCTCCCGAGTACTATAGTACCGAGTACCGTTTGTGTATTATGCATTTAATTCCTGACCCTTTTTCTCTATTAAATATAGGAGTTATTACGTTTCAGTCAGCAGTGTGTTTTAATTTGTAACTATTATTATCAAACGTTTCATACTAGATGAGAAGTGTATGTTAGTATCTTAGTAAAAATTACAAATGATTATCAATAAACCTATTTATTTATTGCTTTTTTGGTATCTATTTCGCGTAACTGTGTTATAAGTTATAATTCATGTTCATGTTGTTCTAAAAAACAAATTTAATAATGGTTTAGTCAACAAGCTAGAGTGGAAAACAGTTTGGTAGTTTAGGCAAGTTAAGTTTAAAATTTTTAATATATTATAGCACTTAATTTGTGATAAAACTGATAAAACAATAAAGATATAACTGATGCAATATAAAATCTCTTGTACAAAGTTACTTCATCGGTTTCGTAGCCATCTCTCACAAAGATCAAACTACATGTATGCTTGTGAAACTATGTGCGTATGTATATGTAGACTGTAATGTCAATTGTCACCTGCAATTCGAAAGTGTCAAGTGCTGTGCCGGCCCTAAGAATGATGTTGAGTTTTTTACCATCAAGTAAAAGTATAGCAAAGCTGGAGACTATGTATCTCAAACTTTCCGTACTGAGATGTCTATAAATAAGAGTTTACTTTAAAACAATCTAAATAACTTCTAGGAATGAATGATCTTCGCTATCAGAAAATTACCTAAATCTAAGTTTTGATAAGACTTTTTAAATATGATTAGTTAAGAGTACAAAATATATATTTCTTTATTAACTTTTAATTATTTTCTTCTGTTCACACTCAAAGTTATAGAAACATATTACGTATCTTAGAGGTATATTCAGAGTTGTCGTATTTTATCACTGTTACTGTGGAGCTGTCAGTACTTCAGGACAGGGTACATATTTCTCAGCAACATTGTCAGTTGAAACTGGAATTTGTAACGGTTTTTAAAGGTCTGTTTTACGGTTGGAAAATTTAAGACAGTTTTTAGTTTCACGTTTGGCAATAACGCTTTCTTTCGCTTGGTTTTGCAAAAAAAGGTTTAGACAGAAATGTATTTAAACACCCATCAGACACTACTATACTTTCAGTCATACACACGTAACAAGACATAAGTCAATAGACGTCAACAGGATACACATATATTTCTTATTAAACATACTAATATACACTATGTATATCTTTAAATACATAGGTATATATTTCTATGGCCTCTACGTGTCCCTTCTCGGGAAAAGATGTAAGTGGGCTTAAAGCAACACACACATAAATATGTAAAATATGTGTGTGTTAAGCTTGAATGGGTATTAAAAACTTATTGCATGCATTGTTTAATTACAAATGTGGTTTTATAGATAAAGTTTATGATTTTTTGGTTAACTATTTTTTCTTGTGCAACAACTCATTTTGTTCTTGTATTTTTGTCACATAGTATAGCTGTCAAATAGTTAAAATGACTTGTTATACAGAGTTGTATCCGAATATAGTGATTACTAAAACAAAATTATTTTAATATTTTAGTAGCTTCCCGTCATTCGAGACACTAAACCAAATACCTAATCCGGCAGTAACTCTTCCATAAAATTTACCATAGTGACCATAAATGTCGGAAGTGGTCCGCGGAGACACCGTTTAGCGGGTCTGTCCGCGCCTATGTCGCCGCGAGGTCACCCCAAGTGTCAACGGGCTCTCCGTGACATTTATTAACGGTTAGAAGGGTTGAGAGGAATTCCTGGAGGCCATTTTCTTTTTGCTATTGAGGGTGTTTGTACTGAATGATCGGTCTGTGAATAAAATCAAAAGTTTTTTGTTGGACATTCGTCGTGCGAGTACTGTTTTCGATTGTAATATGTTTAGATCACAATGTTGGTCCTTCGGGGCGCGTAAACGGAATGTAAGTCTGAGTAATTCAAGGGATTCTGAAAGCTGACATTCCGATAATTTATTGTTATTATTGTGTGTTTTGTACGCTATTTGCCATATGTTTTGTTATTTATATAAAACCTTTACAAACAATCATATGTCTATTCTTTATTTATAAAAGTATATGCTTAATAGCCTCGGAGAGCACGTTAAGCCGTCGGTCCCTGTTTCATGAACATCTATCATGTCATGAATAGCAATCGTTATTGGGAAGTCAGTGCCCTCAAATATACAGACACTAGTTTCACCATTTGAATTCAGTTGTTACCCTTAGGGTTGCAGGAGGTCCGATGCCAGTTACTCCATGTAAAAACTGATATTCTTCAGATAAAACCGAGTGAATGGAACTAGTAGTTGACCCCAAATCTTGGAAATAATGAAGGCTAGGAAAATGAATGATGCTTTATAGAATACCAATGGCTAAAAAGAGCCACTACTCTTCTAAGCTCGAAATTTAACATTGATTCGTAGTTTGCACATATTCATACAACTCATACCAATACTCGTATTATTAGGACAGATTCAATATTATAATTAAAAAAATAATTAAAAAATTACATCTAGGCTATGTATGTAAAAACTTTCAATAAAGTTTACATAACCTATTTCATCCGGACCATTGTAACGAATCTATTCACAACTCATTTATTAAAATAGGTTCAGTAGTCCAAGGGCTACGGTGCAACATATAAACATACAAAATTATTCTCTTTCCTTTTGACTTTGCCATAGTCGGGTAAAAAGACATATTATTTGCCTACGTTGATTGCCGACTACAGGTAGGTAGATAAAGTTATAACTATTAACTTTATGTCTTTAACTAACCGCAACAAGGTAGTGTTAGTCAGCCACCACAAGGGTTAAAACCGCAACTTATACAACTCGGTTGTTGAGCAATGATCCGTGCAAGTGCCGGCGCTGGCGCCGCACTGCACTCTGCACATGTCATGTTTCTTTACTCAGCTATTTGTAATAATATAATGTATGATAACATGACACGTAAGTACTGGGTTACTACATTATAAAGTTAATGACTCAGGAATATTATCTGAACTTATAGGAGGATAAAAGTTTATTCGTGCACTGTTGTTATATCGACTAGCCTTATTATCCCAGTCAACAAAATTATATATGGAACGCCATAGTTTAATAAAGCCTTCTTGTTAAGCACAATCTCTTTCAGTCTATAAAAGTGAATAAAATTGTTGTGGCGACTTCCACATACAGCGGCAACAATAACATATGACAGCGCCATCTACCGAACATACACCGAGCTACGAAGTATAGAAGGAAACGAAGAAACTACGAATCCTGAATCGCGCTATAGAAGTTCTCGCGCCGATTACATCCCAACATATGCCGTTGGACAGTGGCCTGCCAGGCATGATCACCTCGCCTGGTCGGAGAATCCTTGTGTTAGAGGGACATGACACCAGTTCCCCCACAATATAAATAAATTACTTCAAATAAAGTGGAGACATCGTTAGATCATGAATACTTACATAAAAGTCAATGTGAAAGTTATTTAGTTTCATGTAAGGAACGAATGGACAGTCTTTTTTCTTTTTCCTTGAAAAACACGGATTTTGAATAGCGTCGACTCTTCTTTATAATTTGGTCTACTAAGTACAAAAACAATTTTTCAACGTCGACTGCTTATCCTGAGATAAGCTCGTTCAGTGATAAAAACAAAACTTTCTATGGTGAAATTCCCATAACTCAGGCAAGTATGTAAATATTTGCCTTCATAACTCCGTCATACTCCCGTTAAGGTAATCAAGTCCTTTATATCTGAGATTATGAGTGGCAAGTGATCATAACCGTGAAACGGAGCCCTCCACTGGTCCACTATAACTTTTATATAGTCGCCTTAAACAGCTCTCGTAACTGTTTACTGACTGTAACTCTGGATTTTGTGCTAATATAGCCTGACTGTATAAAACTAAATGCCGCGATAAATTTATTTTCAAAAGTTTTTGATTTATTTTGTCAGTTACTATTTTTCTTTTTAGATACATACGTCTAGCTAATTTCAAACAAGACTAAGCCTTGGTATGGTAACCAAACTGCTTATAAACATGTTTTCTGTATTGTAAATAAATTACATGTACCACAGCAAATAGTCGTATTCATCACTCAATGACTTTTTTCGGATGCGCATCACACATGGCTTAAGAAGTCACGATGGCGATAACAATACTCTTACTGAAATAGACATATACCTAATACATAAATACAGCTATTGAACAAAACGCTGTATCTTATATGACAATATGACACCTAGTGAGACTCGGATCAGCCAAGATTTAAGTTGCATTAGAATACACTGCTGCAGACCCATACAGATTACTTAGCTGTAATATTTTCTACAGAAACTATGCCAAGATTATGTAAACAAAACTTGTAAAGTATTCACTGAAGCGGAACTATTCGCTACGTCATACCCGACGATCGTGGCTTCTTTAATCGTTCTTTAAAAATTGTTTTATGACAGTTTGATTTGTGCCCACCCCACTTCTAATGGCATCATTAATAATAGTGAAGATATTTTGTCTGTCCATTTATCTTGGTTCGTTGCGGTTGTGGAAATGTAAAACTATATTTCACTGGTTTGCGGGGCACTTGTATTAATATTAAGATGAAAGTGTGTTGGTATGTGTGTATAGACACGGAAACTGTTCAACTAATGATCGGCTTTCATAGCGGCGCTCTTTAGTGGTTCGGGTTTGACAAGTATGTCATTAAAGAACATTTTGGTACTTTCATTGGTTTGATGACTTGTCTTCATAAGTAATAATGATTCCTTCATACGTCACACTCACACTACACTTGCTGACCAATCACAGTAATTGAATAAACAACAGATTACAAGTTATAATGTCACAGACATACATATTAGAGATACACAACCGTGAGAGCCGGCTCGACCGGAGTGATACCACGGCCTCACAGAAAACCGGTGTAAAATAGCGCTTGCGCTGTGAGTGTGTACCAAGTGAGTAAAGATACCGGAGGCCCATAACCCAACCCCTTCCCCATCCCTTTCCTCATCCCCCAATGGTCGGCAACGCACTTGTGACGCCTCTAGTGTTATAGGTATCCATGGGCGGCGGTAATCGCTTACCATCAGCTGACACGTCTGCTCGTTTGCCAGCAATACCATAAAAAACACTAGCTGTAATAAATTATATCGATTCTTTTCGCGTCGACGGTTTACAAACAAAAATGAAAAAAATCGGAGGAGAATTACCCATGACATACTGAATCGAATCCAACAATACCTCTAGACCAATTAGTTATCCAGGTTATTTAAAAAGTGCATATAAAATTATGTATTAATGTAAGCAAAAATATTTATCCCAAGTGGGTCTAGATCTTGGAACCGTTGTAATGGAACGGTTGACGATCGCAACATATTCTATCGTACGTAATAGATTTAATTATACAATAAATCATCATAATTACATTTATATATAAAAGTTAAATTTACTGGCATTTTATCAGTTAAACCTAATTACCTTACAATTAATGAGCTTGATAAACCTAATTAAAATACCTTATGTGTGTTTTATAATTTAAAACACTTAGTGGACCGCTGGTATAATTGTTAGTGATCTTAACTGCAGGACAAAAAAAAACGATAATTTTTCTAAGTAGTCTAAGTTTAATTTATGAGAATCATTTAGGTTAAGTATTAAAAAAAAATATAAATGGTTTGGTAACCGAAGTCAAGCCTGGCACAGTTCTTTAAAATTTGGCAGCGGAGCACCGTGTATCAAATTATAATTATTACTAAAACTTATCGAATTCTTGTTAATTGTACTCCATTTTACCCGACTACGACAAAGCCAAAGGAGGGTTATGATTTGACAGGCTATTTATGTATCATGTATTTTCATTTGTGCCCTCATAGCTTCTTAGAACTGAACAAATAAGGTATCATTAGAAGCGTATTGATCGTCCGCTGCTTATAGGATATATGACGTGTCACAAAATCTAACGTGGCGCCCTCTAGCGGTCATAAAGAACTGGGTTGGTTTTTAATTATAATGTTAGGGGTCAGCGTGTTCTTGAGTGGAGATGAAGTCTTGACAAACGTAATGTAGGACGTCCACAGAGAGGTGGAGTGATGACTTACGCAAGATGGTTTGCAGGAACCGGATGCGAGAAACCGAGGATCCAATTAAGTTACGAGCAGTTGAAGGTGTTTATGCCCTGCAGTGGACTTTGTTAAGCAATTGATCATTTTCTCTAATTACTTAGCGATAAGAGCAGGCAGCGCAGTACACATTTGATAGGGTGGATTGAATTTATGCAGCTTACTCTCATAAACTATTAACGGTCGATGATTACCGACATCGCGCTCTTTTTCTTACCGTTATTATAGCAAAGCAATTTTCTAACAATATATTATATTGTCTATCCACCAACAAAAACTATAACAAGAGTTTTCTTTAGCGATCAAACAAACGGAATTCATAATAACACGTCAATACAACGTACTCGTTAAGTTTTTCGATCGCAATTTTCCGCACAATTTATCGCAAAGCATGTCGGTAGAAAACTGTATAACCCTCATAACTGGTCATCCTTGAGACAGCTTCGCGATTCTGTAGAACCCTTTGACTTCGACAAAACATCATCTTCGGTGTAAATGAGTCGCGCGAACCCCGCACCCCATTGTCCAGCGATACCGGCCACTTTGGGGTGACTTAAATCCGAAATTGGGTATTTCGAAAAATGTGCATGTGTCATTTATCACAACCCTCGCCTTCAGAATGGGTGGAAAAAACCTAACCCTATTTAAAAAACTACCCCTGGTAATCCGGCGGCGGGACCGACGCGGCACACAAACAGTATTACATTTTTGTACTATTAATACAATGGCGTTAGCGTCGCGTAAATATTGGATGAATGCAGTTGGAGATAATCCTTATTAAGAGAGGATGTAACGACCCTCCGTGAGACAATGGGTTAATCGCGTGCACAGATACTTAATGTACCGTTTGTCTTATTAATTTGGAATCAAGAACTCATTACAACAAATATTTGACTATTTTAAGCTAATACTTTTCAATGTGCTACAATTTTCTCTTATTTGTCTGCAATATCTCACATATCAATTAGTTTCTGAGAAAGAATTGAAAAGTGTAAAATTAACCAAGGGAAGACTGCACTTTTAAGCTTAACTTCTTTCGGTACGTGTTTCTTGGTGTGTTCATTTCAGTGTGGTGAGGTGAGTTTGAACTTGACCACTTGACCAGTTGGTATTTTTCTTCTATATCAGGTCTTTCATAACCAGATCCAGTATCTAGTACCAGAACACTTTATGAACAGTAATGGGTCAGTTTATGGAGAAGTATAGTTATTGATTGTAAGCTGGGCAGATGTGGAGGAGAACACTTCACAAATCTTTAACAGCGCGTCAAATCACTTAACTTTACCACACCGCTACAGCAAGTCATCATTAATTTATTAGACGTTCATGAATTTCAATAAGTCAAAGGTGAAGACAGCATTCCGACCGTTTGCGTCCGAACATAGTTACAGTAATTTAATTTTATGAATTTACTATTTTCGTAATTGACGAGCAAAATTATTGATTCCAATTTGTACTTTCAATTCATAGCCTCGCAATGAAAATAACCGGCTATTTTATCTCCTTGCCAATAATTCACGAACCCCGAAAGGTAATTCGATTACAATTTCTCACTTTAATTGATGAAATTAAGACAGTCACGTGTCACGTTGAAAGGCACCGAGCGGTTATACGCGGCGTGTTCACAATACACTGCGGTTAAACTTTTCAATATTTTGGTTGGTTCCGAGGTGCGCACGTGCTGCCGCGTGGCGCGCTTTACCCCGCTATACCCCGGACGTTTTATTTTTTATTATTTTCATAATTCATATTTCACAATAACAACTGAGAAGGCGTTTCGCACGGTTAGCTTATGAAACCACTTTCGCGATGTGGCGTGGGGCTGAGACTACGGCTTACCGCGAGGGCCACTTATGGGCCCGTTTTTATTTATATTACAGAGCGTGTTTTGTGATCCACTTTATCAAACGCTTTACAGAGATCGCACGGGGGCTCCGCAGACTAGGATAATAATTTCGGTGGCATTCTTCTCTGATACGTCACTATATGGCTTATTGTGTTTTTTGGCTGAGGATTAGTGAACTGCGGGCGGTAGGCCATAAAAAGGCCTCTGTTTTCAACGGCAAACGACAAATACTAATCCGCAGCCATTCTAGTCGGCCATTGAGAGTAATGCGAGCGTATTTGATTTTGCAGTAACCCATCATTCCCGAATATTTATGATTAATGATCTGTTTCCAGGCTTATATGAACGGTATACTTTTTTTATTAACCTTTAACCATTTTTGGTATAAATGCAATTACGTTTTCTATTAAAAACACGGTGCTCACTTAAGACAATCATAAAACGGAACGAACAGCGGTTAAGAATTGCAATCGCAAAAAGTTCACCCCACGCAACTGACTCACGTAAAATGTAATGGGAAATTACTGTAAAATAAAAAAAAGTCTCCCTTAGAGTCGAACCCTTATTGTTACGGCAATTTAGGTTACCCTCGGCAGGGAACTAAGAATTCTTGTACGAACTAGCAATATGCAAGTTCCCTTAAGTACAAGGTCATAAAACTTGAGCGATTTTAATCGAAACGTTCTACAATTGTTACTGTTTTGTTTACATTGCATGCGTAAGATAATTACTGTGCGTTTATTGCAAGCTTTCTTGCTATCTGGATGGTGTAAAGGCAAGGTGTACATTTGGCGAGGTCTTTCCTTCGGTCAAAGCACTATTAAAGTTCATTTTTGCAGACGACAGTAGCAAAAATAGGCAATACTTACAAAAAATATTGGTGATTCAGATACTAACAAAATGAAAATTATGTTGTATATGTTAAAGGTCAGTTTAGATAGTGACTAATTGCAAAATATCTTGCACTTCAAGTCCCATACATGTCGTTACACCCATCGCATCATCTAGTACGAAAGTTATTACTTATTATTTAAATTTATATTTACTTTTTAACATGTTTGGGAAAAACATAAATAACAAACATACAAAGCATGTGACTACTTTACACGTATTGCGTTTAAATTTACCTGACGTTATGAGCAGGTTGCACTGACTGGAATCAAGCCGTGAGCGCTTCCTGTGTACATATGTTACCATATTTTTAGCAATTTATTAAAAATTTCAATTTTTAACCAAATGCATCATGCATCTGGTTAAAAATTGAATGATATTGGCGGCACAGATGGCATAGTGGTTTAAGCGTTCGCCACGCAAGAGCCGCGCCGTTTACTACCGCGCTGAGTTTTGTGAGTTCAAAACACACATGGGACAACACATTGTGTGATCCACAAATTGTTGTTTTGAGTCTGGGTGTTCTTTGTGTCCGTTTCATATATGTTTGGAAAGGCTCCCGGGACACGTTTAAAAAAAATATTGAAAGTGAATGAAACCACATCAGTAGATATAACTACACATTATGAAACGCTAATCCAAAAATCAATTCTCAAAGCAATTAACTCTTTAATTGTAGTGCGCACACGCCGGTAGCTGACGCCTGCTGTGAAGTGAAAATAAAAAAGTATAACGTTGATTGAGATCGCTTGCACGCTCTTCTCTTGTACACTGATACATGTGATTAAATATTTTGATACATGAAATAAACGAAACGATTTTCTGTAGATAACAATTGTATATTCTACAATGGGATCATAGGCTGGATAAAAATCAAGTAGGTATTTATTTGAATAAGGTAATATTTATATTATATCAACAGACTTTACCAGTCCACTGCTGGAGATAAATATATACTTAGTAAGGCAATTTTGGCCTACTACACCACGCTGATGAAATAATGTATTATGATCTTATTTCTAACCAGCTGAACCCCGCGGTGTTACCCGCGGTTATTAGCGTACCGCAGAATACGCCGCGCGATCAAGCCGTTCCAGAGATTACCTGGAACAAACAGACAGACAAAAATTGTAAATAAAGTTCTTTTGATATATGTACCGTGTATACATACATATATGCATCTTTTAAAAAGCAGTTATTTTAATATTTTAAACAACTCTCCAATTATATTTATTTGTATAGATGTAGTATAAAAATTATATTACATACTATTTCAATAGTATTACAGTATAGTTGGTGTGATATATATTTTTTCCTTGCTTAACACTTTTGCAAAATAATGTGTGTTGCAGTGAGTGTAGAAAATCAAAAGTGCAATGTCACTGTCGATGTACAGACTGTACTGTTATGTTTCAGAGACAATAAAACTATCTAAGAGAAGAGAGAGATACAGCTATTATGAGTAAAAAATTCATCTTGGTATTAAACATCGTACGCGAAGTTAAACATCTCATCATAAACTGCCTTATCAGTAGACCTACTAAATATTTTCTTTGATTGCACACAGCGAGACGTATTTCAAAGCAACCCTAACAGTACGATACAACCCTCACTCGCCGAATACGTGCGACAAGGAAGTATTAAAGTCATACAACTTAACCCCACGGATGCCGGGGGATCTTTAAATACATCCGATAAAAAACTAAACGACACCCCTCCATGCAAAAAATATCCCCCAAGGTGGAGCGTAAAGGAAAATTTATCCTCAAATTAATTTGTAGTACAAAATTGCAGTACAAAATCAAATTAAAATAAATACCCAGAATGGTTTATTGCAAATTGATTTGTCTTGGGGGATGGATACAGACTAAGTTATGGTTAGTAATTAAACTAATATTTAACCTTTAAAATCCACCTTTGAAAACTTATATACCTAATCATCACACTAAAAAGGAAAAATGCATAACCCAATCAAGAAAAAGATAGATTGATGACAACTCTAATGATAGGGGCATCGTTAGGCATTAAATTTTATTTTAGACCTATTAGGGTATAATTAAACAGCTTTAAATAAATATTGGAATGTGATAAATGAAAAATATTTCAGTCATTTATGAACGTTGATTAAATTTTAATAGTGTTCAACAACTTTATACTCCTTTTTGCGACAATTGTGCGAACGGAGAATGAGTGCAGAATTCTACAAAAATAAAAAATATGGTCGAATTTCTATAATTGGACGACCATAGTCATTATTTTGGTATACAACTTTCAAATTTTGTTTTTATACGTTATGCCAAAAATTATACAAGTTGAAAACTAAATAATCTATCTCTATACATCTATATTCTACACAAATTGGAGTGCCTATTTGTAACATTAAAATAAGCGCTTTTTACTAAATGCATAATATGTATTTATACAAGGTACATATCGCAAAATAACATTCTTTTTTGTCTGTTTTTGTTCCGGCTAATCTCTGGAACCGCTGGACCGATTTTGACAGTACTTTCACTGATAGGTAACTGATGACACAAGCGGCACGACAATAACCGCGGGAAACACCGCGGGGTTCATACCGAATATAATAATATGCTCCTATGACAAAGTCAGATTCACCTGCCCATCCAAAACAACAACTGCAATAAAAGACTACATAAATATTGACAGGCTAACTAGTCACCATATTTATTTACGCCTTTCATCCCGCTATCTTGTGTAGTGTTACTTGATCATGAAAGAGTGAAAAAAATATGAAATAAAATGTGAGATTCGTATCTTGTGAGGTAACTTTTATTAACAATTTATCTAATAATCATGAATGTTATGACACCTATATATTTATGTCCGAATCTACGAACACATCTTCTGTGGGAATAGTGTGTCGAAATAGTGGAATTTTCGCCATCAGAGCGAGCCTCAAGCTGTCTCATATCGTACATATTGTAAATAACATCGGTGGTTGTACCCCGACCCACTTGGAGATTATTACTGATTTATTTATTATTTAAACGGTGTGATGGATGGCGCAGTCGGATTGTACTTTACTTAGTGAACTTTGCCATGGGAAGAATAAAGTAACTCACCTTTCGAAAATGATTGCAACTATTAAGGTTGTGGTATTTTGACACTTGATAATCGTTTGGTTGCACAATTTAGTTGTTTGTTTGTAATCAAACTAATTGCTTTAATTTGGTAACGTTTGTGTTGATTGTAGTCAAAGCACCGTTCGGTTTAATTGCGTCGGTTAATTAGTGGCCTTCTCCAGAGTAATATGGTTCGTTATCGGTTCGTTCGTGAGTTTTATAAGTTTTTTTTTACTATATTCACAAAAATGTCCGTCAAAATAAAAATAAGAAATGAAAATCGTGACTATTAATGTCATAAAATAAAAGATGTAGTTGAATAAATAAATCGTAACGCAGTTACTTTAAATAGGTATTTCAAAAATATAATAGTATTGAAGATGTATAATAGTATTGAAGTGTATTTAGAACGTCCATCTTAAAAATACATAGCTTTCCAAGAAACTAATAAATTAATCGAGCATGTCTTTTACTGCAGATAATATTTTTTGTCAAAATATAACTTTGCAATTTAAGCATAATATTATGCGTTTGATTAATTTTATAAGTAAAAACAGTAAATGAACATTTAATCTTTATATTGTAAAATAAATAAATGAAAATCAACATATGTTTTTATTTAAAAGTGGTTAATTTAGAATAGTAACAGATAAGTAGTTTCTATTTAACCAATTAATATTTTTTTCTACCATACTAAAATAGATTTCCTCCTCAGCTCTCAATATGATGCAGCCATATTTCAGAGTGCGGAACACGCCACGCCAAATCGCCCCCAGCGAGACTATTGAAAGTAATCCAATTCTTTCGTGTAATTGCGTAATCTTTTCACTCTAAATAGGTAGTACTTAATCTCTTCCCTACTCTGCGCCACTGAGGGCAAGGTGAACTAGCGAACCCTGAAATGGTTATTTTTTTAAACTTCTCCGTTATAAGCTGGGCCAAGTGAAGTGGAATTAAGGGCGTAGCAGATTTAGGGCCAATTTTAAGGTAGATTGCAAGGTTCATGCGTCGTTGGGTATTTAGAAACCTTGTTTTGGGAGTAAGCTTGAATATTAGATTCTTAATAGGTTTTTCTCATTATATCGGTAAAGTTAGTGTTTTTTGGGCTACAAATATATTCTTCTATCATTTAACTTGACCGTTTCATAAATATTAACAGCTCTCGTACGTTTGTCGTGTCGTTATTTTTTTCATTGCAGTGAATGTGCGAAAACATTCCTCAAAATAATTGTACTTATTTATTCGTCTTCTTGTAAAATCTTTGTCATTGTTGCTTTTCATCAGATAAGTTGAAAGAGAAAGGTGTATTCAAAGAAAAGTCTAATTTTCATTAAGTATCACTAGCTAATTAAAATAAATAAAGTATGAACTACTGTAAAGAAGATCGCCAGTTCCAAAGTTAGAAACAGGAAATTAGAAAAAATCACGCGAGCGAACCCGCAGGCAGTTTTTAGTAATTTGATAGTATATTAATTTATAGTTGCACCTGCTAAATAAACGTATATTAGTAAGTGCGGTGAAAACTGTTACGAGTTATAAAGATATTAATTATGCAAATCGGTTCATAACTTAACTTACGTTTAAGCTGTTCGGACTCGCCTTTGGAATGTTGATTAAAACACATGCTGGCTACTGGTTGTGATTTTTTTTCGTCGAAGATGCAGCGAGGGCTCGGCCGGCTACGAGCAGTACTGTACTCACTTACTTGCTATTAAGCGATACAGTGTAGGTAGTTACTAGTTCTTTCTTTGCTATACTATTAACTATTAGTATAGTGTTGGTGAACGGCAACGACAGTATAAATAAAACCATTTCATGCCTAGTAAAACCTGATTGAAAATAAATAATAAGTAAATAAGTATTTCGGACATCTAACACATAAAACCATCTAGTCCCAAGCTAAACAGAGCTTGTGTTATGGGTACTAGACAACTGATACAAATACATATATACTTTTTTTTGTAAGTACATATATGTTGTTCATAGAAAACACCCAAACTCCGAAACAAATATTTGTAGATCTTACAAACATTTGGTCTGACCCTGGAATCGAACCCGATACCTCATGATCAGCAGTCGCACATGCCTACCGCGAGACCAACGAGGCAGTCAAAACCATGTGTAATTCACAGGTACCTATGTTATATAATGATGGTAAATTACCTAACATAATGATGTAAACTTTCCTTTACAAGATGGACATTATAGCAAAGTAGAAGTACTAATTAGGCAAACTCATGGCCCAACACGAATATGGGCAGATGTGCTTTATTAACTTTAACATACCTTCAACATTTAATCACGAAGATATCTCTTCAGTTAAAGATCGTATTATTTGTGTCACATACACACACTCGTTGGCCTTTCACCGTTCTATCTATATCTGATCTAAGCAATAAAAATAAATATCTCGTCTGTTATTTATAGCTTTGTACGTAACTCGTTATTTGCTTACACCGTTGTTTGTCACTGTTAAAACATGTTTATGGAAAAAATGATTTGTAGGATCGCTTTCTGGAATGTTGAGAATTATGGGAACTGGCAATTGATTCCAATGGTTTTGGTCTGAGAGTCGGAGATATACGATTTAGTTGAGATTATGGTGCGTTTATCACGCCATCATCATACACTCTCGTCACTGATCTAGTATACATTTACGTTGTTTCAAATGAAAAACATCTTGATTAGAAAGAATATTTTGTTTGAACTTCGGGATAAAATATATTTTTATGATTATATTTCTATCACTAGTAAAACCTGATCTAATATTGGATTAAATATTTTACTTCAATTTATTGATAATCATAAACTCTACATATTTATAGATGTGACACGATTGTACACATCTATCAGCAAGAAAAAAATACGGTTAGATCAAACAATAGAAGGAGCGGGAAATCTTGAAACATAATGTTATTAACTACTAGCTGGGCCCCGCGGTATTACCCGCGCTTATTGTCGTACCGCGAGTAACGCCGGGCGACAAAGTTAGTCTAAAAAAGTAGCCTAAGTTACTCCCTGGATCATCAGCTACCTGCTAGTGAAAGTCCCGTCAAAATCCGTCCAGCCGTTACAGAGATTACCCGGAACAAACAGACAGACAGACAGACAGACAAAAATGTTTTTAACTACATTTTTGGTATATGTACAGTGTTTACATACATATGCATTTAGTAAAAAGCGGTTATTTTAATATAACAAACAAACACTCCAATTTTATTTATTTGTATAGATATAGCTAGGTCTATATAAGACAGCAATGAAGTCGCTAACATTCATAGCTTTACTACATCATCAAAGACGATGCCAGTTTGACACCATTAAGGTAGCTTTATGAAAATATACTATTATATTCTAGATACTCTGTAATAAAATACATGAGTCGTTTTCTAGATGCAACTAGCATCACCAATGATGTTTAAATTAAATGTGTTCGTGTAGTGGTTGATTAAGGAGACGAAGTACGTAGTAGTAGAGTTCACTAAGAGAGCAAGCAACTCAGGATAACAGTACTGTAAAAAGAAGGAAAACTTAAATCCATACCAACCCATCTGAATAGCTTGATAAAATAGGCCGAACCTCCTTTATGGGCTATGTCTAGTAATACACTACTACATGAAAGTTTTTGATGATGAAGTAGGTATACATAGGTATATATAGGTGTAGCTTGCCTTACTAAATATTAAAAGGTGATACATGTGTTGAAGGCTGTGCTCGAGGCGATCCACGGCCCCCTTTCGACTGTTTATCACATAAAACAAAATAGCCTCTTTTGAAACGAAGCCAAATATTTAATTATATTCTACACAACGTTTAGGCAATATTTATGTGCCAATATTAGACAAAAATGCGCCACACGCATTATTATATACGTTTTATTGTACAAAAAACGACCTTAACCGACTTCCGATGGAATATCAACTGTAATTTCGCGGACATTAACATATTAGCATATAAATTGTCTACTATTATCTTGTAATACTCATGCAAAAATCAAAATACGTAACTTTATACTGTAAAAATTTTAACCTGTCCATGCTGATAACATTTAGTTATAACTTAATTATGAAGAAGAGAGTGTTTTGGTACTGTATTGGGTCTTATGTGTTGCGTCATTGCGTAGCGCGCATTCCTTAGGCAATATCTGACTGTATATACTGAATAATGACTTAGTGTAGGAAGTGAGTGGTAGTATCAAAACATACCCTACAGAAATTTCAATTCTTCATAATCTAAAAACTACAACATATACTACTTACGTATTTTACTAAATAAATGACCTTTTCTTAGTAAACAAATATAAATCAAATCTATATGACACGATAATTTGTTATATTATGTATGAACAACATTAATTTCAACAAATGTCTTGTAGCAAGATTTTAATTGCTGACAAGGTGTATTAAATAAATTGGTATCATTTAAATAACACTTATTTACCCTTCATTACAATAATATCTTTACTATAAGTTGCATTTATTAATACGTGAAGCACAATAAACATGGTTGAGGATTATTTATCGCAGTGCTGCGTGATTAGTGGTAGCCGGACGGAGTCACGTGGAGGTTGTGTATCAGTATTGAGGATTGCAATATCTTAGAACGAGTTTTATCTTGCCTACAGCGTAATGATCTAGGAGACAACTTGTAGAAGCATGGCTATGCATTCCTTGTACTACACTTATATTATACCAAAGATCATAAGTAATTATTTGTTATTGCACAATCAAGGATAAACATTTCCCTTCAGTGTCTTTATGCTTTATTTTTCTGCTTCTAACTGCCTTGGTGGCGCAAGGGGCACTCGCCCACGGCTGGTGAAGCCATCGAGAACTATATATGTAAATATCCTAGTAAAGCTTCTTGTGTTTTAGGTAAATGTTTCATCTTTCAAAAAAAAAATAAGAAAAGACAATGTTAACCTGCCTCGTTGGTCTAGCGGTTAACGTGTGCGACTGCTGTTATGGGGTCTCGGGTTCGATTCCCGGGTGAAACCAAATGTTTGTATTATCTGCAAATATTTGTTTCGGAGTTTGGGTATTTTCTATGTATAATATGTATGTATTTACATAAAATAAAAGTATATAAGTTTTATATCAGTTGTCTAGTACACATAATACAAGCTTTGCTTAGTTTAGGACTAGATGTCGTTGTGTGTTGGACGTCCGAAATATTTAATATATTAATATTTAATATTAATATTTAGAGGCATTAAGGACAATATACAAGTATTGACATAGAAGTTCAATGTAATCACAATTAAAATATACATCCTTGGTAATGCTAAAAATACGAATGTTGATTTGTTTTTTATGTTTCACGATTTAACAACTGAACCATTCGTAATGAAATCGTATACATACATTGTGAGGAATTAAAAAAAAACATAGGGTATCTTTCATTATTAAAAAATTATATCTAGTTCTCAAATGCATCCAAGTGGATTTAATAAAGTATACACAAACAATACCGCGGGAGAAAACTAGTTAATAATAAGTCAGTGAAGACCAATATCAGGTTTGTGGTATTGGTAACTGGTACCTATGAGCGTTCGACGGGTTACAAATAATATAATGAGATTTGTGTGACGTCCTGTGGGTGTAGCTTATGACGCTTCTCGTTAGCAAAGCTTTATTGTTTCAATATATTTATTTAATATATATGATTTCCAATTATTTTAACTACATGATGGTCGATGTTGTTTTGTGGACTGTCCCCGTTACTCACAATTTTCAGAAATAATTGCTTCAACTACTGTTTTTGATTTAATAAGGGATTTCCTATTTAGGTTTCAGAATGAGGAATACAATATTTTAGAGTAATAATAATGAACCTATAGCCGTTCACTGCTATGCGAAGGGATGCTAATAGTATAGTAATAGTTTAGTTTTTCTTTTAACTAATTAAAATAAAAACACAGGTTATTTGAAGAATTCATTCTATACTAGCTGTGCCCGCTACTTCGTGCACGTGACATTTGGATTTTCGAGTTATTTTTAATTTTTCACTGTTTAAACCTTCCATTGACAACGACAAAGATATGGAAACCAAAATCAGCTAAATCGGCCCAGACGATCACGAGTTTTAGCAAGACAAACGAAAAGCTATAGATTTTTATATTTAAGGTTTAAAATTAACGTAGTATTTAAGCGAATGATACGTTTTATTAAGGAAAAATAATTAACAATGAAGTCATCTCATTGAAAAATCACTTGACAAGGTTTTTTTTCTTATGTAATGGGGGCAAATGAGCAGACGTATCGCCTGATGGTAAGCGGTTAACGCCGCCCATGGACACCCGCAACACCAGAGGCGCCACACAAGTGCTTTGACGACCTTTGGGGGATGGAGAATGGGATCGGGGGAGGAGTTGGGGTATGGGCATCCGGTATCCTTACTCACTAGGTGAAACACTCTTAAGCTCTGCTTCACACCGGTTTTCTGTGAGGCCGTAGTATCACTCCGGTCGAACCGGCCCATGCATGCCGAAGAGTGACTCTCCCACGGTAGAATAGATAGCACTGTATAAGAAGGGCAACTAACTGGAACATTTTAGTATTAAATCAATTTCTCCTTTAGTGCTTAAGTGTTTTAGAATTTCAGTCAGAAATGCTAAGATGGTGGACAGTACACAGTGTATTAGGGCGATAACACACCGACAGCTATGTGTCAAGCCTCGACGGGGCGCTAGCTGGCTTACGTAGGTAGAAGTCAGTCAAACCGCCAGGTGTGGCGGGGACCTTATTTATTGCGCGCTACGAGTCTGACGATTTATAAGGCTGTGTATATAGTACAGGAGATAGGTGTCGACTAATGTTATTTCTGTGCGGTGCTCAAGACTAGTTGTCAGTAAGTCCAGGTGTACAGATAGAAATAGAAACGTTATATAAGTGATATCTGTTTTTTACACTTATATACCATAGTATGGATATCGGATTATATATGTATGTGAAAGAAAAATGAATTGAGTAACAACTCATTTTTCTTTTACATGTAATATAAATAGATATATACCTATATACTATACTTCGAAACGTACAAGATATAGCTTAAATTTAGTCTTTTTGTTTTGTGGCAAGTAAATCAAATAAGGTAGGAAATCAGGTGTGTTTGTATTATAAATTTGTTATTATCATCACTTCAATTCTGCTTACCGTATATTTTACTTCTAGAATAAATAGACCTTTAATACGTGCCCTACTACATGAAAAAGCTGCAAGTAGACACTAATTATTAACTGGTGTCGTAACCGTTTGTCGATATAAATACTACAACTGTAGGAACAGGTATTACCATGCAATACACTATCAGTACACCACATACCACTTCTAAGTACCAAAAACTCTGACCTTATTCATATAAAAAATATTTTTTTTATATGAATCTTTAACAGTCAACAGAAGTACTATCACGGCCTCATAGAATGTTATGCAATGTCTTTCCTTGATTTCCCTCTTCTGTTTCTGCATGGGGACTCGTGGACCAGCACCGCATTGAGCTTCTGACTCTTGAGTTGTAAGTGTTCATGATCTACGTTTCTACTTACCACCACTTACTTTCAAGTCCAGTCGTTTATCTTCTTCTATCGTCATTATGATATGATATGATTAACACAGACAATTTTATCTTATTTCTCTTTTCCCAAATTTATTTGAGGTCTTCCTTCATTTTTTCTTATCATTCATTGCTTACACCCTTTTTTATCATTTGGTAATTCCGGCAGCCTATTCCCCTTTTCTTTAGTTGAGCTCTTATATGCTAAAATTTTCAATCACAGTTGAATAATTGAGAAAATTATTTATTAATAAAAATGAACTTTGTTGACCTAGACGATTTATTTTTAATTAGATATATGTTTTAAATATGAAAAAAAACCATTAAGAATATAGGTATTAAGTTACAAGGTTTATTACAAAATAGATTGATTTTACGCACGACCATCACAAATGAATATTTATATTGCTCCAGCTTAGATTATATCTAGGCAATTAGTCCTAATTCATCGTAATTAAGTTGTGTTCTTAGACGATTTATCGGTTGTTTTTCGTAAAATAATAGGCTTAACACTTAATTACGTATTAATTAGCGGAGGAAAGGAAAACACAACAAAAAAAAGTATACGATTCTTTTCTTGATTGCCACTTTTTTAGAAAGTGATAGAAGCGTTTTTTTTATGTGGGTCGTAATTATTAATAAAAAAAAGTAATTACTTTGTCTAACCAACAATTAATGTATCACATATATCTCTGTCCTATAAGTTTATCTCTGTTACATTGCACTGCATAAGAAGCAGATCTTTAGCATCCTAATGCGGAGATATTAAGTCCGAAATTGTTTATTTTTTGCATTAGTAAAAAAGAAAATAAATAAATAAATGGCTTCAGCTCCTGATCTATGCCGTTCATCTTATTATTAGTTCGTTGGTTGCGTATTTACAACTAGCGAAGGTACTGCAACCCGCGAGCGAACTGTGAAGTTATTGTAGTCTTTGTTTATTATTGTTCATTTTTATATAATGATTGAATATTAAATTTATCTCTAAAGGTAGAATTAAATTTAACTTAAACTTCTAAACCTTATGCCAAATCAAAGTTTGAACAAGAAAGTTTATAGACATGTTGCATAATATAATTAGTAGGTATTAAAAAATTTTGAGTTTATGCGTAGTAAATATGCTTGGGATTCGGTAAGTTTATCTGATTTCTTGTAAATAGACGTTTTGGTAGAGACAAATATGAGATATTAGTATATCTAAGCTATCTATTCATTACTTTCAGGTCGTGTCATACACTTATTGTGTTTCGCAAGCCGGAAAAGTTTTTAACAAATTTGATTTTATAGTTGCCTACTGTCCTTGAAATATTAAATCTATCTATCTTTATATATAAAAGAACAAGGTGACTGACATACCCAGAGATCCATGCACAGCCCAAATCGCTGAACCTAGAATCCTGAAATTTTGCATGTAGGTTCTTTATATAACGTAAGTGAGCACTAAGAAAGTAATTTTAGAAATTCCACCCGTAAGTATGTAAATCAGGGGATGAAAGTCTGTGTGAGCGAAGCCGCGTGCAAAAGCTAGTAGGGTAATAAAAATTATATGTAATGAAGAATCTGAAGTAAAGGATGAGACACGTTTTCCAAGAGCAACGAGACTAACTGCGAAAGCTGCAACAGATTAATTCTTTACGTATAACTCACCAAGACAAAACATGTTTTAGTTTTGAGTTATAATTTTCTTCAGATTGTTACACTTTATGACTTAAATAAACTTAAACTTTATAATTAGTGAATACACTGTTTATAAAGTTACAGTAAAAAATAAGGAGTAGTGTCATTTTGTTAATTGAATTTTTGTATATTTATATAAAGCAACTAAGCGACGCGACGATGGAACGCAGAAATTACGCTACGATACGTAACTTATTTGTAAAAACCTAAATAAAAATAACTATTTGAACTCCAATTACAAACCAGTATATTACGACAATAGTTGAGAAACACAATTAAAGAAATTACAAATGTTTATTTACTTATTTTATACTTTCCTATGCTGGAGTTCAGAAAATTTCAGTAAGTGTACCTAAGTTTAAAAAAAAACGTGGGTAGTAAAGCCAGTATAAACATTTTCAACCAATATGGGGCCAATAATTGAGCATAGTGATACTGGTTATGATAATATCAATGGATTTCTTATCTTATCGTTTATAATTACGACACTTAAGTGGTGACATAGCTGTGTAGCGGTAAACGGCCTGTCCAACAACTAACCATTTGTGATTATTTATATTTTTTATACTTGAATGCATATTACAATATCATTAAATTTCATATAAATTGACTGATCACATATTGTATTTATAATGAAATTTTTTGATACTTAAATATTTTATTATTTATTCATTGCAAATTATTCTATCTAAATTTGAAAATAGAATGTAGTAGGTAAGCCTAAGTATTACATTTATATACAAGATTAATTGTGGTTGTAAACATTAAGTTCTTAACAACGTAATATATTAAAAAAAAGTAAAAACTAAAACCCAACTACGACAAAAAACGATGCTGCAAAAGTATGAGTATGAAACAAATTTCAAAAGCTGTAGTCACGCGTTGTTATTGTGTTATGGTACATTTATAAATGGCGTGTGACTACGGCTTTTGAAACTTGTCTCATACTTTTTCAGCGTCGTTTCATGTCGTAGTTAAAAATCAGATTTTTCTTTTTTTTTTTTAAATGTTTTGGTGCCTCTATAATATTAATTTCTTTGCGAAGTTTATTTTCAATAGGTATATTGGAAATTTACAATTAACAAATAAATACAAACAAAGTCACGAGAAATTGCTAATAATATACAAGTAACGCCCTTTCGAATGATACCAAACACGGCATATTTATTTCAAATTCATTTTTTAATACAATACTTTATGTCAGGGGGCGCCACATTAAATTCAGTGACATTTCATATAGCTTATAACCAACAGATGATTAAGACGCTTTTTACGATACCTCATTTGTCTTATTCTGACTAGTAGTTTAGAAAGAATGAGGGAACAGGCGCATGCCCTAGAAATATCACAAAAATTGAATAAATACGAACAAAGTCACGAGCAAATGCTAATAATAAATATATTTTTGCAATGAACTAGTAAAGCCCTTGCCATTGATACTAAGCACGGCATATTAAACTCATATTAAATATCATTTATTTTACGAATTCTTATCTTCGTATAGTTATGTCATTTCGATTCATTGCTTTCAAACGTATTACCAACTTTACATACCTACATAATTGACATATTATCTAATATTTTTAAATGAGCAATTCTGGAATATATATCGGAAAAGTTTTCAACGATTTTCATGAACTTTAGTATTTTAGGGGCTTTGGATTTGCGGATTGCGGACTTGCATTTTTTACCAGTCAACCTTGAGTTAGTTTAGTTAGGGACAAGGAAGAAGGCAGGTGCATAGTTATGATAGGCATTAAAGATAATAAACACTTACTTATAGATAATACTAATGCTATTTAAAATATATTCATATTTATGTGGTTAGTAAATACATAATAAAATAAATACAATAATAACTGAGGTGACGAGGTCACGACGATGTTTCTGTTAGTTGTTTCTTGAAATATTTTCGAACTGTGGCTAGAAACTTGTCGCGATTTGTTAACATCCTGATCTCAATCGAAAGTGCAATCCTTAGGAGAGAGAATTTAGTACCTGGATCTTCATCATCAATCATTTTATAGAGTCGGTTTCAGACACTTTTACCAGTAATCGTTACATTAAATCCTTCTTACATTTAGTCATTAAAACAAAATGCCGCCACGTAAAGTCGCTTCATTACTTTCCTAACAAAGATATTAGGTATCAACTGAATCCCTTAACCCTTCTTCCGCCCTCTGCTGCGGGTTTATTCCCCGCTCATTACGGAAGGGTTAAGATTGAGCTTCGGCCTTATAGACCGATGCAACTTGCAGTATTTTAAGTCGAATTAAAGTAAATTTACTCGCTGAGTTATTAAGCCTTTTTAAAAGAGGGATCAGCAGAGGCAGGGGAATTCCGGGTTCATTTATTCTAGTTAACGCTGATGTTATTAGTTTCCTGTTTACAATAAGTAAAAAAAGTATACATTTTTTATATCAGTTTTCTCGTACTCATAACACAAGCTCTACTTAGCTTGGAAATAGAGGGCGTTATCTGTAAGATGTCCGAAATATATTTAAATACTAGAATTAATACTAGTTTATGTCCGGGGCTCCATCCGCGTGTAACATACATTCTTACAAGCCTAAGTCCTTCCTCAAGAATCAAAGTATCTCCATGCCAAACTTTATTGAAATCGATGTAGTGGTTTAGCCGTGAAAGTGTGACAGACAGACAGACAGAGTGAGTAACTTTCGAATTTATAATATTATAGTACATTTGTCACGCTGTTTTGTTAATCCAGACCACAATAAATCATGTCATAACTTATATCATATAATGTTTAGTGTTGAACAAAGTAGTTTCCACTTGTATATATATTTAATATATATATATATATATATATATATATAAATAAAGCGTGCATCTTCTTGAACAAAATATGGTACAAACTTAATTTGTTTCAATTTTTGTAAACTTTCTTTATTTTTATTTATCTTTTTGGTTTGGCGCGAAATGTTTAATTAATTTGTGAAAACTGTTCTGGATTATGTGTAAATTACGTGTATTGTTATCTATTATGTATCTGTTTGTTTAAAAATAAAACTTCTATGAATAGAAAACAGTTTAGAATCCAAAAAAAATGCACTTTACGGTTTTTCCTCTTAAGCATTCACTTATAACAGTGTTTCGCTTATCAGTAACCATATAAATGCTGATATCATTTTTGAAATACAGTGCTTTCCGTAACCATTCTTCGGTAATCCACTCATCGGAATGCCCCAATCACTTTAAAACAAAAATACAGCTCCATTAAAACCCGTACACTAATGGGTTATTCGACATTTTTATATGTATTAAATCAAAGGTCATTGGCTACAAATTACAATGTTCTTCTTTAATTGTTAGCACTATAAAGCCTTCACGAAAATACCTGAGAATGACCATAAAAAATACAACCTCCTAGACAGCCGTTACTTTTATACGTATTATTATAAAATTTATAGATTAACAGACGTTGTACAGATATGACACATGATTGACAGTCACGACCCGCGGCAGGTTAAATTGCATGTAATTTATAAGTTTACGAGTAGGTGCTACTGTTTCTGTAGCTTTAATGATATTGGAACGGACTATGATTTTCGTGTCATGTTTAATGTGTATTATGAAGTTCAAAGTTACATGCCGTCGTGACAACTTTGTTACAAATTTTGAAATAAATCGTTGAATTTATATTTTCTTCTAAGATAAAATGCGCCCATATACATACATATAATGTGCTAATTGATAATTTTTTTTCCAGATGCCACTCGCGCCTACTTTTCGTATCAGAGTTTTTTTTTTCATCAAATCCATACGTATGGGATGGGATATCTATGGATAGGTCTTCAAAAATTATATTGAGGTTTCTGATTTCATTTTTTTTCTAAACTGAATAGTAGCGCGACACTTCCAAAGTAGTGAAATGTGTCTCCCCCCCCAGTAACTTCTAAAATAAGACAATGGTAAAACTGAAAAAATATGTGATGTACATTACAAGCCATTACAATTCCACCGAAAGTTGGTTTGAACGAAATCTAGTAAGTAGTTTTTTTTTTAATACGTCATAAATGGTTTTTTTTTATTATTATATTAAAGGGCTTTGGCACATCGCCCTGTTTCATAAATCGTGAACTGCAATTTACCTTACATTCAATCAACACAAATATAAAAATAAAATAAAAAATATGTTATGTTACTTACTGCTGCCCGTATGAAGGGTTTTTTATACCCGCTTTTTTATATTTATATATTAACTGGAATTTATGAGATCGTAACTCTATTTCCGAACTAGGAATATATGTTGCGGGGACTTTACAAACTTACTTGAAACGAACATATAGAACACCCAGACTCAGAACATTAATTTGAGGATTCTACAAAGTGTTGTCCAATGTGGGATTTGAATCCACAACACTTAGCGAAATAGGAAGCGAGAGTGCCACAGCTATAACCACACAAACCACAGCTAATCCGTGCAGTCAAATTTAGGTTGATTTCAATGTTATCAGAAAAAATATAGAATACTTAAAAGAATTCGAGGTAGACAAGGACAATAAGTCTCGTATGTATAAAAGAAAGATACTTGTTTAACGAAATGACATGTCTCGTCTTTGTATATCGTCTTTGATTAAAAAGTGATACCGCCGCGGGCGACTGTCGCTCGGGCGGTCAAAATAATTTAATTAGCCGCAGTAATTACTGCGCATGAGCACATAGTCCAGCTGCGCATGACCATGTACTGACACGTGATTGAATTGTTTTCAAATGATTAATTATGATTGGAAGTATGGAACGCACCTTAGTCGTAGTAGCTAAATGCTTAGGAAAAATTTTTTGTCGAAGTAAGATAGAAGTGGGTACTTAGTATTATATTAAGTTGGAATGAAATGGATCTCTTCCAGTGATTCTGCTACTTACTGCTGTTTTTCTGTCATGATAATTTTTTTTTTAAAGTGTTACAGAATATCAACAACCCAATAATGTCCCACTGCTGGATTTACAGGGTTGAGGCCATATGTCCCCATGCTGGCTGAGTGCTGGTTGGGGACTGGGACTGGACCGACTGCTTAACGTGACCTCCGAATCACGGAGACGCTCATGGTATCATGCCACCAGTGGTCACCCATCCAGGTACTGACCGCACCGCTGTTGCTTAACCTCGGTGATTGTTTCTAATCACCGAACGCAACAGAGCTATGAGCGCCTACTGAACGTTACAGAACATCGGTCATTAAAGGAAGGACTTAACTAAGGCTTAAGCGGCCTAAGAGTACTTACACTTTTTTACACACTGATCTATTTTAAATGATTATTGTTTGATCATGTAGTCAGAATATGAATACTGTGTTATTAAATGTAACTAATAACAAAAATAAACTTTTTATGATGCCAAGTTAATTGATAACTATTGAGTCTTTGATAAAAGTTTCTTGGACGTAACTGAAGTTAAATTATAACTTTGCTAAAATTAGATGGAGCGTGTTGATTATAACTTAAGACTAAACTATTATTAATCTAGAATGGTGTTCTATGTAACTTACTTTTGAATAGTATTTAGCTGAATGTAATTATTCAATTACATTATTATTTTCGTGGGAACATTTTCTAGTTACTAATCGTGCTACCATATACACGAAAATGTGTAGTTCACTAAAAGGTGATAAGATATTTGACAAGATTTAAAAAAAATACAAAAATGAAATAATTAGCAAATCTACTGTACCTACCTATCCTGAGATAACTCGTTAATATCGCTTCCGTAAGAATATTAAATTGGTGATGCTTAATTATGTTTTTAATATAGTGCATTTTTGTTACTTAAATGAGAACTGTGAAGCCAAGCGAGACAGTTTCACTGTGTCCTGTTTTTCTCTAGTACTACTGAAACTCCTTGCTAAACTTTGACATAAACTTTGACACATACATAAAACAACATTAGCAGGAATTACGAGAATATATAATTATATATATACGTTCAAACAATGTAAACAAATACCAGTCAGGGTATAGCTACTACCATTTAGTCATAAAAAATTAAACTCATAATTAATAATTTGTTTAGAAATAAATATTTTTCATTGCAGCTCTAAAGGCCAAGAATCAGTCACCGAACCCGTCTAACAACTAAATCAGTTAATCTGTCCTCGTAAGTAGGTTGCAATAGAAATAAACAAGGTATTAAACTGGAGTCGAACCCGGGCCGCGTGATTGATGCGCGTATATCTGCGCTAATGATAAGCCGGTACTGGTACTAATTAACACCGGGAATGCTGTCTTGCCACTTTAGTACTACTATTTATATAGCTTTGAATTTGTTTAGGTTTTAGATGGAAGAGGATTGCCTCGAGTCATATTTTATTGGCTAGTTTGTTTAATGTCTACATTATTTGTTGTTTTTTATTTGGTTTGTCCCACACACTAACGGCCTGTGTGGGACTCCCGGAGAACCAGTCTACCCTCTAAACCCCGTGACGGCCTACCTCGGCAGTCGGGAGAAGCTCCAGGAACGCATCAGCGGCTTCTGGCACTTATATACATACAGTACGGAACCCTCGGGGCAGACTCGCACTTGGCAGGTTTTTTAACTACTACCGCCCAAGAATGCTCGCAACTCAGAAGTTTTTTTTTCCTTCTGGTAAAGACAACCCTCGTTTTACGAATACATACATACATGGCATACATACATCTTATGTTGCGTGGGACTTTACAAACACTCATGAAACGGACACAAAGAACATCCAGACTCAGTACAATAATTTGCAGATCACATAAAGTGTTGTCCTGTGTGAATTGAACCCACAATTCTTGACGCTGCAGAAAGCAGCGACCGCTTAAGCCACTAGGTCAACAGTGCAGTCAACTTATTTGAGTATGTTTATCAGTAGTGTGATTACATTGGTACACTCTCGGCCTATATTGGGATCAGAGGGCTTTGTTTATGTCACACAGTGCACAAAAAAATCATCAGCATCATTTACAACATTAAATAGTATACTGCTGGTCACAGACCTCTCTTTCGAAAGGATGTTTTGGCCTTCTATACTACGAAGGCCAGACTGGACAACAAGAAGTCGAACGAAGAAGACAAACCTAGGTATATTAAAGTTTTGTTCCAATCTTTTCTCCTCCTTGCACTGCAAGGAAACAATGCTATCCTGCCTACCTTGCTCTTTTAGCCACCTATCGCGACGTCCATGGATTAGAATAGAGGAGAGTGACATTATATTCTTTATTTGTCTCCATATAGATCAAAGCGAAAGAAATGCTTCTATGAAACTACTAAACTGCAAATCCCATTTTTTAAACGCAGTTCCAAATGAATCGATAGCACGATACATTATATTGTCATGGTCTTTTGAAATCTCATTCTCATATACAATATACATTCACTCTCAGTAACACTCTTCCTTAATATATTAGATGTGCCTAAATAGGATTGTAGTGAATAAATATCGCCTGCAATACTAATAAAATACACAGATCGCATAGCACTACAAATAAATTATTATTAAGCAATGATGGAGCGGGGTTTTTGGGGACTGTTTGTAGTACTAACAATGTATAGAACTGGCACCCTAAGAATGAGTATTACTAAATTTCTATTTAAATACTTTTTGCCTAAATAGCTACATAATATATTAGAAACTATATATTATTTTCATACAGTGAATGTTAAGGTTTTATGTGTGTACCAAAATAACAGCGTATAATGTGCCAATGACAGTAAAAATATAAGGTCAAAAAATTAATAAGCACCTAAGGTATTATATAAAATAAAATAAAATTAATTATGACTGTGCTAATTACAACAGAAGTTAGGCAATTAGATTAATTACATTTTAGTTAAAAACGAATAGTGTTTCACTGTGCACGTCTCAGATTTATCATTAAATTACCGTTACTGAGCGTAATATTTTAGACTCTTCCGAACGAATCACATCTGAGGAGTTTATTACTATCTAGAGTATCTACCTCCTGGCATTTCATAATCAAAACCGTAGGAGAGCCAGATTTCGGCATGCTTGGGCTGGCTTGACCGTAGTGATACCACGACCTCGCAGAAAACCAGTGTGAAACAGCGTTCGCACTGTGCTTCACCGAGTGAGTGCGGATATCGGAGGATCAATACGTGTTATTTCAAATCAATTAATATCAATCACTTTAATGATGCTCTGAGAAAAAGTTTAGTGTTTCGCCATGGCACTATATACTAAGGTCGCATAATTAAACGCATTTGTTAGTCCATTGCTCGATATATGTAGGCTTCTCCTTAGAAAGGTCTTAGGTTAGGGTTGGAATAGAGTTTACGTCAAGTTTATCTTCTCTTTTCAGTGCAGTTGAAGTACGTAATTTGTTCCCTTACACCGCCTATGAGATGAATAGGGTAGTGAGTGGTGACACTCTGTAGCCTTAATTCGTCACCATACGTAGCTTATACACTGTCCTAAATATTCTGTGATGCTATGGTTTATATTATACCTACATAAAATACTGCTAGGAATGTCTAAAATATAGTTTGAAAGTATGTATCGCCTCTCGAAGTCGTAATTATAATGACAGACCTTTGCTCACTTAGAAAATTTTCTTTTCAAGGTTGACTGTACCTTTGGAAAATTTCACCCTTTAGTTTAATATATACCTTTTCTTATATTTTGTATACATGTAAATGTATACAAAATATAAGGAAAAGGTAATATAAAAAAACTATACCATAAGGTATAAAAAAACTTTTTTATAGTAAAAAATCAACCACAATTTATTTATAGGAAATAGTGTTATCTATATCTATACAAATAAATAAAACTGGAGTGTCTGTTTGTAATATTAAAATAACCGATTTTTACTAAATGCATATATATATACACGGTACATATACCAAAAATGTAGTAAAAAAAAAATTCTCTGTCTGTCTGTCTGTTTGTCTATTAGTTCCGGGTGGACCGATTTTTACGGGACTTAGACTAGCTGTGTTCCGCGTCATTACTCGCGGTACGATGATAACCACGGGTAACACCGCGGGATTCAATTAGTCAAAAATATATTTTCGTCATCAGCAGCATTATGATTTAACAGTCCACTATCGGACATTAGCGTCTTCGTAGAAAGGAGGTTCATAAATACATGATACACACATACCCAAGTGGAGAATCTAATACCATTCATAGTCTATGTTAAATCAGACCAAACGACAGATAGAGGTGTCGTATAACTAAATATACGAGTGATAAGCAGTTTAACGAATAGGTTTCATATGTTATTGTGGTTCAAGAAAGTATTGCATAGGTTTCTAAAGGGTCATCACATATGCCAGCGCAATTTTCGTTCAAGTTATCACTTGTCTTCAGGTGGAATATATATTTGTTTACAACATACACGTGGTTATAAAAACGTTAATAAAGCTTAATACCAGAATAGTCATCACTAATCTCAATAATAAAAGATTTTCAAGCAAATTTTTACATAACATTATTAATAATAACATATCCATATATTTCGCTAAAAGATACAAGATTGAAAAGTGATCAACATTGTTCATATATATTAGTGAATGTTATTGCTATTTCCAAAACTTTAATTACCTAACATATCAGCATTAAAACCGAGACGATCACACTATTTTCTGATAAATTCTACACTTAAATTATATGATCACGACCCAATTCTGCGAAAGTATTCAACGCCATGACAATAACAGTTCACTTGAGAACATTACTATGCGCGCCGGCGTCCGCACATCAGAAATCACTAGGTTATCGACACCACTCAATACAACGAATAGATTTTTTTCTACAACTGCATGATATATATTATGGTCGTAAAAAGCGGCTAGTATCCCGGCGTCGTAAAAATAGATGTACGCAACGCTTCCCGCATCAATAATTCAGGATTACGCGTCGTGGTGCCACAGTTTACTTAGATCTGTATTACATTTTGCAAGTACTTCTTGGCGCGTTTTAGTGTCGGCTTCCGACTGTACTACCTTGGGGTTATATTTTTGAGTTATTAAGCCAACTTTATCCTACCTAAATGTTAATTAAAATCATTATATAGAAGCTTATCGATAAAACTTATAATTAATTTATATTATGTAATTAAAAGACTAATATTTAAATGTTATTTTTCCTATAAGTAGTCATTAAATTGTTCTTTACAAAAACTAGAGCATTCATTAGTATCTTAAAAGAATAAAATAAACTAAGTTTAGTATCCATATTTTTAACTAAGCCTAAATGAAACTTACAATGAGTTTGTCATAAACACAAACACATCAAGTTTTAAAATAAAGTATAAAATACAGAGCGAAACTGTCAGTTATCTGGAGCGACACAACCATTGAACTGCAAAAGGACATTCCGCTCCTGCGTAGGTAGTGAGAGCTAGTCAAAATGCACAATTTGTGGGCCCCGGTCCCCCGCGCGGCGTGGAGCCCCTGTACCCTCAAGGCACGTACGCACAACATTATTGTATATCTTTTTAAACGCACACCGTTATTTTTGTGACAGCCCCCTCATACTAGCTACGGTTTTATCGCTTTTTATTGCTAGGCATTCAAATATAAGTAGATTTTGTGATTATACTTTTTAGTATTCTGGTTTGTTAGGATAAAAAGAGTTAAGTAGTTTTAGCTATATAGCTCCGTATTTGTTTAAATCGAATTAGTTGATAATCCAGTAAAGAAGAGTTCTCATTGAATTTACTCCATACAGTCTTAGATAAATTCATCAACGTGTGTTTTTAGTAATATATAATGAAATACTTTTAACTAGTGACAAACAAACCTGGAACTTTATTCTGCAGCTGGCATTAATATTCTATACCTAGAACATATGTATTTTTATGATTATATTCATTTATTTTTACCTGTGAGTGAGAAATATGTTAAATAAACTTTTGCCAAGTTTTTTTTTATGTTTGTGCCTTCCAAAATGACTCTACTCTGCCTGATGGAAAGCATAAGCAGAATCCAAGAGTGGTGGTCACCATACTCACCAACATAACACGACAGTCTGATCGCTGTTATTTTACGTTGGTCTTCTGTGCTCAGGTAGTACCGCCCCTGCCGAGCCGGCCCAACCGTGCTGAAATCAGCGTGGCTCTACTTCCTCTTTAACTCAGTTACTGTTATATAGAGTCCGCTGCAATCTTCGACACGAGCTGTTACGTTTAGGTAACTAAAATCAGTTATTCTTAACATTTGGCAGTGTGCCAGCACTCTGTACTGTAAAAATCTATTCTACGAAACAAAACAAATCCGGCAATGTATTAACTAACAACTTTGTAAGTCAAAATACAAAAGATACATAGTACAAAGTTTAGATCTAGGAAGAATGCTGACAAAAACCAATCGTTAGTACAAAGGTATGAAAAACAAATTACTTCTAATTATAATAAATAGATAAACCCACACATTTAAGAACTGTAGGCCCGTTAATATCTTTTTGTCATTAAAAAAACTTACAAATAAATACACTACCCTGAACCGAACCGCGACCTCGAGAGTGTCAGTCGAGTGCACTGATGTCTCTCCATGTAAATCATAACAAAACGCTCGATTCGTTTATATCTAAATCGTTAGAAGCGGAGAAAATACTCGAGATCCATTCAATTTCGCGTCCTCAGCAATAAAGAGTGATTGTCACGCACGTACACATTGCATAAAACAGCATTAGGGCAACACCGCCACGCCGCTGCCGCGCCACCGCCGCGCCGCCCCGGGGGCGCCAGCTCCTTCCCCCCAGGGGTGGCCTTTAACGCACGGACAGATTTTCTCAAAATGAAAACATTTTTTTTGAAAACTTCTTGTTTTTGACTCTGACGGTTGTTACCGATTTTCTTGCTATTTTATTTTAAATATCGAAGTTATTTTTTTCTTATTGAGATATTCGTCTAGGTGATTTAGGTACCTTAATCGATTTACCTTAAATATAAAGTTAATATGTTACCTTCAATTCGCTACCGTTTAAATGTTTATTATTGTAGTTCTTATCTCAGATGTTGTGCCTGTTAATCCATGTTGCTATCAAATTAGTTCAGATAGAAAATTGGACGCTAAAGTTACATGTGTTATGTACTGTGTTTCTTTTCTAGTGTTGTTAGCTTAAAGCACTGGGAATTACGATTTTCTGCCATGAGAATTTCTATGAAATAAGGAGCACTTTTATTCTTTTAGATGATGGAGCTCCTGATAAACTCTGGCATACCTGGCACATAATTATATATTATGTGTTCTATACAAAAGCCTTATCCGACTTATAACTTTACCAGGTAGTCTTTTATTGACAATTGAATAAAAGTATGTAATTTACTACTTCCTAATTAAAATTTTACAATTTAAATATATATTATGTTGTGTATCCAGGACGTCCCGGGAGAGCATCGATTGACCGAATCCAGTGGTGCGGGCCCGACGCGCGTAATTCCTCTCGCACTACGTGCCCAGCGTGCGTAAATACGCGCAATCGCTCACCCCATTACGCTACGATACCCAGATGAACAGCTAAGTGAGGAGCTGTAGCGGACAAGATCAAGACAGGATTCTGTTCACTCTTGTTTACTTCTCTTGTAGCCTTCTCTAAATTATTAGTACAATAATTAAGAAAATTGTAAAGTCTTAAATATTTTCTTATTAGTTACTATAATTATATTATTATATATTAGTTAGTTATAGTTATACAATAGTTACTGGTCTAATGGGTAAATTATTAGTAAGTTCCGTAAGAGTTATGTTATTTAAAATCGTATAAACATATATCATATTAAAACACTAATATCGCTGTTTATACTTTTGTTTTACTACTAATTGTGAACTGAAAATACTTTATTAATAACTTGTAAGGATTTAGATTTTCAATCTCTCCGTTACGATGGCAGGATCTTAATTGTTGTTTTAAACCTGTTCTGTGTTAAGGTCAATTACAAAATACTATATTTTGTGAAAAGTTTAAAAGTATATACTTTCCAGAGAGAAAATATGACGATAAGCACTTCCGTATCTTCTAAAATGATAAGTTTGTCTGGAAGAAATCACCGTGAGCGATAAGACCGCCGATTGTTACATTTATATTTTACTAGCCGACCTATGCAACCTCGTTTGCATCTCCTATTGCCCGTAGCGTGATAATTTTCCCCCGTTTTTGTAACATTCTTCATTGGTGATCCGCTTCTGGTGGGCTTAACGTGATGATATATAGCCTTCCTCGATAAATAGGCTGTCTAACACTGAAAGAATTTTTCAAATCGAACTAGTACTTCCTGAGATTAGCACGTTCAAACAAACAAACAAACTCTTCAGCTTTATGTATTAGTATAGATTGTAACTCTTTCTATGATTTATGTTATTACATGTATACAATAAAGATAAATAAATAAAAATAAAATGATTCGCTGGCAGTCGATACATTGTCTCCCGGTAAAGCATTACTCGGATCGATGTCGGATCGAACCGGCAGCAATCAGCTTTACAGCTGGAACCAATGCCATTGTTTCAGTATCGATATAGTGGAGGCATTTCTCAAATGAACCATTATGTGCTTATGTGCTTAAAGATATTGTTAGAGTGGGTTTTATTATCACCATAATGAAAGTTGCGATTATTTAATGATCTAAAAAATACATGTTTTAAACATTATTTATTTTAGCTGTATTTATTTTAATTTTTGTACATATGTTGCATCTTAAAATTCGTAGTATATTATAGTGTCAGTTTTTATTCTCACGATTCATAACTACAGTATATTACTACTCAATAATAAGCTTCCTACTGTATTTGTTCACTATTTGTTATATCTAATTTGTTTTAAAGATAAATATTCAACTTTGAAGCTCTCCTACCAACAACAATGCCTAGGTCGATACAGAAGCTAACTAAAATCGTGTGCTGTTCATTTTATAGCGGTTTTGCGTATTAAATCATTATACAGATTACACACCATAACCAATATAGACCTCAAAATACAAAATACTATTAATTTAAATTAAAATAATGTAAGAAAGGTAAAAAGAAAACGACAGAAAGTTTTCGAAAATTTATAAATAACAATATAATTATTTTAACATATATATAAACATATATATATATATATATACTTTAAACTTAATCAGAATATTAGTAAATCCGACCGAAAAAAAAACAGAAGTTTAGTACTGTCATATTTTGTTATTTATTTGCTCTATGTTATTTAAAAAATTTACTATTAACATTAAAATATTCATTCAACAATTATAATAACAAACCAAATCCTAATGTCTAGCTTAGTATCTTAACATTTTCTCACCAATTAAAAACACTGCCACTTAATTTTAATAAACACATTTTGTTGTGATGAAATTCTTTATGTAACATTTACATTATTTACTAAGTGCGCAGGAGTCGTGTTGACCTTGAGTTGCGTGCGCGTCTGTCAGCCACTGCCTACTGCGTATTAGACATAAGAACACAGGCTAGGACTTATTATACGTCAGTTTAAGTAAACATTGAATAGTAGTAGAATAGTATACAATAAAAATATATACGGTCGAATTGAGAAACCTCCTCCTTTTTTTGAAGTCGGTTAATAAAAGTGAAGTTTTGTGGTGGCTTCATATGCCAGGCAGGCCAGACGGCTTGTTCCAAGTTTACTTCACTTTGCCACACCTACAGGAGCAATAGAGATGGTGTTATCTATATTGTTAATTCGTCACAAATACGTCTTTAGATGCCCGTGTAGTGTGTACACGGGCATCTAAAGACGTATTTGTGAAAGCTAGATATTATAGAGAAGATATGAGAGAAGCGTGTTTGTCAACGAAACATGGTTGACAAACACTCTAGCTAGTAGTAGTATTAGTAGTATAGAAATTCATAAAGTAACTAGCTGTCCCGGCAAACGTAGTTTTGCCATAACTACTAATAAATTAAAAATTAATTCAAAAAACATTGTCCAGCGGACAAAATTGTGAATCTAAACCATTCCCAGATCCCCTTGAACACACACAAAAAAATTCATCAAAATCGGTCCAGTCGTTTGAGAGTAGTTCAGTGACATACACACTCACAGAAGAATTAGATATATAAAGATAATCATATTACTAATGAATATCTTTTTCGTAACAAATGTAAAGTAAATTACATTACACCTGCCTCCATAACTTGATGTCTAGCTCGTGTTGATGACTCACAGTGCTTACACATGTCTATGACTTGTGGTTTATTATCATCCTGTTTTTGTTAAATAGTTGTACCAATAATGAATAAATATAGCAAACAGTTTAGCGATATTACATTTGTTGTTTACTTACAAAGAACTATAGCTGCCTGAACTTTATATAATATATCTAGATGTTATAACTATAAGACTAGCAAACCAATAACTACTAATGATACTAGCTGGTGTACAAGCTAACCAGTTCGTAAGGGCAAATAATTTGGGGAATATCAAACACATTTAAAGCGATTGAACTTCGTAGTAATAGCTCAAACCAGTTATACGTTTACACCTTTAACTTACTTGACTTATTACCTACACTTTCCAATCCGCCCAAAATAGTAATATACCTTTCCTATTAATGACATTCTTTCGTTACTGTTTTTTCTTTCATCTGTAATACAGGTCTATACCTAAAATAGACACCAGCTTCTCACATACACTATGAACTGTTTCTTCATTAAGTTCTACTTATTATTTTGCAGCATAAGATCTTGTTTTTGTGAGGAGAAATAAATAAAGATATTATTAATTTTATATTATAAATATCTAATCTACTTCTCAAGGGACCCGGTTGACGGCAAAAGACATGGTCTCTATTACATTATGTGATACTTTTAGTCGGTAAAAGGTAGATATTTAAAAACTCTACTGTCTAGATTAAGCAACTTATTATTCATCTGATTTACTGTTTACCTTACTACTGTCCAACTGTTTTTAAGAACGCTGAGAGTTTTTGATAAGATTTAAATAGTTAATAAGATCATTATTGAATATAAACAGAAAGTTAAGTAGCCATCGCCAGCCAGAGTGTATCATGTCGGACCATATTTTTTTATATGACTTGCTTACAACTCTTTGGGATCGAATGTAGTTTAAAAAAAGAATGTACTAAAAGCTACAAATCTTCAATAACAGCGGTATTGGGCAAACGCAGGCTAAGCTAAGTTGAAGTCGAATTTGTTTATTTTATAAAATTCATTAAAAATTACATAAGCTATGTTAAGTTTTACTTACATGAAATAATTAAAAACACATACTATTACCGCAAAATTGATAATTAATATGTAAACATAATATTGGTTAACAAGCGTCATATTTACAAACATAATTTGACTAGTTTACATATTCAAATGAACTGAGTAACTTTGACGCTTAGTATGCAACAAAAAGTTTGATTAATGTATAGTTATCATATGTAATACGTTTTCAAACACTTTTAATTACCGAACATAAAGAGGTGGCAATTAAAATCTCAACACTTTCAATGCAAACGTACAATAATAGTGATTGGCGTGTAGTTATAACATAAATAAACATTTAAATAATTGATAAATAGTCCATGTAACGTAACTACCTAATTATGAATAATTTTACATATAAATATGTTCGGTAGTATTTTTATTTGTTATACTATGTTGCCGCTAAAGTTTGAAATCTTGTTAGATTCTACCAATATTGTCTGAAAAGCAAAACATTCCACAATTTTGTGGTGTATGAAAAAAATTTAAATTAATAATATACAAACTAATCAGATGAAAACACTTTATAACTGTAAACAGTACGTAAACAAATGACAACTTAAAAAACGTCAAATAAATCTGTAATTAAAGTCAACTATTTTTTATGCTTAGAAAACTTTGTCAAACCTCTTTTCACAAAGTAGGTTTAATGTTTGACAAAGAACATAAGCTTGTCAAAGATGAAATGCGACAAAACTTAATTACAACAACAAACACCGTAAAAAATATTCATTACAAATTTATCTTTAGGATATAATAAGGTCATAGAAGAATCTCACGATTTACCTGACAATGAAAAGACCGGATGACGACAAAACCACAATTCAATGAAAAATTATCTATACAAATAAATAAAATTAGAGTGTCTGTTTGTAATATTAAAATAACCGCTTTTAAATAAATGCGTATATTATGTATGTATACACGATACATGTACCAAAACAACATTTTTTTTTTAATTTTCTGTCTGTCGGTTTGTTCCGGGTAATCTCTGGAACGGCTGGTCCTATTTTAACGGAACTTTTACGGGCAGGTTGCTGATGATCCAGGAAGTAACTTAGGATACTTTTTTTAGACTAGCTTTGTCCCGCGGCGTTGTTCTCACTTTTACTTATTCCACTATTTTTGAATAAGTTTAGTTCTGACCAGTTTCGTCTTACGGCGTAACCAGATATATACCTTTGATATTGCCTTAAGGCGAAACTGGTCAGGATTAAATTTAATAAAAATAGTAGAATTAGTAAAAGTATGTTTAATTCAAGAAAGTATTTCAATAAGTTCCATCAAGTGCCAACAATCGAAAGTATCAATTACATTTCATAGATCTGATAATACTTTTTTTTTAAATTTTTTTTTAGGTTCTATGCAATTGTAGATTCACTTTCATTAATAGTCACAGTTATGCTCTTCACCCAGTTACATACATAATATTTTAGAAAATTATATTTTATTATTTTTCATAAATATCTTAATTGTTATTCTGCTAAAGTTATGGTTCTCTGTTATGGTGGAGATAAATAAAAAAAATCACTAAAACCAGTCCCGGTGTTCATGAGTTTTATATGGCAACTAACAGATCCTTGTTTAATATATAAGATTTGCATAATCTCAAAATAGTACGCTAATAAAATAACTTGATTCAAAGAAAAATACAATATCAAATTACAGTTATTCGAGACTCTAGGTTAAATCTTTGCTTGACCATATTGCCCAAGTTTCTTATACTTAAATTATTATTTTAAATCCTGAACTTTATAACAAAATTAACATAATGTCAAATGATGTCGACAAATAAATAAAAAACTTGATTGATGTTTTTAAAATATTTCAGAAATATTGTTATTGAATTCACATCCTTTTGCGGAAAATGGTTAGATATTATCGGTGGATACCATAGCCTCAATGCAGAAACTAAGAGTATTTAGCGTTTCTATTAAAAAGCACCTCGACAGTCAGGCTTAGACGTTCGATTGTGGGCCTAACCACGGTAGAGCATCGACTCAGCATATCTAAAAGTGTTTTTTCTACAGTAAGGTTAGGGTACATAGAAGCATGCTTTTTTTTAAATCGACCCACGTCGTTACAGTGAAGTTCTGATTTCCTTTCAGAGTCAGGCTTGAACGAGGTTATTTTGATAATCTATAATTACTTAAAAGCCTTATTGTTCTTTGTTTAGTTAGTTGGTGACTTGAAGTTAAAGAAGGATTGAAGAACATAATTCTTCCAAATTCAATTTTATTTTTCCAAGGTAGGTTGGTTCTTTGATTGGTACTTAGTAGAAAAAAATCGTAGTTAATATTAAAATCAAAAGCTTGGCTCTCCAGACACAATCATAAAATGCATAATTTCCCAAAAATGTAGTTGTACTGTAACATAAATATAATGGTGTATATTAATCGATGGGAGATTACCATTCGGACGTGCTTCTGAATTGTTAAAGTTGAATATCTGAGCGATATCACCGCGCGTAGAACCGCACACCGATTTAATAAATTGTCTATTTACATATTTATTACTATTCATATTTTTGTTTTACATAATATCATTGTTATAGGTCAGTGACGTACACATTTGCATATGTATGTTACTTGATTCATCTCGAAAACTCAGTCTTTAACTTGTGAAAAAAACAAGTAGGATTGGCTGAGCTTTAAGTGAGTTTCCGGTAGCTAATAGTTTTATTCACAACCAGATTATTAGTGCTTTATGGATTCTTCGACTTGAAATAATATTTTTACAAAGTTGCATGATTCCTCCTTACTTATGCTTTTACTTTATTTTTGTAAAGTTGTTAGAATTCAACTACTTCATACTTCAGTGTAAGGATGCTGAAATTTAACAAATTTCACAAGATGATAGGATACTGATATATTATGATGTTGAAGTCTGAAGTCGCCGACTGTTGTTCCTTTGACTTTGACCTAATCGAGTTAATGGTCTCCGTCAAGTTTCTGTTGCAAGACAAACGGTAAAGGTAAGATAAGGGATGTCTCTATGCCTTTATCCCTCTCATTTAACCCAATGTACATTTTTATAAAATTAGGAGAATATCAGGATTTAATAATGAAGATAACTTTAAATACTAAAATTAGTGTGTCAGTGCTCTATCTGCCTGGTGTACAATGTCCATGATTTACAGACGGTTTTAAAGTAATTTAATGAGCTTTTTTCCAGTTGTAAGTGTTACAACTGGAAAAAAGCTCATTAAATTACTTGTACTGTCAGCTGTACAGTCGTCTGTCTGCACAGCACAACACACGGCGCCTACCGGTCGTCATCGAGGCTGTGCTGAGTCCGGTAGCTCTCGTCCGCAGTCACGTCGCGCGTGATCTGCTGTGATTAATGACACGCTGATCGCAATCTCTTCCGCCCTAGCGTACACATACGTGAACATGTATGTGTAGCAGGAATATTTTCTAAGTGTGGGTGAGTCACGTTTTGTGACTTTTGTTTCATTTAGATGATTGGATGCAGACCAATCGTGATATAAAATAAAATTATTATGATGCGAGTTGTTTTGTTTTTCTTTATTAATATGCGTCAAATGTTTCTTTTTATAATTTTGAATCCTGAGAAACGTAAAATTGGGTTAGTCAATAACCTCACACATCTTCATGTATACTAGACAGAGCCTACGCTTTGGTAACTAAACTGCTGATAAACTTACTTATATGTATATTGTGAAATACATACATATTAGATATATATTTTTAAGTCTGATGACTCTGCCTGATGGAAAGTATGAGTAGAATCTAAGAGTGGTAAAAAAGCATCTCACTTAGCTGCCATAGTGTGGGTCACCATCCGACCTACGTGAATATGCGGTATGGTGATCCACACTATATCGACCTATTGAGACGCTTTTTCACGCCCCGCTTAAAGGACCCGGAATCAGACTCTGACACAGAACAAAAGTTCATGCTCATCACACAAATATTTGTCATGGGTAAGAATCAAACCCACGGCCTTAGTAGTCAGGGTCACTAATCTCTAGACGAACATGCCGTTGAAAGTTTTAATTGTCATCAGCAAGTAGTTTGGTATTCAAATTAATGTAAAGATATAGTTCAACTTTAGATTGAATCGTACATAAACAACGTTATTCTGTACGCTTATTAGGTATTACTATCAATTTTGCATTCATATATATACAGACTTCAAAGCACCCATTGATGTTCATGTCCTAATAGCTCTCCAATCACAGGACAGAAATATTGCAATATCCGTTTTGATATTGTAATGGTTGTATTCAAAGATTAACCAGACTGTAATAATGTGTCCGATTTTGATACAGTCGGGTTAAAAACATAAATACCAAATAACGTGGTCACACCCAAGGATCGCAATATCTATATAAAGTATTGTTTACTTTGTATTTGCACCGTGGTCACACCACATAATGATCAGTGGGTAAGAATGTGAACTTAGTGTTAGATAGCTTCTTAAATACTTATGATGGAACGCGGTGCAATCACGAGTGCGGCGCCCGCGCAGCGCAAACACTGGGTGATCTTGAAGTGTCGACGTTATTTATCCTACAGTTTGTTTTAATTGCGCCGTTTATACAATTTATGGTGGATTGTGCACAATTGCTACATTCCTTTTGTCGCACGTGGAGTCCGTAATGTGTGGTGAGAAAAACTCGTTGGGTTTATACGAAAATAATAAATTAGTCAATACAGTATTACAGCAACCTGTTCTCTTATATACTATTGCTATTGAATTCCCTAATCTGAAATTGATAAAATAAAATTTACAAGTTAACAGAACTCATGTAGAGCTAAGGGTATTTAATTGTTTTTAATATATGCACCCAAATACGATTATATTTCTAAGGTTTGAAGATACTATTAAAGTTGGTAGAAGGTCCAAAATTTTCAGAAAACGTTATAATAAAATACCTAGTAACAAAAATAATTTAAATGGACATGAACATATTATATTGACATTAAAAACACCTTTTTTCAAGTTAAATAAATTGGCCACTTCACTTAATTTTGTAACAGCGTGTATAATTTCAGTTATGTGAGCATTAAAAAATATTATATTAACATTTTTGTTAGTCCTAAAGTACCAAACTTAACATATCTACCATCAGCATTAAACATTTGCTGATATCGCTAAATTAAAGTGTAAGAACTTTTTGTATGATATCCTTAAACAAATACATTGTAGCGCATGCAATCTGATTCACAACAAAAGCAAATATTCGTGATCAAGTGATTTATTGGTGCGATAAGAGCTGGCTTATCTCTTCCTAGTGTTGTATCGACATGAACTTCTATTGTACAACTCACGTTTATTAAAATTTAAAATAATAAAGCGTAACTGTCGGCTAGCACGCACTGCCTTTATATTATAACTAAAATGTTAAAGTATGTAGTTCTATTAACAGAGGGAAATATTTTATATAATTGAATTGATACCTCACTGCTCTAAGTTTGTTTGCTAGATTTCTCCTCCCAAGACTCAAGCTTTTGGAAACCCGAAGGTAATAGATTCACACAGATCATACACTTTAGTCTGCTTTGAAATTGAGTTTCATATTTGTTTTGAGTCTGCCTCGTTGGTTGCCTGCCTAACAGTTATCGTTTACTGCCGATCAAAAAATTTCCGATTCCTGTTTTGAGCAATTATTGGGGTTTTCTTACAAGAAATTCTTAACACCATATGTTATACGCCCGTGTCTTGGAGAACACGTTGAACTTTCGGTCCCGGTTGTCAGGAATATCTATGGCAATTTTTAATGGGAAGTCAGTGCCGTCAAATACACAACTAGTTCAACCTTCGACTTCACTTCGCCCTCAGAGTTGCCGAGGTCTGATGCCAGTCGCTCCGTGAAGAAATTGATATTCAGGTAACAATGGTTAAACTAGTAATCTTCCCCGAATGTTATTGGGAATAATAAAGACTTTGAGGATGATGATTTGTTTTGAGAAAGCTATATGCAGCACCGTTGACTTTGCGTGTTCATCTATTTTAATATTTTTTTATTTTAATATTTAAATAATTGTCTATTGATTAAAATAAAACCCAACTACGACAAAAAACGACGCTGATAAAGCTGGAAACAAGTGCCAAAAGCCGTAGTCACGCATTGTTAAAGTGTTATGGACTATGGTACATTACTATGTTTCAAAAGCCGTAGTTCATGTAGTGTAATGTACCTACCATTTTTTTGTACTTTTTCTAATTTAAAATGTTTTGGTACCTCTATAATATTAATTTTTTTGCAAAGTATATTTTAAATAGGTACCATAGAAATATCACTATTATCCAATAAATACGGACAAAGTCACAAGAAAATGCTAATAATATATATGTTTTTGAAATGTACAAGTAACACCCTTTCGTATGATACCAAATACGGCATATTTATCTGAAATTTATTTTTTAATACATTACTTTACGTCATCTAGAGGGCGCCACATTAGATTCTACTGACTAGATTGACACGTCATATAGCCTATAACCAGCGGACAATCAAGACGCTTTTAAAAATACTTCATTTGTCTAATTCTAACTAGTATTTTAGAAAGAATGAGGGAACAAACAAGCATACCATAGAAATACCACACTTATCTAATATATACGGACAAAGTCACGAGCAATTGCTAATAAAATATGTATTTTTGAAATGTACAAGTAACGCCCTTTCCAATGATACCAAATACGACTTACTTATCTAAAATTTCATTTGTCCAGTTCTAATGAGTAGTTAAGTAGCTATGACGGAATAAATGAACATGCATACTTACATACATACATAGCCTGTCGAAATCATAACCCTCCTTTGGCTTTGCCGTAGTTGGGTAAAAGGTACTAGTATTTTAGATATTCTACTGAGTTCTTTGTATGAAACAATGCGTGACAATTTGCAGGGGTGAGGAGGTGTTTTCCATCTGCCAAACAATAGCAAATACTTGCATCTCCGTGGGTATTATTGACGATTTCCGTGGAAACGTGTTTGAATCACAGGACCAAAACTGGTAATAGATACCTCTAGAAACAATTTATTAAATCATTAACCAGACCTGGATATTCCAAGTTGACTATTTATATCCAAGTTAGAAAATTTAAGTTTCTTTTTAAATATGTCAAGAACTTAGTTGATCTCTTATGTGTAGTCTAGAAACCCTTTTGGAATTTGGTCTCTTCTATAGAATAGCGTGAATGCCTTTCGCTTGTATACCATTGTTATAAAGTATGCGAAATGGTGTCCCCAGGCGCATTGTCCGTCTGTCCGGACATTGCAGACACAGGTGGAGTGTCCGCAGACACGCGAACTATTGGAGATATGTGGATCATCTTGGATATATTTAGGTGGGACTCTGTTTATTGGGTTAGGCTGACTAAACTAGGGAAATAAGGTTATCAAGAATTTTGTGTTCATTCAAGAAACGTTGTTATGTGTCTGAATCTAACTTCTAAAGTATGAGTAAAAACAAAGCATGAAAATGCTATAGTAAATATAGTTTAAATGTGGATTATACTCCCATTTCTGATTTATAGTGTTGACGTTTGTATGCAAGTAACAGGAAAATAATGAAATAAAAAAAAACTGTCATCCCATCCTATATTAAGATTAAGTAAAAGTAATGAATCTAAACTAAAATCAGAAGCAAAGTCATCTATATATAACAAACATTTTAAAGTTACATTACTTATTCACTCAAGAACGGCTGAACCGATTCGACTTAAAATTGGTGTGAGGTAGCTTAGAACCAGGAGATGGTCATAGTTTTTTTTTACTTTACCTGGTTATTGCTGTACCGCGGGTAACACAGCGGGGTTCAGCTAGTTACAAACAATTATTTAAGGGAGGAGTAACCATTGCAGTTTTTCGCAATGCTTTTTAAATATTTGCTTATTGTAAAAAGTTATTTACGATAGTTAATAAAATTTGAACGTATCCCGAGTCTACGCAGTCGCAGGCTACGTCCGTTGCTAAGTTATTGGTGCGCACGCGAATGATCTCAGCGATGTTTACAATGATCGCGTGTCTTCGCCGATCGCCTCAGGGTCACTGTTTTATATCCAAATTATATTTGCGTTGTTTTGTTTTTGAGCGTGTAAGTTTCCATCAATTTTATTAGAATTTTTACGCCTAATTTCTGGACGCTGGATGCTCGTCATTGCATGCTGAAGGCAGAACATACCATGATTTTGATTTAGATGTGATAGCTCTGTATCTGAGTCGTTTTTTTGAAACGCATGAGAAATATTAGAGATTTAGACGATGCAGGTTTTGACATGAAATTATTGTTGGATGTATACAGGTCGTCCTTGATGTTATAATAATTACAATTTATTCATTTCACATTAATAAGACAATTAGAGATTTTTACCTATTAACGTAAATTTTAATATTTATAAAATACCGATACCAAAATATCAACTGATCAAATTCCACATAACTTACACGAGCAATGTTGTAAGTAGCAACTTAGAGTACTATTTAAAACAAGAGAGGGTTCCGCACAAATAACACACATATATATACCTTCAAGTGCAACAATGTAATCTAATAAGAGAAGATTACCTATTATAAAGAAGTTTACAAATCTACTTAGGTAATTTTTAAGACATTGTAAACGCCCGTGTGCGTTACTTAAATAACTTTTGTTTATAAGTATAAATTAGCTTTTACTTATATTCTTTGCTGTTATTTTACAAAGATAATCGAATAATTTCACTTATGTATCAATAGTCTTATTTGTATTGGAACTCATTAGGCGCTTGTGACTCTTGGGTTGCAATAGTTCATGGGCGACGGTCGTCACTTTCCATCAGGTGCATTCTTATTTCTACACGTTGCATTTCGTTTTCTTGCCTTGCCCTCTTTTATTAGAAACTAGCTGAACCCCGCGGTGTTACCCGCGGTTATTGTTGTACCGCGAGTAACGCCGCGGGACAAAGTTAGTCTAAAAAAAAGCCTAAGTTACTCCCTGCATCATTAGCTACCTGCCAGTGAAAGTCCCGTCAAAATCCGTCCAACCGTTCCAGAGTTTACCCGGAACAAACAGACAGACAGACAGACAGACAGACAGAAAAAAAAAAATTAACTACATTTTTGGGATATGTATCGTGTATACATACATATGCATTAAGTAAAAAGCGGTTATTTTAATATTATAAACAGACACTCCAATTTTATTTATTTGTATAGACGTATAGATAACTTATAAAACGCTTGTCTTATAGCTCACAGGAAAACATATTTTTAATTCGTCGATAAATAAAGTAGCTTCATAAATGTCCCGTTAAAACTCATCACATGTCGTAAATAAAGCATTAGATTCCATCACTAACTGATTATCTGACAGTTTTCCATAGACCAGATAATGGTATACGACCTGACATCTGTCAGCTTGTTTAATGACGGGGTAGGTCTAGCTGATGTTTGCTGTCACGTGATGACAGTTAGTAAAAATAATCAAATAATTTTATTAGATCTATGAATATGTATTTCAATTTCAAAACTGTTATATTTTATGATTTTAAAATATCACATGTTATCATTGTTTTATTTTATAACTTTATTTTTTATTAGTGCGAAGATTTCTTTTAGTTGTCCTTCACCTAATAAAGTAAGTGTATAATAAAGGTAAGGAAATATGACGAAAATAATGTTATTATAGGTCACAGTTATAAAAGTATTCGAAAATAATTAATTGGAATTAAAGTAGTAATTCTCATCTAAGAAGTTACAGCTTCTTTCTTTCGAAATCTGTAGCTTACATACATGCTAATAATATAGTATCAAAGCATATAACTGCCTCAATATGCACTAATTATAGTACCTACTATATCATTGAAATATTTTTTTCTAATCAGACATGATGATATTAAGAAAACTATTATCTATGATCATGATGTTAACACAAGTCTGCTTACAAAAATATATGCGAGTTAATTTAGTTAATCGCTAAATTACAATTAAAATAACATCGATTACTCGATACTAGGGTACAAGCGCAGTGTTTCATGAGCGGATAGCACGCAAGGATCACATGCAACAACCCTCAGGCGAATGCATGCATGGTAAACCCTAACAGTTCAATTAATAAATGTAATTATACACATACTTAAGGTATTAACAACTTTAGTGGCCACTAATCGAAAGATATCAAACTAAATAATCAAAGTTTTTCTTAATCTTTTGTTGCCATACTCGAATTAGTAATGCCAATGTTTCCACTGCTAGTTGAAGACAAACTAGATTAAAAAACAGTTTACAATAAGTGATATACCCCTGGGAGGACCATGCTTCGGCATGAATGGGCCGGCTCGACCGGAGACCGGAAACAGCGCTTGCATCGTGTTTCACCGAGTGAGTGAGGATACCGGAAGCCTATTTCCCAACTCCTCGCCCCATCCTCCTTCCTATTCCCCTCCCCATCATAGGCCGGCAACGCACTTGTGACGCCTCTGGTGTTGCGGGTGTCCATAGGCCGCGGTAATCGCTTACCATCAGGCGATACTTCTGCTCGTTTGCAGCCTATTCCATATAAACAAAAAAAAAAGTGTTAAATATTGTTTTAGAATGACGGAGTCCAAAAACCTTAGGGGGAGTTCTCTAGAAAGCGAATTTGTGATTACTTTTCTCCCAGAAACAAATAAAGTCACTTCAGAACTTTATGTGAGACAAAATCCTTGCAAATGTGGTAGCAAATAAGTTTAAACCTAATCCATTTATTCAAAATCAAGACAATCTTGTTGAAGCTTTCAAAATTAACGATCAAACCAAGAAATATACTTTTGACTGCACGGTTGGCCTTGTAGTTCAAGCAGTCGCTACGCCACTTTCTACTGCACCAAGTGTAGTGGGGTCAAATCCCACATGGGACAACACTTTGCCACGTCCACAAATTATCCGTTAAATAGTCCGTTTCGTGTATTTTGGTAAAGTCCCTCACGACACAGCAATGTATATTCCTAATGCGAGAATTGTCGGGAACAATAACAAAATGTACTGTTTATACTGACGAACACAAATCAACCTTCTGATCGCGAAATTAATAGATCATTATAATATACATGAGTCTAGACAAAGATATCCACAATAATTCTAATATCATTACCACTATGTTACCTATCAGTTTCTGAAGGACAAACGATTAATTAGTGGAAGATTAATTTGTTATGTTACGCAAAGTCGATAGAGGCTATTAAAACTAGAAATAAATTCTTCTCACGGGTAATATTACTATGTCTCTATCTTTGTTTTGAAATGCAAACGTGTAGTTGAAAAGTGAATCTTTAGTGGAATAATTGGTTAAATAAGCTACCAATATCTAAAATAGAACGAGAGCTGAATATGAACTGAACTTTTTATGCAAATTTAATGTATTCAAATATTTTATTTTTCCAATCATCTTGTACTGTGTGGTGTTATAAATATATCTTATTAATTACTTTTATTATATATTTGATTCTTATTAATATGTACATATCTCACGCAGTAATATAGATAGATCATGATGTTTAGGTACGTGAAACATGAGACTGACTTAGACTTATCTTTAGTTATAATGCTGAGCATCATCATCGATTTTTTGTCTTAGAAGAAAATCAACGCGACTACATGCATTTTCTTGAAGTGAGGGAATAAAATACTCGAAGTAAATTTCTTATTTTTCATGTAGGTGCAATTGTCATTTATGTATGTTTGGGTGAAATCTTGCAACTCAATTTTGAAACAGATATCTTCAACCGATTTTGCTGAAATTTTGCAAGCATATGTATATGATGTATAGGATATGTATATGTATGACAATATAATATTATAATTACCTGGAGCTGATCTGATGCTGGACCTGGAAGGTGGCCATAGGAACTCTGTAAAGAAACGTCGCAATATCATCGAGTTTAGACTCATTTGATTCGTTTCGAGGCATTCTAGTAAAAGCTTGTTTTTAAAAAGCTTTTTAATTTAATTTATTTACTATTGTATGTTTGTGCATGATACAGGTATTTAATTCAGACGTGCTCGAGAGCCAAACCTACTCAGTTGTACTCAAGGCCGTCCCAACATCACTAAATCAAAAGACGTCATGTGGTCTCAGGTATTTTATGCGCTGTGATTACCTTACGAAACGATATTTATTAGAGGCGAACACCTTTCTATAGTACAAGGCTGGAGAATCTCTTATTAATTGATTGTTTTAGAGCCATTTCAAAATGCTGCATTTCGTTTCGTGAGAAAATCTAAGTCTGCATTTGTTACAAAATACTAAATGGATGGTTTAAATACATTTTATATTCATTTGTGGACTTGTTCCTAATAGTTATTTGTGCAAATATTGTAAAATAAGGGGTATTAAAACACGAATGTGGAATACTACATCCATGATAGGAATACTTTCCAAAAAAATTCTGAAGAAGCTAGCTAAATGGCGAACAAAAATGACGGGATACGACGTAATTCGAATAACAGTTCTTATTTTAAATACGGCGCTGTGGTAGTGAAAAGCGCGTGTTTGACAATGTTCTTTTTTTGAAAAACGAGTTGCATTATGAAATTTAGTACAACATAACATTACAACACTTGTAAAAAATAAAAAAACATATCAAAAATTCATACATTAAAATTCATCGGCCGGTTCAATCGGAGTGGTAACACGGCCTCACAAAAAGCCGGTGTGAAACAGCGCCTGCGCTGTGTTTCACCGAGTGAGTGAGGATACCGGAGGACTATACTCCAAACCCCTCCCCCCTTCCCTCTCCTCCTCCGCCAAAGGCCGGCAACGCGCTTGAGACGCCTCTGGTGTTGCGGGTGTCCATGTGCGGCGGTAATCGCTTACCATTAGGAAATACGTCTGCTCATATGCCAATTTTTCTTACACAAAGAAAAGAAACTGTTTTAGAAACTTTTATAGAGGCTTTATAGCATGTGTGTAGTTAAATACTTAAAGCATGGAATACAGATAAAATTTTCTTTACCACTGTCCTTTGTAGATATATCGATATGAGATATGAGATATTATATTATGATATATAGATATGAGATGATAGTACTATGGTAAACTAAGAAGTTCGCTTGAAAGTTACTAGTTACCCTTTCTAGTTTATGACACGTATGGGTTTGATGAAAAAAACATTTTTGAGTTTCATTTCTAAGTGTTGACCCTTAAAATTTATTGTTTTTTTTTTCAATTTTTGTGTGAAAATCTTAATGCGGTTCACAGAATACATCTACTTACTAAGTTTCAATGTTATAGTTCTTATAGTTTCGGAAAAAGGTGGCTGTGACAGACGGACGAGCAGTCAGTCAGACAAGACGAATCTGTAAGAGTTTCGTTTTTTGCCTTTGGCACGGAACCCTAAAAAGATGGTCTTATTACAAATTGAAATGAGCTCTGAAATAAACTATGTATTTGTTACCAATTAAATTGATCTGGTGGCAATACTAAGAGCTGCAAAACAAATTTTGTTATTAACTCCGATAATAATGACTAAAAAACTAGACTAAAAACTTAACCGTTTAATGAACACTAAACGTTTTCGACCAAAAATTATCTCGAAGCACGTTAATTTCCTGCCTTTATATTACAGCTACAATAATAGACAGACGTGTGTTTCCGTTCACGATGGCACTATCTCGATTTTTTCGCGAGTATCGATTATGCTGTTGCTAATCGATGTGCACGCGCAGGGATTAAGTGTTATTAGTTTTTTTGAAGGATCCACGATTTTAAATGGTGCCTTCCGGCTCGATTGTACAAATCGATTTCGCGATTCATACACGACATATAATAAGATGGTGTTTCGTACTGTGGGTGTTTATGACAGGTAATGGTCGGGTATTAAGATGAAATTTTATTGTTTTTCTTCAATAAAATTATAGGCCAAACAATGTCGATTACAATGTAGCCAAGTATTAGTATCTGCTATTTTTCTTTGCATTGCAATCATTACCATTGTTGTAGTATTTACTTAGGGTTTTTGCTTCGGAAGTAAACACTAAAATTTTCTACTGAATCATTCTTGGGTTGGCTATTGTTAATTTCAAGTCTAATTAAAATATTTGTAATGAATTCTCCCTGATTGTGTCAGATAACCGTCCCATCGGATTTTGTGAGTGATGGAACAGAGAGATTACACCTGTGTTTGTAAACACAAAATTGTGCACTATAATATCTCCAGCGTAGTTAGCTGATCTCCGTTGAGACTGGCCCTCGTAGCCGAAAACCTCTAGGCAGCTCCAACTTTATGATTTCTGTACAACCCTGTAGATCTCATTAATAAGCAAAACTCAGTCTGTTTTAAGCGTTGTAATTTATAAACATTATACCCTAAATACATCATACTAATTAAAATTACCTAGCATATCGTGCATCACGAAAAATAAATAATTTACATTGCGATTTGATTTGAGTCTATTTTTTTTGAGGTTATAACTCGAGGTTTGTTTTTTTTATGAAATGGGGGCAAATGATTGAATGGATCACTTAATGGGAAGTCACTAATACTGAGTCAGTCTTCGAGATGGAGGTACGCTATTTTTAAGATTTTGAGGTCGTTGTAAATGGAAATGATAACTTCTTTTAACCCACACATGTTTGAATTTAGATTACAATGTATGTTAATGGTTTTATCTGCGTTCTGTTAAGACTATTTATAGAACATTTATTAACACTTTTATACGTCGTTATTTAACAGAAACTATTAGAGAATTGGTTGAAGAACCTATTAAAACGGTCAATAACCGTATAAGCGTTTTTGCAATAGTGCCTTTTAGTTTCGTTTAAACTGACTTCAGAAAAAGAGGAGGTTTTACATTTGATTTCATTTTTTTTTATTTTTTTTTTTTATGTTTGACCCTGCCATAATGACTCTACTCTGCCTGATGGAAAGCACAAGCAGAATCCAAGAGTGATGGTCACCATACTGCGAACGCAGACAATGCAACAATGCAGCATGGTGACCCACACCATGGCGGGCTAGTGATGCTTCTGCATCATTGGGCCTCCGGTCTCGCACTCACCAACGAAACACGACAGCATAATCGCTGTCATTTTACGTTGATTTTCTGTGCGAGGGTAGTTCCGCCCCGGTCGAGCCGGCCCGTTCGTGCTGAAATCAGCGTGGCTCTACTACCTTGGCTTTTTTTGTGTTAGTTACGAGATTCATTGCTCAATTATGGATATACTCTGGAGTGACAGTAATCATGACCGATGTCATGACAATCATTGCATGACAGGCCCGAGATCATGTTGCATCTTCTTCTTGGATATGTTTGCGTTTGTTACGCAATATCTTATGTAAATGTGGAAAGAAAAACTACTACGGTAGAGGTCGCTTTGTGAAGACATCAACTGGTTAAGATGATTATAACCTCGGAACTAATTGCAAAATCTATTTAGCAGTTTAAAAGTTTATCCCCGACCAATTAAAAAATCTTTCATGTTTGAAATAAACTTCGAAGTGTTACCGTGTTTTTGTAATTTAACTAAATTTAACATTGTGAAATCTTTTGTTATAAGTTGTTTAAACTAACTTTTTGATCCACGGGTTAGTAAAATAGCGTAGAGCTCACTTTACTGTAACTAATTTTTACTAGTGAATGTTTTACTTGAGTGTCCATTTGAGGAAGGTTTAGAACAGCAACTGATACCGTCACAAGTTAGTGTTTTGACAGTCCTATACGATATTCAGCACCATATCTGTCACTGGAGGCGAACCCTTAAACTCACGTTTAGTAAGAGCAAAGATGTGCGTTTGATGAAATAAATTCGGTATCTAAAGTAACGGGTACCGGTGCTAGATACCGGATACCAGCCGCGCGGCAACTTTATTGGCCAATAAAACTTTGAGCCTGTGCTGTGTCCCCATGGCGAACATCGCAACCGCGGTGTGGTACCGATAGCAAACAAACTTCATCATGCACTTCATATTTATATAACGAAGGCCTGTGAAAGTTATGTTAATTTTACAGATTTACTTTTATAATTAAAATCAGAAATTGAGGGATTTTAAATTAAAAAACTTAGGTTACATTAATAGAGAGTTTTGTACTTTTAACGAAATGTTATTATTACAAGGCAACAGCATTCATATTTTCTTGTTTCTAGACAAATTGTTTTTGCATATGCAGAAATTATGCAGAAAGCTGAACAATACGTATTAAAAATTTGAAATACTTTATGGCTAGCGACCATTACATGTCTTATCCTGTCCGAATCCATACTGCATGTAGGTACAAATAAATACAATTGAAGTGTTTGTTTGTAATATTAACGTAAAAGCTCTTTACTAAAGGCATATGTATGGATACACACACATATATATACCAAAATAAAATTAATATTTTTTTGTCTGTTTGTCTGTCCGTCTGTCTGTCTGTTTGTCTGTTTGTTGCGGCTAATCTTTGGAACGGCTGGGATAATTTGGACAGGACTTTCACTGGCAGATAGCTGATGGTACAGGGAACTTATCTACCTAGCTCACGCTAACTTAATTTTTTAGACTCGATTTACCCTGCGGCGTTACCCTTAGTTGCTGTTGTACCACGGGTAATACCATGAGGCTCTAGCTAGTAGCTAAATAAGTAAAACAATTTAAATTGTACTAGCCAATGAAATAATCTGTTTAATACTGGTAACGCCACCTGTCGATGATGATAGGTACACTATTAGTTTGTAAAAATTCCGCTAGGTGAGGCTGTCGGCACCTATTTCTACCCGCATCTTTGATCATTATTCCCGCATCGCACGCACACCGCGAGAAAAATAGTTTAAGTTTTTCGCGAAGTGACGCCCGGACGGTTTGCTCACCGCTCGTCGAGTTCTACATCAGTTGTGGACTCCGCCACCGCGTCTTATATAGACAATAGAACCGCAGTATGATAGTGTAATAACAAACCCGCATAATTCGCTGAGTGCAATCGTGCCTCGCCGACAAGCTAGGGACGTTTTATTCTACACCGAACACGCGTCGCCATCGTGATTCGTAAGCCACACCACGGTACGAGGAGCCAGGCCGTCTGATCAGGCCGCCAGGTCTGGACTGCAGCTCAAGATCACCAAAGGTAAGCATCCTTCCAAATTCTCCTACCCACCTAACCTATCCGACAGCCGCAAAGTACTCAGCCCACATAGTTTTCAGGCAGTGCATGGTCACTGAAGTTATACTCGCTCCCACCTTATGTGTTAGCGCTCAATAATTCTTTGGCCAAGCCAGTTGGCGCTACCAACTACACTACAAACTATAAAAACAAAATCGTGATGAATTATACTAAAAATTCGACAACCATGCAATCTATAGTTAAAATAAATATTTGTGTTACAATTTTGTGATTCGAGTTGACATGTAATCAGTAATAATGATGACTTACTTAAATTAATAATTTAAAAAAAAACGATATATTGTTCCCTAATTGTCATACTGGAAACCATAAAGATAATTAAATGGGAGCAGTTCTGCGCCCAGTACCCGCACGTTTCGTAAAAGAGGACTATAAATTGAAGGTTATTTCGTTATTACAGTGAGATTGTACAACATTGGTGGCGATAAAACGTTATCATCGCATAACTCACGGCACAATAACTTCATATTTCACACGTCTACATCTACATCACATCTTAGTAATTACTGCTCTTTTTTGGTACGCATCGCACCCTAATTGAGCCATATATTTATGTGCAATTGATAATAAAAACTTTTTTTTACATCAAATACTAGTTACTAGACAACTAATTTAAAGACATATAACTTTTATTTTATAAATACATACAGATTTTACATAGAAAACATCCAAACTTCAGAACCTAGAAATCGAACCCGAGACCTCAAGTATAGCATTCGCATATACCACCGAGGTAGTAAAAATATGTTATAGTAACGTACTTACTCCATGCGATGTCTATTTGTTACGCTTTCCTGGTAATCTCGCTACACCAATTGAATTTTGGTATGGAGATACTTTAATTCTTGCAGAACCACATAAGCTACTCTATACCGCGATACCCTAGCAATTACCAATAGGTACGTTTTAAAATTTGAAAAATTCGTATTGGTTTCTTAATTATTTTTTCCGAAGAATAAAGATTTATTTTAAATCAAATGTGAAAACGTACCAACCCATGAAAGTTTAAGTGGTGATACCGGTTAATGTGTTATTCACAAACATTCAGGTTAATGATGGTTATGTGTGGATCACTAATAGCTTTTACAAATTATGTGACAGTTTTAAAAAGAAGTAATATCAAAGATAAAATACCTGGTTGGCATATATGAACAATGTGTGTCAATCGCAACCTAAGCTGAACTGTATTGTGACTTAAAGCGAACCCCAACCTATTTTGAGAAAGAACTTAGAGGAAAAGTTAAAGATCCAGATATAAGTATTAGTTTTTAAGTTTTTTAAAATATCAAACAATCTGTCAATATGATAACTTTGTCGTACTAGTAAAGATTTTATTGTTGTGGCCAATCAATATTTATTTATTAAATTGTATACCAAGGTATAAATGAAAGGACAGCCAGGGATGTACTGTACGTGACTAAAACAGCATAATTATTCCTATAATTTAGATTATTATATTTGTTCTAACTGCAGCTATACTTTATGTGTTTAGACTATTATTTGAAATATAATGAAGAAACCTGAACATTATGCGCTTTCTATAAAATAATCTGAAAGTTCTTGTAATGTCAAAAAGAAATCAGAAAGGACAAATAATAAGCCACTTGAGAAAACGTTTTAATGTCTTAGAGTACTGGAAGGTATGGTAAAATGAAATGAAGTCTAGAAGTTTTATAAAAAGGAATGAGAAAGTTAAAAGTGAAACTTAAAAAGAGATTGAAAGTCCTCAGAACATATAAATGATTGCTCTACCGATAACCTAATAACAATAGTAGTAACTGTTGAAGAGGAATCTATTGGTGAATATATTCGCTTAGACTTCATTGGAAACTCGATCGTCTGGTCTGGTGTTAACATTATACTGGAACAAGTAATTTGAGTATTAAAAAAACACAAATAAGACATTAATGTCGTTGAAGATATATATGATGTGCCAACTTTACTTAAACAAAGCCCATTCACTAAAACTAGAAAAAACATTCTAGTTTTTTATATCCATAAAATATGAACTTTTTAATACCTAATTAAATAATATCAACAAACTGGTTCTAAAACCCCAAAAACTTAATAATTGCCAAACTACTTAAATCATAACTGTTAATCTGGTACTTCTTCTATATTTGTCCAATAAATTCGACATTCTTCAAAAAATACTTTCAATTATACCAATAAAGATGTCACTTACGACTATTGGGGCATTAATTATTCATTATGGCGTATTTACAAGAACGAATATAAGTTTTTATGGCATGTGGTACGGAGAGGCGCAGGTCGCCAGCTCGCCACTAATGAAGGCCTGCTACGATGGTCGTCGTAAACCTTGGTGGGTTTATTGTGCACTATTAGGAAACAGACATGACATTCGACATGTTTTCATAAAATCGACATGGAGGGAAATAAATAAATGATAATTACAGACGAAAGATATAAAGTTAATTCACTCATTTTCATCGTCTTGGGTTTGGATACGAAACCTTTCTCACACAACTCGTTACGACTGTACTCTTTAAATAAATTGTTACGTTTATTAGTCGCTATGTCAACTTTGACTCATTAAAACCTTGGTGGTCTTAATAATGTAATGAGCGTAGGTTTCTATTTTGATTTCCCCATAGCAACATGACATTTATTACTTTTTTTGTAACAGTTATGAAGTCAGAGATGTATGTATATATGTTTTCTTTATAAATATGCGATACCGACTATCTGTGGACAAAAACCTTAGCGGTTTATCGTGCTGTGTCTTAATATTATTTGTATTGATATGATAAATAAATAAAAAGGCATGTTGAAAAAAAAATTTTTTTTTATCAAACTTCATCTGATCTTAGTGCGAAAAAATACATAGGAATTATCACGTATATAACAAACAAACATCTATTAACATTATAAATGAAATAAATTTATAGAAATAGAATTTCAAATTTGGATTTTAATTGTAAAGAAACTTATAAGATTTTTTTTTTTTTAAGGAATAATAATAATAATGATGCAAGATTTATTCTAAATGCAGGTAATAGTAATAAATCTTGTATCACTGAGGAAACAAAGAACATAATTATATTATAGACTAAAAAGAACACACACACAATATTCGACGTAGTAGGAAGCGGCGAGCTTGATGAGCGCTAAAACCACTGCGCCACCCTTGCAGCCGTCCAGTCATCAATTCATTTTAATCAACTAACAATATATAAAAATAATGTAGTTTTATCACAACATTTTTAAATAGCAGCCTTTAACAATCATGTAATAATTAACGTGTTTTTCTAAAAGATTCATTTCCAATTCTAGTTGCTACTTCCATATTGTAATGAGCGGGTCCAGTTAAATAATACACTTACTTATATGCAATTGTCAATGCACAGCGTGTCATGAGAATAGCCAATTAGGTGGAAGTCAATCATGCTAATCTCAAGTCGTCACGTCCTGTCGCCATTTTCACATGCAGAAGATCGCAACTCAAATAGCCTTGTAGTGAAGAATTATTCGAGTAAGTTCTGCAAACGCCCGGAAACGATTATTATTGCTACATACAATAAAGGGTTCTAATTTTAACTAATGTTATAAATACGAATGTAAAACTGTAAATGATTATGTGTTATACCTTAAATACTCATTTGGTTATTGCAGAACTATGCATTTACCTTTTCAGTGGTACATAAAATTATGTATTACTGTCCATTATTCGATATAGGCTTATTTCATCAATTTAGGGCTTCTCGCATCCAGTTTCTGGCAGCCATCTTTCGCAAGTCGTCACTCCATCTGGCATGTGGGCGTCATATTTTCCTCTCTCTCTTTTCTACGCCACCGGTTTTCAGTTCTGGCCAACCTACTACCACTACAGCTTACTAATCCAGTAGGCTATGTCGATGACCTTAGTTCTTTGCCGGATCACGTCATTCCTAATGCTATCCCTCAGACAAATACCGAGCATATCCCTTTAGCGCACTTTAAGCCTATGTACCTACTATCCGTACCGTAGATGTCCACGATATAGACTATACTATATAGAGGCGAAAGCCTCTACATGTTATTTGATGTAGGACGAACGAAAAAAGGATATAATAAGTTGCCGTACAGGTAAACGTAAAACGTGATCCATATATCTGATTAGAAATGATAACAATATCAACATATAATTTGGCCTACATGAAACATTCCTTACATAGCTTTATAAAGTTTATTTTTAATGTCAACTAAAGATATAAATGGCAGAACTCGATTTTGCTGGCATTAATTTTATTCAGTAAGGTAAAGCAAATAAATAGTTGATTTAAAAACTTAATATTCATAAATTAGTTATAACCTTTTCATAATTACAATAAAAGTCAAATATTAGTCCAATGATACTATTGTGATCACTACAATTTCAATAAGAACTACTTCAAATTCCAGCAATCACTCGTCTTAAACGCAGATCTAAGTGATGAGTACAAATATATATACAGATTATTGTATTTACTTTTATTACATTGAGTGGTTAGTAGCGATATCTGTCTGATCGCCGGCCCCGGCCAGCAATGTAATTTATGTATATGTATGCAGAAATGTACAAAGTGGCCCATTCACCATCACGACATCGTAATCACTGGGAGGCGTTAACAGGAATTTAACATTCCTAATTATATTGATTTACAGGCAACATTGTATAGCTTTTTATATTTCAATCAACCTGATTACCTTATATTCAGTTCACTGGTTCATTTTTCTAGTGCAGGGTCGAGAAATGGGTATAAAGGCCTTTACAGATAAGATAGGTGTATCCAGTCTAGTGTAATCTAGTCTTAGATGGGAGAACAATTAAATACAATCTACTTGAATCTTCTCGACTGCATGTATGGGGCCTCGGAGCATATTGGTGATTGTGGAAACTGTCACCATCGAGATATATGTACATAATAATTTTATATATCGATGGTATTGCTAATTTAAATTTATAAAAAAACTTGCTGACCTGGCAAAAATTGTTTTGCCATAAAAAAATTAGAGATGGGTCATCCTTATCATTTGGAGCTATGAAAAATAGATGTCAGCCAATTTTCAGACCTACCCAAAATCATAAAAATCGGTGCAGCCTGTTCGGAGGAGTTTGGAATCAAACATTGAGACACGAGAATTTTAAAAATTAGATATTAAAGTGAAATTAATACATAGCATTGGCAGTTACCTCACTTCACTTTCTAGCGATTCTACTAGCAAAGTAAATTTAAGAAAATATTGTCATCCCAAAAAGTTTGTACTCAATTTGGAATGACTAAACGTTTAATCATAAAATTAGTGCAATCAATTAATCTGGTAAGATTCAGAAATGTTAAATTAATACGAAATCGGCCAAGTGCGAGTCGGACGGACGGTGCAGGAAGGGTTCCGTACCACTATCCATACAATTCAAGGAAGCAAAAGAAATCACTTTGTTTGTTATATGGAAGCCTCCTTAAATATTTATTTTAGTCTGTTTCTTAGTATTTGTTGTTATAGCAGCAACAGAAAACATCATCTCTGAAAATTTCAACTGTCCATCCATCACGGTTCATGAGATACAGCCTGGTGACACACGGACAACGAAGTCTAGATCCTAAAAATTGTTTATCAAGTGACTAAATGAGAATGAGGGCTCAGGACTTATTTAACGTATATTTCGCAAACCTAAAAGTTGTGAAGTAGCGGAGTAGGCATCGTGGCCGCTCTATTAGCCGTTCGACGGAGTGACCTGTCGCCAAGGAAGGTCGCCCGGTGTGATGGCTGACCAGTATAGCAACTTATTGAAACTAGCGTCGGATTATATGGATACGATCATATTTCAAAAACATATTTTTTAATCCGACTTTAAAAAATCAGATTCTCAATTTGACTTTTTTTTATTTTAATGCTTGTTACCTTTCGTTTTGTTTTTTTATTTTATTTGAAAGCAGGTGCTTCCTCTGTCGTCCCATTTCAATTTGGTCTTCTTGAGACCTTGAGAGAGACTTAATTCTTGAGAATTGTATCAAATTGAAATGGGACCACACAGGAAGCTCCAGCTTTCAAATAAAAAAAAACTAAACAATAAAGAAAACCGACTTCAAAGTCGTTTTTTTTATTGTTTATTGTTATTTATATTAATAAATTAACTTTTAAAATATTACAGTAGTTGATAGTATTTAGTAGGGGTGTGATTACTCCTATCTACTCCCAATTATTCCGTAATTTAATTTCTCTAATCTAAGAAACACTTGTTATAAACCTACTAAATTAAATACAAATAATTTGTGTTATTCCATTGTTAGCATGACATGAAAATTATTTTATTTAGTATCTTTTTTAGTTAAAAAGGAAGGTAAATAGTTGGTAGTATAGGTATTTAAATAGATTTTTACTCTTAAACAAGTAATGAAAAGAGAAACGTTGACAAAATGTCAGTCCAAGGTCCTCGATTCTATTATTTTTGTTGTTTAAACCTTGTTTACTATTTTTTAACTTCCAAAAGGCCATAACATCCAATCAAACGGTAGCCACGGCGTATCCACATTAATGTAACCATTCTTGTATCTCACGTGCTCAGCTATCTCTATCTAAAACGTAAACAATCTGGTTCGCGTTGATTTCAACAGCAACGTCGTCGGAATGTCCACGCAAACAGGTAACATTACTGTTGGCGAGCCTAAACTATGCGAAGGTGCAGGTCATAGACAGAGCGGACGAGGAAGCGAAAGCAATTATGTATACCATTAACTACTACCTATTTCAACTGAGGTTTGAAGAAGAAGTGTCACATTGAAAACACCAGTAATAAAATCAGATGATACGAATCATATTTAAGTAAAATTTCAATCTTCTATGTGCACTCTATAGGGACTTGATTGAGATTGAGAATATTAACAATTATTTTTACGGGAATTAACGCGATCACTTATTAAAAGGTATTACATAACTCTGATTTGCCTCACGTTTAAAAGTGAGATTGAGTAACTAATGAGAAATATGGTATCATAACCATCATTTTTGGAAAGTCCTGGCTATTTGATTGTACATTGAAGATCGCATTATTCCTGATTCTATTATCTACTCCAGCTACTCTTGCCCAACACTGCATTAATTTATGTTTCTTATCCAGTTTACTGCTTTAATTATTAATGCTGAATCTGAAGTAACAAACGATTTCCTCAACGCAATAGCGACAAATAATTACCATTATTCATTGCTGCTAATTTAAAAAGCAGATGTACACATAACATTGACCATGAAATGCAGCTCCACAGATATCAGTGATATGTGGCTACAATGTAAGTAATGTCCTGCACTTGGCTTTAATTGACTGTTTAAAATGTAAATGAGGTGAACGTTTGCTTCATCACCCGAGAATTTAAACATCGTGTCAATTAAAGTATTACCAATAAATGACCATTAATTTACACATATGTATTATGTTCCATAAATCTGTTAGTTGAGTCTAAGGTTTGTCAGGGAAAGTTATTTAGGACTTAATTAAAGAATAATGTTTATAGCTTATGTTATCGGTGTCTTGCTTTCTAGTCCTTTTAACATAAAGGGTGACGAAAAATCGTAACTTTAAAACCAAATCATTTTTATCACGATTAATTTTTAGGAATACTAAAAATAGGTTCTAAAAACTAAATATTAAAAGAGAATACATGAGGTAAAAACTTACCTAATATTGGCCTAGTTTATTTTCTTTTACCAGGCACTTTAGAACGGACAAAATTGACAAACATATTAGATTAGTGGTTCTACTTGACACGATATAAAACGCGCCCGCTTCTCTTATTACCGTCTGTGTCCTTACGCTAAAGATTTGACGCGACCTCGGCCCGCCTTATCGTCAATAACGATTTGCCAGATACTTTATCCTTCTACACAGTATCGTTGACGATTAAAAATCATTTTGTATTTATATCTCCGCTATTTATATAACTGTAGAAACCTCCTCTGTTTTGTGTTGTGTTTTGTCGATAGTTTTATACTTATTTATATATAGGTAATATACGATATATATATGAGATTATAAATCTCGATATTTATTTACGACATTCAGCCATGCTTCTATTTACTATTTAACTGTAATGAAAACAGATAATTATGAAGGCTATAGAATAGGAGGGCTATATTGAGGGCACAGCACAAAAAATTGATTAAGTAAGGTTTTCTGTGAGGCTAATGAGTAACGTCGCGTCGATGGAGCCACCCAAGTCAAAGTCAAAGTCAAAAAGATTTTATTCAAATAGGCACTTTTTTACAGGCACTTATGAATAGGTTATGGCACTTATGTTAAATTTTGCTCTCCCACAAAGTACTTACTGTTTAAGTTAGGTAGGTTTAGATTAAATGCAACGCTTTGGCTAAAAGTATTTGTGATAAGTGTGATAAGAATGATAACTATCTTATGGTGGGTGACATAAAACACAGGGCTCACTACAGCACAGATTGTTCTTGGTCAAAAAGCATCGAACGTATGAAGGCTTAAAAAAATCATATCAACATAATCAATGGCAGTAAGTCATAAGTTAAACATTAAAAAGTTATAGATAGTTGACAGCACGGATGGCGTATTAGCGTAAGTATTTGCCACGCCCTCTCTACTGCGCTGAGTGTTTAGGATTTAAACCCCACATTTGCGTGATCTATAAACTATTTTTCGAGTGTGATCTACAAACTATTGACACATTCCTAATGTAACACAAGTAAGGCCGTCATGAAACCACGATTAATTGCAATTACTTAATCTAATAATCGGTAAGAAGGTTGTTTTTGGCGATTATAAATTATTACGTCAAATATTGGCCAAGTGCAGAGTAAAAGTAAGCCAATGTTTGCACCAAGGTCTCGAGCAACGCTGCGGGCGGGAGCGAGTCCTGTGTTCCGTTCTTTATTTGGAGATGGGCCGTATTGATGGATTACACTATCATAGATACCTATTATGAGATCAGAGTGTTTCATATTATCAGTTAGCACTTCGGTATTAGCAAATAATCTAACAACTTAAACAAATATCATAAAATTCTCATTAGTAAATACGAACCCTCTCACATTCATTACTTTCCTACCTGCATGGGAATTTTTTCCTGTTCTTGCTAGCTTTTGCTATTGCCTGCCATCTGTCTGGAAATGTAATCATTTTTAATGAGGACAAAGAAAAAATATCTCATTTGAAGTAAGGAAACTGTTTACCGTAAATATCGAATGGGGGAATGGCCTTAAAACTGAAGTAGCTCAAAGAGGTTGAGGTAGCGTAGCCGGATGATCAACCTATCGAAAAGAGGAACCTCTTAGACCTAGAAATTACATGCCCATAAAGTTCAAGTCGCTTTTATAAACGTTAACTTCATTGATGACGTAACGATTTGAGCAGTCGCCTCGCCTCTACCTTGAGTATTCTGAGTTCGATCCTCATATTGGTAAAAATTTTGTGTAATTCACAAATTAGTGTCATAAGTGTAGGCGTTATATGTGTCCATTACATGAATATTTTTTAACTCCCCTCATCACAGGATATGTTCTTAGCACATGAGTAGTTTTAAAAAAGAATGAACACAATATATTCCTGTGACGCTAAACTTTTTAAAACAAAGTGTCGGTTTAGTAAAAGTGAATGAAGTTACCTCAATATTTATGTCACTAATTTCTGTTTAGCAACTCTGGAACATGGCAAGGTCATTTATGTTTTTATGCAGCAGAGTTCGTTGAAGTCTTTTGTTGCTCTCATCGTGCCTACAGTTTCGTAGCATAAACAGTACACGTAATAGTTACATTAACTTATTTATATTACCTATTAGATTTAATGTTTAATGTTTTTTAAATAAAAAGGCAGATTTAAAAAAAAATACTAGGCTTTTATTTCCCATCTGAGTTACACTTACAACCAAACATTAGGGCATAGGGATAGACAGAATAGTAATTAACAAGACAAAAATTAATACCAACATTAACATATAAATGACGTTTTCACTACTTGCACTACAGCCAACCTAAATAAATGATTAAACATTACCATTTAATAACATTCCACGAAGTATTTGTATTATGCAAGGAACAGGATATGTTTTTAAATTGATAAAGAAAGAAAACGTCAGATATTATAGATCAATTGACGTTTTGTGACCGATAAAGTCATTCAAAAGCTATGTATTGTAATCAAACAACGCAATGAATAATTTTATGTCATCTCATATAATTTCAGCCATTATTTTTTGTCTCTCTCTCACACATAAACACGCGTACACATGCGCGCATACACACACGAATACACATACACTCATACACAGACGCATACATACATACACACGCACACACACACAATATTACTAAGTCTAATTTATTAACTAGAAACACGACAGTTATTAAGAAGTTTCTTTAAAAGTCTCACAGGATTCTCCTCCAAAATTCTCACTAAATTTATCTTAAAATTATCTTCTCCTACTTAACAATTAGATATTCTTTAACACTATATTTTTTTGTGACATTAGTTAGTTTAAATAAGACTTAATGACGTCCAAACGACATTTTAGAATATTGTAGATATTCAATGGTGATAAAGCCTACCGTGACTTTATTCAAATTGTTTAACACTGTTTAATGGTTTTCCAATGTTAAGTTGTGTACTCTTCTCTTGGTTTATCGAAACCATTGACGTCACGCATATCTTACATAACATATCTTACAAAATTGATAGGAATAACTAAACCGGGGGAAACAAAATCACCAATTGTTAGTTGCTTCACAGATTTTTTACCGTTAAAAGCAAAATATTATTACATTTTATTTTTCTAATATAGATGTAAGTTAAATTGTTACTAACACAATGATTGTTATTACTTGAATAAATAAATAAAAACGTGATTCATGCACATGAAACGCATACCCCATACCCCCCTAGGCTAATAGACATTCTACAGACGTAATCGTTATTAGAAACCTAAGAAATTTATGACAATGACGTTATAGTGGGAGAGCCACGCTTCAGCATGCATGCATGGGCTGGCTCGACCGGAGTGATTCCACGGCCTTGCAGGTAATCGGTGTGAAACAGCGCCTGCGCTGTGTTTCACCTAGTGAGTGAGGGTACCAGAGGCCCCAAACCCTCCCCCATCCCCCTCCTCATCCCCCAAAGGCCGGCAACGCACTTGTGATGCCTCTGGTGTTGCAGGTGTCCAAGGACGGCGGTAATCGGTGATACGTCTGCTCGCTTGCCTACTATTCAATAAAAAAAAAACCTCAACGCTAAGTCACGTTCTCAAAATTAAATATTAGCCAATTATAGAAGGGAATAGAGTATAATAATAATAATAATAATAATTGTTTATTTCTCTCAAAAGGTACATTAACATTTTTGTATTTAAAGATAAGTACAGCATTGACAGAACCTTATTGAGAGCTGGAGTCTGAACTAGGTTCGAAACCTGTGTGACAGATCTCCAGGCCTCGACTCTGATGACTACAAAATTCTTATACTAGCTATAACTATCAGAAGAGTTACTAAAACAATGAGAGTAGTCGCGTTGTTGTTAGTGTGGGTGTGTGTAAGTGTATCTTGTGGGAGTTGTATATGTGTGTAGTTGTTTGTGTGTAATTTTAGCGCATGCAATTCTGTGTGTGTTTCAAGTGATGAAGAAGAAATACTTATAAATCGTTTACTTTACTATGTAAATTATATTTTCAGTGCCGTCGTAGTCTAAGTCAACAAGCCAACGAGAAACTGTCCTCTTACACTCAATCCTAGTCATTGGGTACAAGTTTAATATTTTATTTAGTTTATTATAAACGTAATTTCCCAGAAAGTAAAAACATCTTTGGGATAGACTCGTTCGGACCGATATAGTGGGACAGACATTGTATTTCCGACGAATGCCGTCTAATTTTGAAGGTTCATATTTGGTGTTAGCGTGAGTCGTAAGAATGAGGTTCAAAACAAACAATTTTCGCACCGATAGAACATCACAGGCTTTGTAAAGTGCTGTGGTAGGAAATCGGTAAGGGAGCCCCCATCCAACTTTTAGTATCGCTCTTTGAGCACGCTCTAGTATTAGTAGATGTGTCTTATGTGTTCCTCCCCATACCACGATACAATATTGCGTTACTGATTGGCAAAGTGCTAAATAAGTGAATTTAAGGACCTGAGTGTCAACTACATTGCTGAGAGCTTTAAACACAAATATCAGTTTACGCAATCTGGACGTAAGTATTTCAATGTGTGCGCGAAAGGACAGAAGGTCATCTATTTGTACACCAAGATATTTAACACAGTTTGTTTGAGACAGAGCAGGGCAATTACACAATGAATGGGCCACGCTATTGCAGAAGTGCGCAACGAGAGGGTGAGAAAATGACGAAGGTCTGCCAAGAGTGGTCAGTGAAAAGGTCAAGTATTTAGTTTTTTCCGTATTAAGGGTGAGCTGATTCCCAGCCAACCAACGAGTTACTGAGTCAAGTCCGGCCTGAGCGCTCACGAACGCTGATTCCCATGTATCACCATATGATATAAGGGCAGTATCGTCAGCGTACGTAAATATAGTGGTATTATGCAGTTGTAATTGACAAAGATCATTAATGTATATTAGGAATAATGTAGGCCCCAAGATACTGCCCTGTGGGACGCCATTCTCAACAGAAAGCTCCTCGCTACAGTAACCATCGATCCTGACACACTGCCTTCTGTTATTAAGGTAATTATTTAAAAGAGACAGCTGATCACCTCTGATCCCAATTTTTTCGAGCTTTGCTGAAAGGATAGAGATTGAAATCGTGTCGAATGCCTTGGCGATGTCTAAAAAGATACCTATAGCTTTCTGTTTACCGTCAAGTTTAGCTACTATATTGTTGGTTAAATCCAGGACTGCTTTACTTGTGGATAGTCCAGAGCGAAAGCCGTATTGTCTTGGGGACAGTACTTGGGTTTGCTCTAGGAATTTGACAAGCCTGTTATTGATCAATCTTTCTAATAGTTTAGAAAGTGTGGGTAAAATAGAAATGGGTCTGTAGTTATTCGGCCGATTTCTGTCACCTCCCTTATGTATAGGGTGAACAACTGCAAGCTTAAAACATTCCGGAAATATACCCGTTCTAAAAGAAAGATTACATAAGAACGTTATGGGTGAGATCAGATACTTTTTAAATTTTTTAAGGAAGTAACCCGATATGTTATCGCTACCAACTGTACCACCACTTCTCAAGTTCATTATGAGAATCTCAAGTTCGGACTCATCTGTTTCTAACAAGGCCAACGTGTGCTGATGATAAGGAAGAGTGTCTGACGGTCGCGAGTGAAGGTTGGCAGTGACTGGAGCATCAGCCGATGATCGTCCTATACTAGCGAAGTATGAGTTGACTTCGTTAACTGAACGTCTTGGATCAGAAGAAGAAAGAAGTTCAAGAGGTTGCGTTGTGTCTCTGACTGTTTGCGTTATAGATTTTATGGCTTGCCAGACTTTTTTAGTATTACCCTTTGCATTATCTATTTGACGTTTATTAAATTTAGTTTTAGTGGTCTTAATTAAGTTAGCGCAGTAGTTTCTGTATCTTTTAAAAGTAACCCTCAAAATTTCGTCATTTGGTCTATTTTTAAGTTTTTGGTGTAAATGATCTCTGTTGCGCAAGCATTTCAACAGACCAGGAGTCATCCATTCCTTTCTAAATCTTTTACGATTAGACACGGTCTTTAGAAGCGAATTTGCGTTAATAATCGTATTCAGAGTATTAATGAAGTAAGAGGTAGCGTTGTTAACATCTAGAAAATCATATATAGGGGAGAAGTCGGTATTCTTAATTTCTAATTCAATATTTTCGTAATTAATAACTTTAGCAATCCTTAGCTTATTTTTAGGGCGGTTCAAGTAATGCTTATAATGAAGAAAAAATAAAACTGTGTCGTGGTCAGTTATGGATGTATTCGCTACGTAACAAAACGCCGGTAGTTTAGTTTTTAATATAAGATGATCTAGACAGGATCGATTGTTTCTAGTGCACAGTGTGTGAGCTGGTAGCATTCCGTGAGAAGCAGTCATATTGAGGTATTCTAACGAGGGTTGATCGCCATTGGTTTCGGAAATGTCAATATTGATATCCCCGGTTAGTATGACATTGTTAAAAGAAGAGTGAGATGAAAGAAGATCGTTAAGGGAGTTAATAAACATTGTCACATTTTGACTAGCAGGCGGGCGATAGATCGCTATCAATGACGCGTTACTGTTAATCGTTAGACACAGACAGTTCGCACCCACTAAAAGTGGCTCAGAAGAGGTAACATGAAGATGATCGCCGTAATAAACCACCACACCTTCGTTTTGAGAAGAATGTTTTTGTGTCGCTACTGAGGTGTACCCCTGCATTAATGGTATACGAGGAGAGCCTCTCAACCAGCATTCAGTGAGAACAATCAAATCCCACAGAACATCACTTCTCCTAATCAGTGTAAGTAAACTATCGAAGTTTTTATTAATGCTTCTTATATTCTGACAAAGAAGCTTTAACGATCCTTCATGTGAGCGAGATAATGCACGGCAATCCTCTATCATACAAACCGATGATTGTGCTATAGCAATTTGGTCTAAATCATTATTTATATTCTGAATACAATCGAACTTTATATGTGTGATATTGTGCAACTATGCGATATGAATGACGTAGATAATTATAGGTAACAAAAACAGGGAAAACCGTCATCCGGTAAGTTGGTAAAGAACTGAAACGATGCAATGAAAAAAGCATCGTGTTAGTGAAATGGCAGCTAGGATAACTACGGTATATAGACAGGTGAATATTGTTGTTATGGCCAGAGGTAAGTAACCTAGTTTTCTGTGGTGTAATTGTAACATGGTAAGAGTAAGTGAATGTATACGTGTAATGACATGAAAAAGTGTGTAATAAAATGCAAAAACAATGGAAAAAAATACAGTAATAAATAAAACATGCAAACTGTAAAATATAAGTTTTAAATTGAAATAGTCATTGTTGCTTAGACAGTAGTGTGAGACATTTTTCTGATTTTATTTGAATTGGTTTATCTGCCGGGTTTTTACGCACTAAAATCTTTCCGTTTGAGTACCAACAGGCATAGTTGAAGGTCTTGACAAGTTGTCGGGTACTATACCATAACTTTCTCATAGCCGGTGGAAGGTGTTCGTCAACGTAGAGTGGCAGCTTGTTACCAACCAAACCAATTGTATGCGTATTTAGTTTGTCGTTAAGAGTACGGTCCCTGTTATACTTCCTGATTCTCGCCAGCAACTCGTTTCTAGTATTGACGAAGGCAAACTCAGCAACCACTGGTCTGCAAATGCCTGGCTTTCCGGGCAGTCTGTATATGTCGCGTAGATCCCGTGACTGAATCTCCATCTCAACGATCCGCCCCACACCAGACACAGCGGCCACCAGATCCTCGGTTTTTTCTTGTTCATTGGTTGGCAGATTGCGAATTTCGATGGTTGCCACTCGTGATTGAAAATGTAAATCTTGCAGTTGGTTCTCCAGACAAGTGGAATTTGCAGCGTTCTCCTCCTTTTTCTCTTCCAAATCTGCAACTCTGCTGACCATGTCATCATACTGCGTACTTATGAAGGTCATACTACGTTCGATTTCAGCATTTGAGCTCTGTATGGCAAGGCACTGCTTCTTGAGCTCCGTGACGTCATATACCAACTTGGACAGAACTGCGTCTTGTTCTGTTCTCCAGGAAGTGAGAAGAAGCTCCTGCTCAGCCTTCCAAGTGCTTAGCATATCAATCAATTCAGCCTTTAAAGCATAAAATGGGTCCACAGCAGTGTTTGGAGAATCAGCCAATCGTTGTCGTTTGGAACGCGCAGTGGTACCAACAGCACCAGCGTTATGAGTGCACGCAGCAGGTAGGTCAGGTTCAGAGGTTGACTGTCCAGACCCAATCGCCACTGGGACGGTCGCCATCGGAGGGGTTCTCTGAATATTCGGCATAGACGTTGTTAAATTTAGAAATTAAATTTATTTTAAAATAAGAAGAAATTTCTGTACAGAAATCACCAAGATTTTACAAAAATTCCGAAGATTAATAATCCAGACAAGCAAAATTGACAAAATATGATTTCAAAAAGAAATATTTTCGCCGAGACTGGATCCCAGCTGTGCCGCAATCGCAAGCGCTCACTCAGTGAGATCACCTAAGGCAGCCTTAGCAAAAATGTCGAATTGAATGGCCACTATTTAACGGTAGGCAGCAGTGAGCCAAAGTGAAAGTTGTAGTTACCGCCGTGTTGTTATATTCAAAGTCCGAGTCCAAACACACTTCTTCTATATACCGTCTGTTTAGAGATTAAAATCGTTCATCTATATTTTGTTTTGTATTTTTGTTTTGTTTTTTAAAGGCACTCACATAATGTTTCAACACAAAATTGTCACTGTAACGTTTACCCATACCATGTGTACTTTCGTATGCAAATAAAGTCACTTTAGACACTGTTTTTGTAATTAAAACTAGGACAAGTAGCAAAACGCGTGCGTAGACGGTGAAGTCACAGAGACGAGAGGCAAAGGAGGTATGAAAAGATTCGACGCGAAACATTTGCACCTTGAGCAAGAGGATCGTAACGGGTTTTGAGTATGGCATTTAACTTTCTGAATAATTAAAAACTTGACATAGCTGTCAAATAACGATACTAACTAACTAAACTATTAATGTAAAAAATAGTACACATGTGTTGAATTTAAAATTTCAAAAAAAAAATAACTATGACGAAAAATTGAAAGATACACAATTGCACGCGCATTTGTATGTAAAAGATGCTAGACTAGTTGCGAACATGGCGCAAGTAAAACGTTCTGCTGCTGTAATATAAAACACCTCATCACTCTCGTCTTGAATATTTCTTTCGCATCTATACAAATAAATAAAATTGGAGTGTCTGTTTGTAATATTAAAATAACCGCTTTTTTACTCAATGCATATGTATGTATACTCGATACATATACCAAAAATGTAGTTAAAAAAATACAAATAAATAAAATTAAAGTGTCTGTTTGTAATATTAAAATAACCGCTTTTTACTCAATGCATATGTATGTATACTCGATACATATACCAAAAATGTAGTTAAAAAATTTTTTGTCTGTCTGTCTGTCTGTCTGTTTGTTCCGGGTAATCTCCGGAACGGCTGGACGAATTTTGATGGGACTTTCACTGGCAGGTAGCTGATGATCCGGGGAGTAACTTAGGCTACTTTTTTTAGACTAACTTTGTCCCGCGGCGTTACTCGCGGTACAACAATAACCGCGGGTAGCACCACGGGGTTCAGCTAGTCTCTAATAAATATGTATTTACAACTCACGATAAACAGAAGCTACTGTAATAACTAAGAAGTTTATTCAACAATAGTCTGACCGATAGATCAACAGATAAAAAACATCTACAGAATTAAATCTAAAACCATTCCGAGGCGTTTACATTTTAACATTGTAAATCATTCATTCATCATACTTTAATCGAAAATAAGATCAAAACACTCAGATGCATGAACATCGATTATTGAATGAAAAAGAGCGAGAAAAAATATTTTATTGAAGGCAGAAAGGGATAGAAACCAGATTACTGCGCCATTCGATTTCAAGATCGATACACAATAAATCTTGTGTACTTTTTTTTGTTTTCTGTCAGGATAAGCGGTGTAGCGAGTGCTTGAGAGACAGGTCGTGGCTACCGGGTAGCGGGTTTGGTTCTCGATATGTTATTTTATTTACCGCGTGCACGATTTATCGTCAGCTTTTATGGCGTCAATTGCTTTGAATGTATCGTATTAATATCAATGGTGTATTTTAGCTTTGTTTTGTAATCGTAACTTGTCTACGGGAGGTAAATACCATTAAGTGAAGTTTCTCTTTCTCTGCAAAGCTCATTGGAACGTTTTCAACAAGTTTTGCTCGATCAAGATCTAGATATTTTGTTAATTATGTTAAAGTTAGACCTTCATTATATTATTGTGTCAGTAATAGCTCAACGTCATAGCCCTCTTCTTCAAAGCGAAGATAAAAATCATTAACAAAATGTTGGTACAGTAATAAAATCGTACCATGACGTTGATTTAAGAATTTAAGTATTCTTATATCTTCTCACCATACCATGGCTAAACATACTAATATTAAAACACATCCAAGGTCATCTACCCACTCCATTCACATGTACCACACTATCCTACCTGATGAAGATCTATGAGTAAATATACGTTATAATCAGAATCTCAAATTCATCTACAAGTTCAACTATGTCTCAATGATGGATAGATACTTTATAGGTAATTCCTACAAGCGTCACTGTATCACAGTACATCACAATCTATCAGTATGGGACAGTGAACGAGTGACAAATTAGTAATAACATTTTCGATCTATCAACTTATAAATTGTGTCAAAATTTCTTTGGTGATTATTAGCTGTAGATATGTTACGGTAACTTAAGCTTTTAATAATTAAACATCAAATAACCTGAATGCTATTAAAGTACTCGTATGTTATGTGGAAATTTTTGCTCATTGTTTGTATTGCATAACAAAGAAAAAAGAATTGAAATTAATTTTAATAGTATATAGCAAAACACGAGAAATAACATTATGTACTATTTTCAAGGTAGTAGAGCCACGCTGATTTCAGCACGAACGGGCCAGCTTGACGGGGGCGGTAGTCATAGAAAATCGCCTCGCATAGAAAATCAACGTAAAATTACAGCGTTCGTGCTGTCGTGTTTCGTTAGTGAGTGCCCACTAGCCCGCCATGTTGTGGGTCACCATGCTGCATTGTTGCATTGTCCGCATTCGCAGTATTGTGACCACCATTCTTGGATTCTGCTTATGCTTTCCATCAGGCAGAGTGAAGTCAGTATGGCAGGACCAAACATATAAAAAAAATGTGTTATAAATTGCTAACAAGTTTGACTCCATAGTACATCATCAACAACTCATCATGTCCCACTGTAGCTGAGCTCGGGTCTCCTCACATTTGATTGGTTTGATTGATTTTGAGTTTGATTTATCGCCCTTATATATATTTATTTAACAATACATATCATTTTAATCTTACATTCACTAAATTATATATTTTTCGTCCGCATTTAATAATTTCAGCAATACTGATTTACTAAGTATAATAAATTCATACCTAAGGTACTTTTAGTACCTTAGGTCACATGTTCCAATAAAACTATGTTACTCAAGATACTTAAATATAAATGTTGTTCAATTATTTTTGGTATTAAATAGACATACTTTAAAACATTGTATCTAAAAATATCTAACAAAATAAATTGCTAGTTTTATGAAACTAAGTGTAACCAATTGTCTCTAACATTGCAAATATTGTATTAAGCTTGCTTTTAAATAAATACATTTCCTAAAAAATAGTTAACGTAATACACTTTCTTTTAAATACTTGATTAATCTAACACCTCATCATTTTTTGTGATGAGCTCATACCATTCGCTAATATAATTATCAATTAATCAATAATACAGACACTAAGTGGTATATATCATAATATTATCATACATATAACATAATTAATAGTCGTTCGATATATTTAAAGTCTAAAACAGTGCCACACCCGCCGGATATGAAACTATATCGAACCGCACACCTCGCACTGTTTAACATAATCAATTTACACGAATATTTCTGTGCATCAATGTGACGTTAATTTACGATGGATATCTTCAATTTTATGAGTAGGTATTTTTGTGGCTCTGTTTATTGAGAAAATTCCTAACAATTTCGTGGCTAAATAAAAAAAGTTCAGTTTAACTTATGCATTCCAAAATAGACAACTCACAGAAATTCGGTGTGAAATAGCGCTTGCACTGTGTTTCACCGAGTGGGTGAGGATACCAGAGGTCCATTCCCAAATCCCTTCCAGCATCCCTTTCCCCATCCCCTCCCCACATCCCTTTCACCCACACCCCTTTGGTGTTGCGGGTGTCCATGGGCAGGGTCCATGTCTGCACGTTTGCCCCCCATTAAGAAAAACACTAATAGGTACATTTAGGTGTGTTTCTTTTGTCATTTTATAAACTACTGTTATCCCAGTGGTCGGATTATTTTCATCAATCAAGAGTAGTTATCATAAGGTAGAAATTAAACAATAACTAAATTACACAGTAAAACAAAGGTTTAATAAAAAAAAATCTAAATAAATTTGTCTTCTTTGTAATGAGAGTACCATCTTAGCCCAATTCTATGATTCCAAACGCGGAAAAAGAATTCTATAAAAGTGTTACAATCGTCACAACTGTTATTTATATCACACAAGTAGGTTAATAATGCTCGCTACGGAAAAATGATCGGCGTTCGTTTAGAAATGTGTTGAACAGATATAGGGGAAAGTTAAAAGGTCGTATTTAATACTAAAACGTGGGAAGACATAAACTCACTCTCGCTGCTAACTGTTATTTTATTTGTGACATTAAAAATATTGCCGTATGTCGTAAAATGCGATGAGACGCTCAAAAACTACCATGTCCAAAATTGATTTATACTAATAGATTTAGCGTATTTAGAAATTTAAGTAGTTTCTCCTCACGTCAAATGGATTATTACTGTGAAGGTACCTTTGTAAGCAGATGTTGTAGGAGAAAGTACAAAAAATGATAGGCGAATAGATGTATTAAAAACAGTATTCTTCTTTGTCTTGCATTAATGTATCTTAGTTTGACAAGAGTCTTCGGGATTCAGAAATATTAAGGTTTACATTTAGGCTATACAACTATTTCCAGGCCTCATTTTATTAATACAATAAAGTCTAGAAATAGATTGATGAAGTGACGGCACTTCCCTGATTCAACAGAGGTACAGATCTTCGTCCTCGGTTTCTAGAAATAAACCTTTCTTAACTTTTCCTTAAAACCAAATTTATCTTATTTTATTTAGGCCGTCTAGTGAGAAATAATGCTTTATTAAACACTTTTCGTGCAAGAGAAACCGACACATATCGGTAATGAAGGGTTTCGTGTAATTGCAAATTAATATAATAACACTTGAGCCGCCACGGGCCGAACCAATTGTCCATTATCTGGTTAATCAATCACATTCTGTCCGCTATCTTTGTATTTTCGGGTGAAAGTAAAAACATTTTTTAAAAAAGATATCACATTTTTATACTGCGTTTAAAAAATAAGTACTACATTGTATTAATTTTTATTTTTTTATGTATTGGCCCATCAAAATGACTCTACTCTGCCTAATGGAAAGCATAAGCAGAATCCAAGAGTTAACAATTATTTTTACGGGAATTAACGCGATCACTTATTAAAAGGTATCACATACCTCTGCTTTGCCTGACGTTTATATATATAATTGTTAATATATCATGGAACGCGAAAGTTTAAAAGTTAGTAGAATCCAAGAGTGTTGGTCACCAAACTCATTGCAAAAAATGCAACAATGCAGCATGGTAACCAACACTATGGCGGCCTAGTGGTGCTCCGGTCACGCACTCGCCAACGATACACGATAGCACGAACGCTGTCATTTTACATTGATCTTCTGAGTACCTCCCCGGTCGAGAAAATGATGGTAGCATGATATTTTGTAAAGCTTTTCAAAAAGTTTAGAAAGATCTTTACTGAAATATGACATCGCATTTCAATTTTAGACTACATTTTTGTGACTGAAATTATTATTCGATTATAGTTTCGCCTTTTGTACGTTTCTATTAAAGGTAATTTATGCTGTAATAAGCTGTAATAACCCTTCGTTATTCTAGAATTAATAAAGTTATTCCAAATTCAAAATCATTTATTCAATTAAGGCACTAAGTGACTTATGAACGGTAAATTGAAGCTATAGTAAAGAAAACATAGATGTATGCTTGTACTGGTTTGTCAAGGTAAATTAAATGAAACCACCAAAAAACTACCTACTTGTGTCGATCTATAACTTACAGTTTCCAAAATGCTGTGTCTACCGTGAGAGAGCCACACTTCGGCATGAATGGGCCGGCTCGACCGGAGTGATACCACAGCCTCTCATAAAACCGGTGTGAAATAGCGCCTGCGCTGTGTTTCACTGAAAGAGTGAGGATACCGTAGGCCCATACGCCAACCCCTCCGACATCCCTGTCCCCATCCCACAAAGGTCGGCAACGCACTTGTGACGCCTCTGGTGTTGCAGGTGTCTATGGGCGGTCGTAATCGCTTACCATCAGGTGATACGTCTGCTCGTTTGCCCCCTATATCATAACAAAAAAAAAATCCGTAGAGTTACTCTTTTTAAAAGAAAGATATTCAGTTAATGGTACAACTCACTATTCACTATCCGGGTTAACTTGATGCACAACTGATATCGAAAGCAACTGTTCACTTTCCCTGTTTAACATAGAAAAGTATCTGGATGACCCAGCTTCGATTAGTTTTTTTTTATTTTCTGAAAATGAATCTTAGCTGGATCAATTTATCGTCCCCGAAACACCTGCATACTAAATTTCATGAAAATCGTTGGAACCGTTTCCGAGATACAGTTATATATATATACAATAATTGCTGGTTTAAAGGTATTAGATAGATATATATCATTATCTTAATACTTCTTTAAGAAAACTATAACAATAAAAAATATCTTCTCTACTTAAAAGCGCTTACAAAAACTTTGAACCCATATAAGTTGGGATCATTGAAACCACATTTACGTACAAAAAAGTGATATCATATTTAGTAAGGCTGTGTGACGATCGCGTGCTGACCAACTCAGCTCAATTTCTTGTCAATTTGGTGTGACTAAGAAGCGTTAAATCTGCGTGAAGGAGACTCCTTTAAATTGAACTATCGTATGGTATAAATGTAGCTACATATAACTTTTGAGAAACTACATAAATAAACGACAAAGAGTTTCAACTGATATTTGTTGTTTTACCAACGGAAACAAAGAAAGAAGATAAAGAATAAAGTATCTCAGGCAGTATATTGTACAACATTTAAGAAAACGATAGTATATTTTAAACATATACTATTAATTTCATTCATACTTAACGATGGAGCTACGGTTTAAAGAAAGTGGATTTACTAACAAGGTACTTATGGACCAAGAGCCTATTTTTTATGATTTAGACAAATAAGTAGGCTTGCACACGTAGCAGCTTTGTTTATAAATGTTTTTCCGGGAATCAAGATCTAGGCAATCAGTAGGACCTACTTAAATTGTGCACATAAGTAAAATCATATATCCCTTCATAAACGTTATGCATAATATAATTACTTCAAAGAAATCTTGACTAACTAAATATGTAGATAGAATGTTGAATGCCTTGTGGGTTTTAAATACCACGAGACTTTATGATATATCCTTCGGAAATAAACCAATAAGAATTCTCACCAAGGAATAAGTATATACGGCGTTCAATATAAAATTAAATACAAACTGATAGCCCTTATTAATCCAACTATCGACGGCTTATTGTACAGATTAATCTTACAACAAGCCACAGTGTTCCACAGTTATAATAAAGAATAATAAATGTACCTCGCTTTTGCCTCCCAACGTTTAACATTATCGCTAGTTCAGCCAGAGGCGGTACACGGAGACCAGACCACGACAGAGCTACTGTATAAAAGCATGCGAATTACTACCAGCCACTGGTTCACTAAAGAAAATTACCACGCAGTGCACATTGTAGAAAGACCGCACCAACATCGTAAATAATCATAACAAAAAAATATTATAGGTCCATTTACGTCATATTCCAAATACTCGCTTACAAAGAAACGTGAATGAAACCACCATTGAATTACTGGTTGATTTAGTAATTTGTACTTTATATCACTGTTTGAAAGGTGTACAATAGTCTGTTGTGGGTAATTGACAGATGGGCTAGGTAACATACCATCTCAATAGCAATACAAACATAGCGAGGTGCATAAAAACAACATTGGAGGCTGGGTGCTCGACTACCAGGCGTTCAGCGGTGTGCGGCGGTGGCCGGTAGCCGACCGGTCCGGTAATGATACCAGTGCCTTTTAGGGCTCGTGTTATGACGGACCATTCGCCTAGTATGGATAAGACAATATGTAACTGTAAATTAAATATATTGAAAGCAGTAAATTGAAAAACCATATTTAAATAGAAATACATTTTGTACGATTTCATTTCTCTGCCTCAATATTAGTTCTTACATTTTACATCTAGTCATCAAAGAATTAAATCCAGCATTTTTATAAAGTTTATAACAAAGACAGTAAGGAACTAAAACGTTTGTGGATTTCTATGAAATATATTAAAAAACTGACGGATTTTGTTTAGGCGTAGTTAGTGTTTACTCTACGATCTCAAATATTATATCAGGCAAGTGATATTTATATTAATTAAAAAGGAATCCTTTCATATTAAATTAAATAACACACCTTCACAAATCCAATGTTCAAGCCCTTCGCCATCCAGTTTGTCGACTCTCATTAAGACCACAGTTAGTACATCTGAGTTTTTCCATCCGTTGACAGTACATCGAGACCTCCTCAATACTTCTGCAAGCCTAGTACTCAAGCTTGTCTAGCTTATAGCTATGATCATAGATAATCCCTAGATATTGGTAGAAAATGCTAGATAATAGTAGAAAATGCGATGACCTTTGCTGGAAGAAATTGAAATCGCATCCAACATTAACTTATACATTTTAAACTTAAACCTAGATAGTAATGAATAAGCCTCATGACATGCCATAAATAAGTAAGTAAATCAGCAAGTTTCGGTAGTTTTGTAGACCTTGAGAATTTGGACCACCTGTTGTAAGGATTGCAAGAGTCGACTTGGCAGTGAATAATAAACGACGTCATTCAAATAAAACACAAATAAAATGTTCATGAGTTCCATCACAGTCTCGTTTTAAACTACATATGTTTATGCCAGTCTTATTTTAATTATATGAGATTAGTATAATGTACTATTTTATTTAATTTATTCCAAATATTTAATTTGTTTTGATTTTGATTTGTATCCAATATCATTATGTACGAATCAATCGTAGTAAGACGAGAGAAAAAATAGCTTTTTTTGGAAAACACCAGTCCAGTCCTCAACTCCGGGCTAAGATTGGAAGAAATATTTAATTTTTCAACGTTTAATTTTGACGTATTCCTATATTATGGTATATATTCTTTGTTACTTAATATATAAACATTACACAATTGTCAAGTTTAAATACGTTAGCTCATAAGTTAGCTGTTCAATAAGTATCCTTAGTATGAACACGTGTTGTCAGTTTATTGTCAACTGACGTCATAACAATGTGCTTTTAAAGAAGACCGTGAATATAGTTATACTGAAGATTGACCTTCGATTGTTTTATAGTCGTGTTGGTGATAGCGCCATTTCTTCTGTTAATGATCCGAGTTTATAATACTGTTTTTTAAATTCAATGGTGGTTGAATGACTTACAATTAAACAATGATTGACAGATCTTACCTTAGTTTAAAACAATATTGTGATACTTTTTAATCTACTTCAAAAGCTGGTGCTTCCCGTGTGGTCCCGTTTCATTTGTTGCAGTTGTTGAAGTCGGTTTTTGTTATTTTTTTTTATTATTATATTTTTTAAACTTAGCTAGTGAGATATTGCTAGATCTCATTTAAGAAGTTTGCAAATAACCGCTAACATAATATAAATATTACCTTTATAGTTACTTTACGCAATCGCAACCTGTTGAATTGCCCGATTTAGGAAATTTGCAATTAAGTAATCAGTAGGTAATATCTCAAAAGCACTATAGAATTTATAAATACACTCAGTAAGTGAAGGCAGGCAAGCCCTTTTTAAGTCGAATCATAATTTACAAAATATTTTATTTTAGAAGTTTGCCAGGATATTTCTAAATAATATGTTTATGGTCATATTGGTTTGACCAACTCTGGCAACGGGCTTGCGACCTCCGAGTAAGTTTCTGATGACCTGATAACTGTTTGGACTTGTTAAGGTTTAACTTAATTGGTTAAGACATTAAAGTGTAATTTACTATTAATTTTTATTTTGAATCACTTATGTTTTTTTTTTTAAATATTCATCGAGCTATTGATTGCCAGATTTGAATCTGATAGATTTACAAATATTCGCCTTAAATCAATAGCGTTAAGGCTAACAGAGAGTCCGACCTTGTGTTAGTAATATGAAACAACTTTATTCGGAACTAATCCATGTTACTAAACCTACATATACAAAACAATCACAACACAAGAATGGTAATTTAATCAAAAACTAAAATCTGTTATATTATGCTCGGATTCAACTACTTTATGTAGCACGCAATATACGTCCGAGTAATAGAGCATCGCGCTCCTGCCTGTATTCCGGCAAATGATTATGCTTAGAAACCTTTCATCGCGACTAGTGCATTACCGAGACTCCCACTCGTATGTATGTTTTATCTTAGCATCGTGTGGGCCTCCGCCGGCCAGCGCCGCCCGCTCTGCTCCGATAAATGGGTTTCCCTTGTTCACTCTAATAAGTTGACCTTGGCAGTGAACATCTGAATTCCTCCATTCCACCACAAATTTATGGCCAATGGTGGCCGTTTAAAATGGAAGCTGTGTTGCGCTCGGTGGGAAATTCGTTACGTAATACGTAATTCTTCGATTTAGATGGTTTCGGATTTGTTCAACTTGTAGACTTTAAGACTTGTTCGTGGATGTAATCCTATAAATATTGTTGGTACTGATTTAGAAGGTTTGTGTACAACCAAAAGTGTTCATTGCGCAGTGAAAGTACGTTTATTTATTTTCTATTCATACCATATATTTTCTTAGATTAGACATACCAACTTAAATTAGAAAAAAATAAGTTTTTATTTACACTAACTTCATTTACTTTTGCTTTAGTAAAATCGAAATGCATAAAATGTTCAAATAGTCTTTTTTAAATGGTTTCGAGTCTATGTATGTGTGTAATTTGGGTGAAATTTCATTTATCTATGTCCACTGAGTTACAACTTCATTAAGTTATACCTTACTTAATGTATTAAGAAATTATCAAAGAAGAAGTAGACTTATTAAAAACAAGAGTATGGAACTGAGTAGTATACTAATTTTCCAAAAAGGCTGATTGCAAAAATCGTGCATCTAAAATCTAAGAGTTGTGCAGTATCTTTCACCGATCGACTCACGAGTATAAAGACGTATAGCAGTAATCGGTACACTCCGGGAAGGGTAGCGGGTAATTAGCAAGTGGTGTGCGCAGGCGCCGCCGCGGAGTGAGATCTTGATGATAGCCCAACAGCTATTTGTTTCGACACTATAAAAAAAAGAAACAAATATTTTAAATTCTCATCTTACCCTATAGTTCACTTTTCTATGTTTACAAAAGGGAAATATTCTAATGTTAAAATTTATGATACTAAATAAGTTTTATTAAACTCATATTTATAGTACAAACTTTGCCGTTAATAAGGTCTAAATAGCCCCCTGCAATAAAGTCCCTTCAAGTTGCCTTTGATTCTATTTCCAATCAAAAATATCAACATTAATGTTACAAAATTACATCCCACTAAGCGTACTGATTACTTTATACATCCGCAACTCTGTCTATAGACTGATATGAAGATAACAAACATACATACAAATTCATTAGCCAGCCTTTGGATCGCCGCGGCGAATAAAAATATTGGATATCAAGTTTATCGCGTCCCTTGTCAACTGATAGAGCCTAGCAATTAAAAATGTGTGCGATTATCTTGCGAGTTGTCCCACTCGATCGTTAACTCGATATGTTATTGCAAAACTTCCACTCAACAGTTTTGTGAACTCAAGTCCGAGTTGTTTATGAGAAATATTTGTCATAAACTTAAGTACATCGTAGCGCTGATAGGTCTTGGAGACCCGTTATAAAAAGAAAACGCTCAGCAGTTTAACTAAGGAACTTACTTGAGTTGACTTTAGAAATGTTTCTTACTGGTTTTACTTCGACGAGACCAGAGCCCCGTGAATGAGTATTAGGAATTATCAAGCCATCATATATACGTACAGACATGTCAAATCATTTTTAGCTCAAGTTGCCATGTGTTTTTTCTAGTAAGGCTGAGCAAAACTTATAAAAGAACTATATCTGAACTTTTGTTATTTTTTTATACAAGCACCACTAGCTAAGATCTAAAACTTAAAATTTCCCAGAGCGCAAGTCACGACCTATGGCCTTAATGCTGCTGAGAATTTTACCTTAATGCGTATTGGAATCTCTCCCAATAAACTACCTATGAGAATATAGCACGTCTATAATTAATTCTCACACATATTATGAGGACGTCACCTGATCTATGGCATCGTAAACTTGGTCGGGTATCACACTTCGATCATTATCGTAGTTGTAAAGTGTTTGAGAAAAAAAATAAAGGAGGTGTCAATTTTATCTCTTCAGATGTTTTAGATGTAATAAGGTTTAATAAGGAACAGCGAAATGTAGAGTATCTAATGGCGCGTTGGAAGAGAGAGGAGCTTTTCTATTCAATTAACTAGCAAACACACATTATAGCTCAACTGACTTCAAGCCGCTACAGGTGCTAATGTGAAAATTACATCGCTAAAATATGAGTGTTCATGAATCATTTAAATGTCCTGTTTGCAACGAAAGCTATTGTAAAAAAATATTAGAAACACTTTGTACAACTTTTACGAAACGTCAGTAAACCAATAATGACAAGTAAAATTTTAACAAAATAAATAACTGATTTCAAGAACGACAAATCAATCGTTTTTTCTTGGATGCCATCATCAGATATTAGTGTCCTTATAACGGTACCACTATTGGGATATCGCCTTGCCATTAAAAAAAAATCATCAAAATCGGTTCAAAACCGACGAAATTATCCGCGAAAACACATAAAAAATACATATATACAGTCGAATTGAGAACCTCCTCCTTTTTTGAAGTCGGTTAAAAACTGATTTATTATATTTTAAGACAATGATGGATATGCAAAACTTTTATACAGTTACAAAGAATCAATACTGAATAACCTAAAACGACCATTTTCTTGAAGTTAGTAAAAAATAATACAATATAACTTACCAGTAATTCATAAAGAATCTAAATAGTTAAAACCAAACTGAAATATTAAATCTTAGCACTTGTCGTTGAATGTGTTAAAAATCTAAATAACTGACAATCTAATTCTCAAATCTAGTGTTCGTATGTAATCAGTTTTGATGAAAGTGATAATACGTGATACTGATTAGTTTTTTCTAAGTTGTTCTTATAAGACTCCGAACACATAGATACGGTATATTTTATTACAGGTGGTAGTTCAAGCTGTGGGATAATTGCCCATATAAATCTCGCGCGCCGATTGATCGAACGGGAATAGGTGATTATAAAACTATGGGTTCCGTACATTTTGCCGTATGGTTCGATGAAATCTAATTAGAATTATTTTGCTGGGTTTTTTATGTTACTAATAGCTGGATTATTGAATCGTTGTTACACCTCGGATAAACTGTCACAACTTCCATCGTGTTAATCCAAAGGATTTGAATGTTATAACAAGATAACTTATTATTATGAAATTAATATTTCATTGATTCCTTTCCTAACTTTAGTAATATTCATATGATGTATTAGATGATATTGTTTGATCCAACAATTGTTGTTATGAGTCTGAATGTTCTATGTGTACATTTCATGTATGTTAGTTAATGTGTGTTGGGAATATGTTAATAAGCTAATCGGCATAAGATTTTTTTTATATCGTGATGCAAGATTCGCAGTTACTCCGTAGTTCAGCGCTGTCGTTGTAGATGGCATTGAAGTATATTTTTATTTCAGTGGATGTGTAAATCGCTATTACTTACTCATACACATCATAATATTCACACTGTTCACTCAAACGGCCTCATTGGCCTAGTGATTAGCGTAAGCAACTGCTGATCAAGAAGCCTGCGTTCAATTCCCGAGTTGGACTGCTGTTGGGTTTTTCTTAAAAGAAATTCTTAATAGCAGCCCGGAGTATAGAAGATGTCGGTGTTTCCCGCCCGTGCCTCGGAGAGCACGTTAAGCCCTCGGTCCCGGTTGATATAAACATCTATGGCAATCGTTATTGGGAAGTCAGTGCCCTCAAGTATAGTGACAACTAGTTCAACTTCCGAATTCAGTTCACTCTCAGGGTTGCGGAGGTCCGATGTCAGTCGCTCCGTGTAAAAACTGATATTCAGGTAAAACCAGTTGAACTAGTAGCCGACCCCAAATCTTTGGAATAATAAAGGCTAGTAAGATGATGATTTTGTCTGTCTGTTTGTTTCTGTTCTGGGTAATCTCTGGTACGAGTGGACCGATTTTGACGGGACTTTCACTGATATGTAGCTGATGAGATAGGGAGTTAGGCTACTTTTTAGGTAACACTGCGGGACTCAGCTAGTATAATATAATACATTTGTATTGACGTCCTAATATAAAAAAAAAACTATTACAATTTGCTTATTCGCTGATTATGTATATTTATTTTCCGATTAGGATCACTTGTAATCAGAATGTGTTATACGTCAATTTTATTCAACACAAACAATAAATAGTTACTCAGCGTTCAATAATAATCCTAAAATCTGAGACCAGAATTTCAACCAAAATGAATATGTGTTCAATTAATACATAACAGGCTTATTATCAAAAAATATAAAATTTCAGTGATATCAGAAATCAAATACACTAACTATTTCTAACAAAAATACGTTTTGTTACATAACAAGCCAGACTCATGACTCTCATAATATTAGTGCTAAAGAGATTACACAATTTTAATTTAATTCTTCCAAAACAAAAATATGTAAAGTGCTAACACTTTAATATACACATTCGTCAGTGAAGGGTCCCCTCAGCGGCCGATAAGTGGTTGGTCGTTTTTGTCTCAATCCTCAGGTTACAAGTTACACGGAATACATTAAGCTACCGGACTTAGATATCGTTCGGTAGTTGTGTCATTATATTTATTGTCCCTTTTGTTTCTGACCTGGGAAACGAATATATTTATTTATACTCGACACCTTTTTTGTTATTCCTTTTTATAAAACTTTCTTGATTATTTTAAGTCGTATATTTTTTTTTCTTGTTATTTATTGATAGTGACTTTCAAATTAAGTGGATTGTATGACTAAAATTCAAAACGTAAGTTATAATATTTTTAATTGTTTTGAAATATAAGACTATTATTTTTTGTAGATATTATTTTTGTCCTTTTTAACTCAAGGGTCCATATCGGGACTACCTACATTTACAATAGGAACGTTTTTATAAGACTATAGTCCTACCTTCACGCGTTACTAACCACTCTAAACTGTACGTCTGTAGACACAAAGTCATAAACTAAAGCAGATTAGCGCTAGGGGCTCTCCGCGTCTATAACACGCACGGTGTTAATGAACATTTTAATTAGAGTCGGTGAACACATAAGTCGTGTGTCGTGCTCGCTTATCGCCAGATAGCCGGTATCACGCCACGAACCTCGCCAATGTATGAGCACTCCTTGAAAGTAAGCTCACGATAGGCGCACAGTTTGTTGCGGAGTGTTGGCTGATGTCATGCTTTTTGCATTTGAAAATATTCACCTACTTAAATGATTTTTAGTTTAATGATTTGCATCATCGTCATCAGCCTATCGCAGTCCACTACTGAATTTCTTCAATTGCTCTATCCAGCTCTTGCCAGCCATCTTCCGCAAATCATTACTCAACCTAGACTTAGGTAAGTCAGATAGAGTGATTACTGTCAACACATAACACAAATAAATATAGTCTAAAAAACACGCTTACAAAGCGAAACAAACAAACACACAGATGATACCAATAAAAGCGAGTTAAAATCACATATTTTTATGTCTGCTGGTGCTAAATGGCAACCGCCAACTATTATATTATGGCATTTCCATAATATACTAGCTGCCCCGGCAAACGTCGTTTTGCCATAATTTTTTTTTAAGGATGGATGACCCTTATCATTTAGGGGGATGAAAAATAGATGTTGTTCGATTCTCAGACCTACTCAATATGCTCACAAAATTTCATGAGAATCGGTCAAGCCGTTTCGGAGGAGTTTGGCAACTAAAACTGTGACACGAGAATTTTATATATTAGATGTTCTTGTAATAAACGTAATTACCTGTTTAGGATTTATTACAAAAGGTTTTAGTTAATATTCAACTAATACAGAGTTTGACGATTGCGTAAATGAATACATTGCTAATAAGAATCAAATCTTATAAGAACCGATCCTTACTTATTTGATTCTCGTGAATCTGAATTTAATGGTGAACTTAATTAGTTTTTTTTTTCAGATAATTTATACAACACTAACCTTAGTGTTCAGACAATTTCCACAGCCAACAGTGGCACCAGGTAGCTTCTGTAGGAGATTTCTGATACATCCTCGTGTAGTTGGAAACACTTACCGACAGTCCGATCACCAGTGTTTCTACCATGGACATGGACCATGGAACCCTTGTTAGCCTATACGGGCCCATAGATATCCAGCAAGTCGCAAAACAATACACCTGATGAAGGGTTATCAAACTAAGGCGAGGCACCTTCTATGTGGATATCATTAAGGGGATCCCCTCGCCGCAGCGAAGATTGAAACTATCAACATAACCATCATACCCGCCCGAAGGCATAGTCCTGCTACAGCAATACCATGATTTAAAACACAAGAAGTTCATCAAAATAATTCTCTCAGTAATTATTTTTCATGAAAGTTGTCAAATAAATTACACAAGATAGTGATATAAATAAATAAATAAATAAGATCTACTGTATTTTAGTTCCATTTTATTGTTACAAAACGGCCAAAGTTAACACTAAATTAGCATAAAAATAAAATTGAAAAGTAATAAAATCAAAAGACTAACACCGTTCCTATCATAATAAAAAGTGATATCAAGGGAGGCTTCTTGAATATTAAACTTTACACTAATTCCAAATTCAAACTATTATCTCTCAAATTCTAATACACCTACGTTCAAATTCTAAATTGGAAAGTACAACGGAGCGTAACGTAGAGGTCTAATTAGATAAGTATCAGAGAATATATCGCTTCCCTTACCGTCGGGTGTCGATATATATCGATAGGTGGCCGATCGATATTGTGGTCGATGAAATTTCACGGTACGGGCCGAATCGGAATTATTTTATTGACGGAAGCCGATACTCATTAAGAGGCTACCGGGCGAGTCGGTGCCACTCACATAAACACCGCCTATCGGACCTATACGATGAGATTGATATACAGAGTGTTGTTAAATCTTCGGAAAGGATTTCAATGTCACTTTACTATTTATTATATATTTAACCCGATCATTTAGTGAGTAATGCAAAATGGTATATTAGGTATATGGATCTTAGTAGAATTTTTTATTATTCGACTTTAATTAATTCTAAATGAGAGCACTTGGGATATTTTCTTAAATAAAACTTAACAGAAATATTTTATTTCGTTTCGTTTATTGATGCCATTGAGTTATGCCAACATTAGTTATATTTAACAGAAGCAGTCTAAAATTATTATTCGTTTAAAAGATTTATGTGTCTGTCATTCTCAAGCAAATGAAGATGAAAATTTTTATTTAACTTCTACAGAATCACTCTCTAAAAATAGCCTGTTCGGTTAAACTATTTATCTTTACGTTTTATCCCATTACATAATCCCTTCATTATCTTTGCTCGTGACTAACTATACCTATACAGGTATGTAAATAAATATTCAGTCTACTTTTAATAATAGTATTGAAACAAAATTTGTACAACGTGTTCAAATTTATGTACAATTAAATCTCTTTAAAGAACTTGTACCTCTTGTACTAAGGTAGATACGCAAATATTTTTTTTATAAAAAACACACTTTACTTAAAATATTAATCATTGTCCTTTAATAATTCACTGCTGGACTTAGGGCTGTTTTTAAAAAGGAGGTTTCGTTTTTTTCTACTTTAATTATAATTAATGAACTTTCTTGATCAGCCTGTATATGGGTGTGCTGAGCGACGAAGGAGGTGCGCGGGCGCGGCGCTCGTACACAGAGGATTGAGTTAAATACCTTCTTATCTCAGGCCCTAATGGCCCCGGGAACATGTCAATTCATCACACGCATGTCTCACACGCTCTTTTCTAAATCAAACTTTTTTCGAAGCTACCGATAGTGACATACTTTTTGTACCTCGATCACGACGCCCGCGCCGGTATCTCGATACGCCGTTGACACTGCCGACATACAAAAGTCCGATTTTTATGTCTCCCGATAATAATATGTAAATTATCGTGTGTTTAGCGAAACAAACGACGCTGTAAAAAGGTGTCGGCGTGAGTTTATTCGCCCATAAAACGATCCGCAAACTTATGCTAAATAAACACAACTGTAAAAATCTTTTAGTTTCAATTTGAACGTTTAACTGTCACTTTATTAAGTTGCCGTTTGACATCTTCTCGTCTTCCTCTGGTCTATTTATTTTTCACAAATTAAAATGTCGCGGAAGTAGCGAGGTCGATTGCAGCCATTTTCTCAAAGTAATATTATTATCTTCTAAAGTAGAGTTTGTTTGTGACAGTCGCTTGTTTTATTGTTAAAATTTTAATATAAAATAAGCTAAAAGGCGGGCGCGAGCGGAAGCCGCTACTAAGTCGGTCGATAAATGTGGAGCCGACAAAGGCACTAATACGTTTAGAGGGCATTATAAATCAGTGAGCCTCAGTTATCACCAGCCGACAATTAAGATGTCGACCGTCTGAGGGAATGGCCGAGCGGCACGCACGCGGGTCAACCACGTTACTCGGCCTTTTCATATCTTTTTGGTGTTCATTGTATCGTTTGTGTTGCCTTTGCTTGATTTAACCCTTGAAAACGATGCAATGCATACTAAATGTTGTATTGTGTTATTTGTACACACTCAATAGCAACAAAATGATATGTGTGTTAAATAAAGTGTATGTATCAATGATGGAAGGTTGTGCCTATACGGTCGGATGATTTGAAGTCCTTTAATAAGAGGGATGAATTAGTTGCAGCAATTATACGACCTTTGTTTATCCTCATTTCTGTCTTTTCATTTTTTTTTAGTTTAATTTTTTTAACAGGTAAACAAGAATTCGTTGTACCTACCTACGTAGTAAGGGCCTACGTTTATCATGGATGGAGGTCATTTGACCTTAGTGGAAGTTAAAATAAAGATTATGAAGATTTTACTGATTCCGGATCTTAAACTTTTTTGAAAAATGTAAATGTGTAAAAATAGAATAAATATTTAAATAAATATTTCGGACACCTAACACACAACGTCATCTAGTCCCAAACTAAGCAAATCTTGTATTATGGGTACTAGACAACTCATATAAATACTTATATACTTTTTTTTTGTAAATACTTACATATTATACATAGAAAACACCCAAACTCCGAAACAAATATTTGCAGATCATACAAACATTTGGTCCGACCCGGGAATCGAACCCGAGACCTCAAGCACAGCAGTCGCGTACGCTACCACTGCGCCACCGAGGCAGTTAAAAAAATTGCAGATTTTTATGGATCTATACTTTTATATAAAGCTGAGGAGTTTGTTGGTTTCTTTGAACACGCTAATCTCAGGAACCGCTGGTCCGATTTAAAAAAATCTTTCAGTATTGGAAAGTACATTTATCGAGGAAGGCTATAGGCTATCTATCTATATATATCATTACGCTAAGACCGATAGGAACGGAGCACCAATAGAGAATGTTTCCAAAACGGGAAAATTATCACGCTATGGGCAATAGGAGACGCAAACGAGGTTGCGTGAATCAGTTAGCAGAGAAACCATCCTTAACAAGGTTATATTTAAAATATTCTAAGACAAAAGGGCAACTCTCATATCGTTAGTCACTTGTGTGAACAGACTCCGTTAAGGTGTATATAACCACCTAGTGAGTTTTACCAGCATTAGAAATATTGAATGTGCAGCTATAAATTCTTCAATACCAATAAGATTCCCACAACGCCATAAATATCTCAGTGTTTATAAGTGAATTTCAATTACTTATAAATGTAAACTGAGAGAAGTAATAATAACTAGTAGCGATAAATAAACTTCAATACCTCGCCACCAAGTTACTAATCCTATTAAAAAGTTAACATTCCCAATCTGATTCCGAGACGAGTTTGTAGTTCAACTTTATAACAGTAAGACCAAAAACTTTGGAGCGTTGCTTTATAGCTACTATTTTGCAACCAAAAAAACGAAACAAATAACAAGACTCTTGATAACAACACTCGGGAATCGATTTCGAGAGTAACCATTTAATTATTTTATCGATAATCTCGCATCGAGTGGCCAGCAACAAAATAAGAAGAGCGGAGAGTAATCGTCGCTTAGGCCGACGCCCAGTAGCCGGCGGCGGTCGCCGGCCGATTTTATCGTCTCATAACAGTCTCGATTTATAAGTACCGATTATATGTATCGATCCCTTGATACGATGCGTTCACGGTCATTTGGCGCATTTTTTTAGCTCCACTCGAGACGATACATGTTCTCTAAATAACAATTTTGTTCGATAAGTAATTAATAATTGTTTCTTTTTTAATTTCTTTTAAAAAGTTTATTTGCAATAATAAGATTGTTTAGTAATGGTAGACGGAGTGTAGTCATAAGTTCAAATAAGAAGCTACATCATGCATGCTCCGTCTCTAAAAAACCCGTTGACACCAAGAATGTGCATATATCAGTAATTAAATTCTATTGTTGTCTTTAAAAGGTAGTTCTGTTTCTCTCCATTTCCATCATCGATACGAGTTTTTATCGACTATCGGCGTATTCCGATATTTGCGGTATTATTTCAACCCGCGACAATTCGCTAATGTCACTGGCATTGTGATTATTTCTTTTATCACTATGCTCATGATAGGTCAAAGGGTAAGAAAAATATACAAGAAAACGGGCTTCAAATTATTTTAAAGAATTGACCTGTAATTTTAATAGCCAAATGCGTAGTGAAATTAGTTTATCCAGCGTTTTTACAGCAAAAGACGTTTTTTTTTTTAATAAATTGTATTCCATTCGGAAGCTAGTAAATTTGATTTGTCTTGCATTGAAAGTTCAAAAAGTCTTTTCTAATTGAAAAATAATAGAAAAAAAATATGCAAATACCAATAATATTTTAACATAGTAAACCTCATTAATTATTTTAAAAAGGTGCATTGTCTATGAATCATCAATATATTCATGTAGAGCACAGCGCAGTTTGTTAATATCAAATATTATATCGTAGATATTAATCCGACTTCAACTTTACTTTGTATATCTTTCCTATTTTATTGTCAGCGAGACATGTAATTTAAAACATCTCTATGTTAAAATGCAAACAGGAGGACGCGGTGTGATGGCGACTGGCGGACAAATGTCACGCGGACTGTAATTGTCAACTCGTTAGCCAAGTTGTAAGATCCACCACAAATACCGGGTTAAGGGCATGTACACACGACATGCAACATTTGCACCGACACTTTTAAAGTTCAATTATACTAACAGATCTATATCTGTTATCGGGACAAAAAAGTAAAATATTTTGATGATCTGTAGCAACTTAAATAGTTGGAAACTAGCATGATAGTTTTTTTATTGAAATAGGAATCATGCGCGAGAGTTTCCCTCTTAAAAGACCAGACATAACGACCTCACAGAACATCCGGATTAAGCGATTCTTTCTTTGTTTTTTTACCGAATAAGCAACACAGGTTACAGCAGTGACGACGACCCCTTTCCCCTTATCATTGGCATTCAATGGAATTTAATGCAATTGTCGTTTGAGTTGCAAGGGATTTTTACCAAGCTCACTAAATCCTATAAGAACGTTGTCTTATTAGAATTATAAGAGTTGTTTATGCCGTTTATCGTAAACAGTTTAATCGTTTTACATTTCGTCACATAATCCATCGATATTGGTTAGCATACAGTGTGTCATTACCCCAAATCGATTCTCACGATAAAACTGAATGTTTTTAATACAGATCGGTATCGCGGCAATATTGAAGCGCTGTACCTTAACGCGATAATGTGCCGTCGCGTTAAGAACATATTTAACGCGGGGTTCAATTAAAATCTGACATGTATACGGTGTAAAGTAGGCAGGTTATGTCTCCACTGGATTATCGTGTGGGAAAGAGACGAAACGATCTCTGGAAATTAGTTTTTGGCCAGCATTGATAGATGTCGATAGTTTAATGGTTTTTAGAAAGTTTGTTATTTAGAAACGGGTAATACGGATGTTTTTATGTGTTTATAATTATGTATGTGCTATAAGTTACGCTCTTAAAGTTGATAAGATAGAAGTAAAAGAGTTTCGTTTCAAAAAAGTATTTTTTCAAGTCAATTATGTTAGTTAACCTTTAACAATATCTGCGATATGTAAATGGTAAAAAATGTCTCCAGAATGGCGTAGAGCATTTTGTTTTTTGTTCTAGTAAATAAAATATAAGTTGCTTACTCAGGAAATCATATTATGCATTAATTTAATTTTTGAGGTTACTTGCACTTGAGAAGCCATGATAAACGTGATACGTGAAGTTTCAGTATGTAGCAAAGGAAATATCGAATAATTCAAGAAAACAAACATAGTAAATAACTTGTGTGTAATAATTTCTCAAAATATTTTCGTTCATAAATTATTAATAATTTACTAAATTCCAAAGTCAAGTTAATTGACTTGAATAATTAATTAGGTTCGTTGTTTTTCTTTGAATACAACGTGCCTCAAATTATTTACTGGATATTTCTTGAAGATTGAACAGCTACTGTGCAGTCTCAGCGTCTCAACCCACTTTAGAGCGCACCTGCTTCAGATAAATACACATATTACTTCAAAGCTATTATGCTAAGGAACGATTACGTTACTACTAAAAATGAAATTATTACATGATAGTTTTTATATTATCATGTTTAATTGTATAAATATATGTCATAAAATAGTAAGCTTTAATATGCTTTTATTCTACTTATATTTTGTTTCAATGTTGTTAAGTAAATCTAAACAATTTGCATAATTAACAATTCACATGTTATTAGCTGACACAGCATAGCCTGTTGTGGCTACGATTTTGGCACTGGACTAGTATTATTATACAAGAACCATTTTAAAAAACTATTACCCACGTAAGAATTATGGCCCAATGGTGCGAAAGCATCACTAGCCCGCCATGGTGTGGGTCACCATGCTGCATTGTTGCATTGTCTGCGTTCGCAGTATGGTGACCATCACTCTTGGATTCTGCTTATGCTTTCCATCAGGCAGAGTAGAGTCATTATGGCAGGGTCAAACATAAAAAAAAAAAAAAAAAAATTAAGAAAATATGTATATATCTGGCCTGGCCAATATTAGGAATCTATAGAACGACGAACACCTTATCGTACCTCACCTCGTAGTTTAGGCGGTACGGTGGGTCATACAAAAGTAAATTGCCTTTACTTTGCCATAGTCGGGTAAACAGGGAAGAAGCATTTGGAGAAGTAAGGAAGAGGTAAAAGATATTAGGAGCGTTACTGTACTTAGGAGCCTCTTTGCTTTTTGAAACAGCTGCAGAACACATTATTCACCGAATCTATAAAAACCTATTTCCTAATTTCATGAACTTCAATAATTTAATGAACATAAAGAAATCGATGTTTTATCAATAATTTTAAAATAAACGACAGTGTAATAAAAATACATACTATTTAGGAAAAATAATAGCAAGCTTAAACAATTTCCTGGAAGCGCCATTTGTTTGAATTAACAAAACTTTAGACAAATAAAAAAGCTTATTTTGGAAAGTACGGAGTTATAATAGGTAGGCACGGCCAATCGACTCCGGGGCAATTTGTTATAGCAATTTGCATAACTTAACCCTTCAATGGTAGCTGTGACGAACTCGGCACATTTATTGGAGCAAAAACTCAAACGCGGAACACATAACTGCTTGCTGACGATTTTTTCACTGTCTTGGTGAAAGGAGTACAATGAAAAAATAAAAGCCACATTTAGAAAATCACGATAGAACTGTACTGCTGGACACTTATAGGATGATTCAAAAAGTTCTTTATACTGGCTTGCGCAAATGAGATTGTGTAAAGATTTTATATGTTTAATTGGACAACATATTTAAGTAACTTCAAAAAATATGAGATTCTCTATGCGATAGAATATGGTGGAATAGAAATATCTTATATTTTATGTAGTAGAAATTAATTCACAGGTGACCGGTTTGTTAACGGAGTTCATCACGAATGCTTGCGTATAAGGTTCAGGCCAGTTGGAGTGACGACTTGCGCAAGATGGCTGACAGGAGGTGGATGGGAGATACCCAAAACCAAACAGAGTTACGTGCAATGGAAGAGGCTTATATCAAACAGTGAACTGTGATAGGGTGATGACAATGATGGTCCCGTGTAAAAAAATACACTTCAGTGTTAAAACCTTATGGATAAACTTCTATATTAACAATTATTTTTACGGGAATTAACGCAATCACTTATTAAAAGGTATTACATACCTCTGATTTGCCTGACGTTTCGACTAGCTAAAAGTTAGTATGGTTCTATATTTTAAAAAAATATTATATAAAATAAAATATAATTAATAAAATATAAAAAATAAAATAATTAATTAATAAAATATTCTATTCTATTGGCTATTGCCCGTAGTAGACTAGCCATCATTGGACGTAGGCCTCTCTTTAGAAAATATGTTTTGGCCTGTTATACAGCTGGTTGAAAGGGTTGAGATACGGTTTATTTCAAGTTTTCCTTCTCTTTGTAGTGCAACCCTCATCCCGCGTAACTTGCTTTCTTAGACAGCTCTTACGACACCCATTAAAATTAACTACGATTTCAATGCTTACATGTTGGGAAAATTATTTTTTCATTAATTACATGTTGACGAAACTGCAACTTAACTAACGTGATAAAAATACTCTCAGTATTTTTATCACGTGCAAAAATACTGGTTTTAATAAGTTTTCTCCACACGATATTTTTCTACTCCACCAGGAAAATGTATACAGTTCAACACAATACATCACTATGCATCTCGTGTTTGTTTAATTACTATGAAAAATAACCCTATGTGTAATTTATCGAATAATGCCTCTGACTTATAAATGTGTTTATTATGTAAAACAAATACAACTAATTAACTATAATGGGCTCATTTAATTTATGATTTGACAGCTATAATGTTGTGTTATTGGTTAGTTATTAAAACTGGATTCTCACATACGAAGAAGTAGCGTACTTTTGATAAGTGAAACTATTTACATGCGCCTTGCAGCCTGCTAAAAAAATTGTAAAATATTTAATTTGTAACAATATCTAAGTATACGTCTGTTTCTGTTAGAAACCACGAAACTCAACTATCGTTAATATTTCTTAATATGTCTAATGTGGTAACATCCTGTGCAAACCGCGACGCTTTATGACAATTAAACTTTACGACACTAGTTTTTGCTAAGTGTAACCCTTTGTTCTGCCGGCCGTCTGTTGCGTCACACTGATATTGCCATGTTCGCCGACAGTATTGACATCCATTACACTATTTGTTTTGTATAAACAAAAACTGGAGCAAAATGCTTTTTCTAAAAAAAATATGTCACGGTCACAACGAAAACCGTTGACAAAAAAGGGTTAACCACTTTTTTGACATGTTTGCATAGGTAAAGCAATGTTACCGTTCATTTTTATTTTGTTTAAAAGGAACGCTTTATTATGTATTTTATTATGACTCCATTCTGTAAAATATTAAATTATACTTAAGTCAACATTTTATTGTCAGTAAAAATTAAAATTATCTCCATAAAGAATTTATGTCGAGCACGCCGTATTAAAACGTAAGTCTTACTTGGACAAAAGTGCACACTTAATTTGATGTTATTTCTTTATTATTATCTCGTAATTCTCGTTTATGAAACAATAAAGTCGTATGCATAGTACACATAAAACAGCTATTCCAGTTCATAAAATGTACAAAAAATGAACTGTTAAAGACATTCATAGTAAAACAGTAGACAGGGGCGGGCAGTAGCCGAAGTAAAAAACAGTAACGGTCACAAGTTTTTGAATGATCCCGTTGAACAACCCTTTATCTAGAAATTCCGTTATGACCAAACAAAGCCAACGTCATAGCCACCGATAGATTATGCAAAAACCCTACAGGGTCTTCCTATTCAATGTATCAATTCCCAGGCACTATAAAAGGATCTCAACGGCAATCGATATTCAAGGAGATGACATCTTGTTTGAATATTCACATATTTCCCATGAACCCGATTGAATCGAATCAAAGGGTTACCTAGGGTGGATGCGTCTATAGGCAAATTCGATTATCTCATAGCATTCTCACGCACATCCCGCGGCTCCACTATAAATCTTTGCATACGCGGCCCTAATAAAAAAACGCTATTAAAAAACGAACTATCTATGCGACGCTCCCTTCCCAATATGCATAAGAAAAGAACCGTGTACACCCAAATTATACGCCAAGGTGACAAGTGCTGTGACCCAGCGAGTATCGTAATACTCCGGAACCCTTTTCTAAATAATAAATGCGGAACTTTCTGCGCGCGCGGTGCGCTTGCAGTTTTTTTTCTATGATCTCATACCTGTAACCCTCGCATAAATGTGGGGACAGTTTATTTGCATTTTTTTGCATTGTACCTTTTCAAACAGTATCTTAACCCTATTCAATAATGTCAGGGGTTACGTTGCACTTAATATTCAAAAAGGTCAGGTACATTTCTCTTAATATTCTCGCATAAATTATAGTCAGGTACATTTGTTCTATTGTGTATCGCGAAAAGGGGTCGCGAGCAAAACGAAGTAATGCCAACTATTTAGTTTTGCGATTGTGTTTTTTATTTGTTAGAATTTAGAGTGGAATATTATATTGCTGCACGCTTGAACTTTGATTTTTGTACTGCTTTCGCAGCGGATCTACGAGATTTTACTTCCTGAATGGTTTAACCCGTTTCCTTTGTAAGAATTTATGCAAAAAAGTTTCTACCCATCCTATTTTTTTATTGAATAAAATTTAGGGGCTATGCATATTATGCAAATGCGCGCTTAAATTTTAATGTCACACACGGGGGTTTTGCTTTTGAAAAGGATAATCTAACTGTATCAATTTAAGACGTATTTTACTTTAACTTCGCCTCGTTGTTTTTAGAGATTATAAGTTAGTATGCGATTTTTTTGGTATCGTAGTATGCTTAGAAATGCAGTTCTTGATGATTTTTTTTCTCAGGACCGGTGAAGAAAGAGCGTACCGTTAGAAGGAGGTCGAATGTGCGGTTGTTACTTTTTTACTTTGTAAGGAGTGACATATGAAGCGGGACCCTGGATTTGGATTAGAATATGTAATTACTTCCTTTACGGTTTTCGGAAACGGTTGTTGAGGCCGTTATTTAGTGTTGGCACCTTTGCCTCGCCGGGGGTCGCGGTTAGTGCACTGCCTTTGTGTTATCATGGAAATTATTTTTGTATGTTAATTACCTGTTGGAATTAGATAGGCCTTATCGATAAGCGATCAGATATGTTTATGATTCTTGAAAGCTGATAATGTTCTGTTTGGGTAACGATACTCCTTTTTTAGAAAGTCATTATTTGACAAGTATTCGAAAAAATGCATAGCTGTGTTATTTAGAGGACACATAAATTATTCATAAATAAGTGATTGTTGTTTTCATTTGAATATTTAATTATTCATATAAGGTTTTTTAATGATGGAATGACAAGTGATGACACTAGCTATAATTTGATAAAAAAAATATTATACAATTGTGTAATTTCTTTGAAATTACATATTTTTGAACGTGGAAGAAATGCTTGGGGCCAATTGGCGCCACCGGCGCAAGTGGACCGATAGCGCCACGGCTCCAGAGAAACCTATATTTAGCAATTTTTTCTCCCTTTGAGAGAGGTTACCAGAGCAGAAACCCTGCCTCCCTCTGAGTCCGGGCGAGGACTCAAAGTGCGGTAACGCACTTGTAACTCTAGAGCTGCAGGTGGACATAGGTGCCGGTAGTCACGGGAGTGCCATCAGGTTATTCATCTGCTCGTTTGCGCTCGTACGCTATAAATTATTGACATCTACTATTTCATACATCTAAAACTCAGCTAATCATAACAACTATTTCATTCCTTAGTGTAAGCTCCTGAGAGATGTCAGGTAAATGTTGTCGCGGTTTCGCAGAGTTTTTGTAACTTGAATAACATTACCGTACAATTAAAGTTAAATTAATAACTATTTATGATATTGGAACTTTTAATAACAAGAAAACTGTATTTTTTAATAAAATGATAGCAATCTAACGTCATCGCTGTCATTTATCTGCAGTTTTACGAGAAGCTCCACTTTTTATCATAAAACCCATTACTAATAATACGAACGGACAAAACAAACAAACCTCGGGCCCGTTATTATAAAAAAAGCTTCCCACTGAAGGGCGGTGCACTGATTGTTGTCGAAGGAACGCTTTTGCAAAAAAACACACTTTTTTGAGAAAAAAATAAGTTGGTCCCTTTTTGCGCCGGTCCCATTGTCTCCGCTCTATTGTCCTGGCGATTTGAAATATTTTTATGCTTTTCGGATGACGATAATGTTTTGGACTTATTTTTCGATAACTATTATTTAGCGAATTTATTATGTCGTGTTGTAGTAGCGGGGCCATTGTTTTTGAATCGAACGGTAGGCGCGTATCGACACCGATGTTTATCGTTGTAAGTAGCCATTTGTACACGGATGCCGGCGGCGGACGGATTTCATAAAATTGCCTAATTTCACGTTACGTTGACAGTTTTGTTAGTTTTCAATTTGATGGCCCGCAGATAATACAGCGTTGAACTATTCGTGTTAACAAAGTTCATAACTGTAAACCTTTTGTTTAATGGAAATTAGGAATGTTGATTGCAGATAACGATCACTATTATCCACAGTGTGACAAAAACTAACGCTTTGTTAAACGATAGCTAATAGTACCGGTATTACAAACGTGAGTCTCATATTTTAATACATTTTTCTCTAGTGTTATCACAGTCTTGTGTATGAAATACTCTCTTTGTTTTTAAATACTAATATTATTAAAAATAAAGTAATTTATTGATTCCACTAATTATAATTTACATTTCAAAGAATAATACAAGAAGACTACGTATTTGTAATACGTAAGTTAGCCTTTCAATGTTGAATAATTACGTGTCTAGGTAACAAACCAAATTAAATAGTTATAAAATCAAATGAATATTAATTTATATGTAACAGAACACATTAGTTGGTACAAAAATAGATTTTCAATAAAATTTAAGTAACGCACGAATACCACAAAACTTTAAATAAATTTATATATTTATTTTATTCCTAACTAGAATTATTTAGTCATAATTTATTAGACTTAAATATTTATAAAATTAAAATACATATTGAACCATTACCTTCCGTAACGCATTAAAAATATGGCAGCTATGTAAATCAAATGATGCGATCGCAAATGTTTAATACTAAAATTAGCATGATTGCTGAGCGATGATTTATGACGAAATTATTCAAATTGGCGTTCATTGATAGCAATCAATGTGTTTTTGTCCAAACTACGGATTAGCATCTGAAAAGCAAAAGGTGCGCGCACCAATATAGTGATATATTGTCTATCGGTTATTACTAAACAGCTGCCGATATCACATACAAATCATTAAAAAAATATGCAAATTTTTCATAACTCATCTCTCGTTTGAAAGGATTTAATTCTCACTAAATCGATAGTATAACCTAATGCAGTTTAGAAAGGAGTTTATTCATACGGCAACATTTCTTCACCTGCTCATACGAGACCATAACAGAATGGAGTGATAAGGGAGCCAATGAGTTTATTTCTATCTTACCTCCACTGCATTAGGTTTTTATTATTTTTATATTTCAATTAACACCGGGAAGTAAAACGCCAGTCATTTTATCAACTAAATTACAAGTTCTAGGGAGGAAAATAACTCCTCTATATGGTTTTATGATGAGCCAACTTTGACAGACTAGCCGTAATCCCATTATGGCATATGCAACACTTCCACAGGCAACAGATCAGAGACCTATGATCTCTTATACATTCCTACCGTAGTTTTATTCGATGGTTACCTGTCCTATCACGCTTATAGTAACTTTAAGGTCGTGTACTAATGTGATCTGAGTTAAAGTATTACACTATGATAAAGGGTCACTGTTGATCTTATATTATTTAGGTGTCACAGAAATACAAATAGGTGTAATACCTATTTTTAAATAAGACATCGGTAATTAAAATAAAACGCTTTTTTAATAAAAAACATTATTGATATAATATTTTTCGTTTCAGCAGTAAAGGTCTACATCTTAATATGTTTATATTACTTATTTAAAAAATTATCAGTACTACACCTTACATAGTCACACAATTCACTAACTACATCGATTAATTTTAAAACCATTTATGATTGAAAAAAAAAGGTTTATTGACTAATATTACGTATTTATGCAAGGATAATTGTTGTAATTGCAGTGGCCGCTTGATTTACGGACCTGCCACCGCGCGTCGCCCGGAAAACATAGGCTCCTGCGCATGCGCAAGTGTTTTACACTCGTTTATATTATAGTGTGTGCAGCAGAGCATGAATTACTTTTTTAATATCTCGATAGAAAAAATGTTTGTCACATTTAAGTGAAGGCATCGCACAGCTGCATTACTCAGAAAATTAGATTTTTTTTAATGTAACCATGCCATGCAAATATGTGAGCCATAAATAAAGTGCCATTAAATGGTATCAATAGTTGAGAAACGCTTGTTATTTATATGGTAATGCGGAGTAACCCCGACTGGTGGGGTTACCGACTATTGACTACTTATTTGTGACATTGAAGGAATTCGATGTGATTTGCATTGCAAAGTAGGCATCGTTTCCGTTCGCCCTGATGTTGACAATCGATGATTAAGTGACTTCGGTTTTGTTATTTTTGCCTTGTAACGTAACGGGGCAGATGGGTGGCGATGTAGCTGTGTGAACGATAGATGTCGCTACTTGAACGATTTTTAATAACGATCGAAATGATCTGCAGTTGTAACGAAACACAAAATACACAAGTTTCTAACATATTTATTTGTAAACACATATTTAAATCATAGTGAAAAACTATAAAATCGAAAATATAAATGACCTACACTAATAGATTTAGAAAATAAAACTACCGTTATAAGATTATACGAGAGTCTTGTTAGGTCTGTCTTGGATTATTTCTGTGTAATTTGGCATTATGAAGTCCATTCCAATAGAATAGAACGTGTGCAAAAAAAAATTATGTACCACTTAGCATATAAATTTAACCAGTCGAAGAAAATATCCAGTTACACAAACCGACTAATTTATTTTAACTTAACATCAGTAAAAAAGCGCCGTAAAATTTATATTTGGCACTTTTTGCATAAATTGGTTAATTGTAATATAAACTGCCCTCATCTGCTACAAAAAGTTAACATTACAATCTCTCATAAGCTCCCGCGATTAACTAGATACTCCTTGTTTACACCTAAGAGGTCCAAAACAAACCTAGGTCATTTCTCTCCTCTAAATAGACTCCAGGCAGAGTATAATTCCGTTTGCAAAAATATGGACATCGATATTTTTTATTCAAGCTCACCATATTTTAAGAAAAAAATGTCATCGCTAAGCTAGGACAAACGAATTTTGATTTCCTTATGTATTGAGTCTGTGAGTTATGTATTTTATTGTGTATTGTGATCTTCTTGGAATTTCCGTATTGTATTTAGTTACTCGTTATTCTCAAGTTTTAATTACGTACTTTTCTTTTTTAAGTTAAGGGAAGCCTTATGCTCCCAACTATCTGCTTTCATATATTTATGCTTTCCGTGGCAACCTGTAATTAAAGCAGCACCAATGATTGTATATTACTGTTAAATGCCTCTTAGCTTTTAAGGGGTATGTTCTTGTTGGTTGTCCAAATAAAATACAATAAAAAATAAAAATAAAAATTTGTGCAAATTTGACATCGATACAAATAAACAAACTGTAGTGTCTGTTTCTAATATTAAAATAACCGATTTTTCTAAATGCATACATAAATACTTTTTTTTTTGTAAACATATTATACAAAGAAAACATCCAAACTCTGAAAAAACAAATATTTGAAACCCGAGACCTCAAGCACAGCATTCGCATACGCTAACATTGCGACACCAAGGCAACAATCTTACGTTACGGACGCGTTTCACCGGATAGGGTACACCTCCGCAACAGCCCATTCGGAACTTCGTCCCAATAAAAAAAAAATAGTTCTTCTTTCTTATTATAATAATAACTACTTGAAGTCCGTCTGTAGTTACTACTGCATGTCAATTTCTTTATTCAGGAACGTTACATATTTTCCTTGAAAAAACTACATCATACTAGTAAGGATGTGTGTGTGTATGTGTGCGTGTGTTTGTTACTCCTTTGCGCAAAAACTACTGAACGGATTTGGATGAAACTTTATAGTAATACTAGTAGTTGCCCGCGGCTCCGCCCGCGTATATGCCGGTTATCGCGGCAAGTAGTAGCCTATGTGTTATTCTGATGTATAAGCTATATTACTGTAAAGTTTCATCCAAATCCGTTTAGTAGTTTTTGCGTGAAAGAGCAACAAACATCCATCCAAACATCCATCCATCCTTACAAACTTTCGCATTTATAATATTAGTAGGATTAGTAGGATATTTTATACGTCAGAACAACACATAGGCTACTATTTGCCGCGATAATCGACGATATACACGCGGGTGAGCCGCGGGCAACAACTAGTATATTATATAAATATTTTCAAGAGTCTGCACACACTTTATGGTTGTACGTATAATACCTATTACACCTACAAGCCAAGCTAGCCTACGTAGTACAATACCTGTACAACCAGGTATAGCGGTTATTAGTCATACACACACGCACTATGTCAGCATCGCATTATTGCTAGCTACGTCGGCGCAGCTTTATACCCACTAGGAAGTAACACTGCCGCGATATTTTATTTGTAAAAATAAATAAAATGATGAGTGTCGTAAACACCCATACATTTTAACTTCAAAACTGTCTAAAGTATCTCAAAAAAGTGCTATACAAACTAAATTACCTAATATTTTTTTTTTACTTGCAAAATGAATACTGTTCCTGTGTGTTGTACTTCTAAAACATTTATTTATTTAAATAAAGTTAAATAACTAAAAACTTGTTGGTTGGTTGGCATAAGTATTGTATTGTGTATAGTATTAGTCAACAACTGTTTGTTTGACGCCCTTTTTAGCATGAAACCACTTAGTCAAGTCATAGTCTGTTTTAAAATGTCTTTACATAATGTATGCCCTACTCTTTTAACTATCTATTATAACATGTTTTTCATTATTTCAAACTTTTTATATGATAAAAAACCACTGATCGCTCAAACAAAACCGCGGCGTCATTAACAGCACGTGCGGAAGAGCTCATGAGTCTCGAGTCCCAAGTTATTTTTGTCACATTGTCATTACATGTTCCGTCCAAATTGCAATGCGGTGCCATCATGCATATTCATCGCTGTTATTGTCTCATACCATATTGTGCCCACCTTACTCATCTACCAATGTAACTGTACCCCTCATAACTCTAACAATATCCTTTGAAACACCTTCGATTGTTACACTCGAGGAGTACGGAGAATGTCGACTTATACTGGTTAGTTACACAAAGCGTTCATAAAATGTCAAGCGAGTCGAGGACCTGAAAAGAATGAAAGCCTCAGGAGTTGTTAAGTTAATCTTTGTTGTTTTGAAAAGTGAGCACTGATGCTGTTCGAAGTATCTTTAAAAACGAGCTCTATCTGTCTGTAGAAGAGATGTTTCCATAATTGTGAATCATCCTAACATTTCCTAGTTTAAACAGATTTAACGAATACAAATGTAAGAAAAGAGTATGAGTTTGTTCAAGCGATGTAGACAATCAAATCTTTCGTAGCTTTTCACTGAGCAAGGTTATCGTAAAGCCCATTCTTCCCTAATTCTACTAGAGCTATTTGAAGGGCACCAGCGATGGTCACGGATAGTGCAAACAACTATCAGGTGATACATGAGCTCGTTTTGCTACCTATTCCACAGAAAAAACTTTCAGAAGTTATCCTGGATCCAGTTGATTAATATTCTGACAACGTTTAGGTGCTTTATAATTAAATGATTAGGGCAATAACATGCATATTTTAACATAATAAAGATGTTGTAAGTTAACATAGTAGTTAAAATTATAACAATCACCGGTACTAATAGACAAGTATGTGTCACCAAATATGAGCGATTAAATATGTTAAAAGCACTAACTTTTGCGAACGTATGAGTATGGACAGTATACCTGTCCGTTAGCTATACTGATAAATAATTTGTTATACTCGGCAGTTTTGCTGATAATGATTTAATTAAGTGAGATATGATTGTAATAAACAACATTCGGGACGTAACTTAAGTAGTTGGAACTAATTGTGGGAACAGTAATTAACTTAAATATTTTGTAATATTTTGAGATTAAATATACGTTTTATTTATTTTAAGAGACAACTCCCGCATTAGGAATAAGCATTCCGTGTCACGAGGTACTTTACAAACATACATAAAACGGACACAAAGAACACCCAGACTCAGGACAACAATTTGTGGATCTCCCAAAGCGTTGTCCCACGTGGGATTTGAACCCACAACATTTCGTGGCGACCGCTTCAACCACATGTCTGTGGGTACTGTTCCCTTCTAATAAAATGGCCTACCTTTATTATAGTTTTTACGAGATACTACTTTATGGGCAGTACCTTATAAGAAAGGATCAATTTTGTAATACTAGGGTCAAATAAGGCCAGATGTGAGGTCACTCACCTGTGTATCGTATTACAGAATCTAGGTTTGTATTGACCGACAATCGTTAAAGAAAACTGTTTACATGCATAAATTTACATGTATTAACTAAATAAAAGGGATGACAACAACTCGCAAAACTGAGCCAACTGAACTCGCTGTATTCACTCTGTGGTGGAATATTATGTGACAACAAATGGTTTTTGTACAGAAGTTAACCCTTTCCAAAAACATGATTCAAAAACTTTTTTGTTAAAAGTACATTGCATAAAGGGTTAAGTGGGCTATTTAATAATTTTATATTCGACTAAACATCTTAGTTATCCTGCGTGTTGGACAACAATATAAATACCCACTATAATTTATAAAAAATATAGTGGGCACAAGTGAAGTGCAATTAGCAAGGTGCAATTTATGAATGTGAAATTTATGGCTTAGAAATATATTAGTATGTATTACTAATTTTTCAGAAAATCAGGTGTAAGAAAGTCTTTCTTGGAATTACACCGGGTCATAAAAGTTTTTCTAAAATTCCCTAATTTTGTACTGAGTGAAGTGTACTTAAAATTGTGAATCCACTTTTACTTTCGAGATACAGTTGGCCATGGAACGTAGTAATTTCCTATCAACTGACCCATCTGCTCGTATGCCACCACACCATAAAAAAGATGATTTCATCAAGACGTAGGTGTAAACATGTTCAAAGTTTCCACAACTACGGTCTTCAGGCATCTCCTTGAAGCGTGTCGACAAAAACATTTATTAACCAACAAGAATTTAAAAAACAAAAATTAAATACCTTCCAAAATGCTCACAGATCCGTTAACCCTTTCGTAGAAGCGCATCGGCGAGCAGCCTCTAATTGCGGGTGTCAATTAGACCCGCTTCACCGCCAGCACCTACTTAGCTAATAAAGGGAAACTGAGAAAAAATATACAGATAAACAATTGCTTCAAAGCTAGAGCTCCATTGAACTTTTTTTATTTTCTTAGTAGGGTAGGAAACAGTTGCTTATCGATGTTCGATACGTAGCGTAACGTGCTAATTTGAAATATACGGGCGACATATGTCACTACTACTGTGTAATAAAATATTTAAAAAATGGACAAACCACATAGTAAATAAAATATTTTATATATCTCACAATCGGTCGTCTGAACCCAAATTTGACTGAGCTTGTATTTGTCTGTTAGACAGTGAAAACCGCATAAGAACTACATACATGATTTTATTAATGACGTTATTCGAACAACGACTCATGACGAATCAACCGTCAGGATCTCAAAGGATCATATCTAAAGTTTCTTATTTAACGTGAACGTTATATACTGCCTATAGTTTTTGTTCGTGATTAGTTACATATACTTTCATATCTGTACTATCACTAGACACGGGTTACGACAAATTGGTAACCTGCTCAAGTTCTTGCAGTTATGCCGTGACTCTGCGTTCTAGTCTCTAGTATATTGCATGAACGCAACGTTGCGTGCTATCGACAGGCCATATTTATAGCATTTTCTTTTCATATCCCTTTTTTACAGTAACGCATGATGTAACATTAATTGTCTTCCATACAAGGATTGGGTTATGTACGTAAGAAGCTTAGATATTTTTACGAGTTTGGAGAAATAACGTATAAATTATTGTAAGTTATATTTAACAGGACGCTGGTTAATTGTAAAATGTTATTGTTTGAGTGACAGATCTCTAAAGATTGGGATTTTTTGTTAGTTCAAAAACCGATTGGGTAGTCTTTGTCACTATCAGACAAATGGCAATGATTTTTTTACATTTGATAGAGTATGGGTAGAATAATAATATTTAGTTATAATGATATTTATTAATATATTTCCAGGTGAAACTGTGGGGGGGAAAAATAATCTGCTACAGGGACTGGACTTCCTTTTCTTCCTCAAACCCAGAGTAACACACTCTGTGGTTTTAGTTTATTCGATGCCGATACACAGCTCGGTGAAGCGATGGCCCCAGGGGTCTCTACATGTTATTAATTCCTGAAGGACTTTTCATCAACAAAAACTTTAATCATCAGCTATCAGTAATCGAACCCTTTGCAAAACTCGTAATGACAACCCCAAATAAAAGCGAGAAAACGTACCTACGAGAACAATGGGGATGAATAATATAATTAATTAAAAACTATTTTTTATTGTATCTTTTATTATTGCGTAGTGAATAATGTTTTAGACATTCCACAACGTACTTAAATAAATAATTTAAATATTATAAATCACTATTGAACATTTTTACCATTTTTATGTAAATTAATGCAAAATAGACTTAATTGCGGTAACAATAACGATTAATTTTCTTAATGAGTTATAAATTTTATGGGTATTCCGTTATGTCTTCATACATCACATAGTGACACGCCATGAGACGTTTAGTAGGTACATAAGCGAACATTATGTGTGTTGAACTGAGCCCAAACTAATTGTGGTGAGTAATAGCTGCCCAAAGTAATTAGCTTAATTAAGATGCGCTCGCGCATGTTATAGGGTGGCTCCTCACATAAGATTTTAATTTAACTAATATATGCGTTAACTTTCCATTGCAGAATAAGCTATGTAAATACTTAGTATTATTAGTAAACAATAAAATATGTTTTGTTTTATCATCTTGTGTAAGATAATCTAAAAGAAAAAAAAGTGATGTAACAGGTAGACACGATATCAGTAGAATTGTGATACTCATTGTAAAAACTTGTTTTTGGTCGATTCATTGGTAAAGTAATGTACTTAATTTTATAAAAGTAGGTAGCCTAGAGTAGTATTCGAAAGTACTAGTAAAGTACTCTTTGCACTTCAGACTTCATAGTCAGCTTATAGTTTCGACTGCACATGTGGTTTAAGCGGTCGACACGCTGTTTCCTACCTCGCCACGTGTTGTAGGTTCAAATCCTACATGGAACAACACTTTGGGTGATCCACAAGTTTTTGTTCCGAATCTCGGTGTTCTTTGTATCCTTTTCATATATTATGTTTATTAAGTCCTCCGCGACACAGAATTTATTTCAAGTGCGAAAGTTGTCTTTTAAAGAAAATAAACGGAATTAATTCAGAGCTTCATTACCCACTTTTTGAATTACACTCTTGAAATTAAGAACTAACTTATTTCCAATTACTTTAAGTACATTTCGATTAATCAATAGAATTATACATAACATCATCTGCTGTCAGAATAAATTAACAAGCCTGCGTTTTTAATAGTTTAAAAATTTGTGATGTAATAATTTCCGCAAACGATATGTCAGTGACCACCTTTAGACCTCTTCACCTGTACCACGCGTTGTTAACGCTACATTTTTAATACCTGTCTTATTGTTGGCCTTTATTGTGCACTTGGACTTAAAAGGGTTAAAATTAAAAAAAGCTGTTACTTGATATTTGCAAGGGGTGAGGTCTTTTGTTAGTGTTACGATTTCTATTCGTTAAAGTTTTTTTTTTTTATATTGTTACTTATTTTATAGGCAGGTCAACTTTTTTAAGTGTTATCATCATTTACATTAAATGTAATCAGAATGAAAATCTGTAAATTATGTATCTGACCTTTTTAAGTCAAACAAAAAGACAGGTTATAAGTGCGTTACCGCTCTTTGAGTTTTTCTCCTTTATAAAAAATGTAGTTTAAAAAATAAAAAAAACACGTTTGGTATATTTATAACAGAGTGTTTGTTGTATTTGTGTATAAAAATATATTTTTTAGTTATTTTTTTCAAATTATTGTGTGGTCGACCCTTGACTCCTGTGCAAATTCTCATGTAAATCAGACTTCTAAAAGATTGTGAAAATTAATTTAAAAAAATCTATTATTACATATAGGTCAATCTAATGCGTGTTAAAAATGGAGCAACACCTCCATTTTTAACACGCATTATCTATGCAAAAGCTGAAGAGTTTGTTTGTTTGTTTGAACACGCTAATCTCAGGAACCGCTGGTCCGATTTGAAAAATTCAGTGTTAGATAGCCCATTTATCGAGGAAGGCTATAGGCTATATATCATCACGCTAAGACCAATAGGAGCGGAGCACCAATGAAAAATGTTTCAAAAACGGGGGAAAATTATCACGCTACGGGCAATAAGAGACGTAAACGAAGTTGCGTGGGTCAGCTAGTAAATTATAAAGAAGAAGAAAGGAAAGAGAGCAGGAGCAATTTTAGATCTTATAATTTACTGTGGCGTTCAACTAATACATTTTCTCTACATTTATTTTTTGCATATATTTATTAGTGGCACGTTAATGTAAACGTTTATTATAAAATAACTAGTTTCACAATACTCAGAAATACAAATACATAAAATTTTATTACTTGTGTACGACAAGTTGTACTAGTTACACATCTGGTTTCAAAAAGCTTTATTCATGGGCTCACTTAATTAAAAAAACTCGTAATGATTTCTACAAATAGCGGTATTTTTTAAAGATAGTCCTTGTGAATGGATCTATTAAAATGATTTATTTTGTGTGTGTTTCTTGTAAGTGCTGTGAGGAAATACGTAGGCACTATTTAATACTCCCACTTTTGATTTTTAATTTCACTTACTTTTAGGTTAGGTGAGTAATAGCCCGTGTATATCCTGTTAAGCCAGACGAGAACTTATAATACGGAATGAAATTGGTGACTGGTTGCTTCTTAACAGTATGTAGATAAATAAAATTATTCTTGCCGACAAAGAGCTAGGTTCAAAGTCCAAACTTCTCATTCAAAGACAGTCAATGATTTTTGAATAAAATTAACGGTCAATAGTTTTCACTATTTAGAGTTCTGGTGTTTTTGTTGTCTTTATAGCTCTAGATCATTTATTTTACACTGTAGTGTTGTAGTTTTAATGTTTACGTAACAGTTCATTGCATTATTTTTGTGTTTTGTTTCACCGTTTGTTTATAAACACTGATTTATTGTTATGATTGTTTACCACTAATAAAAACAGTTTTACAAGACGTTTTGCTGTGAAAACGATATGACTTATTTATTACCTTGAAAGTCACTTCTTTACAGTTCTTAATCACTTAAAAATGGTATATTTTATTTTAAAACTTTTTTGAACATACAGGTGATGTTAACACGACAGCGAGCGCCATCTACTCGAGTAATGTTATTTTGTCTTGTGTATATTTGTCTTTGAGTAATGTTATTTTTCCAGAAACTATAATTTCTAACACATGTTTCTCAAATGAGTTAGCCCCTGAATTTTAAATTGCAAATAGTAGTTTTTGGATATAAATTAACCAAAAACGACTGTTTTGTAATTTTTAAATTCAGAGGCTAACTCATTTGTTCATAATATGTATGTCAAGTATCACTTACATAACAAATAATGGTGAACAAACAACAAAATACGACTCAATTCATAAACAACCATGTCTCGTGGCGGTTTAGCGTCATCACCGTTTTGACAATTTCTTCACATCTCGATTCTAAATCATGATCAAACTTCATAAGCAGAAGTCATTACCCAACCAATGGGAATAATAACATAACCGAACATTGCGCCAGCTGTCAATAAATTTCAAAACAATTGAAAGCGACAGCTCCGGCAACCGAATGTCCTTATCCAACGCTGCCAAATGGGAACCAGCGACGTGACATACCGTGCCACGTACTGCCAATCAATCACTGGTGCCAATGGTGAATGACCTCACTATCCTGGCAAGTGGCAACAATGCCAGGGCCGGTGACGTCAGCGGCCAAACCAAGCTGTTTCAATACCTTGCTAATATGGCCGTGGAGTCAGGACAAAGGTGACAGAGTTTTTAAGGAACAATACCTATATTAATTTTGGCGAATGTTTTCCCTTACAATTTCGACACTGACCTTCCGTTTCATTCTCATGAACATTTTTTTCACAAAATAATTAGTTATTACAACTTATTTACTAGTGGGGTGTTGTATATTTAGCTATATGGTTCCAAGCATGGATGTTAAGGTGTTGTAGAAATATGTTGTAGAATCACACAAGATCTAATAATATCCCAACACTTCGGGAATTCTTTTGTGATGTATCGTTATTAGTACCTGATCACCTCTGACTTTTCTAATTTGGTATGTCAATATTAATTTGCAAGTCTCCATTAAGAAGAAAAGTTGAAATAAACCCTGTACTAACTCGTCTGGACATTAACCGCCCTAATTTCTTTGTACCTTCAAGAACAGTACATCAACAAACTTCACCACATCAATAGCCTTTAGCTGTTCACTGTTGGGCCTAGGCCTCTCCTGGCTGGTTTTGGCCGACTGTACAATGATGACCAGATGGATTAGTATTGGGTTTTGGTTTAAGTTTTCTTTATCTTTGCAGTGATGTTGCTCTGTGTAGTTTTCTCCCTTAGTCGCCTCTTTACAACACCCATGAGGTGAGCAAGGGCATTAACACTCCATATTGTTACTTATTTTTTATTATTACAATACTTTAATATTTTATAAAAGTATTTTTTTTTAAATACATTAAATTCATTGTCACACTTATTCATTTGAATAAGTGTGACAATGAATTTAATGCGTATTTACGCAAATAAAACAATTAAAACTTCTCTTATTATCTAACATAATAGCAAACAGCATTGTTTTATCATCTAAAGTTTATCATCACAATAACAGTCTCACCAGTGGGTGCATGTCATGAGCCGCAATCGTGCCGGTGATTGACGCGATAATGCCGTCAATTATATCGATACAGCGCGATAATCAATATTTATGTACTTTCTAAGTATTGCTACCTATTTTTGAGGAAATAATAACACACTTATCCACACTTTTGTAAGTTCCTGACGTGGAAGGAGGTTATGGTTGGACATAATATTTCATTAAATGTGCTCGATAACACATACATTACACACACACACATACATAAATTAAGTACGGTCACATTAAGGAGAGAAGAGAGAGAGAGAGAGAGAGAGAGAAAGATCTAACTTCTAACTATCCTAGGTCTATCACAAAATAGATTAGAGGTTACCACGAAATGCTTAAATGAAAGTGATATTGATAGCTTCGATTTGCTACCGTTTCAAGATTCAAGAATTTTACTGTAGCAAAATCTAATTTCTAAAATGAAATTAAAATACACGTTTGTTTTCTTCATTTTCATTGTTAACGGTACCAGTGAGCATTTTAATGAGCAGAACATTTAGAAACTTAAACGTACAATTTAATTTAAAAACAAATAATATGCGAATGTGTTGAAATAGAAGTAAGTATTTTGAACCAGAGTAGATGACCATAGATAATGCGCTCGACCCCGATGCGCGCTGAACACACGGTGAATCTGAACATGGACACAAAATAGAGTTTCACCGCCTTTAATTACCGTTGTTTATAAAAAATGGAGGATATTTCTAGAAGCGTTGTAATAAATACATTTTTTTTAATAAAATTAATAATTGTAATATTATGATGATAATAAGTTAGGGGTCTACAGAGTTTTCTCTTTAAAATACTCTTGATAATGAAATCTAACCGCTGACATTTATCACTGGAAATATAATAAATAAAATTTATTACATTGAGTAACGACGATACCTCAGATCATTAATATGTGTAGATGGAGTGTCGCACTACAAAACAACGGAATAATTTTATGTTGGCGTGCGTCACAGTAATGTTTTCACAACCAAGTTCGCGAAACGTCATTCTTCTTTATCAGCATGTGTGCATAGGGTCCAACAGTTAACTTCAACTTTTTCCACAGTTTCTTCGATATTCTATCTAGTCTTATGATGATATTTTGACTTTAATAATTCTATAAACCATAGTTGGACGAATTCAGTTTTTGTTTTTGCCAACTTTTACAAATATAAAGATTACGAGACAGAGATGAGAGTCACCAGACTTCACGGGACCATAAGAATATTTTTACTGTGTATTGCGTATGCTTCTCAAGTTAAAAGAATCTTCAACTTCCTTAATATATTCACTTCTTAAAACAGAGCTCCTCTATTGATTGCCAAGAAGACTGTTCAGAAGCGGTGTGCCAGATAGAACTATCTACTGTATTTAAAGGATATTATACTTAGAGTAAACATAAGCAAGCTAGCTAGCTTATGTATACTCTAAGATATTATTATATATTTTGATCACCAAATAATGTTAGAAAATTTTATTAAACATGCTTTATAAAGGCATTAAAGCCAAACATTAAAAATGCTTAATATGTTTCACTCTCTCAGGTATTCAAACAATGCAACATGAGAACAATAAGCGGGATTAAATTGAATCGAGATCGCTTCAATAACTTTGTACGTTTGTCTTTTTACTAGTCATTATAAGAATATTTCAGAGAAACGTCAGACCCGTATTACTTCTCTGTTCATACAGTGTAACAAACATTCACGAGTTTTTACACGCCCCGTGCGTCTATACGCTGCCATTTTAATTACTCAAAAGCGTTCTCTTTTTCGGTTTTGTAACGGCGAACCATAGTTTTACAGTTTTAATTGTAGTTTAAAGGCAACTTACTGATAGCAGATCAGAAAAAGTACGCGCGCCGGTGATGAGAAGGCCGACAGAAAGTGTATAAAAATACGTCTAGAAACCGGATCATGGTCTAAGTTCCGCCTCGATAGACACCACTCTGTTATTATAATCTTTATTTTCATCTATAATTAAGTTATTTTTATTAACTTTTAATTCCTACTCTAGATAACCCTAAACTTGTAATTATCGGTGATCTTTAACCTTTCCTGTATTGCATACAAGTCTTGTTCTAAGTTCTAGGTCTGTGTCAATAACAAATAAACCATTACTTAGATTTGATTCGTGTTTACTCAACAAAAACCCTACCCAAAGTCAAATCTATATAGTCATTATCTGTTGTTAAAATATCAATGCAAACAAACGATTTGATTAGTTTTAATTCATGCAAAAACACAGGCTAGCAGCATTCAACACGTTTACGTAATGTGTAATACGATAATTACAAGTTGCTGTACATAATGAATATAAATGAGAATTGCAACTTAACTTTATACAACTACACGTTACAATGCTTCTTTACTTAGGTAAGAATTACCTTTTTTTGTGAAGAACGTGCAATGGACGGAATACACCTTCAATAATGACAAATAATCAGACTTTTTATCCAGCGTACTTGTTGTGAATGCATTAGATTCCTATAATGGCATTGAATAGTTGCAAGAAAGAATTTATTTATTTCTTTATTTGCTGTGATAATGTTGGTTTGCAACCATCACCAAGTAAAGGGGCTACTAAAGTTAGGATTTACCCAAAAACGTATGAGATTGTGTCTACGGAGTTCTAAAGGAGGTTCAAAAATATTCCACTTTTACGATAAATTTATGTTTGCGTATGTACATAATACCAGAGAATTTCATAAAAAAAATATGAAAAGATGAACAAGATATGTATGTATGATTTAACTACCACTTTATCACTCTTGATTTTTAAATCCACAACATTAGTTCTTGCATTGTTTGTAATAAATTATGGTCCCCTTTGTGATAAACTGTATTAGAATATTTTTATATTAATCTTACCTCAGTACTCTTATTTTTTTAGCATTCTATAGATGTAAGACGAAGACGTAATTCGTATATAATATTTTTGGCGTTCATGCGATTTACCCGATACTATGACTTAACGAGATTTGCAACTACCAAATTTGTCACCAAGACATTTGGTGACCCATCGAATACATCTCGATTCCTAGATAAAGTTTCTGCAGTGCAAAAAAAGTTATTCGAAATGATAACTTTCTTAATATATATTTTTACAAACAATATTTTATAAACTAAGATATTTTCGAAACACTCCAATTCACCATTCATTTACACGTTACACGCTGTCGTGGGCTACATTCATTAATATTTTGCTCATAAATACTGTATAACACTTAACCTTTAAGATTAGCAGTAGATATTGTACTAATATTTGTTATTAAGTGCTCGCTTAGGATGTAAATCAGAATGGTACGTTCTTGTTCAATTTAGGGCTGGTTGAATACCGTGACAGTTTATATTATATTGAAGGCCAAAATGTATATATTGTTTTTTTGCACTTTTTTAACTCCTAACTTGACAATTAGTAACAGGTTTAAAAACTAACAATACGAGGTTGTGGACAGTCCAGAGAGACTCTGGTAGCCCCACTAACCAGGAATACCACAAAACTTGTTGTTATGATTGTGATTGGATTCTCATCAATAGCTAGAGTTACATCTATCATTTTCTCATCCCTCTTCTACATTTCCTTTCGTTTTTAATATACAACATTTTTTCCATCTTAAATGAGTAATTTATACACAGACATAAGGCTTATTTCTGTGATGTGGGTTTTCTCACTCACTCTGTTCCTGAACTTACCTGCAAAACAGGCATATACATAAATATCAACATTTTTATTTACGCTTGGTTTGCTCATATCTTATAAGACGCTTATTTTTTGGGAAAATTGTGTTTTCAGGATTCTTACCCATTCACCTCTATAGGACTTACGTAAACATAGTCTAACTAATTATAATTATTCTCGACAATTCTGAAAAACATGCACGAGATTATATTTTGAAGTCACATTTGTTAACTGCAGTCACAGTGTATATATTTATATATGTATATATATAATATGTATCAACAGCTAAAATAAAACATTTTAAATAAAATAATGTATATCTATTTTTTTAAAGGAGAATTTATAGAGTTTTTAACCGGTTCTTCTCCATAGAAATGACATTTTGGAACAGAGCTGGGGAAGGGGATGGTGGAAGGGGTGGGGGAAGGTGATGGGGAAGTTTATGCGGGAAGGGGATGGGGGAGGCCTTATGGGCCTCCGATAACTCAGTGAAACATAACGCAAGCGCTGATTCACACCGCTTTTCTGTGAGGCCGTGGTATCACTCTAGTCGAGCCGGCCCACGCATCATGAAGTGTGGATCTTCCACGGTCTAGGAATTTTGTGGCTCCGATAATCTCATTCGAAAGAGTCACTCACCACCATCGGTTTTCTGTGTGACCATCATCGAGGTGGCTGTTTTTTCTGCCCGGCCAGAGAGTGACACTTCACCACCAATGGATTTCAACTACGTTTATGGTTACAATTTCCGCCCCTAAAGGTAGAAACGCGATGTTAAATAGACTGTAGACTTCTTCAGCCATTGACTGATCAAATTCAAACTAGCACATACAATAAAAAATCACCTTTTATTATTGTTAGTAGAGATTAGTATAGATATACCAATTGGTGGCAATGACCTATCGACTAACACCTGGTATACCCACTTATTATATACATTTGATCCTCGTTAGACTTCACAAATTGGCATGATGGAAAGCATAAGCAGTATCCAAGAGTGGTGGTCTCCATACTTATTGCGAATTCAGACAACGCAACTATGAAGCATGGTGACCGACACCATGACGACCTAGTGATGCTTCTGCATCATTGGGCCTCCGGTCTGGCACTTACCACCGAAACACGACAGCACGAACGCTGTCATTTTACGGTGATTTTCTGTGCGAGAGTAGTACCGCCCCGGTCAAGCCGAAAAGTTGAAATCAGCGCGGCTCTACTACATTGTCGTGATGAAATCAGCGTGGCTCTACTATCTTTGTGCATTCGGACTTGAAAAGGTCTATTTAATAAAAAGTTTTTTTGTTATTTTGACTTTAAAAGTTTACTATGTGTATCTACATAAGTAAACAAGTTTGTTTGTATTTACACAACAGGTTTAAAGTAAATGAATGACATCAACAAGTGATTCAAATAGAGATAAGTTTCCCGACTAATAGTGCGAGTACTGGCGAGGTACCTTGAGAGTGTTGTCGCGATATTTCACCGCGTGAAGTCTCAATGCTAACTACGTACTATAAACTATGAGCTAGCGGCTACTGCACTGCGCATACCCACACCAACGCTGCAACGCTGCAAATATCCACCACGCTTTAAACTGACATTCTTTTGCCTATTATGTAATAACTGTTTATAATACGGATGGCGAACAAACAGATGGGAAATCTAATAATAAGTAGTAAATAAAGCAATAAGCATAATACCTGCAACTCAAGGCGCGTAGTGAGTTGCTAGAAGCTGCCCACGAAGAATTGTGATCCTGCTAGAAATTAATACTATAGTTACTTCTAAAGGCAAGAAAAGGAAGAAAATAGTGTTTTTTCTTTTGATCATGTTCTAAATGTCCTATCTAAATCATTTATTGTTTTCATGTAATATGATAATGATGATGATGATGATGAACAAGATCGCGTACACCCCACCATTACAACACGTGGCCGTGCAAATATTGCTCCGTTAAAATGGCGTGTTCACCTAATCACAGATTAATTTATATTATAAACAACATTTTCACTAAGATTTATACTTTTAATATGCTCCAAACAAGACTAATAATTATTATTATTACGGTAATTTGATTTGTAGTTTATAGCGCATGGTTTTGTAGGGCGCGCTTGTTAAAGCCGTTAAACTCACCTCAACCGAATATCTAACATATTTCTTTATAACCGGCTACTATATAATTCAATTGCACTTTGAGCACTAAAATTTAATCTTTCTAAATTTTAATGCCGAAATAAGAATAAATTTGAACTTAACAACAATTACGTAATTTTAAAAAACATGTTAGTCTGTGTGTTTGAGTTTTATTGAGTTAATAAAGAAGTGGATATATCGTACATTCGGGAGATGTGCATACAGAGGTCGTAAGCAATAGAAATAAGGTGTTAAATGACTTCCAAGTGTTACGAGAGCAATAAATATGTTGAAATGTGTATTTGAATAAGAATAAAGTTTAATGTATATGTAGTTATTCAAGTAGGTATATTTGATACATATTAAATATCATCAACAACCCATAATGTCCCACTGCTGGGCTCGAGTCCCCTCTCCGGAGAGGGTTAAGTTACTATAAACGTGTTTAATATTTATATTCTTTTAAGGATAAAGCAAAAATTTATGTAATATATCCTATTTATATATTTTGAATAAAGAAGAGTTTGAACTTGTGAAGTAAATTTAAGATATAGAGCAATGGCAAGTAAATAATCTTTTAGGCTTATTGTATTTTTTTTGCTAAGTGTGTTTTGCTATAGCCTGACAGATAGTTTAAGTGTGGTTCATACTCTATTTTTATTAACATTCCGTTTCTTAAAAGTTTTTACACCTCAATAAGTAATTTAGGAACCGTTAAAAAATTCAGGTTAAAAATGTTATAGCTTGGGCTTTTAAAATTGACTGTGATCTCTGTCGATTAATGTAAGATTGTTTATACAACCACAAAGTTAAGTGTTGCTCTTGAAATGTTAGACACATAGGTATTTATTTTTAATCCTTCGATAGTAAAGTCTACGTGCACACACTCGGTTGGCCAAATGTCACCTTTAAATGTTAACAATAAAATATTTTTGTGGGTTCTATAGGTAATACGAATGATGTATAAGTATATTATATTAAAATATAACAATTATGAAAAACCCAATAGTTTCAGAATCTTTATCTGTTTACTTTATACCGAACGCGACAAGATGTAAAAGGGTCTACCATCTGCATTCGTTTGCGTTGTATCAACATTATTAACTCCGCAAGCTGCGCAGGCGCAGTTACCTTCAAGGCGATCAGGAATAACATAAACCACTTGTAAATCGATTGACTGGTTAGTTCTCTATCTTATTTTCTAAATAGTTTACCTATTCAGTGTCAAACTGTTATTGATCAAGTTGATAATTACAGGCTAGGCGCGCAGAAAGCGATAAATAATATTTCAAGATATGATTAGTATTAATGAACTCTAATAGAGAAACAAATTGACGTAAAATTATCTTCAAAGAGTAGGTACAGTACAAAATTAGTTTGTGATCAATTAACAAATACTAATTACAGAATCTAAACCTTAGTCCCTAGTAACCTTAGGAGCGATCACAGGTGACCATAGGTGGCCTAGTGAGATGTTTTTAACGCCTCGCTTGAAGGACCCGGTACCATAGTGGGAGGGAAACATGTGCGCTAAAGTTCCAGATTTTAAACTTATAACAGGAAAGTGGAGTTGAACAGTATTATTTAACTGTGAATGATTATTCCAACCATTTAAAAAGTTACATACAAACCCTATCCAAAAAAATTATGCTATCCAAATAAAACGTGACAAGACAGGTTCTATCGGGTTAGCAAGATTATATAAAGAATTATGTATCAGCATACAAATATACGATGCATTTCTTCAACAAGGCTTATAGAACAGGAAATAGGTAGCTGTAATGGTATCGTTGACCAGCGACAAGTAAATACGAATGTAATATATAAACCGATCTCAGCTTCCCTATCTGCGATCAGATCAGCGACGAGATACAACTCTTAATAGTGGTACTTAATACTTGCCTTGTTACATTTAGCCATTACAAGGATATCAACTAGAGCTCGAGAAACACGGAGCAGATTTAGGCCATGTCCATACGAGGGCCGGTGGACCCGCATTTGGATCAGGAGCGTTTTCAATGCCGCTGCGCATGTATAGTATACTAGTTGTGGCCCGCGACTCCGCCAGCGTATATGTAAGTTATCGTGGCAAATATGGGTTACTCTAATGTATAAGCTATATTACTGTTAAGTTTCATTCAAATCCATTCAATAGTTTTTGCGTGAAAAAGTAACAAACATCCATCCATCCATCCATCCATCCATACTTACAAAATTTCGCGTTTATAATATATGTAAGATTGACATTGATTTTAATAAATGGATTATAAAACTTATGAAGTCAAAAGTCTATAAAATATATTGTATGGTAATAGTTTTGACAGTATATTATGTATATTTGTGTGTTCCACCGTATCCCTTAATCTACTAAACCGATTTAAATGAATAACAAATCAAAAGATTCCTAATAATGGCCAGGGAAAATTTTATCAAATGTGCTTATGTAGTCAAGATATAGTTTTGCAGTGATAACTTCTTATGGGAGGGTAAACCGCTTCGTTACGTAACGCGTTACGGCGCCAGTCTGTCTGGCTTCCTCCCTCACTCTAACCCTCTCTTACTGCTCCTCTCTTACTCTAACCCACAGCGCTAGAATTTTAATATTAAATAGTTCAACATAGATTAGTTTAAGTTGTCACTTCTGTCGGGTGTTTCGTGACGCACACGTTTTTTTTAACGTTTTCTTATTACTTTTACGTAGGTAACAAAAACATCTCATATAACTGCCTCGGTGGCGCAGTGGTAGCGTACGCGACAGCTGTTCTTGCGGTCTCGGGTTCGATTCCTGGGTCGGACCAAATGTTTGTATGATCTGCAAATATTTGTTTCGGGGTTTGGGTGTTTTCTATGTATAATATGTATGTATTTACAAAAAAAAGTATATAAGTATTATCAGTTGTCTAGTACCCATAATACAAGGTCTGCTTAGTTTGGGATTAGATGGCGTTGTGTGTAAGATGTCCGAAATATTTATTTATTTATTTTAATAATATAAAATTTATCCCAATGCTCTACTTTAGTTTCACTGAGCATTTGGTAATTTTACTTTAAATACTTTTTTTAAAGTTATTGTATGGCTTTTATCGCGGGCTTTGAGGCCTTTCAGCGCGGCGACCGAATCAAGAAATATCGTAACACAAAAAACCTGACACACGAAATTCGCACGGATCCAAACGCTGTCTTCACTTCACTTCACTTCACTTCGTGCGTGACAGAGACCCTGAAGAACTTCAAATATGGCGTTCGCTGCATTTCGGGGAAATGGCGCAAATTGCTGTTTGAAACATCAGTACACCTAAATAATGAAATTATACAATAACGATGAATCTGTCACAAAACGAAAACAAATCTGTCTGAAGACAGACAGATTCTTTGAAGAGCTCCTCCGAAATTCATACTGAGCGCCCTCTGTTGTTTGTTGTGAAGTTTCGTATCTTTTTTGTTTTAGGTAATTTTGCATTACTTATTCAATGAATACCTTTTACCACAATATCCAGGTAAAATACACAAAAAGACGAAGACGCCAGGTTTACAGTTTACAGCCTCACATTCCAGCCAATAACTCATTACTACTAAATGTTAAGTTTGTTGTTCTTATGTTACTTAATAAATAATATAATTCCAAACATACATTTGTTTGTTGTCAGTATAGCACCAATTATATAGATGGCGGTGTACTTCGAATGCGATGGAGCATTTAAAAAATAGTTTAGTATTTTTCATTAATAATATTATACATACTGCATAAATAAAAATAAATAAATAAATTTAATTGCATAAGTTGATAAAAAATGCTATGCAATAGCTTTACCGCGGCAGTCCCCGTACGTCGTTTTTTAGTTAGTGAAGTACCTACGTCTTACTATACAAATAACAATAAAAACCCAAACTTCAGCATGGTTTGTATAATTATTTAATAAAGTAATTAAATCTTGAGTGACATTTAAAAATCATCTTCAATAAACGAGAATAAAACGTAAATTACTATATCATTTAATGTGATCGTGTATAAAAGTGTATTGACATAACTATAACAGTTGAAGTTCTGAAAGTTGAAGTTCTGTAATATTCTTATTATTTTATTGATAGTTTACATTATGAACTATGAGCGTAACACTTTTACCAGTGAAGAGTCTATAACCAAACTCTGGTGCACTGGTCTAGTGATCTATTCAACTGGTGGTATAATATGTCGTCCAGTACACTATAACAGTAACATAAACGATACACAACACTACAACTTTGTTTTTTAAAGCCTGTTAAATCTACAAATTATGTTGCATATTTGTTTTAATATTTATCGTATAATAAAAACAACATAAGTGCAAATAGAGTAATCTAAAACTACTCTTTTCCGCTGGAAGAGAACCTCCCATGGTTTCAATTCAGTTCACTGTAATGACTCTATCGTTGTTACACATTGACAGATTACCAAGGAAAAGGCTTGTTTGCGTCCTTTCTAGTATAAAAAATGAGTTTTACTACAATCCGTACCCGTACAAATTGAACAGTGTTCATATGCGTGCGCGGCGGTAATAAATTATTTGCTATATCTATTTTCAACGGGCATCGTGACTAGCGACATGCCTCCTGACGTCAGCGCTATATTTTATATCTGACAATTTGCTGTTTGTAAGATAACATACAATGACATAGTACATAATCTGTTACAATTTAAAATTAATAAAAATAAGAGACGCCTCACGTTAGATGGCCTGAGAGTCTTTTGCATGTTTAAATAAAAAATATGAAAATAAAAACTTTTCAACCTTTTTATAAACAAGTTATAGTTAGATATTTCTAGTCTTAATATTGACAAACACTCACGGTTGTTTGTCACTGCTTCAGGTAAATATGTTTATGGTTTTGAACTTGTAAAGTATATAGTGGCATACAATAATTTCGCGATTATTGTAATGTCAATAGTGTGACCGATCACGATAACTACAGTAATTAATTTGGTTACTTGTTTAGCCACGCATTAACGTACTCGTTTATGATAGTTCACCTACTGACTTCATATTGACTCAGCAAGAAACCTTTTAACAGAATCATCATCACAATTGAATCTACAATTAATCTGTTCTCAAATTATAACCCAGTTATGTTCCTTTATAAATGCGAAAGTTTGGATGGACATTTGTTATTGTTACTCATACATATCCAAAACGACTGAACAGATCTGGATCAATGTTTAGTAAAAAATAGATTACAGATTTTGCTCCAAAAGTGACATTAGCCTAATTAATCACAAAGCAAGTCAGACATACTTTTGCAAGTTGATTGCAATTTTTTTTCTGTCTTACCGTCTTAAAAATATATTTTAATTCTAAGTAAGCCAAGGTGAAAGTATTCTAAATGAAGTGACAACGAGTGAAGATGAAAGCAGTTATTGCTCTCGCATGCCTACAATCTCTTGTCATGGCCAGTGGTTTGGAATGCCCTTCACAAGCACTGCTCGCAAATACTCACTGATCTTATACCTACATGCTTATTACCTTTGTGCTAACTTTGACTCGTTTAACCCACGCATATATTTCGGTGATTTCCCGATAGGGTTCGAAACCGACTAAATCCGGCGTCACACTTACTAAAAAAACTAATATAATCTACACGAACTCATTCCAACGTGGAAGAGTCGGACACATGGGCCAGCCTCTCCTATTACCCTGGTTCTGAAGGAAGAGACTGAACGAAGAAATTGTACTTATGACTCTTGGGCTACAGATGTCAGTTACTATTAGGTAACTCGTATGCTCGTTTTCCCTTCTTTACCATGAAATCCATATCCAGGAATCTTTTACAATTTAGCACTTATGCTAGACAATTTTCTCAGATTTCCTGTTCAATAACTTGACATTAGTCAGTAGGTATTTATATCCACAAAATCAACGCATCAGGTAATTATTCTAAGTACCTATTAGTAACGAGGTTCTGAGAGTGAAGGACTTTTTATACCTTGTTAATAAGTTCAGGTTTGATCGCGAGCCTCGGTGTGTAACTACATGTCAACCATCATCAATGTATAATCACTTCTCTTCGAATGACAGTCGCTAAACGTGCATTAAAGCAGTTTTTTTCCGGTTTTATTTTATTTCAGAATAGTTTAACTGTTCCTAGGAGTTTTTGAATATCACTACTCGGCGTATGCGTGGATCATTGCTGTTTATCTTGATGTTCAGAAAACTATGAATTCTGCTATAAGAAACTAACCATAGGTGAAGATTTTAAAAAAGGCACCTCGTATTGTCGCGTGAAACTTTACAAACATACATGACACGCGCTTAAAGAACACCTAGACCCAGAATAACAATCACACAAAATGCGAGATTTGAACCGACAACACTCAGTGCAGTAGAACTGGCGTGGCTACCGCTCAAACCACTCAACATTCGTGCAGTCGAAATATAGCAATATTTGTATGCATAGGTCGTTTCAGCACTCTATATATTAATCGTACACATAATGGTTATTTTTGGTTAATGTGACATTTGTCGGGTAGCAAGGACAACATAAGGCCATTTGCTGCAATCCTGGAACAAGTACAGGTTTTACCACTTCCACATACATCAGGTAAAAGTGCTACACACTCGCCAGTTACACGTGCTTTTAACGAGGTCCTTTTTCAGTATAATACCGATCTGGTAAGTTTATGTCCTTTTGTCATTTTATATCTACAACCTCTTTGTACTACCAAAAAGAGAAAAAAAGCAATTTTCTTGTTATCAATTGCCTAACTAAGAGGCTAGATTACAATTTATTATATCTTTCTGGAATTATTTACTTAAATAACTTTGTCAAAGTACAATAAAAACAAGAACAAAGATTTCGATAATCAATACCATAAAAAAGGATTTATTTCCAAATGATGCTAATGTTCGCGGAAGTCTTGTAAAGTATACACATAAATATGGAGGCTGCGTGGTCTACTCACTATATTGTATAGATATTAGTGTCACTAATAGTAATTTGTGGACGCGATATATGGGTGACGTAACACAGTGTCGTTGTGTTAACTGTAGGAAGGTGGTATTGTTTTGTAATAATAATGTTCTCCTAACCGATCACGGCCACGGCGGCCAGTCTCAACAGAGATAAACCAACCACGCAGGAGATAATATAGTGCACAAGTGTGTGCGCAAACAGAGGTGCACTCTTTGTTCCTTCTCTCTCATAATCCGATGGGACGGTTAACCGACACGATCGGGGAAAGATCAGGCGCAGGACCGACAGCTTTAAGTGCTCTCCGAGGCACGGGGTTTCGGATCCCAACTTCCAAACTCCGATCTGTTATTAAGTATTTCTATAATCAGAAAAACTTAATAACACTTTTTGGCCCGACCCGCGATTCGCTAGTTTAAATAGTGAAATTAAAATGAATACTGAGTTTTTTTTAACATTCACTGTAGAAGGAATTACATTTCTTCAGTTCTGTGGTCATTTATAGAGAAACCGCGGCAACGCGGGCGGAGGTCAGCGTCATTCGTGAGACGATATTTGCTGCCGCCACAACTCCATTGCCCACTCTGGCCTAGTAGGATAGTAGTCCCTTTGTAGAATATCTTATTTTATAAGCAGATAAATAACCTAATACGATTGAGATTCACAATGTACGCCCGTTATTTTTTACTATTTTTTTATTACTCTATATCGCGTTTAAAAAAAGTGCTACGGTAAATTTAATACAATTAAATATGTAGAAAGAAAATGCTTATGAACTCATAATGTATAAATCTCTAAATCAGAGATCTCATTTAAAATTCAAATGGTACGTGTTACGCACCACAATGGTACCATTTAATTTACACGTCACAATCCCACACGTGCCAGTCTCCTCACAAAGCTATCTCAGATAACAGACATTAAAACTAAATTGTTATACTTATCGCTCTACATCTGACCCGGGCTTATCAACAGCCTCTGGCCTCCTTACTGACAGACCGTCACAGCGTAACGACAGCCGGTGACACAACTATGACAATACTTCATAACGCACTTGTTATCAGTGGAGACAGAAAGTGGAGCGGAGAAACAGGTTCAGCTGTCCGACTGGTCACTCGAGGTTTGATTCTTGCGACAGGTTCATTTGGGTCGCTGTGATGTGATGGCCGTAAGTCTACTTAAAGATTACTGTCACTCTAAGAATATAATTAAACGAGTTTAGTTTATATTCCTCATATTAATAAATCCCTAAGACTAGTCAAGTAAATGGACTTAGCAGTTTTTTTATAACATTGTATTTTTCAATATTTAGACAATTATATGAATACAACCCTGTAAAGGTTCATTCTGGAATGATAATAAAAACATATGTGATGAAAATGTCGTAAGCTTAATGTTAATTACAAATATTAGAACCATATTGTGTTATAATTAAGCCCTCGGCGATGTTCTAAGAGCTGGAGGCCCAGAGACGCCTTTCTAAAGGTCTGGCCTTGCAGCCATCGCCAGATTAATGTCCACGCGACAGATTTGCGATAACATGGCCCACTTCTGTTACCAACTACTCGCAAGTATGCGAGATTAATTGTCGCCTTGGACAGAAGGAAAGTTATATTTTAGACCATTGTGTGCGAGCATTTAGAAACAAAAAATAGCAGTACTCACCGCCTTCACGTAACAGAGAAATGTAATGCACAACGATATTTCTTAACAATATGATCTAAAGTACTGTACACGTTTGCAGGGATCACAGATACGATACCCGTTCTTTGCAAATTAAATGTTTGTATAAGTTTCAAATATTCATTTCAGAGCAAGTGAATCATTGTGTACTTGCATTTTTCTAGGTATTTTAATGTACAAAAATATTATACTGCAACTTTAAAATATCATCCTAATTGTCACGAAGTATGTAGGTATTCCCTAAAATTTCGACCAGGTTTCACTCTCATTTTAGTCTGTCTCAATACTCAACCTTATCATTACTTAAATAATTTCCGAATTAATATTTGAGAGTTACTAGTATCCTCGTTACCCATACCTACCTACGCCTACGCTACCTTATTTGAGTTGTACTAATTAAATTTATGTAACAGTAATAATATCCTCACTTAATGGCCTTAAATCGCTCATATATTTTATTAGATTCACAGTTTGACTGTCACCCTTCCACTGGCCTCGCCCAATCACCACACTCATCAATCTCCTCAAATCCGCGGATGACAGCCGCAGCGCATCAGCGCGAATAATGACACGCATGTGCTGAACCCCTCTTTGCTCAACAATAGATTATTGGATTTTAATTATATCTAAATTAAATGTGGTGAATAAGTTACTTTATTTGACTTCTATGTTCAACTTTTCTTAGAAAACTTTGATTTTTCGGTAACGGTTATTTTGAAATAGGTAATTAGCCCTGGTGTACTAATCTGTGTAATTTATGTTTTGACTTATTAGTAGTACCCATTTCTCGCCTTTCTTTTTAACTACATTGACTTTTCAAGTTTTTAAACTCTAATTTGGGTTACGGCCCTAGGCTTGCTCCTTGCTTTACTTCATTAGCTGCCACTTTTCGGGGAGTAAAACCAAATTAATATCTCTACCTCTAAGTCCCAGAATCGTAAATCTGGAAAACGTGTCAATTAAGTCCCTCGACATAATCAACTTGATACACATATAATATATCACAAACTAGCTACATATATACGTTTCAACGTACGCATATTGTCGTTGTGAAAATGAATAAAAACCATACCATACCAGATTTTAACATTTTTATTTTTAAAATTGATACAAATTTCAAACTAACTAACTAAAATATGTATTTAGAAATCACTTTTATTGAAATCCATATAACCAGAGGTATATACATTTTATTTCCAGCATCACATATCAGTCTATTTTTACACTGAACAATAGTTAGCATCGGCAACCTAACGGCCACTGCAGTTTCTAGGAATAGGTGATAAGCTGACTGTGGTGTAGCAGCAGTGAGGGTGTGCATCCGATTCATCAGCGACTGATCGATCATGTTATGACAGCAGCGCCCGCGCCTCGTTCCACACCATTGTTGCTGGCTTATAAGGGTTCATCACAACAGAACATCGATGTACGAAGCGTGTGTATGTTTATTTACTGCTGAAATATAACGGCAAGACAAATATCCTATACTAGGCATTCTTAATATATATTTCATTTCATATTAAAAAATTACGTTCAATTTATTATTTTATAATCCACTACTCTTAAAGATTCAGAACAACCAAAATACTAAATTAAAAGCAGATGAGAGATTAGTGAAATCTGATAAATATGCTGACTCACCACGATATGTCGCCGTGTTTACCTTAGTAGGTGGATAAAATATCGAAATCAGCATAATAAAAATAACATCACTGTAAACAATATCTTCCTAAAACGCACGTAACCTAATGGTCACCTGTCTGTTCACTCGGCGACATTTTAACATATTATAATAATCACCAATAAAGAATGAGGATGCGAGTAAGGAAGCATCGTTACCGCAATAAAATTGTTATTAATCAGTATAGTCGGACAAAATATTCTACCTACGAAACTGACAGTAAGACATCACTATATCGCGATTATTATCATAACAGGTAAAGGTATCAACATCTCAAACTTTATGAATCATAACTTGACATAATTTGATTCATCCGCTCTTTATAATTAAATGTCTTGCAATAATCAACTGATGAGATAATCATGTAGGTAGAAACATGGTAGTTAATGTAAAAAGTTTAATCCTGATATTAAAAGTGATCTTTTGCTTTAAGATACTGACATCATAACCAGATGTGTTTTAAAAGGGATTTTTAGAAAAGTCTCGTTAAGTAACAGCAGTATACTTCCCCTGAAACAATTTTTTCCCTCAATAAAATAGAAGAGAAATGCAAAAATACAAAATAAAAATTAATCTTTATCGAGTGAGCATTTTTATATTTACTATTTACATATTTGTGCAAAAAAACTACAATTTATGTAAATATGAACAGTTTTCCTTGAGTTTAAGATTTAATTTTGCAATTTATGGGTAATAATAATTGCTTAACAGTTCAAATATAGACGCTATTTCGGAGAACTATAAATAGCTGATAACAAGAATTTGATTTCAATTATTTATTTCTAGGAAGTTATAAAACTTTAGATCGAGGTACTGTTAGTTTGTCAAACTTACAAATATGCTGTATAAACTTAATATTAAGTTCTTATTACGATCAATATTTTATCTTTAAAATAACTTCTTAATGGCACAATTAACAGCTCTTTAAGTACCTATAGGCAGATTTTTTTTAGTTTAATTAAGTCCTTAAAAATACATCAAAAATTCAACTCTATGACGAATGTCATAATGGCGGAATCTAAGTGCTTTTCAAATAGGTATACAAACCGTTTTTTTTTTCATGAATCAGTTTAGCGGGTATTTTATTATACCTGTTCTATAAAATGTCTACCTTACTAATGTACGATTGTGTTCGAAATCCTTCAATAAGCTATTGCCAAAATCGTATGATAAAAATTATGAATTAATTTTGGTTCCCAAACCAATGTTATTATTTTAAGTATTTTTACACGTACTGTCACAGGGCGATGTGGTCGCAGAGCGACAAAGCCCTTTAATAAATAAAAAAAAAAAAAAAAAAAGTATTTTTACAAATTTAAAAGGATGTACTCGTATTATTTTAGAGCTGTAGTCTGGTACGCTTCACTGCAACTCGTTGTAGTTTTATTTATAAGAAATAAGCAAAAAAAGTAATAAATGAACAATAGAAAACCATGTTGTACCATCATCAGCCTACCGCAGTCGACAACTGGCCTCTCCATTAATCATGTTGTACATCGTTTCACAATTTGAGTTTATTCTATGCAGATCTCTTTGGAGTTTTTAAACATGTACCAAACAAATTAACCGTTAAATATTCAATATCGAAAATTATCTTTACTTGAATATAAAATACCTCTTCTACTTTTTTCTTCAATCGTAGTACCCCAGTGTCGTGCAATAGTCTAACCTGTCGGAGAGAGGGGTAGTGCCATTGTACGTCTGATCCGCGGACGATTGATGGCAGGATCACTGATAACGCCTTATTTAATTTCGATTACCCCATAGAGCGATCGGAAATAACCCTTACGACACGGGTAACCCATTCACGGATATTTTATACTTAAATTAAGTTAGACTAAAATATATGATTCTAGAAAGCTTATTCTTAACAAACTAGGATATTGTAAAGCTTTCAGAATTGATAGTTTGATTTTTATGTTGGTGAGTTATTGTTTAGCTATAAATAGAATCACTCAAGATAGTTAATTACGAGACAAGCTCATTCCTAAATAATAGCTGCTTTAACTTACTCGTTAGCTCTTTTAGTCAAACTCTAAGTACCTACTAACAAGTATGAGCTATTCTAGTATTATATTTGGCGTATGTTTTCATTTTATTTAAAGGTAGATATTTACTCCTTAAAAAGGGGAGGGGAAGGCGTCGAATCCAAAAAAAAATTAATAGGAACACACTGGTAAGACGTTACATGTTTAAAAATTGTTCTAGTTATAAGTATCTGAGTTAAAAATATAAGTCTATTTGTGTTCCCATATAAAACTTTTAATAAGCCTGTGTCTGCTATTGTTTCAGAGCTCGATATTAATTTTTTTGTCACAGTACGCTCATGAGGTTATAATTAAACATCCGTTCACACAAAAACACTCCGGAAATATAAAAAATATACATGTTACAGAGTTATAATAACTGACGAAACGAGTTATAATTGCAGATAAACGCATCGCGATATACGTATAAGGTAGGGTTGTCAAACACTTGATTTATGGATATGAAGAGCGTGGCTAGCGATTACATTGTAGCCTTCACTACACATATAACATGTTTCACGTTATTTTTAATTATCATATTCCTACTTAGTAAACCCACTATAAAGGCACTTTTTATGCAAATTGTAACATTATTAAACAAAAGTTACTCTCCATAACTATAATGCACACTTAAAAATTGTGTATTTGGCTTTGGATAATGTACGCATTTTTAACTTCATGGAAAAGACGAAGTTAGATAACTGACTGCTTATAAATATAAACGCGTATGAATAGATTAAACTCTATATTTTGCATAATGCTTACTTTAGTTATACAACTGTTAGTTATAAAAACTAATATGTAATCAGTTTACACATCTCATACATTGCGGTCTGATTCCAAACTAATCAAAGTCTGCATTATAGTTATTAGACTACTGATTGACATACTTAAAAATGTCTAAATACATACATATTATAGATAAATTACACAAATACAAAGAAGAAATTATCGTGATGATCATACAATTATTTGTCTAGGGCGGAAATCGAACCTACGACACAACCGCCTCAAGATCAAAAGGAATAAAATCTAATTGTCAGCCCATGTTGTTTACACAGTAACTACACTTATTTTCATGGATTGCAGTCAACGAACTTTATAGTAATTTAAAACGTTTATTTGACAACCCTAATTTAATAGTAGAATGGCATTCGATGCCAAAAGTTTTATTAGTGGCGAGTGACCAGGAGGTTAGAGGTTGTACACACTTGATTGAAGGTAATTACCTGTTCATTACAGTTTCGTTTAGAAAGTCCCAGATTGTTTGTTTAGAAACATAATTGGGTACTATTAGTGGTTTATGATCGTTGAGGTGAACAGACTTTAACTAGAATATAAATATAATATGAATAATATATATACGTCTATGTCCACTTTCCTCTGTTACAATCTATACATCTTTATCTTCTATAAAAATAAATAAAATCTGAGTGTCTGTTCGTAATATTAAAATAACCGCTTTTTTATATTGTACCGAAATAACATTTTTTACAATTTTTGTCTATCTGTCTGTCTGTTTGTTCCGGGTAATCTCTGGAACGGCTGGATCGATTTTGAAGGGACTTTCACTGGCAGATAGTTGATGATCTAAGGAGTAACTTAGGCTACTTTTTTTGGACTAGCTAGACCGCAGGTAACACCGCGGGGTTCAGCTAGTACTAAACTATAAAACCAGGGGCTGTTAAGCTGACCTCTTTGCAGAGGATAATTGATAATTGTAATTTTTTTTGGAAAATTCCCTAGGATATAGGTATGACACTTTGAGAAAAAAATTATAATCGTTGTTTTAGTATTTTATTAACATAATTGAGAAGCAATTACGTAAGTAAAGCCCAGTATCATATGTTCCTTGAAAACTCTTAGAATAGAAAACGTCTCTTATAATTACATAATAATAACTTGTTTTTAAACAAAATAACAAATGACATAATTTTGGGTTTCTAACTTCAGTTTCTATAGAAATGAACAAAACTGAAAACTGCTTAACATTTAAGAGCACCTAGAGTCTTAGAAGTATACAAGCTTTGTCTACAGCTCTACTTTCTATTAAGTAAGTTGGATAACGAAATCCTGTTTCATTACTCAATAAAAAAACCCTGTTATATGTGTTCAAGGAATCGGTGGAATGCACTATGGCATGCATCAGATTTTTAGAAGTGTTGGTTGTTGAATGTGAAACAAACACATCACACAGTAATTATCACGTCTAACCTTCACGATTGTCACACACATTTTCCCTCAAAGTCCATTATTTAAACAATTTCTTACTATCGTCGTTCGCACGGCGCATGCGCGTCCTCATTGCTCTGACGTCAGCTCAAGGTGTTTCCTCAATGCGCGCGCGCAACAAAGGATACACCACGATACGCGTCTGATACGCGCCCGCTTCCGCGTCGTGTATTTGTTTGGTATTTTTCCTAGTTGTGTGTAGGAAATCTTGGAAGGATATTATTTTTTCTGTGACAATGTTGGTCTTATCTGTTATGCTGTTTCCTGGTTAATCCGACGTAGACTTCTCTCAAATCCGAAATTTTGGAAAAATACATAATAATATTCATGCGGAATTATATCGCTTCACAAAATTTAAATTTTAAAACAATTAAGCATGGTTTAAAACCGTTAGGTAGATAATAAATAGATATTATATAAAAAAGAGCACTAATGTACCTATTTAGTACTGCCTTTTTTTCTGACATGTTCATTGCTGGATAATGTCTTGTAATTCATCGTACATAAAATATTATAAGACTAGCTGAACCCCGCGGTGTTACCCGCGGTTATTGTTGTACCGCGAGTAACGCCGCGGGACAAAGTTAGTCTAAAAAAAGTAACATAAGTTACTCCCTGCAATATCAGCTACCTGCCAGTGAAAGTCCCGTTAAAATCGGTCCAGCCGTTCCAGAGATTACCCGGAACTAACAGACAGACAGACAAAAAATAATTAACTACATTTTTGGTACATGTACCGTGTATACATACATATGCATTTAGTAAAAAGCGGTTATTTTAATATCACAAACAGACACTCCAATTTTATTAATTTGTCTAGATAGTAAATAATAAATATAAATAATTCATATTTATCATCAAGGAGTCTGTAAATGTATTGAAGTTTCAAAAGAAAATTTAGATTTTCTTTTAAGCGTCATGATGTTAAGTCATTTCAAAAACAGGATCTTTATTAGAAGCTATATTTTGATAAAAGAGAAATAATATTGTTTTGGAAAATGGTTGCTCTAACTTTTTGGTCCAACCTGGAATCGAACCTACAACATTTGACGCTGATAACACCTAGGAGGTGGAACCAACCTTTTACAAACAAGTGACAAACGAGCATAAAAATCAGTTTAAGGAAGGTAAGTTGCTAAAATCCCTGTCATATTCCGTACGATCTAGGAATTTAGGTATCACAAGAAGAACTAACGCCAACAACCTATCGTAAAAAATATTCGGTACCTCCTCATTAAAAAACATAATTCATCTTCATAGCCTTTATAATTCCCAAGATTACTTGAGGTCGGTAGCTTTTCTACGGCGCGACTGGCATTGGACCTCCACAACCCTGACGAAGAACTGAATTCGAAGGTTAACCTTGTTGTCAATATATTTGAGGGCACTGACTTCCCAATATCGATTGTCATGGGTGGTCATAACAACCTGGCCCGATAGCTTAACGTGCTCTCCGAGGAAAGGACGTAAAACGCCGCCAACTTCCGTACTCCGGGCTGTTATCGAGAATTTCTCGTAAGAAAAACTCCACAACACTTTTTGAATTGAACCCGAGACTTCTTCATCAGCAGCCGCAAACGTCAACTAGTAGAGCAACAAAGCGTATATAATTATAGTATTTATAGAAACCATCATTATATATATATATTAAAGCAGTTCCTACACATCTAAATTACACTATCAACATTCCCAACATCAAAACAGTATAAAATAAACTTATCAATCATACCAACAATCAGCTGATCTGAGGTCATTACTACGGAGTATAGTCGCACACGTGGGAATTATACATTCAATACAATGGACGTGCTGATATTATATGTGATAGTGCCGCCAGCAGCGATACCAAGTGCTGGACCGACTCACACTGACCACTCTCTGACACTCCTGCTAATCCTCAAACGAAATTAAGTCGACCACGGATATCCTTTAAAAATTTAGCAGTATTACTACTGTTAAACATATAGATTCAAACCGAAATAAATGCCGCATAAATTCACAACATCTATGTAAATACGTAACTGAAAGATCAATTACATTTAAAGACATAAATATTTAATTAAAAAAATATATTTATAAATATAAATGTGTGAACAAATTCTTCATCTATACAAATAAATAAAATTGAAGTGTCTGTTTGTAATATTAAAATAACAGCTTTTTAATCAATGCATACGTATGTATACACGATACATACACCAAAAATGTAGTTAAAAATTTTTTAGTCTGTCTGTCTGTCTGTTTGTTCCGGGTAATCTCTGGAACGGCTGGACGGATTTCGATTTCGGCTACTTTTTTTAGACTAACTTTATCCCGCGGTGTTACTCGCGATACAACAATAACCGCGGGTAACAAAAAGGAAACAAATTGAATTGAGCGTCAAGTTCAAGATTGTTGACATGCAAATATTGTGAATGGTTTAATGTAAACTTAACTAGTTTTAAATTCATAACTTAATCAAAACATTACTGAGCTCACTTTAGGCCACTGCCAGTATTGACCAATTACCAAGATAAAGAAACATACAAAGGTGTACCTTTAGTCACAGTGTGTTTCTTTATTCATAGGAAGATTAAGTACTAGTAATTTTTAATATTATTCCAATATACCTATATCGTAGATAAACGTCTTTACTTCCTCGTAACTACCGACAACAATTCCTGTTCTCGAATATATTTAACGGTTTATGTTGATGAATTAAAGTTCTAAATTTAATCAGTCAACGATTGATTAAAAATATTTGCTACCAAACTAATCAATATCCGAAACCGAACCCCGTCTAGTTAGAACATACGTCGTGTTGCTACTTCCGCGCCTAGAAGTGCGTATGACAACTGACAAGTCACTGGTTACTAAGAGAGTTTGTAGCTTGGTTTGTTTCCTGATTCAATGAATTTTGTCCTTATCATTTTTGCAATTATTCTAGTTCCATTTTTAAATAATACATGTTACACTACGTTCGCTAGGCTGATTACAAAATAGAGATATCTTAATTATTTATAATGAAGGTATAAAAATATATTCGCAGTTTGAACAATTAACGTGAAACCCAACCAGCCCACGAAATAATTATTTACTTGAACAACGCCAGTGCTGAATCTATTTTATACTTCGTTGCCCACAAAACATATAACGTAGCTGAAATATTAATAGGCTGTGTGAGTTTAACTTCATCGCTACATAATATAATGTTGGTTAAATGAATTTTACTTATTCCTTGTGAAAATATTTGTACATAACTACAACTACTACCATAATTATAGTTTCACACGAGACATTCAATACGAGAAAACTTAGTTTATATTTGGTTATATTATTGTTATAGCTTTTGGTGACTTTATTGCTAGGTCTATCTAATGTAGATCACAGATGAATATCGGCCGCCTAGAATGTATAATTTATTTGGAATCGTAAACAACAAACAAGTTAACGGAATATCACCTCAAATAGTTGTCTGTGGCACCTGTTTAATTTCTGTGTACTGTGTTATCGAGGGATCAGAATGTCGTCAGATCGGAACCATTCGGCGTCGTTCGGCAATCCTCGGACAACGCTGGCGCATGTAAAACTTTTAATTGCCACAATTATGTAAGAAAATTTATTTGGTGGCGTTACAAAGAGCATTGTACAGCAGTCCCACGGTTTGGGACACGTAGTCTCGAATCTCGTCTGATGCTTATCTCTCGTCAGCTCTTGACCTTGCCTCGGGCATGACCTTTTCGGCTTTTCTCACAATACATTCATTCTATCTGACTTCCGAATCGCTGTTGTTATTGATACTTCCGTAGAAAATATTTTGCGTTCTTGGTGAACTTAACAATGGGCTTTTCAAATCTAATTATACAAAGATATGTGTGTATTCTGTGCTATAGTAGTATTTAGTGGAAATATTATGAAACTTACTTTTAACTGAGGTATGTACAGACACTCCTTAACCCAGTTTTATGATTGGAATCAGTGAGACGTTAAAATAATATTAACGTAAACACGAACTAGTCTCCATAAAAGTGATGTCTGGCCACGGAACCAGTGTGGAACTAGTATATAATTGTACAATGAATCAAGTTCTAAAGTACGCTTGTTTACATTGAAACATGTAGTTGGTAACATATCACCAATAGTAAATGCAAATAGGTATATTTAGTTAACTAATTTCATTTATAAATCTTTTACAAACATTACGTTTAAAGTGACTATGAATAACTAGTAGTAAATACACATGATATTTGCGTCATTAAATCAGATTTGTTTTACCTACCGGCCTATTTTAATTATTTTTTATATTTTTTCAACTTCCCACTCACTGAATACAGACCTCGCACAAAATTCCTACAATGAGAAATCCTGAGCACTTTTTGTAAAGAAAACAACTTTAATATTGAAAAGAAAAGTCAGAAGCTTCTCTAGTTTCATAGCAGCAACGTAAATGCATTTCTATTTCAATCAGATACAACTGTAGAAACAACTCCTTTTACTCAACAAAATCATTCAAGTCAGGCCAAAACATTATATCCCCGTCAAATCTACGTGTCGCCATATCTCTGATCGTTCCAAGAATAGCTGCTATCCTAAAATCATCTTACCTCAGGACTAGCTCTACAATAAACTGGCGTGTTTAAGGTACATTGTCGAACACACATCCACGATCAGATATATCGAGCATTGACGACGAATCGAGAATTATCCTATCTCACCTAATCGGGTCTTAGTACCTACACAACAGCCTACGAAAGTTCAACTGTACGATTACAAACTTTACCAACATATAATTAAGGTACAATTCGTTGTAAAGATAATGTGGTATTGTCGTGTGTGACAAAAGGATTTGTCTGCAGCGTTTAGAAATAAACGATACGTTGATTGCGTTATGTAAGTTGACGGTTTTAGTATTGTGTGGTGTCATGTTCTTGGATTATTGGGTTTATTTTTTATTTAGTTTTGCATGTGAATGACCAATGTTTTGATTTAAAGTTATTGTTGGTTTAAATAAGTATTTAGCGTAATCTGTCAATTGGTTTTTAGATAATTGAAATTATTTATAACATTGCTCAATCTAATCTAGCTATCATTTTAAAGAGCTTGGATACTGTTTTTTCTAGTATAGTATTAGTCGGGCGGCGGTATTTACGCCAGATTGCCAAGTCAATGCCACTTAAATAAGTATTAGTGAGACCTTTTCTGAAACTTTCTGAGTTCATACAAACATTCACTGGCAGCTTTTATCCCCGAGGGGATGGACAATAAGAAGCACATATAAAGCACCCATATGATTTTAGTCCTACGTGTGTAATAAAGAACAAGGAACATTAATACTTTTGAATGAAAACACTAAGAAAATTTTGAAAACATACATATCTATACAGAAATTATAATATTTTTTCTCAACTTTTGGTTTACCAATCCGGTTCGCTAACTACTAAACTAACAGACTCAACAATAGTTTAATCTCTTGAAAGTAGTTTCAAAAACATAGTTGTAAAACTTTAAGGTGTTTTGCTATAAGATTAAGTTATTACGTCACCAGATTAACGGTCTACTCGACACACCAAGCGTTACACAAAGTGAGCATACTTTTTAACCCTCCACCGACACATACATTGAACAATACAAACGTACAAATACGCGTTTTTTATCCGCCAGTCTGTACACGTCGAGCCGCGGCGTCACTCCTAATACGGCGGCACAAAAACTCCGGGTAATATCGTAGGGCGCTTTGTGAGGCACGTACTAAGCGTCCTTCCTTTAGTCGTTAGGATCACTGCAGTATATACCACGGAATATTAATGCTTTAATGTGTGAACAGATCGGGAAAGGTGATTTGGTGCATGCTTTTATGTCACCAGCTGATGTCCGTGATTTCGGTCTGTCTGCACGGATAGACGTTTAGGAGGTCATCGCGCTGTTGGAGGCTAACTTGTGTAAGTTCGTATGTCTCCAATAAGTCATATTCAAACTCTATAACTAGTACTAAACCTGTAACTAAGGTTGCCAGAGTGCAATAAGAAGGGAATACATACCTATGTGTGTGACATCATTGGTTTTTTTAATTATTTGAAGGCTGTAGGATTAGCCAATCACTTCACACGTTACACTAACCGTCTATCATCGTTGTCAATAGCCTTTAATAGGTCACTGCTGGGTCTTTTCATAGGAAGGAGGTTTTAACTGACTGTATCATGCTGACCAGACAAGTTGGAATAGGTTTTGTGTAAAGGTTTCCTCCTCTAAATAATGTTTTCGCCAGCCCAGTTAGCGCCTTCAGTCGGCTCTAATTTATTATGGGTGATTTTATGGTGCTAGTGCTTAGGATTGAGTAATGGAATGTAGGTTTATAATTTTTGCTTGATCCTTTTTGTTGCTTTATTACAACATTAGAGTTAGCTCTACTCTGAAATGGATTTCCGTAAACTCTTATTTGGAAACAGAAGAGGCGAGAAGAGAAAAAAGAAAAAAAATGAAAATTTTACTCAGTACTTAACATATTTTAAGTTATGTTTATTAGGTGATAGTTTATTTAAGAACTGTATGTTCACATTAGAATTAATTGTTCTTATGACATGTTTAAATAAGTATATATATTTATTATGATTATTTAATGAAAAACCCAACAAAAATATTTAAAAATAAATGACTCATTTAAGTAAAAAATTATTGTAAAAAATATGTTGTTTTTCTACAAATTATATTTCCTTTTCCGCTAACGTATCTACCTATTTATATGTAAATTATAATAGTGAACCTACATCACTCACTAGTTACTACACGGTTGATGGAGTAAATCAATTAACATGATTAATGAACTATATAAAAACTATTACACTTTATTGACATAATTATGTGTGAACAAATACTTATAGTATAAATAAAACATATAGGGTACAATACTAGTCGTTGCATTCTGAATCGTGCCTTAAACATGACTCTTATCATATAAAACTTTAGCTAGATAATACGTCAGTACTTTCAAGGTCTTCCTTTATTTGAAATACTTAAACAGTCCAAAAAATATCTGTTCTTTTAAAATATACTGTACGAGGAATCAAGATACAAATCACATAGTCGTCAATGAATGCTATGTTTTTATGAATGTGCGCCCGCGCAGGTCCCCTCCTCCCCGCGCCCCGCACCACTCACGTCACGGGACACCATTCAATGTCTCATAGAAACATCTATTCATTTTAAATTTAATTAAATGTTCTCGTTCGTGTGTCAATAGAAGGCGAGCTTGTCCTTATCATCATATATATCATTTCTATAATTAAGTGACGGCTGGACGCCCTTCCTGGTTCACGTAAATATCGTGAGATCTTGGTGGTGATTTAGCGACTAGGAAATATTAATATCCTCTTAAGTATGTATAGCGCGGAATCAATGACAATAAATGGCAATAAAATTTAATTTAAGTATAGTTTGTATATTTATTATGTATGTTTATTTATTATTATTATTAACTAATCTAGGCGTTATAAATTCATTAAGGAGCTCAAAATTTTATTTTTGATAATATGAGTATTCCTAAGACTTACTCATTGCGCTCGCTGGATTTATAAAATTAATGACAAACTGACATGACATCGACATTAGCTAGTAAATGCAAATGCCTCGAAACATACCTACATATAATGCCAACATCGTAATTTGGAACCTCAAACTTAAGACCTTAATTAAATAATAAGTAATAATAACTATGGTCTGTATTAATAATAACTATTGTTTACGTGTTTAAAAAGGTGATATTCAATACGTCTAATATAGAACAAACAAAAAAGTCTCGCGATGTTTCGGATAAGCTAATTGGTAACAACAAATATCAAGAGCTAAGATGCGATCAGCGCTCGGCGCTAACGAGTGATATCAGCGATCTATTCAAATGGACGCTCTATAAATATTAATATGAATGTATTATGTATTCACAAATTTGTTTAATGGAAACACAATTATTGTTGTTTCATTGTGTGGAGAATGCGCCTCTGTTCTCGCCTGGGGTCATACACAGGCTGTTGTTTTACATTCTTTAAAAGGTTTGATGTCCAAAATTGAAACTATTTTATTGTGAGGCGAATTTTTAAATGCAATTTATATGACGGTAACTTATTATTTTGGGGTTCTAATGTTATACAAATTTGTTTTAAGTATTTTTAGTTCTTATTAGTGCTTACAAAACTTTTCCTTGAACTTATATACACACACTTACACTGTTTTGTCTATGTACTTATTTCAGGATTGGGATGGTACTACTAACACTAGCAAAGATTTATATAGGATTATCCTTTTTTTGTAGAAAAAAATCTGAAATTACTTATTCTTATCTTCCTCAATGATAATTTCCGAGTAAAATGAGATTTATTATTATTATAGTACAGCTAGATTGTAACAATATAAATTACACAGCTAATAACTAGGCTTCTAAATATCGAACCTAATTTGCTCGATATAATGCCAGTTCGCATAATAAAGTACCGTTTGCATAATCCATATTTCTATAAATTGTTCAACTAATAGAAAATTTACCAAAACAAAACTCATGTTATACATGTCTAAAATTATATCAAAGCGATCTCTTATTTGTGTTATTTGCACAAGTTCCATAGCCTGTTCTGTAATTTGTTGAATTATCTTAAACAGATTAGATTATAATCACAGAACCTATTTTTAGTTGTCTGTGAGGTGATAAACAAGCTTGTGATCATAAACTTAAGGTTTGGCATTAAAACATTTTAATTGTATGTAGTTACCATCTTATGAAATTAAGTCTAAGTCTAAAGACCTAAACATATTCTTCACTCTTAGCTTTTAATTCGTACAATTATTAAATAATGTATTTAGTTCAACTATGTCTTGTCTCACCTGCCCACGCTTAAATATGTTGAAGAGTGTCAATTCTCGGTATTTTGTTATCTATAACGAATAGTATTCAACAAACATTTATAGGAAAATTCACACAACAGGGTCTCCACAAATGTGACTTGAGATAATGTTAATGTCATGCGACTACTCGTAGGTACAGAGAACACCATCGCTTAGGTGCCAGCAACTGATGGAGATGTTAACTGGTTACGTAATGTTTCGATAGGTGACTGAGCATTGTGTTGTATCCCAGATAGCGACTCACTATTGTGTGTGACGTAATCACTCAGTAGGGTTACTACGGTATCAAAATTGCGCAAATGCCTATGATTCAGTAAAAGTTTCCTACTTCTTTAGGTTTTTAAACCGGTTTGGATAATTGACTGCAGTAATGTGCAATTTTATAAATAATCTGCATTTATTAGTCATATATATACAGTATGTTAAATAAGTGTGAACATAAATTTTGATACATTAATTTTGCAACACCGTGTAACATTTTTTTCTTTTAATCTGTCTTTATATTTATATGATGAAATTTAAAAGGCTAAATCAATAATAACTCGCTCAATTCATATTCATGCCTCATAAACTTCAGATTTAATGATAATACCTTGTAAGATTTATAAAACAATAATGGCAATATGTGATATATTTATTTAGAATTCTAATTTATATGTCGTCTCAAATATTTATGCAAAAATATGTGTTTGTAAATGTATTAATTATTTTAACATTTTAAATAGTATAAGTAATAAGTATATAAGTATAGTAATATAAGTATAGTAAAAAAGTCGACAACCCTAGGTGTGCGGGAGGTGCGTGGGTGCACCCAGGCAACGCGCAGCCAACACAACCCCGCTCACCTTGAACGTTTTAACGCTAAAATCCACCAGAGCTACGTGTAAAAATATCACCTCCGCATCTAACCATAAATACCAACACTAATGAATACTTTGACTAGAATAAATGAGATCTGACCCTGTTCGACCGATGGACCACTACCTACTGAAGTCACACGCTACCCTCCATGGTCCAAGCGCAAACAGAAACAGCCTGTATTACTACGCCTTACGAGTATTTGTTTTAGTAATGAACATACCGAGTTTTAAATAATAAAATTTATTCATAAGCCGGCACTTACCATATTTGAGTGTGCGAACCGGCGTCCATATGTATGAGTGTTTAAGATATTCTTATTTATGGGTCTATGTCAAGGTCACGAGGCGTTTAACTGCGGTATCATCACTTTGCATAATATCAAATTATTTATTCGCACCGCGCTAAACTGTCTGTAGTACGTTCAATTTGTAATTCAAATAAATTCTTAGCATTATTCCCGCGGCGAGCGGCTGTCATAATTGTAACGTGTCAGATTTTTTTCCTCTCGCTTATTTGAATAACTCGCGCGAGTCGATCGATTAGCATGCGCACGCGCTGATTTATGCGCGCTTTTAATTATTTAATGCCTCTCGGGAGACAGACAGACAGACAGCCCCTTTTTGGTAGTTTTACATATAGGGTTATCATTTTTGTGCATATTAATAAATTATGAGCTTTTTTCCAATTGCTTTTGAAACGGTAGTTTTGACTTATTAGATGGTAATAAGTGGTTATGTGGTGTGTCGTCGCCGCGCGTGCTATTACTTAATTAACTTAATTTGTACGCCAGGTGGACATCATTTGCTCATTTAAGACATCACGCTTTTTATTAACAAATATTTTGTTTGTGAAAGTAAGTACTTATGTGTGTCACGATCACAGTATAATTACTTTCACAATGAGTATCGTTAAAATTATTGGGACAAGAAATATTTTATGGTTGTTTGTACATCTAAAACTTAAAGTTGACCTATTCGAGATGATGAAAGCTAAAATTATTCCTGAATAAATATTAGAATGTTTGACAAGTATTGAGATCGTTCTATGTACAGTATATATATCGTAAAGTTGAATTACTAGTAAAATCTACTTGTATATTTTCGCTCAGTCGATAGTCAGGTGGGCTGTTGTGTCGAAGTCGTTGAAGCGTGCTTCCTTGAGCCAATTAAAACAAGTCCGACATGCCTTCTCTACCCCCTGCCGCCTCCCCCCGCCGGTCATACCGTAACCCCGCACGCTCCGCACCCGCGACGCGCAAAAACATTGATAACACTGTTGATACGTACTGTATACGACGGTACACGAATAGCTAAAGTACCTATAAGTTATTTGTCTTACAATAAATTCGACAATTATAAAAAGGTTTAGCTTTCGTTTGTTTTAAGGTAACATACCTATACAATATACCAAACATACATCAATTATAAATGTGAAGGTTTAAACTGTAAACTATACCGATTCAATGAGATTTTCCCCCTTTAACCCTGGGCGAGAACTCAAAAATCAGGCGTTCCGTCTAATCCTTTGCCAACTAGACAGTAAAAAGAAAACAAAAGACATAACTAATTACTCTTAACCGTAGCTTCATACTTAGACCCCGCAGGGTATCAACAATCTCTGAGTTATGTCACACAGCCGTCAAGAAATTGTACGTGGGAAAATGATAGGAGGCTTAACCTCAAATTATCGACACGCCGCGCCTTACAGCTTCACACCTTCGTGCTATTCATTCACTACAAATGACTTACAGTTTACCATTTAAACCTTCAACAACCAAACGGCGGTTCGACAGTTAGATCTGGTCCGTGAACTGACAATGACACCGGTGCCGACCGACGAAACGCCCCGTTTGTTGACCGATAAGTAAAACAGAGACCACCCACACACAGCCTTCCTCCAGAATCTCGTTACACGTTCCTAAAGTCCTAGTCTAGACTTACAAATAAAACACCCAAGAATTATGCAGATATTTCGAAGGAATACATTTAATTCCGACCACAATTGAATGTACTTGTTTGTTTTTCAATTGTGATTTGAATTAATAAGTTTTTTAATGATTAACTATGTTACTTTATTCTTATTGAATCTTGATCAAACTTCCAGCTTACACAAAGATTAAATGACGTACTCAATAATACACAATATGGATCGTACTCAATAATACCAAGAGCTGTTAGTGTAAAAATCCTTTATGCAACCGTTCCTTCAACAATCACCTCTTCTCACATAATCAGTGTGAAACATTGTATGTGTCATTTTTTAAATTGCAATAAAATGTTCAAAATTTATAAAAAAACTTACTATAACGGCATATTTTTAAAGCTCACGTCTGACAACAACGTCATATTAAAAAAAATAATTACTGGTAAAAATAATTGACATGCCTTGACGACATTAAGATTGGAACACACAGCGTTGACGCCACGGCCGTCTAGTTTTTTTTTTATCGCAGAAGCAATAGTTGCGTACAGCTATCAACATTTTAAGTTTATCGACGTAATTGGAATATGTGATGTGTTGTTCATTGTCGTCGTATTACAACTTGATAATCACGTTCTTACTCGAGCACTTTATATTCATTTTGCTAAGTTTACGAGACATCTACTCTTTGGAACATGATCATAAAAAAGTATAGTTTGTTAAATTTAGAATATTTAGATTTGCACTTCTTTATTTAAATATTGTCAACTCGTTTCTTCCAATAAACTTAGATTTTTACATAATGACTTATTAATAAATTTCTAGAACAATCATTACATATTCTACGATAAAAAGATAAGATAAAAACACTTTTAATGAATGCCATATCATTATAAGCTCTAATTCTATTCACTTCTAGTACATTAATTACAATATAAATGTTTATATAACAGGACATTGTTGTATAAAAGTTATGACATCATCGCGTCTCTTATTCGTCTGTACGTGGACGATGTACTTATGTTAATAATGATTTTGGCCAATTTTTTTTTTATTGTTTACTCCCAAATCTTTAAGAGCTTAGAAATAATATTGAAAAATAATTGATTGCTCTAATACTCGCAATTCGAAACTTTAGTTTCGTGATAACTTTTTTTAATCTTTTTAACATTTCCATTAAGAGTCAAATTAATAATATTGTGTTCTCCTAGTTATTATTTATTTAAAAAATAACACGGCAACTTAACTTACACAAATTTATATGAAATGAAATGAAATGAAATGAAATGAAATCATTTATTCTGCAATTAGGTTATACAAAACACTTTTGCAAGTTAAAAAAAACATTTTATAAAACTGCCTATGTTAATACTTTTTAATGACCTAATACAATAATCGATGGCAATAACTGTTCCCGCATGAAAATGTTTAAATAGAATGGGTGCCGTATGTACCTGGTAGACAAACATATTTAGTGTGTGTGTGTAGTCACTACCATACGATACGACATTTATTGCCAGCGCTGCCTACAACATCTATGGACTATGGACAGAAAAATTGAGAAACTGGCCCGTCTCATTGACTACCATTAATTTATTGACCCGTGGGTTGATATTTGTGGTACAACAATCTTCTATTGTGAGACACACCTATTTTCACCTTGTTATTGTAATTAGATACATGTTGAATAGGAAAACTGACATATACGAGTGTACTTCCTTAAATGGAAGAGATACAAAAATAAACTCTGGTCACAATGACATTTGATAGGTTTTTGAACGACGTGGGAGTCGGTGGGAGATACACTTGCTATTTTATCGTATTCAGTAAAATATTTTGTATATTTTGAAGTTATGTACGCAAATAGAACTCTCACATCTATTCATCATCTCATATCTATTGTAAAATAATTATTATCTGAACAGAAGCTGATATAGAAATTTAGAATAAATGATGTTTATGCACAAAACTACCTTTCACCAGGAAGAATGTTTTATTCTCGAGAGTGATAATGATTAACAAAATGTGAAGAAGGTCAAATCTAGTTTCAAAATAGATAAAATCAATTAAATTAGCAAAAACACCGCTACTTAAAAGTAGTCAAACATTTACAACTTGGAAAGTAGAATTAATTTCTAAAATGAAATCCGAACAAGGCGCCTCTCTCGATCCACATTTCCAAACACTTTAAAGTGCATATCATGAGACTCATTATGCTAATTGAATTGACTAAATTGATTATTAATTTTATCAGGATGTTATTTTGTCAATTAAACTATCGTTTTAATACAATTCTATTAGGAATCACTCAGATGTGATTTTAATTTTTAAATAAAATGCATCTGACAATTTAAGTGGTTATTTAGCCTTATCTAATACAAATTTAAAAAATCTGTGTTGATTTTTTTAATTTATTTATTGCGCTACGGTAAAGTTCTTCTGATCATTTCAAAACTTGTTGCTTAAAGCTTTAAGATGATCAGAAGAACTTTACAGCTGAGACAGAAGAAGAACAGAGAGCTTAAGCTGTCATCGAGAAAAACAAACTGCATCTGAAGGAAAATTACCATCACGAGTGACGTGACTTAACACGAGTGTTGTTGGAGGAATTATGTATACCTATTTATAACTGCGTAGTATATCACACTGATCAGTGGTCCTAAGTAATCAGTGGCAAAGGTTTGATATACTTTTACTTTTCGAGATTCCTAAGCCCTTGACCGTTAACTGTTTTGTGCAAAGAAAAAGAGAGAGAGAGAGCCACTAAATCGTCACAGCGTGTTCCTTTTCTGACTATCTTCAGTGTTTCTAATTAAAATTAATGAGTTGCATTCCTGCCACGTGCAAAAAGTGCATTAACTAAGTTTGAATGTTGTTGAATTGGTTATTAGATGCTCTATATACCGGAAATGTTTTGATAGGGTCCCAAAAGAGGTTAGTTATTGCTGAACCTCCCAAATACCCAGGTAATATTTAAGCAATATAAAATAGTTTCCAAAACACTGCGACTTACTTACTACACTTAAAGTACCTTAAACTACCTTAAACTACCTTAAACTACCTATTAAGTTTAAAGGTATAAACTTAAAGTATTAATTTGACTTTTTCTTTATTTTTGGTAAATTAAGAACTTAGTGATTCTCAATTTTGTTTCTACAAATAAAAACTGATACTAATTGTAATGAATGATTCCTATCCGAAGTGTCCGCTCCGAGAGTCACACTCCAGTGGTTTGCATTATCCATGTTTACTTTGCATAAACAACTACAATCTCACAAGACAATTACTATAATCATAATCCATAAATAATGGATACGATCATTGAAACAAATCGCAAAATAGTGATTATTAACCTGCTTTATTATTCATTGAGTATCGTTTGCGTGTATCATAATTTATAGAATACGTCATAGCTTGCGTACTTTTGACTTCACAACGGATGAATGTATCGAATTCGGGTAATGCATGCAGACAAGTATGAATTGGCGCAAGTCATCGCAGCAAGCGTCATACCTATACACATTGTACACCCTTACAACTGTCAAACGTAATGACTATTTCATACTACTTAATAAAAAGGTTCCTATGTTACTTCTAATACCTTCAAGAATATGTGTACAAAGGTTCATGAGGATCGGTTAAGTAGTTTTCCCGTGACAGTTTAACAAACAAACTTACTTTCAGCTTTGTAATATTGAAACATTTACCTGCCTCGGTGGCGCAGTGGTAGCGTATGCGACTTCTGTGCTTGAGATCTCGAGTTCGATTCCCGGGTCGGACCAAACGTTTGTATGATCTGCAAATATTTATTTCGGAGTTTGGGTGTTTTCTATGTATAGTATGTATGTATTTACAAAAAAAGTATATACCTAATATGTATTTACAACAGTTTTCTAATACCCATAACACAAGCTTTGCTTAGCTTGGAACTAGACGGCGTTGTGTGTTAGATGTCAAAAATATTTATTTTATTATTTATTTATTAGTGTGATGTTCGTTTTAAATTTGTTATCTTTAAACATTAATCAGTACTACTAACAATTTTGTATGATTTTTAAAATACCAATGTATGTTTTCATATCTCTATTTATAGGTATAATAATAAGAATTCCAGAAAACAAATATGTGTCTATTAATTATTAGACAAGTCGCTTGATTTTTTTTTTTAATTTGTAGGTTACTCATTGGTTCTTGTGTGGAACTTAGTAGACGTAAAAAAGCTTAGGTGAATGTTACTCTTTCACGCTTTTTATTGTATTTGTGTATACAAGAGTACAGACAGGGCCATTAACAGTCTGTATCAGTCGTCACAAGAAGAGATAATTAGCTTGTTTTTGCAATTGGTGACAATAATTCTGAAACCGCTGTAAGGCTATTACGTATATTCAAATCACAGTCGACAACGTTGTCGCGTTTACAAGTACCCAGAATCGATCGATATTCATCTATCGAGTAGCGTAGACAATCTTGCGTTTACTCTGTTTCAGCTGATCTTGTTTTATTTATTTATTTAATGGTTTACCAGTAGTTATAACACTAAAACATTTATAAGTATAAAACAAAACAGTAAAAATCTTAATCTAAGTGTACAACTCATGTAGGTAAACACTACATGCATAAATTCTAACAAAAATAAGAAAAAAAAAACACCTTATATTTTAAGAGATTGTCCAATAAGTTATGAAATTAATGTACATTTTGATTGGCGTCTATCCCTATTAGGGACATTAATTAATTAACACATGGTTTATCGACAGTAAGCGCGTGGACCCGGTTCTTAAATCGCTGAAATTTGCCAAATATATCTATCCGACTACTGTAGTGATTATATTTTTTACTAAGCCGTGAAACAGGAGAGTTCGAACCCAAAACTGTCCTTCGAAAAGGTGGATGTAGGAGCATAATTGGTTTTCTGGGATACTTATGAGATATGCTAAATTTAAATTTTGAAAGCAGATTTGAGCAGTCAATATTGCCGTTAAGTATTTTAAATAAAAATAGCAAATCAGATGAGTTTCTGCGTTTTTCTAGGGAGTCAATTTTGAAATACTTGAGGCGTTTTAAGTAGCTTGGTTGTTTTTTTGCAATACCGTTGGAGTAGGCAAGATGATTCAAGAAACGCTTTTGGATTCGTTCAATTCTTAGGCTATGTATAGCATAATGAGGACGCCATACTACAACGCAATATTCAAGTATGCTTCTTACGAGGCTATAATAAAGTACAATTTTAGTTTGAGGAGAACGGAAAAATTTAATATTTCTAATCAGGAAACCCAAAATTTTTGACGCTTTCTTTACAATAACATCAATGTGGGAAGTAAAAGTCAGTTTAGAGTCAAGTATTACACCTAGATCTCTGACAGTGTCTACACGATCGAGTGATATACCATTTATATTATAACGATAATCTACTTTATTTAGTTTGCGGTTGTTGTAGGTACACTATACAGCCTGGATAGAATACATGTTTAATAATTCAATTTGATTATTATGATGTGGATTGTGCCTATTTTTTATATGATTTGCCCTGCCAAAATGACTCTACTCTGCCTGCCTGAGCCTGACTCTGAAGCATAAGCAGAATCCAAGAGTGGTGGTCACCATACTGCAAATGCAGACAATGCAACAATGCAGTGGTGACCCACACCATGGCGGGCTAGTGATGCTTCTGCATCATTGGGCCTCCGGTTTCACACTCACCAACGAAAAACGACAGCATTCTGTGCGAGGGTAGTACCGCCCCGGTCGAGCCCAAACGTGCTGAAATCAGCGTGGCTCTACTACCTTGAGGTATTTTAATATTTTATAAAGATTTTCAAGGTTTTTGAAAAGGTTCTACAAGGATACCTTTTATTCAGAAGAAAAGAATACCTCTTTGAGAGATAGCGATGGTTTGAGCATGTTTAAAAGATGAATGGAGAGATAGAGAAAAGAGTTTATAAGACCCTTTTGACTCGGTTTATTAAAGGAAGGCCGCGATAAAGGTGTCCATAATCGTTAATTTTTTTATCTGTTTTATCTTAAGACGATGACTCTAAGATCCACTAAAGAAAATAATTATTAGAACTGGATGACGAGGATTGAATTAACAATACCATTTAGTGACTTTATTTACATGAAAAAGGTGTGAATTTATAAATGTTGATATTATTTACATGGCTGTCAATTAGACGGATCGGTTCAAGGTGTGAACCAGACAGCTGTAGGTCTTTGACCGAGCGAGTCTCAAGGCAGACCATATACGGCTTTGTGGAGGGTACCCTATAATTATATATAAAGTGTGTTGTTCAATATTTTCACAGCATTTTCCAGCCCGCTGTAGCGCGCCCAACGGTCCGGAACACGCCGCAAAAACCGACACCGCATCACGGTCAAATGAAGATGTGTAATTACTTGTTTTTATAAAACCTATCGGTATTTTTTTGCACCATATATGCCTGTGGCCGCAAGCCAACGCCCGTTTACGTTGGCTGAACTTCAAAATAACACGTCAACATGAACTCGCGGTGAGAGAGAAATCGCTGCAAAAATAAACACTAGGTTTTATTCTTCCCATTTCTATAATCTACTCCCGAGCGGCTGACGACCAACGTTTGCTAATGAACCCCGACTACATACACATGTATATGTATAACTAGCACCGATAAGAACTCTTATAATCATAACGAAGTCTCAACCGATTATCGAATGAGTCCTGCTCGATTAAGTTTACGTGCAAGTAATCCCCGCAATCGTAAACAAGCCACATGCACTCTATAAATGGTATTCAGGGAATCCAAGCAGCAATTCACGACGAAGCGAATTAAACTGTGTACTGCGACGGTGTATTATATTTTACAACAAAATACCAATTTTCCTTCAAATCACCAATAAATTATTTCACCTGGAGGTGCGCCCGCGCCGCCGACCGAGACGCGCCGCGTGTTAATGGCGGACAAGACAAAAAAACACTGTCTTAAATGAAAACGGCGAACAATTATTATATAAGCTGGATGGACGTTTAGAGACCCCCGCCGCGGGGCGAAAACCAGGGCTTTGGCGCAACAAAATAAAACGTCAGTACGCACCACAAGTGCTGTTTATTAGAGTACCGTAATGACTGATTAAATAATTAATTTTTAATCCACAATCATAAATATATTTTTAGGATTGTAATATGAATTCGAAAATTAAAGTCTCGTGTTGTATGTAACAAAACAGTGATATCACGTATCTACGTTGTTCTTCACGTACTTTCTTACGTTAACTTCTTTCAGCTGTAGAAAATGACTGTTGCATATATGACGGGACTGGGTGGCAAATATATTACAAATTAGTGATAAGTAGGTATATATAAAGACAAAAGAAGAACCTAAGAACTCAAACGCACAGTTAAGTAAATAAATATTGATGGTCAGAATTAGAATAGGTATGTCAACATAAAAAATATTTTAGAAGTCTTGATTAGATTTCGATTTCCTACTAACTTGATGTTAGTTATAAATAATATGACACAACACTGATTTCTTTATATTGAGTCCAATAAAAAGCAATGATCACCAGCTATTGCAATTTACATTCTATTCGCAGTAACTAAAAACTGGTTCAGGATTACATTTTTTCCCATTGAGACTGAAATAATCAACTAGAATTACAATTTAAAAAATTATTGCTCTTCCCGTTACAACCTACAATCTTTTTCTCAACAGCCTTGTACTGTAGAGACCATGTTTTATCATACCATATATTAGCATTCCATATTAGCATAGCATGTTAACTAATATGTACTAGAAATAACTAGTGCACATATTAATAAGCTTTTGAAGTACCTACAAAAAATAATAGAATTACAGTACATAAAATATAGCTTAATCTATATGACAGGTGATGATGTGTGACGAAGTAACTTTGACCACGCGATTTTATTTTACCTATATTTTCACATGTCATCCACAATTTAGGCATCCGTATGAGGCCAGAGTACTCGAATATTCTATGATATAAATATAGCCTGGAACGAAGTGGAAATTGCTCGGAGTGGGTCCATTATCGCACGTAACGTGGTAGCCCGCTGTGCTTGTATTAGCATAGGCCCCGAGCTAGCCAGCACTGTAAGTGCCGATAGTTGTACACGAAACAGTGCATAGATTTGTGCATTAACCAGTGATCTAATAAATTATAAGATGTGAGGTTATCAGTAGCTTTGTATAATGGGTAAAAAATAAAAGTTGAAGCTGTCTTCAACTTATATTTAGTTTCACTTTAAGTATGTATATGTAAATTTTTATACTGGATACAATACAAGTTCCTTTAAGGCCATTAGTAGGAAGTGTTGGAACCTAAGTTTCAAGATAAATCTTCCTATCCATCACACACACACTCTGACCAGTCGCGAACTGCGCTTACAAGCAATACAGTTGTTGTTCTTGTTCTATAAGAAGTAATCTAATTTAACATACAATTTAAGTACAGTAAACATCATAATATTAAAATTGCAGTACCTACTTCAAAACAGTGACGTAATCATGTAATGATTATTAGCTCAGATTTCATGGAGCATGTCACACGTAGTATCACTTACAGTATTTATTTTCTTCCTAAATCTACCAATTTATTTTATTTATCACTTAGATAAGTGTTAGGTTACTAATTATATTTTAATAAGATATTGTGAATCTATTGTAAGGTCATTCTTGTATTTTTTACGTGTAATATATTATTTCTTTAGACATACCTCTGAATCAAATGACTGAAACTAGAATTAAAGTAATGTTTATTTTAAGATGCCGTTTTAGAAGCTATCCTCGGCTTTTCGCATCCAGCTTCTGCCAGCTTTCGCAGATCTTCTCTCTACCAAACCTGAGATCCTATTTCCGAATACCTTTCTAAAATACCTACATACAATTATTCAAAGAAAAAACATGAAAACCGCACATTTTAAAACAATCTGCTAGAAATGCGAAAAAGTAAAACTGATAAATAATATATCAACAACAATATAGCGCCGTAAAATGGCTATACTAAAATATTGTTATTAATGCTAGTTTAAATAATCATGGGCGACTTCTAAGCACATTATCAAAATAAAATATAATTGTGGAATTCTGTTCAGAATCGTCTTCAAGGAGAATGGCACCATAAGTTACCATGTTTTATGTTCATAGGATGGCTAATGGCCGTGCCACCAAACTGTAGGTATGTGGACCAACATTTCATAGACATCGGCGACCTTCGAAATGTCGAGATTTCTTCAAGATAATACGGTATATGGCCACCGGTGCTTAATATAACAATTTACCTTAAATGGACTCAAAGACATGCAAGGTCGGGGATTTATGAGAACGTACATAGTTATACAGTTACAAAATCGCAATTAATACCTAGTTTTGTCTGACAACGCGCGTATTCAAACCAACAAATGTCTTTATGTCTACTATAAACACAGAATGCGCAGGATCGCAAACATACATAAGTTACATAACACAAAATGTAAACAATAACAAAACTTGTAAAAAGCAAAACCACAAAAGCACCGAGTATCAGACGTGGGTCGACAACATTCAATTATACGCCTTTAACACTTATAAACCCTCAAATTAACATGTCATGAATATTATTTAACTTTTTCTCAATTATGTTAATACAATTGCAATTCGTTAAGTTATTTTGCCCTAGTATTAAACTTCGAGCAAAAACTACTGGAAGATCATTGAAGAGATTTGCATACATTACAATATTTAATTCACAAGGCAAAGTTATGTTTACTAAGAAAAAATATATATATAATCAGAAAGGAGCAGAGAGCAGCGCGTGCGCAGCCACCGGCTGAGCATCGCGTCGTGGCGCGAGATGATACTCTAAATATTCAAATTGCTGCTTATTACCATTTTTAGGCAGTGAATCATATAGTGATCTCAAAAAAAACACAAGGTGTTTTATTATCTTATATGTTATGGATAACGGAAGACATATTTAAAAAAGATTTTAATACGGTGTTTTTGTTATTTAACATTGTTAATTCGTGTTTCCGTGATGATTTGATGAAACTTTATCATTTTTATAGATACACATTGACAAAAAGGACGATATGCCAACGCCTCTAGCCCGGTAACAACCAACCGTCATATTTCATTTGCATCTTAGTTTTCGAAGATTGATTACGAATGATTGACGATGTATATATTCAAATGATAAAATCATTGTCCAACTGATATTATCATATTAAAATAATGAATCAATTTTATACGTTAAGCAATACATAAAATGATTTTATGATCGTCATTATTTGTTGTTCCGATCGAAATGAGATTTATGATGGACTTTAAACGCTAGTCTTGTATTTCGATACAAGATGTCATCACTGAAGTGTAAGTTCAGCAATTAGAAGCTCTTTGTACAAAAATGTAAAAATAAATATATATTTTAAGACTAATCCTATTCTATAAATCTCTTTAAGGAACTTAATTTACAAAATATTTTTTGTGTGTACACCTTAAATTGACATCGTAAAAGGTTGTCATAAATCAGAGCTGTTTAGTTTATGGCGCTGCGTAGTGTTACGTAATCTAAGTATTGTATCTATTTTTATGTTGATGAAATTAATGTCATCGTTATTTAAAAATGTTTCGATGCCTGTGTGCTAATATGACAAAATTAAAACTTAATTTTATTTAAGCTGGAAAAAAAATAACTTAGTTAATAACTAGGTGTGTTACTATAAAAAATTTAGAATTGTGAATAACATACCATAGTAATTCCAAGCAAGTAGCAGGTACTATTTTCAGTTAGTACAAAAATGTACATATTTTTTGTTTCACCGTATGTTTCAACGTATTTCACCGTTGCTCTAGTTATTTTGTTTATATATGCATAGGTACGCTGGCTTAACCTGTCACTAAACAAGCTTTTATAAAGTAAAACATACGTAGAAATCGAAGAAGGGCTTAAAACCAAACATGTATACTTTTTGTCATAGAAATAAGAAATGTAACTGAAAAAAGGTGATAAACAAAACAAAACACAAACGGAACAAAAGTCGAAACAGAAGATATTTTTGTGTTTATATGCTTTCATACTTGTGTGTGGTAACAGGTCAGCCATTTCTTGCCCATCATTAGCACACGTGACTAGTTTCCTAGTGGGTGTGGTAGGCGATCTCCTTGAGAAGCGCGTGCCGTAACACACAGACACACGCACAAATACATTACGTGATAGATGCCACACATTTATATCGATAGGTTTGCTTCTAACACGATTATTTTTTCTGCTGTTGAAAAGGTTTTACTAGCTAATAAGCTTGATAGTCATATACCTAAGTGTAGAAACATACTTGACCAATCCATGTATGAAACATTTGTAGTGACTAAGAATTGCATATTTTTTGCCGTTTTAGAAAAGCTCATAACTTATAATGAACAACGCAGTTTAGTAAACAAAAGGTATGACATGGCATGACATTTAATAAACATTAAACGAGACATTAGAAACTAACTTTTACCCGCGATTCCATTCGCGGATATGTCAGTTATTGCGGTAAATAGTACCCTATATCTTTCCTCAAGAATCAAAAGATCTACAAATAAGTTTAGCGGTTTAGCCGAAAAATAGTATCAGACAGACAAAGCCCAGTGGCCCAATAATGCAGAAGCATCACTAGCCTACGTAGCCGCGTATGCATTCGCAATGAATATGGTGACCACCACTCTTGGATTCTGCTTATGCTTTCCATCGGGCAGAGTAGAGTCATTTTGGTAGGGACAAACATAAAAAAAGCAACGTAGCTATCCAATTTATAATCTAAGTATTGATGAAAAATAAATTTCTAGAATTTTTGCACATGTACAAAAAATGGCAGCTGTAATTACATGCCTTGACAACCAATAGTGCTGAAATTGGTAATGGGCGAAATGTGCATATATCCGCGTATGCATTGTACAGTACTTAGTTTACGACGTCCCTTTAATTCAGTAAGTGTGAGTAAGTAATCTTTTTATTCTCAATTACTTTTTTCACAAGGTACAGGATGCAAGAACGTGCCCGGGTCACCTTATGCTATGTGTCTGGCGCTTTGCAGAACTACTTACCTGAAGGCATTGTCAATCTTTGAATACCTCCACCATAATTTTGTAATCCGGTCAGGTCAAACTATATAAAAAAAAAAAAAAAAAAAAAGATTAATATGTATTATGCGATGTCATGGTTCTACAAAAGAAAATAAATAGTAATAGAGTCACGCTGGTTTCAGCACCGGAGCAGTACTAATACTCTCTCACAGAGGACTAGGCAAAAATGACAGCATTTGTGCTGTCGTATTTCGTTGGTGAGTGCAAGACTGGAGTCCCAATGATGCAGAAGCATCTCAGTAGGCTGCCATAGTGTAGGTCTCCATCTCCATTGTCTGCATTCGCAATGAGTATTGTGGCCACTACTCTAAGATTCTGCTCATGCTTTTCATCAGGCCGAGTAGAATTACTTCGAAAGGTTCATATAAAAAAACGTGCTACTTAAAGTGGTTCACCTGTTTGCGAAGTAATCGTGAAGTTTTCTGCGCACATGTATTTAGTCGATACACATAACATGACCGTAATAGATGTTAGTTTGTAACACAAAATGTTGCAATTTGAGGTGTTGGTGACCTCGGCTGTTGTAACGTTACTACTAGTTTGTCAACGACTGATTTTTTGCACTCTATCTGTAAACGGAACTTATTTTTACTAATTCGATCTCTCCATCCATCTTCCATGTTTTCTGTAACATTATGCACATAATTAATTGCTACAGTATAAATAACAGACGGATTTATAACCCCAGAAATAAAACTTGGACTAAATACGTGAAAAAATTAAGAAACATACCTACTATTTAATGCCAACTTTATAGGTTTACTTTCTTTTGAAGCCTTCCTTCAATCGACTATTTAAATTGTATGAGGTGTATTAATTTCTGGTTTATTTAGATTTCCAGTTGACAATTTTGGAAAGTTTCTTTCACTTACCTAAATCATTATTTCTAGTACATGTATTTAAAAAGAAAGTGTTTCAAGTATTTATTTGTGGCTATATAAAGTAGAATATTTTAGTTAATGTTAGCCTTCTTGCATCATGTTGATACAAACCCGTTAGACTCCAAAGTAATTAAGTCTAGTTAATCCACTCACTTTCAGAGTTTTAAAAATCATTTTATAACTTAGTGTTTTTGTTATTAACCGACTTCAAAAATGGAGGTGGTTCATATCAATTCGACAGTTTTTTATGTTTGCTACCTCATAACTTTCTACTGGGTGAACCGATTTTGATGATATCTTTTTTATTTGAAAGCTGGTGCTGTGTAGTCTCATTTCCAGTCTTGAAGTCGGTTTTTTGTTAAAATAGGTGATTATTTAGGAATAATTCATAGTCAAAGCTAAGCTAGAAGATAAGGATAGGAGAAAGAAGAACATGGAGTCTGTTAAAATTGTATCATTATTTTAAATTCAGCATACTTTACTACTAGGAAATACAGATTTATCCTACCCTGCCTCACTTTAACCTACGTATCAGAGAGTTTTCTTTCCTGACATAATTTAAGGCTGTCTGAGAAGCATTCAAGTAATACTTAAGTAAAAGTTGTACTTATAGTTTGAGATAAAATTTGTGTACCTGCATATTTGAGTCTAAAAGAAGCTCTGAGAGCTCAGTACAGCCGCTCTGCCGGTTTTGTAACAGGAATTGGTTCTCGAGGTGTAGACTGCTGAAACTTTTTAACCTAGGTAAGTCGACAACTTATATATATATTATGAAGATCTTAGGTTTAATGAAACTATATGAGATGATGTGAGCAGATACAGAAAAGGCTTCTAACATGAGCGCACTACGCGTCGTGCACCGGTTCAAGAGAACATTTGAAGCAAACTCGAGTAATTAAAACATAGCCGTTACGCCAATTAATTTCTCAAAGTCAAAAGTTGCGTGGCTGTTTTCCAACAACAGTATTTTTAACACAGTGTTTGAATTATATAGCGAGGCTTTTGGAACAGTTAGACACTGTGTAGATATAGTGTCTTAGTTGATGATGAGTTTTGGAGACTCGATACGGTTTGGAGAGTTTATTGCCGGTGCTGGGAAGCGACGGTCAATTAATTCTGACCGAGTAACAAGCGGCAGATTTACTGTATGGGGTACAGAATAGCGTTTTCTCTTGGCCCAACGATTGACGCGATTATTGTCTAATTGGCACGCTAATGTACTCAGATAGTGACGATAGCACACATCTACACTAGCCAGCGTCTCGCTAGCTTTTTCGGTAGAAGATTTCAACGAAGATAGTGGATAATACTGGCTGAAAATAGTTTTAATTAGTATGCCTTTGCTCTCGAAACTTTATTACATATGCTTATTATCGTTCTAATTTGCAAAGCCTAAAACTCTAAAAAAAAAATTATTTTGTTTTTAAGAGATCTTTAAGATGCATGAAATATAAAAATATTATTTTATATCTTGCTACTATTCAGTTCGGTAGTTTTAATATAACTGCGTTCAATACTGGTTTTTCATGAATGTTTAGTTCATGATATTTTCACAATGCGAAGATGTATGACGTACACTGCGCTATTGCAAGCTTGCGCTCTGAAGCATATTTTTTTTATATGAATTTATATAAGTAAACCTACAATATACATATATATTTTTACAATATACATATATATTTTTAACTTGTTTTTATGGATTCAATTATATAAGTCATATCAGCGTAATTAGTAACACTAAAGATGTCCTCGACGAGTGACGACGAGAGACGAGACTTTTGATACTTTAATTTTGGATAAGCAGTTGTCGATTTCAGATTAGGTTTTAATACTTCAATTTCTATATATATCAGACTGGTGTGTAAACTTATGTCACACAATGTTCCAAAATCAAGTTTATGACTTAGAAACCCTAAGAAGAAAATCTCAGTAAAAAAATAGAACATTTTAAAAATGAAAATAAAGTATTTAATTGTTCTAAGAGTAATGTTGAGTCTGTGAAAAGTTCAAGTATATAATGAGGTACATTATTAATTAAATTTAAAACATGTCTAAGCGTTTGTGTGTATAGTTAGTTATACCGAAAATAGTGCTATTATGCAGTGCATAATTTAAGTTTAAATGTGTTCAGTTCAGTCTAAATGGCGGTTGTTCCGTTTCGTAGTTTCATAAACAGCATTTAAATTCTTTATAATATAATTTGCAGTGGTTAAAATATCTTCATAACTATTAACATACGCAAATATTCCTGCAATTGTAACGATTTGTATACAACAATACCTGTTTCCTGTACAATATGTTTATTTTATTTATTTATTTTATGCATTTATTTAAAATTTATGCACACAAATAATAATATTATAAAATTTAAGAAATAAAAACAGAACTTTTAACATGAACCCTAGCCAAATTTGTATTATATTTATAAAAAAATATTTTTTCTTGAATTTACAGATTATTTTTGCCCTTTATCTAATGTAACTGCATTCAATAAGTATCTTGAACAGTAAATAAGTAGTTTTTTATCATATGAAATATCCAGATTAAAAAAAAAACAACAAATTCTTTAAATTTGAAACTTTCTTTTACATAAGTACGAAGAAGGGTTACAATAAATGTTATATAAAAATTATATGCGTATACGCACCCAAATTGGACCCCACTTGTTACTATTACGAAATATCACAAATTAATTAACCGTTTTAAATTATAATTGCTTAATATGAATTAATCATAATTGTTTGAAATATAATTTTTCATTACGTGTTTATCTCATGAATTTATACTTTTACCTTCGTATTGAAATAATTAAACACCACAAGTATTACAAAAGGCATTATAAAAAATTTCAGCACCTGCAGGGTCCTACTAAAGTTTAGTTGTAACTTACAAATCTCTTTTTTTTTAATTAAACATGATAACTTCCAGATTTCTTCTTCCTTAGATTTGTGTTTTTTTTTAAATCGTTATGATTTTCATTTAAACTGGGTTAAACTGTTAAAGTAAGCACGAACACAGTTAAACCACGGTGTTCTGTAAATATTTCCAGACAACGAGGGTACATATTTGGTTATGTTTAGTAATTTTTAATCAATGAAACCTTAGATTAATGAAAAAAACATAAACATACTAGCTTTTGCCCGCTTCTTCGCCCGCGTGTTTGTTTGTCATCGTAGTAAAGAGTAGCTTATGTCATTTCGCAAGAATCAAAGTATCTCTATGCCAAATTTCATTTGGCCGCGAAAGCGTGACAGACAGACAGACAGACAATTGATATAAGTATGGATAATACTTTTTTATTGGTCTGTAGAATAAAACAGTAAACAGATGATACTCATGATGATACGTGATTTAAGGTTTGGGACTGATGTTTTGCACATACACACACTACTATAAAATGTCTAATATCTACTGAATCAAAAGTAGTGACTAAGGAACACTATATATGGTTTGCTAGATATAATTATTTTATGACCATCAAACTTTAATGAGTACCTGCTTATCGTTACTTTTTACGTTGTAATGTAGTTTTAGTTAGAGCATACAACACATTTTCTAACTGTTGCAATAATCGTAAAAATAAAAGATAAGGAATTAAAAAGAAAGTTTTGCTAACCACGCCTAGAGGCTCGACGATTTTTATTTTAATATAAAATTTAATCCAAACATTAAGCAAGGCAGCGGGCGTGACAGGCGAAATCGTAATTAACGGCTCGTATGAACTCGTATCCACTCGTATCTCGATCTAAGCTGCGCGTACGTACGGCCCGACGAAGGTTTGGGTGCGCGGGCGCCGACCCCGAGCCCACTGTGTCGTGTGCTCAGATTTCACTCCACTTGGTCGGATTTTCGATGGCACTCCAAGGGCCCGTTCGTTTCATTATTGGACATCGATCGTCAAATTATGTTGTTAATCTATTCGCGGGAGGACCTACTTAACTAAATTAAAACTTACAAAGCACAAAACTATATCATTGTAGAAAGTGAGCACTCAGTAAATATAACTGTATTGGTCCATAGTTTGCCTTACAGAAATGTTGTTATATTTTTGATCATGAGTAGTTAAAAAGTTATCTTAGATCTTCTTACTTAAAGTTGCTCCGTAACTATAAGATAACTAGATTGGATACTAGGACACTTTCATAAAATTTGGTACGTATTTATAAAATATACAGATTTTGTACACGTAATAGTAAAGACAATGTAAGTTCAATGAAACATTCAAATGCCCGGCCTTAGTTAAAGTCTTGACAGCTCATTTACTTATTGATTGATTAATCGACAACATATGTACAGACACCACCGCGACAAAAAATTATAAACATATATTTAACCTAAATTATTTTAAAATAACAAACAACACGTGGGCTCTAGTGACCTTCTCATAATTAACTTCTTAAAAAGTATCAAAGTATTACACACAATTACCATTACTGCTAGTGACAAAAGTACTTAGGAAAAACTTAAGTGAAATAGGTATAATCCGCACAACAGTTGTAGATCACAAAAATCTTTAAATTTTTATACGAAATGACTTCAAACAAAGAGCAACAACAAACAAATTTTATGATTTTAACTACTTTTATTTGTCCTTTCCTTTCTTTTAGTCGATGAACATTATGAGATGAGTTTTAAAGAATTTGTATTTAGGATTTTAATGATGATTTACCTCGTGAAACACACGCCCCAAAAATATTCTATACTTAATATTTATTCCCATCTTAAAGTGCAGAAACAAATAGTTAACTCAAAGGTATATTATCATATGTCGTGTCAAGCAACAGTGGTCATTTGAAAACATATTCACATTTCTTTAAGCTCATAAAATATACCTCTGCAAATAACACAAGTGGAGTTATTGTTTAGCTCAAATACTTAACTAATTTATCGTCATAAATATAATAATAAATATTTCGGACATCTAACACATAACGCCATCTAGTTCCAAGCTAAACAGAAGCAGTGGTATGGGTGCTAGACGACTGATATAAATACAAATACACTTTTTTTATAAATACATACATATCATACATAGAAATCACCCAAATTCCGAAACAAATTTTTGCAGATCATAAGAACATTTGGTCCGACCCGGGAATCGAAGCCGAGACCTCATGCACAGCAAACGCATACGCTACCACCTCGCTACCAGGATATTACAATTAATATTACCTATGTCAAGAGCCCATTAAATATCGAACACCCTAGTCTACACAAATAAATAAAATTGAAGTCTGTTTGTAATATTAAAATAACCGCTTTTTACTAAATGTATATGTACGTATACGCGGTACATATACCAAAACTGTATTTAATTATTTTTTGTCTGTCCGTCTGTATGTCTGTTTGTTTCGGGTAGTCTATGGAACGACTGGAAAGATTTTAATGGGACTTTTACTGGCAGGTAGCTGATGATCCAGGGAGTAACTTAGGCTACTTTTTTTTAGATTAACTTTGTGCCGTGGCTGTACTCGCGGTACGGCGATAACTACGGGTAACACCTCGGGGTTTAGCTATATTCATTTCGGATATATTTATATATATTTCGGACATCTAACACACAACGCCATCTAGTCCCAAGCTAAGCAGAGCTTGTGTTATGGGTACTAGATAACTGATACAAATACATATATACTTTTTTTTTGTAAATACATACATATTATACATAGAAAACACCCAAACTCCGAAACAAATATTTGTAGATCATGCAAACATTTGATCCGACCCGGGAATCGAACCCGAGACCTCATGATCAGTAGTCGCACACGCCAACCGCGAGACCGACGAGGCAGTCTAGTTTAATAATATAATGAGGGTAATATTGTTTAAAAGCTCATTAGCTACAATTAGAACCAGTGGGTTTAACAACAGTCGGCAATCAGCCACTACTCAACTCGACCGATGATGGCAAGACACTTCAAATCTAGATGCGCTGATAACCGGACAGTAAATATCACCGCCAGCTGCTGCCGCCACTTTAAGTCTCCGCTATCACAAGATCTGTAGATATAAATCGCGATAAGCGACTCGTCTCCGTGTCACGATAGTGCAAACCGCTCTTCACTTTTAAATATACTCTTGTTAATTACCGATATCATTTTAATTTATTTTTTTACTCTGTTATAAGTAACACAGAAGTCTTTGTGTTACTAAAAATAGAGATAATAAAATGAGTTTGTCTGTCAACTGTGTCTCTTTGACGCCTGTACTACTCAACATACCATCCTGTTTATGCATATTTTTAACCGACTTCAAAAAATAAGGTGGTATAACTTTCAACTGGATGAATCGATTTTGATGAATCTTTTTTTATTTGAATGCTGGCGCACACATTGTGGTCCCATTTCAATTTGGTCCAGTCCTTGAATTCGGTTTTTTTGTTAAAATTAGTGCTAATTTGTTTAATGTGCAGGAAATTAATTAAAAGGAGTACCTAACGTCTTAAAATTCTACCCCAGATAATAAAGAAACAGAAAAGAGACCTCGGGTGGTAGCAAGTTACTGATACTGAATTCAAGTTACTCACAAGTAGTTTCGCGTCTTAATATGCATAAACAACATTCAAAAACATAAAACAAAAATCGAAAATACAATATTTTATTTTATAAATATTCTCTTACGCCTGTTATCACGATAGCAAAGGTACAAAGTTATTAAAGAGAAACATAAACTGCAAACATATGAAATGGGCCCAAGAGCATCCCAGCTCCCGCTACTACAGTTATACCTCTTTTGTAGAATTCCTTTTTGTGGAACATCCTCTAGCATTAAAGCTATCGCACTCGGAGTTATCTCCAAGATTATAATACACGAACACAAATTAACGCTATCTCTAAATATAACGGTAACATTCTACTTGTAATGAGGTGTCTTCACTTCTACGTAAATGGGTTCTCGAGGTAAAATATGTTTAGTTTTAACGAAATTCAACTTAATTTTAAAGCGTCTTATCTTAATTATTTCCAACTTTTATCATTGCTCCAACTCCGGTACCTTTAGGTGCGTGGACAGCTTTCCTTCGTTTCCAATCAGCGAGTTGACCAAAGTTGAAAGTATCAATTACATACAAGTTCTTAATTTGTAAACGGCAACAAATTACACATCGTTGGTACCGACTTAATTTTAGCCGTGACGCAAACTATGTATAAAACTACTATAGATAGAAACGAAAAAAAGAACAGAAACCTGTAGTTGTGCGCCTGCGTCGGTTTCGTCATACTGGTGTTAGTGTCAACCGGCGCGGGCGCAGAGTGGCGAGCGCATTGCTCGGTAATGAACCAGCATCGGGAATAAATAATAAGTACACGTGTGTTAATACATAACGAGTTGACGCAAAACGCACTGAACTACACGTGGCTACCTTGCAGCCAGCCGCTGCGATACCTACGCAACATACATTTTAATTAACATGCTAATCACAACTTTATTTCTAAATCACATATTAAACTCTTCATATATTTTATTTCAATATACGCACATAAAAAGTAAAGATCTTGATTTACGTAAAAATAACGAAAGTACACATAAAAGCAAACAGTGGGGGCTTCAATAGCTCGATGGCCTACCGTTTTACTTCTTATATTGGTAATAACTACAACCATTAATTACATGAAAGTACTGTAGACAATGAAACTAAAATCAATGAATTCTATAAAAATGTCGTAAAACACCAAGTGTGTCATTGTTTTACGAGCGAAGATAGAGACATCAAGTTTGTATTGATTATAGTAATTTAAACATGAGTGGTTAAGGCATGAGACCGTCCCGAGAGTAGCGGCCGAGAGGCGCACGCGCTTGTTTGACAACCTGACCAAAAACATCATGGGCATTAATTAACTTTATTAATAAAGAAGGCAAAAACTTGAACTAGAAATCCACTTTTACTTTCTTACTTTACTCAGTGTTACTTGTTAATGTTATTCATAGAGAAGAAGGAAATTCCTCTAAAGGAAAATGGGAAAAAACTGCCCTACATCTCTTGTTACATTTATACAAGCTATATTTTTTGACATTGTAAATACAAAAAAAAAATACTACGTATTTACGTTATTACTGCAACCTGTTTAGATGTTATATTCTAGACATCGAATATCAATTATCTTAATGTAGACTTAAGATCAAAAAGGAGCAGCTAATCTTATTTCGTCCAGATTTAAAGGCAACATCTGGAAGAAACGATCTTGAAGACGTATTGATATAATGTGTAAATACGCAAATGCCGAAAAGTTTTTAAAGAATAAAAGAATAAATCATATCATACAAAAATCAATATTCACGCTAATAATGTTAAGTATTAGTAAGAAGTTAGTAAACTACAGTTAAATATTAATACACCAGACCTACACCAGTAAAATTTTATTTTATTTAATCAAAATTTAAGTTGAAAGTTATAAGTGTCGTGTCTATCATATCTATTATATCCCCACAACGATGCCCACGCTAGCATAGCCAGTGAGCAGGTACATAAGTACATAAGAAGCTGTTTGCTTACATTTGCCAAATGACAAGTTTGCATCTCAAACACGGACTTACAAAAGCCATTCATATCTTAACAGTACAAGCAAATGCTAATAGTATTCTAGTTTTGTATGTTGACATTGCCGAAGAAGTCCAACCGGTAGGCAATAACATTAAATATTGTTTATTTTATTATTTTAAATTGCTTGATCTTCCAAATTCGTTGCGCGGAAGTGAATTTCAAATAGCCGAACGTCATTGCAAAACTTGATCAGAACTCAAGGTGAAAACAGATATAAATGCGGTTTAATTACTTTAAAAATATACAAGGAAATTTTTTGTAACGTCCTCTCACAAACCGCTCCCGAGTGAAGCGAGTGGAACTATCTCGTGTCCTTGCGTCGATGCTTGCGCGCTCGTGTGGTAGCCATGTCAATGTTGACCAATATTTTCATAATCTTCGGACATCTCAAGTGTTGGAACGCTACCATCTGGGTGCACCCTGCCCCCGCTCGCCTTGCACCGGTCTCGTCCACACTGCAAACATCTGTAGTATATGTGTTGTATTGAAAACGGTGTTTGCCCAGTCGTCGCTCAGTTTGCTTTTTTTAATAGTGCCGCGGCCACGGGCCTCATCTACTTGTGTTGTGTACCCTTGGAACGGTAACGAGGCCCGTTACCGACCTCCTACAGGTACCCTACAACATTGGCAGAATGACAGTTTCCACAGCCAATTAATTATATGTTATCGAGTGTCTAACGCTCATTAATTTGCCAAAATACCAGAAACAAAATCGTAAAATTTTATGTCTCCTAGTCATGGACGACGTTATAACGATTTTTAACTATTGAATGATTTATTTTATGGTCACTCTAATGGAACTGTTGGACTTTAATATTTAATACATAATTGGTTAATGTTACCGGTTTTTGGCGATGTCTCTTTAACCCTAAGAATCCTTATATAACGTTAATAATGTGTTTACGTCACCGCAGATGACAATTCCGCTTCCTAGTATACAAACAAAACAGAATTAGCTACTTTAGATAAGCATAATTCAAACTTAATATTTGTATCAAACTTTGGTATATCGACGAGAGTCATCGTCTCCATATTTGACGACCCTCCCTTATAACTTTCGGGTTTACTGAAATCACGTGTCAAGTCTATATTCTTGGCGTAAAGTGTTACTTTGACACCCACTCATTCGTTTAGTCTTCGTTTGGCCTCCCGTTATTCACGGTGCGAACTCACTCACTCACATAACAGTTGTAAGCTAGAACTAATAAACTGGGTAAATACCAAATAAATACTTAAAGTTATATTGCTGGACAAACTGTTTTTAAAACAGCACTCGCTAATACAAACGTAATAGAAATATAAGTGATATAAATGCATTTAACATTATAAGAATGAAAATATTTCAAAAGTGTAAAACGGGATACATAAATCAAAAATTTATCATCGCGAGTAGCGGAAACTGATTTTCTATAAAATATGAAGAGTATGAAATACACCTCTATTATCTAAATTATGAACTTAAATAAGAAAGGTTCGTTTATCACGTTGAAGAGTTGGGAAGCAAATAGAATTCTACGTGTAAATACGATTTGTACGTCATAAAGTGTACCATTTAAAATAGATACGTCGCCGCTGTCCGTTGTCTCATGCATAGGTTAACACATGACTCTGGTAAACATTTTATTTCTTAATAAAAACATATACACACTACACATATATCACAACTAATAAATATTTAACACGTTTTTATATTACGTGGCCTTTTTATTTGCTACACATAAATAGAAAATATATCTATTGCTTCACATACTTGCTACAGGTATTTTATGTTCATTCAATATTTTTGGAACCCATTCTTAATAATAGGACAGTTTTAAATTGAATGTAAATGACACTGGTACATTGAACATTGGAACGTTTCATGATAAAATCATAAAAATGTCATAAAAATTAAATAGGCGTTTCAAAGCCACGTTGAATATTAAAGCAGCAGTGAAAACTTACGCAGTCTTTCACCGAGCCTAAATGACGATATGGATGAGACTACTTAGTGAATAACTTTGAATAAATAACTTTAAGAAAACACATAAGCCATGTTTGTTTAAACAATGAGTTGTTTATAATAAACTGTTTATAATAAACTGCCTCGTTGGTCTAGCGGTCGACGTATGCGACTGCTGATCAAGAGGTCTCGGGTTCGAATCCCGGGTCGGGCCAAAAAGTGTTATTGAGTTTTTCTGATTCCATAAACACTTAATAACAGCTCGGAGTTTGGAAGTTGGGGTCTGAACCCCCGTGCCTCGGAGAGCACGTTAAGCTGTCGGTCCTGCGCCTGATCTCTCCCAGATCGTGTCGGTTAGCCGTCCCATCGGATTATGAGAGTGAGGGAACAGAGAGTGCACCTGGTGTTTGCGCACACACTTGTGCACTATAATATCTCCTGCGTAGTTGGTTGGTCTCTGTTGAGACTGGCCGCCGTGGCCGTATTCGGCTAGGAGAACCAATACCAATGTTTATGGAATTTCATAAATTAAAATTCTATTTATGGACTAATGATAAATCTTTCTAATGTAATTTTTCTTTTTACACCCAAACACTAATTTAAAATATATAGTTTAAGCGTAAAATCATCTTTCTTGTCCTAAGGATTCAATTCCACTATCCATTAATTTTCTAACATGCAACTTAGACTTACGACTAAAATTAAGTGTACTTATAAAACTTGACAAATATATTACTATAACTATGTGATATCTACTACATTTAAATGAGCAATTCTTGTATATAACCCACCTATAATGTGAATCTTGGAAATAGTTACAACGATTTTCATGAAATTAAACCTGCGCGGGTTTCGGGGGCGAGAAATCGATGAAGCTAGGATTTTTTTTTGAAAATTTATCAAAAAACTGAAATCCCGAACAAAGCTCGGTCATCTAGGTACTGATCCTAATACGCCTTACAAAATATTCATAAAAATTTTACTGACACTATAATAAAGAACCGAACTCGGATTTCTAACAATATTGAAAGCGAGCGGCCAAAATCTTCACATCACAACTACTGAGGAAGTCTCAAATAAAATTGTCGTTTTCGTGTAATTCTCAAATGATTGTTTTTCTCAATCCAGTGAATGAGTTGACACACCGTTTATGATGTAGTAATATGGCGGATGTTAGTTCATTGCACCTATGGTTTATTTGTGAAGTGCGTAATGGCGCTCGGAGGTTTACGGATGTGCGTACTGCGCGTGCGCAAATATTGGAACTGTCGAGTATCGCCGAGTGCCAAGGTCGGGGGCAAATAGATAACGAGAGGAATGCTCTTTGTGCTGACGTGTGTACCCAGTACTCAGCACATTCCATTTCAAAGTTATCATACTTATATTGAATTGTTTGTTCATTGGTTTATGCTCAAGCTTCAAGAGAAAAATCATATTGGCTACCATGATAAATTTTATCTAAATTTTTATTTTAACTTGTCTGAATTTGAGAAATCGATCCTTTTATGTATTCTGTTTACATGTGTCAACAATAGTTTAGTCTATTTCCAGATGAATCTTGAATCCCTAATGCAGTAGCAATCCTGAGCTGGCAATAATGTCTAACTGTATCCTAAAACATACATTCCTTTCGTTAACTTTCCAAAAAATCTCAACAGAAAAGCAGTTTTAACATTTAATATCCCTAACATATTAAATAAATATATAATACGTTTTACATGATATGCACAATTCGAACCTCAGGTTTTCTTTCGGCGTGTATGATGATGTGTTTGATTAAATCAGTACACGATTGTCATAAATATATTTTTACTCGCGTAATTCGGTGCGATGCGGCGTCGGCGGCGCGGCGGCACTATGTGACAACTATACGCGGTGTGATACCTTCGCTTCATATAAATATCTGTTATCGCGAAACACTCTTCGCCACTTATTTCTTGACTTTTATCTGATTTCTCAAGTTACTTTTTTGGTATATGGACATGCTCATTACCTTTAGTGAAGATGTGACGATTGACAACTATACTAAATCTTTTAATTTAACTCTTTTAAAAAAGAATCCTAACATTGTTATCTTTATCTATAGCGATAAATAAAGAAAATTTTGTGAAAATCAAATTAAACCATATCTCAATTGTATAAGTCGGTTTAATTGCCACTTATGAAAAAAAAAAGATTTTTACACAAAGTTTTAAAACTGGTACAAAATACAGGTCCATATAAAGCCAATGCGCTTACAATTGAAAGTGAGAAGCAATCAGATTAAAAATGGTGAGTCCTGAACAAGCAATAAGACAACAAAGCTCAGCAGAATACACTTCAAACAACGCTTGTTCACAGCTAGTTGATTTTTACACATTCTCACCAGTGCCGGATTAAGCCAGCGCGGGGCCTGTAGCAAAATACGGCCCAGGGGCCCCTAGTTTGCTTAAAGTTCTCAAGTTCATGATGATTTGAGATACCAACGGTTTTCGTAGTAGGTACTATACAACCTACACCTACGATTTAGTATAAATAGTGTAAGGGGTCCCACTAACATCCTTCGGAACCCAAGCCAACCTCGCCTGCCCGAGATGCACTCCACCGAATAACGAAGAATGCTCTGGCGACCCGCCAACATGTACTGGACTAGCGCGGCGGGTTACGGTCCAAACCTCCTTATGTGATGATGGACAAAGGAGCACGGCCCTTAGTGCCCTGGGGCTCCAGTTGCAAGATTGACGTTGACGGGCGTCGGTCGAGCACTGGAGATCCCTAGTAAGCAACGTGGTATATATCACGAGTGTGTCTAGCAGAGTTGCGTACCTGATAGTCAGAGTACCAAAAATATACTCGTTGAAGGTCATACAGGTTTATGCACCGGACGACGAAGTGGAAGTTATGTATGAGGACATCAGTATATATACTTATATACGGGCCATACATACTTCTAAACATAGCTCACTTTTGTTATGGGGTATTTTAATGCCAAACTGGGTAGGAGGGGCGATGACGAGTTGAGTGTGTGTGAGAGTGGGGCAATTTGGATGTGAGCGGAGGAATCCCAGGGGCCAGACATTGGCCGACTTTCTGGAGAAGGAAGAACTCTTTAGGATTAACTCCTTCTCCAAACAGCCACCTCATAGGAAATGGATCTGGATGAGTTACGACAGTTTTACGAGGAATGAAATCGACTTCATTATGTCTACATAGAGATGAATATTCAATTATGTCTCCGTGACCACAGGGTGAAAACCGGGGCGATCGAAGAATGGTTACAGGCACATTGAATATCAATGACCAACTGGAATGATGTCCACGCTCCGACTTAGTGCAGTCCAGATACAAAACCCCGAGAGCTTTCAACTCGAGCTCGCAAATCGCTTATCTGGCCTGGATTGCGTTTCTATGGACGAGATCCACAACAGGCTGGTAGAAACTCTTCAAGGTAGGGAAAGATATCCCTCAAAAACTATCAGATCACACCCTCGACAGAACGACGCTCATCGTCACTGCAGACTTCCGGAACGTTGAAGCATATCGGCAGCTCAATAGACGGATCTCTAAGTCCTTATGGCACGACATCCGTGTCTTTAATACTAACCATATCAAAGATACGATAGAGTGAAATAATGGCTTCAAAGTATCCGCAAGAGACTAGTCTATGGAGCAAAGCCAGTTGACAAAGTTGAAGACTGCAGACGGCAGTGTAGCGTCTACTAAGCCAGAGGCACTGAGGGAGATCGAAAGGTTCTATGGACATTAATATACCTCGATTGCTAAGCCTGTTGACGATTTGGATAAAGATCCAAGAGCCAAATTAGCCCGACACTACACAGAAGACATCCCGGACATCAGCCTATATGATATTAGGTTGGCCCTCAAACAGTTCAAAAACAACAAGGCGACGGGTGACGGACAGAATCACATCGGAGCTTCTGAAAGCAGGTGGAACACCGATACTGAAAGCCCTTAGAAGCTCTTCAATTCCGTTCTGCTAGACGGTACTACGCCCGAAGCGTGGAATAGAGGCGTGGTTTTCCTTCAAGAAAGGCGAAAAAACCTTATTGAAGAAATACAGGCCCATCTCACTTCTGAGCCATGTTTATAAGCTGTTTACGAGGGCGATCACGAAACGTCTCGCACGCAGTTTTGATAACTTCCAACCTCCCGAACAAGCCGATTTCCGTAAGGGATATAGTACCATATACCACATTCATACGCTGCGGCAAATTATACAGAAGACCGAGGAGTATAATTTGCCATTATGCTTAGCGTTCGTGGATTTTGATCTGGGACAAACGGTCCAATTCCACCTTCGAGAAAGAGGTCAATCGACGAAGCCAAATCGGCTGGGCTACGTTCGGGAAATTACGCAGAGTCATCTCGTCCAAAATACTACAGTCCTTAAAATCGAAGGTTTTATTCAGTGCGTGTTACCAGTGATGACCTACAGTGCCGAGACGTGTTCTCTTACTATGGGCCTCATAAGGAAGCTCGGGGTCATAAAGTGAGCTATGGAACGGGCTATGCTTGGGGTCTCTCTACGAGATCGAATCAAAAAAGGACGAGATCTGTAGACGAACTAAAGTTACCGACATAGCAGAGCAAGTCAGCAAGCTGAAGTGGCAGTGGGCAGGGCACAAAGCTCCGAAAACCGATGGTCGATGGGGCTGAAAAGTTTTAGAGCGGAGACCACGTGACGGCAAACGCAGCGTAGGAAGGTCTCCCGCAAGGTGGACAGACGAATTGGTTAAGATTGCAAGGACTCGTTTGATGCAGGCCGTTACCGACCGGTCGAAATGGAAATCAATAGGGGAAGCCTACGTTCATTAGAAGACTTCTTACGGCTGATAAGATGACTTACGATTTAACAAGACGAAAACGAGTTTTAGATTTTTAGGTGGGAGTGAAGCTTAGCCTAGATGCTTCGCGTTTAAGGCATGCTATATATTTTATGCTTATTTAAATTATTTTTTTTATGGTCGGACAGGCAATGGAACGCGGGGCCCCCCAATTCGCGGGGCCCGTAGCATTTGCTACTCTTGCTACGTGGCTAATCCGGCACTGATTCTCACCTGGTATTAATATAGCTGCTTCTCCTATTCACCTAAAGTTAAAGCTAGGAGTAAGCTTATAATTCTTATTTTAGCAGCATAGAAAATTGGTTCCAAGCTAAAGACTTCATTAGGCAAATTTTTTTATCAGAACTTTTGGTTATGTTAAAATTACGTATTATATAACGTGTGTAACATTTGCCTAATCAGTTTGTAGTAGTGATACGAGACTCCAGACGCTGCTTTTTATCTTTGGCGTGATCCTCGACCACATACAGTACATTTAACTCATCCATTGCTCTCCCAAAACTGTTATTTACCTGTGAACTTGTAATTACATAACAGTCAACGAGATCAACATTTCATACAAGCCACGCTCCGTCAACTCATTCAATCACTCTTTCATAATCGTTGTCATTCATCAGTTTGTCGCGTTGATTAGCGACGCGTCTCTTGTATTTGTTCGCGTAGTGAACCGATATTACGTCAACTCACACTGTACCGTCATACCCTCATATTTACCGCCATAATTTTTTAAGTACACACAAAATTGATTCTTACGCTGTCTTGTTTAAGGCATATAATAGTGATCGAATGTATTGTTGTCAGAGTAAACTCCATGTGCGCCTGCGCCGCCGTTCGCACCAAATATGTTTTGTCTTTGAGCTGCCGTTGTTCCTGTCGCTGATGAACATAACATGAATATAGATCACTAGTGGTATTTTAATAATCTTTAAGTAGTTTTTATCTACAGGTGGATTGACCGAATGAATATTGTGTTTATTTGAGAGTACTGCTTGGCGATTCGTTAGTCTGACTATTGTAGAAATACAGGTACATATAGTGCAAAATACACAGTGTACAAAAAGTTATAAATAGATAAAATTGAGCAAGTCTTAATATTAATAGTAGCAAAAGTGCAAAATCTACTACCTCACACGATTTCCTATCAGATTACAATGCAACTACAGGTGTGCAAATTGAATATACATAAATAGAACAGAAAATTAAAATAAAAATAGGAAAATAAAAAATAATTTTAGATTACGTGTGATGATAATAATTAAATGAGATTTAGAAAGGAGACCTCGACATAATTGGAACGAAGTTTCTAGTTATCTGATTAGTTTTTTCCATAGTTTTGAACACCCTATCCAAGAGTCCATAAGCCTCCGGCCTACGGTACTGTTGACATCGCTCGCTTTCTATAGTGGCTTATATTGATTCTGAGAATACTTGTAACAGTTTGTTCCTTACTTATTTCGACACTAACTGTTAAGTGGTCACTCTTTGTGGGAAACGAAAGCGTCTTTGTTTTAGTGTCGGACGTGTAACGACCAGAGGCAAAGGCTCCACCTCGCACAAGTAAGACATTTTCTAACTAAAATGTATTTTCTATTAACTTTAATTTTAGATAGATTGTGTATTTTTTGTTCTACTTTGTCTAAATGTCAACAAAATTCGATATTGAAAGTGAAATCTTAATAAATAACACACAGTTCTTTTGGTTGAATAATAGCACATTTACATATTCAGTCAGATCTATACGCAGGGCTTTATTTTTTTTCTCTATTTTTTTCCCTCTTATACTGTTTAATTGTATACGTTACTAGCTGAACCCCGCGGTGTTGTAACGCGAGTAACGCCGTGGGACAAAGTTAGTCTAAAAAAGTAGCCTAAATTACTCCTTAGATCATCAGCTATCTGCCAGTGAAAGTCCTGTCAAAATCGGTCCAGCCGTTCCAGAGATTACCCGGAACAAACAGACAGTCGGACAGACAAAAATTGGTAAAAAAGGTTAGTTTGATATAAGTATTGTGTATTCATACTTATGCATTTATTAAAAAGCGGTTATTTTGATATTACAAACAGACACTCCAATTTTATTTATATACTAGCTGAACCCCGCGGTGTTACCCGCGGTTATTGTTGTACCGCGAGTAACGCCGCGGGACAAAGTTAGCCTAAAAAAAGTAGCCTAAGTTACTTCCTGGATGATCAGCTACCTGCCAGTGAAAGTCCCGTCAAAATCCGTCCAGCCGTTCCAGAGATTACCCGGAACAAACAGACAGACAGACAGACAAAAATTTTTTTAACTACATTTTGGTATATGTATCGTGCATATATACATATGCATTGATTAAAACGCTGTTATTTTAATATTACAAACAGACACTCCAATTTTATTTATTTGTATAGACTAGCTGAACCCCGCCGTGTTGTACCGCGAGTAACGCCGCCGGACAAAGTTAATATAAAAAAGTAGCCTAAGTTACTCCTTACCTCCTTACTGCCAGTGAAAGTTCCGTCAAAATCGGTCTAGCCGTTCCAGAGAAACAGACAGACGGACAGAAAAAAATTGGTAAAAACGGTTATTTTGGTATATGTATCGTGTATACATACTTATGCATTTAGTAAAAAGCGCTTATTTTAATATTACAAACAAACACTCCAATTTTATTTATTTTTAGTATAGATAAGGCTCAACATAAAATAACGGAATAATCTCACCATAACAACAGTTCGGACTTTTGTTTGTAAACTTTAAATTTCCAATAGAATCGTAGCTTACAAGAAACTAAAATTCACATTATTCTTTTTTTTTTATATATGGACCTGTCATAATGACTCTACTCTGCCTGGAAAGCATAAGCGGAATCCAAGAGTGGTGGTCACCGTAATCATTACGAATGGTGACAATGCTACAATATAGCATGAACCACACCATGGTGGCCTAGTGATGAAAACTTTGACTACGCTACAAGATAGTAATGAAATAAAAAAATGGAAATAAATCAATACACTACCTATGTTTCTGTCGTAAAAGAATAAGTGAAGCTTTTTTATGTAAAAACTAGTTTAGGTACTATTCGCTAGTTAGTTGAGTTCTAACCGAGTTTGGGATAAAATGTAGATAATTAAAAGATAAATTATTTGCATTTGTATTTTAACATTTATATTACCACTTACATTTTCTACACCCATACGCACTTCTACGCACTACTTGATCGTCAGACACTAATAGACTTTTTGATTTATGGTATTGATTATGCTTATTAGAAATTTTACTTATTTTAGAGGCTATGTTTTGTTTGAGAGAGGGTCTTATAAAAATTGTGTTTTGATTGAACGAATTTTGATTTTTGATAAGCAAATGGAAGTATGTAGAAATTCATTATTTATTACAAAGTTAGAGTGCGGTCAATGGTCGCCGGATAAATTTTCTTTCACATCGTTCCCGCCCCACATGTATTTATTACTTCCTGAGCGCGACAAACGTCCGTAATTGAGCGATCACGACCAGACTATAACTCGTATGAAACTATCGAATTACACGAGCAACCCTATCGGTGAACATTCACCATGTCTCTTATTCTTCGGCGCCTTCTTATAGATGGACAATACCCTATCTCATTCCCCCTAACTGCTGACCCTAAAGATGAAAAAGGATAGGGCATTGAATGGACATGATCAGTGCGCAGGTGGAAATAGTGACCACCGGTCACTAGGGTTATCAAATTACAGATGATGTGATGTGAAATTTATCGATGTGCCGGGCGTGTAGCGGGTAACGCGGTGAATTTGTTAAAAGAGTTATTGTCCAACGAAACTGACCGCTGTCCGCCAAATCATAGTACATTGTAGATCGTGAGAATTGGATTAATTTAAAATTGTAATCGATCAGTGAATAAGTAGGGGCCGCGGGGGTCACTGCGAAGGGCAATACGAACTATGTACCTACGTACACTCGACACATTGTGTTTTTACTGTCTTCCTGGATCGTACCCGTGGTTTGTAAGGTCACACAAGTTCAACAGTGCCTGTGTTGATTGCGAGGATAATTTATACACAAACTAGCAATATGACAAAGCAAACGATAAAATTTAGACAATTCATAATGTTAGTGTCATTTGACTTTATCTTTAGCTACAGACAACTGCACTATGCTTACTGATTTCATGAAGAGAGAATACCTACAATACTAGTACCTAATTAATAATTACAAAACAACCTTTTGTTTTAGGAAAATTTGAATGTCAATGGCAATGAAAACATGTGTTAATTGTTATTGAACATACTCGTAATTATGAAAAATAAACGAAGGACACACACAGTTCTGTGTAAAATTCATTTCGCAAAACATTCTCTACAAATACAATAATAACAGTAAGAGAACAGTAGTTTCCTATTATAAGTACATTAAATTTATTATGCAATAAACGTTAAAAATAATTCTAACACAAAGAATCGTTTTATTTTACAAATATTTTTGCTCACTTCAAGAGAAATATGTAGCATATCTACATATTTCTCTTCAAGTGAGCAAAAGAAATATAAATAGTAATCTGAGTAACAGATCATAGTACAAACTTAGTTCCTACAATCTATACTAATATATAAAGCTGAAGAGTTTGTTTGTTTGTTTGTTTGTTTAAACACGCTAGTCTCTGGAACCGCTGGTCTGATTTGAAAAAATATTTCAGTGTTAGATAGCCCATTTATCGAGGAAGGCTATAGGCTATATATCATCACGCTAAGACCAATAGGAGCGGAGCACCGATGAAAAATGTTTCAAAAACGGGGGAAAATTATCACGCTACGGGCAATAAGAGACGTAAACGAAGTTGCGTGGGTCAGCTAGTACTTGATATAATTAGGAACAATTAAACTGTAAATCTGGTTCTTAGTGTACAAGAGAGTAAGCATGGGGATAGTCAACACTCATTTGGTTTCCACAAGTGCACGCCCGGATGACACAGTCGTAAAATATATTAAATCCTAATATAAATATCTAAGTTGGGCCAATTAACTGTTAGACGGGTCGAGAGGTAACATGAGTGGGTATCACGCTGAGCCCCTACAATTTATGATACGCTCCGGCCACGCCGAATTTACCGAACGGCCCATCGGCATCTTCGCCGTGTTGCGAGACACTTGTATGCTATCAATTAACCTAAAACTCGATAATTCAAATGTTATGTCATGTATACGGAGAAAGATTTAATAGTTATTTTAGTTTATCGAAAGTTGGAAATTAACTTTTAATTTGCCTGTAATCATACGTCTTCGAAATTCTTTGTCGATGAACTGCGAGAGAATTACTTACATTATTGAAAAAATAAAACTATAATTACCTTGATAATGCTAGAAAGCTGTGAACTTGCTAAAAGAGTTTCGGAATTTATTACTGTATAAAACTTATATATTTTTTCCATAGCTATGTTTTGGGTGGATAACTTGATAAGCATGTTCGTGAATAATATCCAGTATCCGAACAATGATTGAAATACTCTTCTTATTAGTAATTTAGATTTAACATTATAATAATGCTAATTTATTCTATATACCAAGATTTCAAATGTTGATATTGCAATTAACACAATATAACTATAAATCCGGGAAGGGTCCAATCGAACTTGGCCCTTCTGTTGCCACCTTATATTCTATTATCTGTACAGCGATAAACAAATAATGTATACAATTTATATCAAAGTTGTAAAACATAATGTCCACTAAAACAGATCAAACTGTCGCAACTTCAGCATAACTCGTAGATTATGTAAATAGTATGTACGTGTTCACCTGTGCGTCGATAACACTCACAGAGATAGTTAGCCGTGGGGAAGAACCGGCCGAGCCTCTCTGTCCTACGCAAAACAACCTCTCAATGGACAATTGCTTATAGGTTGCCTTATAATACTGTTTATATAATTATTGCTTTCATTGTAAACAAGTAATATTTGCTTGACAAATTGAAGAAGTATTTTAGTCCTAACAATGCATACCAGTCATCATGAGTTGACTTTACTGGTCAAGACACACAGCGTTCGAATAATATACTTAGTAACAAATACTCAGTGTTTGAAAGGTTCTGTTATAACAGATAGAAATTAATAAATCACACGCAAACAGATACTAAGGCATTTAAAGCTACATTCAAGTGAAGGGAACATTTGTAACGTATCGTAAATTATCGATTAAAATCGAGTTGAGCTAGACAAAGTTATGTACGCACTGCTCCAAGTCCCAAACACTATATCAATCCTGCGTGTAGGCAGCCGGCGCATATTAGAGTTAAATTATATAGATAGTATTAACGCAAATACGTTTCAAAGTAGCTCTCTATGGCTTAATATCGAGTAAGCAACAAAATTTGGAAAAGATCCTCTCGTCAATAGAGTCGATAGCCAACCAGTCGTGTTACGACCAATAAGTTAGACTCAACAGTAACAGTAGCCAAATAACTCGGTCTAATCCGAGTCGAATCGGTGGATATTTTTCAATAACGCACGGAATCGATGATCGGATATATCGAAATAGTTAGTCCGGGACTCGATCGCTCGCTTCGTTTTTTTTGTGTGGGAACATTTCGTTTTTCAATCACAAGCTAACCTTTTTACGGTGTTGGGTGTACGCCGAAGGCGATAAATATCGAAGCTTATGGCTGCGGTCAGCTTTGAAGTGTACGTTTTATCCAGATTGCTACAGAATTTTTGTGTGTTCATATATTTTGTACAGCGACGGCGGCGCGTGGGCACACCGATAGTACACACATTTGTTTTACAAGTTCTGAGCTTGCTAAAACTTTAAACATGATAATCAGGCGGATTTTCAATAACTGATTTACGATCATATACTTAAATGAGTTTAACCCTAAATTCTTAAGAGTATTTTGAATAAAACAACCGATGAAATGACTTTTCATTAAAAAATGGACACAACTGCAAACGTAACACTTAAACTGCGGATTGTATAAAAATAAATATAATTTGACCTAAATCAATTGGGACATCAACTTCTGTCACTTCTGCGCAAAAACCTGCTTCAAAATATGGGATAAATGAGCTTGGTATGTCGATGATCAAAGTTGTTACTCAATAGATCTTGATTTTTAGATTACGCATTTATCAATCACAAGGAATCCAAAAACATCAAAACAGTAATAAAATTGCATAATCTTCTTAAATTTGCCAGGATAGAATAGAATTCCCAAAACTTCAGTCATTAATTTATACGTGTAACATAATACATGTATCGTCCTTCAAATTGTGCGCTTACGGCATCGCAAACAAATTAAATAATGTTCGGAACACGCGCGTGTTGAAACCTAACACGTGTCTTACAACCGATATTCTTGTGTTTTAAGGTGAGCTCAAAAACTTGTTGCGCAACAATTACGTTTTTGCTAAAATTTCGTTCCGGGTTCGCGTTACAAGCAGATTTGCGTAAGACACTTTCAAAACAACAACTTTGTACATCCATCTATATCTAGTGGACAGACCGTGTATTATTGTGTTAAATAACAAGTTAACCGATTACAATCAGATACATTTCTAAAATTTGTCAGATAGAAGTGTGCACCAAGCCATGTAGAGAAATTCTTCAAGTGGACTTCTTATTCTTTCAATCAAAACTCTATTCAATTATTTCTATATATGTCTCTATAGCTTTACAATACGTAACCTCATAAGATGATAAGGAGATCAGTCAACCTATTAACTAGGCTTCTGTTATAATATGCTTCAATGATTTCGTTTAGAATATCTAGTAGTCTATGAGAGGAGAAAATGCGATTGTCAACATTTCAGTAACATTACTTATACTATAGGTATTTATATGTTCATCGACGTAACATAAATCATATCTTCCTTCATCGTACCTATAATGTCACAATGTTCACAGTAAAAGCTGATTAGTGTTGCTTTTAAAATCAGCTGGATACTCAATATCAGTCACAGCCCCATAGGACGTGTGGTGGTAATCGTGGGGGCGCGGAGAGGTCACTTATACTTACATAAACAACTTCATAATGTATGCGCGACAACTAAAATACGTACAAATAAAATTTTAATATTTATTAAATATAGTGATAACTCGACTATTTGCAAATAACACACGTTGCGCATAATCAATACATTAAGCGCTCAATAAGTATTTACGAGATAACACATTTTTTTACGACTCGGAAACCAACTTGGGATTCAGGAAATATTTGCTTAAGTGCGCGACACTAAAGGTACTAATGTATTAATGATCGTTTAATTGCCTACGGATGATTATCTCCGCGTGGCTCATAATTTATGGCTACAACTTAATCAATCAATATTAGTATCGACATTAATGCGTAAATGTAAACAAATTAGAACCTTAAATAATATTTATAGTGATTAAGTTTATCCTGTTCCACATCGGAGCGCACTGCGACAGGAACAAGTCCGGGCAAGTGCGCGTACGCTCTGCGCTCTGCTTATGACTGGTCTAACGTCTAATTAGATTGTTTCCCACTAATGGTCAAACTGGACAAACATGCTCCTTCGAGACTTATGTAAATAACGACATTTCAAAAACTTTCTACAATCGAAATATTTTAAATTCTGGTTGTGGTGAGATTGAACTACTACAATAATAAAGGAACAAGTAAATAAAAAACCGACTTCAAAAACGACCAACTCGATCGATTTCTCTTGGACGCCATCAACAGATCTTAGTGTTCTCATCATGGTATCTCTTTGCCATTAAAAAAAGAATCATCAACATCGGTTCATAAACGATATATATTTATATATATATTTACGGTATACTGAGAACCTCCTCCTTTTTTGAAGTCGGTTAAAAAGATAGAAATAATGGATTTTTGTTTAGCTGCATAATTCGATCCACATCTGATAAATGAGGTGTTGTGTGTCCCAGTATTGGGCAACATGTGCGAGGTGTGGGCGAGCGGTGCGCGGGCGCAGACACGCGCCCGTTTCACCGCAACAAAAGACACACGGGTGACTTTTGACTTTAGCCGTGCGGTTAAGCTTCATAATATAATTGAGCTCGAACAAAATCCGGCTGACTATTACCATACAATGGCCCAGTCAGTTCCGTCGAGCCCGCCAGGTCGCCGAGGGCAAAAAAACACTACCACTTGCCTTTGAAAATTGTCAGCAACGTCATATCTCGTATTGGCTTTAATCGATTAAGTTTATAAAGGTCTTAGACATAGATTTCATTTTAGTTTGGCTGTGGACGTACTTATAACGACGTAGTGTTGCGCGGGAGGTTGGCAGGCGTCCATCGAAGGCAGCCCATCATGAACCGACGACTGTTTGACGAGTGACAAGAGCCTAAAAAACTCACAGTGTAAGTTACCCAGTGGCCGAGCGAGTCGGGATGTTCGCAGTTTTGAGTTATTGCCTGGGAGCAGTGCTTTTTGCGCGCTCGTCTCAATGTCCCGCGTTGCGTTCAATGCTACTGATTGATGCGTTTTGTTTACTTTTCTGTCTAGAACGATGCGAGCGTTGAGCTTTTTGACGTGTCCAGTTTTGTTTTACGTTTTTGAAACGTCTTTCGCATCTTTAGAGAGGTTTACATACAGTTTAGTGGAGTAATTGATCGCTGGGCTAGGTGGACGTGTGCGGACGTTGTGTGGGACGCCCCGACCAGGTGGTCTGCGCGTGTAGGTGAGAAAATGCTATTGTGACGTTTTTAAGGCTATTTACAGCCTCCGATAGGGCTAGTAGTAAAAGTGTCACATTCGTTCTGGTGCTTTTGGAGCGTTGCACGTTTTTTGTGCGTCGATGGCACTGTTGAAGAGAACATAGTATCTAATGTACTTACCTAATGCGTAAAACAAGTTAAAGCTGCCTAATTTCCCACAGAAGGTCAAAGCACAATGATTGTAGGTACTTATAAAAAAATCTTGCATAAATTGATTGCTGTATTTATTCTTTTTATTTTAAAGGATATGATTATCTTAATAACAATTAATCGATGAATAGTAACACTCACTACAACCAATCATGAATTGTAATAGGCTCTAGACTATATTTCTCAATTTGGTACTCTGAGTACATATTTTATACAGAAGGGCTTACAAATGAAAAAGGTTTGGCAAAATTACTATAAAAATGTTGGATATTTTTGGCAGTCGACATAAAATACATAAAAAAAATCAGAATCTTCATTTTTTTTTCTAGAACAGTTCAACTATATGCTTAGTGGTGATATAACCGCCACTTTCCTACGTCCCTGGTAATATTTCGAGTAAGGTTTACTAATTAAAGTATTTAAAATTAACAATTAAGTAATTTACCTCAATTAAACCAATCGTCGCATTTATAATTCGTTAAGGAGTAGTAGCCAGTTCAAGTAAGTCAGTTAAGAAGACAGTTTCTGACACGAAGAATTTACTGAGAAGCACAGACTATGTTATGATATATTTAAGACCAAAAAAGTATATGAATATTCATTTCATTAATTACTAATTACATACATTAGAACGTTCTTGGACAAAACATTTTAAGGGTCGTGTACCTATTTTTAAATGTCTATTATCAATTTACTTTACAAGTTTGATTTTACGAAATAGCTTTATTTAATTACTAATATATTTTTTTAAATGGATATTGTAATTTTTACATTCACTTAACTCAGCAGACTATAGTGTGAAACGCCATACAGCATAATCCAATATCGTATTGAGGGTGATGACTGGTGACACTTGACTCTCTCTCTACTCATGCAGAGTAGAGTCATACTGGCAGCTAAGCCAAAAAAAAAGGAAATACCTATTGACGACTTTATCCTAAAGAGCTAGAAAAGACATAATACTCGTCAATGTATACTTCAATACATTTGAATACTCATATATGTGCCCGGTATAAGTGTAAATAAACGTAGTGAAATAAACTAAATACATACCTACATCGATGAAAATAATTTTTTAGCTAAACATAGAAAAAAATGATGTTAATAACTCAATTGTTATCTTAAATGGGAATCGAATTAAGTTATAAACAGATATGCTCTGTATTATAACGTCCTATAAATATAGTTATAGGCTAACTTACACATTAACCTACAGAATACTTCTGTCTTGCAGCTGTAGTTTTACCGTATAACATCAAAATCTTCAAACCACTCAATAGTCCAAGCATTTCTTTGATTGCATTAATAAACTCTTCTATTCAGCGAATAGGCTAACAAACTTCTCAAAACTCGGTTATTTAGAAATATAAATGTTCATGCCTCGTGTCTATGGACAAACATGATGGTTCTGTACGTCTCGTAATGGTAATATAGACGGTGAGTTCGAGGGCGATAGGCATGCGACACTTTCTACACGGCGACGCGCCGTACATACACAACTATTACTGACGCGCATCCGGGTCGAACTATGACTCTTGGACTTATATTGTTACACGTCTCCTACGTACAATAATATAAAAATACCGAAAAAGACTAGACTGGAATTGATCTTACAGGTACTTGGTTACAGGTAACAAGGCCTTAATAAAACATATGTATAAAGCTTGAGTTTGATGATGACTGTTCTGTGGGTTTGGATCCGACAAATATTATTGTAATACACGCGTTCTGTATTTTAGTGTAAGTTATCTTTAAGTAATAAAGAAATAGAGGTTACTTATATGCATAATCTTATCAACATCGTGGCCGGCTGGAGGTATTTCCAAAACGCTTTCATTCTTGGTACTTTGAATCGCATAACTAATAATAATTTAAGCAAAAGCGGTCTTTACTTCTTACTCTTCTTAGTCGTTCTTCTCATCACGAAAAGCTTTCTTTCTTTCTTTCATCATCTCTCATCTAGTGTCTTAGAAACAAAACAAGCATTTGAATTTTAGGATATATATTCTGGAGACCAAAGAGCTCAAAGACATGATCACCAATTTATTTATTATCGCTAAATTATTTGACCACCATTTCTACAACTGAACATATTTAAACTCACTAGTTACGATCTTTACGTAGGTAATCAAGCTTTTTGCCCCCGTGACGTCATAACTCGTCATCAACCCCTGTTGGCAAACATTGCAACCCTCTACGTGTGTGCGTATGTGTGTCTACATATACGCAGTTATCGTTACAAACGTATACGTGATCGTACTGCTGATGCTGCAGAGGGCACACTGAACGTGATCGAATCGATGCCACTGTTGGAAGGAAAATATCAATAACGCACAGATTTCTTCAATCTTTTATAACTTACAGCATTTTGGCTTTTCAAAAGAAAAAGTTCTAATGATTTGTCTTGAAAATTTACATTTAAATCGGTTATTTCTTCAATTATTGAAATATATGTAGGTGTATGTATACACATACTTATAGCCCCCTAAAATGTGAACACTGCAAGTGTACCTCACATACACTCATGAATTCAAATATCACATCAAAAAGTAAAGGTACATACTCTAAACATAATAGACAAATATACATCACATTTCATTCTAAAGAAACCTTTGTCGCAAGGTGCCTAAATAAAAATAAATAAATCAAAATGTCACAAAAAAAAATGTAAAGTTCTAAACTCACACTGACTTCTGTCAATATTTTGTGCTATATCCTGATTGCTGTTCTGTATAGAAACAAAACGCTGATAAGATTGTCAAGATACCAAATATATTAACAACCTTTAATTAAGCAAAGAGATTTCTCGCACCTGAAAGTAGGCGTTACCATTAAAATGGAGTATGTACTGTTGTAATGCGCAAAAAACGATTTAGAGAATCATGCATAACTGTCATTGGTGACAATGCACACGCAATATGCGTAGGTATAAAACATACAACATCCATGAATTTCTACTGAACTCGCTTATTTATACCACTCTATAATTTATAGCTTGGTAGTACATTGTGTATTACAATTATTTTTATATTATCCACCGTACATTAAATATTGAATACTGTAGAGACATTTCAATGTTATTTTTTTGCACCAAACAATTTTCTCTATTCCGTGCGATTAAACAAATATGAAATAAAAATAAGTTTATTTAAAATAAAATGGAAATACAAAAAAAAATATACATCATCATGAAATGTGATTATTTTATTTAGGACTAGTTTTTGTTTGCCGCTCCGCCCACGTGTATGCCGGTTATTGCGATAAAGAGTAGCTTATGGCCTTCTCCAGAATCAATTTAACTCTACGCCAAATTTCATTAAAATTAGCGCAGTGCTTTAGCCGTAACAGATAGACGGAATTACTTTCGAATTTATAATATTATTCGGGATTTAGGAAAATACTTTTGTGCAGAAAGAACATTACTTGTTGTAAAATAAACTTTCATGTAATATAAATTAAGGCAACAGCTACTACTTTAATACGGAATCCGGAAGATTCAAAATAATAATCAATGCTGATGTAATCTTTAAGCATTATGTAAGACGACAGGCCGTGAAGGACTCACTCTAAATCATTTTCCATTCTAGTGGCTAGGGTTCGGCCGGAAAAGCCTTGGGTTTATTGAAGGTTTCCAAGTTATGGTGAAGTTACGATGATTTATTGTCATGATAGGACTATAATTCTTATTTGTTTTGTGTACAAAATAAAAACAAAATATAATAGTAGGAACATTAATTTTATGTACAATTCTATTTTATACGAATATGTCATATTTAAGTAGTTTACAAGTAAATAAATAGTGAAGCATCATAATTGACTAATTTAGAAATTTTACTGTAAACTAAAAAATATCACAGATTTTTTTAAAGACTTTGTTTCTTTTCTTTCCTATAATAATATAACGGCTGTTATACTTAAAATATCCAGATACAAAAATGATCGCTTTTTTTTGTACTATTGAACGAAAAAGTGTGTAGGTAAGTTAAACTTATTTTAAAAACTCAAAGTTTTAATTAAACCTGAAGGTTGATATTATACACAAACATGTTTCCAACACCATTAGGATAACAACTATTTAGAAAAGAACCACGTTTTATAAACTTCTTTGAGTGATATCTTTGCTAATATAATAATAAATCTATCTGTTACCTTTATCTATAATACCTAAACCACTGTAAAACTTTCTATAAAAGAGGGAAACTTCACGGAATTGTGACCCTCGTGTTGCAGGTACCTATGGGTGTAGTCACTCATCATCAGGTTCGTCTGCTGGTTTGCCCCTGTTACTGTAAACAATAATTTACAAATCATTGTCACAGGTGCCTTATTATTATCTACAAGGTTTTTATTCGCTTTGTTTATTATAGTGTAATCTTCAGAATTTCCACAACATTGATTTTACATTTACAAAAACCTAAAGTAAAAAACACAATAAACGTTTGACGATGAAGTAATGAATGATTTCGGCGACGTGTTCACCGACTTGAATGGTTGACAATCAGTACATTGCATTACCTCGGTAGCGGTATCGTGATTAATAGTACTAAAATTAGTTTATTAGTAGCGTTTTGACTACTTGCTTTAAAGGAAAAAAATCTATGTTTTACTCACTTTTTACTATTTTTTTTTTTTGCAAATCGGTTATTAGTTGGTGTATTATGAGATCTGACACCGTCACAACAGAATAATTCATCAGTCAAGTATTTAAAACGTCACATCTTCTATGAAAAGTAAAATATAGATTGTAAATGTATCAGTTAAGAGAAATATGAAGGAAATTGTTGTTTAAAAATAGCATACGTTTCCCAGAGAGGGCTGTAGGCTATTAGAAATGAGGCAAAAATAAAAATCAATAATACTTTGTAATAATGCTGATTATGATCATCTGCTATATTGGCGTAGTTCCAATTAACAATTCTGTATTGTTTTGTGAGATAGCTGTACATTTTGATGCAATGATTGTTTCTCACATTACACGTGTAGCAACTTTATGTACTAAATACTAGCGACGTGAGATATACGTTGCTACTTTTAGTGTTATGCCCTCCAATTACATCCTACAAGGCAGTAAAAGGGTAGACGAGTCACCTGATGAGTAGACGGGTAGACGGAAAAGAGATTAATTGCCATTGGAACTACAAAATTGATTAATTCCATATTTTTGTGATTTTTACTAGAATATATTAAATTATTATAAAAAGCCTATATGACGTTTTCGTAAAAATAAATAACTTTTGTACAAATTACATTACTAAACTTATTGAAGTACGTTAATAATATTGACAAAGTGAGATATCTTATAGTGAAAGCTTAAGGTATTGATACTAATAATTCGTGTGAACGTCAAATCTTTAAATTAATATCAATCCGAGGGCTTAACTTAAAGAGCTCTGCGTCTTGATGGGAAATTCTTCACGTTAGAAACGGCCGCCATGATATACGATGGGTTTAAATAACTGTATGACGCTTAAGACTCTATAAAGTCGCTTTAATATTAATATTGCCATAACATATCGTAATCTGGACCCGATCATATACTGTGATATAACTGTTCCCAAACAAATGTAATTTTTTGTGTAGTGTACGAATTTATCATGGAAAATTCTTGGAAAATGTTTCCAGTTCGTTTCAGACGTAATTAAAATACACTTTTTTTTATATGTTATATGGAATACAACAGCTCTTATTTTACAAGTTGAATTATTACGAACTACCCTACCAAAAACTGTGCACAATTAACCAGAAGTCGGCGGATTCCCCGATCTTACTTGGTTACAAAGAAAGAAATGATTATGGTATCAAAATACGCACTAAAACACATAGTTTAACTTGTATAAGGATTTCTTTCCGTATCGATTGTGGCGTTGGGCTCGCACATTAGTATGCTATACGCGGCCTCGACCGATCGGCAAGTAGCTCTATTTGGTAGCGCCCCATACGGGACACCGGACGTCTGGTGACGATAGCTGATGTACACCAATACGTGATGCATCCCGACACTCAGCCGTCAAATAGGACAACCATAAAAGCCGCACAATGATTTACTTCCAACTCCCAAAAATATTATACAATGGACTACCCTTTAAAGAGAATGGCAAGCGTTAAGATGACACACTGCAGACTATTCAGACTTGCTATTCGCTCAGACGTGGCACATTGTTACTTATACTGCTAAGTAAGATGTTTAGTGGTGTTCGCTTCTACAGTGGACTAAATATTTGTAGTTTTCTAAATAATACATAGTTTAGGTATTAATGTAATAAAAAAATGTGTTTATGTTACAAAGGAATTTACTTATATTCAAACTGTTTTCTCCATTGCAAATTTCCCGCCCTGTGATCTACAACATACACAGATAAATACAACATTAAATACTGATTACTCTCCTGATCTTATATTTTATAGAAAATATTAGTAATTACTGCCATGGTAATAAATTAACTACCTATATCTCCAAGGTGTCCTTCTAGTTGAAAGAGGATTTTAGATAGAGAAAATGTATGAATAATAATTATAATATTTATTCAATTACAGTAAATCATCATCTAATGACTTTATAGCTTTGACCTGCTGCAGCGCAGCACGTGCAAAACGTTTGCCTAATAGCCGGGCCGCTGTTCAAATTAGTAAGTTACGCAATGCCGTGGAACTCGTTTCGTAACAGGTTGTAAAAATCGCAGACGTACGACTCTCTGACAAGTGAGAAGTTTGTTTTAGGTCCAAAAGGAATAGGTCTCAGAAGCAGTATAACCATTTAAGTACCATTTGGTACACGTTAATTAAAACTTACCTATATTTTTATTAAACACCTGGTTGTTTACCTCATCTATTTATCTATATATACATATATAATAGGAAAGCGACTGACATACCCAGAGATCAACGCACAGCCCAAACCGCTGAACCTAGAATCCTGAAATTTAGCATGCAGGTTCTTTATATAACGTAAGTTAGCACTAAGATCGGAATTTTTAAAATTCTACCCTTGAGGGGGTAAATTAGGGGATGAAAGTCTGCGTGAGCGAAGCCACGTGCAAATGCTAGTAAGTATATATATCTCGTACAAAAACCACGTAATATTTCGTACTATGGTGAATTCAATACCATTTTTTACGCCAAATGAGCCAAAATGACTCTACTCTGGCTGATGAAAAACATGAGCAGAATTCAAGAAGAATATGAAGAAACCAGTAAACCAAACCAATAAATATACTTTTAATATCAAAAACAAATCTTCACGAATCTTTTATACTACCTTTTAGCAATGCAAAAAACTGACAATTTGGAAACATGTTTTTAAAATAAAAACATAGAAGAGATGAAAGTTTCTAGTGATTAGAATAATTAATACATTAGAATTTGGATTAATATGCAATGAACTGACGTACGAATTACATCGAATTTCGGATTTTAGATCACCTAAGTATTAGATATATAAAGTTAATCTGGTCATGTTATACAATTTTAATTTCTTAAATATTTTAATTAGCTCTTTCCACTTTCTTTTAGCGGCCACTCTCACCGAAACTTGACGGGAGATAATCATATACATGTCTTATACATATATTACATAATCATTTGTGTGGCACATCATTTATGGCCATTCAACTCAGTAGTCACTTTTCACCATTTTAACACATTTTTTTTTATGTGAAATAATATTGCTTACCTTTTTATAATTTAGTTTCGTAATTTTGTTTACTCGTATTTCACTTAAATGAAATAAGATTATAGTTTTTTTATGCTGTAGGGGATTGCCGTGTTTCCATCCAGCTACGCCCAACAATTTTTATTTTTTTGTTTAATTAATGCCTTAGATTGATGAGGGAGAGGGGTGTGACTGGAACCAGGGACCTACCCCATTATTTTTTAGCTTTTAGTACATTATTTTCCAAAAAACCTTTAATTATTTATTTACTTAACTTTTTATTTAACTGCATTGCATAGTACTTCTCATCTGTACTCTACTAGTCAAGCCTCTTCACTTGAGACCCATATAGTGGTAGTCGTGACAAAATGTATAAACCACCATTTTGTAATATTTCACTTAAATGAAATAGTATATTATTTATGTTTTTTGTATGATTACTGTTTTTTTATGCTGAGGGGATGGATCACCGTGTACCACGTTTCGGGTCCAACAAGCGTCCTCAATCAAGGTCAGGACTACTTAATTCACAGTGTCATTTATATTAAACAAGCCTTTACCTACGGTTCCGCCCGACTGTATATCAAATTCAAAATCATTTATTCAATTAAGACAATAAGTGACATTTATGAACGTTAAATCGGCTATAGCAGTAAAGACTTACCTATAGGTACCTGCCAGGCCAAATTTCATTGAAATCGAAGCAACGCTTTACCCGTGAAAGCGTAACAGACTGACAGGGTTACTTTTGAATTTATAAAAATTGTGTGTATTATTGTTACACCTCGAAATATAACAAAGTAAAAATATTTTATTTTATTGTTTTCGTCCTGCAGGTTTCTAAATTTAATTCATAAATAATGCTTTTATACTACACAGGTAGAACTATCAATACGTTATTCGCTCATTTTAAATAAACACGTGGAAGAAAAGTAATATGTTATCTAAGTAGAGCACACTACGCAGCGTAATCATTGCAAACAGGAGGAAAGCTCTTGTGTGACACGGTTTCCCGCAAGGTCGACGGCCGCACCACGCTCACAGGACGCCTCTACGGCACATCACTCAGTGTGTGACACTTACTGTCCTGTGCCATTGAGGAAACACTGACAGTATAGTTTAAAATTTAAAAGGAAAAATAACTAGATCTCGCGGTAAAAGCAAAAAATAGCAAAAACATTGATCAAGTACAAAAATACTCAGTAGTTCCAGGACGCAGATAAAACCATGAACTCATTGTGAATCAGACTATCTACTGGGTATCTACTCTTTCTAGTAATCTCTCAAATGCAATCTTCTTTGCCTGATAGCTCACTAATTATATAATTGCTATTATTACTTAAGATATCCTTATTTTTTAATTGTTATTGAGTCTTATGAGTTAGAAGAAAGTTATATCTATACAAAGAAATAAAATTGGAGTGTCTGTTTGTAATATTAAAATAACCGCTTTTTACTAAATGCATATGTATGTATACTATCTATACACGGTACATATGCCAAAAATGTATTTTTAAATTTTTTTGTCTGTCTGTCTGTCTGTTTGTTCCGGGTAATCTCAGGAACGGCTGGACCGGTTTTGAGGGGACTTTCACTGGCAGGTAGCTGATGATCCAGGGAGTAACTTAGGCTACTTTTTTTAGACTAACTTTGTCTCGCGGCGTTACTCACGGTATGACGATAACCGCGGGTAACACCGCGGGATTTAGCTAGTGTAAAATATAGTAACACAACATGGGACCTTTGTCACAAAGTTCGGCGTCCTACGGTGCCGGTCCTATGCAACAAACGCACAATACAAATAGTATGTAAAATGTACATATAATACTGTTTATTCGTAAATGTCGAATATTTTCTGACAGATATTTGTCTATATATTTGTATGTTTCTATGTATCAGAATATCGGTACACGAAACAATAATGTTTTGAAATTATATACACCGAGTGGGTATCAGAGACCAAACCATCTCTTCCTAATTCGAGGGAGGACTCTTTTTTCGTGTCTCTTTTTTGTGTCTCTTTTTTTAAACTCCTACATTAGAAATATATCCTGTGTCACGAGGGACTTCACAAGCATACATGAAACGGACACAAAGAACACCCAGACTAAGGACAACAATTTGTGGATCACATAAAGTGTTGTTCCATGTGGGATTTGAACTCACAATACTTGGCGCTGTATTAAGCGTCGTGGTGGCCGCAGACTCTAAAGACAGCAACACACTTGTGACTCCTGAGTTTGTAGTGTCCATAGGCGGTGGTGGCCACCTACCTTCAGGTGAGAAGTCCGCTTGTTTGTCCCCTTATACCATGAAAGAATGTAAGTATTATCTGTAAAAACTATGAACTATTATTCGGTTTTTATTATTCCTGTTATCTATTTAAGAGTAGGCATAGCTTATAACTTTTGTAAGCTGTTTCAAAAACATTATTGACATTTGAATAATTAAAGTTCTTTTATGATCCTTATTTTATTGAATTAAGTAATACATTGTAATATTCATGAGCCGGTTGCGTACACGTAGCTAAAGTCCCACGATTTGTGTGACATTATGAGTACTATCGTACCACATAATGAGCGCTGTTCGACGATTTCAAGAACAAATTGTAGCCAAGTTTGTACTACAATTCCAACATTACACATAGGTATGTAGGCAGGTGTCACGTGACACTCCATCCAAGAGTTTATAGTAATGGCTGCCGGTATATTGAGATAGCAAAAGAAGCTGAGTGCAGATAACCGAATCAATTTCAATAAACATAAAGTGCGTACGTTACGTCCGCGTGTCGGCGACTCTCGGGAACCCACCGGGGGACTCAAGATAACCGCCATTATAATGTACTTGTGTTCTGTGTACAACATTTTAATTTAACGCATTTTTTTCAATTTTATGTAGTGATAGAAACAGGATAAAGGCTTCTTGACTAGTGTGGCGATCATTATTAGAGACTTGATCATTTACTCAAATCAACTCAAATTAAACAGTAGCTTTACATTCAAATAATTTTCTAGTTTTATATCATAAACATCATATAACACTGTGATTTATTATTCCATAAATCAATCTAAAATAATCTCGAAAGTTTTTAAATCTCGCATAGTAGTCTATTTTCATTGAATATTTTTAAATATATATTAATGACTAGTTGTTGCCCGCGGCTCCGCCCGCGTATACGTCGGTATCGCGTATCACGGTAAATAGTACCCTATGTGTTATTCTGATATATAAGTTACATTACTGTAAAGTTTCGTCCAAAGTTCAGTAGTTATTGCGTGAAAAAGTAACAAACATCCATCCATCCATCCATAATTACAAACTTTGAAAAGAAAATGTTTATCCAAGTAACAAATCATTTAAAATAAAATTTAAAAGTTTAAAGATTGTCACTCTTTTCAAATCAAATACAAAAGTAGAACTACTTTTTCGAAAAACAATAAAAAAACAGTTACCTAAGAAAATAAAACTCTAGAAATCTACAACTGCTTTTCTTAATCTTAAATGTTTGGGATACTGGACAAAAACATTGTACCAGTCACCTTGGCAAAAAATTAATAAGCATTATAATACAATGCCATCTAGCTTCAAATTAAGCAGAGCTTAAATCATGATAGCTAGATTGACTGATAGAATACATATAGGTATACCATTTTCTGTAAAAACGTATATATTATACATAGACAGCACCCATTAATCTGTACCCGTTTTCGTTAAAATTAATTAAATGTAAGATAAATACCACCTCTTTATAGAAAACTATTTTCAATGCGTTAAGTATAGTGAGAAAATGAATTTTACTTGATAGAAGACATGTAGGTACATGACAAATCAGGTTTTGGTCAAAATGGCGACGCACTTAAAGATACGCATCGTAACACATAGAACGAGGTCCACCTTGCAATTAGCGCTCGTCTAAAAATGTCAACGGGTTCCATAATATAAGGTAATCGATACGATGCTGGAGACGCGAATAGATAAACAGGCGAACGGCAACGCTGACGAGGAAAATTATTGGAAACCTGATCAACTGAGTTATTATGGTATTAGTCACTCACCTTGGACAACGTAAGGGATGCCAGTACAACCTTATCGGTCGGCAGTCGGAAATGAAGGCAGTTTCCTAAGTCCAAAAATGTTGGATGCCGATTTAGTAACGTATTACATTTTCAATTTTGAATAGTAAAGGGTCTGCTGTGCTCGATGCTTTTTTTTTACGGGATGGAGGGCAAACGAGCAGACGGATCGCCTGCCTTGGACACCCATTCGATATTCAACTTTTTGGAAACTACTTTATCTAATAGTCCAACATATCTAATAGCACATCGGATGGAAGATGAATGTAAAATTAGACGTTTTCTACGAGTAAACGCTGGCGTGTCTAAAATACAGGACAGTAGTTAATGCACTATTGAATCCATATTTTTTTAAAGTTACAATGTAAATCTATGACTTGATATATAATACAAGCTTATTACTGTTTAATATATCTGAATCTGGCTCCAATAATTACTCACATTTCTTAAGATTTTGTGTCGAAGTGTTCGTGAATACTACTAGATTGGATTAAACTTTATTAGCAACACCTAAAGCCTGCGTCAACTTAACCTCAATAAACAAATGTCCAAGGTATAAAACAACACTAGTACTAATTATCGCAATACACGTATTGCTTAACTGCCTTCAGAAGTCCATTTAGACTCTCTAATATTCACCATCAAAATATTGATGTAAACACATAAGAGATTCATCTCATAACTTATGTCGATAAGGTCATTATTTAAATGTTTCAATATGTTAAAGTTTTCTTGTCAAACTAATAAGGTCGAGTCGATCAATTTGCGAAAGTGTGGTGACATTCAAAGGACATTGGTTAATTATATTTCTCTGACTGTATTAGGTCTTACACATACTCTATATATTACCATTAATTTAATATAAAAGTAACTTTTGGGAATATCTTACATACCATACTAGCTCTTAAAGCGTCCTACATAGCCATCCACCGATCTCGTTTCAAAAACCTACATCTACGAGGTCGTATATCCAAGAGAAGCGGTATTGGCTGTAAATTGTCGCGATATATTTTAATATACATAATATAGATAACGATAGAGTTCGCTATATTCGGCTAACGAGCGTGTTCACTAAAAAAAACTAATATCAGTATATCACACTCATCCGCGGTTTGGACATACCACATTCAATGAAAACTCTAAAACGTTCACAAAGAATGCCTTAGAGTCGATCAAACTTTACAATTGTATAATAAAATTATTTGAAATTTTATATTAAAAAATTAAAAATAATTAAATTTATATTAATAAACAAAACATACATTACATTATTATACGATCTACTGCAGTTTACTCAAAAAATTATTACTTTACTGTACTTCACCCTTTGAAGAAAGTTAATATCGATACTATAGAGACAACCAAAACACTTATTTTTTTATAAACAGAGGGCAAAATAAGCAGAAAGGTCAATTGATTGTAAGTTACTGTAAAAGTTATGATATATTGTAAAAATAAGGAAATAAAATAATAAGCAAAATTTGCAGCTAAAAGTAGATGGGGAGCCAAACATGAACTACGAGTCTATGTTTCTATATCGCTAATTAGTTGTTTTTTACTTTGTATCTGTTTCTTATATAAAATAAAAGTTCATAATTTTGCGCGTCGATATATTTTACTTTTTATATTGTGAACACGGGTATGCAAGCGTGTTATCCATATATGGAGGTATGAGAGCTTGTGCATGTAAAGCTGGATTTTTTTCCTTACGTCGTAGTTACATCTATAACTGCGAACACAATCAACCGCAACGTTCCGTGCCAATAGCTTCTGTTATTTTGTCTTACATTGTTCACTCCTGTAGTTAGACTTAGTAAAGACGAAGTGTCTAGTTATTAACATGCTCCGGGAGTAGGTTTAGACCTTATTAAAATGATCAATTTAATCTAAGATATTTTGAAAACTAAATATACTGTACATGAGATTAAGGTAATTTACCAGTTGATCATTAACTATGATCTGGTATTATTCCTAAAAGATTTTAGAGTCTTAACCAAACATTACAACGTTAAAATATTAATTAAATACTAAGAGTACTTTAACATAAGGTACTTGGTAATAATAGTTAAATGTACAATAGGCAGGTATTTATGGACACGCAACCACTCCACGGATTGCCTTCGTCCAAAAAAAACATGTTCCACTCATTATGAAACACGAACCAATGATATTTGAAGTGGGCATCGCACAGCCGACTCCCAGCCGGCTACACTGTCACATAAAATATACCAGTACTGTTATCTAAAGCCTTCACCCGACCGGTATCGAGGCGAAACTATTCTAATAAAAATAAACCAGAACCAGTCCAAATTAATGATAACTCTTTGAAATGGTGTCTTTTAGTCCGAGCGTAGGTCGCTCGATCTACTTGCTATCTTTTTATTCTATATTCTTTACCGTTTACACATTATTTAACCAACTTAATTATCTTGCATCACTACAAAACCTCTTCTCCAACGTATTTTACAGTAAAAGTAACAGTATGTAGATATCAAAATAGACCAGTGTACAAAAGTCGGTAATAAAATTCTGATGGTCTAAAATTTATGAAATCTGCGACAAGATTTTCTAATTATACGGAATAAGCTACATGGTATAATTTATAGAGCAATATAAGTTTTTTTATCTATCGATAGTAATAAAAATCAATTCGTGTTTATTTTCAAATGTAAATTATCAGGTTTCATAAGGGTAATGTTATAAATATAGGCTCTGGACATACGAATTGATGATGATTTTGATAAGTGTTTAATCATTAATTTAAATATGCTTATCATAGAAATACAATTCACTGACTACTTTTGATAATTTTTTTATCGAATGATCTTGCAAGTTACATAATATTACTTTTAAACTTAAAATAAAAACCTAACACTATATTGGATCAAATTACAGGCTTTTTTGAGGAAAATTATAACTGATTCTTTCAGGAGTCCATAGTTAGTTCAAGAGGACAGAAGAAAAGAAAGAACATGATTTTTCTCAAATTTGCGTATGAATAGTCCGCGATTCAAGTGTTACCCGAAATGTCATTGACTTAATGAGGTGCCAACATATCCATGTATGATATACGTTCCTATTATTATAATGCCACATATGATTATCGAACAATGGTTCGGCGTGTGAAAGATCAGACAAGATGATCATTACGCGTGGTGACCAGCGACAGGAGCAATTTGTACTTGATATATCACACAATTGTCATATGATTGATATGTTTTATAGACCAGATATATAAATGAATAAATTGCTACAAAATACTTCAACAACTTATCTGATCGGTACATTTTATGATTTAAGGGACAAATAAGTGAACATGTACTTGATATCGGGTCTACTTGCAACTCAAGATTCACAAGTGGGTTGGTGGCCTTTAAACTATTCAGAACTAATAAACTGGTAAGGTTACTTAAAAAAAATACTCAGAGAATTAAAAAAAAAGATTAAAACTGCATGAACATTGACTGTCTTTAATTACTCAATTGTGTACATAGTTGTTGTAGAATCAGCTTGATTTCATCCCCTCTCTTTACGATCAATATCATCGTTCCTATGATAACCTTGTTTTTAGTTTGATTTTCTTCTGCCTCCTCAACCGCTGCAATATTGGCTACTACTTAAAATTACAAGTGTGGATACAAACTTTGTCAATAGCTGCAAAAGTACTCAAGCACACGATTATAATATAAATGTTAGTTTCGAGAAGCTGATTGACTTTCGAAGTCTTCGCACCAAAAAATATTCTCATAAAAGTATATGTTTCATGGATCTTATGATAAGGACACTTTTTCTAAAGTTTATTATTTAAAGAAATTTGATACTGAATAATTAGGTGGCAACTGCAATGCGATGTGATCTCACACTTGAAGCTTGACTACCGAAACCTAAACAGATGTTCAAATATGACGTCGTTTATTGTGATTTGATCGTTTATTTGTGTAAATTGGGTACATTAGATAATATTATATAGACGAGTCAACGGTTACGCATAATAATAATATTTCACAGAGTTGCTCACACCTCGGCGCTTCTTCGATTACTGTTATTACAAGATTGCGTGGGAGGCGACGCGATACGTTACTTATACTCATCATTGCAATTGAATTCTCATTTTGATCAAACTAATGTCAACACTATCAAACGGTGTTACAAACACTCAAAGTCACAGTTAAGTACTAGTTAATGGGTTATGTAGAAACGTCTGTGGTATTTAACTTCTCGGCTATTTAAGTGCCAGATTATTTGATTCTAGTAAATAGTTTCGATGTAGTGTAGTATTCTATAGCATTAGATTATAATCTCCATGGGGCTACATTCAATCCTTTTTCCTCTGTTGTACCTTGCACGGCACTAAGTTAGTTTATACATGAAATCGCACCGCAAAGACGTTCACCAAAACATCGAGTTCTATTATTTTTTGCTTATAATGTAATTTATATGCCTAGTATTTTAGGAGATTCTTGTAGATATAGATATAGAGTAATTTCATCAAATCTACTGAACTCTGGAGTTTTCGTTATTTTCACGGATTGACCACTTCTTGCCTTAGGCTCTAGTCGGATCCCAACGTAGTCGGGCGTTGGCGAAATGCGCACGGGAATACATCTGTTTATTTTTAATTAATACTAATGCCACATGAGAGATTATTTCAAATATATTTTTGTGATTGTTATGCTACATACATACTGACTGTGTTAATAAATATTTTAACTACGCGCAAGGAACATTATGAAACACGTTTACACTCATAAAAAGCAGATCAATGGACGTATTTATTGCCCACCGACGAAAAAAACACAAACTTCCTCGAATAAGTGTTGTAGCAATTAGAAAACCGAGCTTTTCTCAGCCTAATGTCTGACAAGATACGACAGTCACGCGCACATAAATACGTTTATAGCATAGCATACCAAAACAGCATTCTTGTGATAAAGAATGTGAGCATGAACTGAGCTACTGATAATTAACACAACCTCCTAATTTATCATCACATACATCTACTTTATCTTTAGCATAGTTTTAGTGATGATTAAAACGGGTTAATCTATGTTCGAAAAATGCAATTTAACATAGCGACCGTTCGTGTCCGGCTTGTATGTTATAACGCTAATTAGGTCGGAAACTGTTTTTACTGTAAACCTATGTCTAATGAAACAGTTGTTTATTTTAAATTATTACTAGCTGACGGAGCAAACAAATATTTTGCCATAAAAAATATTTAAGGATGGGTCACTCTTACCATTTAAGGAGATGAAAAATAGAAGATGTCCGATTCTCAGACATACCCAATATGCACACAAAATTTCATAAGAATCGGTCAAGCCGTTTTGGAGGAGTTTAACTACAAACACCGCAACATGAGAATTTTATATATTAGATGAAAATATTTGTCAATCAATATAAACTGTGGTGTGGTAAAACGTATCTACCTAATTTAATTTGATTTACTCATCATACTGACGCACATTGAGAATATCATCTCAAACTGCCCAAGATTTGATAAAACTTAGTCTATCCAATTTTAAGAGACGAATCTTATGTCAAAATGTGATTATTTTTTTATGCTTCCGTGTCATTTTATAGTATTATTAAAGTGACATATTAATGGTAATTATAGAAAGCTTTTTTGACGAGTTATTTGTAATTTATTACTGACCGATTGCCCCAGAAGTCAATGTCCAGTTTTATGACTCGTAATATCCTTATAAAATAAAATGTCGTGCATTTATCTCAGAGGTCATAAACCAGACCATAAAACTGCAGATTCATCACAACAGGTACTAATTGCCTATATTTAGTGTGACTGCCAATATTTTTTAATCATTCAATTTCAAGATCACATTTTATCACTTCAAATGATGATGTATATCAATATTTGAAATATACCACAATAAAAGTATGGATGATAACTTAATCGTATCTAAAATTTATAACATATCATTTCCTTTTTACTGTTTGGTGTATTAAACAAGGCAATTACCGACATTTTGATGATGGAGCCCCCATTACATGGGCCAGCCTCTTTTCTAAGCATAAAGCATATTCTAAGCATAATTGTTTCCGCTGTATGTTTTAAATATATACACAGACAGATTCTTTTCTTTATCGCCAGTCAACCTTTGTTTTCCATAACTATCTTTAAAATCATTCTAATACATCATCGGACTGTTAGCGCTTCTTGGGGAGTCCTTGATTCAGCAGTAGATAGATGGTGATAGGTTGATTGACAGAGAAATCATAAGAGTGCCTGCTATTTTTATAGGGGATCATATAAATTTTCAATGCTACACTTATTAAGAATCATATTCCCTGTGAAATACTTGTTTCCAAGTAGAGTATTATGTTCCTGTCTATGTTCATATCATATATTGTCGGTGTACAATAATTACAGGACCCCATTCTCAAAGAAATGTCCAAAATTATTTTTAGTGTAACTACCTACTTTTGGACTAGAAAAGTTTAGAACAGCTTAGAAGCTGGTGTGCTACCGTAATATTTCTTTATTTGTAATACAAATAACGAGGTATACTCGTGTACCTGGAACGGGACACAAACATTATAGCCAATTAAACTAATTTAGTGGCTCGTTATTCATTTAAGTGGCATGCTAATTAAAAACATTAAAAAGTGAATTCATTTAATATTAAAATATACTGTAAAAATAATTAAAACATGAGTTTAATATGGTAATAAATTTTACGATTGTGCTTTCTCGAAAAGCACGAGATGTATTATCGAGCACAGGTGTAAGTAATATACTTTAGACACGTAACGTGACCCTATACGGCTACGTGAAATGTGCTAAAGCCCTTTTCAATTTAACTGTTTCAACATTCATACAATACATTAAAACTTGAAACCATCAATAAAAATGTATCTCAAAAGCCTTAAACGCACCCCTAACACTCGAGTTGTACACGTCCATAGACCCTTAATTCACTCTGGCACTCGTTGCAATAAAAACAAATTAAATATAATATAGTCATTAGACATTATTAACTTTCACTCGAAGCCTTATTCGCCTCTTAGTCGGAAAAAATACCATATAAACCTTCCCAAGCTACCTTCCTTCCTATCACCATTGAAGTTGGCCTTCTTGCTAACTTCCTTAGTAAGCGGACCAACGCACAAACGACTATACTTATACATCTCATGTTTTTACACGTGACACAAAATAGAAATAATAATTTAGATTTTGTTCACCGTCACAGTTTGTTAAAAACTGTGACTTATGCTGACATTAGAAAGAATTATACGACTACTAAAAAAATTTACCAAACATTTTTAAAGTTGAAAAACTTATAGTTCGATTATTTATTGTGGTTCATAGATTTATGCTTTCAATTTATTTATAGAAAGTAACAAGTCTTACAATCCTTGAATGACGGCTGAACTTTCTTTATTTCTATTTCTTGTATCCATTGTGAAGTATTTTAAAGTTAATTTTCATGACTAATAATTGCCTGGAATTTTAGTTCATAAGTTCCAACGTACAAAGATAATAAGTACTACTGCTGTTCTACTAAAGTTGTCATTCTGTGAAAAGCATTTTTACAGGTTCAGGTTTTGGTCTATTATAGAAAAGTACTCTCTTGCCATGTTTAACACTTGACACAGATTAAGTCATTATGTTCTTAATGTTTTTTGAAGTTAATTATTGTGTACCGCGAAATAATTAAAGCTAAGCAACATCCATCTACCTGCCAGTCAGACCAACACGCACTACCATCTACGATTGTAAGGGAATCGTAAATACAGATTAGGGTTGATATGAGCGCGTGCATCGATTTGCAGCAGCCATCAAATATTGACGCGTCGAGCCGCGTTACTACACGCCCGGGATGCATAATTCCGCGAATATGCTTTACGACATACATTTCCCCCCTCTTCTTACCCCCTTACACCCCCTCACGTACCTTCCCCTACGCGTATATTGGCCTACATCTTCATAAACTATGAATCCTCCCAATCGCAGTCAGGTGCGATCGGTTACAACCGCGATTTATTATCGCTTCGAAATATCGCTACTCTTGCGTATAACGCGTTTCTCCCCGTTTTATTTTGAAGATATTATTGAATTATTTAGTGGTTTATGCTTTACTCGTAACGTTGGGTTGTGGGGTCACGGTCAGCGTTTGCGTCAAGTCACCTCGTAGAACACTTCGGTTTCAACATTGAAATCCGGCATTCGTATGTAACGTGTGCTGAAATATTTAAATGTCACCAATATCATTAATTATTCTAATTTGGCAATATGGTGCCATCTTTATATCGTTAAACGTGGTCTAAATGCGACTTCAATGTTGAAATGTGACCAAATGTTAATGTGACATCTCTGCATCATTCTGGAATTCATTTTATTCTTCTACATCACAGGCAAGGTTAACTTAAATCTCTCAACTTAGAATTTCAGTACAAGGTTTGACAAAGATATCGAAATATAAAATCGTGATCTTAGATTGGATTAATTGTACAAGGATCGAGCACAAACGCTTTATCATCATCCTTGAACGGTTCACTGCTGGTCATAGACATCTCTTTAGAAAACTAACGTTAAACCGCAGCAGTTTCATCCACATAACTTAGATGGCTGGCAGTCCACAACTGTGCGCTTTTCTAGGAACTTTCTGCCTCGCACAACAAAATTGTGTAATGAACTGTCACCTGCCGTATTCCCGGACCAATACGACCTTCAAACCTTCAAGAAAAGAGCGTACTCCTTTTTAAAAGGCCGGCAACGCACTTGTGACGTCACTGGTGTTGCGGGAGTCCATGGACGGTGGTCCTTACCATCAGGCGATACGTCTGCTCGTTTGTTTATTTTTTTTTTTTTTTATTTAATATAAAAAAAACTTAAATTTTACGTATTCGAATTAGTTTAATTGTGTCACTACTCGTGTGAGTATACAACAATCGTCTACTAAACAGCACTCAATACAGTAATATGTAATCGGCAATAGAATGAATGGTAACGGAATGTAAAAAATTGTGAAGCTCTCACTCAGTCACACAGTATCAGTTCAGTGTTAAGAATATTCAATATTATCGAAAACTGATATACGTATGTGTTTCAACACCCTCTTGAATTGTTAAAAAAATACCTAAAAATTGTTTGTCTCTCCCTCTGTGGTTGGCATCGCACAGCTGATGAACGTTGTCAGTATTAGAGCTACATCTTAAAATCTAATCATCGCACAAGACAACTAAATATTATTACCTCTTAAAGTACTACACAAAATCTACTTTTTGCTGGTAATTTTTATGTAGACCTGAGAGAAAAAAGAGTTAATTTCTTTAGTTAACCAGAAAACAAAAATAATATCATAAATCACATTAAGTCCGAATCGTAATTCGAAAAGCGAGACATATTTAATCAACTAGCAACAGTGGTCACATACCGTTAACGGTCGGACGTCAGGTCACCGATCCGGTCGCATCCTCAGTTACCCAACGTTACCGCCACCGACCACGTCAAAGAAATATAAAATGTCTAACTAAATGTGTGTCTAACAGCGCTCTGCGGTTTCAGAATCTCCAAGATCATTAAAAGGCCTGTAAAAAACAAAGTTTCATGTCTTTGCAATTTTACAAAGATTTTTCTTTATAGAATAGGGGGCTAACGAGCAGACGTATCACCTGATGGTAACCGATTACCACCGCCCATGGATACCCCTGTATACCATACCAACACCAGAGGCATCAAAAGTGCGTTGCCGGCCTTTGGGGGATGGGGGGAGGGTAGGGGTACGGACCTCCGGTATCCTCACTCACTCGGTAAAACATAACGCAGGCGCTCTTTCACACCAGTTTTCTGTGAGGGCGTGATATCACTCCGGTCGAGCCGGCCCAGTTTCATTTATTTTCAAGTTTACACACATTAAAATATTTTTGGAGATAGGTGATATTTTAACTACAGAAGTATATTCTTCCCCAGATTAATTTTAAGTGTCTAATTATTATTTAAATGTATGTAATTTTTTTTATTTTTTTTTATTTAATTAAATTAAATAATTTAATATTGATTATATAACGGGATAACGATTTTACAATTTTTGTATAACATAGTAACGTTGGTAACTTGTGTGCTCGGTTGCTCCTTATGGCATACAAAAATCAAAACTCGATTTTAATGTTGTAGTACTGTGTTGAAATTTTTGTTGGCGATGTCTAACTTGCACCCACGCTGTAACGTGACTAGCTATGGATGTCGTTTGATATACGACAAATAATTATTACACGCTCAGATTAATGGTCCCCGTGCTTTCTTTTAAACGAGAGTGAGATGCAAATATAAAGATTGCAAACTTTCTACCTTAAATGTTAAAAGCTAATGCACTAGTCATGTATATGTGAATATTGCACATTTAGATTGCAATAGGTTGGATCATTAGCAGATAACAAGATTACTTTTGAATACTGAAAGTTTTTATGGTTATGTAAACGTCGCTTATCGCGGTGATTCTTTAAATTATTGTAATAAAATTATTTGTCAACCGATTAAAATAAAACATTTAATAAATGTTAAGTGAAGAAACCATAATGTATAAAAGAAAATTTTATTCAAATCTGTTAAACTACTTCTGAGATTAGCTCGCACTAACAAACAGACAAACAGATAAAATAACTACAAATTATAATTTTGAGTTCTGTAACTTTAATAAACAGCCCTTCTTTCGTTTTTGTAATAGCTTTGTACTGACATCAACCTCTTAGAATTGTATTATAAGTATAGCTTAAGTAATGTAGCTACTTCTGTTTTCAAAGTTGTAACACCATTTTCCAAGTATCATGCGCGGCTGGATAGAGGCTGAATCAGCTGATTGATTCCTTACTTCAGAGGGACCTTTGCAACCATATGGTTAGTCCTTCCTAGAGTAGTGTCTCAGACCAGTCATTGAGGTGGTATTTAGTGGAAGCATCACATATCTTTGAATACCTACTACGATCACGGCCTTCAGTAGCTGATAGGAGATCAGGAGTATTTTGCGGTTTTATCACTGGAAAAAACAACACACACTTTACGTGATTTAAACATACATTTTAACTTCTGATAAAATCTTTACACATAGGTATGTGTCCATGCTAATACTATAAATTCAGAACTGTCTTGGTTCGTCGGTCTGTAACGCTTTAACGGTTAAACTACTACATCAATTTCAATCATATTTTAGAAAAAAAACTGATATACACGCGGGAGGAGCCACGGGTAAAAGTTAGTTATAATAAAATATTGTTCACCGTTAATATTAAAGACAAAGATAATAAATACAGACTCTCTCCAAGATTAGACTAGATTGTTAAAATAGTTTAATTATTTCCTAGTAGCAACTGATTGACATTAATAAAAACCGAATTCGACGTAAATATTGTTTATGCATGCAATTTATCTTCAGACATAAGTGGTGTAGACAAAAATTCAGATAAATATATTATTTTAAGATACATTGCAGATTTATGACCGTTTTCACTAATCACTAAATGTCTCGTTAGCCTTAATTATGTGCACTATAAAAAGTAGAAATTTCTTTCTGAATTCGTGCCTTTTTTAGGGTTCCGTACCCAAAGGGTAAAACGGAATCCTATTGCTAAGACTTCGCTGTCCGTCTGTCCGTCCGTCTGTCACTAGGCTGTATCTTATGAACCGTGATAGTTCGAAGGATGAAATTTTCAGAGATGATGTATTTCTGTTGCCGCTATAACAACAAATACTAAAAACAGAATAAATTAATATTTAAGGGGCTCCCATACAACAAACGTGATTTGTTTACCTACTCGTTTTTGCTCGATCTCAATAACGGCAGCAGATAGACGCTTGAAATGTATAGATAATTAATAATAATACTAATAAGTTTATTTTCTCTTCACAAAAATGTTTCTTGCAATAATATTTGAGTCCAATACATTAAATTTAAACCACATTTTGAGAGAGACTTAATTAGACTTAATAAGAATTAAGATACGAAACCTTTCCTGCGAGAGTCCGACTCACACTTGGTCGATTTTATATACACCATTTGCTACATGCTAAAAAATGAATACGGACAGACGACATGCACGTGATATCAGGCCCCTTTCGAGTCCTCAAGTCGTCCAAGACTGATTATAAATCTTTGAAAAAGATCTACATCCGGCAGTGGACATACCTAGGTATATATACAATGTGCCTAATGAAGATGGTCAAACACAAGAAAAAATAATAAAATACCTTAAATTTTATTCATGACTAGTTAGATAACTAGTCAAGAAACAAACAGACAAAAATTCTAAGAACTGCTGTTTTGAATTCTGTAACTAAAATAAAGTCATTAGTTTTTTATTCTTTAATATTTATAATGTTTAGACATCGACGACTTACTATTATATGATATCCAGAAATTAGATCCATTTGTTATGTACACACGCACTTTAAGAAGATAGTTGAAAGAAGATTGGGAGTTATCTTCTGTCTTAGGGCTCCCACACATAACTGCGAATTCGCAATGCATCGTAAATATCTGCCAGCACGCACCGCAAGAGCTTCCGATCTGATGCGCATCGTGCGACGCCGCATCGCAGTTATGTGTGGGAGCCCTTATTGTTCTATAACACATGCGTGACGGTCATACGCATAAAGTTGGTCAGTGGCATGGCAGCGGCAAATTCAGGAACCAAATATTTATAAATTGATGTAACACGGCCACCAGGTCAGTAGCGTTCATCTAATTAATATAATTTTGCACAATAAATATGTTAAATTTTTATCTTTCACCCACGGCGATCTTTAACATTCTCGACCATTAATTGCTGTCATAGACTCGTAATCTTTTGAAACAACACGTTAACATTCAGAGAAAATAATACTAAGTAACATTTAATCGGTATAAATCTATACAAATTAATTAAATTGGAGACTCCGTTTGAATAAAATAACCGCTTTTTATTATATGCATATGTACGTATACACGGTACATGTACTAAAAAATCATTTCTTACAAATTTTGTCGATCTGTCGGTCTGTCTGTCTGTCTGTCTGTCTGTTTGTTCCGAGTAATCTCAGGAACTTTGACGGGACTTTCACTGGCGGAGTTATCTGCCTGATACCGATCTAAGGAGTAACTTAGGCTACTTTTATTAGACTGTCTTTACCCGCGGTACGACAATATACGCGGGTAACACCGCGGGGTTTAGCTAGTTTTATAATATTCTACTTAACCAATGTTTGGTAAAAATATATGTTGACCGCTATTGTCCCCCTTAAAACTATTCAGTTAATACCCACTATGAGTAGATAATCTACTTCGTTAAAAATATATAATCTATACTAATATATAAAGCTGAAGATTTTGTTTGTTTGAACGTTCTAATCTCAGGAACTACTGGTCCGATTTGAAAAAATCTTTCAGTGTTAGATATCCCATTTATTAGCCATTTATCATCACGCTAAGACCTACAGGAGCGGAGCACCAATGAAGAATGTTACAAAAACGGGGAAAAATTATCACGCTACGGGCAATAGGAGGCGCAAATGAGGTTGCGAGGGTCGGCTAGTAGTGATATAAAATTTAAACAACTTAAATAAAACTCTAAGGCAATGCCAAGTAGTCAGACATAGCTCATGTAAAATAAAAGTTCTTTAGCACTACTTGAGGTTACAACATAGATGTAACTACCACTACACTCTATACAAGTAAAACCGAATACGTACAATCATTCGACATGTTTCACGTGTGGACTAGTTTGTGTATTAAATAAAGTACAAGAAAAAATGGAAAAAAAATGTTAGCAATACCAAGGAAATTATAATACAAGCACTAAACATTTTCTTCACTAAGTATGTCATCGATCCTATTCATTTATCGCGAAGGACTCTCTTCTCTGTTTTATGGTGAGCAAATAGTTTCGTGTTTATTGTAATTACTATTTACTGATCTCATCTTTGATATAAGCCATCGATTCATTTGTTTACTGTTCCTATGCCATCATCGTCTCCCTATTTTTCCCCAATTTAGTAGGGGTCGATGCAATGAATTTTCTTCTTTCATTCTCTTCTGTCACTCATCAGTTCACTGCTTACTCCCTCTCTGGCCATATCCCCTTTCAATCAGTTCTTCCATTTTTTCTTTGGACGTTCTCTACTCATATATCCTTCGACTTCCACACTTAAAACTTTCTCACTACATTTTACTCATCTCTACGCACGCACCATAGTATGTCGTGGAACAGAACTCTCCTCGTTGACTATTTGCCGAGTAGTTTTGTATGTTCTACGTAAAAATATCAATGTGAACAATAAATATTCATAGCGTAACATGCAAGAGTTATATTCCAATGGACTGTGTTGAATATTCAAAATCATAATTTTTACGTCTTTTTTCGTCAAATTTAATCGTCACTAGTGTTGTGATTAGTCAATGGTATTGGAATTAGCAAGAATGCACTTTAAAGGTTTGCTATGCAAGAAGATTGTGACTCACTGCAACTTCGACATCTTATATATGTATGTCTAAAATAATAAAATACTAAGTATGTTTTGTGCTAAATCAAGTTTGTAGATAAAGCAAAATTCACTAAATATCATTTAGTGAATATCAATTGTTTTTGTATTTTGTGATAAAACCTGACAGTTTTTTTTTAGCAAGATTGTTTAATAGATCAGTGGAACAGTTGATGGTGAAATTATCCAAAGACAAATAAAGCCTATTTTATGACCAAATCTTCTTTTAGAGTTATTTTTCTACCACAAAGGGAAATAATAAGTAACGAAAAAAAGAAAAAAAAGTAGTAAAATAAAATGTGTAATTGTAATGCCATGACGGAGTGACCGAAGGCGAAGGGCGCCGTTATTAATAAAGGCATAGCTGCAAACTGCTAATAAGCAGCCTCGTAAATTGTACTCAACAACTGATCCCGAATTACGACCAAACTGTTGTTACTTTTTATATTTCACTTTCCACTTTTTACACGTACGCCGTGCTGAGGCCCCATAGACTCAATAAATAATACACACGACAGATCTTTAAATATAGTATACTGTTTCATTATTGCTCTCATATCAAATGAGACAACCCGTGATAGCCAATCCGCTGATAAACATTTAAATATAAATTTATAAACACATCCCAATTATAAGTGAATCGTGTTCATACGATTTTTTGTTCTAGTTAGGAATAGAACCTATGACTTATGGTACAGCAGTTACGATGATGCACTCATAGACTAACAGGGCTATCCAAAATATGAAGATAGACAGAAAAAATCTCTGAAAAGTAAATATATATTTGTTAAATCCATAATGTTGCAGATATTTGCATAAAACTGCTTGTGTTTATTAAACATGTATTTATGAAGTAATAAATACACGTGTCCAAGCAATTAACAGATATTAAAATGATATTTTAATATTTATCCATGCTATCTGTATACACATCTAACCCTAAACAGCTTTGGTTATGTTTCATATATAATTTTCAATGTAACTAATGTGCAAACTAACTTTAAATAAATGAGCAATATTCATATTTTAAACATGAACAATCTTAAAAACAATAATTTATCACTAAGACTATGTCATAAATTATGTTTTTAGCATATGATAAATACAAAACTTAAATATTATCTACATAATTATTCAAAATTATTATTATATTTCGCAAAGGCCGTGTCTACGTGTTTGTTAGTCTAGCTACTTAAACCCTTTCGCGCGGTCCGCGCCAATAATGAAATCTGGGGTGTGAAATAAAAAGAAAAAATTGTCTTAATTAAATTTTCTTTTAACAAAATTTAATAAACGTAGAGGGGCGAGTGTGGCCATGGCGCCGCGCTGCCTCGACCCGCACCCCTTGCCTCCTTGCTCCCTTGCTACATCTGAATCGAACGTTTCTTAAACTTTCCTACATTTACTGCATTTAGACATACGATGCCGTTATATTATTAAACAGTTACATAATTTATTTATATTACACTATATTTTTATTTGTTATTAAATATAATGTAATGTATATATATATATTACATTTTTTTTTTTTATTAATTTATTTATGTTATAAATACATTGTAACTAACTGACCCAAGCAAGCTCATTTGCGTCTCCTATTGGTCGTAGCGTGCACTAGCACTGAAACTTTTAAATCGGACCAGTACTTCCTGAGATTAGCGCGTTCAAGCAAACCAACTTTTCAGCTTTATAAATTAGTATAAGATATAAGATTCAGAGGTACAATTCCCTGTCCGTATCTGCAGGTTCGTACTACTTCGTACCTCTTTAACACTTATGCGACACTAGGCCACTAGGTAACAATTGTCAAAAGTATCTAAATAAATGTCAAGCGTAATTAATGGCCACCAATAATATTTTCATATATTTTGAAATAGCTGTAAGTTTGTTTTTCGTATTTCTTACTAAAATGTTGTAGTACTCGTTACATTCGTAATTTTAAATAGGTAAAATATGTTGCAGATTATATGATATTTCTTTTAGCAATGCCTGTCCAAGCTTTAAATTTTTTCATTGATAACATGAAGACGTTTATGATAAAAAAATATACTAAAATTATTTCGTTTGCTAAAGATTTCACCATGGGCGCTTTCGTAATGTGCAATTAATATAGGTACGCAAAACTGAAGTGGATTTTCAAAATTACCGTGAACGCTGGAATAAAACAGGAAATTTATTTCTACAGGCTTTAGAATATTACCTGTTTCTGTAAGTGAACTAACTACTTCATCTAGTTTTTATGTCAGATCGGTATTGAGAGGGGAAGATGTTATAAAAGAAGGCAACAGATTATTTAAGTATTTAAGATAGTAGTAATTATTTAAGATATCTACTTCTTGTAAATTTTGGTACACATATAGATTCAAGTGAGGATGATTTGTTTGTACCCGTGAACCATGGTTTATTATACATGGCGTTAATGAAAAACTGCGGTACTTTTAAGTGGCATGCGGATACGGTAATGAAAGAAATTAAATTTATTTTAATACAAATTTTATACATTGCGCAAAGTCTTGTTTTATTACACTCGATGTTAAATTTTTTACCGTTAATTTTTCTACGTTTTAAACCATTTAGTATGATATATTTGTTGTATTTTTATTGTTTTCATGCTCAGTGACCTGCATTTGCATCGGCAACTGTATCTGTTAGTCGAAATAGTTTGTTGTGCGAGATGAACAGATAGTGAGTCGCAATGGCTCGGCGCTGCCTGCCGTGTGGAGTGCGGACTGTAGGAGCGATATTTAAATAAACACTTAGCAACAATAAGCGCGATAAGTGGCGCTGGCTCAAACCTCCGCGTTAGATACCGACCCACATACGCCCCGTACCGTTAGACTAAAAATCTACTACTATTATAATTAATAAAAAACATAAATTTACAAAGGACACTTAGTACTTAATCACACTTTAAAGGCTGATCAGATCTAGATGAAATGAAAAGTACAGAGATGGGTAGATGAAGTATTGTCTGGGTAAGAATTTAATGAATCTAGAATGAACGCCGAGGCTAATACTAGTAAAATATTATAAAAAACTGTTTGAAGAATGAAAAGCACTCGGCAAATACCATAACCTTATTTGGATAAAAATAATTTACAGGTGTATTAACCCACGGTAATCCAACGAAATGACACAAAAAGTCGATTCGCCCATCAGTTATTGCGTGTAGAGTTAACAATTCACATTATTAATTACAAAAATACCTATATAATTACATTGGTGGCCGCTATCACTGCGCGGGCGCACCACGCTACGCCGTTTCTTCATAAATAACGTGTTTGTTTAAATTCTTTTAAAACTATTTACTATAATGGCGCTCGTTTGTCTGATAAATGAGCACTTGCTCCTATCTAATGTACACTATTTCAAATTGCCGTGATTAAATCCATGGTCTAAGTACTCTGCTATGTCAGTTGCAGCTTAATAAGTAGATAAATTGGGTTTTTTTCTGCAAAGTCAACATTAAAAAATGTATCCACTACGAAGCTCTAGTAATAATTTTAGAAATGAGTACAGTGATTGATAGAAAGCTTCTACTTCTTCTTTCAAAATCAAATAAAAATATATTTTACATTTTAGCAGTCTAGCATTAATTAGATAGTCAGAAATACTTTTGTTTTACATTGGAATAGTAGTCTTAACTATGAATTGAGATCCTATTCATAATTTGATTTTAACATGTTGACTCGGAAAGTTAAAATTATATGAATGTATGTTATTCTTATCTTAGTAAGTACATCATTTATTTAGCCACGAAAACGCTTCACTAACATTTTTCTATAATTTAAATCTGGACAAGCAAAGGCCATATATATTTGATGTCATAACAACTTTACTCACGGCAAAGAGAAATAAAGTAAAAAATGAATAGTCCGACGGTACCCCGCGAACCTTACTCCACGTATCATAGCTTCATGAATAATGTATCTCGCTCCAAATAATATACGATTACAGTGTAGGAAAATGCACTTTCTTTGTCTTGTGTTTTTGTCCGTCGCGCTCCCGCCGAATTCGGGTAATGACCGCTCGTCGCACGCGCCTGCAACCGCTATGTATGGCGTATGGCGAAAACAGTCTTATAATTTACTAAACTGTGACGTCACAATAACACTTTTGAAATGATTGACATACAGCTAGTTCTAAACAATGGAATGTGCTATATATATATAAAATTACATAGCATCGGAGCAAGCAGAAATTTTTATTTCTTATGAAACATTATTGCCTACAAATAAAAGACTGTGGTCATATCTACAACACAATGTCTACGCTACCATGAAATCAGATAGCAGAGTTATAATCGCTAACCTTCCGAAATTAACCAGTATTTTTATACACAACTATGTTCTATATTTTAAACTATATTTTATTATTATTTATGGCCTTAATTGTACTTTTTATGCCTCTTTAGAGTCATTAATCGGGACGTAGTAACATTTAAAGGTATTTTTTTGTTTAAAAAACGTTGAAGACGTTTACGAAACCGCGATGCTCTTTTGTGAGCCGGAGACTACTAGTTTTTTAACAAGCCACCTACGGCGTGATTTATCGCACTAATTATAGTATTGTCCGTTTTATATATCTTTATACCTATGATTGTTACGTCTAAAATAATAATTGTCTAATAATTTACTTTTGTTTTTTTTTTCAGTTTTAATATTAAACTTATTTATTACAAAGTTAATTAAAATCAATAACTAAATGTCTGCAGTTAGCATAACAGAGATATAATTTGGTGTTTGCGGCGCAGTGTTGAGTGCGGTGCGGTGCGGCGCATGCGCCTGCGTACACGCCGAGCCAGATCTCTGATATTGTCTTGCCTATCTGACAATAGTGCTATTTGTAGGAGTTATCATGATGGTATGTTGTTTCATAGAGCAAGCAAAATACAAGATTTATCTATATGATATAATTTTGTATTTATTTTCTTTAAACTATTCCTAAGTAACGAAGTCTGTCAATTTTTTAAGTATACTGTTTCTATCTGTGGTTCAAATCTTTTCTAAATTCTTTATCAAAATCCTCCTTTCTCTCTGTCATTGTAATAGTTGTCTAGAAGAGATCTCAAGTCGCGATAAAGTCGTTAATTGTAGAACGACGTCCATTTTTACCAAAATATAATATTTTTTATTTATTTTTTGCTTTGGAAAGTATCCATCTATTTAATTGTTTACGGAACTAACTATATAACATACATTTATGTAAAGAAGGTTTTGTATTAAGGCCCCTTCAAAAAAGTTGTATTTAGAAACTGCCTGGCTTAGTATTTTGTTTCAAATAAATTGGTTCAGTGTAACACAAAATCTATGATAGATTTACGTCAGTTTGCTGTAAATGTTTTATTTGCGTGATGAGTGGCCAAGGTCCAAACGTGGGACAGTGGCGCGGTTCTGAGAAGTGTCGGCACTCCGGTGGGTGTTGCACCGCGCCTGGCTGTGGGAACTGAAAGTGTCGTGCTTACTGATTATCTACTGATAGATAAATCAGACTTAGATTGTTAAGTGCTGCACATAAATTATTTATTTCTACGATAGCTAGAAATGGCTTTAAATGTTAATTTGTGCCACCGTTTGTTTGTGTACTTAATTGAGTTTTGACTTATACTCTCGTGGCCTAATCACTATAGAATTTTTATGAATTTATAAATACCTACATATTTGAAATTGTAGTTGCGGGTCCTTGAAAACTTACAGGTATTTTAATAACTGGCTTATTTACGCTTGAGTTTCTTAAATTTTGACAAATCATTTATTTAAACTAAAACCTATATATATTTTTGGATACTAACAGTGTTGGTAAGTAACAGTAAGTTGGGATACAAATAAATTATAATAAGATAAGATTGTTAACATAATGAAAAATGTAGTTTTAAAATGTAATTTTTAATATTAAGCACCTAAGTTACATTATGTCGAATGAAGCTCGTGGAAAATGTAACGTAAACAGAGCTACGGAATGATGCCCAGTGAAGCTAGCCAATATTAAACTACTTGTGGTTCCCAACTTACAGATGAACAGAGCAATAAAAGCCTATTAGGTATTACAATAACACAAACGGTAGAGTGTAGTCACCTCTATGGCTGCGTGGCATGCACGTCACGCGCGCGCATCTCCGCGACGCGCCGTCGCCGCGCGTAGTAGCCAGAGTGCGGGGGGCCTAACGCTGTGCTCATATGACGCTACAATACTTTGAAAACTTTTACCAGAAGCGGGTAAATAACCAATGATACAAAGCCTGGTAGAGGATAGTGCTAAGGGCATCCCGCCGATACTGATGATATAACTCAATTGGTGACACCATGCTTTTGACTACAGAGTTGTGGGTGCCCATGGCAGGTGAATTCAGGTTTCTAGAAGAGTAAAGGTTTATATTAAGTACTACTATTTATTTTCTACTAAAAAAAACAACAGTTTGATGGTAATGGTCGGTAGGTAAAGTTTTCTAACTCATTACTATTGAGTCAAAGATTATAATTGTCAAGATTAACATCAAATAGTCAGTATAATAATAGGACGACGTTATTAGTAATTATAGGGTAACAATTACGGCGGCTAGTGGTGCGTGGAGGTGTTTGCTCAATCATGCAACACCTAGTGGAGCATCGCTTCCTTTAGCACCAGCCCGGATATAACGTTCTTATAACTTGATATGTCAATAAGATGTATGGTGTATGAGCTCATGATTTTACATCCTAATTAAAATTAACAGGAGTGGAAAAATTCGCAAAGATAGAGCCTAGTAAGGCGCTGCATCGTTTCACGGAGAACTTTAAATAGCAACGTTAGAGTACGACTCAGAGTGAAACGCTGGCCCACTTCTGGCTCCTGCGTCCCCAAAGAACCGGAGATCTGAAGTTATTTTCCAACTAGAAAACAAAATAGGATAAAATTAACGGGTTCCTTACATAAAAAAAAACTTTGGCGATATCCTTTCATAAATATTACCGGATATAGGGCATGCCAACCATGGAACTAGCCGTGGCTGTATCGAGCGGTACATAATAGTCAGAGTCTTTAAATTTCACAATTTCTTAACCAAAAGGATATAAAAGCTAGTATCAGTTCCAAAAGTGGTCCAAAAATTCAAACTCTAAAAATCTCTATGAATCTAAGACCTCTACGAAGCAACTGTTCTACTCAAAGAAACTCTAAATATAATTCTTAGAGCGCTTGCTAACAACTGGACATATTGTAGTCCCGTAAATCGCAAACTTTAGCCAGGGTCACATATAAACATGCCTATTAAACGTTGCTATAATAACGTGTACAGTTATAAAACGCTAATGCAAGATGGGTGACATAAATAAGTGTCTACGGCGAAGCGCCAACACATACGTTTGTAGCGCGGATGTCCTCGATAACTATCGCACAACCATTTGTACAATATATCACATTACATTATAACATTGCGAATAAATTGCAAATCGTAAGCATGTTTATGTGAGGGAAACTTATCTGTTATTGGCATTAAAAGTTTTCCTTGAATACTAAACCTGATTATGAGGTAAATATTTATTAATTCGTGAAGGTAAACATAATATGTTAGGTTTTTTAGCATTAATTCGAAACATATGTTTAAAAATTCTACTAAAATGAACTTAAAACGAAATTACTGCCCTTGGTCTTCTTGTTCAACAATTACGACTAATACAGGACATCAGTATCATATGCAATAGTTTTCTACTACTATCTTTAATTAAATTATTTTTCATTCTATCTTTCTTTTATGAAGAAGAATATTTATTCCAAGTGTGGTCGCCGCGTCACTGTCGGTGGCATGTAAACGCGTTCTTAAGTTAAAACTTTTACCCTTGAAATAAAAGGCTCAAACGAAAAGTGTATTAATATTCTCATGATCTGAGCGAGGAAGTTAAATAGCCGTGTATTTGTATTCATTATCCCGCGTCGTTCCTAACAGCTTACGTGTGAGTCGAATAGTTTAAAGGCGACAGTGACGGCGTGTACCACTGTCTCCACGATTGCACCACAAACGGTACGACAATGAAAGAAGGCAAGGTATAATGGCTCATAGTTATGTGAATGGTGGATATAGAAAGATATGTTCAACTCTTACTTATTTTCTATCATGTTTATGATTAAGTGCCTAGCAGTAGTATTTTGAAATAGCCTCGCGGTTCCATAAAAGAAATGTTTTTAATAAATTTGTTAACATTAAATATACTGAGTAATTAACTTTATTATTTACTCACTATAGTAGACTGTATAGTAGACTTATATCTGATTTTACACCACAAGTCAGTATTTAAAAACCTTACTATCTTCGGTCATGAGAAAGCAATAGTGAGTGCTCCAAAGCGGAACACATCCAAAGGATCAATCCTCTACACGCAGTCTATACAACTACTCTTAATTCCGTGTTGCACTTTTTAAATCATCCAAACTAAACGAATCCAAGTTTCCATGAAGACAATATTATTGCAAAAAAAATATTAAATGTCATAGTTTTGTAATTTTTACCAAACAATCTAATCTACTCATATTTTGTCTAGAACTTTAAATTACACACATAGTCACTTAACATCTAATAATACTATTGTTGATGCGATTGTAACGGTTTCTTACCCTATAAGTATATGTAAATCAATCGGCAAACAGAAACTCGTGTAACGGTTAGGATCTATTATATATGTACTTGAAGAATTGATATGATAATTCATAGATCCGTAGGACACACCTGGTCAGTACTCGATATATGGAACATATTTTCTTCTCATGCGGTAATAATAACATTGTATTTTTGCTACTTGTAAGTAAATCCACTTACCAATCCATAAGGTCCGCCAAATAATTACCCAGCACAAGACTTCTTATTTATGGCATACAGTTGCCTGTTTTTAAAACAACTTCATAAGGATATGCATACTTTTAACAGTGAATAATAAACTAAATAAACCTCCTTTCTACGGAAGCTGATGAAACTAAATAAATACTTATTGTTGAGTATGCCTCAAAAGAAAAATAAGTTTACGTTTACCCTATGAGACATTAAATTGCTCTCCCTATCGTCTATGCTTTGAATGTAAAAAAGTAGCGAATTTAAGTCATTTTAGTTGTTCGTCTACTTTATCAGATAGTTCCAAACAACATGAAGGTTCACCTAGTAGAGAAAACTGCTAATCGAATTTTAGACGATGTTTATGCAAAAACCAATCAGATGCATGTGTATTATCGAGAGAAATGTAAAGGTAAGACAAGCTAGGTCTAATGATTGGCCAGTAAGTATTAACAGCATGCACTGGTCAGTTTCTCGTGTCTTCAGACAGCGTGCACACACATCGAGCAACAGTTTTGTCTGTCCGTGTCATTGTGCTCGTCCGAGTAGCATTAGTCCGCATTAGCCACGGCGCGCTGCCGATACGTGTCGCTTTGTGCCACCAGCCAAAACAATACCACGAACACGAACCACCACCACGCCGGTAGGTCATTCCTTAGTTAAATAACGCCGGTCGGTAGGAACATTACGTAGAATATTTATCTAATTTTAATTGTAATTAATCAACATTTTGGTAAAAATGTATTTACTTTTCTCAATTATTTCAAAGAAATAAGTTACTATTTCGTTTTGTGAACCCCTACGCAATACTGATTTGCATTATGAAATCAATATACAATGTCAATTGGAAAAGTAAAACCGCTGCGAATAATTTACATAGAGCAACTCTATAATCATAATTAGTCAATTTTTATTTGTTGAAGTAACTGGGAAAATATTTCCTGTGTGTATTTTCTACTTAGCCATGTGCATAATTCAATGATCGGTACAGTATAATTAATACTAAATAAATATATTCAGACATCTAACACACAACGCCATCTAGTCCCAAGCAAAGCAGAGCTTGTGTTATGAGTACTAGACATCTCATACAAAGACATGTATACTTTTTTTTGTAAATACATACATACTATAAATAGAAAACAGCCAAACTCCGAAACAAATATTTGTAGATCATACAAACATTTGTTCCGACTTGGGAATCGAACTCGAGACCTCATGATCAGCAGTTGCACACGCCAACCGTGAGACAAACGAGGCAGTAAAAGCCGGAAAGTCGGAAATGAGTAACATACAGACAAACACACAAACTACCATTAGCGCTGTGTCTCAACGACTGAGCTCACTAAACCAACTAATAAAATATCTCATGTACAATATTAGTAAGACATTATTTACGGCTCGTTTTTGCGCCAGAAGAAATATAGACCGTATCTGAGAATTGTACGAAGTCGCTGAATAATATGTTAGAGACGGTTGAGAAAATGAATTGTTCTCATCACTTGTATCAGTGTCTGTTTGTAATATTAAAATAACTGCTTTTAAATATAAAAAGGTACACGATGCATGTACCGAAATAACTTTTTTTTTTTTTTATATCTGTATGTTTGTTCCGGGTAATCTCTGGAATGGCTGGATGGATTTTGACGGGCTTTCACTGGCAGGTAGCTGATGATCGAGGGAGTAACTTAGGATACTTTATTTAGACTAACTTTGTCCAGTGGCGTTATTCGCAGTACGACGATAACCGCGGGTAACACCGCGGGGTTAAGCTGGTATACTATAAAAAGAAAGATTTCTGTTGAAATTTGTGCAAATTTAATAGTTATTATTCTAATCCTTTCAAAATCTAATCGTAACTGTCGTACACAAGGTAACTAATACTAGAAAACTCCTGCTCATAAACAACAGGATCCCACACTTATCTATACCAATAAATAAAATTGGAGTGTCTGTTTGTAATATTAAAATAACTTTTTAAGCAATGCATACACGATACATATACCAAAAATGTAGTTAGAAAATTTTTTGTCTGTCTGTCTGTCTGTTTGTTCGGGTAATCTCTGGAACGGCTGGACGGATTTTGACGGGACTTTCACTGGCAGGTAGCTGATGATCCAGGGAGTAACTTAGGCTACTTTTTTTAGACTAACTTTGTCCCGCGGCGTTACTCGCGGTACGACAATAACCGCAGGTAACACTGCGGGGTTCAGCTAATCTGTAATAAATTCACCCGGTACATAAAGTCACGAGAGTGTGGTGACCGCGACACGTCGTGTCTCTAAAATCAGTACTTACTACTTCGTGCAATTTATTACCCGGCACTACAAAGAACAATATTTTAATACCCCCAATAGAAAAAGTTACAATAACCCACGTCTCACTAAATAGGTATACTTAATCAATGAGAATCTAAGCAGTAAGTCCCCCACGCGGCCGATACGTATCGAATCGGAATGACGTCTCATTCGTTCGATTTATAGCTCTCGTACACAACAGCCGATCTCTGTGCTGCAGCGACCACAGACTGCAAAACATTCCTTGATATGAAAATTCAAAACCTGCAGTGTACAAATACAGTTTCGTTAATGTTTTTAGCATGTGGATTCGTTGGACGTTTTGTAGGTGTACAGGGTACACGGCGTGACGCAACATTTTGCATGGCATTCGATTCCCGGGCGGCTATAAATCATGACGCGACAGGCGAACAAAGCCGCGTAACGCGCCGTGTCGTTGTGGATTTTGAGCGATTTCGGTTTATAATCATTTTTCATCCCGTTACGACTCGTGCTGCCATTTTACGGTGATCATGAGCGGCAAGATTTTACTGATTTTATTTTAACTTCTGCAATATAATTGGGATATCATTGAAATAATATATTGAAGGGCATTTTAAACGAAAAAAAAAAAGTATTTCAATATACACCATGATTCCACAATGAATATAAAATGCTTTATAGCCAACTACGGCGAAGTAAGAAGGTTTGTTTGTATGTCCCACCGTAGCGTCTTGACTACTGAACCAATTTTAATGAATTAGGTGTGATGTTAATAGATGCGTAATAATTAATGGCTCAAGTGACGTTTGCTATAATTATTTTTGAAAAGTTTATACATAGTCGGTTTTTAGTTTTGAAAACTATTTCTTGTTAACATAAAATAAGAGTCGAAATCAAGTTATCAACTCAGTAAACAAAACTGATCTAGTCACACCAAGGTTCTTTTGTTTATTGGCATCGTAATTCTTCACATATTCTCACGAAAATATGACGAGCTTGTACATACATATATCATCGACCAGTGCAATTAATTGGTCGTAATGACGCCTGCCATTTTCCACAATGCCAGTTCAATGCTGTATAAAACATTCATATGGATTGTGTTAATCCTGAATAAATAATTATGAATATATCATGAATCGTGAAAGTTTAGGAATTTAAAAAATAGTGTTGGAGTTATTTAATAAAACGTAAAAGTACTAAGGTAGACTCGGTATCGTAGACTTTATGTAGGTTTTATCCTCGGCGTAATGATCCGAAACATTATTTTTCTTTGTACGTGTACTTGTGTGTGATTGGAGAGGCCGATGTCCAATAGTACACTGCACTAGGCTGATGATTTGAAACCCTTCTACCAACAAAATAACTATAATTAAGTGAAACTAAAATCACACTTCAATTGCGATCAAAATTACCAAGTAACAAAGATTTCAACTTTCTACTTCTTACTTTCATCGAAAAACTAAACTGTGTGAATCGTTAAGATAAATAAATAAATATTTCGGACATCTATCGCAGAACGCCATCTAGTCCCAAGCTAAGCAGAACTTATGTTAAGGGTTACTAGACAACTGATATAAATACACATATATATATATATATATATATGTGTATGTATATATATATATATATGTATATAGAATATTAATGTATATATATATATATACATTAATATTCTTTAAATACATATATCTTCAAGATAGTAGAGCCACGTTGATTTCAGCACGGTTGGGCCGGCTCGACCGGGGCGGCACTACCCTCGCACAGAAAATCAACGTAAAATGACAGCGATCATGCTGTCGTGTTTCGTTGGTGAGTGCCGGGCTGCCCAATGATGCAGAAGTATTACTAGCCCGCCATGCTGTGGGTCACCATGCTGTATTGTTGCATTGTCTGCATTCGCAGTATGGTGACCACCACCCTTCGATTCTGCTTATGCTTTCCATCAGGCAGAGTGGAGTCATTTTGGAAGGGCAAAACATAAAAAAAAAATATATACATAGAAAACACACAAACTCCGAAACAAATATTTGCAGGTCATACAAATATTTCGGGCATCGAACCCGAGACCTCAAGCGCAGCAGTCTCATACGCTACCACTGCGCCGCCTAGGTAGCCTTGACTTAACTTTCCAGGTTTTAAATTCATCAGTAGGTGATAGGTAGATGGTAAATTTTAGTATTGTCATCACAACTACATTTAAATACAAAGTTTTATTTTGACGTGACAAATAGAAGAACGTTAAAGTAACTTCCTAGAATTTTTTATTTAAAAATGTAGCTAATAATATTTTGCTACTATAGGTCACGCTTTACTATTACTATTTCGTAGTATTTTTAAAAGTCGCCAACTGCGCTTAAAAATCGTGTTTAACTGAAGTTTATCAACAATTACTAATGTAGGTTGCACGTTTTTATAGGCACAGATCTACAATGTCTTACCAGTAATTATGCGTACTTACCATTTACCGCAGTGACACTATCGCTTCTTCTAGTGAAGTCCTTATTTCGTGTATTCCCACGTTTACTTCTAGCTCATCATAATTATCATCGCAGTTATTAAATCACGATTGTTGTCATTACAATAAATAAAAAAATACAGAACAATCTTTTATTGAAATCATTTTAGGTTTTAACGATTGTAACTACGTACAGTGTTGTCATGAAAAATCAGACAATAATTATTTTGACAGCCATGAAGACAGTCCATCTTGACTCATTGTAGATGGACAGAACTAGCTAAATATTACTTTAGTTGCCATTATCTAAAGGGCAAAAGTACCCTAGTTAATTCCATTGCTTAATTCCATAGCCATGGTCGCCGTTCTGTCTACTGAATGTGGGTAGTAAATATTTGTCAACAGTTGGCGTTAGATCGTGTTGGTGGTTGGCGTGCGCGTGCGCCGGTGCGCCTTGACCAGCGCCCGCGTCGTCGCGTGCCGGTAATGATCACCCGCCAAGGCTCACATGAGATTCAACTGAGTAAATATGGGCGGATTTAGCATTATTAGTCGATATTAGGGGCAAGCGGTGCGATGTTTTTTAAACTAAAGGCGTTTAAGATTTAAAAAAAAATCTAAGCTTTTAGTTAAACTGTTTTCTATAGGCTCTATTAGAGCATCAACGCTTATATAATAAATAAATATAATATTATGTAACACAACATGAATAAAAAAATTATATACATATGTTTTTTGAATTATCTAAAATATTCTAAACTGCAAACGAAAGGAAGTAGAACTCACTAGATATTCACAATAATTGGTAACTGATTTATATAGAAGGGGTATTTATTTACAACCGTGGAAACAAACATTCGAAATTCGATATCAATTTAAATTTTCTCCTTCTCTCAAATACGCGTTGCAAAATAAATAAGTATTAAGAAGCACTTTTAGTAAAAATAAACACACAAACATGTCATTCGGGGATCAAATGAAATGTTCAATCAAACTGTTACCCGTTCAAAACAAAGTTCATTAAATGACAGTAGTCGCGCCGGATAACTTTACATATCTTTGTAAACTACAATATTAAACATGATTATATGTTACATTAACGTAATGCGGTAATGAGGAGCGTTGTCTGTGATGTGGTTCATTAATCGCGCGTCTCGACAAACGCAGTTTAGTTACGTGTGTTAAACAAATGCGGCTCGACAGCCCTACCCTCGGCTGATTAATTGTTTAGACCTGTAGCCTCATACCGACTTATCACTACTTTATTTTGAACATATTACTTTACAGTATCATAAACCTAAGTAATTTTAATTATATTTATTTTATGAATGTGACGTACAGTCGCACTATGAGAGAACCAACTAATGAAGGTCCTAATTGACATTTCAACTTAAAACAATAATTTTAACATTTGTTGTTTTAGATCAAAGACATAGACTTCAACAATTCATACATAGAATTTTATTAACCGACTTCAAAAAAAGGAGGAGGTTTCTCAATTCGACCGTATATATATATATATATATTTTTATGAGTGTTCGCGGATAACTACGTCGTTTATGAACCGATTTTGATGATTCTTCTTTTGTTGGGAAGGAGATGTCCCGACGGTGGTACCATGACAAGAAAACTAGGATCTGATAATGGCATCCCAGGGAAATCGAGGGGAACCCTCATTTTTTTCAGGTACATACTATGTTTTTCGTATATTTTCTGAAAATACTTTTATATTTGCGTCTGGTATTCATCATTTAGTGATGATGAGCTGATGATGCAAGGTACAACTCCTTAACGGTTAGGAGTTGGAGGATAAATCTTTAAATGTAATATGTGTGTATGTTACCTTTAGTCGTATTCTTTCAAGTTATTTAGGTAAGCTGATGATGGAAGGTACAACTCCTCAACGGTTAGGAGTTGGAGGATAATTCTTTCAATTTCATACGTATCTATAGACCTTAAGTTGTATACTGTCAAGTTTTTGAGGTGTATTCGAAAGGGTATGCTTTCGAAGTGGTCCCATTGCCACCATATCAGGATCTGATGATGGGATGCCTGGGAAATGGAGGAAATCCCTCATTTTCTTAGGCACGTACTATAAATTATATGAAATAGTTCAACTTACTGATAACCTACGATTGCTTGCACTAAAAATGGATTTTTTTTTTTTTTTTTTTAAAAAACCGACTTCCAAAGAGCATCCAACGCTTACGCTTAAAATAAACTGGCTCTTTATAAATTGCTATGCCATTTCTTGTACCTAATTCTTTGTTCATTTAAATAGTAGTATTATTATGTGTGCTAGGTTCCTACAACCTGTTTGAAGTCGGCGCCAAGTCAAAATGTAATAGAATTCATACATAGTATATTATCACATTGTATTAAACAAAAGGGATTACATGTTTACAAACGTATACATGATGTAAAATTATTTTTGACGCTTAAACATTTTCATGATATTCCTTTGCACTTTAAAGGTAGATAGATACAGCTATTTAAGGTACATATTTAATGTTAAATAACTAATTAACACATCATAAGGGCTGTGTACGCGGGTGTGCAAACTCACTGACTGCGACAAAATGCAGTTTAGCTGAGGTCTGCGTTAGATGCGGGTTGACGTGCGCCCGCGTCTGATTAATGTTCGCGCACTGAGCGATGTTTAACGATGTCCATTATCACCTTTACTTAACTACATAGTACTATGCCAATTAAATTTAAACAGATAGTAATAAACTGTAACACATACTAACTTTTTTGTGTCTCATGTCATGAGCCTCTAACACATACACATTTCGATCAGGTTGCATTAACCATTTACTTACTATAGTGCGTCCAATCATTTATTTAACTTTTGACAGCTCTAATATTTAATCAAATAGTGATACCCTGACCCGTTACAGATTCGATTTCTTTTATCGATCGATTTTGTACATGAAGAAGTTTTAATCGATTTAACACACTCATTATTTTACCGATAATTTCGTAATATTATCGATTATTAAACCGCAACACCGGACGCGTAGGGGACATTTTGTAGTTAGTCATAATTCACATTTTCATACGTCGAGTTGAGTATTTTTATTCCTCCGTATTGATTTATTTGTGAATTCTCACGTTTGGTTGAGTTGAGCGTATCGTCCCTCCCTTCGTTACTGTCAAAATGCCAAAAATTAAGGTACTCAAAGGACAAACAAGAGAGTTTGTCTTGCGACTTCGTGAATACTTTGAAAAGGAGAGCTGTAATAATGGGCCTCTTATATCAGTGACTCAAGTTTAGAGACCGTGTGATTTGATATAAAATATAATCACAATAATGTTATTGTATGTTTTATTAATATAATCGATAATCGATTTATTTCAAACCCGTTTTTATAGTCTGTGGTCATTCATTATGAATGACACATCTCTAAGTGGGCGGAGCCCGTCCATGAAGTACAGTATTCCCTCTAGTACATTGATCAAAAATTATTACAAAACTTTATGTGCATGATCTGTCAAAAGTTAAATAAACGATTGGACGCACTATAGCTATTCTATAAGCCATAACAGGCACGTCTACGATAAAATAACAATAATAATATTTTATTGCTATTAAGTATGGACGACTAGGTGTAAGCTGCTCATCGACGGTGTTTTTATCCATAATAACCAATTCCTACTGTTATTAAAACACGCTAGATAATATTATTAACAGTTGCTGCACATCAATGGGTTGCTTAACAAAACGCATATCAGATGTTATAACAAGCCACCCTTTGATTAAACGTAGGTACAGTCGGCCGTGTAAATTTATAGTCTAAAACAAACTAATATAAATTTATAATTTTTGTGTGTTGAACACAAAATATAAATTAAAAATAATCGTGATTACAGATTCTCTTCAAAAACTAAAAGACAATGAGATTCACTTTATCTTTTTGAATATTCTTGTAAAATATGTGTATTGAAAGGTTTCTGCTTTAAATAGCTCTAGTTTTTTTTTATTATCTTAAATAATAGAAATAAGATACATTGAGAAATACGTACAAAGTTGTCTGTTTTATACACATAATGTTTCTCGCGATTATTATTCCTACCTGATATTGCGTAACTTGTATATTAATATGTAAATTATTTGATTCACTTACAAGGGACTACAAAATAATATAATTAATGTTACATATTGTTAACGGATTTAGTCGTAAGTGGGGAGATAAATGCAGAATTGACCAGAATTATTTAAAACATCCACTTGCGTTGCGTCGTATGGGAATTTATTTAAATTAGTGTACTTGTACAAAACCTGTTCTAGATGTTAGGGGTGGTTCGATGCTCTCCCCTAGCGGGCATTGTCACTGGTCAGCCTCCCGGGTAGCGGTGCAACGCGCACCCGGCGCTACACAATGTCAAAACGCTTTTATACTACACATGCGTATCGATAATATTATTACCACTACAGAACAACAACTATTTTGTACTTTAACAACCTCCACCATGAGTAAAAGGTAAAATTCTTGGACACTAAAGTTACTTATTATTAACAGTTTTATTTACTTATGTTTTCTTACGCCTTAATGTTTTCTTTTAGACACCACTGATCAAATTTAATGCACCAATAAATAGAATAACAGATGACACCTATTTCAACAAAATAAATCTTTTTAAACTTTATTTGATTTCAATATAACTGAAGTAAAACATTTCCAAATATTTAAAACGTAAGATCATAAAATAAATTATAAACAAAAGTTCACGAAGTCAATGCTAAAACCGGCAACAAAAATCGTAGGTATATCTGCCTGATTTACATACGTTTACGAAAAAAATAAATGTTTTCCTACTAAAACTGAATTAAATATTGAGTAAACTATTAGCCTGTTGACGTCGTTTTATAAAAAAATGTGTCCAAAGTCGGCGATAACAATTTATGTGCCGTTACAATCATATGCAAAAATCGTCCTTGGACCGTTCGCCATTAGCGATGCGTAATTAATTTAAATATATTCAAGGTGGGTTCACTTTCGGACTATTCATATGATTTTTACAAAACCATACAAGCGTAAAGGAAACCAAGCCCGATGGAGAAACTGGTGCGCGCACGCGCCGACAAGCCTCTCGGTGGCCGAAATATGCAACACTTCATATTTGTCGCTGTATGTACACTCGAAGCGACTTTCATTGTGGAACACAGAACTTTCATTATTAGTTTTGTGTATATTTCTCTGTTGTATTTGATAAATTTGGCATGTTCACTTCTTACAGTGGCTCATAAATCTAATCTTCAAAGGTCAGCCTAAAATATTTTTATAGGTAAACATTAAATTTAGTTTATTCTAACGAGACATGTGTCAATACAAATAGTTTTGAATTTAGACTTAACAGGATATTTTTTTAAGCTAAATAATATAATTAGTGCTTCGAAATGTGCATTTTCAATTCTAAAAAACTTTAGCTAGGCACAAGTCAAGCTAAAAGCTGTCAGGTTTATTGCAGTCGGAATGACCTCAAGTTTATCGTAGGGTATACTCGTACCCACTCACTGTATACTGCTGAGGTTAGATGACAATCGCTAATAAGCCATCTTCTTATGGGCTCTATAGACACAGGTTTTTTTTTTCACTTTAAGCACTGCAACAAATGATTATGACTACATATCATGAATTTATGAATAGTAATTAAACTACGAACAATACAGGTGAATTACCTAAGTACAAGTGTGTAACGTAGTGCTTTGGGATTAGAGAAAACTTTAAAAGTCTGTTGTAGTTTTATAGAACTTTTGTAAAGACCCTATGTCTCTGTTTAGTTGAAACATAGTACCTACTACGGTATGGTCGGTATGGTATTTTTGGATAACACAGAAGACGGGCCGTCGCGTTGCAAAACTGTTCTTACCTTAGCAAATACTTTTTAAAGCTTGACTATGTATGCTTAAGATAAATGATAGGCGACCTTTTTTAATGATGATTTTACAGTAAATTCAAATCAACATAAAGATGTAATAATTATCCAAGGATCTCGATTAAATGGCACGCCACGTATCTGAGATGCGCGCGAATGTGATGTAGCGACGCGCGCGCATTCAAATGCTAATCCCACATGGCGACAACGTTTTAACGCGATGCACTTAACACATGCAAATCGTTATTGATAAACAAATAATGGTATTATAATTTTTATTGCGCATTGTCAGCCGGTGTCGCTGACCTACACTCTCAAGCGCCATTTCATATTAGAATTTATAATTTTTTTATTGTTTCGCTACCATTGTATAATATTTGTGTTACTATTATTGTAGCAGTTTGTGTGTAATAACTTTATAATCAGCCTCTTATGCTAAGTATGTTATTGACTTGAGAATGTAAATATAGCGATTAAGTGCTTAACAATGGCTCCTTATGCGTTAAAGTGTAGTTTATTTTACATGAGACAGTGATACAATAATTGATTTATAAATTAAATTTATTTAGTTATCTTTGTGGTTTGTTGAGATTGTTTTACAAACTAATAAAGAAAGGTAAGTAAAACCTGGATGTTTTGATTAAAATCATCAGTCGCTGCCGACATGTTTTGTGATATGATACCGCACCGATGATATAGTCAATTAAACGCACCGCCCCTGAGCTCGTCGCCAACGGACTGACATTTACACAACTGCACAGTTGAGCTGTTACATATTTTGTTGTATAATCGAACCCAAAAGTGTCAAAGAGATCATATTTTATTCATGTACGTATTAATTTCTTCATACTAGTTTGTCTAAGTAGTACCTACCCTTCACATTTAGGGGGAGGGGTTGTGTGCTTGGAACCCGATGACCTTACTTACCTAGTGAAAAGTAACAATGACGTTACGTGGTTTTCTGTGAAATTATAAATTACGAGTACAGCCGATTTCATCAGGGGTAATTGGGGTATTGTTTGTAAGTAAATTGAATTTATGATTTTTATACTCCTCCTATTCCTTCATAAAAACTGATTTCATTATCTTCGATCTCATTGTCTTTATGAGATTGCTTTTCTTCTATTCACAGATTTATTTATCACGTTTATGTCTCACAAATTATAATTTTATGATTCAGGGCTTACCGTAGTCAATCTTACAGTTCTAATTTCTAATAAAAGCAAATGTAGGCTTGTCTAATACAAATAATACAAATCTAAATATACCTTTATGGAGTGGTCCATTCGACAAAATATTTTTTTTATATTTTTTTATATTTGAACCTGCCAAAATGACTCTACTCTGCCTGATGGAAAGCATAAGCCGAATCCAAGAGTGGTGGTCACCATACTGCGAATGCAGACAATGCAATAATGCAGCATGGTGACCCACACCATGGTGGGCTAGTGATGCTCCTGCATCATTGGACCTCCGGTCTCGCACTCACCAACGAAAGACGACAGTATAATCGTTGTCTTTTTACGTTGATCTTCTTCTTTACGTTGACGTGCGAGGGTAGTAACGTCCCGGTCGAGCCGAGCCGGAGAGCTGAGATCCCTTAAGGTAATATGTTTTCTTTAACTGTATTTTTCTCTGTAAGTGATTATTGAAATCTTTTAAGAAATAAATGCCTTTAACCACAAATATGAGGCCTCTGTGAGAGAAGAAACTTATATAAATTTCTGTGCTTGACTGTCCATTAAGAAATACCAGTCATCGTGGACGGAAACAATATTATCGATATCCACATAGTTTCAAGGTATTATACCATGTTATATGTATACAATAAATTGCAAATCTGATATTTTGACAAGTGTAAAGAGAAAATGTGTAAATCTTCTTTATTTTAAATTCTTTTAAAGATATTATTGATAATAACTAGACGCGTTGACAACCACAGCTTTCCTTATGTTATTTGTTACAATATAAATGATGTATTATTTTAAAACGCGTCTTACAACATTGGCGGCAGTGCGAGTATCACGTACCTATTGGGGACCGATATACACGTGGGTAATCTTGAAGTCGTTAAATAATTAGGTGCAGTTGGGATACCTTTAGATTATTGTGTTTATGTTTTACCGTGGGAGAGCCAAAATTCGGCGTGAATGGGCCGGCTCGACCGGAGTAATACCACGGCTTCACAGAAAACCGGTGTGAAATAGTGCTTGCGCTGTGTTTCACCGAGTGAGTGAAGATGCCGGAGGCCCATACCTCAACCCCTTCCCCTATCTCCCCCCTTCCCTTTCCTCGAATGCCAGCAACCAATTTGTGATGCCTTTGGTGTTGCGGGTGTCAATGGGCGGCAATAATCGCTTACCACCAGGCGATACGTCTGTTCGTTTGCCCCTACTATTCCATAAAAAAAAACTTTACCATATATAGATAGTTAACCTTTACATCGTAGTCACTAAACTTTTTATTTGCGTTATTTTATTGCGATTATTGCGTTTCTACTTTCAGTAGCTCTGTAGGTAACAAATCATGAATACAGGCCAGGTGTCCTGAAGAAAGCGACTGACATCTCTTGGGTGAATATTTAAATATTATAAGATATTGTTTACAAGGAGCTCTGTGTTGGAACCCATAAGCATATCATTATCTAGTCCTCATTTAAAATTCATTTGATAATTTCGAAAAAACAATGTTAATTAGGTGAATTAACATTCAAAAACTTTCTTATTTTACATGTGATCGTTAACTACTTTAACTCGCAATTTAAATATCTAAAACTACTGGTCGATACTTCGAGATGCCATAAATTTAAGCAGGGTCGCAAAACTGACTCTGATGTACATATCTAACTCTGATGTACATATCTAACTCTATTAAAAAATAACGACATAAATTTGAATCTTATACAATTTACTGGTAGATATATACCCTGACCTACGTTAAGTGCTTAACTTTAAAAGTGTATACACGATCGGAATTGCCTAGATCTGCTCTTTCAGTAAAGACATTGTTGTTCAAAACTGATTCACCCCCCGATCTCAAAATTTATAATTGTGTATCTTATATACCTGAACATGCATAGTTAGTTTGATTGCGAAGTGTCTATTCCCCTCGGTTAAAGAATAGCTCATCAGCGCTTTGCGGCGGCGGGGCGGCTACAAGTGACGGATTTAGAAGGGCCCTAATGTGATTACCTATAACTCGATTTGTGTTCGAGGGACCGGCGCGAGCTAAACGTGTGGTTTTTTGAGACCAGCCTGCACTGATTTGCAAGTGTGCGCCCTGTCGTTTGTTACGTTTATTGTGTTCTTAATTATAATCATTCCAGTGCTCTTGGTTTCGTACACTTGCAGTTTAATATTCAGTAGTACTTTGAAGTATATATTTTCACATTTTATTCATTCATTAATTTAAGCCTCAGCAGTTCTACTATTGTTTGTAATTTCAATCAAATGTAAATTGATAATTATTCTTCAAATTTGTGTTTGTAGCTTACGGTGTTATTGTGGTTGTAGTGATATTCTAATACCTCTGTAGGTATTTATAATCAATTCAAATACATTTTTACAACCATTTTATTTTCTCTTTGACTAGAAAGTGTCTCCTCTTGAAAGTCATCAAATAAAATAAATTTCAATCTTAATTAGTTAAAATCTAATTAGTCATCACAGTGTAAGGAGAAAGGATGGCGAGTAATATTTCAAATACTAATATAACATGTGGCATAAACTTGAAATTGTCATGTTAATCCTTCAACTTCTAACAAAAAGATATATATACGTACGTCATCCTTACTAATAAGACTTTCTAGTGTCTACACTCATGTTCCTAATAAATAATCTCATAAAAACACAAGGGTCGTAACTAATTGTATTAGAACGGTGATAACTCAATAGCGCCGGACAGTATCGCCATAAGCAATAAATATCTTGTGTACCCTGTGACCGCAACGTGCTTAGTGGCGGTAACTGTGCGGCCATTTCTATTTGTATTCTAAATAATATATAAACTGGGCAATCAATATACACATTTTCTTTCAATTTATAATTTTTGTCTTTACTAAAAGAGAAGATCTGGTCAATTCCCATTGTGTACACTTTTAAAATTAAGCACTTTACGTAGATCAACATACAAAGGTATAATATTTATTTATTTAATTGAAAAACATTTACAGTATCTTTACAGAATTGTTATCCCAATACGACACTGTAAGGAAAAAGTAGTTACAATTATTTTATAATAAAGTATCGTAATATAATAGTTGGCAAAGATATTGGTCGCTCAAAGAGGTCATGAATAATAAAAGCAAGCCTATTTATGAAAAAAACATAACTGTATAACACATCCACACGAAAGATTGAGCAAACATTAAGAGTTTGTCAAAGAGGTATGGAAAGAAGAATTCTGGATCTATGACTAAAGGTGGCAGATGTAAGAATACAAAACAAGATCGTTGAGATGGAAATAGTATAGGACATATTATATGGAGATTGAAAGCAGAGAAATGGACAAAAAAGTTACAGAATGTACCCCAGGAATGAGTAGAGACACAGAGGAAGGCAGGTAAGAAGACGGGAAGACGATCTGCCAAAGGGATAGAGAAGAACTGCGCTAGACCAAAATAAGTGAAGATGATTAGACGAGGCGTACGTTAGAAGACAAGATAGATATGATTTTTAGATGTAAACAAGTGTTAAGTTATTATCAAATAGATTTTACTAAATATCAGTGTATGTAGATATTATCCAGTAGGAAATAAATTGATTTTGCTCTTAAACTATTTTATAACATAAATGTAAAAATGTTTATTCAATAAATAGGAATTCATACTTATAATGTATTTCCTACTATATTAGTATTAAATGTGAGATTGTCACTATTTGCTGCATATATAAATAATTTAAATACATTATCATTGTAAGTATTTTAAGCAACATTTTTCCATAGGCTCATTTAAATTGTGCAGCATGAATATTCGTAACACTTTGAGAATTAATTTTGACGAAACATGACTGAACACATGTGACCAACGGAAAAACAAAATGGACTAAATACGACGACTTGTTTAAGTTGTAGATTCATTACAGTCTAATAAGTAAGTATTATGAACATGTTAAAAATGAATTTGACTGCCCCTGTGGCACAGTGGTAGCGTATGCGACTGCTGTTCTTGAGGTCTCGGTTCGATTCCTGTGTCGGACCAAATGTTTGTATGACCTGCAAATATTTGTTATGGAGTTTGGGTGTTTTCTATGTACAATATGTATGTATTTACAAAAAAAAGTATATGTCTAGTATCCATAATACAAGCTCTGCATAGTTTGGGACCAGATGACCTTGTGTGTTAGAAGCCCGAAAAAAAAAATACCGCCCCGCCATAAAAAAATTAAAAAAATCGCTGACTTACCTAAGATTGAGTAACCGTATCCGGCAAAATAATTTTTCATAACCCTCTGCACGGCTAAATACTTACAATGCGTACATCACTAGGGATAAAAATATGTACAGTGCAACACCTTTGCTTATTTACGAGTTGATAGGAGCAGGCCTGTCTCTCCGTATATGGCGTAGTGGCGTGATGATAGCCGTTCCGTTCAAACCCCTGGCGTGGTACCTCCGCAGGTTTCCTGACGGTCGCAGGCTATTTTAGTCTACTGATTTGCGTTCCACGCATATATTAATATGTGGTTTTCAATGTACACTAAATATTATTTACTCTGAACTATATATATCGTAGCGATCATCAAAAATAAAATATGCAGTGATGTATGGGTAGCCGAGGATATAGGATAACACTGATGTATGTAAATTTCAATTTATTTAAGTATGTGTAAGTGATTATAACTAATGACATTATGTGCTTACATCGATGTATTGTTTAAGACCATTTCCAATCAAAATGTATAACTACAGCCAGAATAAGTACAGAACAGGTAGATGGTAAAACTCTTTTCGATTTTGTTTGTTACTAAAATGTGTCGTTTTTAATTTAGTTGACAACATTTATTTCTTTAATTCAAATGTAAAGATAGACAAAACGTCTAGGCAAAAACTCTTGTATAGTAAATAAATAAATAAATTATTTTCCAACCACAGTGCACAGTTTAGTAAGTCATAATCAAATAATAACATTATGAGAGAATGAAATATAGACTGCACACTACTGTGGTAAATAATCACTCATAACATTTAGCAGTACAAATAGTTATCCTAATGACATCTTCTGCTCGATAAAGCACCGACCACTCCGACAAATATTTTAGTTGACATCTCTTCCGTCTTAATACACACTTGTAGTGATTGTGTGTGTCGATATCAACCATTGCACACATGCTAAGCTTTTGTAATTTGCACCGAAAATTACGAATTTATGAAATAAATTCTGTTTTTTATTTGTTTCTTATTTTCTAATTCTGTCGAAGATATCACAAATACACAGTGCCTATATTATTAAAAACATACACTCATGAAGAAGAGAACGATATTTGTCGATAAGCTGTTGATAAATACACTTTAAAAACTTGTACTTAGAGAACAAATTAGTATTAGGTGTGATCGGAAGATTTTTCTGGACTCTCATCCATCTGTACATAAATAATGCTGGCCACTCACGTTTCACACAACAAAAGTATATTACATACACAAAGAGTGAATGGTAAGGAACAATAAATTCGCCATAAACAATCTGCTAAATCATTTCCTAGGGGTCGCAGTTCGCGTCATTGTGCGCCGGCTAATGTGCGCGGCGATCGATCAGGCTACTACTATTATTTTCGGACAAATCACTTTTTGCTCAATTGTTAACTGTTGTGGGGGTGGCCGTGACTGTTCTGCTCAATTGTGATACTTTGTGGTCTGATGATTAACAAGAATTAGGTAATAAACATATGTTTACTTACTAAGCGACACCAACTGTTATGTTTCGTTAGGAAGTGCCTCCTTGTGTTTGTAATGATAAATCATTAGCATGCTATATATATACCTTAAACTACTACTTTAGTCTTGATAATGAATAAAGTAAGTTGTTAAAAATACTCAGTAACAAGAACTCCATGAATGAATGAATATGAACCAAAGAAATCAGGCAAGTATTTCGAACATGTTAAAAAATAATTTTCACTTGCATAAAGGATTAAGAAAAATAATAATATAATCTGTAGTTACTAGTACTTTTTGTCATTCATCCCGTAGTATTTTTTGTGCGGGAATCCCCTCGGATACCACCAACTGGTGGTATGTTGGACTCGAACCGACCAAAACCCGCACATCATCTCGGGTACTAGAAGCCGAGAAACCAGGTGCACCCTCGAAAGGAAATCCCTGGAACCCCGACGTACCTCGGGCCACCACTATTTGTAGGTGGCTCCCTCCTGTGCAGGAACCCTAGCAATTCTATTCTATTCAGAATAGGGCGCGAGCACTTTATAGTGCTGCCGTCCCGGCCTGGTTCTGCTAGGGTGACTGCTGGCCTTACATGTCACGCTCAGGCTTGCGCTTATGGAGGACGAAGATTGTTTTGCGATCTCCGGTGCCTGAGTCGCCTGCAGTACCTGGCCCGGTCCCAAGCCTGGCAGACAGGGAGAGTTCTGATAAATTGCACCCTAAGCCTAAAATATGTAAATTTGTAAGATACTATTGGCACGTTTAACTGCGCTATTCTTCAAACAAAACCGTGTGTCTGTCAATACGTTCCGACCTTATTGTTCAAGGATAAGGCGCCATAATAACATACCTTGTTCGTGTCATATTAGCTGTTGATCAGTGGATACAGAGAGCACATCCCGCTACTAAGCGACTCGTCATCTATTTGTCCAAGTGTCGGCTCGCAGTGTTTGCTAAACGAGCAAACAGCGGCACCCTGTACAGTCGCACTGCTACAGCTCTGTTACGGCGAATGGATGTCGTGTTTCCGAGAATTGAGATAAGGTTTTTGTTACTACCTAATTAAATTTTCACAGGACTGATTGTTATGGACAGCCTTGAGGGAGAGGACAGTGTCCAGTGGTGGACATGTGAGATGATGATGATGATGTAATAAAATTTGTGTTTGACTGTAGCGTCCACATTAAATCAACGACAAATTTAGCTGCTATCGTATTTCAGTTGCACCAAAGCGTTATTTGTTTATGGCATAAATAACGGAGCAAGAACTTATGTCAATACAACAAGCGTTTAATACAAGTTTTATTAAACTACACAATTTTGGTTTTGTAAAACTACCCACACAACCACGGACCTTGGAACGCTAAGTCCGCATTAAACCGTAACGAACATAACTCTACGTACAAATTCGCAACATTGAACTTAATCTTTTGCAACTTTGGTTGAATTTTGTTTGGCGGTATTTTTACATGCGACCGTATGAAATCTGTTTCTGTATTTTAGAGTACGGTAACATCTGCCTTTATTTACGTTTTGGCTGGAAACAGTCGCACAATAGGTGCGGCGAATCGTACGGCGTTATAATGTGGACCGCGGCCGCCGGGGGCGCCACAGTCGACAAGCTTTTATACGCTAAATAGAAAATGACCTTTAGTTGTTGTTGAAAGGAAGTTGTTTCAGTACAGCTTTATTTCTTCGCAAGAGTGGTCACGATATATGACAAACATACCTCAAACTATGTCAATCAACATTCTTTAAATGTTTTTGTGGTTACAAAAACTATCTATACACATCTCTCTACTTCTTGATTATGTTGGTACCAGAGTATCAACACAGGTAAAGTTTTTATTTCAGTTTTCATCATTTATGACAAATAAAAAAAAATAGAAAAGGTTCATTTGTAAACAGGTAAATACTGCTGACTCTTTCACCCGATTGCAACATGTTAACTACTGGTAACTATTTTGATTGGGATGACCCTCTATTGTTCATTAAGGTTAATGACCGATACTTGAACTGTGTTATTTTATTAGTTATGTGACATCGCCATAAACAAATCATTGACGCCGAAGATTGATCAGGAAACCATATTGTTGGAGAGTGGAAGCATTGTTACGCGCCATGTCGCCATCGCCCCTAACAAGACTTAATGGGACAATTAAAATGCGTATGCTCACCGCATTATAACCGCAACGTAGGAGTTAGAGGATTGAAGCCGCGGGACGACATATGGCGCGTGTTCCCCGCGCTAATTCACGTTTAAGAGATTGCCATCAGTACGAGGAGCTGTGTGTGTCCGATCCATTAGGAACAAATGGTGTTATTGAGAGTGGCCGACGCGGCGAACAGCCTCCCGGACGGAGTAACTTACGGCCGCAGACCGCAGCGCTAATCGAAGATCATTATCACCTGCGATTCAATCAGAAACATGATTAAAAACGATTTAGTGCATCATATCTCATCTGTTACGTTCACTTTCGCGATTCTCACTGTTATTTTGATCGGTCTCTGAATATCACTTTGTCCATCACTTTTGAATTTAGTGCTTGTAATCATCATTCATACACCAGCACTATGATAGAGAATTATTTAGTAAAAAAATGTATGAATGCGAATCTGAGGCAAACAACAATGCAATGCAATGCCACTGTTAATTATTCCAGATATAAGAAGATGTATAATATAACAAGAAGATAACATTCTTTCTTTACATGGACTTCTTGCTTCTCATTAAATTTTATGATATAGGTCAAAAGGGACTTCTTGTTGACCTAGGTAGACTTTTATTATCCTGGAAAGTTATGGTGGAGAAGAAAGAAAGAGAAGGAAACTTGAAACCAACACTACCTATACATGGTCAGTGTAGTACAGTTGGCCAAAACCTCGTTTCTATGAAGGGGCTGGTGTCCAACAGTGAACTGTTAAAATCTGTTGATAATGATGAACCTGGCAAATAACAGTAAATAATAGTTCATAATATTGTCTCAATTATAGGTAATTCTGGCGCAAATAAAAAAGCTTTGTGTAATTGCATGTTAAATAAAACAGATTCCAGATCGAATGGAATAAGATAGTAGCAGTTCGTTTTACAACGCGATGGCGAGGAAAACATAAATCATCTGATCAAAACCTTTTACAAAACGTGATGTCAAATAGATAATGAATGGTGCCTTATAGTCAGGAGAACTATTGATACAAAAAGATTGGGTTGATTTGTAAGAGATTATTAAAAAGCATAAATGGAACTAAATGAATATACCACAAAAGAGGTCTGGAGTTTTTTGGTCTCTTGACTCTTTGTAAGAAACACAATTGACGTAGCATTGTGTACCCAAAACACGAGATAAGATGCAACAATCGCGACAAACCCTTCGGCGGCCGCCCGCGCCCCCGCGTATCGACAGAACGAATTAACATAATATGATATCGGCGCGCGGTGCAGATGCGACGCGTTTGCCAGACTTTTACTTTTCCCGTCGCGTTCAACTTTCACCTCGAGAATAATGTGATTTACATGTTTTTCGTGTGTAGTGTACACGTGTGCCTCTAGTAGACGCAGGCGATGTGATCGCGCGTCTCGATCGACGTTGCGCGATTGTGTTGCGCGACAATACGCGACAAAGCGCGTGGGCGCAGCGCATTGTCGCTAAATGCGCTCACGCACGCTCTCGAGGGCTCCTTTGTCCATTGTCTGCCCGCCTGAGGGTGGCACTGTGACACATTTATTTTAGGCCACTTTTTTACAGCACCCATTGTATTGGAAATTAGACATCGGCGCAGAGTTCACGAAACACGATATTATCTGAGCCCTCTATATCGCGCATCCTCCGACGATTTCTCTCGAGCCCATTGTGTCTCCAGTTACAACGGATATTCTAAACAATCATAATCTGCGTATTTTAAAACGAGAGTTACGGGTTATAGAAATAAAAAAGAACTGGTTAACTTTCCATTTCTATAAGAATGCGTTAAAAGTTCGTTAGACAAGTCGGTTAGGGAGATAGGCCATTCGATCGGATAATTGATCAAAGATGTACCGTTAGGCGAGTAGCTCGGGAGCCCGTCTATCAGCTGATTATACGAATTCCTTTCATTTCAGTTGATGAATGACAAGCGCGCGACGTTATGAAAGGGCGGTCAACGCTAGAGATCACATAAAGAAGTGTCGGGGCTGGTTTTATAGAGATTGTGACCGTTTATCGATGGCCGGGAGACGCAGCATCCGGTTTTGTGCATTAATCTGGACAATGTGTCTCTAGCGATGGCCGTTTGGTCACAAACTAGTTTGGGCATGTTTCCCTAGGAGTGGTCTAACGCTCGCGGACCGCTGTCGCCCTCCTCGATTACGGTGCATAGTAATCGAATTCTTTTCATTACGAACGTCACCTCTATTGAAATTTCATGTTTATAGGTAACGACATCAAAGACGTCTTAATTTTTTCCCACGAACAAGTAAAAAACTGTTTTTGGGTTTTCTGCCTAGAATATATTTTTAATTATACTCAAACTTGCGTTTAACGCATACAATTTCCACTGACATCTTATAAACAAGATCAATCAAACGGAACATTGTACGAATGAATATTTATATAATAACATGAATTACAAGCTTGCTGTCATTTATTCTACTAAATTACTAAAGTGTGGTTCGCCTTTTAGGGGATAGAATTATATTCACCTTGACTTATCTGGAATCCAACTTTAAAAAAAAGGGAGAGTCTAAGTTTGTATGATTGTATTTTGAAACCATAAACTTCTTCATAAATGTAAAAAACTAAAAGATAATGAAACAAATATTGAAACTCAAAGACTTCTCGTACGTTATATCTGCAGAAGTAGTAGTTGTTGCCGAGTATCTTCATGTTCACAAATATTTTAGCGAAAATGTCTGTCAGTAGCATAATAATAGGTTAACTGATCCATAACTTATGTCACTTTTAATGTAAAACAAAGCATTACCTAGCACAATTTCAATAAACGCATGCACCTTCAAAACCACTGTACTCGGTACAACTTACGAAAATAGTTGCAGGTTCGAACCTCACTCTCACTCAGTGCACTACCGACGTTAAGCTATCCTCACGGCTAGCATGTAACTTAGCTAGCGATATTAATAATAGTACCTACTGGTAACACTACTGCCTGCTTTACTATAAATCAATAAATTGTGTTAGTTGAAAATCAAATTATCAACTCAACTCTCATGAAAAAAACAGTTATGCCACATATAAGCTATTCATCAACAGAAGTAGCGATTAGCGTATCTGCTGCTATCATCAGGTATCATCACACTCGTACAGTTGCGTTATCACATTGCTAACACACTGTTTACGACGCTCGTAAATTATACTTTCTATAATTCCGTTCCAATATTTCTTTTTATCCGCGAGTACGACATCAGTTTCTACACGCCAACATTAGGATGGTTTTAAGTTGAAGCATTCGTATGTAAACTAGGAGGCATGCCGTAAACCAAATAATTTACATAAAGAACTAACGGATCTCACGAGAACCGGTCCAGAGCATGTTTGTGATATATTAGAAAATCGGCAACAACACGCACCGCCATACACTCGTGATACTTTTTATACATGTCATGTTTTATTCTAATTTATTTTCAATTAACTTATATATTCTTTGAAGAATATGCTCCATATACTATAAGACTGCGCATTTGCAATATGATTGCGGGGTCGCACCTGCGCCTACGTTTATCTAGCTTGTAGACAGTAGCAGTGACGATTCTTTACTGTTTAATATCACCACACATAAAGAGTTCTAAGCAAGATACTACAAAACTTACATGTAATTACAGTAATAAACTTAGTAATATTATTTATACCATTAAACAGTGCGTTTTGGTAAACGATATAAAGTAAAGAAATACTCAAATATTTTCAAGGTTTTATGATATAACTGTAATAGAACTTCAAACAATGTACTTATCGCATTACTATTGTACAGTGGTACAGTGGATGGAGCACATTATCTGCGCGGGAGCATCATTCCCAAGATTCCGTTAGTGGTTCACATGGCGCCGCATCCCTTTCGCGCGAGTCAAGTGATGAGCCGCAGAATGGACCAGCTGCCGACCCACGGCGACCAGGTGACACACCACACGAGTTTGCCGAAGAAAAATAAACTGTAATTGTATTAGATACAAGCGTTATAATTGTAAGTAAAAAAATCAGGGATGATCACGATGAAGGTGATACAGAATTAATATAAATATAAACCTAATAGGACTTTCTTAGAGTTGGTTTTGGATCGTAAGAAGATAATGTTTGGGATGATTGCAATAGATAACAAAGCATTTACTGATCTGTAACTAGTTCGACAAATAAAAATAATTTTAAACCATGTTTTACTTCATGTTTATGGTTCATAAGAATGTTGCTAGACCTTGAATTATAACACTGGTGATCAAAATAACAGAAACTTTTCATTTCTTCCGAGAATGAGTAGTTGACACAAGTTGAAACCCTTTAGTGTGGTTCCAAATGCAAGTGTTAAATTATGCAAAGGGGAAGAGGAAGCAAAAAATGCGAATAAAGCTTATGCACCTGACGTCACATGCGCCGACGTTGGAACAGGCAACGGCGATAGAGACACAGGTATCTCTTGTCAACGAATTAATTATACAAGCACCAGCACGCGCCGCACTTAACAGACTCTTCACGCGCATTCCTCAGCATCTCGCAATATTTGTCATCAGTCAGTTATGGCACTAATAACATCTGCTAGTGCTAAACAAGCAAACCCAATTACAAAACGTGACTGGATTTTTCTCGAGGGTGACAAATTGTGGCCGCAAAAAGTTTTCTCCTCGATAATTACTGTTCATCGACACGTAAACACGGGCTTCCCTGTTTTGCAAGTGAATGGGGAGTTCGATCGAGGATTTTGCTCAAAAAATAATACACCTGAACAAAAGCTAATTATACTTTCATAAAAGCAGGAGCGACAATGGGTAGCGGAACAATCGTGCCTGGAGGGCGGTCGCTAGATGTGTTAATTAGCGGATTTTCTCACCTTTCGATAATCATTATTTTTTGTTGGTGCACATTGAGGTGACTGATTGTTTTTTTTTAAATATTTTTTGTAGTTATAGTTTACTTTGTCAGCTTTGATATTTTTGTAACGATATTTTTTGTACAAACAATATATATTTGCTGCAGTCACCACCAGTAACATCTGAGTGTAACACAATATCTATCTCTAAATATTAAAACACATTTTAGGAACGTTTACTCACAATACATTATTTAAGAAATAAAAACAAGTGAAAATTGTATACTTCAATACAAAAAAGTAAGTGTCTATCTTTCTTAGAAAATACACCGCTTATATAAGTCTTAAAAACCAAAAACAACTCTTATATAAGCACTGTTGTTGAGGTATTAACATATTTTCAAAATTTCTTATTTATAGCAGGGTAAAACCCAAGAACTCTTTGAACCAGAACTGCTCGAGAACAACTTTAGATTTCCAAATTTTACAATTTTGATATACCTAAATAAAGTGGGAATGTAAAAGTGTAATAGGTATCAATGGTTCACTTCAGCTGAATAGTTTGGATAACAATAGTGGGTTGTTCAGACGTAGTGGTAGTGTCGCAAGCGGAGGTTACGACCTCCACCTCCACCTCCGCCGCCCTCATCGCGCCATTGTCTTCGCTTTACACACTGAAAACACCGCTTCAGTTGTACATGACGCATCCAAAAATATGAAACATTTCAAATTACTGTTAAATTTTAGCACAAACAAGGGACTAGCGTGATCATTTCGTACATACAAGTTTAATAATCTGTGAATATCTTCATGTTTTACTGAATGTCTTTAGAAATAGTTTTAAACTATGACTTGAAAAGAATGAGTTAGATAACTATAGTATTTATCTACACGTAGGTATGTGTTTGTTTATAACTTCCTTGCTATTAATATTTCTTTTATTAAGAAACTGGATTATCAGATCATTTAAGGTTTTTTAAATTGAAGGTTCTTACAGTAAAATTATAAGAAAATGAACCAAAAATAGCTATCAAATGACTGAAATGCAATGTCGTGGTTAAATTGTGCCTGTTTTAGATTTTGTGTTTCAGAAATGGTTAGAAATAACCATTTTACGTAAAATAAATCATCAGAATTGTGTTAGTTCTTGAAATCAATCACACAAGTCAAAGTGCTAAATAAACAAGTCACTCGTGTTTAAATGAAAAAAAAACTTGAAGCGTAGGTCAGGGGTCTGCATGGGACAGTAGGTATCTTGAAATCTTTTGTCACAGCTCACAATGAAGTTGAAGCTTGACAACTGGCGGGATCAAAGACCACTGATACTAAAATTACGAAAATAGTGTGATTTTTGTTCGACACTGTCGTGATGTACATTTACGTTCTATTGTAAATTATTTAAATTGTACATTCGAAACTGAATTGTTGCTGTAAGTAAAAAATAAACAGTTTCAATATTTTACCAAAATTCTTAGTCAAATCGTAGAGAAAATCTTGTTGACGGTGACAGGATGACACCATCACCTCTGGCCTGCGACACACAAACCATATTGAAAGGGGAAGAAATTGCCGAAAATACCATTCTATATAAAGTTAGCAGTTATCACACGGTGATAATAAGCTATTCCTCTTTTATTTATTTAAATTTTAAATAAATTATATTTTTCACATTGTATTTGTAGGTTTGTACTTGACACTTTAGAAAGATTCATACAAATACGTAGGTACAATAATTGTCATTTTAAAATTTTATTATCAAGCTTTACATCTATTATCATACTTTTAGGTTGAGCAACATGTTGTGTGATGAATAGTGGTAAAGTACCCACCGCCAATCTTTGGTTTTTTGTTTAGCCTGGAGCTACAGTCATCAGATCGTGTTTGTCTACCGTCAGTGTCACGCTCTTTATTACATACGACTGCCACCAACGTCTCCCGGACTCATTGCATTGGCATTACCGTGCCCCTCAACTAATGACATGTCGACAATGGAGGCGGTAGAGCTATAACCAACAAAACCAAACAAAACTCAAAACCGGATTTCCAAAATCCCGTTTCGTTGCATCGACAAGAATCTCTGTTTTCGATTTCTATTCCGATTGTTTGTTTTTTCGATCCATTGTTGGGTCTGTCGGAGCTGCGACACGCGTACCCATTTTTGCAAAGTCTATTCCATTGTGTTACGATCCCAATGACATTTGACGGACGCGCGGGTGAGTGATGCCAGCCCGTACCCTCGGCTCCGCTTCTGTGAGGTCAGGCATTTTAACAGCCCTGGTGGACCTTGTGACAGTGACAAAAAACGAGTAAGTTTTTATTATATTCGCTTTTACGAATCACCTCTACAGAATTCCATCGACCGCGAGCACCGGGGGCTACGCAACGGGATTCCTGTTATCATATTGGATCCCGTCATCGTGCTCTAAATTACATTTTGTGTTCAGTAAAAGGAACGAAACATATTGTCGGTCAGCCATCGCTTGAAGCAACACTCGACCGATTTTTGTCTTAAGGGTCTCGTATACCCCTTTTCTTACCTGCACCTCAGATACCTTTGGTATTCGTTTTAGCTGTGATACCGAGGATATTGTTTTAACTATCATGCACTATCAGTTCCCAAAGCAACATTAAACCAAAAATTTAGTAGATAGCTAATATTAAATTTAATTATTACTTCAAGATAAGTGGTTTTAGCATTACTTAACTAATACGTATACAAAGAGGACGGCCAGATGGTATAATAGTTTGTGTGATGGACTGCTACGCCGAAAGGCACGGGTTGGACTCTTGCATAAGTCAAACGCTTTTTAATGTTGGCATTTTATTTTCGGGGATGCTTCTATGTATGACATAGATATATACTTACAAACGTATAGCACTTGTCTAGTACCCATAGTACAAGGTTTACTTTAGCAAACAGATAGTAGATTATCTACCCTTCGATAAGAAGTCCTTGATTGTTGAATAAATCTCTCAATACAGTGCTTCGATAATTAGATAGAATTATGCGTATGATCTGGAGTATATTTTGGTTCCGTTAGAATGAGACGGTTATCAAACGGCAACGTAGTCCGTGGCGCGCAAAAAAGCGCTCGCTCCTGCGCGTCTGGCTCGCCAATTATGCTCCGCGCACGCGCCTGCAAAGAAACCATCAACCGACGATCCGAACCATTTTTTAAAAGCCCCAACTTAAATAATAATGCAGTAACACGCGAGAGTATTCGCAAAATGCGATCCGCAAATTTCGTTTCCAAATTCCACCAGCTCCGGGGCTCAGCATCGTTTTTTACCGCGACTATTGTCTGTTTATCTTTAGATTTGTGTTCTGTTGTTCTGGTGGCTTTGTCGGTGTGCTTCTGTGACTTGTTCAAAATTTTTTTTTTATTATATCTCTGTGTAAGATTACTATTTTTTAAATGTTAGATAGTTAATTTGTTTCTGTCTTGTATTGTTGGGGGTGCAGAACTTCGGTCACTCTAAAGGAATGCAAACTGTCTGCAGTGTCCGCACTCCGTCACTTGGTGCGGGTCGCGGGCCGTCGCCATGGAGCGATATTTAATAATGCACTCGTATAGCTATAATGAAGAGCCCAAAGTTTTTTGTGCCGGCTCACGATTAGTCCCTCCCGGCGATCTGAGGTCGCGTACCTCGGCCCTATTATTACTAAAAACGATCCTAATAGTATAATAGGCCTGTCACAGCCTTTAAGGGATCGTCTTTTTAAAAGGACAATTTCCGTAAGGGTCTATAATAGCCATCAAATTTGGCAGTTGTTTCGAAAATTTTATCGTCAACTTGTGTCTTTCTTTTAGTAATGTATTGGTCTAATAGTTAATATAATGAAAAAACATATTATGAGATACTTCATTTTAAACGTTGATCTTCCGCTTCTATCCGCCTCGAGCATAGAATTTCTATAAAACTCATGGTTATAAATTTTGACAAACTCTGATGACTAGATATAACATATCATTCTGAGAACTACAGTTGAACCGGTCCATACCACCTGGGATTGAACAGACCGTCAACAGTTTTATTATCCACAATCCTGAGATGGATACGACAGATTGCCAGCACTTAAACGTTTATTTATTGCGGTGGGGTTAAATTATGAGTTTATAGATTCAGTAGCGAATACAACGCTGTAAATCATAGGCACCTAGCGTTAGGTATCGATAGTATTCATACCTGCACTGGTAGTATGGTGATCGCCACGAGGGACTGTAGTGTGGTGTGGTACAGCGCGGCGATGTGATGCCGACCAAATGGCACATTTATATTGTTCATTACGTGCCCTGGAGGTGAGAGATGTTGGCGCTGTCGCCACGGCAGGGGGCGCGCTCTCCAGGGTTGCCTCCACAAACACACTAGCCCAAGTACGCTCCTACGCTTACCGTGTTACCGTTACATCTTTAGAAGTATAGAATTATTTCTTCTTAAATTAATTTGTTCATCAAAAAAATGCAAATCGGGTAAGAAAGTAAATTTATGATAAAGAGCTATATGCCTATAATATCCTATATATTTTAATATCGCTATGGTTTTCTATAAATTATCTCTAGGCCAAAGAACAGTTAATTTTTAAGTGTTAAAATGTTAGTAAAGGGCCTTCATGGACAACATGAGAGATAGTGATTTAGTTGCAAACCCTGTCGGTATGTGAGCCACCGGGGGTCCAGTGCGCGCACGTCCGATCGTGTTGATTTGTGCACGGACTCCCGCCGACAGTATTTGTACAGAGCACGCGTGGGCCGGCACCGCGCCGCGCCTCGCGACGACCCGCGGTCGCGCTGATCAACCGACATGTACAACATCTTCGATATTTACTGTAGGTACATTATACACACATACATAAAATACAACAACGACATAATGATCTTAGTAAGTAGTAATGCTGATGCCAGGGGCTTCCACTATTCAAGAATTTATATATAACTTTGACTGTACAGCTCCGTACAATATTAATCGACAGTCAATTGAACATGTTTATGCGAAAGTTAAAGGAAACTTTCAACACCATAAGGTATTTAGTTAACGTGTTAACCGTGGTGACGTGCAATGATCGGCAGGAATGTGAGTGCGAACATCGCGCGTTGTGGCGGCGTCCGCGCGCTCATACGTGAGTGAAAACATCAGCGTCGATCTCACTCGGGGAGTTTCATTTCGTATCTTTGTCGACGTATTTTCCAATCTAAACGAGCCGAAATTAGAAGGCTAAGACAACTTTGAAACCGGTCAACATAAAATTGGAAACCAACTGTAGTCTCCGAGTTGCGCAAGAGCCGATCGACCAGTTTGGCGTGGACTCGGCAAGCGCGTGGGATCTATGGGTCTGCGCATTGCTGCTCCAACTAAAACGTCGTCTAAGCTCCCACTAAGGTACGCACTTACGACGTTGTATGTTGAAGTCAAAATTATTTAGTTTGTCACTTTAGTACCGCGGATTAAGAATCTCGTTGACATAAATTATTATGTGTATGGTACTTAAAATGTGGACAGTAACAGAAACATTAAACGCAGCGTGAATATGAGTTTAAATTACGATGACGCAGTGAACGCGGTTTGTTCACTATGATCCGTTTGCAACTTTAAAAATATATTTTAAGTTATTGGAATGACAAGAGCCGTTACTATAGACGTATGGTCTATTTGATATCAGGTTCGATTTCCAGGTCAAGCGAAACATGTTTCATATTGGGCAAGCAAATGCTGTCCTTGGTCAACGACGTATTGTCGTGCGGGCGGTGGTTACGCAGCCGCTTCTTCATATTTCATCAATTCACAATCAATAGACTTCTCGATTAATAGCCATTTGCTACGTTACGTCGGTAATAATCGGTTTTGAAGAAAGTGTGCCACCTTAACTAGTAACATCGTTTTTAATTTGCCCTCATCTAATACAGGCATTATATTATCGAACGTTATCATACCTACCGATAGACTACATCTAAAATTATCAGATATTTATTCAAAATGCAGTTGTGTAGGTACCGATCGGCACATTATGTAGGTGCATTTTATTAATCACAGATCACGCGCGCCAAACATTTCTAAAGCCAATTAAGGAGTCAGATATCGAAACGAGTTTATGTTAAATTTTATTTCGTAACAACCCATCAGAGTGAGGCGCGGGGCCCGCGAATACACCGCAATGTCGTACGTTACATGTTTTATACGATATTTAAGACCTTATGGTATTTAGAACTTAATCCAATATCTAATTTGTGTCGGCGCCATTAGCTGTCCACTATATTAGGATTATTAACTATTTGAAGTATTAGTTAAGTAGTTAGTTTTCCATCATTTCGAGTAAGCTATTAAAATAACCCATAAATAGTAAAACAAATTCTAAGATTTAGTTTTATGCCAATTTCGGTAATCGAGTTTTGTTATACTTATGTGATTAGACTTACCGCTGTGTGGGGAAACTCCGAGGAGGCCCTCTACGGAGTCTATTCGGAGTGATGGAGGCGGTCGGTTACCTGACCAGTTAATAAGTGTACCGGATAAAACGCCGTGACCACAATTACGGTCTGTATCGAGAACCATGAAAGGGTGCGTCGAGCGCACTATTGATGGTGTATATTTATCTTAGACAATTTAGGAACACCTGCTGTTACTATGGATGAGCAGTATATGTCAAATTAATACCGGACTTATATTTTGTTGGGGTTTGACTCGGCTAATCTTTTATTTGTTCTAGTTCGAAATCTCCGGCCCGAATGACGACTCACAAATCGATTTTCAAGCGAGGTTTTTTGTTTCTTTGCGTGCTTTTCTTTTGTCTTGTTGTAACTATATATTAGTTAAGAAAGACAATAGATTCCTGTCATTGGCTAAATAATTTCATGTAGTGATTTTATTAACATTGATTTAACTTTAGCAAGCTTTTCAAAAAAGCCCCTTAATCCTGCTGTTAAATTAAGGTCCTTATAAGTAAACCTGTCATTATTAATACAAGAAACCGAAGAAATTAACACGTATTTCAAGTATTATTTGAAAACATTTTAGCCAAGATACAAAATACTACAATTCTTCAAATTCTCTATGAAGATACATAACAGGACTTTTTTTTAAGCATATTCTACCGGACGGAAATTATCTGCAAGGGAATCAAACTTAACATACCAAACTAGCATTGATGAGATGTAGAGTCCACAACGAGGTATAGGGAAGGATAACCATGGAGTTCTTAAACGTCTTCACAAAACACACTAAAATACAAGTACGTTGAGAACGTAATAATATTTTAACATACTCGAACTGCTGGATTTAACATTAAAATTAATTAACTATTGCGAGTTTTATCTATTTTTATTTATGTATATAAAAAATAGAAGCAAAACATATAATGTGAATTTAGACCTGCTCCCTCTTATGTAATAAAGATTACAATTAAAAATGTCAACGCGTTTAATTCGTTCGTTTACCCCGTGCGTTGGGTTAACAGGCGTGTGAATACCTATGATATATTATATCACCTATCAAGTATTTAAATTTTTTACAGCCTTATTACAGTTCTAGTAACAGATGACACAAATAGCTTTAAGTTCAAACACAGAGCTCTAACGCTGGGTCACAGAAATGGCTTATTTTTCACTTAAAGCAAAAGTATTTCTCTGAATCAATTTACAAACATATATTGAAACGGACACAAAGAACACTGACAAGCTATTTTGTCGAACACACAAAGTGTTGTCCCACGTAGGGTTCGAACCGACAACACCCAGCCCAGTAAAACGCGGTCACTGCTTAGACCCCTACGCCATACATACGTGCAGGCAGTCTGTACCTAGGAACTTACTAGTTCCTAGCACTGTAGATACATACAGGTCTGATGAAGGTTGCCATAGTCTCTTATCTTAACATCTTTGTTCGACATTTAATTGCCACTTTGTATCTGTCCGTCAGTGTGACAAACATTTTGATTTACATCCTTTGTTGTGTAACGAGCCCGCTCTCAGCAGCAGATGCTCTCGCGCAGGTGACCGCGCACCTTAGCGCACGAATAAAAACATACTATCAGTTACAGCGTGCACTGTTCCACTGTACGCTTAATGAGTACCTTCAGTATTTGGCATATTACTTCTTACATTACTACATATTGTGGCCGCGTATGTGTGGAGACCCCACCGAAGTTAAGGGATGGATGCACACCGATATGTCAGAATCGAACCGACTAACTTCTTAAAGTACAAGACATTCGAAAACAACAACGGAATTATCAAAATATTCGGGCTCATCCAAGTAACTCGGAATAACTACGAATAGCTATTAATGTAGGTGATGTTCTCTTAATAGCCATAAACATTTCTTTAAATGGCTAGGCCCATTAAAATATACATTATTTACAATTTTGGTACAAAGCATATTTGGAAAAAAACTATCCAGCAGCGAGCTGCAACGGCCTGGTTAGGTTAGGAGTGGTGTCAAAGGCCGTATAAGCCATGCTTACCTTGCTACGCCTCCGTAGATGACCTAATTACTCTTGATTATTACTAGATAATACAATTATCAAGCATTTTTATAATGCACGCACGAGACTCCTTGAAATTAAATGGTTTCTTCAGTCCTCAATCTCAAGTTCCTGTTGAACCCGACTTTAAAGGTAAATTAACAATCATGAAGGATAAGGCTACATAATCGTGGTAATACAATAAAAATATTTTTGGCATGTACCTAACTAACTAATACAAAACACAAAGCAGTCATGAAGACTGTCGACAGAAGTGAAAACTTAAAACTATAAACAAACAGTTGTTTAAGCTCACCTGAAATGAACCTCTTTGCTCTTTAAATAAAATGCTATGTTATGATATAAAAATATAGGTTAATGCTATACAGTATAAACATATTACCAATCATGTCACGTAAGACAGTCTAGCGATCAGCTGTCACCACGCACACTCGCGCAAGCGCCCTGCGCTGCCTGCCCTGTCTTACGGCGTCTTAGGTCACGTGTCCTGTTGCGACTTAATCTGTCGCGACTTAATCTGTCGCGAGTTCATCATTTGTGACCCATCCCAAAATAAATTTTGCTAAAGTGCACAACGCCGCTAAAGAAGTTTTCACGTCAATAAAATAATGATTATTATTATTCCATATTTATATATATAATAATATATATATACATATATCTTATTTATTTATTTTATTTATATCTGTTATGTTTCTAATATAGGTTATATTACCATAAAAAATAAAAAGTTTTCGCCTTACAAATTCAATATTGTAAGAATATCTTACAAAACCCAAGTACGGAAATCACAAACTTGAACGTCCTTATGTATAACAGCAAAGATGAAAAACCAATCTGTAACGAAAATGATGAAGGATTATAAAATTTGAAGTCATGTTAAATTAAAAAACTCATTTGGTGTTAGTGCGCGCGCCATCTGTGCGCGGGCGCACAATCAATATCGGTTATTGACGGCCGCCGGCGCTAGCGATTTATCGACTTTATTTATATTAAAAGTACATTGCCTGCAATGTGCATCGACGCTCATTTGCTAACCTCTTTTAATCAAATGCCATCTGACTATTGCTCTTTAATGGAATTCTTTTAAATATGACTAGAATTCATCCCCGTCATTTAGATAATTGGCACTTCGTCGCTGTGCATTTTTCAAGGAAGTTTTTGTATTGCGCGACCAATGTACGAAGTTTCCTCCCACTTTGGTACCAGGTCCTTTAAATGGGCCTTACAAAAGCATTTCACTAGGCTGCCATAGTTTATTTATAGACAATAAAATAGAATAGAGTCATTTTGGCAGCTCTTTGTAAAAAAAATTGTCACGTGCGATATTTCACCACCGACATGAACTTCAAAAAAAAGAATATTAAATTTACAAAGATAGATACAAAATATTTTACTCCCACCTCAAGCATTTGGTAAGTATGTATTTGTCATACTTGAATTATACTTGATCATGTTCGGCGGTTATCATTTACCATAAGTTGATTAGTCCACTCTTATAAAGAAAAGATATAGGAAATGTTTTAGCGTGAAATACTTTCTATAAATATCTATAATAATATACGGAAAGTAGGTAAGGGCAGTGAGAGTGATTACACACAAAATCTGTCCGATTTTCGGATTCCAAAATCCAAATTCAAAAATGTATAGCAGGTAAGATAGAAATAAGATTGCTAATGCTACATGGTTAAAATCGCACTTATACAAGCATAAACGCAACAGCTATTGAAAACAGTAACAGTGATGATCGAGAGCACAGCAGTTTCTGCTCAAATTTGAACCGCCCTGAGGTAATTAAAGGAGACCGTGTTTGGACATAAATCATAGCATTATTATTTTTTCTTCTGATGATTACGATTGCCACTGGCGATCGCTTACCTTCTTAAGGATAGCAAGTTTATATTCTAACTAGTAAAACAAATAGTAATATTAATAAAAGTAATTCCTCTGAGCGAGATCAACAGAATAATACAGACCTACTAAAACATGTCTTTGTACCGAGAATGTAGCTAAAATACGCAACAATACCTTTCCTATCTTTTAGCTAAAGTAAAGATTCGTTTGAATATTTTTGATAATACATTCGACCAGACTGACTTACAATATGACAAATGCCAATGAATTAGAGAGAATACATTTTATTTTAACACAATGGAAACTATTAAAAGTAATATTTATACCCATCATTATCACCACAAAGAGGCAATACGTTATCTGAAACATTATTGATCGCAACAAACAATATTATCTTGCCTACGCTCACTCATCTAACACCCAACACAAAGAGGTAGACCACTTTGATTATCTAATAAAATGACTATTACACCTATCTCTATTGCTGCTAATATCCCTCTTAAAGTAAAAAAAGACATTTTACTAGTGTAATAACCGTCTAACAAAGAGATTATCAATAACTTACCTCGGTGCTTACCAGTTGTCGTACGCGTGTGGCCGGCCTAAGTGTGCGCGGACGCAAGTGCAGGTAGGATTCCGCCGCGGCCTACACGCGCCGCACTCACGCACTGACAATTACCCGCCACCACTGTTTTAAGTTCAACACCATTACCTCTTATACCAATAAGCCATAGACTAATTTCATAATATAATAATTTCACAAAATAAGCCATATGCAGTCGTATTGGCACATTCTACATGAAAATGGTTTTGTTGAGATTTCATTTCCTTTTGAAGTTGCTTAAGACAGTATTTTTTTAACCAACTTCAAAAAAAGGAGGAGGTTTCTCAATTCAACCGTATATATGTGTGTTTGCGGATAACGCCGTTGTTTATGAACCGATTTTGATGATTCTTTTTTTAATGGAAGGGATATGTCCCAACGGTGATACCATGATAAGGACATTAATATCTGATGATGGCATCCAAGAGAAATCGAGTCGAACCTGGAAGTCGGTTTTATATTTGTTAAAATTGTACTTGTATTAATATGTTTTCTTTTTTTTGGGTGTATTTCTTGTACATCTTCTTTCTTTTTTCCAAAGAGTCCGTATATCAAAAATAAAACATAGCATAAAAAATTGTGTAAGTCTCATATAAACTTTCACCAACAATTTTGTGGGTTAGGGGGCAAAACTAATAGATTTATGGTTTTTTTGTTGTCTGTATACTAAACTTAGTTTACATAACAAATTTAAGCTTTATAGCACTTCAGTTAACCTAACAGTTTTGATGATCATCAGTGTGATCAGTGTGTCAGAGACGAAATCGGTGTATTTTAGACATCAATAAAATCTAAAGAATCAGTGTTATGCAATTGATACTTTGTATGTTTAATTAGTCTATTACTGACATCATATTCTGAGAATTTGAACTATTTGGTAAATCGAAAATCAAAGTTGAGGGTTCAAAGAAACGACGAAGCACTTCGAGAAAAGGTAGGTAGTGCCCTTGCGCTTCGCTTGGCTCGTCTTGGCGGGGGCACGGCCGTGCACCCCAGATTATAACTTATTTCACGAAGCCAAAGTGCATCTTTATATTAAATCTAGATTAGGAAACCAGCTTTTGCCCGCGACACCACCCGCCAGTATGTTGGTTATCGCAGTAAAGATTCGCAGAAATTCTTCTTTAAAATGCAAAATATATCCATGCCAAACTTTATCGAAATCGGTGAAGCAGTTTAGCCGTTAAAGCGTTACTTTCGAATTTGTAATATTGCTAGTACGGGTTAAAACATTAGAAATATTAAAGTCACTAAATGATGGATGTTGTTCATGTTTTATTGGGTTTGGATTTCCTAGTCACTACCGTTGAAGATATCTTCTATTTAATATTATAGCATTTGCCTTACAATTGTATTTCTCACCAGGCAGTAACATTCATATTTCATTACTATATACATAATCTAACTGGTTGTTACAAAGTTAAAAACTTTTCAAACAAACAAATCCTCTTCAGTTTCAACTTATTATTGAAGATTGTGTTATTTTAATAAGTACTTAACAAAGGAAACTAAATTCTACGTGTGTCACAGTTGAGATGATTCTAGTGAATCATCTCTCAATACACACACTCAATATTGAAACTATTAATTTTTACGTACAAACCTGCCATCTCTGCCTCGACCGTCTCCATTTTGTGTAAATGGCTTGTGAAATAAGTTCTTCAATTTTCGATGAAAGGAGTTATTTATTTATAACCATCATACCTATATTTTCATCAGGAAAAGCTGTTGTCTGAGTTTAAAAAACTAAAGTGTTGGTAGCGTCATAGGTAATTGAGCGTGCAGTTCTGCAGTGATCAGTGGCGCAGATGTAGCGTGTGCGGCTGCTGTGCTGAAGTCTCGGCTTTGTTTCCAAGTTTGAACCAAATATTAGTATGATCTGCCAACGTTTTTTTTTTTCAGAGTTTGGGTGCCTTCTACATAAAATATGTATGTATTCACAAACAAAAACTATATAATTCTATACGTCAATCTAGCTGTTGTACAGGCTCTGCATAGTTTACTGCTAGATGGCTTTGTACCAGAAGTACGAAATCTTTGTTAGTTCTTGATTCGAACCAATAAACTACATGTATGTGAGTGACTAACTAGTCTTAAAAAAAAATTATAATATTTATACTAAGATATCTATGGTTTCATTTTAATCAAGGAATACTATTACCTTTGATGAAATAGGTATGAACTTAAATCCAAAAGGACTGTTAATTTAACTAACTTATTTTACAGTACGATGAATGTCAGAAAGAAATGTCTGTGTCTGATAAGACAGAAACCTAGAAAGAAAAAGTAATTTAATTAAAATGGAAAACTGTTTACTTTCATAAAATAGTATTATTTTACTAGTAATATTCTTTATAGTAGTAGTATTTCGTGGTATTAACAAAAATATTAAAGAATTATGTTACGAAAGCGCATGATAAGAGTCGCTGCTTATGGACTCTCTACTTCACGTCTTGTTATAGACAAAATATGTGACGATTATTTACAGGCAACGTTTGATATGCATCTATGGTATAATGTCGAACTATTTTCAACACAAGCCCTCAATAACTTAAACGACCGGAACAATAATTTTGATGTCAACAACAAATTAGGCTCGCGTAGGCAGGTTGCACGCTCTCGACCGGTGCGGCGGGTGACAGTTGTCGTGGTGTCGCGATGTCGCCAGCTTGTCCACAACTGTCGCCGGAACAGGAAGGTACACTACTCACATTGTTCCGTATACGTAATTTAGTATTGGCCACTTGTACTATGTATGTGTACACCTCTATCGAGCTCTTCCTTAGCGTACACAGTTATCTCGTAATGGATTTCCTCTGAATGTAAAGTTTTGGGCCGAAAATGCTTAGAACGAAACATATTGTGGTGTGTCTCTAACTTATTTAATGTTATTTATATTGTTAGAAACTTATAACATGTCTGCAAGCTGATAATATGATCATAGTTTTTTGTTTAAATAAGTTTTAAAAGAGAGTTGAAATATTGTTAAATTTATTTGGAAGAAGAACCATATGTCGTCATTAACTTATCTTTGTGACAGGTCTAGTAAATGAATGACATTTAGGCGTTATCATACAAAGCGGCTACTTCCTGGTACTCGCTAAATAGTAATAAAAGCGTGTGACGGCCGAGCACAGGGCCGTGAAGGAAACGCGTTATCGCGCGATCGACGCACGCGCAGCCGCGACCCGCGACAAGCACCTGCGACATCACACTTATTACATTTTAAACCTGCTTTCATATTGACGTTTTAATTTTTTCGGTCTATGAAAAAGTTTTTCAATTTTGTTCTAATTCTGTGAAAATTTTAGATATTTGAATACTGAGGAACAAACGTTATCGCTAAACAATTTATATTTTATTTAATTCCTAATTACTTATCGTGGTGTACCTCAGTAAATGACTACAGCACTCCCTTATCAGTGAGTTAGTAGATGTTGCCAACAAGTTATATTTCCAAGTAATATCTATTATTTCATGCTTCACTTGTATCGAGGAATAAATAGTCAAAAAAGTTCATTGGCACAAGGTTTTACTGATAACTGTCCTTTGTAACTAACTGAACCTGGCACTTGTATTTAATCCTAATGTTAATGTTTTCTTTAGACTAGCAGAATGTTTAAGATTTTCTATTTTAACTTATTTCTTTCTTTAGTCCATTTTGTGGTGTGGTCTACTATAATAAATTGCAGGGCAAAATTATTTCTGAAGGTCATGTTTTGCAATGGATGTGTATGAACAAAGCCTCGCAAGGCCTATAGTTGCATTAGGAACAAATTACAAACATACAATTCCAAGGGTTCCAGCTATTAATAAAGAAACACGTTATATAGGGAACTGCAAGCTAAAGTGACCGCTCAACTTACGTGTTACGGGTGAGATTAGTCGCCGTCGGCAGCCAGCGCCGTGTCACGAACAGAGTACGTACAGCGACGAGGAAGTAGGCAAAGACAGTCGCGACCTCCGCGGCCTCGAGGGTCCTCCTTCCACCGCCCGCCCTGCGCCATGTTCGTCACGCGTATCTATTAAATGGGAATTTCTTTCGTGAACGCTAATATACTTTAGTGTTCCTACGTGACATATTTATAAGTAAGTATTTTACGTTCCAATTCTAAATATAAAACTGTAATTGCATGTTGGCCTTTTGAAAAACTAATGTTTTAGTGTATGCGATATGTTTACGTTTTTATTTTTCAGCAGCATATATGTGAAACCTGTAACCTGTAAATGTGTATATAATTTGCCTCTCGTTTGCCCACCTACATCATAAGAAAAGCGTCCTCCAGGTAATTAAATCTGCTCTAAATAGGATCCCACATCAAGTATTGTCACAGTTAAACGATTCCTATTTCATTTCAATCTATTTATATGTGTTACGTTCTATAAGCAATTGTCTTAAGAATGAACCCGTAGAGGAAAATACTACAATGATTGAGAAAGTCAAATCACTAGTGTCGTTATGTAGTCTCAACTAAAGTTAATCTACACACAATCTGAGATATTACAAAGAATTTTACTTAGAAAACTACTTAATTACAAAGAAATCTGTAACAGATTTTTTTAACATTTCAACGAAATTTCTTCTAACTTCCTGAGTTTCTAAAACATTTATTATATATACCTACTGCAAAAATTTACAACTGTTACTAGAAGACAATCGCTGTCTGTTAGTCTCCTAGACTTACCTGTGGTACTTACCAGTAGTTCCACTATGCACAGATTCCCAGGAGGAACGATGTACCACTCTGTGCTATCACTTGGTAGCACAGAGTGACACACCGCTTGGTTTTCGTTGGTTCCATTCCGACACACCGCCCATCGCAAGCTCTATACAACACGTAACAAAATGCTGTTCTATTAAAAGGCTCATTAAGGAATTAATTAGCCAAATACCTTAATAGAAATGAAGTGTAAAGAATGCAAGTGAACTCGTCTTGGTATTAGGTAGACCTGAATAAGCTGGTTTACAGATCAACTCTAGTTCTCTAAGAAAAATTTCACAGTAGTACCTACCTGCCCTACCCTGTTCTATATTGTATAAACTATACTATAGAACAAGGTAGGCAATAAATAAAATTCTATCGTCCACCAGAAGTCAGCGACACCTACTTGTGACAATGTGAAACGTGACCGAAGGCTGCCACTCGCGGAAACGGAAACACTGTCACAGTCGCTACCACTACCTGTATCTCTATGTGTCTGTGTAGATATGTTATCTGCTTTCATAGTGTGGGTGACATACAGTGACACTTATCTATATGCATTGTGTATTTCGTGTAAGTTACTCTGGAGTAAGGTGCTAATGCTAACCATAGATATGATGAAAAATAATATCTTCAGCTGTTTGGTGAAATTGTTTTGATAGGTAATATACCAAGGTAATTTGTCTAAGTCGATACAAACTTTTCTTCTTATATCTCGTTCTGCGGTAATGTTTGGACACAGACGAGCAATAATAATGATAGCAGATCATTTAATCCACACCCTAACAGCCCACCGCTGAACACAGGCAAAGGCCTATAAGGTATAGTGGGCTGACCAGACGCATTGACATAGGGTTTGTCTCAAGCTTTCCTTCTGTTTTCAGTTATGTTTTCCATCGTAATTAGCTCCCTTAGTTGTCTCTCACGACACTCATGGGGAGTAGGAGTGGTGTCTCTATATCCTTAATCCGTCACCCCACTGAGCAAGTTATATATTGTAGATGTTAAAGTCCTCATGGTCCTGTACTCCATGTCGGTGCTCTATTATTAATGATTTTAATTAATTGGGAGGAACTTAAATTAACGATATCTATTATCTATATTATAACTATTTAGCCCCACACTAGTCAAAGTCTGTGCAATATAAATGTTGATGCATTTAAACAGGCACCAATCGGGAATTGAACCCGCCAGTTATCCATTCCAAGGTGTAAAAAAACGACTAGTTCAGAAACAGATATTGAAAAGGTAAATCAAAAACCATCATCCGATGTGGAAATTGAATTCATCACAGTAGCTCGACGACAGTTTCTGATATTATTACTTATATTTACCAAACTATTTTATAATTCATGTTCAGTTATCTCTGAAAATGTTTTTGTAAAGATCTTATAGATCTAACAATACAATTCTGTTAAAATGCTGACCGAGTCCATCTTTTGGCGTTGGGGGATTGCCGTTCAGGAATGAGCATGATAACTGAAGTTTTTTTTGCCACTGATAGATTTAAAAATAACTTTTGTTTATCCAGGAGTTGAACCCAGATTTTATAACAACCTTAGACAAGGTCTCCTGAGAGTTATATTTTTTGAATAAACACAATTTGTCACAACTGGGGTTCGAACCTGTGCCCACTAAAACGAAGTCTGTCTCCAGTATCTATATCGTTTATACATATATGTACTTACAAACATACTTACTAACTTTAAACAGGTCACTGCTTCAAAATATTGCAAATTACGTCGATCACCAGTCGTGTAGCCCTCGTTCCGTCGCCTCTAAATCGTGTCGTCAAAACGCCAAGCAATTAATAAGGCTCACTACAACATTACAGCGGCGCCAACTAATTCACCTTCGCCTGAGCGGCACACATTTCTCATACGAGTTACATTTGCACTACTAATATGTCGTATGACCTATATATGTATACACTACGAGTATACATATATAACATTGGTGTGTAGTATGCTGGGCGTTGGGCGGCGACTGATCGGCCGCCCTCGTAAGCGAAATTCCCTCAAATAAAGGCTGGCCTTTGTACAAACGTTTGAGCAAATACTGAGTTACTACTGTTAGAGTATTTAGGAAAAATACTGTCTACGTGGTGTTTTAATGTTATTTATGAAAAATGAATAAACAGGGCTCAGAATGGTAAGTGCCTACCCCTTATAAATAGTTACAGTTTATGAGGTACATGTGCTACAGGTATTTGGAGTAAGCTGTTTTGTTAAAGGTTTGTTATATATTTCATCAGTTGGTATATATTATAAGAAATACAACAGGCGACAATTTGTTCAAAAGTAGAATGTTTCATGAAAATCACACAGTTGGACCTCCATGGTCCAATTTTCCGAGGGTGTGTGCTATGTATGTGTGCCATACAAGTGGCCTCTCAGTATACAGTATGTATTGTTTGTAAAATACATCATAAATTATACGAGTATCAACTTTAACAAAAATTACGAAGTTAAATTCACGAAAGTAAAGAATCGTAAATTTCTTAAACTTAAACAAGACGACATTCTTTTTAAGTTGTCAATACAATATACACCTAATTAGTTTCTTTCAAATTTAATAAATAATAAAAATAATTTTCCACGTAAATCGGGTCACAGATACCGAAGATTGAAAATTAACAATTAACATAAACAACGAAAATGTAGTCGAATTGAATACCGTCTTTTTAAAGGTAGTTAAAAATTGTAACGTTTGTATCGTTTGGTTTATATCTTTAAATTACTTATATCTTAACTTTATATACCTACAATTATTATAAATAAATACAGGAAGACCCTTTCCTGCATTTGCTTAGAATTAAAGGAAAGTTTCCTGTACTCATAGCAAATAATGTTACTTAGATACACTGTAATGTCAAAAGCTGTAATAAGACAAGATCAAATCAGTTAGGCCTACGCAACGTGGTGAGCTTTAGGCGGGTATATCGATCACTTAATAAATTAATCGATTGAATCATTGTTCATAATATGTCATAATTCATAACCACTGAATGTATTAAGTGAATTATGTTAATAAGTTGGATGGTGTTTACATTATCGCAGTACAATATAACAATAAAATAATGAACGTTATAACAACCATTATTAGTGACTATGTTCGCGTTCGCACCTGACTAATCAAATCTCTATTTATAATAATATATTGGTGATTAATTCACTTTTTTGTTTAGCATATCTTAAAATACTCGCACTAATAGTTGTAAAGATCTCTTGTTATTTAGATGACAGGGGATTTAAATGTAATAGATTGTTTTGTCGCTAAAATCACAGTCTTCTCTACCGATTATAGCTTGTGTGTGACACTTCACGCAAGGCTTGATCAAAAGCTAAATAAAACCTGACTCGGTAGCCGGACTGCTGAAAAACATGTCTATATATTCCATTCATACTCATAACAGATAGATTACATTATATTACATCACATGGTTATTTTGTTTTAGATGAAAATCGAACATAACCTTTTGATTCATGTTGGAAGTAATACAACCATGCAATTATACCATTATCAACCATCAAATATGATAAAATGAGAGCTAATTTATGCGTTTATTGGAACTGTCTACTTATATTAAGCAGCTCGAAACTAAGGCCGTTTAATAACCGCAATTTGTAATATTTCTTTTCTGTTTTTTTGAAAAAATAACCTATTCCTTATTTGAAATCACTGATATTTTTTTGTATTAATACTACTCATATTTGAAAATCTAACTGAAGTTCCTAATTAGGTACCGTTACGATTAAAATAATGAATGGTACCTAGGCACAATGACAATGGCTGGCGAACAGACATAGGGTCAATTAGCATGTACCAAGTCCCGTTAGCCGTACAATAAGAACTCCGGCCGTCCTCCGCTCCCTCCCATAATAGCTCATAACTCGTTTATTTGCATCCACTAACAATATCATTATGTAAATAATCTCGACTCAATCAACAAGATCGAGAGTGAATCGAGATCAACATACGATCAGTTAATTACTATTCGATTTTGTATCCGATCGGTAATCGATTTAGTTTGAATATTAAAATAATGATGATGTATTAATTGACCGGTAGCTGGTTGTTAATGCTACTGCTCGGTGTATCGTAGATCTATTGGTTTAGAGCTAATAGAGCCTGCTCATGTGTAAATCTGCTTATTTATTTAATGGCATCGTCTACACGTCGTTTGGCGGTTGTTTCATTCTACCAGTGGTATTTTGTCTTACCCTAGATGTTATGTTGATAGATATATACCTATGGGCAATATTTAAAAATTGGAATTAGATGGAACTAAAATTACATTTGACAAAATAAGTGTGCTTAGTATGTCCCTGGCCTTGAGGAATATAGGCCTGAAATTTTGTGTGTGTTAGAAGTTACAAAGTGCTCGCCATAATTTGTAACTTAGTCTGAGGGATCGCATCAGGATGAGGTGATCCGGCAGAAAACTAAGGTCATCGACATAGCCTAAAGGATTAGCAAGCTGAAGTGGCAGTGGGCTGGCCATGTTAGCCGCAGAACTGATTACCGTTGGGGTAAACGGGTTTTTAAGTGGAGACCGCGTCTCCGCAAACGTAGTGTAGGACATCCGCAGGCCAGGTGGAGTGATGATCTGCACAAGACGGCTGGCAGGAACTGGATGCGAGAAGCCGAGGATCGAATCAACTGGCGCGCAATTGGAGAAGCCTATGTCCAGCAGTGGACTGCGATAGGCTGATGATGATGTTGATGAAAGTTTATATAGACGAGGAGTACAGAAAGCTAAGAATATCACTGGGAGACCAAAAGTATCATTAGCGTACATTAGTAGCGTGTTTAGATTTTAACTTTAATATAAGTGTACTGTAAGTATATCTATACAAATAAATAAAATTGGAGTGTCTGTTTGTAACATTAAAATAACAGCTTTTTAATCAATGCATATGTATGTATACACGATACATATAACAAAAATGTAGTTAAAAAATTTTTTGTCTGTCTGTCTGTCTGTCTGTCTGTCTGTTTGTTCCGGGTAATCTCTGGAACGGCTGGACGGATTTTGACGGGACTTTCACTGGCAGGTAGCTGATGATCCGGGGAGTAACTTAGGCTACTTTTTTTAGACTTAGGCTACTTTTTTTAGACTAACTTTGTCCCGCGGTGTTACTCGCGGTACTACAATAGCCGCGGGTATCACCGCGGGGTTCAGCTAGTTAATAATAAGTGCATGTATGTACAGATTGTACAGGCGTGGGTAGGTTCTGTAAGCGAGCGTGTTCGCGCCAATCATACTGATTGATGTAACAATTATATGCACATTGCACATGCATTAGTACCTACCAACACTAAATGCACGAACAGTTTAATACCTATGCTTACATTGTATGTAACTATTATTATTGTATGATCATTATTCGAACTAGCTGACCCCCACCTCGTTTACGTCTCCTATTGCCCGTGGCGTAATAATTTTTCCCCGTTTTTGTGAAATAGTTCATTGGTGCTCAGCTCTTATAGGTCTTAGCGTAATGATATATTATATATGATATAGAGTAGCCTTTCCCGATAAATGAGTTATCAAATACTGAAAAAAAAAAACAAATCGGACCGTTCAAGCAAGCAAACAAACTCTACAGCTTTATATATTAGTACAGATATAGATAATATAATTAAGGTATAATAATATTAAAAAAGGCTTTGCTCGATTGTAGTTCATTTGTAGTAGTCGATAGTGTAATTTGGCAAATTTCTGCAACTGGTTCAAATACAGTTCTTCTTTTTTTGTTTGTCCATATTGTAGAACCAGTATTACAAGGTGGGTTTAGAGTAAGTGTGGATAGTTATGAAATGTGTCTCAAAATATAGGTAAGTATCATTTTAATGTGATTATGTAGTCTAAATAATAACAATCAATAGGTACCAACTAATGAAATAAATCTTTTTTTTTTCTGTTTTCTGGCTCGTTAATTCAGATTAAATTTTGTTTTTACTATAGATACAGTAATATACATAAAAGAGGAGTAATATAGGTTACCAAACATCACGCTGAGACTTTTGTACATGGAGCAGTGATGGTAAACGTAAATAAACATCGTAGACACGCAAATATGATGAAGGATGTGAAATTGATAGTCTCGGAAACAAATGATTGAACAAGTCTAGCGCTGAATGACCTAGGGCCGTGCAGGCCGTGTCGTCTAGACATTCAATTGCAGGATGTAGTTACATTCGCCTTACTAACGGCCTATCAATCACAATAACACAAACAATATTTCAATTAATTGATAACTGTGCTGCATACACAATGCGTGCGAGACTGCCCGCAGCTCTTATTCGGTGTTGGAACGACTGCACGATACTGTAGGTAAGTCGTTATGTCTCACAGCCGTTTTGAAAGGCAGTCTCTATCGAGGTAGGTTCAATTACCTACCACATTGTTCAGAATGGACATACTTTGGTGTCATTTATATATGTTTGTAATCCTTGAGAGATGGTTTCATTTTTGTTATACTCGTAACTACAAGCAATAGTAATAGCAGCTCTATCAACAATTTAGAACCATAAGGCGTACGTACGTAGGAACCATGTCGATTTCATAGGTTCGAGTCCGAGTTACCACCTTTCAGTTTTAGCCCAGTAAAGTGATGAATCTGTGGAGGGTTTCTGTACAAAATAAATCTAAAGCGCTATCAGAGTGTCCTTGCAAACTTTTAATTATCAAAACGAAATTGGTGTAATCACGAAAACATAAATCCCTCACTACATACCTAATGATAATCAAAATAATAACTGCGTTACTGTAAATGCACCGAGTATGAAATAACAAGCGCATTAAATAACTTAATGAGTGCGATTAATGAAAACGTAATTAAATTAAGGAAATACCGAATTTGAACACAAACACTACTTTGCTGTTTCTAATAACATCGTAAACAGTGAGGCGTCTGTGAGTGCCACTCGTCAGATGAAGTTTAATTACCAACTCGCATTAAAACTGCACACTGTTTGTTTTTACTCAGTAGATATAAATACAAAGAGTAGACAGATATAATCTATTAGCATCCGTTAATTAACCAAAGTAGTGGTTGGGCGGCTCTATAAACCGCCAGATCAAGTGCCCGCAGTCTAATTGAATTGCGCTCACTATTTTTATTAAACATTATATTTTCTTGATGGCAAAAAATTTAAATCAGAGCGTTGAATACAAATTTGGCATCGTTGTCAAATAAAAAAAAGTGATAAAAAATTGATAGGGCACCTTATATTGGAGGAAGTTGTTGATTGTGGGTTAATAAACATTGACGTGTGGAGTATTGTCAGATGTTTATTGATATGTTCCCGTCAAAATCATATATGTCATAAAACAATTATCATCTACAGATGCATCCTCTCTTACGGTTATTTTATGACTACCACCTACTTTGCATTTCTTAAGAAATATTCATAAATGACGGAGGCTTCAAGATAAATGTTGTATGTAGCTACGAAAAGTTTTAGTTCAGTTTATCGCTTTATTTAATACATCCCGTTACTCTATGAGGAAAATCATAAGCACAATAAATGTCTTCTACAGGTACAATTAATTTTAAGAAACATGGATACAAACCCACTATATTTTTCTATATCCAAAAAACTATTATAAGTAGTGCTGTCAAACCTGGTACACAAATACTACATCGTTATTATTAAACTAACACACCTGCTTACGTATGGGATCCAATAAATTATAGTTACATTATAAAAGTGCGTCATGATAATTAAATTTACATTTTGCTCCAATATGTTAGTATAACAGGCTCTTTACGAGTATATCACGAACACGCGAAATGCATATAGCCGCATACCTACCTACATACTTATAAGAATTGTGAATACTCTACAACAATTGCTAATGTAGGAATAGGAAGGCACCTCCACTACTATTTGGTGTTTTAAAAGAATAAGCGAGAGCTTATATCCCTTTACTGGTAAAAAAATTGGAGGCTATTTGCATCCCAATGCAATGTGTTTTTTCAACAAAGCTATACGTTATATTGCCTATTATCTATATCTATACAAATAAATAAAATTGGAGTGTCTGTTCGTAATATTAAAATAACGGCTTTTTACTAAAAGCATATGTATAGCATATGAAAAGCATACACGGTACATATACCAAAAACTAGCAGACCCACGCAACCTCGTTTGGTCTCCTATTGCCCGTCGCATGATAATTTTCCCTCCTATTAGTAGTAGCGTGATGATATATACCCTATAGCCTTCCTCGATAAATGGACTATCCAACACCGAAAGAATTTTTCAAATCGGACCAGCGGTTCCTGAGATTAGCGTGTTTAAACAAACAAACAAACTCTTCAGCTTTATATATTAGGACAGATGTATTTAAAAAAAAATTGTCTGTCTGTTTGTTCAGAGTAATCTCTGCAACGGCTGGATCGATTGTGAGGTAGCTGATGATCCAGGGAGTAACTTACTTTTTTTAGACTAACTTTGTCCCGCGGCGTTACTCGCGGTACGTCGATAACCGCGGGTAACACCGCGGAGTTCAGCTAATATGTTATAAAGTTAAAAAACAACTACAACTAACTATTAAACATTCAAAATGAAATAAAGAGAGAGCAATTGAAATCGTATGATATTGAATAGGAAATAGGCTATTAATTTTTATTGCCTGCATCTATCGACCTGAATATTCAAATTTGGTATTGCCTAAATATAAATTTAACATTAATTACACACTGAATTATACCTACACGGTTTCTAGGAACCAAAACGTTAGTTATATTGCTCAAAATATTAGATGGTTTAAATAAATATTAATAGTTCGAACTAATGAAGTGTCATTAAATAACCTTTATAATTATCATGACCACCACAAAATTACCCAAGACACACAACATAAGTATTTTTTTTAAATACTAATCTGTTAATGTGTTCAATTGGCAATATATTAACAGAATTTTAAATATGTGTGTGGTATTTTAGGAGAAAACCAAATTTAATTTCCAATTTGTCGAAGTCAACTAAAATATGAACGTCAGAAATTGAAAACAGATTGGTATTGGTGAGTTACAACCCGTGTGGTGTACACAAGTACATACCTACATAAAGTACGTAGTTCGCGATATTGTATGAGATATGTATTTCAGCGGTGATTGGTCGGCGGCGAGTCAGGGCGGGCGAACACCGCCATCTGGCGCTCGCGGAGGGAAGCGACGTCTATCACTATAATGTCTGTAATCGTAGTCTGATGAAACTGTCATATCACATTTGTTTAACCACTTATATCCCTAGAAACACTAAATAAGTACACACTAGGCACTTTACAGGTATTATACAATAAGACAATATATGTACCCTCTCACATGCGTAGGTAAGTATGTAAATAAGGTACTAAGGTTACTTCAAAATTCTGAATATTCAAAAGCAACGTGTAAGTGTACAGTTAAGGTTATTGTAAGCGAAGACAATAAATCATTTAGAAAAATTCTTTAACCCCAGAAGTAAAGGTTAACTTAATACAAAACAAGCCAAGTAGATACACAGTCACTATACGTCCTACATACATACATACCTATAGGTAAACACTCGAGCCTCTATCCCCAAAGTGTGGTGAACAAACGCGTATCTTTCACTCCGACTTACGTAGGTAATAGGGAGCACATGCTTACGAGGACCTTGCAAAACAGCAGTACATATTTATTAAGTAAAAATGTATACACCTCTGGCACTTTATACTTATTTAATTACTATGATTTGGTGATAAGATGTGATCTGGCAGCACATTTATGTTTACCTTAATAACAGATACGATTAAATGAGTACTCTCAATCAGTATCCTGATTGACGCTCACAAAATGAGGAATACATTATTGGAAATGGATTTGAATGATAAAGAACTCTAGCTGTCAATTGATTTTTTACGATAAAATTTCCTAAGAATACCTAATGACAAAATCAAAATTGATTATTTTGTATTTGCAATTGTCGTAAAATATTCAAACTTTATCGTGAGTTGGGTATATATTATAATAGTTAAACGTGTGAATGCCTACTAGGCGTGTAAATACCTAATTGTATTGTCTTTATAATAAATTGATAATAAAACGGCCAACGATTTATTCTGATATAATATTATAAGGGTATTTTGATATACGTTTCAAATAATGCCTATAAATTAGAATAAGATTTACATGTACCTAATCATTGTTACTTACAAAGTTAGTTCCTTTATTAGTAGTGACGACGCTGAACTAAGACCTGGTGACGTACTTCCCTACGTACTTAAGTACCTACGTCCGTAACTAAGCTAAGGTTAATTTAACTAACTAAAAGCTAAGGTTAATTTTAACATCAAACATTTTTTTTGTTCAAAGCGCAAGGAAAATTACATTCAAAATATAAAATTGAGGTAATATCTACTACTAGTAGAATCTCTGCCCGTGATCACGATCGGTGCAATTCGATCGAAACGTCGGGCAACCAAAAAAGGTATTGTACCTTGCAGATAATATCGCGATGAACTCCCGATTTACAGTCGATTAATATGTATAAGTTTAAAAACAATTATAAAATTGAGGCCTACGTTGATAAATAACTAAAAATGTAAAGTGAACAAATGTTGCTTGAATATTTTGAAATGCAAATGGGCTTTAGGTGCCTTTATACCTATAATAAATAATAAAACAGTATATTTACTATGCCTAAGTAGGTATGTACAATTTCTAGTCATTTTTATCGTATCGTATCGTATGACACCGCGAAGTGAGGTACTTTAGATAGCACCTTACGCATAGATGCGCCTGCCTGTCGCCAAGGCCTTTGACAGTGTGATGTACCACTGTACATGCCCAAAGGCAATGTTTTATGATAAACGTTATTGATCAGGTTGGGAATGACAATCCCACACCGGTCAAGGATTAACGATTACATTTAAAATACGTATAGGTATGTTTGTAAGCAAGTCCGACTTGCACTTGGCCGCATACACGCACTTTGCGATGGACTAGATAGACACAATAAGTGAATTCAATCCTTTCAATATTATTTTTTGAATATAAGCAGATCCAATTAATATTGTTTTATCCCAAAGTTAAATTTTCGTTTCGGTTCAGAAGTAAGAAGCAACTGAAATAAAAACTTTTAAATAGTAGGTATATATATAACACTTTGAGACGTATAAAAATGTAATTTCTAGAACCCAGGTGCCGACACACCTGCCACAGTCCAATTGTGAACCTAAACGATCTAGTATAGTACTATAAATTATATCAGTCCATGATTTTATGAAGAAATCAATTCATATACACATATCTACAGAATAATTATATAGGCATATGTGTCTAAAACTAGTCACAGTTATCTTACTTTACCGTAACACATGCACGCAATAAGCTCGTTAGAGGTATGATAATATACAGGCAATATAATTAATACAAAGTACAAACAGACAAAAAAGTCCATTAGCTGGTCTTCTCAGCTACGCTTCACTTACTTCAGATATTCCTGATTAATATTTTCTTCTAACCCTAAATGGCTGTTCAAACTATATGTAAACACCAGAACTTTTATTGTGAAGGGTAAAACTGACTCGTGTTTTAATTGCAAACAGTAACTACTAACATCACAGCCGTTGAGACAAAAGTCCCTTGCTGTGGTTATTGATCGAATATTACATAATATTAGTAAGTTAGAACATCTAAAAACCAACATATGGCTTCGTTCAATAATTATTTTATACACCTACGTACGTACGGGCATTACATACAAATGTAACATCATCTGATTTCCCCACTATGATGTGTATCCCCAATGTAATGATGTGTATCATCATATGTAAATTTTGCAATATTTTTTGATAATGTTATATTTTTAAGTAAAATTTCACTAACAATTTACTGGAATCTGAAGGTATAGACTAGATAAGCATAATCAAAATTGGTTCTTTTGTTAATCTTCTTCAATACATTAAACATTTTTATTACTGTGTTATCAACACAGTAAAGATGTATGTGTGACAAGACCGTAATGAGCGTCAGAGTATTTGAATACTAATAAAAATATGTAGCTCAGCGACCGACCAGTGACCAGCCGCAGAGCGCCACCTAGCAACCACATATCGAACTATCTCCTAAATAAAAGCCATTGCAATCATTTTCAATGATCTAATGATAAAACAAGATATAATGATTTCTACTCCTGTTTGCATCTGTTGGACTAGTTTTAATCATTTCTGTGTAAGTGCTAATCCGAGGCGTGGCGGTTTTATTGCGGTAGTGGAAGCCTGATTTAATGGTTTCAAATACAATTTCTATAATGTGGTTAATTGTGGCATAATTTATTTTCAATCATTTGCTTTAACGAGAAAGTTGCCAAAACTGCGTCGCAACAATTTATCTTCATAACCACTTACCACATCGCTAAATGTCACGACGAAATGCACGAAAATTTTCTTAACGTTTTTTTTCTGTTTTATTTATTTTTTATTTAAAGTCGATCAGAAACCCTTCCTGAAGCAATTTACAAATGGCCAGAATGTCTGTAAATAAACTATTCGTTAAAATTTATTCAACAAAAATATTTCCTTTATAAAAAGAAGCGATAATACCATACAAAAGATTACAATTGTAGTGCAATTTATTCATAGCACGGTGATATATTTATTCTGTATGTTTGTAAAGAACATAGGTATATGAGGGAATAAAAATTTTAATTCCTGAAGGCTTGTTTTCCTAGCCAGTACCAGCCAGGCCGTACATTTCCTCACTGCCTGTCAACAGTTGCCATTAAAAGTACTTGTCACTGTTATCAATCAAGTATTATAGTGAGTTTAATAAAAACCAGCTGCGGTGATGCAACAAGAGTTCACCATGAACAACACAATACACCATTACGTTGAGTTATAGTAGTAAAACTACAATTAAAAGTTTTAATCTCACAGTTTTAAGATGTGAAGTGATCTTCAAACGGATTTAATGACGCTGATTTTGCTCTGAAGCCATTTTTCCATTATTGTCGTCATATTATCTAGTACACTATTAGTATGTGTTCAATAAGTACGTTGTCAAAAGGACAAGCTTATTACTCCTAGAATGACAGAAATGTAGTTACTAGCTAGCTGTAGAAACTTACAGTTCAAACTTCATCATGATTTTAACTTTAAATTTAAATCTCAATATTCCACGTAACGTACATATACCTAATACTGTTATATTAATACAATGTACTTAGGAATTTTTTTAATTCAATAGACAACAAATTATAGGTACTAGCTGTTGCCCGCGGCTCCAACCGCGTGTATGTCGGTTATCGCGTCAAATAGTACCCTATGTGTTATTCTGATTTATAACCTATATTACTGTAAATATCATCCAAATCTATCCATTAGTCTTTGCGTGAAGAAGTAACAAACATACCTACACACTCACAAACTTTCGCCTTTATATGTGAAGTGAACTGTGATTTTCTTTACATTCTATTATCTTTAATAATAACATTTCAAACAACCTTTTGCAATGGTAGCTCTTACTATTAAGACATATTTACTCTAGCACAAATCACATTGATAATGCACTAGTCGATGAGCAGACCGCGGCGGGCCCCAGTGACCTGGTGCGTCTAATTACCCATCAATTGACACCACACTTGACCGACGCGCACAATCAACACTCCGCAGTGACAGTGTCATTTATCGAATTGACATGTCTATTACATGCATTTGTCATTTTTTGTTAGACATTTAACATAGGCTTTTAGTAATTCCAAGCCACGTTAGTTTTTAGTGTAGGTATTTATTTTTTTGGTGGAAAAAAACATAATTTATTTACACGCATGTTATTTTTGTAAACTTAGGGTAGTGTAGTAGTATAGTGTTATTAGAATATCCATTGTTGAGTTTTTATAGTTACTGCTCCGCTGCAAAGGGTCTTAGTGGCGAACGTGGCCTAAAACCTTTCTCAACGCGTTGTTACAGTTAACTTAAAACAATCAAACAAAAACTTTTTCGTTTTAGTACGTAAGTACCTATAACTTAATAACATTTAAATATTTTCTTAGGATTACGTAGATATACAGTTTTTGTAAACAGGCGTTAATTGTACCGAGCATTGAAATCCTTTTTAATATTCTTTAAAGGTCATCCTCCGGAAAGTACTTCAGCACTCAGTGAAATATTTTATCAAACTTTACCTAACACATTGCAAGTTGCTTTCGCAGTGAGTATGGTGGCCCCCACTGTCGGATTTTGCTTGAGCTTACCATCAGACTGAGCAAAGTCACTTTAGCAGGTAATTTATAAAAAAAAAGTCTAATTCTACTCCTTGTAATATATTTAAATTTATCGCCTTTAACTCCATCTTATCAATACTGAAAGATATCAGAGCAGTAACTACAACTTCACATATCTCACCCCCACAGTCTGATCCCAAGCGAAGCAGGGCTCGTGCAGTGTTTTGGACTGTAAATACTATTAGTTTATATATATGATTCATTTTACAATAGAGGAATCAATTATACAAATCGTTAACAGCGTCACTGATATGTACGTACCTACATACGCACAGTTAATAGATGCGGGTTCGCATGCCGCACTTTGATATCTAGACACAACCTCACAAGAGGAAATTGTTGGAAAACTATGAATACTTCCAATAACTATGTTAGACTCGACTAAATTGTTTATACCTGGAGTGCAAATGTATTTAGAAATGTAGTAGAGTTATTAAAATATATAACAAGTGTGGTATCGGTCTCTCAAATGTAAGTGGAACTAAAGTAATAGTCATTAAATACAGTATAATAAAAACTATGTTAATTAAATACGCCTTTTGAAAATAAAGACAGTATCTTATGATCTGTTATACATTAGTATTATCTTAAAATAAGCTTTGCCTATAAAACATTATAATCCTCAAGTTATGAAAGTGATACCAGGAACTGCTGGTAGGTAGGTACTACTCACCTACTTAGTTTTTATAAAATTTAAACAAACAAAGTCCTAGTTTGAGATGCTTAGGAAATAACATTTTACTCAATGTAGAGCTATCAAAGCAAAAAATACTTTGTCACTCAAATTATTAGGTTTTCATTTTACATATTTCTATGTTAAATAGACTCAACCCTTCAACGTTATCACTGTTTTTTCGCGTTAGATTTTGGAGCATTTTAATAAATAAAATACAGGTGGCATCAGCTTGCCTACATACATACCTTTCATGTAATACTAAGACTATTGTACCTGAATAGCTGACTTTTATAAAGAGTGACCATGAGTTTCTTTGCCAGTATTCTTCTCATAAAGCTCTACATATTTTGGAAACTGGAAGTTATGGATGGACACAGTTACACAGCAGATTTTGGTGTTTTAACCTAATGTACCTCGACAATACAGCACATATTGTGGCGTCTATTTGTGTCGATCTATGATTTTTAACTGTTACGTTCATAAATGTCACTTAGTGTCTTTATTGAATAATTGAATTTGAATTGAATTGAGACATAAGTAACTACATCCTATCAAGCTTCGATGCTGCTGCTTCAAGAACTTGAAGCAAATATAAACCAACCTAACATTTTGATTTACGTTGGCGAAAGTACCTACAGCTCCTAAATAATAATAATTAAAAACAAATCAATTTTGAATAAGAGCCTCTTTTAATATTGTTCTCATCAAAACATATTTAAATAGTGTAATAAAAATGTCTGCCAAGAAAACACTTTATTAATATTGTACCGTTTTATTGGGACCCGAACGAAAGTGCAATTAATCAAAGGCAGAATATACATAAATATAAAAATTGGCATTTTATAGATAGCTAGAGATTCGACAAACGGCACGGCCACACAATTATACATATATAATATTTATAAAACTTTCTTCTCAACAAGGCATACACTTTAATTAATAACTTAATTTAAGAGAGACGTTAAGAAACCAGTATGAGGATATCTCAAATGTAGTGACGGGTATATTTATTTTCGTTCGAATTGATATTCGTTTCTAAATCGAAATTTAAGTTCGTGTCGTAACCGCATGTTACTCAACCATATTGTGAGACTCTATGGCTTATGTAGCAAGTGGACCTGAACCTCGCCTCGGCTAGGAATAGTTCGTTGATAGTTTTAGGCTATCTCTATCTGCTTATGTATGTGCTCAAAATAAGACGATACCCAATCGCACTTTTAAACACAGAACGTCATTCGACTTTTTCATGATGACGATTTCTTAGCACAATTCCATATGGTTGTAATAGTTTTATCATTTCGTAACCTTTCTGCCAAACCATCATTTTCCCTAAATGATACCTATTATGGTCATTGGAGGTCATTGACATTGAAAATGTGCAGAAAATTGGTAACAGTGTAAAAATAATAATTTTAAACGATATCATAACTCTTAAATTTCACTTTGAGGATATTTACTATGTATTTTAAAATATTATCTTTTACCGACGACTTCAAGCGGTGATCAAAAAATTCTTGAACACTTCGGGTGTCCCTCGAAAACAACACTTTTTTCGAATAATACCTGTGTACCACATTTCTTTATAGAGTGACGATTTAATTATTCTAAAGCTATAATCTGTTACTGAGAACCACTACGGTTGAAAACTAGGTATTAGTAGAAATTAGGTACTTACTTTAAGGACATGCATGTTGGTTAGAGCTATGTGTTACTCATATTTGAAAGGGATATACCTACCTAATAACGATTCGTTACACTGCAGTGAGAATTGAATTATTGTACCTATTTATTGTTCCATCGAGAGGTACCTATATTCGTGACGATAATGTTAATAAAACCTCTAATACTGATAGTGTGACATCAAAACAATAGCTATGAAATTATAAAAAGCCGTGTGAAATCTTGAATGGACGTTCTTTTAGTAAATAAATACACAAATCATGATTTTGTGGTTTGTGTTTGCGGTCAAATATTAGTTGGTACAATTTTGTTACCTGTCTGCACAATGCATGCATGAATGACATTGTCCTATCTAAAATGACATCTTAGTTTTAATATGCGTATTTATAGGTTAAAGGTATTACTCGTATTACTGATATAAACCGACTTTTAAAAGAAGGAAATTTGTCAAAATAATTCTTTAAGTATGTAACTACTGACACTATATTCGACATTTCTAAGCTGTTTTTTATTAAATTGAATTACCTACTACTCAGAGTTGATCCTATTTAACTTTAAGAAAATATTCCAACTTTGAAGGTCGGTAATTAAAATATGAAGAAAACAGGTTCTGAAAATTGAACCTGATTTAATCACTGTGAAATGAATGACACTTATATACGAAGGCGTTTTATTTGAGTCTCGTAAATATAACTTTAAGAGTAAGTACCTAGATTTAAAAAAATATTTTTTTCTTTTATTAGGTATTCTTTATAATTAAATTGTGAAGTAATACAATAGTAAGTTTAATGTTCTTGTCTCAAAATCAACTTAAGTAATTTCTCTAAAAATACACACAATCAATTTTCTATAAGAAAACGGATTATTAATGTACTGATAATTTTTGACCATTTGTCTGCCGTGTGTTGTAACGAAATAACCTGTAGGTAGGCATTAGAAAACAGTATAACGTATCGACAAGAAGCGCTCATGTGTCGCGGACCAAGGACACGGTTTACAGCAGACTGTTCTTCAGCTATCAGTTAGGTAACAAAGAGTTTCCGCCGCGCGACGAGACCACCGCCCACATTATCACCATAAACTTTAACGCACCTGTAATACGATTACCTAATGACTTTTCCTCAAACGCGTCCCGTCTAGCAACTTAGGACAAATTCGCTAAAATGCACATTTACGAGTTTAACTGTAAAACTGACAACAACAATTTACATTAAAATCTTTTTATTATTCGAGTGTCTGATTAATTAAGAAGAGTAATATACCATATTGGCTACAAATTTACGACTGGCTAACACAATTTCAAAATTTCTCTTATTATAGCAATCGTATTAAAATCATAGGTCGTATAACATTCTAATTTAAAACTGTCTCTGCGTCTAGTTCCCTATGTGTTTGATCACGAGAGTAGGTTTGGATGTCTCGACCCCATAGGTTTTGTTGTCGATGTTCGCATCGCGCACTTGTTTTATAAATGTGCAAGACACAGGTATGACGGTCCGCGTACAGCTAATCGATGGTATTGTTTAGTTGGGACGACAAGTGGGTAGGTGTCGCGGTGGCCGTCGGGTGCGTTGCGCCTACGCGCGCTCCGCGAAGGGCTCGAGGTGGATGCGAGGTGCGACGTGCGATGTGCGGGCCGCGGACCGCTCGCGGCGCTACCAAAACCGTAAAGACCATAAATTCAGTGGAACATGGCCGCTGATAAAGGTGGCCTCGCCGCTGCACCTGCTCCGACCCGACGTTTTTTAAATACATATTTTACGGCATAACGCAGAAAAAGTGACAGGTACCTCGCTACGGCTGCTCGTTTGTGCGACAACGTTCCCGCAGTTTTGTCGCGCGGCATTCTATCACCACTTAAATAGTAATACCTATTCCCATGTCAACGCACTCCGACTACAAAACTTTCCATCATAGAATCATAAGTGATTTGGTACCAATAAAATTATGAAATTTTGTGTAGTGGACGCAAACTATCTGTATAATTATTATCTATAAGTAACAATCTGCGCAACTGTATAATACGAGTAAATTCAATCACACAGCAGACTTTCTTGACCAAAACATGATTTTTTCAAATATTGGGTATGAAACTTATGAGTTCGACTAGTTAACATGGTCTTCTAATTTATATTATAAATGATAAAACACATTTACTAGGCATTTGTGCCATATGTACGTTTTCCCAACCACAGCATTATATTTTACAAATATCGTTGTTGCCGCGTATCTATCTACGCCATGCTGAGCTCCGAAGTCAACGATACACGCCATTGTCTACGCCAAGGCAACTAAAAACTAAATTAATCAAATAGATAAAATATATCAACACCTGTATTTGGAGCCACTTATTTTAAATAGTAATTGCCTAGTTACTGGCAAATGAAGTTTTGTTACTTCAATAAACAATTCCTGTTCATTAAGATTATTTTAAAATGTTACAACAAAAAATACTGAAGATATACCTAAATGTATTTGCGCGGTAATTTCTGACAAGTTGAAGTAGTTTCTCGTCAGTGAAATGAAGTGGGTTAATGTAGTTGTTAGATAGGTATGTCTATGTTCTATGTTTCAGCTAGACCGGTATGTGTGTGTGTTGGTGCGAAGGCCGTGCCGTAGGTAGGTGTGTATGTATGTCGCAGTAACGTGTCGAACCTTGAGCGCGGCTAACAGCCAGAACGTCTTGCTATAATACATCCTGCACTACCAACCATTGTTCTAAACACAAAAACACATCTTCCAAGCGTTTGTCAAACTAAACTCTAGCTGAAAAGACTCCTCACACACACACCCACACACGCTCACTTGTGTACAGTATCTTTACATCAACTTATTGTTGGATGCCAATTAACACCTAGGTTGATAGTCTACGACTAAAATCATTGTCACTGATTACATTATGACTACAATTCGCATATTTATAATTTCAAGCCAATATGCATACAAAAGCTGAGAATGTAATGATAGATTAGGTAGAACTAAGATTAGTCTTATTAATTCTTAAATTTATAAGACTGTATAAGAAAACTAATGCGTATAGTTAACGCACACCGCGCTCCTAACAATTGAGAACATTTGACAATGGTTAGACAGACAGCGGTCGGATATTTTTTGCGGCAAACATTCTTATTCGGAGCTGAGACAAAAAGTTCGGGGTTAACAGGCGGAAACCAGCGTTTGATAGCTTTAATTCTTGAAATTATATCAAAATTTAAACTACATAAAAAATACTGAAGTCTACGAAATGTCTTTGTCAAGTTTTTAAAAAGTATTATTTTAGTTAAGTGTAATATATTTAAATGGTAATGAATAAGATGATAAGCCATTATGTTCATAGAATAAAAAGTGGTATTCTTCCATAGATTTATACAATCAACTATCAAACATTGGTAGGTACTTTTTTAATTCGGTACTTTATATTCTAACCGATAAGTCTAAACCTGATTATACGGCAATGTACTAATAGATAGTAAAGGTATAAAAATACAGATAATACTTAAGCAAATTCAGGGTATGGCCAAAAATATTTAACTTATGTATTAAAAAAGTGATACAGAAAACACAAAGAGACACCCATATCTAACAAACAAACCTGTTTCCAATTGCGGCACACATTTTTAATAAATGTAGATAAATTCAATGTATGTAATAATTGCATTATATGCATAACAATTATGAAGTAATTGCTCTGGCGTACAATCGGTTTGTGTATAAACATTGCTTACTGGGAATGTTACTTATAAGCACCTTATTTGTTTACATTTTCATTCATCACATATGAAATGAGAATTGCGCTTGTGTGTTTACTTGTGACGGAAAACTCGGTTGGAACACAACAGTTTGTTGGCGTTTTGTGAAAGATAGCTTGTGTGTTGGTACGTTTAGTAGAGTGCGTGGTATTGGCGGAGGTTTCACTGGGGGACGCTCTAGTAGGCAGGCGGAATGTCATTTGGTCCATGGCGCGAGGCGCACACGTGATGTTTTTGCGGCGGCCGCGCAGCGACACACTCCTTAACAGTTTTTATGACAACTCACTATTGACAGGAGAAAGCTATCGATACATTTGATCGAACTATTATTTGTTTAGTTCTCGTTCAGACTAATTGAAAACGGTTCAACTTTATCGATTCTTGCACAAGATCTACATGACAAACTGTTGAGTGCTATTAGTTACATATTAACAGTTAAGTATATCTCTACAAAAAACCTATAACCTTTTTTTTTAATTAATAAAGTGGTCACTAAGCTTTTAACATCTTGCATCCATTAAAGTTTTTACTTGTTTTCACGGTTTCCATCAACCCAAACAAAATTTTTATTTTTTTGGGATAAATGCATTGAGTTCATAGTTAATAAGACTTAAAAAATGAATGTGACATTGATTCATGAATGTAAAGTAATTTCAAAACATTGATAAGTAGTTGATTTTTATGTACCAGTACCTATAGGTGTGGTGATAATGCCAACTAATATCCACAATACTAATCAAATATCTACATTAATGTAGATTTCTTTTATCAATAGGTAACACCAGGAAATTTTAAAATCTAGAAATAAAAACTTTGAATCGTAACATTTGGTAATCGAAGCAAATTAATTCTTTTTACAGTATTTAACACTAATAGGACTCCTCTATTTCAGTCTATGTTAAAAGTTGCACAAACGACGGATTAAAACAGAAAGGATTATATCTGCTAACAGGTCCAGGCACAAAAACAGTCTCAGTGCGGTTCTAGCGACTAACTTCAAATAGTTTCTTTATCAAAAAGAATAATATGGATGGTAAATGTTGTCGGTATATCCTCACACTCCAATGGACTTAGCGAGAGCAGTAATTAAGCCACGAGATGTAAGAATAAAATGACAGAGAACAGTATTATGAAAACGTTGCACAAAGCCATTATTTGAGGTTGATTAAATGTGTAGTTGGATGCGATAGCATCAATGTATATGGTGTCAAGTGTGTTGTTCGTGTGTGCGAGAGGCTGGGGCTCTGGGGCAAAGGCCGACGGTGACACCGGCCCGGCCCTACCTGTCCGTACCTGGCCCTCGCTCAACCCTCATAAATAAAACAAACAAACAACACTAAACCTTGGATTTTTATAACAATATGACCTAGTGACCGGGATTCACTCAATAATAGTCCTTGTTAAAATATTTACTCTGTTTTATTAAATACTTAGACGATAATATAAAATATCATATCACTAAGTAATATTTACTGCTATAGACTTGCGTACCTAACTCCATCGAATGCATTATATTTACATTATTCAACTAATTCAACTTTAGTAAAACATTTTACCAATATCTGAGCTTGTTGTAAATCGTAAAAATAGCCAAACAATTAGGTATTTCTGTACAATGAGCAGACGCAGTGCTAACACAGCGCACTGGTCCGACACAGTTACATGTCTATCTGGCGAGGCAGAGATTGTCAGGACATTTTCAATAAAAGTCATTTCCATATTTCAATTTCTATAAAGAACTTTTTTAATATATATCATCATATACGTCGTAGGTACATTATTTTATATAGAAAAAATACCTATTTTTACAAGTATTAAGTACCAAGGTTGGCCACAAATACATACAAACGAAAAAAAACAACAAAACAAGTAAAAAACAGGAATAAAACCATTTTGGCATCGTGTCTGCATCCTTTTAATAATATTTTCAATAAATTATGATGTGGGGAGCTAGGTGTGCGTCGAGTGGCCGCAAACGCGCGGCGGGGCGGCGCGGCCGGCCGCTAACACCAACAGGCGAGTCGGCCGCGCCGCCGCGCCGTGAGACTACACGCGAGTGTGGCTCTTACACTCGGATCGTTTCATTACAACACTTAAAACAAAAATTGCACCTATTGACTCACTCGTATTCCCTTACAAAACGAAGCATCGACCCGATTCATATTTTTTACTCTCGTCCTCGTCACTAATCATAAATTTACAGTAATAGCAACAATTTAAATTTATTCCACACCATAATGACTCCCTACTGACAGGTAGGCATGTATGAACATCGTTAATTTGTAATATCTATAAATAAATTCGATGAAATCGTCCTTTACAAAACTGTAAGCGCTACGCACTCCTCGCCGGCGCGGCCGCGCGGCTTCGGTCGCGTGGACGCGCGGGCGTTAGGCGCCGTACAACACAAGGGCTACACATACGCTGTGAGTGTGTAATGTCGTCGTACTTACCGCACGACGAGCTGAGTGCTGCACGGCCGCGCGGCGAGGGTGCGTGAGCGACGCCGGGATCCAACTCCGATTTAAGCTCTTATTTACCAATTAGACTATCTAGCTAAACGTATCGGCGATCACTCCGAACCTCGGCGCTTCGATAAAGTATAAACGATTACTGGCTTCGATCTTAACATTACTCACATAATTAATCATGACTTCACTGAAATTATAAAGAACAACTTAAACGTTAGCGTTCGGTCCATCGGACGGGGCGTCACACGCGAACTTATTTACAGGGTGGTCGCCCTCGTCTCACTGTGCGCCGCGGCACGTCCAGGCGCGCGGCGCTATGTACACTGCGCTATGTACAGGTCCCGCGGGCGGGCGCCGGCGGCTAGTGCGGCTCTGCGTAGTAGGGCCGCGGCGGCGCCCACGGGGCGAACTGTTAGTGCGCCGCCAGCGTGTGCGCGCCCTGCGGCAGCCCGTGCTGCGGCGACAGGCCGGGCGGCGAGTGCGAGTGCTGCAGCGGCGAGCCGTGCACGTCGCTGTGCCCGTAGTGCGCGTGGCCCATGCCCTCCATCATCTCGTTGCCGAGCGTGTTCGGCGGCGTCATGCGCTTTTCCTTCTGTCGCCTGTTGCAGAACCACACGCGCACCACCTCCTTCTCCAGCTGCAAGCTGTCCGCCAACGACGTGATCTCCTGCGCTGACGGCTTCGGCTGCTTGTGGAAGTGCTGCTCTAGCGCACCTTTCACGGACACCTCTATCGAGGTGCGCTTCTTTCTTTTCCTGCCTTGTGCTGCTATTTTGTCGATGCTCGTCGGACTCCCTGTCGTGGAATCCGCCTCCTCGAGCCACTTCTGGAGCAACGGTTTAAGTTTGCACATGTTTTTGAAACTTAGCTGAAGGGCTTCGAATCTGCAGATCGTCGTCTGCGAGAACACATTACCATAGAGAGTACCGAGCGCCAGGCCCACGTCGGCCTGCGTGAAGCCGAGCTTGATGCGGCGCTGCTTGAACTGTTTGGCAAAAGCCTCGAGGTCGTCGCTCGTGGGCGTGTCCTCCTCGGGCTGATCTCTTTCCATTGCATGATGATGCAGAGGATGCGGCGAGGGCTGAATATCCCTAAGCATGTGATGCTGTGCATGCATGGGCATGGGATAGCCTCCGTGAAGACCGACAGGCGAGCCGGCACCGTAGTGCGGGCTGACGACCGGTGCGTGCCAGCCGTGGCTGTGCTGCAGGTGTCGGTGCTCGTGGGGTGCCGGTTTCACGTCAGGTTGATGCGCGTGCGCGTGACTGTGATGCATGGCCCACGGGTCCGCCGGCGGTAGGGACGTCCAGGGGTTTCCGAGCACGGGAGCTCCCGGCGACGGTGAACCCCCGGCGTGCAAGTGATGCTGATACTTCATATCCGCGGGCTCGGCGCTCCGCGGCGACGCTGCGTGGTACCCGCCGAGGGTGTTTAGATCCATCTCGGCGGGCATGTACGTGGTCGCCGCCATGGCGCCGTACCTCAAATCCACTGTGGACGGCGTCTTGCCGGCTCGAAGGCTCTCGAGCCTTCAACTGGCTTACTTGTTCGCGAAAAAAGCGCGTGTATCGCGCGGCGCTGCGGCAGCGGCGGGGGCCACCTCACATCACCGAATACAACAGCGAGCGACATGCGCGTGCGTGCGCGACGGCAGCACGGAGCGGACTGAGGCCCGCCGCGCCGCTGCGCGCGCCCGCCGAGTAGAGAGGGGCGGCCCCGCCCAGCGCCGCCCGCTAATGACGGTGTAATTACTGCGCCCCGCCTGCCCGCTCCCGCGCCCCTCGCCCCACCCCGGGCCCCTCGCCCCGCGCGCCGACCCTCGCCTCGAGCCGAGGAAAATTGTGCGTCGCGTCGCTCCGGCCACAGCGCCGACGGCGCGGAGCTTCTCTGGCTCCACTCCGGTGATGAGTAGGTACGTCATACGTGCACCATGCCTACCGCTCATCACGCACTTCTCACTCTTCGCAGTGTAACATGGAAGAGTTCCTTTTCTCTTTATTCCTTTACATTTTTACGTCAAGAATAATTTGTTTAGAAATGTTCCTTTACTAACTACATAAATGTTTGTTTATCAAGTAGGAATATTTTTCTTTAAATTTAACTTTGTTTCTTTATATGTACCATTGCTACACTACTATATTCTAGCTTTTAGAATAACAGGTAAATGGGTACACTGTTCAAGAAGTGTGTGTAGGTAATAAATTCTTAACCGTAACTTTAGTAAATCAGTTTTAAGTTTATTATGCTTTCTGCTGATCAACACACTGATACAAATTAAATAGGTACATTATTGTATTGACTAATAAAGACTCTGTCAGTTTATTTTTTGTTTTTTTTAATATTTTTTTTTCTATTTCCGTAGATATACCAAATACTTGAGTACCACTAGTCCTGATGGACACCTCTACAAAATAAAAATGGGGACGGTCGGATAAAAACCTGACTTAATTAATAAGAGACCCTACTCTATAAAAGTTTGTAGATGCTAAGTGTTATTAGGATAAAAACTACTTATCCATATTTTAATGATATCGTCTTATTCTGAGTAATTACTGCTAGCATAACTAAAACAATTTCAACCTGATAAATTAATTGAATCAAAAAAAAAAATACTTACAGTTTTTTCTTTACCGAATTAAGATGTCCCCCTCGCTTGATAACAAATGGTTACAAAGACAACTCGTACGGCCAACAGGTACTTAAGTGAAAGTAACACTGGATGTCATCTGTTACTATATACTATTGAACGAACATTATGAACAAACATTAATAAACACCTTGAGGAAGTCCCATCTAAAAACTATCACAGCAAACATAGGTACTTTTATATCTAAGTACCGCATGCTTTTAAACTTTTACATTGTTTTCTATAGTCGTGTCTACAAATTAAGTACAAGAGTTAGGTCCTAGTCGGATACGGTTCCTCTGCCCTCAACTCTGAAGCTTATAGATTTACAACACTATATTTTATCATCAAATAAATTAATTGAGAGTGGAAGTCGCACCGCCGCGCCGTGAGCGACGATCACAGTCAGTTGATCACTTGATCATCTCTACATTTCTAAAGCACCGACCTGTTTAACATGCAATAAACGAAAATATGGACCTACATTTTTGCTACATACCTACCTACCTATAAGTGCTAAAGTCGACAAAGTTCTATGTGATGTTCGAAAAAGGGTCACTACATATTTTTAAATAGTGTTTTAACTTCAATAATAATACACATTTAAAATTAGGCACAGTAAACTAAAACCGTCATTGAAGTCTATTTGTATAATTTATTCTTTGAAAACTAAATATATTTATAATTTGTTACGTTCTCTTAGCGGAAATGGAAAGTACCAAAATCTCACAGACCCAACGTCGTTCGGTCTAATACTTGTTTCTTTTCCAAACGACTCAAATACCTACTCAAATTTATACTGCTAGCGCCATCTGTTATCGAATAGTGGCACTAATACATCATGTGTAAAAATAACCTATGTTCAGTTCAGTAAAGTATGTGACTATTTATTAATAAATGTATATTTACGTTAAATAATTTTATGTCTCAAACGAATATATTATATAATTCCAGGGATTCCGAGAATGTCAAATAATATAAAAAGAACATGAGGCGTGCGTTTATAAGCCATTAACTTATATGTATATTTTAATGTTAATTTTATTATGACTTCTTATTTATTAGCCACTTTTTGCATTTATTAATTAAATACAAGAAGTTAAAAACAACTTTTAAAAAAAGTTGAATTTAGATATAATCAGAGCGATCGCGCGGTGGATAGCAATACTATTTGCTACCCTCGTTACCTAAAGAGGGTTGGAATAAGTGTGGGGCGCTCGGCACAACAGGGGACTCGGCCACGTAATGTTGTGGCGCTGTGCTGCGCTAACAGATCTAGAAATAATATTTCAACACAGCTATTACAAAGACCGTACATCTATCACTAACATTATGAAATAGAAGCAAAACTTTTTATTACTAAAGTTTAATTCTGTCACTAAATTTTAATACCCGATTTAATATTTATATATAACTATGAAATGGTTTATTCATTAAATTTATTAAAACGTGCTTTCAATATGATTCATCATATTTATGAAAATTTGTATCTTAAATAATAAATTATACCTAGTTTGCGCATCTGTACTATGACCTGAATAATATTATTAGATCTGTAATCAGAATGAGAGCCACCAAATGGGACTAATGGAAATTACAAGAAAATATTTAGGTACTAAAGATATCCACTCTTAATAGACATTTCATTGGTAGGTATCTTTTTAATTAGTTGTGAAAGGATTTTTTGTATATACATGGGATATAGGGGAATGAAACAAATTTAAAATTTAAAAGAGCTTAAATGCTCCGTTTTAGAGATATGGAGAAAAAGATGCAAAGGTAGATTAGGTTAGTATGGTGATGATCAACGAAGTGCCTCTTACATTTACCACAACTAATTGTAACGGTCGATAGTTTACTTTCTTCAAAAAGACAACTCCCGCATTAGGAATATAATGATCTTGTGTCGCGGGGGAACGAACACAGACTCAAAGCAATAATGTGTCGATCACACAAAGTGTTGTCTCATGTGGGCTTGAACCCACAACACTCAGCGTAGTAGAGAACGACCTGACGACCGCTTGAACCACAATCACAACAGTCACTATATTGTTATAATACAAGCTGAACCCCGCGGTGTTACCCGCGGTTATTGTTGTACCGCGAGTAACGCCGCGGGACAAAGTCAGTCTAAAAAAAGTAGCTTAAGTTACTCCCTGGATCATCAGCTACCTACCAGTGAAAGTCCCGTCAAAATCGGTCCAGCCATTCCAAAGATTATCCGGAACAAATAGACAGACAGACAGACGGACAAACAGACAGACAGACAAAAAAATTTTTAACTACATTTTTTGTATATGTACCGTGTATATACACTTGCATTTAGTAAAAAGCGGTTATTTTAATGTTACAAACAGACACTCCAATTTTATTTATTTTTTTTTTTTTTTTTTTTTTTTTTTTTTTATAAAAATAGGGGGCAAACGAGCAGACGTATCACCTGATGGTAAGTGATTACCGCCGCCCATGGACACCCGCAACACCAGAGGCGTCACAGGTGCGTTGCCGGCCTTTTAAGAAGGAGTACGCTCGTTTCTTGAAGGTTTGAAGGTCGTATTGGTCCGGGAATACCGCAGGCGACAGTTCATTCCACAGTTTTGCTGTGCGAGGCAGAAAGTTTCTTGAAAAGCGCACCGTTGTGGACTGCCAACCATCTACATGATGGGGATGAAAGTTTTGTCGCGTAGGACGATGGCGGAAAGAGGCGGCAGGGATCAATCCGAACAATTCCTCGGAGCACTCCCCATAGTAGATGCGGTAGAAGATGCACAGCGAGGCAACATCTCTACGCAGCGCCAAAGAGTCTAGCTGAATTGAAAGTTCTTGGCAGTCGACGATTCGAGCCGCCCTCCGTTGAATGCGATCCAGAGGGAGGAGCTGGTACTGGGGTGCACCCGCCCAAAGATGAGGACAGTATTCCATATGAGGCCGAACCTGCGCTTTATAAAGCATGAGGCGGTGAGCCGGTGTGAAATACTGTCTCGATCTGTTGAGCACGCCAAGCTTCTTTGAGGCCAATTTGGCCTTATCCTCCAAATGGTCACAGAACTGGACTCCACTCGAAATGTCGACTCCAAGAATCTCAATGTTAGCTGAGGCAGATAGGGGAGTGTCTTCAAAGCGAGGACATACGACCCACGGCAGTTTTTTAGCGGTGAACGCGCAAATTTGTGTCTTTGTGGGGTTAAAGTGGACTAAATTGAGTCTACCCCAATTTGAGATCTTTTCCAAGGAGGTCTCAACTTCAGACACAAGTTTGTTTCGACTCTCAATGACGTTTTCCCGAGAAATATTAGCGCGGCCGGTGTAGAGAGCATCGCCCGTGCTGTCATCCGCATAACAATGAATGCCACTAATTTGCAGCATGTCATTGATATGGAGGAGGAACAAAGTAGGCGATAGCACACAGCCTTGCGGGACACCAGCATTCACAGATATGGAGTCAGAGCATTCACCGTCGACTACGACCTTTATGCATCTATCTGCTAGAAAGCTAGTGACCCATTCGCATAATTTCTCGGGAAGCCCATAGGAAGGGAGCTTCGAAAGAAGCGCTTTGTGCCAAACTCGATCGAAGGCCTTCGCGATATCCAAACTAGCTGCCAAGGCTTCCCCCTTAGTCTCAATCGCCTGTACCCAGCGATGTGTCAGGTATACTAGAAGATCACCAGCTGATCGACCCTTACGGAAACCGTACTGCTGGTCACTGAGCAGATGGTGATCCTCTAGGTACCGCAGGAGTTGATGGTTAATAATGGACTCCATTATTTTCGAGAAGAGGGAAGTTATGGCTATCGGCCTGTAGTTGGATGGATTTGAGCGGTCGCCTTTTTTAGGGATCGGGTGGACCATTGCTGCCTTCCATGATGTCGGGACTACACCAGAAGAGTAGGAGAGCCGAAAAAGACGCGTTAAGACCGGTGCCAACTCTGGAGCGCACATCTTCAACACAATAGGAGGGATTCCATCCGGGCCACTCGACTTATGGATATCAAGGGATAAAAGTGCTAAGCGTACTGAGCGTTGGTGGAACTGGATATCCAGCATACGGCTCTCGCACCGCGGTATGGTAGGTGGCTCCTGTTCCCCATCATCCAAGGTCGAGTTCGACGCAAAGTGTTTTGCCAGAAGATCGGCTTTCTCCTTTGCGTCATAGGTCAACGGGTTATCTCCTATGTGCAGAGGTGGAAAGGATGGCTTACAGAAGTTCCCTTCAATAGCCTTGGCAAGAGACCAGAATGCCCGTGTTCCCGAAGGAAGACGCTCAAGCCTCTCGCCAATCCTAGAGATGTGCTCAGACTTCGCCCTTGCAATGTCTCTTTTGAAGGACCAGGAGGCAAAGTTGTACTTCTTTTTCAGAGCGCTGGTATTTTGATCCCGTACCGCCACCGCGCCAGCCCAGGCTTGGTAAGCCTCCTGCTTCATGCGAGAAGCTTTTCTGGAAGATGGACCAAACCAGGGCCGACACTTGCCACCAATGGGGACCACAGAGGATGGAATGTAAAGGTCCATACCCTGCAGCACAACATCAGCAACAGAATCAGCGGCGGTGTTGGGATTATCCGGCGAGAAGCACAACTGTCTCCAAGGGTAGGACGCAAAGAAGAACCGCATTCCATCCCAATCTGCTAACCTGTAGTGCCACACACGACGATTGCGTGCAACTCGCGCTCGCGGTGAGCGTGTGATAGGCACTGTACTCCGAACAAGGCAATGGTCTGAGGAGCCAAGTGGGGCGTTAACGAATACGCGGTTACCGTCCGGATGAGAAGTCAGCAGAAGGTCCAACAGTGAAGGATTCTGACCCTCCACATCTGGGACTCGCGTGGGCGTGGTAACCAGTTGTGTCAGGCCATATGCCAGGGCGAAGTCATGAACAGATCTCCCCGCATGATCAGTTTTACTGGAACTGAGCCAGTCGGCGTGGTGGGCATTAAAATCGCCAAGTACGACGATCTCTGCGGAGGGGATCTGCTGCTGCACGAAGTCTGTAGCCATCTGGATGTGCTCAATGAGTCGGTCAGTTTCGGCATCACCGCTATGGGACCTATAGAGGCACGCATAGACGCGAGGGTGGTCGTCGCTGTCTACACGAAGCCATAAGATGGAGAGGTCCCTACCTTCAAGGTTGCTGAGGCGACGAGAGCTGATATCGTCTCTGACGTACACACACACTCCGGCCTTAGTTATGAAGGAGTGTTCAAGTCCGTACCCAGGGTATCTGAGGTAGGATGTGTCCGCTGGAGACGATATCTGCGTCTCTGTCAAAAAGAGCAAGGCTGGCTTTGCTGTCTCGAGGTGGTGATGGACAGCATCCAGATTACTATGCAATCCCCTGATGTTGCAAAAGTCCACGACCAGCGTGGTAGGGGGTGCCATGATCTTACTGCTCTTACCCCGAGCATAATTGAGCGTAGTTTTGCCCCCCCCAGAATACGAGGGGCAGCCTGGGCATCCCCGCTCAGGCGTGTTGTGTTCTGAGTGCGGACGCCCAGAGAGGGATTCTCCAACGCTGGCGCAGTTGGTACCTTCCTGGGGTAGCATGTGTTTCAACTGCGCCATCATAGGGGGGATTGGGGGGTGGGCCTCCGGTAACCTCACTCACTCGGTGAAACACAGCGAAAGCGCTATTTCACACCGGTTTTCTGTGAGGCCGTGGTATCACTCCGGTCGAGCCGGCCCATTCATGCCGAAGCGTGGCTCTCCCACGTCAGATATTATTTGTATAGACAAGTAGTATTTAGAAACACACTTTAATAATTTGGATCTAGTACCTGTTCCTCGGTCTAATTGTTTAGTATTCGTTTCTTATAAGAAGTAAGTTGAGTTAGTGTGCACCTTAGAAGATTTCTACACGACCCTAAGGTTGAGTGGAAGTGAATGCCCTGGGTATTTTATTATGGTTGCCGATGTACAAATGTGCATCGAGATCATAAACAAATAACTATGGTGAAAAATTAATTAATCATTTATTTAAAATAAAGAAATTACTTGCAAAAATATTATTTACAAACAAAGTACATCTTACATCAAATTGTCCAATAAGATATTATAGTGAGGCGATTATAACCATTCCAATAAGAGATGCTAGAACCACCTATGTAGATAAGTATGCTACAATATTAGTTTTAAATTGCAACACTCATTTATTAATGCACATAGTTATGTATTTGATTTTGTGTGTATGTTTGGTTGTTTATGTGTTTTACATAAAATTATGTTTAAAATTATTGGAAGGGTGAAGAAATAATTTTATTTTAAGAAAATTTAGATTTACAAATGTTTTTAACCGACTTCAAAAAAAGGAGGAGGTTTCTCAATTCGACCGTATATATTTTTTTTTTTTTTTATGTTTTCGGGCATAACTTCGTCGTTTATGAACCGATTTTGATGATTTTTCTTTTGTTGGAAAGGAGATATCCCGACGGTGGTACCATGATAAGGAAACTAGGATCTGATGATGGCATCCTAGAGAAATCGAGGGGAACTATCGAAATTTGTAGGGGCGACTAGTGCATTTGTAATTTTTATAATAAAGTATTTGAAAACACTACAATTTAGTGGAGGTCTGGAGTCGATCTGATGATGGAGCCGAAAGATAGTCGAGGGAACTCCTCTACGATTTATAGCAGTTGCCTTGTGTTTGGGCTTGTTTAATTTGTATTGATGAGAACTTCACACCTAGAATAGTTGTAACTATCATTAGCGGTCTAATAATGAAGACGCAGAACAGTTAAGGGAACTTCTCAACGATTTAGAGTAGCCACATTGTGTTTCGACTTTATTCAATTATATTGATGAAAACATAATGTTTATCACATATTTTCAAAGGTATTTCAATATTTGCATATGTTTGTCATCATTTCATGATGATGAGCCGATGATGGAAGATACATTTCCTTAACAGTTAGAAGTTGGAGAATAATTCTTTAAATATCAAATGTTTGCCTGTTACCTATATTATTGCGTGGTAGTCGTATTCTTTTAATTTATTTAGGTGAGCTGATAATGGAAGGTACAATTCCTCAATGGTTAGGGGTTAGAGGATAATTCTTTCACTTTCATACGTATGTATAAACCTGTAGTTGTACACTTTCAAGCTATTCAGATGAGCTGATGAACGAAACAACTATTTACAGATCATACAAATATTTGGGCCGATCCGGGAATCGAACCGGAGACCTTAAGCACAGCAGCAAACGTTACTACTACGCCACCGAGGCAGTTTTTAGTATTCTATGAATCGTTAAAATTTGTTACTCTATTGTACCTTCAAGTACTATGAAAATAATAGTATCAGATTATCTCATAATTTCACTTAGCAATTGCAAATATAATCACACTAATATATAAAGGCGAAAGTTTGTGAATGTATATGTTTGTTACTTCTTCACGCAAAAACTACTGGTGTGGATACTACGGATTTGGAAGAAACTTTACAGTATATATAGCTTATACATCCACGCGGGCGGAACGTGGGCAAGAACTAGTCAAAGATAAAACTCCTTAACAATAAGGGATTAGAGGATGATTTCAATGTCATACGTGCATATAGACCTTAATTTATATTCCTTCAGTTTTCTTGAGTTGATGATGAAAGGTAAAACGGTAAGGGGTTAGATGGCGATTCTTTGTGTCAATTCGATATTGAATTTAAATTGCGTAATCGCGTCATCTCTAGTAATGCTCAACAAACAAACTCTTCAGCTTTATATATTAGTATAGAGTATAGATTCGCTTGCTCCTATTCGATCACGGCAAGGTGCAGGTCATTTCAACTTTGACACGATTCCCATTGCCTCGTAGATCACGCTCTTGATAACATAAATTGTTCATCTCAATATGAGTTGTTGGCTTGTTGCTTAAGCTCAGTTTTAATACGTGCTTCCAACTCCTACAGTTATTCGCATCAGCGGGAGTAACGTTTGTAGGTGGTCACTTACGTAGGTTGGCTCACGCGATTTGTATTAAATAATTAGTTTAACTCACTACTTACCTATGATTATTTACACTAAAAATGTAAAAATAAAAACTTTTTATAAAAAAAAAAACCGACTTCCAAAAAACAAAACTCCCTGCCAAAAAACACTCAAAAGCTCAAAATAAACTGGCTCTTCATAAATTGCAATGTGCCAATTCTTGTCTATACCTAACTCTTTATTCATTTAAATAGTATTATTATTATGTGTGCTAGGTACCTAAAATCTGATTGAAGTCGGTGCCAAGCCAAAATGTAATAGTAGGTACTAAGGTATCGCACTCGCCGCTGCCGGATAGCAGCTCTTCGTGTAGAACAAAACAACCCAAGCAGGCAGACCCGCGCGGGCTGCCTATGGTTGTCTCGAAATATAGCGAGTGTGTTCCTACTATTACATTTGGCTTGGCACCGACTTCAATCAGATTTTAGGTACCTAGCACACATTATAATAATACTATTTAAATGAATAAAGAGTTAGGTATAGACAAGAATTGGCACATTGCAATTTATGAAGAGCCAGTTTATTTTGAGCTTTTTAGTGTTTTTTGGCAGGGAGTTTTGTTTTTTGGAAGTCGGTTTTTTTTTTTTATAAAAAGTTTTTTTGTGCCTCTATTCTTTTAGAGGCCTAAAAATGTTGAAGTTTTATTAGTTGCTCTGTCTATTGACCTATATAATTACATAAATACTAAAGACACTTATGTTTCACTATCGGATGCTTTACCAAAACTGTTATATTTCAATTGATTTTTGGACTCGATTGTAAACTTATTTTCATTTATAGTGTCTTCGGTTTTCAGGATCTCTTAATGATAATTTAAACCCTCTCGACTCTTGACTTAGCAGCGACCACTTCACCAACAGAATAGACATTTGTAATATTCTGTCTTTACGACATTCTGATAAGCACTTATCAAAATATCGTAAAAACACCCATTGCTGGGATCGATCTATTTATTTGATAGTAGTTTTATTGTTAAAATGACCTTTTGATTAATTTTTTGAGCGATTGGTGAGTTTGAAATATCCGAAGTGACATCACGTCTTAGTAATATTATATTAGGTATACTTACTTTAATTTTGATTTCAAATTCTTGTTCAAATTATCACAAAATATTTTAAATTCCCAATCTACTTTAAAAAAGCTGTTGTGAGGAAAAAAAAACCGCTAAAGATAGATATTTCTTAGTCTAGGTAACCCTATACAGAGTGAATACAATAAGAATAATTCTTGTGGATGGAAATGGATTTACGTGTCGACATGATATTAGAACTTTTTTCATTCGGAGCGAAGAATACGCGTACTTCTAGCACTTCTATGTTGCCAAAAGCTTCACAAATAAATTCACGGCCACCAAGTAGACAAACATACAGAGACTTAGGAACTGTCCCTGGATTATACATTATTTGTTTCTTGCCTGTAAGTTTCTGGACTTCATTTGAATTCCCCAACAACATTGGTATATGAAAATGTACATATATAAAGAGCAACTCCTGTAAAAAATCTCGGCCGACCGTACAGGACAAGCTCACGTTGTGCAACCAACAATAATTTTACATAAATAAGACAATTTAGTTAAATTTAACTTGGTAATGTACGCGTATTTTGGACACTTGAATTTCAAATGTTATTGGAAGATTTGGAAGTGTTGACAGTGTGACCGGATGTTTGTCCGCTCGTGTAGGTACTTACTTGCTGGGCGGCGGGTACCTACTTGCCCTTGAAGCGGTAATTTAAGCCGTATTCAAATAACCGTTTATGCATTCATTTTGTTTTGACATTGATAAACGTTGTTATGCGTCTGTTGTCCTGTACAAGACACAACGCTCATAATGGTCTGCCTCGTGATGATGTCCCGGCCATGTGATATGTGATGATTAAGAAGAGGGAGTGCCACCACCTCTGTTCATGCCGAGGGTAACAAAGAGCCGACTAAGGAAGCAAACTAGGTAAAGCTCAACTAGAACAGATGATATCGCAAAACGAAGGAAACACTGAACAATATCAACCTGTCTGGCCAACTTTGTATATTATATCAAAACCTTTTTTCTAAGAAAGAAAGAAATACTTATTTGAGAGCAGGACTATGTCCAGCAGTGGACTGATAAATACTGTTAGGTAATGATTGGTGACGATGTTTGAATAACATCTTCCGTGAAAAGGAACGGGCATCTTTAACAGGAAGTCGGCAAAGTCGCTATTTCAAAAGAGCAATGAGCGTTCGTGATTCTAGATGTCAAATGTCACACCATATGCGATGTTGCAAAGTTAAGCAATCCAAGCCGGGTCAGTGCATGGATGGGTGGCCATTTTTTCACAACTCGAGACCCCTTTGTACCTCAGAGAGCATGTTAGTGTGTGCCAGTTAGGGACCATACGATCAACTGTGGCAATCATTTCAGTTTTATTTATTGGTATAGAAATGATAATGTAAAATGTAAAGAGTGGGCCCTCTACATTATTTTATAATTATTCTGGGTGCAATAATGACCAAATAGGTATAATTTCTGAGAAGTGGTAAATTTAACATTTATTCTTTAAAGACAGATCCCAGCAGCCTTCCTGTCATTAACTAAGGTGTTTGTTTTACACAGCCGGCGGCAACACGGCGCAGTTTCGGAGAAATATTATTTTATATTTTAGCAAATTAACGTTTTATACAGATATTGGCTTCTAAGATTGAGCTTATTATATCTAGCGTTGATGACATTTTTGAACTGTTGCTACGAGAGAATGGAAAACACCTTCACAGTTTTAGACAGTTTTTATGGCATAGGGAGCAAACGAGCAAATAGGTGACCTTTATTTTTTAAAGACAAGTCCCGTATTAGGAGTCCTGTGTCGCGGGGGATTTTACAAACACACATGAAACGGACACAAAGAACACCCAGACTCAGAACAACTATTTGTGAATCACATAAAGTGCTGTCCCATGTGGCATTTGAACCCACAATACTTGGCACTGTGGGGAGCGGCGTGGCAACACACTTAAACCACTAGGCCAGCCGTGCACTCAAGTTATGTAAGTGTCTCGTACAGCTCTCTTCTATCTTCAACTCGATAGTCACAAGTGCGTTACCGCGCTGAGGTCTCATAATCAGAGGGGTTTAAGTTTCAATATCCTCACTCACTGGGCCTCACTCAAATGGCCTAATAACACACAATAAATCATCGTAAACCTACCTACATACTTTATAATATACTGCTAAAGGTACACATAAGGTAAGTAAAAGGCTGGCATGTAGGTCGCGTTGCGATATTTTCAATTTGCGGGGTGTGTGTGTCCAATCGATCAGTTCCGACGCCTGCGTCCGCGCCGATAGCATCTCACAACCAACCAACCAACATATTTAATAGGAATAAATAGTTTTTCTTAAAGTTTTTAGACCTATATTTGTCAGTATTAATGTTTCTTGTTTAATATTATCTGTACACTACAGTACAGTTGAAACCGCCTACACCGAAAACAGCAATTTAAAATCTTAAATTAATTAAAGAAAACAAAGAAACGAAATGAAACAAACGAAAATTGTGGACAATAGACATTTTAATAATTTCTTAGAGAATAGATGCGTTATTGTAGATTAGCGTTAGAGATTCAGTGTAAACACTTGCACCTTGTCTAAGGGGATATAGTCGTGTATGCATGTAGGTACATTAGATTATAAATTCCCAAACCATCGTTCTCTACGTCATCTACTCATAAAATATTATGATCTTGTAGACACCTGTTTTGCACACACAATGCACTGATTGGAATGTTAAATAGATTTAAGAATCGCTTGTTTTCATAAAGTTTTAAATGTGATGTAAAATTTATTTTCTTTAGCCTTACCACAAAACAATGTAAGTCTTTTACAATATCCAAACGGTATCAAAAGTAGTGCCTATGCAATAGTAATTAATACACATGGATGGATCACATGGATGATGGATTCGTCTTTGTGGCTACAGATTAAGATCACTGCGGATATGTGACAAGAGCTAAGTAAATGAGCAAAACTACGCATAAAAACAACATTACGAAGGGAAGGAAAACTTGAAAGAAACGATATCAACCCTGGCCAGAACCGTATATTCTTTCTAAGTAGAGACTTTCGTCCTCGAATTTCGAATCTGATAAGTAGGTAGGTACCTTGAATGAGTCATATTGGACTTATGTGGTACATGAATGTTCTCATATTAGTAACTTTTGGAGTTGCTGAAAATCTACAATGCAATTCGTGACGAACGAACATTTTCTAACTAACTACTGGGTCAGGTGCGATTCTATCCTAGTTAGAATATATACTCATCTGATTTTTATAAAATATTGTTATGTTTATTATCAACGACGCTCTTATGTAAAAATTATGTTTTATACGCCACATTATCATTAGGTTCTCACTCGATCAAGTGGTTCGTGCTGGAGAGACTACCAGGGAAATCATCTATCGTAAACTTATTACCACACCTATCACAGTAATGAAATATATCATTTAGTTGATAGTCGTACAGTTCTTTATTAATAATAGATGTATAGAGATATTAATTATCACTCACACATAGGTACTACTAGAGCTGGTCCGCTGTGGCGAGGACGCGGACGTGGGCTGGGCCGCGGTCGCCGATCGCCGCAAGCGCCTCGCGAATCAATTTGGTGCAGCCGCGTCGAGCGCACAGCGCACCAAACATGGGCATGCGAGGCACCACGGCTCGGCTGAGTGTCTTGTAGAATGTTGTGAGCATTCCGCAGATCGTTTACTTTATTTATGTACTCGTATATCGGACACTGTTTTTTCACTCCCGGTGATTGTCGCAGCCGGGGCGGGCGGCCTAATCTCTAATATTCAACTCACATTCCGTACCCTATTAGTAATTATATTTTTTACACTTATATAGATGTATAGCATACGATGTGTCAAATAGTCAAGTTGAAAAAGACTCCAGGTGCGAATGGCAAGGTGTAGAATGTCATGGCCATAGTAGGTATATACTTCTATGGTGTATTATATAATATGTAGAAATTATGTTGTGTTTTTAGGTTCTATACCAATGTATTCAATGCAAATTTTAATTTGCAACTATTATATCAGTAAATGTTTTTATAAGATGAGATGATGACGATCATGATGAGAGAAAAGTACATACATATACCGGCCTCACAGAAAACCTGAGTGAGTGAGTGAGGACACCGGAGGCCCATACCCCCAATCCCTCCGCCAGCCCCCATACCCCTCCCCATCCCCCAAAGGCCGGCAACGCACTTGTGACGCCTCTTGTGTTGCGACGGTAATCGCTTACCATCAGGCACTACGTCTGCTCGTTTGTCTCTATTCCATAAAATAACATATATTTTATGAACTGTGTTGTGTGTGTTATTTTAATAACGGTGAAACTTAGTGAAATAGTTTGTTGATTGTATAAGCCTACGTAAATCGCAATACAGTCGCCGTACATATGAACACAATATATACATGGGCAGTTATTGTATATGACAATACCTAAAAATCTATTTTACGATAGCAAACCGAACTAAACCTAGCATAGACTTTTAGATAATGTGAAGATTATAGAATTCCATCAAATTACAGTATCTGTCATGATGACTATCTATTTATGGTTTAGTAGTTGGATGACGATGAAGCGAATATCGATGGTGTGTGTCAAGAGAAGGTCTAAGGTCTTGGCGTCGGCACGGCTGAGGCCGAAAGGTGCGAGAATCAATTGGGGAGGGTCGCGCCGTAACACGCCCGAGGCGGGCTGACCCCACACGAGCCGTCAGCGACGTCCGCTGTTATTAGCACTCGCACTTTACTTACTTCACTAACCTGTTTGCAAAGTTTGGCTGACGTCAGATGTTCGAACAATGTTATACATACAAAATATTATTTTGTTATATTACGTACAAGCTGTACAAAAAGTCAGTTGCACTTAAAAACAAAATAATAATAGAAATATTTCCCGTGTCTCGTTGTTGCTGACCATGAACTCCGACACTATCTAACAGATTTTCACGTTTTTTTAATGTGTGTTTCACTGGCGAGCCTAAAATAGGATAGTTACAACTACGATTAGATCAATAAGAATCGAGCATGATTGAAAATAGAAGTTGCGGGGGTCAGCTAGTTTATCTGTAAAACATTCAGTAAATTCTTAGGTACATTCTAATCTTCGCCAATCGTGAATGGTTTTTTTTCCACTAAATTAACAATGAAAAGTTTGGATTCAAGAGATAAGTGAAATCAGTCATCGTTAGCTATAATAGGATTATCACTTGCACCTTAAGCGTGTTTGATTTTAATTTTGGAAAATAATTTTGTATGTCCAATATTATCGCATGCATGGAGCCTCTAGGTAGGTAATATGTTAAGTATTAAGTAACGTGGCAATAACTTGTTTTAACCAGCTTAGTAATAAGACGTGAAGATTTATATCTCGTAAACCGATGTATTGTAGCTTCTATAATAGAACAAATTATCTATACAAATAAATAATATTGGAGTGTCTGTTTGTAATATTAAGATAACCGCTTTTTACTAAATACTTTATGTATGTATACACGGTAGTTATACCAAAAATGTAGTTAAATTTTTTTTTTCTCTGTCTGCCTGTCTGTCTGTTTGTTCCGGGTAATCTCTGGAAAGGGTGGACCGATTTTGACGGGACTTTCACTGGTACCTAGCTCATGATCCAGGGAATAACTTAGGATACTTTTTTCAAACTAACTTTGTCCCGCGACGCTAGTCGCGGTACAACAATAACCGCGGGTAACACCGCGGGGTTCAGCTAGTTTAATATAAATAAAAAAAGTAAAAACTAAAACCCAACTACGACAAGGCAGTTACAATTGAAGACAAAAAACAAATGAACATACATACATATATACATACATACATACATACATACATACATAGCCTGTCAAAATCATAACCCTCCTTTGGCTTTGCCGTAGTCGGGTAATAAAATAAACGTCAATCTATACATACAAATAAATAAAATTGGAGTGTCTGTTTGTAATATTAAAATAACGCCTTTTTACTAAGTGCATATGTATATACATACATATGCACTTAGTAAAAAGGCGTTATTTTAATACGGTACATACACCAAAAATGTAGTTAAAAAAGTTTTTTGTCTGTCTGCCTGTCTGTCTGTTTGTTCCGGGTAATCTCTGGAACGGGTGGACCGATTTTGACGGGACTTTCACTGGCAGGTACCTGATGATCCTGGGAGTAACTTAGGCTACTTTTTTTAGACTAACTTTGTCCCGTGGCGTTACTCGCGGTACAACAATAACCGCGGGTAACACCGCGGGGTTCAGCTAGTATCAAATAAAGAGTAGAGCCAGTGATATTGTCAGGCTTGACACTCGCGCTTTTAAATTATCAGTTTCCTATCTAAATCTGAAGGTCTTACTCAACGATCATAGCCCAATCATACATCTTGGTATACTCGTATGCATAGGTACTATGACATTAAGGTACGTGAAAAAGTCAAAGTGAACGTCTTCTTCTTCTTCTTTGATGAAATGGCAACCAGCCGGATCTCTCAGATTGGCTATTTTTGCCAATGTCAAGTATTTATAGTTTTCAAATCATAAGTCCTTAAGTCTTCGTCGTGGTGAAATTAATGTTAAAAAATATATAAAAATGGATGAAATGAAATGGGGATCGTCTTTCGAAAAAACAAAAAACGATCACCAAAGTGAACGTGTCGAGTGCTCACCAATCAGCTATCAAACAGCACGTCATTCTACAATTATGGTGTATGACAGCTACTTACAACAAGATACTAAAACAAATATAGGCAGCAGCAATCCTGTTAGTAAATATGATGGTATTCCTTACATTATGTACGTATAAAGACATAATGACTGTAAGCAGAAGCAGTCAAGGTATTCGATAATTATAAGTGAGTACTGTGAGGAGACGACGTCAATTGTCATATAGTCGTATAGGACGGTAGGTGTGCGTGATGCGCAGACGGCTGAGTACCGCGAGCGGCCGGCGTGGGGCGGGGCCGGCGACGCCCTGGCGAGCTCCATCTTGTCATTGTTTCCACGTGTAATGTTGGAGCAATTATCTGTCACATACGCAACCTGACCGGTATAGAACATGCAATAAGTATATCTCATAGAGAACAACCTTTAAACAATCAAAAAACAAGGTACCTACAGGATCAAATGAAATTACAATAATATTCCAATTGCATAGGGAACCTATTAGCTATGGAGACGTTTGGTAATTAATATAAAAGCTAGCGGACAATCTGGCCGACATTACACATCACAAAACCTTCTTCTTCACAAAGTCTTGTCAGTCGAAGAACGTAGGTACTTTGTTAATAGGACTATCATAAAACTATAGTATTCAAATTCTATAACTTGACAAGTTAACGATGTTATTTTTCTTACAACTTATAAATAATGAATTATAGTTTTCTAATTCAATTAAAGCAAAAAGTTAACAAAAGTTAGCGAAAGTTTTATTAAATTAATTTGAAAACCTAGTGTGATCTTCACAAGTACGGCGAATGTACTGATACTCTAAACGTCAAAATCGATGAATTCATATACGATACAGGTCAAAGAAACGGAAAATTGAAACAAACACTCGAAAAACATAATCTTTATTCTGACACAGTCGAGTAAAAAGTGTCCCAATACCCATTTCCTGACTTCACTCTCAGATTGTTGTTACCAGTTTCAATGTATGAGACGACCCTTCACCGACTTATATTAATCCTTTAACATAAACAAGCCAACGTAAAAACGTCTGACCAAAATTGTACAGTCGACCTATATATATTCGGACTGAGGACTATTAAATACATTTTGCATTTTATTATTTTTTTTTTTATTGAAGAGTTCCATTATCTACCCACTTCCCGGCTCGTTCAGATGCGCTATAAGACACTAAACTACATATGTACTTATATGTAATCTGTCTTCCAAACTTAAAAACTCTATTTCTACGCCCCATTGAAAAAGAGGTTAGAAGGAAGAGGAAGTAATAACCCCTCTCTTTCTCCTCTCCTTCTCCCCGCGCGGCGAAAATATATGCCTGCTCCTGCTGTTTCGATTAAGCGGCGCAGGGCGCTTGCGCGAGTGTGCGTATGTGTAAACACGGCCTCGCTCGGGTAATATGTTTATACTGTGTAGCATTAACCTATATTTTTATAACATCACAATAAGCATTTCTGTAGTTATCGGTTCTCAAGGCAAAGTAAGGCATAGATTAAATATAGGAAATTTTAAAATGGATTTTAATAAATCAAAAATGTACAATTTTAATATTCATGTTTTCACTTCAGCTGCCGGCACTCCCGGAGTGCAACCCGTTTTTCTACTATAATTAATACAAATGAAGTTAATAAAAACATATTTAAAAAGTATATTTCTTCTGCTTCTTAAGCTTCTCGGAAAGCGATTATTAGTGTCACCCATCTATATTCTTGTTAAACTAAAATAACCTACTAGTTTATTATCCATATGTATGTAACTATAATATGGAATAGAATTACATGATAAAAACATCCGCTGCTAAGTATAGATCGGTATCGGCGACAAGTAAATCGATCTATTTACATGCGCAGGCGACCGATCACTGCGCAGTCGCACGATCGACGCCAGTCACTGTAATAAGTGTCGCAGAGAACTTACTAATTTGAAGTTTAGCATGGCAGTAAATAAATAACTCCTTTATTTTTCCAGAGGAGATAAACTGCCTCTGAAATAGTTGCTCATATTGTTGGTGGACCACAAAAAAGCGTTATGTGTTAATTACTCGCAAATACGAAACAAAATGAAATTTTAATCATCGAGTACCATATAGAGTTAAACTAACAAAGAAAAATTTACGATGTCTTTTTTCAGGCAGTTAAATGCACCCAAAAAGTAGACTTTAAAAGTAAATATGTTACTTTATATACGTTGTACGCTTAGTTGTACGTATGTTACGTTATATTTTTTTCTAAATAACATTCTATTCAAAGTTTCAATGACATTTGTTAGTAACAAAAACATCCAACACGATGACAAATGTGTGCGCAAACAATGACGTGGCTACAATTAACGACAATACATAACAATGCTAGAAAAAGCACGTAGGAGTTGGCGAGGAAGATTAGATCTATATCATAACGAGCCTCCGCGACCGATCATATAATACGTAGATGGCAGGTAATTGCTGCAAGCCGGGGCCGAGTGGCGAGTGCTGTGTGAACACTGAACAACGACAGTACGCCACTGTTTACGTAATTCAATAAAAACTGCACTTCTGCTTGCTACACTCGGATCACTTGCTGTTTTAAACGACTACCATACACATGATTATGAGCCTAATTGACACCATTATTAACATAAACGTTTTCTTTAGCGGATTTTTTTGATTAAAATTGATATTAATGAGTTTAAAGTCTTCTTCTTCTTCTTTTGATGAAATGGCAACCAGCCAGATGTCTTGGATCAGCTATTTCTGCCAATGTCAAGTGTTTATAGTCTTCAAGTCTTTAAGTCTTCGTCGTGATGAAATTAATGTAATTTTTTTATAAAATATGATGAGATGAAATGGGGACCGTCTTCCGAAAAAACAAAAAACGACTTTCATTTACAGTCTTGTAACTTACACTAGACTGAAACAAATGTTCTGTTTGACAATTGCATTTGTTCCTCTTCCTAGTACCGCCTCCTTTTATGTTAGCTATGCACAAATGCTAGTATATGCACAAAAAAAAAATTAAAACTTCGTTTGGGAATGGTAACAGAAACAAAACATTGAAAATAAACTTAAATATTTGTATTTCTAATCGCATTGCGTTGCATTATAGCTAGAATATGACTTGTATTTCTATACGTTTCTTGATGTTTCATAAAGTATATGTATAGTAGTAATGATGTATGATTATTTGAAACAGTACTCGTTAGGTGACACCCACAACGAGAGCGTTGCAAGTGTAAATTGTTTTGCTAAATATTTGTCACAACAAACTTGAGATTTATTACGACTTTGTTAACGGCGAGTTTGAAATAGCATGCAATCATATCTAAACTGCAGAGTGGAATAATATGGGCATATGATATAGTGTAACGAAATCAAACACAAATGAAATGATAGATAAGATCCTGCTCATTTGAAACATGGCACTTTACATTTAAAAGTAATATCACAAAAATTAAAATATCACAGTAATTACTTTTTGAAATTGAAAACACCATTTGAACAAATCACTTAATTAAGTGTCGCAGTACAGTTAAATAACAGAATTAAATAAGTACTAACAGAATCACATAATAAAAGTATCAGTTCTAGAAGTTACAATTCAATAAACTCGGAAAAAAAAAACAGGTGTACCGTCAGAAATCAATCAGAATATAAACTAATATCAGTTAATTATCAATATGAGTCAAATGTTCTAGCAATGATATCGGACTCAACATATTCTCACAGCAAAATGTACACAACATACAATATGAATTAGAATTGAGCAAAGTCACAAATGTTAATGTTTATTTGCTTAATGATCGGAATACAAATTTAACGTTTTTATTTATTAATTATATATGGACATATTGCTTAGCCTTCAGTTCAGCAGTGGACTGCAGCAGGCTGATAATGATGATAATCAACGTTTCATGCTTAGGAACGTTTTTAAGTCAACTGCGTGTATTAGATTCAACCCTCCGTCTCTCTTAAAGTTAATCATTACCAAAATAGATCCTAGAACTCTCTCATAAGACTAAAATCTTCAGCCTCAAGTCAATTGTAAAAGCCTTAGACAAGAAGGTGAAACTAAGGCAATCATCATCAGACCTACTCCAAGTGAAAGTAAATACTTCAGCGGACCAGTTACCTATTTCCTCAAATAGTGCTTTATTTTAGTTTTAAAGACAAATCACGTTGCAAAGTATTACTGTTTGACTTTGAATTAATTAGAAAACTCAGTAAATAAATACATTTTAAAACGAGTCACATATACAATTACCTAGTAGTTAATGATTCTTTCTGAAGACAATCTCGTGTGACTTATTGTTGTCTAGGCACAAGGTTTCATATAAATGTGAAATTGAGGCGGTTTATTGCCACATTGACCTTCTCGTAACAAACGTCCAATATCATTTCACATTAGTTTTTATATGTTTGTCAATTTATCGGTGAATTATATTTCATTTCGTAAGTAGTGCTACTCAAACTGCACTTTTATTATCCACTTAAACAATGTGTGAGAGATTTTTTAATCGATAATTATTTGCGTTCATAATTTCTAATTTAATTCCTTTCAGAATTCAGAATTCATTGTGTAAGGTACGCACAAACATAATTATAGTTTTTGTAAATGAAATTTTAAACACGCATTTATCATGATCCTCCTAGCCTTTTTTATTATAAAGAATAATTGGGATCGGCTATTAGTTCAACCGGTTTTACTTGAATATCAGTTATTCCACGGAGCGACTGACATCGGACTTCTGCAACCCTGAGGGTTAACTGAATTTGAAGGTTGAACTAGTAGCCATTATAATTGAGGGCACTTACATCTCAATAATGACTGTTATAGGTGTTCAAGACAACCGGTACGGACAGCTTAAAGCACTTCCAGGCACGGGTGGATAACACCGCCATTTTCCGTACTCCGGCTTGCTATTAAGAAATTTTAAAAGAAAAACCCAACAGCAGTGCAACTCGAAATTCAAAAGTATTTATATAGTGCCCTGTATGTATGGCCCTTACGGGCATCTATGCCTCCAAAAAAAGGGGCTACTACCCTTTTTGATTGGGATAGATGCCCAGTTATTTTTAGGCAATCCTGAAGGCAAACTAAATTCTCAGATTGAACTACCTAGTTGTCAGTCAGTTAATTTAAGGCTCTGACAGCCCAATAACGATAGCCATATATAGTCATGACAACCCAGACCAACGACCTAACGTGCTTTCCGAGGTACGTGCGTGAAAAACCGCCAAATTTTCTAACTCTGAGCGGTTATGAAGAAGTTTTTGTAAGAAAAATCCATAAACACTTCTGGGCTTCGGCCATCGGAACCGAACCACTGATCTCTTTTTCGACAGTCGTATACACTAACCGCTACACCAACGAGGCTGCACCGTTTATAACAATTGGAATTAAAAAATATATAATTACAGCACCGTTTACAAGCGACGCTTGTGACTTTTCAAGGGCACTTTAAAAGTTGTATCTTACGTAAAACGATACACAAAAAAATGAGGTAGAGTGAATTATTTTTTGGTGTAAATTTTACCGTAGAATAAGTAGAAGCCCATGCTGATGGTTTATGTTTATAAATAATAGTTAGCGAGATGTTGTCGATAAATTATGTGAGTCGATAGCTATTACTTGTGCTGTCTGTCTTGTAATTGTCGCCGTGTGAGAGGGTGGAGCTTTTCGATATGACAGAGCGACCTCATACGCTTTCCAACAAGCAACACTGTGCTAAAATATCCTGCAATTTATACCTGTTATATTATCACAGTGTTCACCCAGTAGTAGTGTTGGATTAAAAATGATTTCGATATCAGAATTATGGTTGGCTAATGCAGTACATATTGCAGCGACGACGCGATGTGATTGATATCAACCATTAAGCAGTGTCAACGGTTCGTTTAGAGTAACACTTGAATCTTGTGAAAGGCTATCGTACGGCATTAATTTAATTGAGACTTTCATGAGCAAAGTATAACTGTTAAAGCAAAGGCACAGAAAAAGCCGCAACAAAAACTTAATTCATTTGGAGTGACTTCCATAATGATGATCAGTGGCGTTATTTCTGGATAATTGAATTTAATAAAACATTTCAAATTCATGTTTTCCTATTATTTTTACATGTTCATAACAGTTGAAAATGAAATTAGCCTTACTGATGACCTAGGTACCTAGTTATGAATTGACTAAAACTAGATACAATAAATAACTATTGCTCAGAATAGAGCAAAACATATACAATGTTACGGATGGTCAGATTTACTTAAAATATTTCTACAGCCTCCGCACACGCTACTTGTTCAACGGCTTCTGTATCATCTCTCTGCAATTATGCTGCCTTTATACCTACCTCAACAGTTACAATACAAACACAACAATAGCTACTAACACTTACGATTGCTTTTTGATTGTTATACCTGGGCAGATACGTCGTTTCTGATGCACAGGTGACTCCTGTTAAATGCACAGTTTATTTCATAAGAATATAATTAGTGGGTGGAGTTCAATCAAATAGTTGTTGTAGCGGTTGCCGAGCGCGCAGCAAAATAAATCGACCACCGCCGAAGGTACCGGGACTGTGATACTCACCTTAGGAATTTGATGACTTCGATCAGCCTTCCTCTTGAAATTGTTTTTTTTTTATTAAATTATTTTTAAACTTTGTTTACTTATTATGTAACTTTGATACTAAAAGAAGTCTTTATTAAAAAAATGTTATATAACTGTAGTTGCAACAAGTTACAAGTATTTCCGTTCAATGTGGTCCGTACGCGCTCTGCATTTACTTACACGCTTTCCGCAATACACTAACTAGTGATTGGAAACCCGAGTTCTTCTACATCGATAATAAATTAAAATCACTCCCGTAATCCTGTGGCAGCTCCAGGGACGGAGGGACGAAGAGGCGAGGGCTATACGACAGGAGGTAATCGGCGGTTCATTACGGGCCCTGGTCGCGGCCATGTCGCGCTAAATTGCTCCGCTACCCGTCTTACCCGCACTATGATTTAGTAATATTAAGGCCCATCCCACGCACGCATAATTACAGCGACGACACGACTGCCTGACGACGACGACATTTACTTCTATACACGATTAAGTAGCTTAGATCCTACCGATGTGCGCTCTTATTGCGAATCATTTATCTATGATTTCTAATGGAAACATTACTGTACACGAGCGCATTACAGCTAATAGTAAATTTTACAGCTTTTGACTCTTGTGCAAAATTTAAAAAGAACTAAAATCTAATAAAATGCAATGATTTTGGTAATGGACCGGTGTTTATACTTAGTATTTAGTATTTCTGATAAATGACGTCATGCGTTAAAGTTAAAGTTTAGTGTTTTTGTAATATTTTACCCGACTGCGAAGGAAGGATTATGTTTTTGTACAGATACGTATATAATGTACTACTCTGTCAAGAAAGTATTAATAATACACAAACTGTCAGTTATTCCTCCAAATTTATATTATCACCTTCAAAATATGCTCCTTCACAAACGATACACTTACGCCAATGAATAATTAAATCATCAAAACATTTTTTAAAAGCTATTTCAGGAATTGAGTTTAGTTCTCGCTGCTAAATTCATTTATATGTCTTCTACAGATTGAAAACGGGTGCCACCAAGTGGTAATTCGAGTTTAGGAAAAAGAAAAAAGTCTATTGGAGCCATATCTGGTGAATATGGTGCTTGTTAGATGGTATGCATTGAGTGTTTGATTAAAAATTCGTTACATATGATGGCCTTGTGCGAAGGCCCATTATCGTGGTGCAAACTCCAAGAATTTTCTTTCCACAATTCTGACCTTTTTCGTCGAATTTGCTGTCTCATAATGCTCAAATAATGTTATTTATTTACCGTTTGACCTTCCGGCAAGAATGCCGAGTGCACAACACCGCGAGAGCTTAGTGGTTCGGTTTCGGTTCAGTTGGAATGCACTACTCCGAAGCTTGTTGACTAGTTTGCATGTCAAACTCGTAAACCCACTTTTTGTCACCAGTAACAATGCGTTTTATGAATGTTGGGTCGGAATTGGCTCGTTCCAGCATGTCCTTAGCGAAAGTCATGCGATTGAGTTTTTGGAGAAATTTCAGGTCTTTTGGGACTGGCCGAGCGGCAACATGTTTCATATCCATGTGATTATTTAAAATGGTACGTATGAACTCGTGAGATATCGAAAGTTCAACGGCTATCTCTCTCAAAGTCGAATAAAGATTTTCAGTCACTATTTCCTTCACTTTTGCGATGTTAACTTCACGTTGACGACCTAACAGAGCGAGGCAAATCACATTCCATTACCTCTCGACCACTTTTGAACGTCTGCTCGTTTGCCCTCTATTCCATAATAAAAACATTGGAATTTCGGTCATATCAAATAGTATGTAACATATGATAGGATGTAAATTTGTTTTGAAAAAAAAAATTGGACTGTCGAATTAACGGCTAACAGAATCTATTTGCCAAATCTTAAGTTACTTAAAGTTTAAACAAAAGACATAACCGGTTTTGCCCATTCCAAGTATGGACGAATTATATTTGTAAAAGTATATATACATATGTATTTGTATTAGTTGTCTAGTACCCATAACAAAAGCCGTGCTTAGCTTGGGACTAGATGGCGTTGTGTGTTAGATGTTCGGACATCTAACTATTTATTATTATTTTGGTAACTAAATTTTTCTCAGGTTTCGCTGGTTCTATGTAAGTGGCATTTACGGACTAAGTCAAGTAAATGTCACGGTTTTATATAAACAAGTCTCATTACTATTACTGTATTACAACAATTGTGTGCACAATTCATTCTCCGTTGGCTTGTATTTCGCGGTAAATTGACGTCAGAAATTAAAAGGAATTATAAAAATGGTGGTACAAGGAATGCAGCCGCGATTAGCAACGCACCGAAACGCGGTGTGCAAACGCACCTGCCGCGCCTCGACCGCCTCAGCCGCCGCCCGCCGCGGTCGCCTACGCGTCCGCCGCACTTTGCACCACATCACGGCTCTCTGTAACAACGTAATAGCCAATAATCGCTTGTTAGACATGCATTACTATATTTAACATAACATGACGTGCGCATCGCATTCATTTTCATCTAATCGGTGCGTTTATGCTCCCGTTTTCGTTTACTGCCTTCGTACGAACTAGCCGGTATTAAAATTTAAAAACTTATAATCGTTATTTAACATGAATATTACCGTAAACAGTTGTAATATCTACTTTGCGAAACAAAACGAATTGGAAATTGGACAACAAACACTAAATGACAATACAGGCATGTTTTCAGTCTTTGTTTGTTGTAAGAAAAGTGAAAAGTTGTTAAGATATTTTGTATACCTACTTAAGAATGAGCAAAAGCTTTATCTGCGAATATATATCAGGATCCGTGAAACAAAACTGTCAGCACTGAAGATATCCTTTAAATATAAACGCTAAATCGAGGTAAAGACGTAACTGTTCCTAAATTACGAACGTAAGTATATGTTTACAAAGGCATATAGTTAAAATCCTCTACTTGCTGTAAGGTGCTGGGGTTTCTCGTCGCGGATGCGGGTCCTTGTGAGCCCGCACCGCCTGCGGCACTGTTTGATCGTTCCGCGGCTCCAGCCGCCCGCAATGGTCATTACGTTATTAAAAATATATACTTTTTGTTTCATTCAGCCGATACTACCACTACATACTCGTTTATTAAATACTATTTATAAACTTAATTAATACTCGGCCGTAAACCACACAATACGCCTTATTTATGAGACATTTAATACTCGCACTCGCAGATAAGATCCACTTTTAAGAACAAGTCGGCAACGATGATAATAATTGCGATCGTACGATATCACGATCGACTTAATGATATAACCTCTAACTCCCCATTATAATAATTTGACAGAGCTTGAACAAGGTCGACCCGGTAAAGTCTGAAAACAGCCGATTACCGAGAACAATCAAAGTAGCCGGCTATAATCTCGACGAACGCAATTGGGACACCAGTTATTGTATGTTACGCGCGGCGAGCGCAATGAGCGAGCAATATTATACGGGCACGATACATATCGAGTGAATGCTACCGGGGACCAACATCTCAAAATTCACAAAATGTCGCTTGCTCTAACATTCGCCAGTACACATAAGACGTTTTGTCGATTATGCACACATATAATTTATTTCGAGCCGCGGCGGCTAATCTGGCGAGATCGCGGAGAAATGCGCTGGCGCTCACCGCACGCGAATTTATTGTTTATGAAATTGTTTTTGCATGCTCCAAATCAGTGCGGATTCTTACATCGTTGTGTCGTTGTATTCGCGTTGTGAATTAATTCAAAACAAATCTGCTGAACGTCAAATGTAACCTACAGCCAACTACTGAAAGCTTAAATAAATTTTAAAAAATTAGATACTATTAACTGTATGTTAGTGTAAACTTTACACGAATAAAAAATAAGCGTTTAGCAATGGTGGTCGATGCTTATGTATAAAAAGAGTCAGACGCTGGATTAAGGTTTTACAATTAACATTATATCATCAGATATCTGCAAGTGAAAGTCCCGTCAAAATCGATGAAGCTGTTCCAGAAATTACCCGGAACAAACAGATAGACAGACATATACCAAAATATATATTTTTATACAAAAATTGTAAAAAATAAAATTATAATATGATTTATAAGGTCAGAAAATAACTTTCATTATGAGTAACAATAGTCTAGCCCTAATTAGTAACGGCTATATACTATGATGATATATATGAATGCATAGAAGTATAAAAAGTTCAACCACTTAAGGTCATCCCAAACACATAAATTTCCTAAATGGTCCAAAACCCTTTTTGTTGTGTTGCAAAACTTCTAAAGAAGAATGTTTAGTTACACGACTACTTAGTGTCGAGTGTGCACGAGCGCTTTATCTCACATCTGTCTGCGGTTGGACTCTACTTGTTTCAAATTTTATTCAAATTATGTAAAGCGCATATAAAGTACAATGATTAATTGCTGTCATCTTAGATAAGTGTGTGTGACCGCGCGGCGCATGCGCATCACATAAATACTTTGCGAAAAACATGTAGGGTAACCGTGATGTGAAATGATTTGCTAAGTTTGTTTGTCACACGGTTTAGTTATAAGAGTCTTACATTAAGTAATTTATACGCTTGTTCTTATACATTCTACAACTAAACTCACTTTCCCTGTGATCGAACAACCTTTGATGATGCCATAAGGCGAAATCGGTCAGGTGTAAGCCTAATTAAAATAGTGGAATAAGTACAAGTGAGTTTGATTCTAGAATTCTTAAATTAACATGACATTTTTAAAATCGTTAATTAACAGTGAGCACATGTGAATGAAGCCGAGGATCGAAGCAGGTGGCGTATAATTGGAAAGGCTTATGTCCAGCAATGGACTGGGACAGGCTGTCATGTGACTTCATCATCACATGATGACGTCATATGAATGGTGACTCTACAGATATTGCTAATTAGGCTTGCAATAACCATATATATTGATTTTATTTTAAGAGTACCCTGCACCTCGATGTTCGCAGTCAGATCTCATCATGTTGCCTAAACAAGAGAACACTACTTCGTAACTTGAAAAACACAGTTTTAACTTTAAGTGGAACAGTTGGGATGAGGTAGAGCTTCCTCGAGGACCAATATCTCTTCTATAAAAGTTGGAAGGACAGAGACTTTTTGGCAGAAAACGCGCTCACTTGAGAAATGCGGCACAGAACATGGTCGAGTTGAGCGACAAGCTCCTGTCATTTTTCCTCAATATCTGCTGACTTTTCTGTAGGGCGTCCGAAATATCGCCCATGAACTGTGCTGTCGTCTACATAGCAATGAATGTTGCCAGGGGCTAAATTCATTGCAATTAACATCATTAGATGTCATTGATATGCAGAAGAAACAGCATGGGCGACAGGACGGAAACCTGCGGTACTTCTGCGGTAATCCTCATGGGAGAGCTTTGGCATGAATGGGCCGAAGTGAAATAACAGTTACGTAGTGTTTCAGTGAGTGAGGATACCGAAGGCCCATACCCCAAAGGCCGGCAACGCACTTGTGACGCCTCTAGTGTTGCGAATGTCCATGGTCGACGGTAATCGCTCACCATCAAGAGATGTATCTGCTCGTTTGCCACCTATACCTTAAATGAATCGACTGAAAGTCGGAGGCCGCACCGTTACAAAGAACTACGATGCGGCGCTGGTGCTGGAATGCGCCACCCAGTTGCCAAGTTTTGGGGGGCAAACCGAATGCCGGTAGTTTGGAGAAAAGCGAACGGTGCCAAAGACTCCTCGTGCCTGTCAATAGCCTCACCCCAAAGGTGTGTGACGCACGCTAGAAGATCACCCGTGGATCGTTTCGGTCTAAAACCATATTGACAATTATTAAGCGGGGAGTGATCCTCCAAGTACTGGACCAATTTTTTGTTAATGATCCGTTCGAAGACTTTGCAGATAATGGGGTGACAGTTATCGGGCGGCAGTTGACTGGGTTACAGTGGTCGCCTTTTTTGCGGATGGGCTGAACATTCGCCTTTCTACAAGCCTCCGGAACAGTTCCCGAATAATATGACAGGCAATATAGGCGCGTCAATACTGGAGACACCTCTAGTGCACAGTTCTAAAGAACCACCGCCGGGATACCGTCGGGTCTAGCTACTAACTTTCCGGACGTCAAATATCCGAAGCTCTGCACGGACATCACTCAGCCGGATGCGAATATAGTAGTATGTGTCTTAACGATGGCATTTTTAGGAACTGGAAATGGAAAATAAACAAGCTACCTAGCTTATTTACTTAACTTCAAGTTAGAACTCTAGAATATATTAAAATATCTTCTATGTTATCAAATTCTTTAAACAAGGAACTTGTACAGTTCTTGTACAAATGTCTTGTACCTGGACTTTTAAGAATTAAAATTAATTTAGGATTGATCTGGACAAAGCAGTTTCCTGAGTAAGTACTGACGGCTGGTGACCGAGCAACTGTCATATTGTGGCGGAGCTATTATTTTGTGGTAAACAAGTGCGCGGCCCATCACAGGCGGTGAACTCAACATTCACGTACGTCTCAATTACGTGCTGTACACAAATATATAAAAGTAGTATATTTGCATGTGATGAGTGGCGGCACCGACGCGAGACGGCGGCGCCACGACGAGGAGGCGGCTCCGAGATGTGCAGCGATAACCCGCGGCACAGAACTGCCGCCGCAGACGTGACTAGCGCACACACACGCACACTAGCTGCCTAGCGAACTCACTGAGACCTATGATGCCAGAGACAGTACAAGAATCCTCAATTACTGGGTACAATTTCACTGTGACTAACCTGGACATAAACAGAATTACAATTTAAAAGTCGTCGTTTTATTTCAAGTGTTCTTTGATTATGAGAAATCGATCGATTCCCTCTGCAATCTACCTAACTCACACTATAACTATTTTAGTCGAGAGGAGTTAATTACATTGTTACTGATATAAAACAACTACTTGGTTAAAAACCACGTTCTAACCCAACTAAACACAAAACAATAACGTGTTTTTTGTTAAGAAGACTAGTTCATTTGGTTCCAAATGGAAAATCAAAAGCTGAATGACTAATAGCGGAGTTAAGTATGTGTGAAGATCTCCTTTCGGATTAAAAGTTAAGCGTCCAAATGCAAAAAAAAAAAAATATGAGTAAAAAGTTGACCAACTTTGAGTCATGTTAATGTAGAACATTAGACATGATCAGATATTTAGTCTGAACCTTTTTTTCCGGGTCCGGTCTTGCCCAGCCTATTTGTGTGGATACATGAGCCTCCTACATGAACGCCGCTCCGCGCTAACAAGGTAGTATGCAAGGAGGATTCAAGGTACTAAGATAGGCTGAAGGAAGCGTGGACTCCAGGTTCGTTCATCGCATCACGTTCAACACGTGATGCGATGAACGAACCTGGAGTCCACGCGCACACACACACTGTCCACAGTCGTTCATTCAACAGTCCTGTTTATCTAGTGGTCCATGATCCTGGACGCTAAGCCGGAAGTTGTGGGTTTGTTTCTAAACCAGGACAAATAACCGAGTCATGAGCATTCAATCTGTGTCTGAGAGTTAAATATCTGCAACAGATACATATGTGTTTAAAATAAATCTAAAAACACTGTTTTTTATGTAAGAGGGGACAAAGAGCATACATATCGCCTGATGGTAAGCGATTACCGCCGCCCATGGACACCTGCAACACCAGAGGCGTCACAAGTGCGTTGCCGGCCTTTTGAGAAGGAATACGCTCTTTTCTTTTTAATATAATATTCTGGACTAATTTCACCTTCAGCTGATAAACTTTCAGATAATTATCTATCACAAAACTATTCAACAGATAAAAGTTGCTGATAAATATATATATAGGTATACATCTAACATATACGTCTGTATCGTATCCAAGACTTGTAAATCTGAAATCCTTTTTGGGCTTTAGTATTTAAGTGTGTTCGTAAGAGTCTGGTTGCCATGGTGTTCAGAGGACGGCTCTGTGTGATATGTGTGAGGTTATTTATTATTCAGGGACCTCCGAGTTAGATGTTAGTAGAGCAGAAAGTTATGTGACAGTGAGACATTCCCCCATGAAAACAGCAGTAGTACAGCACATAATAGTATTTAGCAGTGCGGTAGGTTGTATCTTGTTTAAAGAAAGTTGGACTCTTCAAAGTGTAAAAATAACAGATCTTTACTTTTGAGGCTATTGCAGGTTTCGCGGAACGAGGTGGTACTAGCATGTTTATTCATTTATTGGGCTGAGTGAGGAGTCGGTGACAGCGGTGTTGCCAGGCGGTGAGTGGCGGTGGTGGACATACGCGCACGTATGTACAGGAGCGCGCACGTACTTCAGTTTCTAACATTGTGAAGGCTCACGGAGGCACTAAAGCGCGCTGCTTCGTATGCGGCGCGCGCGCAGAGCTCCGCGGAATCACAATCGACGCTCGCGGTAATAACTCGTCGAACGGTCGCGCGCCGGAATCAACAAATAGCCAACGCACCGCCCAGCACCGCACACGCAAACACTACTTGTTCTCAACGTAACACCTCTTTGTCTGTCCAGCAGGACCTTGGCGTATAAGGTCACCCTAAACTTACACACCTTCACGAAACTATTTTAATTATACCTAAATTATTTTCTATACCAACCTATCTTAATTTCATCTAGTAAACCTTGCAAAAGTATTAGTTACTGTAATTTATACAGAACTGGCATAACCCCTGAGTATACTTTATGTACTCTGCGTTGTGAGCAATAACGACCAAATCAAAGTGTTAATGTTATAAGTAGAAAACATAAAACACTTTACATAAAAAAAGAATTTAACGGCGAAAAATTGAATTAACGATTACAACATAATTTTTTACGGTGTACGCAGGTGATATACCTATATATTTAAAGTGGAAGAGCCATACTTCTGCATGAATGGGCCGGCTCGACCGGAGTGATAACACGGCCTCACAGGAAACCGGTGTGAAACAGCAATTACGCTGTGTTTCACCGAGTGAGTGAGGATACCGGAGGCCCATACTCCAACCCCTCTCCCCATCACCCCTTCCCATCTCCTAAAGGCCGGCAACGCACTTGTGACGCCACTTGTGTTGCGGGTGCCCATGAGCGGCAGTAATCGCTTACCATCAGGCGATACGTCTACTCGTTTGCCGACTGTTTCATAAAAAAATAAAAGTTGTCATGAGGACTGCCGACAGACGTGAAAAATATATCTATACTAATATATAAAGCTGAAGAGTTTGTTTGTTTGTTTGAACACGCTAATCTCAGAAACCGCTGGTCCGATTTGAAAAATTCTTTCAGTGTTAGATAGCCCATTTATTGAGGAAGGCTATAGGCTATATATCATCACGCTAGGAGCAATAGGAGCGGAGCATCAATGAAAAATGTTTCGAAAACGGGGTAAAATTATCACGCTACGGGCAATAGAAGACGCAAAAGAGGTTGCGTGGGTCGGCTAGTCCATATATATATATATATATATATATATATATATATATTTATATAACGAATTGAGAAAATTCCTCTTTTTTTTTAAATCGGTTAAAAACTCAAAACCAAAAATCAAACAGTTGTTTGAGCTCACCTGAAATGAACTTTGCTCTTTAAATAAAATACGCGATAAAAAGAAGTACAGTATTCCATGAGAAGCGATAACTACAGAAATGCTTACTGTAATGTTATAAAAATATAGGTTAATACTACACAGTATAAACATATTACCCGAGCGAGGCCGGGTTTCAATCCAGTTAGTTTATATAAAGTACTCACTCATTTTCTTTCACTGTTTCTTTGTCACTTTTATCATGAATGGATGCATTTTGTTCAATTTCCATATTTTAAACGCTTATTTATTTTACAAATACATTGAACACATAAAACAGATTTATTATTATCTAATTTACGTCTTCACTAAGAAACAATAATGTTTTTAATGTTAATTGTTAATGACTTACTTTAATGTTAATGTTAATTGTTGCAAGCGCAACTTCTTTATTTTCAAAAATCATCAGGTAGTTGCCATTCCGAATCGAATGAGACCTTAATCATAATTTTCGGAGACTGTTGAAAAAAGTTGACTAAAAAAGCACTTCTTGACTAGACTATTACTTCAGTTTGATGTATTTTCTATTGAGTGGTTTCTATGTATAGTATGTTTCCATTTACAAAAAAGTATATATTATGTATTTATATCAGTTGTCTAGTACCCATAACACAGGCACTGCTTAGCTTAGGACAAAACAGCTAGACAGTGTTAGATGTCTGATATATTTATTAATATTATATTAAACTATGTTTTTTATGTATTATTATTGAAAATGTTAAGATAAAAACGCCTTCCAAAGGTATTCACTTATTGATGGGATTTCTATTGAGTGATGCGGGGTGCCCAAGACCGGTCTAGATGATGCTACTTGGCTTTCAGCAAGTTGATTGACGACAATTGCTTATTCACTGCATTGTGTCTATTAACAAAGTGACATCGATGTATCAATTTTTACAACATACCTTAACTAATGTCTGAATGAAAAATCATTTATTATTTTGTTTGGGGTTGCGGAAAATGTAATCTTCTACTCATCTAAAGAACCGAGATTATTATATGATCATCATCAATCAATCAGTACACTACAGTCAATCGACAGTAATAGCGCAATCCACATTTATTATTAGAACGTTTGTATATTAAGAAAGTTCATTGGAAAACCAAACAATAATACTTATTAAAGCAGAAGACGAGGATTATTAAAAGAGGGTGTAGGTGGCAAAATTTGTGCCGTCAACCTGCCTAAGAATTTGTTGGAAAGATTTCCAGATAAGAAAGATAAGAATTTGAAGACAATAGTAGGAATAAAAAATTGCCTACACAAATCTCATTAAAATTGGCTAATGCCATATCGCCGTTAGCCAAGTGGTGGAAGGTTAGTAATTATATATTCAGGTAACTAATCCTAAAGATTCATCTTTGAGCATTAGCCAACGGTTCAATTATTCTGTTTCGCTCAACTATCTGTGTACATACATAAAAAAAGTATTATGAAAAGCATTTGATCTTGTTCCACAGAAGGTTTCGTTACTGTTTTGTAAAATTATACAAAAGTGTCCGATTATAATACGATTCTTAAGTAAAAGTATAATGTAAATGTTTTGACATCAACACGTACATAATGTCCCCGAGTTGACACCAAACTAATGACAATTATAATGGCGTCGCGTCACACTTCGACAAAAAATAAACAGCTCGCACAAACATTATTGATATTCATGTGATTCATGGAAACGTTAGGCGACGACCAACATTATTCAGATGCGATCGAACCCGTCAATCACTCTTCACCTCCGAGCCTCGGACCTGGGATCCATCATTGCCACGGCCCGGTCACGCCATAATCGACCGTAATTACATCGCCCAAGACACATATTTATTGTCTTGCAGTAATTCGGTCTAAACGAAAGGTAATATTTAATAGGTCCATAGTAATGAGGCAGCTGTGACCAAGGAAATTGCATGTATTTATTTAAATTTATGAGAATTGGTATAAAAGTAAGATTGTGTGTACTATGCTGTTGAATTAAAAGAACTCGGAGTGTAATAAGACAAAGTATAAATAAATGACTACTTCATTAACTTGTTTAATTTACTAGGATAGTATCTGAGTCGCTAACGAGAGAGATGCTATTAAAAGAAAATACGGCCGACATTAATGATTTTAGATTGAGGCCACACTGCAATGAGCTGAAGTATTCCACCGATACCAAGCTAAACTAAACACTAAAAGATAGAGTAAATATTTTACATCATTTAACAAAAAAAATGTCATTCTAATGTAATTGCCAGTTACGTTTCAATATTTAAACAATATCAACGACATGTTGCATAATGACATATTATTTTAAACATACGGAACATGCCACAGGGTGTTCGAAATAAACCAACATTTGATTCTGGAAACAACTACCGTCTTAATTTGATAAAATAGCAATTTTACTTTAAAAAACTGCAGGTAGCCTGTATATTACAAAGTAACGCAATCAACAAAAAATATATTATCATTGTGTACACGGGTTTGTTGAACATCGCGCTGTTTCGATAGGACTGTGAGCACGCGCATATACTAAATAATTCATTAATTTGCGTCTTTGTCAATCTGTTTTTGTGTTTGTATGTAAAAATAACTTTGCCATTGCCAACCCTCATAACATACACAAATGAATCATTTAAAATTTTGAAATAACATGTTTTTATGTATTCAGCGTTTCAGTTTGTTACTAAGTAGATAAAGATTCCTTCCTTGCATCCGAGTCATCAACGATCAATTGATTCTCTTCACGAAAAGTAAGTCAAACAGGTTTCTGGAATTGACCCAGTCCCGAAATGCAACATAATATATTTATATTATTTAATGTTAATCGTAGTCCAACTAAAGTTTCGTGTATAAATTTAGAATGTCCTCACGGTATCTGTTTTGTTATACTTTTAAATGGACTGATATATGACAGATGATTCTGTTAGTGCAACTCCACTGCCACGAGTATAACAAGGGTTGCAAATTGTTTTACACTCGCTGCAGATATTGTTATAAATTATTATTTTATTGCATTTACATTGGTAGCAATGTATATTTTAATGTATGTACTTACAAAAGGTATGTATGTACATGTGTATTGTAGAGATTGTTTTGTTCACATTGGCGTTGTTGAGCCTATAATGAGCGGTGCGCTTAATGCGAATCTAAAAAGTGATAACTGGTTATAATCACAATTTTGTAAAATCGAAAATCACACTTTATTTGTGAGCTTGTAACGCAATAAGCACTCGGAGGTCACGTTAAGCAGTCGGTCCCGGCTGTTATCGTATGATGACAATCGTGAAGCTTATTTGGAGGCCCTTGGGCGGCTTAGAAACATCCAACGGCAATATGCCGTAGCCTCAACGTTGTGTTGCCAGTTCCCAACCCGCACTTGGCCAGTAGGGACGTATGGCCTTAACCCTCTCCTCAGAGGAGACCCGAGCCCAACAGTGGGACGTTATGGGTTATTGATGATGACATGAAATAGAATTCTCCATAATCGATTTGATCAGGGCATCGTATGATAGGACCCGTAGATACTACTACTGATTATTTTTGCTACAGAACATGTTGTTTATATTTTATTCTGTAATTTGTCTATTACTTTTGTTTGTGCGTGTTGTTGTAATTGGGGTACAATTTCCTAGAGAGTAGTACTAAATGGCACTATTAATATGCACCGCGGAGGCTCTATTTCCGACTTGTCCCTGCCGTGGGAGCAAACTGTTTTGTAACAAAAACAGCTCTTTATGTTTCCTTTTGTAACATTAGGTGGAGAGAGCCGTGATAACAGCGTGTGCTTCAGGTGACCACGCATCCAACGCTTTTTGGATTTAAATGACTCGATTATCGCTAATGGCAGACACTAGCCTATTGGGCGGCTAACTAGTACTTGTAACTATAACTGCGATCACACTAAAAGGGTTCGATTTTTGATAGGTTTTCTAAATTATATTTTGTACTAGCTGCACCCCGCGGTGTTACCCGCGGTTATTGTTGTACCGCAAGTAACGCCGCGGGACAAAGCTAGTCTTACAAAAAGAAGACTAAGTTACTCCATGGATCATCAGCTACCAGTCTATGAAAGTCCCGTCAAAATCCGTCCAGCCTTTTATAGAGATTACCCGGAACAAACAGACAGACAAACAGAAAGACAGACAGACAGACAAAAAAAAACTACAGTTTTGGTATATGTATCGTGTGTACATATGCATTGATTAAAAAGCTGTTATTTTAATAATACAAACAGACACTCCAATTTTATTTATTTGTATAGATAGATGAGTTTGTTTAAAATGGAAGTCATTGGGATGGGATATACCCTACTTAGCGACAAGTAATACCTATTTAAGGCTATTCCGAACGAAAATTTCGGGCGTTACCAAAATTATTATGGAGTTTTTAAATGCAGCTTCGGGACATATCCCATTGTGAAGTATGTAAGGGTCACAACTAATCCTGCGCTAGTCGGAGACATGGGCTGTGCCTCTGGCGCAGGAAGCCACGTCGGCGCTACGTGCCGCGTCCTCTCCCGACAGCTCGGAGCGACGCACATACAGGAAGGAAGCATATAAACACGTCAAGAAGCCTCCGAGATGGATCACAAGCAAGATTTGACAACGAACGAAGCACAAACAACTAGACTTATTATAAAAAACGGACCTAAACGATTGAAAAGCTTTTCCCACTGAATAACTATTGTATGAGATTGCTTTCGGCAATAATCGGCCCCTCTTTGTATATCATACATTCGTCACTTTCTATACTCCCTATTAAATCTGTAACACGGTGTTTAAATAAAGTGTTTTCTATCTATCTAACTAACTATTACTATGTTCTTAGATTCAATGGATGTGAAAATTCTGTTGACCTCAGGTTGGAAAATAGACCAAAATTTGATAACAATATAAGATAAGCCTTCTAAAGTATCGACAAAGTCGCTATTTTGCTTACTCCATATTGAGTTCATAAAATCTTTCAACTAACTCTTATTCGAATATTTCATTCAGTAGGTACCTAATAACTTTCGTAGCTATCAGTTCATATTTCAAGCGCTGTGATTAATAATGATTGACTTAATATCAACTCAGGTCGTAAGATTACTGTATTCTCACACATTTAGTCGTGTTTACGGTAAGGCAAGGTGTGTGAGCGCACGTATGGTACCGGCAACACGTAAGATGGTTGTTGGTCGGTTTCCGGTTGTCCCGTCACGTGTCAGAGGGGTAGCACTGCACTCCGTCTGACTGATAATTAGGAATTCAAACACATATTGTTTAAGTTACTATCTTACTCTAGCCTAGCCTACCTTCTTAATTCATACCAGGCTCCTATTGGTCGTAGGTGATGTTGTGTAGCCGTTTTCTGGTAAATGGACGTCATCCTGTTCCTGACATTAGAAAACACACACAAGATCGAATTTGAAGCTTTTTAAAATGCAATTAAACAATTTTAGTTAGCTAACATGTTACCCAGTGCTGGTTACCTATCGAAGAAGCACAATGAAACTAACGCCCATTCTAAGCTTCGTCAGAGGTTAATATTTGTAAATATTAAGGTAGCGTTTTTTCTTCTATATATTTCTTTCTTTTTTTTATGTTACAGAGTACTGTTTAAACTAAATCTCTGTAATTTTTTATATCGTGTCAATAAACTATATGTATTGTATCTATATATATCTGTATCTGTATATATATTACATCAATAAACTTTTAGCAATAAAATAATGCTTTTGTATGTACTGTTATATAAAAGACTAGCTGAACCCCGCGGTGTTACCCGCGGTTATTGTTGTACCGCGAGTAACGCCGCGGGACAAAGTTAGTTTAAAAAAAGTAGCCTAAGTTACCCCCCGGATCATCAGCTACCTGAGAGTGAAAGCCCCGTCAAAATCGGTCCAGCCGTTCCAGAGATTACCCGGAACAAACAGACAGACAGACAGACCGACAGACAGACAGATAGACAAAAAATTTTTTAACTACATTTTTGCTATATGTACCGTGTATACATACATATGCATTTAGTAAAAAGTGGTTATTTTAATATTACAAACAGACACTCCAATTTTATTTATTTGTATAGATGTATAGATAGCATTAATCCTATCCTATCTCATTTCGTTGAAATCTTTTGAACTGCACAAATATTGTACATGTATATTGTAGGTGTACTGCACAAATAGAAAATGCATGGGTTATTATCAAATCTGGTGTTTCTGTTTAATTTTATTTATTTATTTATTATATATATATATATATATATATATATATATATATATTATATATATTACACCGCGGCTACCCTCGTGTATTTGTCGGTTATGGTGGTAGAGAGGAAGGTAAGGCCTACCCCATGTCCTCCCTCAAGAATCAAAGTATCTCAATGGCGAATTTCATTGATTTCGGAGCAGCGAAAAAAGAATTATCCAATTCAGTGCAGTCGATCTAAAATTATGCGCGTACATACATTTTTGTGATTTATTTTTATTAATGTAGATATTATACACATTATTATAAGTATAGCAATAAAATAAAAAGTTTAAAATCAATATCCGTGTTTATGATTAGGTGACAACATACAAAAGTTGTTTTCCATGCAAACAAAACAATCTGCATTACAAAAGCTACCAAGAGATAACTCCAGATTCGAGGTTCGCGTTCTAACAATGTTAAAGAATGTGCTTCAAAAAACCACGCGGAATTAAATGAACCTTGATTAAAAAACTATTTCTCATCTGATGAATTGGATTTTCTTTTATTTTTTGATAATACAACTCCTGCCTTAGGAATAAACATTCTGTGTCGCAAGGGATTTTACAAACTTACAAGAAGCGTACACAAAGAACACCCAGACTGAGAACAACAATTTGTGTCCCCTGTGCGATTTGAAACCTACAACACTTGGCGCAGTAAAAAAAGCGCGTGGCGACCTTTTAAACCACTAGGCCAGTCGTGCAATCATAACTTCTTACCAACCTCGAATACATTATCTAGATGTAGAGTGCATATTTGCCACTGCAAATTGCTCATCCTTGCATATCAGGCGAGATAATATCCAAGTAATAAACAATTGATTAATTTACGAAAGTAGAGATTGTTACCAACTATAATGTACAGCAAGAAATATATATGCATTCAATATGCATCTATAAATTCTTTAGTGAGTAGTGAACTTTTTCTCAATGTAAACTTTATTAAACAATCTGTCAGCCTAGGTACACGAAAACGCTGTTTATGTTATTTGGAGCCACGTCATACAAACGTGAAGCTCCCATAGCATATTCACGCTAAGAGTTGCCGATTCATTTGCATCACATTCTTATTGCGGCTACTCCTTACTATCTGACCGACACACTAATTAGCCAATTTGCGTACTAACCCGCAAACGTCTGAAGACCACATGCAGACCTCGCACGACGTCTTAACTACCGAGCAGGTCGCTGTTCCGAAAAGATATCAATCGCACCCGCTATAGGGCAGATAATCGCGGCGATAGCTCAACTGTTCTTGGCAGCGGGAACTAAGACATCGTCGGAATTGCTGATTCCAATTGTAATATATGCAAAACGGGTGTGACCGCGACAATTAGGCTAGGATGTGCGCACCACGGCCGCGGTCGTGTCGCCGCGCCGTCACGCTGCATTGCGATCAGCAATTAGTGGCTCATCGCTGCATCCGAACGTGTTTATTTAATCACGAGCGCATACGTTACGAGTATACGTAGACCACGCGACGCACCGCCCGAATGCTAACAACCAAGGCAAGGGAGAGACGTGGGACTGCAGCGTGGGGAAGTCGCAAGTACCTACCTACGGAGACGTAACAGAAGCCGGCCGCTCATAACATCATATTTACCGAATCTCAATGCAAACCACGTTATTAATAAGGAGAGGTCGGCCGCTCGTGATCGCGCCAGCGCGGTCTCCTACGCCCGCAGCCGCCGCTACACGAACAAATAGTCGAAAAAGGTTCGCGCGCGGTCGTGACGGGAATGTCGCTGATGTTATGTATTTCAGGTCGCACTCATTGTATTTTAAACCTCCATTGTTTCGTATTTCGCGCCTGCGCGTAGAATGCAACGCTGCGCATGCGATGCACCTCTCGCATCGTTTTTCACCAGTGCAAGCATCACTCACAGGGTAGTGATGTTCTATAAATAGTGACGTTGACTCCGGGTTGTGTAACTGGGATGTAAGGTTGACAGTGATGACGAGTGATCACCACGTCCACGGGTCGTGGGCCAGTGTGGCGGCGGCGCGGGCAGGTCCGCACGTGGCCAGCTCCCACGGTCGCGATTGATTAACGGTGCGGTTCGCGCTACCGGCGGCGTCGCTCGCCACGACACGACGTGAGAATGTAGCGCTAATGTGCGCATGGAACATTCGGCCCGTGTCGCAGCCGCGTGACAAAATTGCAAGAAAACTGCGCTGCGCCCGAAGGACTCTAGTATTGACAGTGCTAGCTCGACGTTTGAAATTGCTTACAACTCATACCTAATACGTTAAATGTGGACAATGCGGTGTTAGTACTAATAGTTGTCGTATCTTATACGCAACATCAAAAATCGGTGAAAGATTTTGTGGTTCATTGCTATCATGCTAGAGGAGGAGGAGGAGAGGTGTAAGAATCGACAAAAGCACTTTCCACTGCAATGAACTGCAGACTATTATTTATTTATACTATTACTAACAAACTACAACTGTTATCTTATCAAACTCCAACATCGTACATATACCTATATTTCAATGACGTCACAGGGTTGACATGATTATTGGCATCTTTAGGGTTGAAGCCATGGGAACCGTGTCTGGTTTCCAAACCAAATCGTGTGTATGTAAACAGATATTTAGATGTAAATAGCATATCTTGGCTAGAGGTAGCAAAGAACAGGGATACCTGGGACTCTCTGGAGGAGGCCTTCACCTCAGGGGTTCTCTAACAATATAATATTTAACTACTTCTTTAAACTTTCAAATATGTTACACTTTTTTTTATTTTTATTTTATTTTATTTTATTATTATTTATAGCATATCTTATCGAATATCATAATCTAATAAGTTTGGAAGAAAGAAAGTATTTATTTGTGTGTTTGGGTAATATTTATTAAAAGCTTTTTTATTTAAATGCAAGCGAACGTGGTACAAACCAAAAATCCGTCAATGTCTTATATAGGTACAGGACAAGAAACTTGAAGCTTATTTGTGTCCAAAAACAAACCTAATAATCTATTTCAATTTTAGGGTTTTCTTTCTTCTAGATAGACTTTGACAAATGCTAAAATTTTGTATTGAACCAACCCACAGAATCTTATGCTTACTGTTGTTAAAACACTTCTATTGTGGCAAGTATTCCTGCGACCAACGCGTTTAATTATATCGATACATATATTCTCAAGTCGTGGCCCAGTTTATACTGAAAATTGTGCTGAACAGTTTGATTACAGCGATAGGGAACGCGTTATATTCAGACGCTCTTCATGAATGAATACAGATTCATTATTACACACAGTTATTACTCTGCCTCCAATAACATAAACATCAGTGCGAAGATAGTATAAATAGCAGAAGCGGAAGGACACATAATGGATAATATCGTCGGTCGCGACGCGGGCGCGATGGGGCCGCGATAGCGCACGCTCGCCTGGGAACCGTCGGGACGCGCCGCTCATCACTCTGCTCGTGCGAGGCTCGTCTTTCTACCAGTATTGTGAACACACCTGCCTAAAAGTTATGACTATTGTTTGACTCTTAATCGGTGTTAAAAGTACCACCCTTTTGCATAAAGTTAGCAAATACGTGAGGCAAGATCATGAACCGAGCCACAAAAAATAACTGTAACTTAAAAATAAAAAAAAACCTTCAAGAAACAAAAGTATAATTAGACTAGACCATTAAAAAAATATTATCCTTTGTCAATAATAAATGCGTGATGCCGGGTAGATGCACATAGACAGCACAGACTTATGTTCTTATAAATGACTAGCTGACCCGGCGAACTTCGTACATCTATATTTACATATCTGTCTCAGCTTCCCACAGGCAGTATACAGCAGTGGAAAAATATAACTTTTTTATCCCCCATCTCGGAAAGAGTATTTTTACCCTTCGATATCTGAGGAAAAGTCGTTTTTTTCCGCTAGCTAGAGGATAAAGTAAATTGAATTCAGAACATCGTGTACGCTAAGTTTATGAATTCAAAACATCATTAAACCTATTTACTTCTACCTCCATGGTGCCCAATCTATCATACAACTTTTTTAATTTGCTAATTTCTTAAAAACTCAGACTCGAAACCTTCTTGGTGTACCTTTCTTTAGTACCTTAGGTTAAAATCTTGTGATTGTAACTGTTTTTTTTTTGCATTTAGGTAGTCATTTCCTCGCTGAGGTGGGATGAAAAGTTACGTGTTGCACTCGAGTGCAAAGTTGTTTCACCTCATGCACTTTTGACGGTAAACAAACAGATACAAAATAGATAACAATCATATACCTAAAAGTAATTCACACATAATGCAGAACAGTTTCCACAAATTAATTAAACACTTTGCGCCAAACCAAAAAGATAAATAAAAATAAAGAAAATTTAAAGAAGTCAAAATGTTGTTCCTAAGTACAATCTTGAGTCCCGCAAATAGATTAATTTCTCAGCATTCTAATATTAGAATCCTTCGCTTGCTCGGTCATCAAAATTGAGCACGCGGTTAAAAAGCTGCTTTGCACTCTTGGATAACAAATAACTATTCCCGATATCTTTTAATTTTCCTTGTACGCAAACCTTGTCCTAACAATAAGGAACACATAAAAAAATAATTATTTAATTTTTTTGCAGCCGATCGAAAGTTACATTTCGCCGATAGACTAGCAGACCCACGCAACCCGTTTACGTCTCCTATTGCCCGAATATAATCTTCCCCCGTTTTTGAAAAATTTTTCATTGGTGCTCCGCTCCTATTGGTCTTAGCGTGATGATATATAACCTATAGCCTTCTTCGATAAATTTACTATCCAGCACTGAAAGAATTTTTCAAATCGGACAGGCGGCTTCTGAGATTAGCGCGTTCAAACAAACAAACTCTTCACCCTTATATATAAGTACTAGCCGACCCACGCAACCTCGTTTGCGCCTTATATTGCCCGTAGCGTGAAAATTTCCCCCGTTTTTGAAACATTCTTCATTGTTGCTCCGCTCCTATTAGTAGTAGCGTGATGATATATACCCTATAGCCTTCCTCGATAAATGGACTATCCAACACCGAAAGAATTTTTCAAATCGGACCAGCAGTTCCTGAGATTAGCGTGTTCAAACAAACAAACAAACAAACAAACAAACTCTTCAGCTTTATATATTAGTATTAAATGTATAGATAGATTATCCCTCGAAATTGTGATCTAGGTGTGTTAAGCTAAGCGCCATCAAATCGATATATTTTTATTTTGTAAGTTGAGAAGTAATAAAATTGAAACAACATCAATGTATTATACTCATTTGAATAGAATAGTTTATGATATACTTTACTTATACTTTTAGTAGTTCTTCATTACATCTCACTGTCAATTGCTAAGATAAAAGCAGACTAGGTACATGAACTACAATTATATGACATTTTTAGTGTATTGTTTCATTGAAAAACTTGATAATATGGTTGCTGACGAGCAAGCGGGACACCTGATGACAAGTGAGTACCACTCTTTTGACTGAACTCCGGTAAATCTAGTAAACAATTGCTTAACACCACCGTGCTGTGAGGCCTTAGTATCACTCTTGTAAAGCGAAAGTATGACTCAACCATGTCCTAATTGCGTTCGTTAATTAAAAGAAAAACTAGTTAGCTGTACTGGACTCTAAGAGGCGAGTTTTTCCTTAGAGATCTAGGACTGTATCTAACTTAGTCTTAGCTTCGTCTAAATGAATACATACTTTGTGTTTCACTATCACAATTTTTTTAACAGGGTTTTCTATTAAACATTGGTTTTATTTAAATAACGTTTTCTACTTTAATATTGTTTTTGGTTTAAAACGTAATGTTATTTTCACTGTTGCTTTTATATATACAAATAAATAAAAGTGGAGTGTCTGTTTGTAATATTAAAATAACAGCTTTTTAATCAATGCATATGTATATATACACGATACATATACCAAAAATGTAGTTAAAAAAATTTTTGTCTGTCTGTCAGTCTGTCTGTTTGTTCCGGGTAATCTCTGGAACGGCTGAACGGATTTTGACGGGACTTTCACTGGCAGGTAGCTGATGATCCGGGGAGTAACTTAGGCTACTTTTTTTAGACTAACTTTGTCCCGCGGCGTACAACAATGACCGCGGGTAACACCGCGGGGTTCAGCTACTTATTTATATATTTTATCTTACTGCACTAATACTGTTTTGAATGTTTTGTGCACCGTTATTGTTGTATAAATCATTAATGAATCCTACCAACAACTATTAATACTTCGCGAACTGTGTAATAAGTAAATACAATGCGGTTGTACTAATAATACTAATAAATAAATAAGGTCGCCCATTGTACCACTGCTTTTAATCGTGTAAATTAGACATTGTATTTTTTTTTAACTGGTGTGCAATAAAGAGTATCTATCTATCTATCTATCTATCTATCTATCTAAATAAATTAATAACTAAACTGCAACTTACACATCCTGTTAGGCAACAAGTTGGTTCTATAATTTTCTAATAATTTGGTGTTCCTAACAACTAACTTGTACACACTTCTTAAACAAGTTGTAATAATTAAAGATTGCCAATCGGTTTTACAACACGTCGCTTGCGTCGGCCAATGTCGTGACCGTCATGAATAAAATCTATATTATTGCTGTTATTCAAGGTTATCCTGATACTTTTACTACTTTCTTTTCCGTCATAGTGCTCACATTAAGACATGTTCGACCATTTCTTTATAACTGAAGTGATTCGCAAACCATCACCAAGGATAGTATTCTTACAACGTCTCAGTACTAGAGCGCCACGTTCAAGCACACAGAGGCCAGCTCGACCGAAGCGATGCCACAGCCTCGCAACATACCTACCCATGTTAACCACTTGTTGCTTTTCACAATAATTTCAAATTATTTTGATGTAAAAAAGCGTGGGGTGATGTTATTGAAATACCTTAAGAAAGCACCCAACGCTTTTTTACATTAAAATAATTTAAAACTATTTTCTACTTTTTAGTTTGGTTTATTTATGAAAGCGTGTTTTTTTAGTATTTAATTATTTTTTTCTTCATATAATTGTATTGTCATCGGTCCTCGATAAGTCTACTAAGTCTAAATGAAATATGAGTTAGAAGTGGGTCAAAATCAAGTCAGAAGGAGTCGGTTATAAACAAACGAACATTCGGGTGAAACTAATAAAAAGCGTGTAAAACTGTTTCAAAACTATTCTAGCCTCTGACGGTTACCACTTATTATACAGAAAATAATTTTATCACGAATAAATCCCGCTATACAACAAAACTATGTGTAACAGTCGCGAAAGTCTAAAAACAATTAGGTAAGTACTTATATTAGACAAAAACTTTGTTAGTGACTGATGCTATCCCAGATGTTTCATAATAGTAACTCAATACCACGGAGCAACTCAATACCATAGCATAGTATACTAATTAATTTGTTCTTTTCCTTTCAAAACAAAAGTAATAATAATCTAGGCATATAAATAAAATTTTAGTGTATGTTTGTAATTTCTAATGAACAGCTTTTCAGAAAGTGAATAGGAATATACGGTAGATACTTACATTAAAAATCAAGATTTATAAGTTTTGTCTGTCTGTTTATTCAGGCTAATCTCTGGAACTGCAGAACCGAATTTAACGGGATTTTGACTGACAAATAGTTGATGATATGGGGAATAAGTTAGGCTAATTTTATGTTAGACTAGCTTAACCTCGCGGCACAACAACAACAGCGGGTAACGCAGCTGGGCGCAGCTAGTTACATATTAAAATAGATTCATAAAACTAACCACCCACCACTACTGAACCCTTTGGTATTAAACAGAAACACTTGACGGCCGTCGGGGTATGTTATGAACAGAGCTAATAATATTTTATTAGAAGTGTGAATATTAAGTTATTTCCCTACTGTTAGTCGATGTGGACGTGTAAACGACTATCCAGTAGCAAGCATGAGATTGTAATTTGAGAACCTCTCGACGTTGAATAACAATGTTGAACAATTTTAATTCCATTCACAGTTGCGTAGTCAGTCGCGATCAACTCACACTAATTAATATTCTTTTGTGAGACATCTCCGAGCTGTTCTCGAGACGGTGACTTTGTCGCGAGCCGGCTGTGATAACACATTTCGCGCAGTACGCTGCTAATCTCTGTTCAACAATGTGATTAAATTTTAAATGAAACGTAACTTGTCCAGTTAGTCAGTAGCGGTTGGCCATACTAAGCACGAAAGTATCAGCAAAGCAGTTCAGTTCAACGGCTTAGTGTATTCTGTTTTTAAGAATTTTATTGATACTGAAAAATTAAGGCAAACAACTTTTTAATTTAAAGAATTCACATCACCAGCTGACGGGAATTCCATGAATAACTTGTTTTTGTATTTCACTTCTTTTACGTATACCATTTTATATTAGTTTCTTTCAATATTGCAGAGCGAGTGTTAACGGGTGTGCCGTTGTCATGATAATTGGTGACGTCACCTGCGTAGGATCTGTGGCGGTGACAATTAGGGAAAGCCTGCGCTAGCTGCGCCCACTCTAGGTGTAGAATAATGATGAATTCACTTTCAAAAACACTTTCCTGACATACAGTTCACTCAAGTAGAAAAGTTACATGTTCACATCTCACCTACGTAGCGCTGGAAAGTGTGGGCCCTAGTTTAACTACAATTTTTTCTAAGTGAAGAAAATAATTGTCACTTGAGAAAACTATTTCTGTTTTCTGCTAGATATTATTGACGTAAACATGTAAATTAAACATAAGAATTTGTTTATATAATCTCACAACACTATAAAAATTATTTACTTCTTTCTCTGGTTTCACCATATTGAATTTAAGTAGCTGAGAAATGCCGAAAACCTCAAATGCATCTCACGGTAGTCAGCTAAGCTGTAGTGGAACTAGGAAAAATATCTTGTAAACTAAAGAAGACTAGACTCTCCAGCATGCGAGTGACTTCTATATAACGATGTATGATGTACTTTACTGAACTCAAATAAAATATTCCATTGAGTCCCGTGTATTTACCTATCTATGTGAGTAGATATATGACAGATATAGAACGTCGTGGTTCAGCAGTGTGGCGCCAAAATCTGCGACGTACCTCTCATAAAAGCTAACGGTGTGTAAGCGACCCCCGCGCATTGCGCATGCGTCACGAGTTCACGACCGAACACCAGCGCTGGCGCATGATCTCATGTACCTACCTATCATGTACCCACTGCTGTCTATAGTTGTAGTACCAAAGGTCACTGGTATCAACAACATTACCTATCTGTTGTTTCATACACCAGCGAAATCCATCTGCTTACGTCTCAATTACTTACTTTATCTTCAGTTATAGTTAAGCCGGGTATAAGAGAAGCCTGAGTAGAATAATAATTGTACATAGGTAATAAGGATAACAATATTATACATTAATGTGAGAAAGTAAATAAAAATGTTTGATGCCAGAAAATCTTCTATAGTTTTTGCAGCAACGAGTAGTCATCACATTATTGAATGTCCCTTGCAATAGGTACTTATCCTGACTTAATGATATCTACAGCAAAATTTGGAAACTATAGTAGCATCTAAACTGAAGATGAAGCAAAGCATGTCGGTGACGCAAATCCATAAGATTTGCTCCTACCAAGAAGTGTTCAACGCGGCTAAAGAAGTTTTCACTACAAAAAAGGCCAAGAGCCACAGATACAAACAAATAAATATGAAAACTTAGAAACACGACTATCATGTTTATCTTTACTTTCCTGTTAAATTGAGGTTCCACTATCACCATAACTATCACCGTACTTGAAGGTAGGATCACTTTCGCCGTTCTTCCCTTTTAAAGTCTATCGTTTGCCTGTTACCATTAAATCCCTTCATACACTACAGCTAAACATTTATTTTTCATCGCTACTTACTCGGTTCAAGCTACTCAGCATATATTTATATTTGAATAAGCAGATTAGGGACCAATGTAAGTAGTTTAAATACCTCATCGAATGAACATGACATGATCAACGCATTATTGTGAAGCATGGTTGTGGTTTGAGTGCCTATTGTGATTCAATGTCTGCTGGCCGATTTTAACGGGATGTCCCGCTTTTTAAACAAAATTGTAAGGTCCCGCTCTTTGGGGATAACTGGCCGGACGTAAAAACTGAAGTTGACTAATATTAAATGGCAGTACTTTTTTCACGAATTAGGGGTGATGTAACAGAAAAACAAAAATATAGCGAATGACATTTTTTTATTGTCTCTTACTTGTTTATCATATACATTTTTTGTAAGAAAATTGCTTAAAATACCGATTTGACTAAAAAAAAATCTGGCAACGCTGAACCGGACCCTCCGCGACCGTGACGAATCCGCGGCGAGGACGCGCCGATACCGACCGACGCGCATGCTTCAATAGCGCGCCATTGTCTAACACTTACGTGACACCTTCAGTGGCCGCTCTACACAAACATCACAATTGTCGCTCTACTCGTTTGCCACGTAACTATTTCTCCAAACCGTACGAGTCATTACCAACATATGAACAAAACAGTCGGTTGTTTACCCGCGGCCGCTTTGTGCCGCTGGCTCGGCAAACAGCGCTCAGAAACAAAGTCCCCCAAATATTAGAACAAGAGGCGAGCAAACATCGCAGTTCCCAGTACCGACTCGCGCCTGGTAGCCACTCGCTCCCCTGGTAGCTCACTAGCGCACCGTGTTGTTACTTCAAACATCTTACTCGTACATGACTTTTATAACCAATTTCAAAGAAATGTTTATTCGACAATAGAAATCAATACACGTCGTTAAGTTTGAAGTTTTTAGACGCGCTCTGCCTCATTTTTCTACGAGGTCCGATGTTATCTCATAAAGACTCATTTAATATGATATAGCAGACGCACCAATTTAAAAAATGTCCGCGACCGCGGGAGCACTGAAATCCTTGAAAAACAGAAGCAGTCGAACCCATCATTTAAGGGCAAGACAGACGAATCGTATCAATACACTGATGGAACTTTTAGGGACGTATAAAATACGAAGTTATTGTCTTTTTTGCGCGGTCGGTTTGCGCGCGCGACGCGGCCGCGGAATACCAACAAGGTGCGCCGTCGCACTGGAATGCGCGGCCGCCATTCGCGGGACGCCTGTCACACGTCGCTCGCATCGCCACCGCTCATCACCGCCATCGCAGCCAGCCTGCACACACTTTCCAAAACTAAGACTGAGACCCGGGAAAAAATGTCATTCAAAACGAATTCTCATCTTTCTAATCCCGACATTAAACGCTGTCGTCACTGTCATAGAGCTCACAACTGAGTGGCAGCCTCGTGGTTCGTCATGAATCTTGATAGTCTTTGTACGAGTTTCGGACATGGATTTGCTTAGATTACGATCGTGCTCCGAGTGAATTTGAAATGTTGATTTCTTTATCAATTTCTTTGGCTCCGAACGTTCATTGTGAAGATTTTAACAGACAACGTATGGCCGTTCTCTCGGAGATTTTATTGCAAGTAATTAATTAGTTTCATTAACGTTTTACTCCGCTAATGGAACACCTCAATGTTCAACAACCGCTGGACGGGCATGCCTTAGTGCAATTTATCTACATAAATTAGCTTTGCACATGTAGGTATGTAGTACAATCAGTCTAGTCTAAATATGATTTCTCTTAAATTGTTACCTTTAAAAGATTACCGGTTTATTATTCGTATAAAATATCGACTCAGCACACGAGTTTACAAAAATACTCTAACGCAATTATCATTCGGCTCCTCTGATATCGACTTTGATGCACCAAAATTCAGAAATAAATACATTTTACCGTAGCTTGTTTTCTTAAGTCTAAATTCAAGAAATTTCGCCCAAATTTTTATTTTATTTCTGATTATGATGGTTCTTGCTGGACCGTTTCGCTGTGACCATTTTGGTTAGTTAGTGATCACGACTGCTGAGTCAGAGATCGTGTTTACCTCAAATCTAGTAATTGAAATTTGATTCCCGTTTTGTAGACAGATTGATCTGAAATTTGACATGTGATAATACATTTAAATAAATACTGTTTTATTGTAAATCCAAAACGGCCGCCGCTACAAAATGGCGGTTTATAAAAATTGTCACGACTACCTCAATATGACTATGTTCTACTACGGTTCACCATGAAAAAATATTGAAATCCAAGATGTCGCCGCTACAAAATAGTTGTTTACACATATTGCCGCGACTACCACTATAGGGGTAATTGGGTATCAAATGAAAGAGCTTGATGGACTTAATAGAATGAGAAGTATGTAATGAAATTTTGAACAAAGAACTAGAAAATTAAAAAAATATTTTAATTTTAAATTTTAATGCCGTACATTTTTTTATCTCTCTTAATCCTATTCTAACCGCATAACTAAATTGTGTTAATAAATTTTATTATTTATTAGTATAGGAAATAAATATCTTAATGATTGCAGCTTGCTAACATACAAGTTCTCCATACCCACCGTTACGCAAGATGCACCTGCAAAAATAGTTGGCGTGGATTAGTCGGCTCAAACGACTAATTAATAGTCGTTCCTAGTCGCTCCGAGGTGGTCGGTTAGCAACGTTTTTCATTAGTCTGCGTCATTTGCGTGTATCATGCCGGTGTTATCACATCTGTACTCTGTATCAAATCTCCTAGTTAGTAAATTACTATGTGCCATATGTGTCTTCTATTGCGGTTGTAAATGTTTATACTAAGGGTTATCTGTAAGTGTAGAATATGTTATGTTGTTATTTAACGTAGGTACTAGTGTTGCACGACAGAGAGCGCTACTAAACGACGTCACACATGCTAATGGATCTCAAACATTTACAACTTTATATATCGTAATAATAAAAAACGAATATAGTTTTTTTTAACATAAATTATTTTTTTATTAAAGAAACCTATGTAACTAACCATAATTAAAAATGTCGTCTTTCGTCGTTCGCAATTTATATTTCATCAAATGTAACCTTAACTTAAATCGGTAAGAATAAAATTGTGTATTTACTACCTACTTACTTTGATGGAACAGAGACAAAAAATCTGCATGCATTATGTTTTTGTAGTCCCCTTTTGAAACCCTTTATTTAGATGTCCTACTCAATGGATTTAGAATAGAATGTAAGGAAATATAATTATGCATTTTATATCTAAAAGGTTTAGATAAATTTCACTATAACATGTAAATTTTTCATCACAACTACCAGAACGCATAACCAATGAAAACTTTGCGCATGTATTCTTAAGGATACAGAAAAGTATACAGGATAAATATCACACACAATAAAAGGGTTCATAGAGATACCTCTAAATCTACATTACAACAATTATTTTTAATACAGTATGTAGTGAGTAAATGTCTCATAGTGATTAGTGATAAACAATTTTGGAAACGGCCAATCCAGCAGGACAATTCTCGGTCATCAGCGAGTTTTGCCACAAAACCTGAACATTTACGTACTTTATTTAAGTTGCAAATATTGTCATTTTCCTGAAGACAAGCTCTCCGCTGTTATGTAACAATACTCTTGGTATGGATACTTGTGAATAAATTAAGTAAGTAGGTACAGACTTTTATTGTCCTTTTAAAGATGTCCACACGAACTGCGAAATACGTGGCGCCTGATTGTGTCAAATGCTGTTAATAAACTGGACATATTATATGACAGGCCGACGGTGGAAAGTTTGAGGCTCGCTCGGAGCCCGCCTGCGCCGGCGCAAGAAGCGACACAAGAAAATGCACGCCCTCATTACTCATTCCGCGCTCGTCTATACAATATTTATGTCACTCAGCCGTGTTTTTAGAGCCCGTCGTTGCTCAGCGAGCACGCACTCTCCGCTGTACCTGTACACTGTACTGTACATGCGCTGGCGGTTCATTTGAGTTTACTGCGCGATTGCTACGTGTAACTTGACAAAGCGCAACCTATCTTCGTAATGTTCACTTCAATTGTCAAGTTAAAAGCTGTATTTTCATGATTGGTACACTGACTCAACTTAAAAAAATAACGATTTCTCGTTCTTAAGTATAATATATATTTTAGAAAGAAAAGAAGGAACGTAACAATCTCTTAGTTGATATACCCATATGTATCTAATTGTATCTCTTACAAGACTTAGACAACCGCGGTGCAAACATTTTCAATTCTGCTAATTAAATAAATATGAAGTAAGATTTGAACTAAAAATGGCTTTAACAAATAAACTAAACGTCTTCTTACTCTCTCCACCATCGCTTCACACCACTTACCATTTTCGTACAGTGATCACACAAAAGTCTAGTTACAGTACAGAGAAAAGAACACTTCAGATAGGGTTAGGATGACATACAGTGCTCTTAGCGTAATTGTTAAAGAGAAGAGGAACATAATTACATTACTAGTACACCGCTCTTTTATCATTTTGCTGTTGCTATCAATAAATTGTTTCAGCTAAATCTGTACCATGCACAAGTAAACATCAGCGGGTACCTACATTTCTCAGTGAAGTGTACCTACGTAATATTTGTTGCATTATTGGCAGCGTCGCGATCTGTCAAGCGTTACTCAATACTAGAAACTAATATCATCACAATACGCCAGCCGTGTTCGCCAATTAATGAGCGGCAAACATGCAAGCCGTAATGCACCTTCTCTTTAAATTCTACGTCCTACGAACATATTTTAAAAGTCTGTCTTAAGTAACATTGTGCTATTACAAGCGATTAACTGAATTTCTTAGATGTGCCAATATAACCGTTCCGATTTTGTTGCTGTCTAAAAAATACAAAAATTTGATGCAACACAGTGTTTTGATTTACGTTATTTTGCGATCTCATTGAAAAATGAACAATTGAAATGAACAACGGCGCACAGCTTAGTGTATCTCTTGCTATTTTCATAATTCATGTATTTTCTTTATTTTGGTGAGAGTGGTACAAACTTTTTACGCTATTATTAATGCTGAAACAATATTATCTAAAAGAATTTCGATAGCCTCTCTTAATAACACATTCGAATGCCTGGCATGGCATGGCTCACATAGAAATCTGTCTTAGGTAGCTCAATGCTCTCTCTCTGTTAATGTTACCGAACGAGAGTAACGAGACATAGACTGAGTCTGACATAGATAGAGACTGGTCACAAATGATGCGCGGACAGTAGAGCGGCGGCAACAGACGGCGTCGCCTGCGCACCCCGCGTGTATATAAATGCGCTAATTACTCCTAATGTTGGCTGGCTCTGTCTGCACTGACGGTCACTGTCAATCACACACGTATTAACATTTGGCATATCATAACTACTTATGTAACGTGACCGGACGTGGCTAGAGTTCGCAGCGAGAGCAAGCCAATATTAATGCACATAATATGAATACTGTGAGTGGTAGCCGCCGCAAGAGAACGAGCCTGCCGTGGCCGCACGACACTTTTGCTTTTTACTGTTCAACTTACACCGCAACTAAATCATGCAGACGGCCACTCGATACGGTTAGATATGGGCTATGAAACATCTGCTTGTTCCAAGCTTACCTTTTCATATCAAACATTAAGACATCTTACAAAATACACCGCAAGCTTATGAGAATTGTTGAGAATGTTTATTTACAGTGGAATACTCGACAACCGTTAGTTTTTAACGATCTTAGCATTTAAAAATAAGGTTATCTTGATTTTTTATGAGCTGGAGGAAATTGAGGTCATGAAATGTGTAAGATAACGAAAATAGTTGGTTTTGTAAAATATTTTTCATTTATTTTGCTTTAGGGGACCTAACTAATGTTTTTTTTTTTTGAGATTGTATCTTTGCCACTGGCTATACTTTTGAACTAACAACACTTAGTATTACTTACGGCCGATCGTTTCTCTAACCTTGTTACAATTGTTCTGAGACTTCTTGTTTCATCACTTTTGGCGACACTAACTATAAGAAAGTAATTACTAGTGCCGTTGTAACCTTACGGTTGAACCATGTTACCGTCACATTGTTCTCCATTATTTCATTATTTTTGGTTGGCTGTTTTCGTCGCTTTTCCATTTACTTTAGATTTAGATAGCTCTACTTGTTTTTACTTTTTTGCTTTTTTTTGCTGCAATATTCTGTTTAAGTTTCAAGAAACCATACTTTGTTTGTTCTATGTTTAAAGTAACTACTCATTTCGAGATGTAAATTACCATGGGAGAGCCACTTCGGCATGAATGGGCCGGCTCAACCGGAGTGATACCACGGCCTCACAGAAAACCGGTTTTCATAAGGTTTTCATCCCCCAAAGGCCGGCAACGCACTTGTGACGCCTTTGGAGTTCCGGGTGTCCACGGGCGGCGGTAATCACTTACCATCACGTGATACGCCTGCTTGCTCACAAGCTATTCATAAAAAAAAAATAGATTAAATTTTAATTGAAAATTAATCCGTCTCTAATAACTCGTTTATCTTTCTGCAAAATTAATATTTATACCTAGGTAAGTACAGATCCTCTATAGTGCCAGAGATTTTTAACAGATTTGTTTTGATTTTGTTTGCGGCCAAGTTGCTTTCGTTACCATGTTAACGTACAATTTTTTGTCATAAGTAATTAGCTAGAAATATGGGGAGGTTAAATGCAATTTCACCGGGACATAGGTAATCATATATATACCAAAATGTACCTACTTATTGTGTCTAAATTGTATACAAGCATTTGTCTGTACATAGAAGGTACCTAAAGCATGAAAGCATACCTACAGATATAGGCCAAGAAAATGTAGAAGTCGTATTAATCAATGGGTTAATTCAACCAGTACCTACAACTATTTCTTTGAAGAAAAAATACTACTATCGATATTTATTGTGTTTTGTGTATGTGTATAAGTGTATAACAAACTTGTAGTATTGTCAAAAGTTGTTTATAATATGTACTCCGAACGTTGTTATACAGAACTAAGTCATTAAAACATGCGCGCTCACGCCGCCGTTTTCTGTGCTTATGATTTTTTTATTTTACAAAGTCGGTGACATGTGAATTGATATTATTGAGCGAATTCTTTTCTATATAATAAAAGTGAAAAAAAGTATAGGTCTTGTCTAATATCTTGTCTTGTCTAAAACACAGACAGAGTTAGGCCCGACGGCAAAGACATACCTAGCTAGCTAGGTTTCTGGATAAAAAAAGTGTTAACTCAATAAAGTAATTAAAATTGTGACAATATGAAATGAAAATGGGTAAATTTATTTATTTATTTATTTATTTGTACAAAAACAATTTACAGGTACAAACTTATCGACGGTAAATCTATAGATACATTATAATTATGTCGTAATTATAATACTCAATTACTACTTACTACAAAATTTATATAAATTTTAATTAATCTTTTGCGTTCCATGATATTACAATAATTATTTTTTACAAGAATTAACTCGATCACTTATTTAAAGGTATTACATACCTCTGATTTGCCTGACGTTGCGTCCAGGTTGCACTGCCCGTGGTCACAGGCTGACTGATCTTTAAATAAGAGATCGCGTTAATGTCCGTAAAAAAAAAACAATTATTATAAATTTCGTTTTAGTTTTAAAGAATTGCTTTATCCAAGAAAATTTGAAAATGTTTAGATAATTTATTTATTATTACACATGAATTAAGTACGTATCTTTTTTACTAAAAGCGTATGTGGTGTGTGAACTGTTCCTTTATTGAAAATGTAGTTTTTTTTTTTTTTAAAAGACAACTCCTACATTAGGAATGTACATCCTTGTCGCGTGGGACTTTACAAACATACATGAAACGAACACAAAGAACGCAAGAAACTGTCAGAACTCATCAACGGGAGGCAAGTAGACATTACACATGCCTCTCACTAGAGTTACAAACATTAGGTACATATACCTAATCTCAGTGGTATTTGAACTTAACTCAATATTTCCTTTCTGTTTATTTCATGAAAATACTAAAAGACTAAGGAGGTACCTAAACCTCACCTATCTATAGGCGTGTAATATCATATTTATAAAATTATGAATTTCAAAACCCATATCTTAAATAGGTATAATAAATTCGAAATTTTTGGCACACTACCCAAAGTTAACTATCAATAAACAATTACCTACCCATCCCTATACCTACCTTTCTCTGTTATTAAGACACTGTTTATCGCAGCCTCCACTCCAGTTAAAGCATGTATCTTAATGAATACTTCTGCAGATTATGAACACACTGTAGGTGCATAGGCACCGCAACTAGGTAGTAAGCCACGATACGAGCTTACGACCTAGCTGTGTAGGTACTAAGTAAGTTTGTATAGTGTTCGTAAGTGGTGTTATAGCCGTGGCAACGTCTAACATCTAGATTTTTCACGCCATTATCCAAGTGCCAGTGAGCTGTGCGTGGAGTGGTGACAGCGCCACCTGTCGCAAACTCATCGCACCGCTGCACTCACACAGCCGCACGCGCATCAATCCGTCCGCCCCACACTAGCGTGACACAAGTGACATCACTTAACTTTCAATGTATACGTACATCGAACAAGATCGACAGCAAAACGTCCACCGTATCTAGACCCCCCCTCCCTCCCGCTCTTGAACTGCGCTGGTCTAGCTGAAAGGGCAGTAGAGCGAGACGCGCGGCTCATATTACAGCGGTCGATAACACAATGAGCGGGCTCGAGTGCTGGCCGTGCAAGTGAGTGCCATTGTTTTTCATGCGGCGCGTTTTTTCCTCAAGTTTCGGCGCCAAACGGCGGCCAATGGCGAGCGCGCGCCGCGCTCATTGGCGCTGGGCGCGGGGGCGGCGCGGTGCGGCCCGCTCTACTCGCTCTACTCGCGGTACTTGCTGTGTTTGTTTTTAGAATGCAACTGTTTGAAAAATATCACGGTGTTCCACTAGCAGCACCAAGAGCACCTACCAGCACACAACCAGTTTGTGGAGCGTGCGCACTCCGAGCTACATCCACCGCCACCTTGCACCGTCGATACACATTGAACTACACTACAATATCTATAAATCACAATAATTAATTCCACATTTCAAGTTAATTAATCGAATTGATCGATTACCTTGACGGTCCGATTAGACAGGTGCCGTACGCACTTAGTTTAGTAAAATGGTATGCATTTATACCTTAATTAATTAGCTATAAATACTGTGTTCGTTGATTAGTTTGAACCGCATGCATATGAGGATATAAACTAAATCTCGGTACTTATGCAAAGTACTTTCACTTTTTCGGTTAATCTCCCATTAATACTAAAATTGGTTCTAGTGAATTCTATAATTTACACAGGACACAACAGGTAGGTATAGGATCCATAGAGTTTTGAAATCCACTAATATTTAGTTCTGTGTGTGAGTTGAGTGTGTGAGTCCTTGAGTCCGCTTAAACAAAAGAATCAGTAGGTATCTATAGGTAAATACATTTATAGGTCATATTTTTAACAGATAAATTAACGAAATAGGGGTCATCGCTTAGGTACCTAAAAAATCAACCTATTACCTAATAATTCCTGCGAAATCTTCAATACGAAGCCGATCACGAACAGAACACGGTAATATATTTGATTATTTTGTAATTTTGTGTAATTTTATTGCTTCTAATTAGTTAGCTATAATTCTAAGGTAGTTGTTTATTTAATGTTGCCCGCAGCTTCGTTCGCGTATTAAGTAGACTTCGTAATTTTGATTTAATAAATGACGATTTACATACCTTTTCGGGTTAATATTTTACCTATGATAGTTACAAATTATTTAGCTATATATTGGTGTAAGAATTTGCAAAATCGGCTCAGTAAGTAGATCCAGAATCTACCTCCTAGAACCTCGCAAACTTACTTACCTCTTTATAATACTAGTAGATATATATAAATAATCTAGGCGACAAATGCCAAAGCAATTGTTTAAATACGAAACTATGTTTAGAAACTAGGCTCCTAGTCCTTGCTGCTAAGTGATGGTTCAAACGTGATGACGCCTCAAGCTCCAGATGATCACATAAGCGATTAGGTACATACCTGTTTAAATTATGTTAGGTGAAGCAGTAGTCGTAATAAAAACAAAATGGTTTGCAAGTTTTAGTTAATGTTTAACGTGTGACGTCACAAAGCTTGTGACCACCGCCCTTTGTCACGTAATAACACTCTTTGTTGACGCCCCCTTTACGTGTTACGTAATTTATGACTAGCGCCTTCATATAAAACATTAGGCAGGTTTAATACCTAAGTTAAAATCTTAATTACTTACCTACCTATATGTATATATCTACCCATATTTTATTAAAACACAAGATCCGCGTTTCACGTAATTCTCAAAAAATTACAGTAGAACCTACAGCTGCTAATAATTTTTGCACAAACTGGAATTCCTCACAAGAAACTAAAATAGGCTCATCGAGGTAGCGAAAAAGATCGACAAATCATATGTCACCAAATTACCTCCATGACAATCTCTAAGAAGGGCAGTAACAGAGTCTGCAGGTACCCAAACACAAACATTAGGCACTCGGGCACTGGACGCTCTTTATCTATCATACATAATATCTATGGCCTCGCACCTCCAACCTGTGCCAACTACTTTTTTGCCGGACTATTATTACCCTTAAACCCTCGAGAAAATAACTCCTCTGACCTCTGAAATAACTAAACTGCTAAATTAAAGCAGCGAAATATGTTAATTTTTTTTAGTATGAGGGAGATCGGGATGGATTCCTTCGGATCTTAGAATCCTTGAGGACGCAAATACTCAGTATGTGTTGGGCAGCTTGAGGTACCTACCCTAGAGAGGTTCGCATTGACCCTTTCCATGGGCAACTACAGTATCTTCTAAGTCTTTCCGTCTTCGTTTCATTAACAAATATCATAATAAACAAGATTAATTAAATATACTTATTACATAATTATCTGCATACACAAGTATTATGTATTATATCTATTACATACGTGTCCGGTGCACCTGCTTCACTTAATCACTTTAAAGTGTCCTTGTACAAATACAACGCAATAAAAAATATTAGCATATGTAACATGTTAATAACTGCTAAGAATCATTCATGTCAATTATCTACTGCTATTAACTTATACTATAAAAGTGAAAGTGTGTTTGTTTATATCGTTCACGTGTAACCTGTTGAACTGATCATCACAAAACAGAAAACCATACAGAAGAAGACCTACCTCTTTGTTGTTTAACAAAATTGATATTTAAAAAAATACGAATCAAGTTGAGAACCTCCTCCTTTTGGAAGTCGGTTAAAAACAGTCATAATCAGTAATTTTGAAATTAAAAATCAACATTCTGTGTCTGTCTAATCCACTAAACCAATTTCAATACATTTTAATAGGCATTACTACAGACATAAACAGTCTTGGAAAAGGCGCTATTGTTGAGAAGCTACTTGCAGGATGAGATGCTTTAGAGATTGAATTCCGTTTACCCTGTATTAAATAATAGTTCGGGATCCCCGAAACAAATTTTACAAGTTATTACTATCAAGCTAATTTTTCGTGAGTGGCTTCATTTTGTTGTAGGACCACCTTTCACCTTACAAATACTTTAGATTGTGGTAGCTAACAGGGGTAACTGGTACAAAAAACTTTAGAGCATAGGACCGGGATAACGTACCAAGCAATTCGTAGGACAATGTGACTGACAAATTGTATAAATATTAACTAAGCAACTGTCAAATAATCAGCTAGTTAGTGTCATTTTTGATGACCTGATTATCGATACATGTGGGAAGGATCAAACCAGACATTTTTTAGGACAATTTTTTTTCCTGTAAGCAATAATGTTAGTCAATATTTACATAATTTAACAGCCGCATTGTCCTACATATTGCGTGGTACGTTATCCCGGTCCTACGCTCAAAAGTTTTTTGTTCCTGCAAAGTCTGTTAGCTACCACAATCGAATTGGATACCACAAAATATTGGAAATTTTGAAAGCTGAAAAAATGATTAGATATTTGCCTATTACATAAGACGAACTCGCGGGCTACAAGTTATTTTGCCCAGTAATGGCTAACATATAACATGACACAACATTATCGAAGCTTATTTTATTAAGTAGATTGTTTTTTTGATATTTGCCAAATTTGATTATTTATGATTACCATTAATTTCCAAATTTGGCAAACAACTACATACATAATAAACTAAATACAGATAATATTATGTAGGATGCACCTGCTCCTTCATCGTCTAACTACCTACTCACCAGACACCAGACACCAACTGTGCCCGCGCGCCCGGTACGGTATAAACATTACTTTGTGTGAATGTCGGTGGATATACCCACATAAACCATGTGTGTGCCTACATACATCAGAACTATAATATGGCATACCTAACACATAGGTACAGACATACCTACAGATTACATTATATAGTTTTTATGTCTTATGTAATACATTTCAGTAAAACAAATAATATATAAACGAATTAGATATATTCAGGAACATATTTAAGACAAGTCCGGGCTCTATACTTCGGAAGCTCACCTACTACATAATATAACAAAGCTATTATTGTGCCAAACATAATTATTTTGTGTAAGGACCTACATGTGAGGTGTCGAGGTGGATACGAGGGTTCATCGGCGGAGTGGTACAAACGAGACAATTACTCGGCGCGGTGTCGAGTGGACGCGCATACGAATTGCAAACGAACTCACGGATAATGAGAGCCATCTCGACCACCTTACCCCCGCCCCATTCCTGTCCCCCTGCACCGTCACTCACCACCAACCGAAGTGAAGGCGGCGGTCGGTGGCGCTGGAGGACACTCGCGACGATATTAAGTTTGTTTTGTGACGCGAAGGGCGCAACTCATTTAAATGCGAAAGACTTGTAATGCACCCACACCAGGGCTGATACCGCCTCCTTATCCATTTGCCACGCTTACAAAGTTACAAGGGTTAGGAAGTAGCAGGGTAGTGTTCCCAAAACTCCACTGAAAGAAATTGTCATGAAATGGTCGTTTTCTCTATTGCTTTTTTTTCAACTATAAACAGTTGTGACTCGGAGAAGATTTCAGAAACATTTAATTTCTGGTGTCATTCAATTTCAGTAATCGGTCACAATACACACACAAACTACACTTTAAGTTTTAAAACGGCAACTTTTAAATTTAACGTCTTCTACAGTTTGCCTAAGTACTTAAAGTTTGATGATTGAATTTTCTTATCAATTGTTACTGATTTTAATTTCATAGTTAATAGAGACAGTTAAAGTGTAAGAACAATACTACCATGAGTTGTCAGCAGTGAGTGGTAGCCCTGTGCCTTCAACGCCGCTCGGTGTTCGCGAGGCTGCACTCAATCGCAAGGTGTTATTTTTATTTGCACACCGAGAGTACTCTCCTTTTTTAACCCAACTCTCTCTCCCCGTTTCCTCCTCCACCCTCCGCACTCTCCGCTGAACAGTGTAGGCACACTCACAAACACCTCTTATAATGTTCAAATACAAGACGACGCCGTCTTCGCCTTACCGATTCGCCGCTCCACTACCCAAGCACCCAGTGGGACCCTTTTGTACTTACCTCAGATATTACAATAGGGGTTTTATCAAATGCTGAACATTTCAAGAAGGTACTGCCGATACACAAGGTGAAAACCTGGAAAATTATTGGATTTGGATAAATTCCGTAAAATTATTATACTGGTGATTTGTTGTAAAGCAAGACGTAGTATAAACAAATTTACTAATATTTCTGAGGGATTACTTTGTCAACTCTCTTAATATATTAACGTCATCAGTGTTCAGTGTGAAAGTAGTCTGTAACCTGTGAATATGTGTAATATTTAAAATAAATACCGTCTAATACCAAGATTGCCAGAAGACCCACGCTGATCAAGGTAGTAGGGCCACGCTGATTACAGCACAAACGGGCCGGGGCGGTAGGGCGGCACTACCCTCGCACAGAAAATCAACGTAAAATGACAGCGATCATGTTGTCGTGTTTCGTTGGTGAGTGCGAGACCGGAGGCCACACCATGCTGAATTGTTGCATCGTCTGCATTCGCAGTATGGTGATCACCAGTCTTGGATTCTGCTTATGCTTTCCATCAGGCAGAGCAGAGGCATTTTGGCAGGGATAAACATTAAAAAAAAGACCAGACAGTTGTTACTGCAGTACAATGTTCCATAATCTATTAAAACTATTTTACAACATAGCTTTATTGTTTCAGAGGAATACCTATTCTTCTCGCACATCCCAAGATCACATCCCAAATAATGTCTAATGTTATTATTGCTACAATCTGTTTTGGCGACGCGACGACGTAGGTTGTTTTACTATCTACCAGTGCTAATAACTTCTAACATCGGTATTACGACTCGCGTTTTACGTCTAATCTAAGTTCTAGCAGCGTGGCTGGTACATCTATCAGTCGTCTAGATATCTTCAGATCGACCTTGGAATATCCCACAAGCTTCCTCTAATAAAATGAGTTTCTACTACAAGAACCACCATCTAGATTTAGAAGAATACAGAAAATCCGTATCAAATAGAAAATACGAATTTATCGGTCAATATTAAAATAAAGACAATACTCGTAACACAATAATTAATAAGTTTTCGATAAAAAAATTAACTTACTAAGTAAGTAAAAAGCTAGAAACCATACTGTTACCAACATACTGTTACCAACCATACTGTATACTTCTTTTATTTCTGTTTTCCTAATGATTGGAAAGAAATAGTATTGCTTAAGATTTGAAGCCACTTTCATTGTCCTCACAGCACTGCTCCTGAGAACAGCAGCTCCCTCAGCTCAACATCGTGCGCAAGCGCCGACGAGCACTCACGACATCTCTCGACTGCGCACTTCACACGCCTAGTTATCTTTACTGCCCCGATGTTATCTTATCGTTATACCTATGCTTTGTGTCTTGTGTTCCTGTGTGGTCCACACCAAGTTGTTTAATCTATGTTTAACGGGTGATGTGGAAGGCTATACCTACTATAATTTCCTCTTAAATTTTTCTTTAAGAAAATATTTCAAAAATACTAGTAATTTCACCTTTACCACTTTGAACGTTACATTTTAGTTACGAAGGTAGGTGACCTGTTCTAGTAATTCTTAACTCTACAGGCCTTAGGTATGTATGGTCACTGACGAAATAAATTATTGTATTGCAAAATTTTACTTTTAAGGCTAGCACTTTTACTTTAGTGTGACTTAAAACTAAATTTTTGTTTAACTTTGCCAAACCTTTGAAATGTTTGATACAATAGTTAGTCAAAAATATTTTATTCAAATAGGCACTTTTTTTACAGTCACTTATGAATAGTCAATATTAATAAATCGAGTGATTCTAGTCGCCAGTTCCAAGTGCAGCCTACCCTTAATGGAGAAGAATCTGGCAAGAAACTCCACTGACGCTCCGTTTTAAAAATAAATAGCGTTTAAAATTTCCTTACTCTTAACTAAAAGAATGAGAACGAAGTCGACCAAAGAAAACAAAACAAAATGTTTGAAGTCATTGCTGCACCGCCATGAGCTAACCAATCATGCACCGTTATTACTCAAAACTTCAAGATTTTTGTATTGTTATATATTGTATATTGTGAGGTCCAGTTATCCTAAACATGTGGGTTCCTCACTAAAGTCTTCCGTAAATGGTCTGGAGTGAGAACTGCCGACTGACTGCTATGTATTTATTATGTGTACCTATATATGATCATCAAGTGGAGCCACGCTGATTCCAGCACGAACGAGCCGGCTGCGGCTCGACTGGGACTACACTACCCTAAAGTACCCTAGCACAGAAGACCAACTTAAAATGTAGCATTCGTACTTAGGCTTTTCATCAAGCGGAATAGAGTCGCTTTGACAGGCCTAACATTAAAAATAATCATACAACTTTCTGTTAAATTTGTATATGTCCATATCATATAATATAAGGACTTAGCTATGTAAGGACTATATTTACTACTTAATACAGATTGTGACAAATAAGAATTAAGACACTTCAACCTCTCAGCCTTGACAAAAAGCTTAAACAATGAGATAATTTATTGACGCGCTGTAAGTATTGAGGAGGCGGCGTGATTTGTGTTTAATTGTCAATTAAAAGATTTAAAACAATCACGTACATCGCGTTTGTGATGCAAATACTCCTGCGGGTGTTCTCTCCCGAGCGCCCGTGACGTCACACCCGAGCGTCCCGGTGCCACGAGGCGTCAACTCCCTGTCTGTTTCAACGACGTTTTTACATGATAATAAACCCATTAATTGGACGATGTCGCTCTTAACGAATCTGGTTTTCCGTTTCAACGACTTTAGTCTCGCGCAAAGAGGTGCTAAGAGACGAGTGCCACCATTATGTCGACTTTGGTAAATCATGAACCAATTGAAACGGTAGGTACACTAAAAAATACATATCTACGTTTTTATTTTTTTATTTTCCTTATAAAGAAAAGTCCAGCACTACGAATAAATCCTGTGTCGCTGAGGACTTTGCAATACATGAAGCGGACACAAAGAACACCCAGTCTCACAACAACAATTTGTTGTCCCATGCAGGATTTGAACCCACAACACTTGGCGAAATAGGAAGCGGCGCCGCCTTCCGTGCAATCAGCATAAGTGCAGCAATATTAAACCGACACTTGCATCTTTAGTACAATTTAACGCGTTCACAGACTATACTGACAAATGTATACCATTGTTTTCAAATTAAGCCATGTATGTACCCATATCTTAAAAGTCGTTTAAAAATAATACCAAAAGAAGGGGACATTTCGTACGATATATGAGGTAATATAATACAAAACAAATGCAAGAGGCTTATTTTGCGAATTAATCGAATAGGTACACAAAAAGTTTTCAAAACAAAAGCAGGTACCGATATCCCGCCGCGGTGCAATTTCGTGCAGAAAAGTTTATGCAAACTTTCATAGAACTACTTCAAATAAACAATATTGTATTGTAAGGGACGATGGGTGTCAATCAATCGGTATTGCGTAGCGGTCGCGTGTCGAACTAATGAATTGTTTGCCAATATAAAGCCGTGTACAAACAATCGAGGCTTTGTGCCGGACGACGGATGATATCGGGCGGTATTTAACGGGCGACTCGGCCACGTATTGGGACGGACGTGGGACCGTGGCCTCGCTGCGGGATGTGGCCGCGCCGCGCCCCGGTCGCTCCGACGATCGAAAGCAAGCCACGGAAGGGTTGCAAATAATGACATTACCAATTACCGATACCCCAATGCTCCGTTATATGTCAATGTTGGCAAACATAATGCTATTGTTTGCTTTAACGTAATCGAGTGTTTTGAGTTGTCAAAATAATTTCCGCATCTCGGAACAGATGTTTTGTTTTGAAATGACTTTTAGGAACGATTGATAAATTGTGATTATGAAATATAATTTTTAAGAAGTTATGTCATCAAAGTGATAAAATTTTAAGTATTTAATATTTGATTTATACAATTGTCAATTAAAATTACTGGGAGCAAATGTAACCAAAATGTTAATATTTAATTAGTAAGAGCTAAACGGTCGCCGGGTCGTGTGGAGCCAGCAAGGGGCGAGGTGGTCCCGTCCGGGCCAATAGAGCGAGATCAGGCGGCCTAATGAAAACTATCACAGGCAAACAACCCAATTGATGTAGGAGCTAAATTAAACTATTTCGCGAATACATTAGCAGTTGACGTGCGACCGCTCCGCCGAGCGCCGCCGTCGTACCGCTCTACAGTGTGGACGTTCTAAGATAAACCCACCGTTCAGTGTTAGTTTATCAGCACCTACAGCATCACTAGAGCATAAACGAAGTCCCTACCTACATAAGTACAAAATTTTAATTATAATATAATACTAATATTTCGGACATCTAACACACAAGGTGAGCTAGTCCCGAACTAAGCAGAGCATGTACTAGGTATAGGTACTACTACGAGTGTACTACTGGACTACGTACTACTGTACTAGACAACAGATATAAATAAATTTATTCCTTTTGTAAATACATACATGTAAAGAAAATATCGCTATCGTTTTTCTTTACCTTTTTAAATGAACATATCACTCGACCATAGATAGGTACTATAGATGTCACTTTTTGAAAGTGTATGTGAATGTATTTAATTATTTACAAAAGATAGAAGGTTGTAAGGAAATAATTTTAAGAAATGAATAAAACGTTGTTAAGTATTATAAAATAAATCTACACTGAAATAAAAACTTTAAATGTTGTTTTTTGTTCTTACAGGTGAGTAAAAATCCGTTAAGACTAGTTGTTGCCCTCGGCTCCGCCCGCGTATATGTCGGTTATCACTGCAAATAGTAGCCTATGTATTATTCTGATGTATAAGCTGTATTACTGTAAAGTTTCATCCAAATCCGTTCAGTAGTTTTTGCGTGAAAGAGTAACAAACATCCATCCAAACATCCATCCATCCTTACAAACTTTCGCATTTATAATATTAGTAGGATAGTAAAACTTGTATTTAAAATAATCCTGTTATAAATAAATTGTCTTTGTTCTTACAGAAAACGCAATTTTCTTTATTTAACATCTTAGAGTATAATAATTTTAAATACATATTAGGTATACATAGAAAACACCGTAATTCCGAAACAAATATATGCAGATCATACAAACATTTGGTCCGACCCGGGAATCAATCCGAGGCCTCTAACACAGCAGTCGTATATGCTACTACTGAGCCATCAAGGCAGTCAAGTTAAGGAGGAAATTGCCTTACAAGCCTTAAAAACGATCCTGAACATTCCACTTTTATTTAGCACTGACGTCACCATTATTAATTGCGATTTAGTGCAACTGTATGAGGCTAAACATCGTTTAATGAAAGCAAGCTTTCGGTAAAATGATGACTTTACTTGAGTAAATTTGTCCTCACGTTGGCAATTAAAACACAGATTGACAAATCATAAGACAGCCCACACGTCACATGTCACGTGCAGCAGAAGCATAAACAAACAAACACACGCGTACAAGTGCTGCGCGTTATGATCGCCTCGCCGCACCGCCGCGCCTCCTCCCTTGTACAATCGCGCCCCAAAGTCGTTAAACGGACATTAAGCCGACTTTAATAAACCTTGTGAATGTAAACTTTATTATGTGTTCATTCTGTTGAAGAAAACATCCCTCCTGGCATTGAAAACTTTAGACGTGATCTGGTTATTTGTTGGATGAAGAGGACTCTAAGCAACAAAAATTTGACAAGGTCATAAATTAATCGTGAAACACACTTGCTCAAATTTAAAATTATGTTTTTTGACTCTTATTATTAATTCTTTATACAAAATTGTTATTCTTTTAGGTACACATAGATTGTAAGCCAAACAAAGTCACCAATAAATAAGCAAATTAGCAAAATGCACAAAAAATATAATGTTTGCTTCTTAAAATTAAACCATTCAATCAACATTTTCAAAAAATGTATAGCAAAAAATACTTCTAGTTTGTAAACCAACTTTGTATTGTTGACTTTATTAAATTGTTATATTATTAAAATACCCTGATATGTGAACATCCTCTTGAAGGAGATGTCTTTCTCAAGCTGTAGACTATTAAACTTGCCACAGCATAAACTTCTTAAGGCAGATAATCTATCTTTTGTTTTACATTTTACATAAGAAACTTACCTATATACTTTGCTATGTGATAATTTCTTGTTATTCTCTTGAATACTCTTCTCTATCTGTGAGATCTTGGCAGTAATCTATTCTTGATTAATTAATTATGTATGTTGAATAGTTATGTTCAGGTTCAGAGTCAAATTAAGTAAGATCGTAGTTGTTCCATTCTTAGCCAGTTAAAGTATAAGTTCGTACATTCGCGTCACAGAAGAAACTTCTTACATGTCACTCTAACTAACAACACAAATATTTAGTACCTACATCCTACATGTTTTTAACACCAAACAATTGAAGTGTTCGGCTAACTAAACTTTTATTCTAATATAAATACCCACCTGACACTTCTGCCTTTCTAGTAATAATATAAAAAATAATAAAAAAATAGTAAAAGAAAATTGTGGACTCTTGCTTTTTTATTGGATTATTTATGGTTTAGATAGGATTATCATCACGAACTTCGAGCCGTAATAATCTAACTGTTTCTGCATCTAAGGTATAGTTCTTTTCACCCTGTCGTAAAGATTACTATCTATGTTTCTAGCAAGTGAACGGATAGTACTGCTGGAGCCCATAGGCACGTGTGCAATAAATCTGCGCAGCAGCCACTACCGTCACCGTCGTCACACACGTGCTAATGAACGTGGGCCCGGCGCGATCTTATCGCTCGCTTCCACAGAAATCGCGCTCTATTGAGACGTGCACCTGAGCGCGGACCTGTCCTTCCCTCGCACTAAATCATACCCGAACCGTTCCCGACATGTAGCTAACTAAGCCACGGAATAAAGGAACCCTTTGAACGATTCGCTGCGGCCGCCACCGCGTCCTCCGCGGTTGGACGTCATTGTCGTAAACACTCCGCTGCCAACATTGTGTGCCACAAGATTTATGTGGGAGACGAGACCAATAGATAATGTATTTGTAAAGAGGTGTTGGACATAAATCCACGGCGCAGAGATTAGCCGAACGAACCGCTCATCTGTATGAGCAACACGCGATCCATTCACACGGCTGTCGTGCTTCCAGTTTCTTATTCTCATTAGCCTATGTAATTAGCGAGCTAACATCAGTAACACGCATACCTACACTTAAGTACTGTGTGCCATGCCATGCCATGCTTTCGTACCGTTGCGTACTTCACTGAAATATTTAATACTAGTTGTTGCCCTCGGCTCCGCCCGCGTGTATATCGGTTATCACGGCAAATAGTAGCCTATGTGTTAATCTGATGTATAAGCTAAATTACTGTACAGTTTCATCCAAATCCGTTCAGTAGTTTTTGCGTCAAAGAGTAACAAACATCCATCCAAACATCCATCCATCCTTACAAACTTTCGCATTTATAATATTAGTAAGATATCTTAATCGTTACAATTTAACAATAACGACAAGGAGATCAGTTAAAGATCAACTTGAAGTACCTCTTGGCTTTAAATTACTTTTGTAAGTAATCTGGTAAGTAAGGTGTACAAAAAAGCGATTATTATTATATTGTGTATATAATAATTATAAAATATTATAGAACTTTCTTGTAATTTTTTGTAATACACTATAATTTTATACAAATACACCTTTAATTGTAGCTGTTGTTGACATTTTTTATTTAATATTTTTTTCACAATTTCTGATAGTAGTGACTCAAATTGTAAGCTACGACTTTTGTTATTTACTGATAAACGTCCTTTGCATTTTGAGAAGATTGTCTGGACTTTAAAAGAGACGATGATCTATGAGTTTGTTTCGTTCTTTCTTCTCAGGGCTTGTCCAGTTAGAAAAGATCCGAACTAGTCTGTTCAATAAAAATTTAACCTGCAGAAATGTTCATGTTAGGTACCTAACTGCAGGATCAATAATTTCATTTCATTTATTTTCTCCCTCTCTTTCGAATCAATATTAAACTAATTAAAACGAAATTGCCGATAATGCAAACAGTACTCGCAATTACTATAGACATACGTATACCTACTTCTTTTGGATCATAGTATAAATCATAATGTTAACCTCGGCGCAATGTGTGCGAGGAGTATGCGAGGGCGCCTGTAACGGTGGCAACTCCGAGTTTTCGAGAACTCATCAATATTTGATCTGTTACATTTGGCTTGTAGATGCGCTGACGCGCGCGCAGCCTCCCACCTCATCGTTATTCTTGTTTGTCAAATCAATCGCTTGTACCTATGTATGTATATGCGAACGATAAACAACTACTACGATAATTTTTCATGGCAAGTCGTCCTCACACTCCCACGATTAAAACTAGTACAATTGTGATACCCTGCTCTACTACTATGCTAATCTAATACCTTTGAACGAGCAATTCTTGTATAAATATACAATATATGTAATCTGAATATGCAAAGGGTTTTTGGTGGCTATATATTGATCGAGTTTTAGAAAAATTACCAAAAAAAAATACCGAACACAACTCGGTCATCCAGGTACTTGAACAATTAGGTGACACTATTTTCATTGAATAGATTAATTCTTTTCCTCAGCCCGGTCTATACACGCAAGACATAGACGAAGCCATAGTCAATAAATTAATTTCCATCTTATGCGCTAAAAATAATAGGAATATAAACGTAAATTGTTAAAACCTTACATATTTACAATGAGACATGACATTGACCTGGTGTTCCAAAGTGCGGTTCAGTGCCAGTGATGTGGAATAACATTTAGTGGGCACCGATTCATAATGTAACACGAACTTCAGACTTATTATGCAACCGCGACTCAAATATTTACCAAAATCGAATTCATTCACATATAGATACCACGTTTTTTATATTCAGCATCGTCACCAGCTCGTCCCAGTCCACTGCTGGACACGGCTCTGCCGGGCACACCACATAGAGCATTTAGTCGCAAACTAGTGTCCTTAGTGCTGTTTATGAATTTTAAAGGGATTATGAATATCGTCGAAGTAGATCAAACTTTACATATTTCTATATAACAGCCTCGTACTTCACACAAGCGCGGTTTTGTCCCTGGTGCTAATTGATATAAGTAAAGCGTGCGGTAGTGCTGATGAAATACCGCTGAGAACAAAAATGATGACCGCTAATAATGCGAGATCCTCTTTACAGAAATTCTGAAATGAAAATTCTCAGCTTAATAGTATAAACACTACATGTTGTTAGGAAATAATATTTACTTGTTATATTAATTGTTATGTATGTTATTAGCTTTGCCCGGTTTACATATTGCCTGCAGGCGTTGGATGAATTTCTGTCAATATTCAGTCATTCTATCTTGAGAAATGTCTAAGGCAGTATGGATCGTGGTTCTGATAGTAAAGCAAGCCCAGTATATCAATGTTGAGATCCAGTAGGTACCTATATCAAATTTGTTCTGCTCAGCAAAAGGAACTACGTTTATTTTTCTTCAATTTTACCCATCATCATTAAACTTTTTGAGGTTATCATCTTCCCTCCTCGTAAAGTAACCGAAGTATTCAAGGATGCTACGGAGACATGAGACGATGTACCGATTTGTTTAAATGATATTTTTACACATAGCTGAGACCGCTCGTCCGTTTCATTCGCAAGAAATACCTACACTACCTAATATGTTTAATTTATTTTGTTACACGATCTGCCTTAAGAGTATTTTCTAAGAATCGTCATTGTTTAGTGAGGGGTGAGAAATCACTGTTATTACATAAATTAATGGGAATGTCATCGGAGGGTGTTTTGCCAATATTCGTGGAAGAATCGCCCTTCAGGTGAAGTGTAAAAAACAAGGTCCCGTTTACTACCTTATACCTGCATGCCATTGTATAACACACGAGATGGATGGCAGTCATCTCTTCTCATAATACACATGTTTATCTGATACGTGCAACCCCACTTGTTTATAAAAATGATGAAGGATATTTTTTGACAGTAAATTATCTTCTAGTACTACTGAGGTGACAAAAAGCTTGAGATATTGAAGAACTAGGCAGTTCGTGTCTGTTGTGAGTGATCACAGAACAATGTTGTCGTTTCCGTTATTAAACGAAGAATTCAATAAATCACTATTGCCATTGTTGTTTTTCTTAACGTTCAAACATTGTAAAGACTATTAAAAGGTTTAAACAAAGCGGTGGACCCGCGGGTCGAGTCGCGGCGCGCGGGCGCACGCACAAAGCCGCACCACAATGCCTGTGCCTGACCCGAACTCATCTCGCGCAACTACCGACTCAAAAAATAACATCTACGAATCACAATTTGGAGAAAAAATCTTTTGGAATACCTGACACGATATTTGTTGGCAGACTGGAACGATGTTTGTTAGTAGTTGTGAATAAAGGTCCTCCGTGATATATGAGGGTGTCCGCGTCGTCCTGTGATTTATACACTGCTCACTACCGTAGCACTTCATAGCACCAGCGTTGATTAAGTGGCTCGTAGCGACTTCTTTTTTTATTTATATTAAAATGCAAAGGACATATTATTAGTCTAAACAATGATAGTTTTAGTTTTGTAAAATCACCCATTAATTGTCAAATAATAAAATAATAGACACCGAAGATCAAAGTTTTTGAATCAAACTAAATTCAAAATTATATTTGAATGTTACTTTAATACCTTCTCCTACTAAAACGATGATAATAGAAATTTACATTCACATTGTTCGCAACATACAGAGGAGAACACTTAACTTTCTCCAAAAAATCGAAGGCCAATAAATTGTTTGACAAAATCCAAGGGATGAATAAAGCTAAAATCGATGGTTTTCAATCACTTGTGTCAATTAGATCATTACTTTTAATTTAAATAGAATTCAGTGTGTATGTACCTACGTAGCTAGATATAGCAGCATGGTTAAGCGACAGCGCCGTGTTATGATTAAGCGGCTGGATCCAGTATATCAATGTTGTCTTACGTATTGCTCATCTCGATCTGTGATTACATTAGCTACAGACATCACGCGAGCGGACAAAACCGAGGATGCCATCTGAAAACTAGCGCTGAGTGTTATCGTAACTGATGATACCTACACATCAATATGCTGATATGATAACCCATTGAGATGAGCACACATCACAGTTATGTCACATATTTTACTTACATTTTTATGTACATCTTGGTTCATCTAAATTACGTTCGCGAAAGATAGAAAATATGAAAATAAATATATTGATGTGTAATATTAAGTATGCTTTTCTGAAATTTTAGGAACGTACAAATCAAGATAAAACTTCTGAAAAGAAAAGAAAAACAAATGGTGGTGCACGACAACTTTCAGTAACATTGTGATGAATAGTAGAGTAACTACTAACGCACTGATCTCAATCAAATGCATTTCTTTTCATTCTCTGCTACTGCATACGAGTCTGAGATGTTTGTATTAGCTTCACCTTGTGGCGACTTCCACATACAGCGCTTTGAGAAAACATATGACAGCGCCACCTACCGAAGATACACTGAACTACGGAGTAACGTACTGTACGAAGAAACTACCAATTCTGAATCGCGCGATAGAAGTTCTCGCGCCGATTAACATATATAAACATCCCAATATCAACCGTTGGGCAGGCCTGCCAGGCATGATCACCTCGCCTGGTCGGATGATCCTCCCTTTGAGTTGAAGGGGCATGACAGCCGTTCTTCCACAACTTAAAAGTATGTAACAGAATATTTGAAAGTGTTTTTCACCCACTTCTAAACATCGGATGGTATTGAAACTTTACACACATTAAACTGTCAAAGACTGATCAAAATTCAAAATGATAAAAATGAGATGTTATTTTTTTTAAAAAGCTAAATTAAAAAGTGAAAAACAATTTTACATCCTTAAAAAATGACGATTTAGAAAAAATCATTTTATCGTAATTAAGCGAAGAGTCCACATCCATCCGCTGCCAACTGTACGCGGACTGGCGAAGACGACGGGCCGGTTCACGCTTTTGTAAGGCAGTCCTCTGTCCAACAGTACACGGCAATAGGCTGAAGTAAGTATGCGTAGGGTGATAGGTGTATTGATCTAGGTAGGCTCGTTTTCAACCCAGGACAAATTATGAATCAGTTTTAAGTCTAAAATATATGGATGTACTTAGAAATATTAGTGTGAGTATCACACTAAAGGTTTGGGCTCAACTGCCTAGTTTGGGATCCGACGATGCAACGTGAGATTTAGGTTGTTTAAAAAACGGCGTATCTCAATTTCTTGTAAATGACGGTCGCATCATCTCTATATATATATTCGTGTGTGCGTTGTTAGTTAACTATGCTCATGTGTCATGTGAGGCCGGGGATGCGGCGCGCGGGGCGCAGTTAGTGCCTAACTAACTATAAATTATAAGGTCACCAATTAAGATAACGCCCCCGGCTCCGTCCACAGCGCTCTAAGTACCAGCGATCATTTAGCTCTGACATAGTGTGACTGTGATGGATGTCGATGAAAATGTGACTAAACTTCCGTATATTTGACGACTCAGTATTCTAAAGCAATAATGTTTTCAAAAATAAATAAGTAATACGTACTAGTGTTTCCCAGTTTATTTTGATGATGATGTGGGTAGTTACAGGATTGATGCGGAATGTACATACTCATAGATACGTACGCCGATATCGAAAGCAGTATGAGTGAACAATCGACAATACCCTTAGATTTAAAACAAGAACATGAGCTATTGAACAAAAGGGTGGGTGCGCGCGCGCCTGTAGGAGCCATAAGTTACATGCGTATGAGGCGGCCGCGGCGACCACGCGAAATAAAAGAGAGGCGGCGGCACGAACAATGGTGCGGTCAATACGGTAGCCAGGATTTGCATATCGCGCATCGACTCCTGCGCCGCCGGGAGCCGCGAGTCGCGCCACCGGCTGCCGAACCCTGCAGGGCTGGCACACGTAGCCCTCCACCTGCAGTGATCCGACATCATGAGATACATACTGCCATGCGAAGTAAATCTCATCAAATAAACTCATTAAACAGCACCAATAGCATAATCATCATCACCTTTCTGTCCCTTTCATATTTCATCTGACGTAGGTGAAAAGTGTTGCAGAGGGTTTTGGCCACTATTACATGGATTTCCATTTGCCTATCCTTTTCATTACCCCCAAAAAAAGAACTTAATAGCCAGGTGAAATCTTACCTATCCAATACATTTACTTTTCAATACTCAGTTGCACCATTGTATATTTTCTTAATTTATGTAGGTAAGTATCTTGAAAATTTTAATTAAACTATTTTACAGTGTTTTAAAACGAGACTGTCTATATAAAATTACATTTAATGCAATTCCGTTGTTTATAGAATTTAGTAAGCAATAATAATTTAGATCTTAAGAGTCTTAAGAATGCGATATTTTTACGGTGACCCAATAACATGTTTTCATTATGACACCCAGCAGCGATCCCTCATTCCTCAGCCAGGCGGTCAGCGCGGCGCAGAGCCAGCCCTAGCGCCCGCCGCGCCGCGCTGCAGCAATTGTTGTTTATCGCAGCGCACACGGTATTCTCACTAGCTTTTGTTTCACTACTTAAATTTGTACTGCTTTTTATTGCTCCTTATACTATCCATACATTCGGCTAAATAAATAAATATTTTATAACTTTTTCCCACGTAGAACACATATGTTTACGTGAGCTCTAAATGCAGCTAGGATAGTAGCCATTGTTTTCAAAATACTTTCCAATTTTCCAATCCAATTTGTAAAGTACCCGGTTCCTAAAACGGTTCCTACTCGTGTCCTACGCGTGTACTAGACTAAAAATTATAACTGTCAAAATGGCTTGTTAAATTAATCCTTGATGGATGTAGATGACAATGAATATTCCGTACCATTGTCCATTAGGTATACTATTTGGTCTCCATTCAACAAATGTAAATTAAACTTTCTGCATGTCAACATGCGCCACCGCCGTTCGCTAATGCTCATGATTAATCAATGTCCGAGGCGGATGCTACTTGCCTTCCTACCTACTTGTATTAAATTGATCGAGGGTATTCGTAATTCCTCGAAATATGTATAAGTGCCCCGGGTCACGGCGAACGCTCTCACGTGGCACCACGTGACACATTATCATGGATTTGAATTGAGTGACGGGTGTCGGACCGCGCCCGGAGATTTTCCAGAATAATTCATCCATACTCATCAGCAGACCTTCAAACACCCGCTACGTGCCCTATTTATAGGGTAGGCGACTTGCCGTCTCAACACGTGACACAGACACCTACGCCATGTGATCTCGTATTTAGATCCAACAACGAATATACAAGATATACATAGGGATGTGAAATATGAAATGCAGGCTAACTATACGCTATTGGAGTACAAACTGAGACTTTTAAAAGGATTGATTTCAAAGTTTTGTGAGTTAACCAAGTGGAAGAACTTAGGTACAATCTTTCCTCAGTGAATCATTGAGTGAATCCTCAATGGGTACAATTAGATTTTATGAATCGACTTAAACAGTCACTATACCTATAGTCCACTGATAAGTATCCACCTCTAATGTCTACTCTTGTAACAAAAAAAGTAAAAACTAAAACCCAACTACGACAAAAACATTACTAAAATTCAAAAGCTGTAGTCCGTGTAGTGTAACGTACCATAGTCCAACACTTGTGTAACACTTTAACAATGCGTGACTACGGCTTTTGAAACTTGATTCATGCTTTTTCAGCGTCGTTTTTTGTCATAGTTTGGTACATTTTAAATGGGTACAATAGAAATATCACAATTATCGAATAAATCCGGACAAAGTCACGAAAAAATGGTAATAATATATATATTTTTGAAATTTAAAAGTAACGCCCTTTCCAATGATACCAAACACGACATATTTATCTATAATTTATTTTTTTATACAGTACTATATGTCGGCTAGAGGGCGCCACATTAGATTCAGTGACACGTCATATAGCCCGTAACCAGCAGGCGATCATGACGCTTCTAACGACACTTCATTTGTCCAGTTCTAATGAGTAGTTAAGGAGCTAAGAGGAAACAAATGAACATACATACATACATAGCCTCAAACTTAAGTATGTGTATCTCTGTACACTGATAATTGTGTACTATAAGTATCGTATCGTATGTTTCTTCAGTAATGTTGTTTAATCCGGTGTCCTGAAAATCTTGTTTCATACTTTTTCAGCGTCGTTTTTTGTCGTAGTTAGATTTTAGTTTTTACATTTTTTTATGTAATGTCTCCATTATGTTTGTGTAGAATAAGTAACAATATCTATTTGTAATTTTTGTAACATTTGCATATTTTGTAACTCATCCTTTGTTTTCTGTTTATAATTTTGTATGTATACAATAAAGATATAAATAAATAATAATAATATCTACTGAGGACACGTTGGTTAAAGCACTACGTACCTAGAATGAGCATTATAAAAAACTGTATTATACATGCCGAAAACACATTGACCACTTGACAAGTACAAGGAAATATAACAAGTTGTCCCGGTTGTCATGAACATCTATGGCAATAAAGTCAGTGCCCTCAAATATACTGACAACTAGTTCAACCTTCGAATTTAGTTCACCCTCAGGGTGACAGAGGTCCGATGCCAGTCGCTCCGTTTAAAAACTGATATTCAGGTAAAACCGTTTGAACTAGTAGTGGACCCCAAATCTTGGGACTAATAAAGGCTAGGAAGATGTATTAGCGCTTTAAAGGCTCAGGGTTACGTAAGGTAACACTGTTCAAAACATCACTATAATGACTACACAAACAATTTATACAAACATATTAAACTAAATAATATATAAACTAAAACATATTGCATTACTATAAAGTTATACAGTACCATAGTTTAAAAATATAGTAAAAACTAAAACCCAACTACGACAAAAAACGACGCTTAAAAAGTATGAAACAAGTTTTAAAAGCCGTAGTCGTAGTTGGGTTTTAGTTTTTACTTTATTTTTATTTAAAATGTTTTGGTGCCTTTATAATACTTATTCTTGTGCAAAGTTTATTTTAAATAGGTACCATAGAAATATCACACTTATCGAATAAAAACGGACAAAGTCACGAACAAATGCTAATAATATACATATTTTTGAAATGTACGCAAATTTAGTTTTTAATACAGTACTTTATGTCGGCTAGAGGGCGCCACATTACATTCAGTGACACGTCATATAACCTCTAAGCAGCGGACAATCAAGACACTTCAAACGATACCTCATTTGTCTTATTCTGACTACTTTAGAAAGAATGAGGGAACAAAAAAGCATACCATAGAAATATCACACTTATCGAATAAATACGGACAAAGTCCCGAACAAATGCTAACAATATATGTATTTTTGAAATGTACAAGTAACGCCCTTTCCAATGGTACCAAACACGGCATATTTATCTCAAATTTATTTTTTAATACAGTACTTTATGTCGGCTAGAGGGCGCCACATTAAATTCAGTGATACGTCATATAGCCTATAACCAGAAGACGATCATGACGCTTCTATAGACACCTCATTTGTCCAAATCTAATGAGTAGTTAAGGAGCTAGGAGGGAACAAATGAACATATATACATACATACATACATACATAGCCTGTCAAAATCATAACCCTCCTTTGGCTTTGCCGTAGTCGGGTAAAAATAGGGCAGGTACTAAAGAATTTTTTTTTTAAATTATGTATCTTCTAGGTAGATATTTAAGAAATCGATAAGCTGAGATCGAGAGGAAATGAGGATATTTATATAATTATCTAGGATATTTGTATTACAGAAACTGAAATTGCAACTGATCAGTACTCTGCAGTCGACTCATAGCAATTGGCTGTGATAGACAAACAGACAGACCCACGAGTGATCCTATAGGAGTCTGCTATTATTCGCATGTTTGAAACTCCCAAAATTACAAAATGTCAACGCTACAAAAAAGAAAACAACAGATTACGAGTTATCTGGTATAATGTCTATACTATTACTCGTATTAACGATATCGCTGTTTGCTTTACGCTTGTACTTTTGTAGAAATATCTATTGCTATTGATCACTCCAATCATAACATAATGGCTGTTATTGATGTAGATAACAAATAATAAAAAGGAATGGTCCTGGGACACGCGACTCACTACTTGTATGCAAATACAATGATTGATGATAATCTTTGTTTTTCCTGTTGGTTACAAATATAATATAAAAAAAACCGATGTCACGATGACATTGCATTAGCAAGAACAACTAATTCTACAGATATCGAAGATATTGGTTCGCCGGGACACCGGCCAGCTTTTTGCGGAACTTGTCCCCAAGTAATTCCCAAAATGGCCCCTACTCTAATGTATAATTCAATCGATTTCATTAGAAGAAGTTTTTCAGTGGCAGCCGGGTCACCATAACAATACATACATATGTATGAGCCCTCTAATAAATTGGATGGAGTCGAGTTTTTAGCTCCGTGTCCCGCGACTGGCCGGAACCGCGCCACTAACCACTGAGGCACTAAACCGCCTGTGAGACGGAAACTACCGTTTCTTTGTGCCTGTACCTACTGGTCACTCGATTGACTAAAGGTTCATCAATCAATACCTACCTATAGGTATACATGTAATACTTGTTCACTCATAAGGCAACTAATGCAGACAACAACACTTAATTACAATAGTAGGTAATTGGTTTGGAGCTACGTACTTTCTCTAGCAATTACATACTTAGAGACATGGCACAGTAAGGTTAGTTTTTCGATCGAGCTTGACTTGAAAATGAGTAAAGTATAACAATGGCTATTTAGGTAGGTTTATCGAAGATGTGTATCCAGTGTAGCTCATTCGAAATAACCCGTCACAGCACCAAATAATGTCACAAACCTACACTTTTTTGTGCTAGAACAACAGAATGCAATCGATAAAGTGCATTGGGATAATCAGTGCGTCCCTATTCGACCATTAGTGGCTGTAGTCTGTCTGACTTATAGCATTCACTATTACAGCACATTCCCAAAAGTTTTTATAAAAAACATCGGATAATAACAAACATTAAGAAGTCCCCGAACGGAAAACAGCAATCCGAGTCACGCGACTGACGACGGATGATCCGGCGACTTTTTTATGACAACAAAACATTGCGGAAGTTATGTTTCAAGGGTATTACGCACAGATCATTTAACTCCATTCTCCTCTCCTGAGTGAAAGCGCAACTATATTTATTACTGCACGCTTTGACAACCCTGTCCGGCGAGGGCGGCGGCGGAATGACGCCTACGCTCGGGGCCACGCGGAACCAATCTGCGACCTTATCTGTACCTCGTACGATCGCAAATCCTACAACCGCAGGAACGGCGCTTAGGTCTGTAGTTCAGGGCTGCAGCTCAACAGTTATCTCGTGAAAAGTTATATTGTCATTATTTTATGACGTCTTCATCGAGGGCCGAATTGGTCACGGCGCGCGCGCCAACGGTCGGTAAACTTGTAAATTCATACTAGACTAGTTCCAAAGAGGGCAGAACGCCGCTGTGTTTGCTTTGTCGAGTGCTACCGACGCATCACATTTGCTTCAATGCTTCAATTACTCACTTTCATATAGAAGTTCGAATGTCTTTGCCATATACAACTACAACTAGGTACATAACGCACACACAAGCCGTAGTGTGAATAGTCGTGGCCGTACAAGTGAATATAAGTGAACAGATTTCAAATTACATTGTATGTAATGAAAACACTATCTACAATCTACAGTTCTACACAAAGCTTTCCCAAAATTGATTGCACCCCGTTACTGGCTACTCTTAGATTTCGAGTGCCTTTAAGGATTCCGCGCAGACCCATCACGCCACTGTGTCCGCCATTAAGAAGAACTGTTTTGGGTGCTAATTCTCCATGTGCGAGATTGTGCAGGGTGTTAAATAGCTGTAGCGACATAGTCGATATCCATAGCGATTCGTTATATAGATTTAAATCCATATTAAGCTCTAGGTCAGACCTTAATTAACTTCTGAATTCACTATTCTGATACTAATTTCAATGCTAATAACTATGTTTATATAACTTCAAATACTATATAATCTTTTGTACTTATTTGTTTTTCTGGTGTTTGTAATTTTTATACTTCTTTTTTTGTAATAATCCATGCTGTGCCTACCTATAAGTAATTGTTACATTACGATTCATAAAATTGAATTTGTAGTATTTTTAAGGTGAAAATGTAAACAATTGTTGGTGGGCCTTAATAAATAAATAAAATAAATATAACAGAACTTTTCTTAGCATTGGAATCCAGACTGTGAGATATAATATTGAAAACATCTAAAATAAACTATTACTTACTACTCGAATGTTATTAATGATTGGGTTGTAGAGTAGGTGGTAGTATTAGTTACAATCAGTTAAATACCAACACTAAATATCGCATTATGGTTTCTTTTAATTAAAAATAATCTATACTTATAAAATAGTAAGTCCTGACTGACTGGCTGACTGACTGACTGATTCATCATCGCCGAGATAGTTTACGCCGAGCGTAAACTATGATAGTTAGGACTATGAAATTTGGTGAGTAGAATCGTTTCATTGAGTAGACACCCACTAAGAAAGGAATTTTGGAATTTCCACCCCTAAGGGGGTGAAATAGGGGTTGAAAGTTTGTATGCAAGTCCGTAATTTTTTTAGTTAGAAACATAAAAAATTACATTTGGGCTACTGACTAAAAATGAGCAAATACGTATTTAAGCGTCTCTGGATATTCTACCCCTAAGGGGTGAAATAGGGGTTGACATTTCGGATATGGGTTAGTCTGGAAATCCGTCATTTTTGAAGTTAGAAACATGAAACTTTATTTTTAGGCTACTAATTAAAAATAAAGAATTACGTATTTAAGCGTTTCTGGATATTCTACCCCTAAGGGGGTGAAATAGGGGTTGAAAGTTTGTATGGAAGTTCGTCATTTTTTAAGTTAGAAGCATGAAACTTTATTTTTGGGCTATTGATTACAAATGAGAAGACACGTATTTAAGCGTTTCTGGATATTCTACCCCCAAGGGGGTGAACTAGGGGTTGAAAGTTTGTACGGAAGTTCGCTATTTTTGAAGTAGCAAACATGAAAATTTATTTTTGGGCTACTGATTAAAAGTGAGTGGATACGTATTTAAGCGTTTCTGGATATTCTACCCCTAAGGGGTGAAATAGGGGTTGAAAGTTTGTATGGAAGTTTGTCATTTTTTAAATTAGAACCATGAAACTTTATTCATGTACTAATGATTAAAAAAGAGTAGATACGTATTTAAGTATTTCTGGATATTCTACCCCTAAGGGGGTTGAAAGTTTGTATGGAAGTTCGTAATTTTTAAGGTAGAAGCATGAAACTTTATTTTTGGGTTACTGATTTCAAATGAGAAGACACGTATTTAAGCGTTTCCGGATATTCTACCCCTAAGGGGGCGAACTAGGGGTTGAAAGTTTGTACGTAAGTTCGCCATTTTTTAAGTTGCAAACATGAAACTTTGTTTTTGGGCTACTGATTAAAAATGAGTAGATACGTATGTAAGCGTTTCTGGATATTCTACCCCCAAGGGGGTGAACTAGGGGTTGAAAGTTTGTACGGAAGTTCGCTATTTTTGAAGTAGCAAACATGAAAATTTATTTTTGGGCTACTGATTAAAAGTGAGTGGATACGTATTTAAGCGTTTCTGGATATTCTACCCCTAAGGGGTGAAATAGGGGTTGAAAGTTTGTATGGAAGTTTGTCATTTTTTAAATTAGAACCATGAAACTTTATTCATGTACTAATGATTAAAAAAGAGTAGATACGTATTTAAGTATTTCTGGATATTCTACCCCTAAGGGGGTTGAAAGTTTGTATGGAAGTTCGTAATTTTTAAGGTAGAAGCATGAAACTTTTTTTTTTGGGTTACTGATTTCAAATGAGAAGACACGTATTTAAGCGTTTCCGGATATTCTACCCCTAAGGGGGCGAACTAGGGGTTGAAAGTTTGTACGTAAGTTCGCCATTTTTTAAGTTGCAAACATGAAACTTTGTTTTTGGGCTACTGATTAAAAATGAGTAGATACGTATGTAAGCGTTTCTGGATATACTACCCCTAAGGGGTGAAATAGGGATTGAAAGTTTGTATGGAAGTTTGTCATTTTTTAAGTTAGAACCATGAAACTTTATTCATGTACTACTGATTAAAAAAGAGTAACGACGTAAATAAGGGTTTCTGGATATTCTACCCCTAAAGGAGTGAAATAGGGGTAGAAAATTTGTATGGAAGTCCGTTATTTTTTAAAATTAGTACAATGAAACTTAAATTTTGGGCAATTGACTAGATATCTATTTAGTGTTTCTGCATATTATATCCCTAAGGGGGTGAAATAGGGGTTGAATTTCTTTTTATGGAAATGCTTCATATTTAAGAATACATAGAAATAAGAAAGGTGAAACTTTACTAATGGGTTGCTAATTAAAAATGAGTAAATACGTATTTCAGCGTTTCTGAATATTCTATCCCTAAGGTGTGAAATAGGGGTTGACATTTCGTACATAGGTTATATTGTATATGGGTGGAATGGTTGTATGAAAGTTCTTTTAAATGGGCTATTGATCAAAAATAAATAAATACGTTCAAAAACATGAATAAATTACTGATACATACTTTTACACAGTTTTAATTAAATACATATAATCAACTTTCACGCGAGCGAAGCCGCGGGCAACAGCTAGTTTAAATATATTTTAGCACGCTTTCATTAGCTTCACCTGTAGGTACTGTTTGTTTGTGTGTGTGTCCACTGTCGTCCCTGGCCTCTGGCCTACAGCCTATTTTCACCTGACTACGGCAAAGCTAAAGGATTGTTATGATTTTGACTGCTATGTATGTTAATCTGTTTCCTCATAGCACCTTAACTACTTATTAGAACTGGACAAATGAGATATCGTTAGAAGTAATAATAATAATAAAAACGTTTATTTCTCACCCAAACCAAAATACATTAATTTACAAATTGAATTACATAAAATCCAGGTAGTACTTTGGTTGAGGATCGCTGGTGCCCGTGATAGGCATAAAATTGCCTGTGTTACAGGTCACCAGGGTCCTCGCTCCGAACCAGATTATACAAAATCAAACGCTATGAATAAAACAAGGAACAAAAGAGACAACATACTCAATTTAAACTGAAAAATTAAACATATTTAAAAATAGTATAAGTTTTATCTTTATATATATATTTATTTTATTTTTTTCATGGAATTATGTGTGTGAGCGTGTGCGTGTGTGTGTGTGTATGTGTGTGTGTATTCGTTGTATTATTGTAAGTTTATGAGTGTGATGTTTAGCATGTATTATTGCAAAAGTAGACGGCTACTCCAGTACAACCAATAAATCCTCGGTTTCTTCATATGTTAGCTTCAGGAGCTATTCCGTTACAACTAAGTGGCATTGGTATGAGTTTAGTTGATAAAAAATCAGAATTTTATTAATTTTATTGTATAAATAGGGTCCCAGGAAAATAAAGAATTTACGGCAAAATGACGTATTTACTCTAGACGTTGAAACGATGGGTTTATTGCGACGAACACTCTCTCGGGTGCAATGGGTTAATGCGTGTTGTCTAAGTATTGTAGCCTGCACAAATAGTTGCCTAACTGTGGGCACCTGACAATATTCATAAAGCTTCATGGTTGGGAATAGACGCGGCTTAGAACAGCAAACCTTGAGTACCGCTCTCTGGGCGCGTTCTAGGAGTATTATGTGGGTTTTAGCTGAACCACCCCATGTGGTAATACAGTAATTTAAGATAGATTGGCACAGTGATTGATAAACCATTTTCATTATCTGGGGGTCCGCTGATTGTCGAAGTTCTTTGAATATGTAAATCAGCTTACGTGTTCTACTTGTTAAATACTCAATATGGTCTCTAAAGTTCAGGCCGCTATCGATAACAATTCCAAGATATTTTACAGACGATACTCTCTCAATACAACCACCCGCAGATCCATCGAATCCAGTTGCAGTTATTAGAAGCGAACTATGTAATTGTATTGGCTTGCGGATAGAAAAGTCTATTACTTTCGTTTTGTCTATATTTAACGTGAGCAAATTATCATTAAGCCATCTACAAACCACGTCGAATCCCTTCTGCGCCAAACCATATGCACCCGGCCAAGAACCCGACGAGAATACTAGTGCCGTGTCGTCAGCGTATAAATAAACTGTACCTTGGTCAAGTTCGATATCACACAGTTCGTTAATGTAAATAAGGAATAAACTAGGGCCGAGAATACTTCCTTGGGGCACGCCATATGTTATAGGTATTTCAGTGCTGGTGTAGGGGCTAATTTTTACTACCTGCGTTCTATTCGTTTAATAGCTTTGAAAAAAGGATAGTTGGATTCCTCTTATTCCTAGTGACTCGAGCCTCTTCACAAGGATGGGGACCGAAACCGTATCGAAAGCTTTTTTTAGATCAAGGAACAACGCCACACATTTCTGACCTACATCTAGTTGTTTAACTACGTTCTCAACTAAGGCATGAACGGCATCATCCGTAGACAGTTTCTTTCTGAAACCGAACTGTTTTGCAGATAATAATTTACGCGATTCCAAATACGTAACAAGTCTCCGATTCGTGATTTTTTCGAGTACCTTCGACATTGTTGGGAGAACCGATATAGGTCTGTAATTTTCAACACAGTTCCGATCCCCCGACTTGTGAATTGGGTGGAGAAGACCTCTTTTGAAGTGGTCAGGAAAAATTCCAGTGCCAATGCTGAGATTACAGATGTAAGTGAGAGGGGGCACCAGTATGTTGGCATATTTCTTCAAAAAACCACTCGATATACCATCCCACCCTACTGCACAGTTGGTCCTCAAAGACATAACAATATCTTTCACTTCAGATTCATCCGTATCCAACATTACAAAGGAGTCAGTGGTCTTGGACTGAATATTAACGGGAGAGGGAAATGAGGATCTATAAATAGCAGCCGCAAGCTGATTACCTACACCTGCAAAATAGGCATTAACATTGTTAATTTCTTGTTGCTTGTCTTTATTACACTCTAACAACTTACTTGCGGATGATTTGGGTTTGATTCCGTTTGTAACCGATCGAATAACTTGCCACATGTGCTTAGAGTTCTTACCGGCTTTTTTAAATTCTGCTCTTTCATATTCTTTTTTGGCCCTGCGTATAATTGCCGTACAAAAATTGCGGTATCTCTTATAAGACACTGATATAATTTCATCCGAGGGGTTCTTTCTATGTTTCTTATATAGGTTGTCCCTGTTACGCATGCATTTGAGAAGTCCTGGAGTAATCCACGCCTTATTTGGACGCCGCCTACATGGCAAAAGTGTCTTGATGATCCGCAGGTTATCTATCAATATAGAACAAATCTACATCTATGCAAATAAATAAAATTGGAGTGTCTGTTTGTAATATTAAAATAACGCTTTTTTACTAAATGCATATGTATATATACACGGTACATATAAAAATGTAGTTAAAAAATTTTTTGTCTGTCTGTCAGTCTATCTGTCTGTTTGTTTGTTCGAGTAATCTCTGGATCGGCTGGACTGATTTTGACGGGACTTTCACTGGACCTGCCAGTGAAAGTCCCGTTAAAATCAAAAAGCTGATGATCCAGGAAGTAACTCAGGCCACTTTTTTTAGACTAACTTTGTCCCGCGGTGTTACTACCGCGGGGTTTAGCTAGTAGGCCATATTACGTGTCACTGAATCTAGTGTGGCGCCCTCTACCCGACATAAAATACTGTATTTAAAAACAAATTTAAGATAAATATGCCGTGTTTGGTATCGTTCGAAAGGGCGTTACTTATATATTTCAAAAATATATATATTATTGACTTCTTTGATATATTATTTTCTCGTGACTTTGTCCGTATTTATTCGATAAATGTGAATTTTTATGGTATTCTTGTCGGTTCCCTCATTCTTTCTAAACTACTAGTCAGAATAAGACAAATGAGGTGTCGTTAGAAGCGTCTTGATCTTCCACTGGTTAAAGGTTATATAGCGTGTCACTGAATCTACTATAGCGCCTTCTAGCCTTTTATGGTACCTGTTTAAAATATAGATACTTTGCAAAGAAATTAATATTACAGAGGTACCAAAACATTTTATAACCCAGTTGCACTTGGTGATTATATACGATCACCAAAGGTAAGCAACGACAGCGCGGTCAGTACCTGGATGGGTGACCGCTGGTGGCATTATACGTGCGTCTCCGTGATTCGGAGGTCACGTTAAGCAGTCGGTCCCGTCTGTTACCATAGGACAACAGTCGTGAAGCTTAGTTGGCGACCTTTGGGCGGCTTTAAAACATCCAACGGAAGATTACGTAGCCACAACGTTGTCTTGCCCGTCCCCAACTCGCACTTGGCCAGCGTGGGGACTTTTTTTTACTTAAAATGTTTACATCATCATCATCAACAACCCATAACATCCCACTGCTGGGGTTGGGTCTCCTATTATTGGGTTAAGGCCATAAGTAGACCCGCCTCTGTTTGCAATTTTATTTTATTAAATATTCTTTTTATTTTTATTTTACAGTATTAAAATGTGTTTAAAGAATATATTGTTTGAATAATACTATTTCTACAATATCCATTAAGTAAGCGAAGAGTTAAAATATGAAATGTGTCGACTTCTTACATCGTTTAAATATTTTAACCGACTTCAAAAATAGAAAGAGGTTTTCAATTTCTCGACCTCGATCATATTTAATTATTTTTTATTACAATTTTACTTGTTAAATTCAAGGTTCGACTCGATATCTCTTGAATGCCATCATCAGATCTTAGTGTCCTTATCTTGGTACCACCGTTGGGATATTGCCTTTCCATTAAAAAACGAATTATCAAAATCGGTTCATAAACGACGAAGTTATCCACGAACACACATTAAAAAAAACATATATAAGGTCGAATTGAGAACCGAAACGAAACGAAAACGAAAAAATATATACGGTCGAATTGAGAAACCTCCTCCTTTTTTTGAAGTCGGTTAAAAACGAAACGAATTGAGAATTAACTCCTTTTTTGAAGTCGGTTAAAAATACGACTATAAATCTAATAACTAACATGGCTCCACGGCGACTGCGTAATTTTACCTTTAAAAGTAGGGATTTATTGACTAATATTTTGATTTTTAACCAATATAGCTGTAACTGCTGTGATCATACATGTGTATACAGTAAAATTACGAGCTTAGTGCCGAAACCGTCAATAAGTTTGTACCTGTAAATTGTTTTTGTACTAATAAATAACTATATATATATAAATATTAACTTTTATTTTCATCATAATACAATTTATTACAGCGCCATCTATCAAAATCAGTACATATCTTTCAGTATATTAGTTTCCTAACAGAGAACTTTTAGAGTGACATCTATATTTCTAAATTCAAACTACGTACTTCATGCAAGAACATGCGAGTTCGTTTTAACGCATGAAAATAATAGATGGCAGCAACACAAATATCTTTACTTAAATTTTATAGAAACACATGTTTAATGATTATAATTCCAATTGCCCATGCCCTGAATGTAAATTTTAATGTAGTATAGCGATTAACAATAAGATTTAGTCCACAAGATCATAAATAAATCAGGTCAGTATGTTTTAAAACCATCTTATAGATGACGGTCGTACAAAAATAATAACCCATAAATAAACAACTGTCTGAAACCCTAAAGGCCTAAAGGCCATACAGGGTACGGTATACTTGCGCAAGTCCAGATGTGCGCAAGTATACTGTAGGTAAAGTGTGTGGGAAGATAATTGTGCAAATTTCTCCAACACACGTTACTGTAGACGCCAGACTTGATAGACTTGCGCAAGTCTACTGTAATGTGTATGGCGGCCATAAGACGCATGCAGCTGCTTGAGCTGATTGGTCTTGTAAGAAGTTGCCACAGATGAGACAATCACGGTCTAACTTCACAAGGGCTCCTACACATGGGCGGGTTAGGTCGCGCTGGTATGCCGCCGGCAGTGCATCATCTTAGCTACGAATAACCGGATAGCCATGCCAGAGACGATAGTGCAGCCGGACATGGTGTAGAGGAGGCCTAACAACTAATACGTAGCAGGTGCTGCTCGTTACCTACGTTTTTCTTTTCAATTCTCACAAAGTGCAAATGTTCGAGTATTTATAAATATGTAAATGAATCTGCACCATCTTAGTACATTTCCACGACTCAACACATAAGAATTCATTTTTTTTTTCTTTTTTTTGGGAATGTATGCCACGATGAATGGTTATCTGTAATTTAGGGTAATAAGGATGAGCAGTTGCATGAGTTGTTCTAAAAATTAAATAAACAAATATAAATACTTTCGGATATGTAACACACATCGCCGTCTAGACCAACACTACAACAAAAGAGCGTACACGTGCGGGTGTTCTTTGGCGGCGGTCATCACTTACCATCAGGCGATATGTCTGCTCGCTTGCCCACTATTCAATAAAAAATAAACTGAGTAGAGCTTGTATTATGGGTACCTACTAGATGCATATGGGTAACTAAAAGACATGTATACAGATATATCTGGGGGCAGGGTCGTGCCCCCGCCAAGACGAGTCAAGCGAATCGCAAGGGCACTATCTACTTTTTCTCGAAGTGTTTCGTCCATTTTTGAACCCTCACAACTTTGATTTCCGATATACCAGATAGTTCAAATTCTCAGAATATGATGTCAGTAATAGACTATAGTAAAACTAATTAAACATACAAAGTATCAATTGCATAACTCTGATTCTTTAGATTTTATTGATATCTAAAATACACCGATTTCGTCACTGACACACTGATGATCATCAAAACGGTTGGGGTACTTCCTGAAGTGCTAGAAATCTGAAATTTGGTATGTAAACTAAGCTTAGCATTCAAACAACAAAAAAAATCATAAACCTATTACTTTTGCCCCCAACCCCTAACATTTGGGAGTGGAAATTTGTATGAGACTTTCACTAATTTCTATGCTAAAGGTTTTATTTTTGATATACGGACTTTTCGAGAGAAGAAAGAAGATGTACAAGAAATACACCTTTAAAAAAGATAAAAGAACAATAAAAAATACTACCTTAAGCAACATACAAAAACAAATGAAATCCCACCAAAATCATTTTCATGTAAAATGTTACCGAAAGAAAAGGCCGTAAAAACATAAAGCTTCATAATCATCATCAACAGCCTCTGTTAGTCCACTGCTGGACTAGGCCTCTGCTTACAAAGGGTTTCTAGTAGTTTGCTCCCTTAGTCGTCTCATTATGATCTCTTTGAATTCGAATCATGAGAATCCGCTAACAAATCGAGTTATGTAGTTGAAATAAAGCTAGTGTGACGTCACACAGATGAGCTGAAGCTGTCAAGGTCAGTATCTAGGCAACGCACCAACAAGACACCCACTTGTCAGCGCGGCTAATGGGCGTGTTGACGCATCGCCATGGTTACCGCTACTTGTTATCCTACAAAAGCAACAATAAACACGGTGTAGTGTCGTACTCGAGCAGCGGACAACGGAGCGCGGCCTGCGGGGCGCGCCGAGAGCCTCAGCCCACGCGTGTCCGCGGTAATCGCCGCCCCATCGCGGTGACAGCACGTGAGGGATCGATGTGACGGACGGACAATTCCATATTCAAATGTGTGTCTGTGGTGACGTAGGACGCACCCGGTGTGCGACGCTCTATGTGCTGCTTCCTGCTGGCCGCCGTCGAGGAGTGCTACTTCCTAGTCGCGAGGGCGTGGTCGCACTGTCCGCGCAACCATGAGCGTGTCTCTACGGTCCATGCTGGTGGAAGGACCGCACGCGCCCAAGCCCAAGGGGCCGTATACGTATGCTAACACGCCGCGAGCCCTCTACAACAATGCCAAACTGAAGAAAGACCCGTCTTGGTAAGTCGCAGAGGAGGTTTGCCTTTCTTAATATTACATTTATATTGGTTTTTTTGGTTTTCAAATCTCAACAATACATTTTTAGTGAAGTGACAGTTTTATCTGTCATTACAATACCATTTTGATAAACTTATAAATGTATTTACTAATGTTATGGTGCTTATATTTTAAACACGTTGATCTTAATTACCTCCTTCTTGCGAATAATATCCTCCCAAATATGTTTATTGAATGCTCTAATGCCCTTAGATATACCTATATAATTTATTTTATGAGTAAGTGTTATGTAAGTACATTTGTTACAACAAAATGATAACTATTTTGTCGTACAACTATTCCAAACAAAACTTAGATAAGGCTGACGAGTGCGGTATCTGTGTGCGCTATAACAAATCTGGTTGAATGATACAATAACGTGAGCGATAAAGGTAACGAGATAACTGATCATCACCGCAGTATGAGGCTCAGGAAGTGCCAGGTAAAACGTTTTAGCTGAATATTGGTAGATTATTCTCATGTCTTAGACGAAATACCAATCTTATTGGAACCGGTACTAAATTTGCGTATCTAAGTATTTAACATAGACATGATATGAATATATAAACACAAGGCTGATTTTTTTATACCAGTTTAAATTTAACATTTAAGTGCACGTGGCTAATAATACGAGGGTTATTGGACTGGTATTTATCAGATGGAGACTGGTGTAACATTACGGTTGGTGATAGGATCGCTGCAGTGCGGCGCGCACCGCTCGTACGGTGACCACGATCACACACGTGTACAAACTTCGCTTGTAAGTGTATAACAAGCGAACAATCGCATTATTTATAGAGTGATAACTAAGGGTGATTACTACAATGTAACTATCAACAGAGTCAAATACAGCTACACTATTTTAATACTAAATTTCCTAACGGTGTTGAACCCTAATCATCTTCTCGTTGGGGCAAACATTACGGCAATGTGACTGACTCAAACAGATTATCATTGAAGATATCATGTACACCCCAAGTCTGGTATACACGGAAACTGTGATTGTGATTTACGACGACCTCACTCCTTACAAACCCACCTCTACCATTTCGGGTGTGCAGACGTATCTATACTTTTGTACTAACGTTATAAGAGTTATGAGATAGAGAGTTAACACCCATTTTATAAAAAGTAAAAACTAAAACCCAACTACGACAAAAAACGACGCTTAAAAAGTATGAAACAAGTTTCAAAAGCCGTAGTCACGCGTTGTTAAAGTGTTATGGACTATGGAACATTCCTAAGTATCAAAAGCCGTAGTCCATGTTGTGTAATATACCATAGTCCACAAAACTTTAACAACGCGTGACTACGGCTTATGAAACTTGTTTCATACTTTTTAAGCGTCGTTTTTTGTCGTAGTTGGGTTTTAGTTTTTACTTTTTTTTATTTAAAATGTTTTGGTGCCTTTATAATACTCATTGTTATGCAAAGTTTATTTCAAATAGGTACCATAGAAATATCACACTTATCGAATAAATACGGACAAAGTCACGAACAAATACTAATAATATATATATTTTTGAAATGTACAAGTAACGCCCTTTCCAATTATACCAAACACGGCATATTTACTTCAAATTTAGTTTTTAATACAGTACTTTATGTCGGCTAGAGGGCGCCACATTAGATTCAGTGACGCGTCATATAGCCTATAACCAGAAGACGATCATGGCGCTTCTAGAGACACCTCATTTGTCCAAATCTAATGAGTAGTTAAGGAGCTAGGAGGGAACAAATGAACATACATACATACATACATACATACATACATACATACATACATACATAGCCTGTCAAAATCATAACCCTCCTTTGGCTTTGCCGTAGTCGGGTAAAAATACTAAGGACCTCTTGCTAATGAAGTCCTTCATAAACTAATGTTAGCTAAGATTGGTGGAGGGCAGCATAGTGACCCATACTATGGCGGTTAAGTGAGGTACGTTTTCACGCCCCGCTTAAAGGACCCGAGATCTTAGTGGGTGGCAGGGAATCACATATGCTGGTAGCGAGTTACAGGTTTTAACTGACCGGCACAGGAAAAGAGAGCCGAACCGTTTAGTTCGAGAGCGTATTGTTGGTGGGCTTCGTAGAAAAATATGTGAAATCTTATTCACATGGATACATAATTCAAATGCGAATGCCCTCCGATGTCCCTTTTTCGAATAACGATTGGTAGAAAACAAACCACAGTTATTAAAAGTTGAACTAATAACATGTGAACTAAAACAATATGTGGGGAGGGCGTGGCTGAACCACCTTGAACCTTTAATAAATATACTCGCACAAGATAAAGTATAATAAAGGAGAAAATATACTTGTTTCAATTAATTTAATACTTTCACATAATTATTTCAAAGCATGCAAGACGTTACCTTAAAATATTTCTTTCATGACGATTAGTTACTTACTGCTTAAAAATATTTAATAATGGAACAAGAGCATCAAAATAAAGAAAATGTCTGCTGTACCTAATTTAAAGTATTAGTAAAGTCCAAGAGTAGTGGTCACCATCTTCATTGCCGTCGTGGGCAATCAGGATGGTGACCCTGAAGAGCTGAAATTTTTATTTCGAGAACGTATGTCGACCACTTTAAAGCGGTGACTTCCAAGGTCAACACGTATTGTTCTATAGGGGAAGGGAGAAGTCGCAACCAGTTGAAAGAGCTCTTCAGAATACTCTCTATGATAAGGGGAATAGAGGACTACCATAGACATCTCTTTTTCTCAACTGCAGAGGCTCAAGTAAATCGATGGCTTCGAGGCTTGAATCGATCGAGTACGTCATGCAAATGCTGCGCATGTCTTGTAAAGAAGACAGATGCTCCGGCAAGAAGAAGGTAGTAGAGCCACGCTGATTTCAGCACGAACGGGCCGGCTCGACGGGGTGTTACTACACTCGCACATAAGATCAACGTAAAATGACAGCGTTCGTACTGTCGTGTTTCGTTGGTGAGTGCGAGACCGGAGGCCCAAGGATGCGAAAATATCACAAGGCCGCCATGGTGTGGTTCTCCATGCTGCATTGCTGCATTGTCTGCATTCACATTGAGTATGATGACCACCACTCTTGGATTCTGCTTTTGGTTTCCACCAGGTGGAGTAGAGTTATTAGGCAGGCCCATACATAAAAAAACCGTCTCATCTTGATCTCTAGCTTCCGCGAGGCTGCCTTAGTAACGCTCTCAATGTGCTCTCGCGGGTTGAAATCACGGCAAATAGTCACACCCAGAATGTATAAGCTCGGTAGAGCTTACTCTGCCGTGGGAGTTGAGTCTTCTGAAGACTAGGGACAGGAACGAAGGGAAACTTTCTTGGCAGTAGGTAGGTAAAGCTTAATAGTTAAATAGTAAACACGGAGTATATCAGAGAAAGTATTGTATTATTTAATAATACAGAAGGCGCTAAACATGTCTTCGCCAGGTAATAGATCTCTCGCTAGTTACGCTCACTATTTGAAAGCAAACAAATCGTTGTCCCCGTGAACACGTGAACAAGACGCAGAAAACAACCAGCTATGTAAATTAAATGCAAATAATTTTAGAATTACATTTGTTTATAAACGTCTTATTAATTCACATAATCCTCTCACACAGTGCCATTTTATCCCTAATTGGGCACTGTCTTTACTATGCTAATCAGACTGTTGATTAATACAGGGCAATTTATTTCTTAAATCTATACTAATATTATAAAGAGGAAACATTTGATTTTTTTGTTTGTTTGTTTGTATGTTTCTTTCTAACAAATTAACTCGAAAGTATTGGACGGATTTGAAAAATTCTTGAACCATTAGAAAGCTAAGTCATCCCCGAGTAACATAAGCTATATTACATTTGAAAAAAGTTAGGGATCCGTATGAAAACTTCGATATTGTAGACAAAAGTGTAAAAAATACCTTTAAAATCCATATATCGCGTGCGCTGCGGAAAGTATTGACAATAGAGCAAAATTATGTACCTACTACAGTTTTATAGAGGACATCAATATCCACAAAAAAGTCCATATGTTTAACTAACTATTACAGGTAGTTAACAATAACTACTTTTTCGTGTTAGAATTTGTGAGAGTTACGTCAATACAAACTAGGCCTCATTATTCGTACCTTGGTATTAATCCTTATCCAAATAAATCACTTCATATTTAAGGCTATATGAGTATCTATAATTATAAATTATTCAAATCGGACATACCATTTGAAAGTCGTGATGAATATGATATTTATCAAGTATGAAATGTAAGAAACTGGGCTCAACTGACTGTGCTGAGAAAAAACTGAGAGAGATATTATATCTACACTAATATTACACAGAGAAAAGTTTTGATTTTTTGTTTGTTTGTAACGATTTAACTACCGATTTGAAAAATTCTTTCACCAATAGGATGCTAAGTCATCCCCGAGTAACATAGGTTATATTATATTGGTGAAGAAATTAGGGGTCCATATGAAAACTTCGAAATACCTATGTCTACCGTGCGAAGCTGGGACCGGCTGCTAGTACATAATAAACATAGATAAACTGCACCCAAACACAGAACAAATGGTCGTGCTAATCACAAAATTACTTGTCGTAGGTAGGAATCAAATCGACGAACTACGGCTTAAGTCCTTTATCAACAGCATAATCACTAAGCCACTATCAGAAGTTTTATTTGAACGGTAGCAGAAATATATCGTAATATTATGAAACTCGTGAAAATATTTCTCCAAGGTGCGATTTACGTAAGTGTTCAGTAAATATAAAAGCGCTAAGGATATCTAAGTGTTAGCGCCGGCGGCAGCTCTCGGGGGCAACGCCCTTAACCTTGAGGGTTGTGTGCTGACCGGCTCTGACCGGCGCTGACCGGCGCGGCGCGGGCGGTCCGGCACCGTCGCCTAGCGACCGCCGCCTCAACTTCCGCACTCCACACCTCACAGGCAATAGTTGCTTTAGTTTTATAATCATTTTATTGCGGACCATTATCGACCGTTCACTCACCACACTCACATTTTAGACATGCCACATTCTAAACAACAAACAGTTATAAAGAAGCCCAAGCCCAAGCAACTACCCAATCGTGTAGAACTAATCCCAATAAAACATTGCTATTGCCATACCAATCGATATAAATTGCTCATTTAAAGCAATACTCCTTTTTTACCCAACTACCGCAAAGGGTTATGATTTTGACGGGCTATGTATGTATGTATGTATGTATATATGTATGTATGTATGTTCATTTGTTCTCTCGTAGCTCCTTAACTACTTATTAAAACTGAACGAATGAGGTGTCATTAGAAGAGCCATGATCGTCTGCTGGTTATAGGCTATATGACGTGTCACTGAATCTAATGTGGCGCCCTCTAGCCGACATAAAGTACTGTATTAAAAAAATAATTTTAGATAAATATGTCGTGTTTGGTATCATTGGAAAGGGCGTTACTTGTATATTTCAAAAATACATATATTATTTGCATTTGCTCGTGGCTTTGTCCGTATTTATTCGATAAGTGTGGTATTTCTATGATATGCTTGTTTCCTCCTTCCTTCTAAACTACTAGTCAGAATAAGACAAATGGGGTATCGTTAGAAGGCTCTTGATCGTCCGCTGGTTAAAGGTTATATGACGTGCCACTGCATCTAATTTGGCGCCCTCTAGCCGACGTAAAGTACTGTATTAAAAATAAATTTGAGAGAAATATGCCGTGTTTGGTGTCATACGAAAGGGTGTTACTTGTACAGTTCAAAAATATATATATTATCAGCATTTTCTCGTGACTTTGTCCCTATTTAGTGTTATATTATATTAGTGTTATGGACTATGGCACATTACACTACATGGACTACGGCTTTTGAAACTTAATAATGTACCATAGTCCATAACACTTTAAAACGCGTGACTACGGCTTTTGAAACTTGTTTCATGCTTTTTCAGCATCGTTTTTTGGCGTAGTTGAGTTTTAGATTTTAATTTTTTTTTTTTTACTTATATGTATAGCTCTGTGGGTGAAGAACGGCAATAACGATTACACACATTAAGTATATTTTACATTCTTATAAGTAGATACCTACTTGTAGACTACTACTATGTAGATTCAGTTACATACAATAATAGCCGCCCGAGTGGGGTGTTATCCTGCCATACAAAAGCGATCTATTTATATAATGGGCACGCCCGCATTAAATGTGTCATGACATATTATTTCTGAGTCCGATTCTGATTATCCGATGGATTTAAATTTGTTGTTTGTGTGTTGGTTTCGTTTTTCTCTGAAAACATCAAGCGCTAAAGGAATATGTTATTACGCATATCCCTGCGTTGTCATACTTACCCATATATCATATATACCCTATACAAATAAATAAAATTGGAGTGTCTGTTTGTAATATTAAAATAACTGCTTTTTACTAAATGCATGTATACACGGTACATATACCAAAAATTAAGTTAATTTTTTTTTTGTCTGTCTGTCTGATTGTTCCGGCCGGACCGATTTTGAAGGGACTTTCACAGGTAGGTAGCTGGTGATCCAGGGATATATAGGCTACTTTTTTAGACTAACTTTGTCCCGCGGTGTTACTCGAGGTACCACGATAACCGCGGGTAACACCGCGGGGTTCAGCTAGTGTTTAATATAATACGCTTGCTTACAAACAAACTGTCCATGCGAATCAGTAGTTTCAGAACTTAGCGTGTACAACCAAACAAACAAACTCTACAGCCTTATAACATTAGTATAGTAATCTGTAGATAATTGACTGATTGTGTTTATTCTGCTATAACCTGTACACGTATGTAAATGACCCGTGTTCTCTACCGTACAAGTCTATGCATCTCTAGGTCTAGTAGCTAGTGACCCGCGACCTACCGGCTGCGGCGTGCCAGTCCCCTGGCTACTCGTAACAGTCGTAGGTCGCGGTCGTGGATTCGATTCTAGCCCTTGACAAATATAATAAGTAGCGATTGCTACAAAAATACAACATTGTTTTGCTAGTAGTTAGATTACGTATGTTACGTATTGCTTATGCAACGCAAACAACTTAAACTAAGATGTACAAGCAATACTAACAGAAATAACTCGATGCCAAAATGCTTATTAGATTTACATTGTGTATCGCCTGTCGCATCATAACCAGTGAACAAATTGACCTGTTTGCATTATTGACGTATATACGATATACGATATATATGTAGACTGCAGTAGAGTACTACGCACCTAAAGGTCGTTGATGATGATGACAGATGACTTGATCGTGAATGTTCTTATTCATCAGTTTAGATAATCTATAAGTTAATATCTATATATTAAGAAAATCTTAATCTTCAAAAGATCGTCAGTCCTTTACGATCATTAAATGATTAGCATCAAGGGCATTTTACACTTTCAATTATTGGTTTTGTTTAGGGTTAAATGAGCAAACGGATCACCGTGGTACTGCCGCCCACGGACACCCACAACTTAAGAGACACAACAAGTACCTTGCCCATCATGCTGTTTGACAATCATCTTCCCTTCCTAAATAGTTCATCCTCCCAGTTCCATCCCTCAGCAGTGCACGTGACCGACTCGTCATTGTTGCCAGGTCTTTGGTGTTCCCCTCCTCAGTTTGTCACCTGCATATTTTTTTTATTCTTTTTTTATTTATGGTCCTACCAAAATGACTACTCCGCCTGGTGGAAAGCAAAAGCAGAATCCAAGAGTGGTGGTCACCATACTCATTGCGAATGCAGACAATGCAACAATGCAGCATGGTGACCCACACCATGGCGGCCTTGTAATGCTTTCGCATCGTTGGGCCTCCGGACTCGCACTCACCAACGAAACACGACAGCACGAGCGCTGTCATTTTATGTTGATTTTCTATGCGAGGGTAGTACCGTCCCGGTCGAGCCGGCCCGTTTGTGCTGAAATCAGCGTGGTTCTACTACCTTGAAATATACTATGGTTTCTAACCGGCCTCCTGAGGTAAAATATATTTCTGGTACTGCTCTACTGTCCTAGATACTAACAGACGTAAGTAGTACTTGTGGTATGCGGCTTTGTGCCCCAGTTAAGAAGAAACATGTGTCGGGTCCTACATTCTGTTAAACTATATTAATTGACTGTTAGACATTTGTCCTGGTATTCAGTTCATTTCGATGCATTCTATTCCACGTAACCTTCCACCGACTGCTGAGCGCGGCCGCCTGACGAGGGTCGCGTGCACTGCTTCATATTCGGCGTGTTATGTATTAAACATGTAGCGGTGACCTCTCCCCGGCCCCCGGCCCCCGACCTCCGCCCCAGCTAATGAGTCACGGTACACGAGTGACTCCCTGGGCTCCCTCGCTCTGAGGTTATGCTGTTAAAGCATCGATGTAACTCGTAACTATTAATAGCACTCGTAATCTGTCAAGTTATAATCTTTAAAATTAAAATAAACCGACTTCAGAAAAACATCAAACGTAATCAACAAAGTGTGAAATAAGCTGGCTTTAATTTGACTGGCTTAAATGACATACCTAAAAAACCGCATGATGAGAAAACGTTATGCAAATGACAACAATTAAGACTAACTTTTAAACTTTCGCGTTCCATGATATATTAACAATTATTTTGAGTCAGCCTGTGACCACGGCCAGTGCAACCTGGTCGAAACGTCAGGCAAATCAGAGGTATGTAATACCTTTTAATAAGTGATTGCGTTAATTCCCGTAAAAATAATTGGTAATAATTATGACTAATTGTCAAGTTTACGTAGCCAACGTTGTCTTGCCAGTCCCCAATCCGCACTGGGGGGCCACCGTGGGGATGTATGGCCTTAAGGGTGAATTCAAATTCATTTATTTACTCTTTCACAAAGGTATGTACAGATCAGGTTTATACACTCAGGTTAACACAATGTGTAACCATTATTCCTTTGTGAGAGACTGGTGTCTATATTAGGAAAGCCTGTGCTACAGATCATCAGGCTCCCACCTCTTGGACCAACATGTTTTGTACCTTATATTACAATTTACCCAATATTCAAATGATAATCAGAATAACAATAAAATTACAATTTTAGCTGTGTTGAGTGTTTAGATGTGTGCGTGTGTATGTGAATATGTTTGTATATGTGCGTATTGTGTGTTTGTGCAAGTTTGAGTGCATGAGTGTGGCATTTCATTTTCAGACATGATTATTTTAACGGAGTAAGTAGGTTTTCTGTATCATTGTATGATAATTTTTGCAACCATGTAGACAATACTCTTTTCAACTGAAATTCGTTTAACTCGAATATAGAAAGATTGAAATAAATTTTATTATACAAATAAGAAACAATAGAATCTGTGTGAAAACGTTGTCCTGTATATAGTATCGGTTTCAAGGATTTTATATTTGCGACGCTTTGTTGCGTTCATTAGAGGGTCATAGTTGGTTTGTGCGCGTGATAGTGACAATATGAAGTATAAATAGCTAACGAACTGTAAGGATATTGAGTCTCTGATAAAGGTCAGCCGTAGGATGAATAAAAGGCAAGAATAGTACTGCTCTCTGGTCACGCTTTAGCTTCATCAGGCTAGTCTTGCAGCACCTCCCCAAGATGTGATGCAATACGTCAAATAGATTGGCATAATGCGAGGTATGTCAATCGTAGGACCTTTAGGTCTGATACATGGCGCAGCTTTTTAAAAATGTAGATTAGATTTCTTGTGCTGGATGTTAATAACTCTATGTGGGCCTGGAAATTCAAGTTTTTATCCACGACAATATAATCCACCGATTGTATTTTCTCACAGGCGCATTGGATAGGCGTAATGTTGTGATCGAAACAGGAATGTGCTATTATGGGGATAGAGGCTTTGCATAGAATGCAATCTATTGTTTTTTAAGCTGAATGAGATGTATTTAGTTTTGTTTATATTTAACGTCAAAAGATTGTTGGTCAGCCAATTAATGACGCGGTTCAAGCCATCCTGTGCACATCTGAATGCATTGTTCCAGGACACGCCCTGAAAAATCAGTGCAGTGTCATCTTCAAAGGTTATAATAACCTTCCCATTTATTAGTTCTAAACTGATAAATATAAATGTGACAAATCAATATCGAGTTATGTTGCGCTGTACTGCGCTGTGCTGTGCTGTGTTTCTTAAGCTACGTTCTTTTAACAATTAACATCAAGCTGTGCAGCGCTTTGCTTAGCCCAGTATTAAAAGTAATCAGCAGCTCGTGTAGTCGTTTAGCTCGGCAAAAATGCCTTTTTTTTCAAAAAATCTTAAACACCCGATGAAGATGAAAGTGAAGAAGAAGCGGATATGTATATTTTATGTGTTCCATAAAAAACATAGCACAATTCGGTACAGCGCGGCTCAGCACGGCGGGTAGCGCGCCTCGCTCCAGACTGCTGCGTTTTTAAACAGAGCGTAGCCTCAGACAGCGCAGCACAGCATGGTTTGTTTGTATCCTCATTAAAATATTAGACGAGCGAGTTGACCAAACATAGCACAGCGCAGCATAGCTCGATGTTGATTTGTCACCCTTACCCTCTTCTGAGAGGAGACCCGAGCCCAGCAGTGGGACGTTATGGGTTGTTGATGAAAGACTAATTGTCAATATTTAAATGAACACGCTAAGACCAGCTAGGTGTATAGAAATAGTGTAGGTTCCTTATCCAAATCTTAGCTTTGCATGTATTTTCTTTCCTACAGAATACAAGTTACTTGATCGGCATCATAAACTATCATCTAGTTAGAGGATACGCCTCTTTACATTACCGGTCAGATCACCTAAACAACTTAAAAGATTATAAAATAATAATATTAGACAATGAAATCACCCAGCATGGTGGCCCACACTATGGCGGCCTGGTGATATGCTTTTTTTTTATGTACGACTCCAAAATGACTCTACTCTGCCTGATGGAAAGCATAAGCAGAATCCAAGAGTGGTGGTCATCATACTCATTGCAGACAATGCAACAATGCAGCATGGTGACCAACACTATGGCGGCCTAGTGATGCTTCTGTATCATTGGGGATCCAGTCTCGCACTCACCAACGACTCGACTCAAACACGACACCACGAATGGTGTCATTTTAAATTGGTCTTCTGTGAAAGATTCTGAAGTTGTGAAATAATAATAACAAATTTAATTTAGATTTTTAAATGTTTGGTCGTAGCGGCACCGTAGCATTGCCGTAGGCCGTAGCGCGTGCGTCTACGATTATTATTATGTTAACAGTTTCTTGACGCACATCCGGAGTATGTTGGATTCGGGCCCAACATTTGAAGGTCAACTTGTGTTAACAGCACACCATCGCTCATTAAACCACACCGACCACTACTTAGACACGATAAAAACACAAAAGAGTCACGCAATTCTAAGAACATAGTAACTATACTATTTACTGTAATTAGGGACTAAATATATTTACTGAGCGCGCCTACAACTAACACACTTTACTTGTACCATCTTAATATTTTTTAGTAACCGATAACGGCAATAGATAACAATGGAATCTGTTACTGTATATATAACACATGGCATGTATATATTTTTATTTAATTTCTAATAACAATGTTATCTCGTAAACGAATAAAAACGAACAGAGCATGCCTAAAACCCAAGGGCGCTAACTCAAATACCTCTTTCTGATGTTATCTGTGCTTACAGAAGACACAAGCTTGGAGTGAAGCCACCGTCTTCAATGTCTCCGCTTGTCGCTGAGATTGTCAAATAGGAAATATATTAGTTTACAAATCGATTGTTGTTAGTGGTAATGGAGTTAAAATAGGAGTTACTAATAATAGTGGTATGCGTATGTCGCGTCGTCGCAATGTTATGATCAGAGTGTAACGCAGAGCACGTGTCGGCTCCGGCTCCCACCGGCGGAGGCGGCGCGCACGTGCCGGTGCCGCGTCACACGCGTTGCTCTCGCCGCGCTGCACCTCTCTAAGCGCATTGAATTGATGCCGGTAGACAAGAGTACCAAGTACCTCCAAGTAACAGACACTTTAGCCGATCGCGGTTAAAGTAATATGTATTACTTAGTTATATTGCTGCCTGCCTGGTTGGTCTGGCGGTTGGCGTGTGCGGCTGCTGATCATGAGGTCTCGGGTTCGATTCCCGGATCGAACCAAATGTTTGTATGATTTACAAATATTTGTTTCGGAGTTTGGGTGTTTTCCATGTATGTATTTACAAAAAAAAAAGTATTTATATATTTATTTTATTTATATTACTTTAATAACATGATCGTTTTAAAACACACTTTTGTACTTGTACATCCTCGTTAACACCAATGACACAATATACTAATAGACCGACCCTCCCTTGGCCAATACTGTACACCAGAAACAGCTAGAAAAGATCCGTTAAATCTAGATGGCGCTACAAAATAAGATATAAAAAACCGTTTAACAAAGTTTAACACTATTTTATTTATATGCTTCAATTCTAGGAACTATATTATTATTTTACGAATATAAATCTTGCTTTCTAAAGCTTGCTTTAAAAAAAAGTTTTTCAATTGCGTAAGTACAAGTTATCACCTATTTTTAGGAGATGTCGTTACAATCCATTTAAATAAACTTGAAAATAATGACCTATTTATTACGCTAGATGTCACATTTATAAGTTATTGTTATGACATACAAAATACTAAATTCGCTGGATGCGCGATGATAGCGCCACCTAGTGGCTACAATTACGTCAGATTTTGAAATGTCAAATGGTTGGTTGTCTTACGAAGAATAAGTAAACAAGTAACAAATGATTTCAAAGGAACATCTTAAAGAGGCGCCCATTAATTACGTGAGGCATTTTTGAGAATTTTTCGATCCCCCGTCCTGCCTTGGTGAGATATCGTAAGATTTTCGTCAACTCCCTCCCCCGTCCGCTCACGTGAGATTCTTCAAATCTATGTTTAGGCTGTAAACGTGTTGGACTATTGAAGTTGTTCTATTACTTTTATTGAAGACTAGCAAAGCAAAATCGAGTGCTATTTCGCTACTCTGCAGAGTTCGAATGAATACAACAAGCACTATTGTGTCAAATTGGTCCATATTTTATTCTAGAATCTTTTTTTTTTTCAAATTCACACAATTACGTCATATTTGCCAAATAACGTCCCCCCCCCCTTCCCACCTAAGTGAGATTTGTAACGAGTTAATATATTTATATAGAATACCTTACGTAATTAATGGAAGCCCCCTAATTTAAATATATTCTATTCGATCACGTACATGGTGTAGATAATAACGTTGAGCGATTTTATTGCCTGCCTGATAAGGCATAATCCATCAATTTTAGGTCATTAAATTTTATTTTAATAAAATGATCAAACTGAAAAGTATAATCTCTACTTCTAATATATATGTATTTTAATTTGTACAACAGGTAATATTAAAATCACATTAAATCAGTCAGGAGATCGACAAACAAATATAATTTGTTATACACTTTAAAGATTTTTTTTTATGTTTGGGCCTGCCAAAATGACTCTACACTGCCTGATGGAAAGCAAAAGCATAATCCAAGAGTGGTGGTCACCATACTCATTGCAAATGCAGACAATGCAGAATGGTGACCCACACCATGGCGGCCTTGATATGCTTTTGCATCGTTGGGCCTCCGGTCTCGCACTCACCAACGACAGCTCGAACGCTGTCATTTTACGTTGATCTTCTGTGCGAGAGTGGTACCGCCTCGGTCAAGCCGGCCCAAACGTGCTGAAATCAGCGTGGCTCTATGACTTACATTTTTTTCCAACAAATTTTTATCCTATTAAATAGATTACGACAAAAAATAAAACCTGATGACAGTATTTTAAAATCTAAAGAGTACAGAAAAAGTTTCTAGAGCATTGGCATTGATGCAGCTACGAACATCATGGTTACGAAGAAGATGAAAATAAATTTAGCTTGTCATTATTATACAAATATAAAGCTTATTTTTTCCTAAGGCGGCAAGGTGTAGTACTTGCCGTTCCAAACACAATCCGAAACTCCGAAAGTGGCAAGCAAAATCCGATTGTTTGCCAGGTTTTTGCCCTGATCTATTTAAAAAACTTGAGAGGTCTCAAGGGACACCAGGGTGGAACGAAGTTTTAGTTCGTACCTCAGTAGTCGATGCTTTAGTTGATTCGCTGTTGAAATAATAAAAGCAAAAAAAAAATAGGCCAACCTCCAAAGACTGGGCGTGTCACCCAAACGAGGTAACCTACGCGGCCGCTGCTAAGGTGGGCTCAGCAGCCCAGCTGGCAGTTAGGGAGGCCAGGCCAGCAAAAATACCCGAGAGGGTCAACCAGGGGAAGCGAAAGGGAGTGCGAACGGACACACTAGATGTCGCGGGTTACTAGAAATGAATCCTTTCTGCTGTATTGAGCCTATTCGCTGTGCCATTACTTGAGCATCGCAGCGTTGGATATAGAATGCAGTTATGGGAGAGTATCTCTCGCTCCCAACCATGTTATGCTCCATAGTAGATAGCAACAGAGTTTTACCTTCTGCGAAGATAACATTGCACAGAAAAAGGCGGCGGAAAGGACCAAGTAAGAAAATTTCTACTTGAACCCAATTTGCCGCCACCCGCTGAAACGGACGCCGCGGTGCATTCTAGCAAATCATGCCATCCCACCAATCTAATCAAGAAAAAAAAATAGTTAAAATTCCTAATTTAACTAGTAATATTTAAGTGATATTGAGATGTTTTATAAACAGATATTTACAAAGATGTATATTAACAAGCATATAGACTTTCTCATATAGTAGTATTAATACATTATTTCTTTTTCTTAAACTGCCAAGACTTATTTTCTCCATTTATATTACAGTAATGTAGTTTTTTCAAATCGTTTAATATGCCGCCCCCTAAAATGAGCCGCCCTAGGCTTCAGCCTACTGAGCTTTCATCACTGAATAATATGGATTTTTTCAACAAATTTTGATTATCTTAACACAATGAAGTGGCTATTGTAACATATCTATAAAAGTTAGAGATAATTATGGTATCGCGGACTTTTTTGTGTACATTATTGTCCTCTACAAAATTGAAGGACATAATTTTGCTTTATTGTCAATAACAGATCATTTTTGATTTTTTTTGATTTTTTTTTTTATTTTAGTTTGCAAATTTGTATGATCAAAAGTTACAAGACTTACAACTTTTTTATTATTTCATAGATTTTTATTTCCTTTTTGAATGCATTGAAGAAATAAAAAGTTGCATAGAAACTCCAAACCCCTATTTTACCCCCTCAATAGAAATTCTACATTTATTTTCTCAGTCCTTACGTAAGTCAATTGAAAACCCTACATAGAAAGTTTTACGTGAAAATTTAAAAAGTTTCAAACAAAAATTAATTTAAAAAAATTATTCATGTACCGTATTTACTAAGAAGCATTTATTACGAAGCTGTTTATTTGAAATTACAAATAGACATTTCTATTTTATTTGTTTGTGTGTATAGATGGCTCTTTGACGATTTAATAAAATATCACATAAATTACTAATATAATTATTTGGAAAACGACATCTAGTGGCACATTTTGCAAGACAATAAACTTGTCAGTTGACTTTTGGGTTCGGACTTTGGTGTAGGTCGGAAAATATCCTTCAAATTCACGATTTGATGCACTTAGTGACATCTAGAGTACATTAAGCTTACTATCAATCCGCGTACAGGTCTCTCCTAGTGAAGGAAAAGTCTATAGTATATATTTCGTCAGTGTTAACACATAGGTATAGATAGCCACCAGACAGTAGGGAACAACAATACTCTATTATTAACTCGCCACTCATGACCTACTGAAAAATCCTCGCGTCATGTCATGTCATTCAAATAAAATAAAGTATTTCGATGTGAGCCGCCGTCGCGAAGCATTCATAGGAAACAGACCAGTGTTTACCCTCATTGTATGGTCCACGTGGGCGCTTGCGCGTTCTTATATGCTGCATTAGTGGCCCGGCGGGCGCGTGAAACGACACAAGTGCACGTGGGTTAGCGGCGCTTATGTCCCATAGCTCCGTGCGAGCGACGCCGACTGACCACCGGCCGCTCCACGCCGTTCAGTAATCGTTAGCCACCGGGGAGGTCGGTCGTACCGCTAGCGCCAGCGGCCTTCGCACACGCGACGACCGCCTGCCTCTGTATCGGTACCATGTAAAGCGTCGTCATGCCGCCCGCGCCGCCTTCCGAGGAGTCCAGCGCCTTCACAGTTATCAATCATGAGGAGAGGGGCGCGAACGAAACAAAATCGAATGTGGTGGACGAGGAGCTCGCGCCACCGCTGCCGAGCAACGTGAACGTAGTGAAGCCCCTGCAACTCGATGACGAGGCCATCGTTATACCGGTGGCTCCTGCTCCCAATACGATACTGGACCCCAAGTTCTCCCGGGCTCTTGATTTTAAACTACGGAGACTCAAAGAGAAGGAAATACTTCAAGCGAACCTGCGGCGGCCGACTCGGTACCGGCCGCGAAACGGTATTCTCGCCGCTTCTAATCCCAACGTGAGCACTGCTCAGCAGCCGCTGTTGAACATACCGCTGAGCCAGTCACATCCTCGCATCAATCATATTGAATCTGAAAACGAAAAGAAAGTTTCGCCCAATATGGACAAGTCACCGGAACTTAAGAGCAAATCTCGGAACGCGCCATCATCCTCGGACGCAGATAAGCCGCGGTTCGTGACCACGGTGAAGAGTGGGCAGTTTTTGTTGCCTCCTCCAGAAGTTGCACGTGTTCTGGGTCTAGAGACGTTGTACCCAACTAAAGAAAGAGAAAAGGTTATGTACTCATATTCAAGCAAACCTAAGGTAGTTGCTCCGCGCGCCAAACGTTCCGTTTTGGAAAAGAAACCCGAGGCGAAGCTGCCCAACGGCGACGTGATGGAGGGAGCGCGGCGACCTCACGCTGGGGAGGTGTTCGGAGGCGTTCGAGCACTCATCGCTGGCGTCGTCGGCATGACGCACATGCTTGAGAAACATGATCAACTGTACGTGACACACAATACCTCTGCATTCAACTACAATATCTTATAGTCATGCTGTAGGAATACCGGCAATAACTCAGCGTAGCTTGACTTATCCCTGATACACAATTTTTGATGCGATATCTGAGCGTATATTCATAGTAATCTATACAATATATAACTTACATAGGATACTTTTTATTAAATGCGAGTGAAGCCGCGGGCGAAAGCTAGTAGGCTATATTTTATTATGATTGAACAAAAAATTCAGTAAACATAATAGGATTTGTAAATCGAGTCGAAGAAAAGCGGGTGGTTAACGCCCAACGTAGTAGGCGCGGGTCGGCTAGTTACTTATACATTTTCAAATGGTTACGTTCTTTTGCTTAGAAGTCCCAACCAATTGTCAGACATGTACGATCGACAACATTATATTGCTACCGATTCACATCGAATAGATTTAAATCAGAAGCAATATTGTGATTTTTATCAATCTATGCATGAAATTGATATGGCACATCGGTTTTGTAAATTCTAAAAAAAAGAAACGTGTGGGACATATTACCAACGTCTATTAGTTTATGTGAATTAAACAGTGGGTGGGTTGGTAGCGCCGTGTGGTGGCGGCGGTCCGCCGCGCCGTCCCACTTGCCACGAGGTCACTAACACTGGCCCTGCTTCCGCTCTACTCCGATCGGTTATCTTATCTTAGCTCCTATTACTCTTCATTAAAAAAAGACATCAAAAATAAACCCTAAAGCAATAATGACAATAAATATAATATTACAATTTCTCTATCTATCTCTAATGTGTAACCGTAAACAGTTTTCACCTTTTTAGGGTAGCATCAGTTATATAGGGTATATATTTAGTAGGTAGACTATTTAGAATATATAGTAGTAGGTACTGAACTTGTTGGAAATGATTCCCATGCACGTATGCACATTGTGTGTGTGGCGACCTCCACATACAACGCAACAGCAACATGCTACAGCGTCATCAATCGGAATGCACCGAACTACGGTGTGACGTCACGACACGGAGTACACAACAGTACCAATCCTGAATCGCGCAATGATATTTCTCGCGCCAATTAACACATGTACAACTTCCCAACATCAACCGTTGGGCAGTGGCCCGCCAGGCATGATCACCTCGCTTGTTCGGAGGATTCTCCCTTTGTGTTGGAGGGACATGACACTCGTTCCTCCACATGTGTAACAAACTAAACATAACGTCGCGCCTATCATTATACAATTCATGATCGATTCTGCCGTCACAAATAATTTGTAGCTAGTAATTATATACATTCTTGAAATTAAATCCACTTGAATTGTTATTCCAGTATTAAATAAACTTCAAATTTAACCTGACCGGTTTCATTAGTAAAGGCGGTTAGGTTAAATACTCGTAATTAAATAAAAGTACAGTGAGTTCAATTTCAAAAATGTGTATAACAAGTTCCACCGAGTACCGACAATCGAGAATGTAACTTAAATATGTGTAAATTATATACCAGCTTTTAACCACCTCTGAACAGTACTGTCAATTTTACAGTAAATATTTAAGGGCTGAAGAGTAGTTTATAGCTATTCCCTGTCGGCAATCTAACTCTGTGCCACATTCTATCGCAATCCGTTCAGCCATTCTAACTTGATTGAATCACAAATCTATTCATACCTACATTGAACGACAACATTTACAATGGTATTAACATATTTTGTGAAATGAAAACATATTAGGTATATCTTTAAATTTAATTACCATAATTCCATGAATGTTCATTATTGAGACTACAATACAATAATTTAAATATACAATAGTTAAGAGAAATGTTAGGATTTTGTTTAGCATCTACCAGATTTGAATAACTGTAATTAGTTTTATTTATTACTTTAGTGTCAGAACCAGAATTAGATTAAAATTAGTTATAAGTGCCACAAGCACGCTCCGAGTCACCGCGCCATCGTATTGGTGCGGGACTCCTCGGGGTATACATGTGTCCTGTCAACTGTGAATCGATTGAGCCCAGTGAAGTGAGAGTGTGGTGTGTTGTGTTTCAGCGGCAGCATCGGCACCACGGGTCAGTACTCCAACGTGATGCACGACAAGCGCGTGGTGCGCGGCAGCACCTTCGCCTCTCACCCGCACGCCGCCGTGAGTATCACTCTTCCCCCTCCGAATCAAGAGCTCGGACCTTTCTTAACAACTTGCTAACCGACGAAATGGAGTATGCTTCTATGTGTATACCAGCTTACACCTGTGCTGTATACAATTTTACACTGGGAGTAGATTTATGAATATTTATGCTCACAATTCTTACCAAACACGAGTTAGTTGCGGTAGTCTAGTTTATTAGAATTCGTTAGTTGCCAACAAAGAGTCAGTTCACCAAACGCTGATAAGAATCTCTATCCTTATCACGTATAAAAAGTTTGGTTAATCGTTTTTAAAAGTCCTGCAAGGCAAGATTTCGATTGAAATCAAATCATAATCGCAACAGCTAAGTTCTTACTGATTACGATAAGAACTTGGCTGATGCGATTATAATATCCGGCAATATTTTATAATATATTCATTAGAGTATAATATAAAATATTCCGTAGAGATGAACCCTATAGCGGTTCGTTGTCTAGCAGTACCATTATGTTAAACTCACTTGAACCTTCAAGATCACAACAATAAGCTTTGTAATGGCTTGGAGCAACGGGCGTTGGCCCCTAAGTAGCTGTTGAAGCAATTCAATTTATTTATTGCTTAACTGCCTTGTAGGTGCTTAGCATACTCATTAGTTAGTGGCACGACATTTCGACATTTCTTAACAGTTCTTCACAAAACATAACAATTGATGTGTATGTGTGTAACCTATTATAATATTAACTGGTTGAACTACGCGACTTCATGGCTGAACACGTGAGCAACAACGTGACACGAGACTGACACATAATAGAGATTAAAACATGAGTAATATTGTCCTTAAAAACCCACCCATGTCTGTGAAGAGTCTGCACAAAGATATTGTGCTTGGCTATCATCATCATCTCACGGAACAATCAATCGACCACGTGATCTATCAGCCAAGATAATACTTGTAAGCATATGAGCAATGGTCTTTTCGTTTGTTCTTCTATATGGGTATTTAGAGCGGCTTTACATTCTACACAGTTTATGAATATATCATGTTACCTACATTGTGTTTATTACGAGACATAAATACGACCCAACGAACCTGACTGTGGCGATGCGACTAACTACACGCGTACCTATATTTCAAGTTGCTACGTAGCGTACGCTGCATTCGTTTGTGTCGCCACAATCTGGAACATCTATATGAATTCATTCTTCCTACAAGGCTTTTAAAATTAAATTCTTTACAGTATTCATGTGAGTATACTGAGGCATTCTTACCACTTCGTAATTGACAAATGCCTTTACACATTCGCTTGTATTTCGTTTTGTCATACAAATTGAAGTATGAGTACGGTACTGAGCGAATGAATCGAGTGATGTCGACCCCGACAGCCACACAATAAGCATGTTCTGTAGAAACTGAGTTCTTACTGTGAATAACTGCTGTGACAGGCAGCTACAATTAAAATCAACTGGGTTTACATCAACTGTCAATATACAACGTTTTTTCGGAATACATTAAGTACCTACTTACAAAATGAAGAGGTTATATTATATTACTACCGCTCCTTGCTGCTTAGAGTTGAATTACTACAGTTTTCTTTACTCTAAAGTCAAGTCATGTTGAAGGACGACTTTAATGGATATTTTAATACAACACACTTTGCCTTTATTACAACAACATTCACTGTGTAGTCTGTGTACCTGTACGACAACACATTACTCCCAGATTACGTCGCTAGGACGCGACCGTTCCCTAGAGTTGAACAACATACAATAGTATTTGAGTGTGCAGGGCGACGGCGTGGAGAGCGCGGCGGCGCGGGAGGCGCGCACGCGGCGGCGCGCGCTGGCCCGCCGCGCCGCCGCCGCGCGCCTGCGCCCCGGCACGCCGCCGCCGGCGCCCGGCCGCCGCCACCACCCCATACAGACCGAGTACTACCTGGAGGAGGTAAGCCGCTGCTCTCATAAACACGACTACTGCCTCCTTCACTTTGCTTAAACTAAAATGGAAACGGCGTACCCGACCAGTTGGAAGACAGCTTCGTCCGACGTGGCACACGCAAAGCGCCATGTCGCGGGGTGTGAAACGGGTTCAGCTCAGATATTAATGTTAAAGTTACGATAAATATATTGTATAGAAATGACCCATAATATTCTCCCAGCGAGCCTTGAACGTATTTAACTACCAGATGAAAGTCAAGGTCCTAATCCTTTCTTTCTCGTCTACACGTAGCTGTTCGACAAGGGCACGGAAATGGAGGTGGGGGTCCAGACAGATCTATTCGTGGACCGGCCCGCCACGCCCGTGTACGTGCCGGCCAAGACCGGAGCAGATGCGTTCACGCAAATATATCCAGGAGACGTGAGTTACACTTGCACACCGTTAATTACCTATGTACTAATAAATAAAGTTTTTTCCTCATCGTAGACCTTTCCGTCCGTCCGTCTTGCCGGTAAACAATTTAGCAAGGTGAGAGAAATAAAAATTTCTTGAACAATTATTATCTACCATGGACCAATTCTTAATTTGATATCGAAAAAAGTTAAAAACTCTAGATTTACATATCCAGTATAGCGAACGTTTATGTAATACTAGCCGACCCACGCAACCTCGTTTGCGTCTTCTATTGCCCGTAGCGTGATAATTTTCCCCCGTTTTCGAAACATTTTTCATTGGTGCTCCGCTCCTGTTGGTCCTAGCGTGATGATATATAGCCTATAGCCTTCCTCGATAAATGGGCTTTCTAACACTGAAAGATTTTTTAAATCGGACCAGTGGTTCCTGAGATTAGCGTGTTCAAACAAACAAACAAACTCTTCAGCTTTATATATTAGTATAGATTTGACTCATATTTCATCCCCTTTAGGAACAGAATTCGCATAAACGCTGATATAAGTATTCATCTATTTCGAAAAATGACGGAATGCCAGACTAACCTATGTACGAAATGTCAACCCCTATTTCACCCCTTAGGGATAGAATATTCAGAAACGCTGCAATACGTATTTACTCATTTTTAATTAGCAACCCAAAAGTAAAGTTTCACCTTTCTTATTTCTATGTATTCTTAAATATGACGGATTTCCATAAAAAAAATCAACCCCAATTTCACTCCCTTATTGGTAAAATATGCAGAAACTCTACATAGATATCTAGTCATTTTTAATCAATAGCCCAAAATTAAAGTTTTTTGGTACTAATTTAAAAAATAACGGACTTCCATACAAACTACAAACTTTAGAGGTAGTAGACTATCCAGAAACGCTTAAATACGTCTTTACTCTTTTTTAATCAGTAGTACGTGAATAAAGTTTCATGGTTCTAACTTAAAAAATGACAAACTTTCATAGAAACTTTCAACCCCTATTTCACCCCTTAGGGGTAGAATATCCAGAAACGCTTACATATGTATCTACTCATATTTAATTTGTAGCCCAAAAACAAAGTTTCATGTTTGTAACTTCAAAAATGGCGAACTTACGTACAAACTTTCAACCCCTTTTTCATCTCCTTAGGGGTAGAATATCCAGAAACGCTTACATATGTATCTACTCATATTTAATCAGTAGTACATGAATAAAGTTTCATGATTTTAACTTAAAAAATGACAAACTTTCATAGAAACTTTCAACCCCTATTTCACCCCTTAGGGGTAGAATATCCAGAAACGCTTACATATGTATCTACTCATATTTAATTTGTAGCCCAAAAACAAAGTTTCATGTTTGTAACTTCAAAAATGGCGATCTTACGTACAAATTTTCAACCCCTATTTCACCCCCTTAGGGGTAGAATATCCAGAAATGCTTAAATACGTATCTACTGTTTTTTAATCAATATCACATAAATAAAGTTTCATGTTTCTAACTTAAAATATGACGAACTTCCATACAAACTTTCAACCCCTATTTCACCCCCTTAGGGGTAGAATACCCAGAAACGCTCAAATACGTCTCTACTCTTTTTAAATCAGTAACACATAAATAAAGTTTCATGTTTCAGACTTCAAAAATGACGGACTTCCAGACTAACCTATGTACGAAATGTCAACCCCTATTTCACCCCTTAGGGGTTTAATATTCAAAAACGCTGAAATACGTGTTTACTCATTTTTAATCAGCAGCCCAAAAGTAAAGTTTCAGGTTTCTAACTTAAAAAATGACGGACTTCCATACAAACTTTCAACCCCTATTTCACCCCCTTAGTGGTAAAAATTCCAAAATTTCTTTCTTAGTGCGTGTCTACTCAATAAAAGGATCCTACTAACCAAATTTCATAGCCCTAACTATCATATTTTACGCTCGGCGGTGATGAATCAGTCAGTCAGTCAGTCAGTCAGGACTTTCTTTTTTATAAGTATAGACTAGCCGACCCACGCAACCTCGTTTGCGCCTTATATTGCCCGTAGCGTGAAAATTTCCCCCGTTTTTGAAACATTCTTCATTGTTGCTCCGCTCCTATTAGTAGTAGCGTGATGATATATACCCTATAGCCTTCCACGATAAATGTACTATCCAACACCGAAAGAATTTTTCAAATCGGACCAGCGGTTCCTGAGATTAGCGTATTCAAACAAACAAACAAACAAACATACAAACTCTTCAGCTTTATATATTAAGTACTAGCTGACCCACGCAACTTCGTTTACGTCTCTTATTGCCCGTAGCGTGATAATTTTCCCCCGTTTTTGAAACATTTATCATTGGTGCTCCGCTCCTTTTGGTCTTAGCGGGATGATATATAGCCTATAGCCTTCCTCGATAAATGGGCTTTCTAACACTGAAAGAATTTTTCAAATCGGACCAGTGGTTCCTGAGATTAGCGTGTTCAAACAAACAAACAAACAAACAAACTCTTCAGCTTTATATATTAGTATAGATAGATTAAATTCTTGAGAGAATATAGAAACCACCAAACTGCTATAAAGTGTACTCCTATGTTATATTTTTACTTTATACAATTTTCCCCGTATATTTGCAGTATCTGCAATGACCTGACCCTTTTCTATTGGTGATGGGGAATGTCCAATATCCTCATGCATATAAATAGATAATAATATAATGATGTATCGTCAGCTATTCGACTTCGATCTGGAGGTGCAACCGATACTGGAGGTGCTAGTGGGCAAGACGACGGAGCAGGCTCTGGCGGAGGTGGCGCAAGAGGAGGAGTTGTCGACGTTGCGCGAGCAGCAGCGCCGCTACTGCGAGCTCAGAGACGCCGAGCTCGCGGAGCGGCAGCGCCTGGCCGCGCAGGACCTGCGCCTGCACCAAGAAAAGGTTTATCATTTATATAGATAACCCTATTTTCTCCTGCTGACGTATCTCCTGTTAGGTAGTTTAAATATTCTGTAAGTCTGTATGGATATTGACTTTAATACGACGTCGATGCTGTCACTGTTGGTATATGAAAGTGTGAGTGAGTGTGCGTTGGTGGTGTGCGGTGTGCAGTCTGTGTGTGTACTTACTGAGCACATTGTCGCAGGAGCGGCGCGTGGCGGAGGCGCGCGCGGCGCGGGCGGCGGCCACGGAGGCGCGCGAGCGGGCGGCCGCCGCCGTGCTCGTGCAAGGCTACGTGGCCGAGCTGCTGCCCTCCGTGCTGGCCGGCCTGCGCGACCAGGGCTACCTCATGGAGCGGATCGAGAGGGGTCAGTGCGCTTACACCATTCTCTACTCACGCCGCGGGCCCCTTACAATAAATGTTTCATCATGTATTTGTATCAGGTATCGACGAGGAGTTCATGCCTTGGCTCGTCGACGAGGTTTCCAGCGAGATCGAGTCGATTGTCACCAGCCGCGACGTTATCACAGGTATCTCATCGATAACTTGTTAATCGTGAGCTATTGCACAGGAATTTTATTAGCAACTAGCTATCGCCCGCGACTTCGCTCATATTTAATAAAAAGTATTCTATGTTACTTGTAATACCTCCAAGAATATGTCTACAAAGTTTCATGATGATCGGTTAAGTAGTTTTCGCGTGAAAGCGAACAAACAAACTTACATTTATATTTATAATAGAAAGGATTAGTAATACGTGGGTAAAACCTGAAAACGGAAACAAAAACTTAAGTATATGTATTTTCAAGTAAGCGACAACCAGCTGCGCTTGCCGTTTGCAATATCGAATGGATTGCAATTTAATTGAAGATATATCATAATATAATGAGAATGTAGTGGCTTGCATGGACTGCAATATGAAAGTGTGAATAATTATGAAACAATGAAGTTATGTGTGCTGGTCCCCCCTATTCCAGGCATCTGTACATACCGTGTGTTTTCGACACGTGTTTTAGAAGACGTCTTATGTACCTACCTATCGGTTGAATTTTCGTTAAACTTTTCGTTATTTATATTTCGTTAAACTGGTTAAACTCTGATTACCTGATATTGGATGAAGTGTAAACTTCTTTAGGCGCGTTGAGCACTTTATGAATGAACAAAAATAATGGAACTCGCGTCATCGTCACCGAAACATTTCCATGAGCTATATTTATTTTAGCACTTTTTCGCATTTTATTTAAAGAGCAAAGTGGTCGACAATTAACCACGTGAGGCTTGAACCCATGGAGGGGTTAGGTAAAAATCACTAAATATCACTAGGGGTGTAGTAAGAAATCACGGTATTTATTTTTTATATTTCTTCCGAGAGATTCTCTGCTAGTGTACTACGTACTAGTACAATTTTTATTTCTCGCATGATTACATCATTCCTTTAATATTATTTTTATGCAAGTTAAAAACAAGCTTCAACCTTTCTGTACAGACGTTTATATCAAGGTTCTTAATTTTAGAATAAAATTAAATTATACTACCTGTACTTAAAGGTAATATTCTAAAATTTTGCTACAATTGCACGCGATTTTAAGGGAGGGAGGGGGTTAACCTTAAACCTCACGTGATTACAGAGGTTTATTTCAGGTGAGCTTAAACAACTGTTTCTCCTCATGACTGCTTTGTGTTTTTTTAATGATGAAAAGATATGATCAAAACCTAAAACATCATACTTGTGTCGACTTCCACATAGAGCGCAACAGAAATATACTACAGCGTCATCTACCGAAGTTACACTGAACTACGGAGTACAATACCAATAAACTACCAACCACATCTGATTCCAATTACCTATACACATCTGATGAGTGAGTACCCATCAGATGTGAAGTGTGAAGCGGGCACGACAGGGTGTGCGTGTGTACTGTGTAGTGTAATGTATGTTCTGTAACGTTGCAGAGATAGTGCGCGACGTGGTGGAGGCCCGCGCCGAGCTGTACCGCGGCGCCGGCGAGCGCGAGGCGGAGCGCGTCGAGCCCGACGACTCTGTCACGCTCGCCTCGCTCGGCGAGGAGGAGGAGGAAGAGGAAAGTTAGTATACGCCTCGCGATATATCTTTACATTTTACTAAAACCTTTCTTCCATTTTCATGAGGCTTTGGAAGTTCACATGTACGCACAATCTGTATCAATATCAGGAAACTGCCTCGGTCACGGTGTCACGGTGTCACGGTGGCGCGGTAGTACTGACTGCGTTACCGAGGTCTCGGGCTCAAATCTCGGATTACACCAAATGTTTTGTATGATCTACAAATGTTTTGTATGATCTACAAATGTTTTGTATGATCTACAAATATTTTGTTATAGGTTTAGGTGTTTTCTATGTGTATCATTTTTATGTATGTACATAAAAACTACCTACATAACTATTCCATTAGTTAATCTGGTTGTAACTAGTTGAGCCCCGCGGTGTTCCCCTTCGTTTGTAGTTGTAACCACGGGCAACGCTGCAGGGCGAAGCTAGTCCAAAAAAGGTAGTTTAAGTTACTCCTTATATCATCAGCTATCTGCCAGTGAAAGCACCGTCGACATCGGTACAGTCGTTCAAGAAATGAGCCGGAACAAACATACAGACAGACAGACAAAATTGTAAAAATTGTTATTTTAGTATAATACCAGCCGACCCACGCAACCTCGATTGCGTCTCCTATTGCCCGTAGCGTGATAAATTTCCCCCTTTTCCAAACATTTTTCATTGGTGCTCCTCTCCTATTGATCTAAGCGTGATGATACTATCCAACACTGAAAGAATTTTTCAAATCGGACCAGCGGTTCTTGAGATTAGCGCGTTCAAACAAGCAAACAAACAAACTCTTCAGCTTTATATACTAGTATAGATATGTACCGCGTATACATATGCATTTAGTGAAAACGGTTATTTTAATATTACAAACGGACACTCTAATTTTATTTATTTGTGTATAGATAGTACAAGCTGTTTTAATGCAATTTACTTGAATAGTTTAAATCTCAAGCTCTAGCTGAAAAAAAAGTAGTTTGTCTCGAGGCCTCAGTGATATCGCCAGTGTGCGGGGCCTGTCCAACCTGTCGCACCAAGCCCCTCTTGTCGCGTCGCGCGCCACACTTGGTGCGATTCGCGCCACCTCGCACGTGCTCGCTGTCGCAGTCCCTGTCGCGGCGCGTTAGGCACGGTGCGCGCTCTCATTACATCGCGATCTGCCCGCTATTAGTGGTTGCACCGCACACCGACTCGCTATTCCTTTATTGCTGTCACATTCCGAACAATTTCATACTCTGTTCCCTTTGAATAAGGATCAGAATACAATGACAAGTACGCAGACCACGTGGCCTTGCACTGCAATACGCAGAAGGGGATGTAAATAATGCGTTTGGCTCCGCGGTCGCGAACAATTAAGATTGATTCGGTGTGATGATACTATAATAACGTTTTGATGCGGGGCGCGTTTGTATGAGTTAGTTAAGAGCATTAGTTATTATATTTGGTCACAAGTGACGCGGAGTGGTCGCACGTGCAGCGCCCCGAACATCACACGAATTCACCGACACGCGCTCTTCTCGAGAGTGTCGTAAGTTTCGTAACTCCTAATGCCGCTATATTATTCTTGTCGGCGTAGCTGCGTAGCTCGGTTAAGTTGCTGCGTAGCATCAATATATATCAACTAAGCTACGCCCCAATTGAAATTTACTTAATAATATCATTTAAGCGATGCACTTTAAAAATGTATCACTTTTTGGTGTCTTTGAGACATTTAAGTCATATCTTTTATGTAAAAAAAAAAAACAGAATAAAAACCAGATCAGCAAAATGATGCATTTCTATAATCAGATGCATTCACAATATTTATTTCAAATTATTCATTAACGCAAGACAAAAGAACCTACAGAAACAACCTAAACATTTTGCAAGAAAAAACATTTACATACTAGGTAAAGTTTTAGGGGTATGCTAATGTGACGTATACATAAATATACTCGCTGGGACAATAGATCCCGTTGTCAAGTTGCAAGCTGGTGTGTGATGGCTGTCGTCACTAGACAAGGGAGAGGCGCCATACCGCGCGCGCCAGTCGCCACGTGCCTGCGTCGCGCGCTGCGCCTTACACCTATACTACTAATTAAATTAACCCAAATATAAAACAAATATCATGTTACGTTTCATGTAAAACTAGCTTTTACCCGCGGCTCCGCCCGCGTGTTTGTCGGTTTTCGTAATAACGAGTAGCCTATGTCCTTTTTGATGAATCAAAGTATCTCCATGTCAAATTTCATTGAAATCGGCGCAGCGGTTTGGTCGTGAAAACGTGACAGACAAAGTTACTTTTTTACACGGATGGCCTGCCAAAAAGACTCTACTTGACCTTTTTTTTATGTTTGGACTTGCCTAAATGACTCTACTCTGCCTGATGGAAAGCATAAGAAGAATCCAAGAAAGTGGTCACCATACTCATTGCGAATGCAGACAATGCAACAAAGCAGCATGGTGACCCACACCATGGTAAGTCATACCATGGCGGCCTAGTGTTACTTCTGCATCTTTGTGCCTCCGGTCTCGCACTCACCAACGAAACACGACAGCACGATCGCTGACATTTTACGTTGATTTTCTGAGCGAGGGCAGTACCGCCCCGGTCGAGCCAGCCCGTTCGAACTTTCGCATTTATAATTTAAGTATGAATTAAATATCTACTTACGTAAATATCTTTCCATTTAGTCACTTCGTGAGCGCATCAAGTATGTAATTGAACTGTATAAAGAAGCTAGCTTTTGCACGTGGCTTTTCTCTCGCAGACTTTCATCCCCTGATTTACCCCCTTAGGATTGGAATTTTAAAAAATCTTTTATTAGTATTCACTTACTTTATATAAAGAACCTACATACAAAATTTCAGAACTCTAAGTGCAGCGGTTTGGGCTGTGCGTTGATCTCTGGGTATGTCAGTCACCTTCCTCTTTTATATATAGGTATACCTAGATATTATATGTATAATAAAAATATATTATAAATGTCTCATTAGACACTATTTAAATACATCAGCCATTAACTGACAAGGTCTGCATTATAACGTGTCTAGAAAGTTAACAATCTATACAAATAAATAAAATTGGAGTGTCTGTTTGTAATATTAAAATAACAGCTTTTTAATCAATGCATATGTATGTATACACGATACATATACCAAAAATGTAGTTAAAAAAATTTTTGTCTGTCTGTCTGTCTGTCTGTCTGTCTGTCTGTCTGTCTGTCTGTCTGTCTGTCTGTCTGTTTGTTCCGGGTAATCTCTGGAACGGCTGGACGGATTTTGACGGGACTTTCACTGGCAGGTAGCTGATGATCCGGGGAGTAACTTAGGCTACTTTTTTTAGACTAACTTTGTCCCGCGGCGTTACTCGCGGAACAACAATAACCGCGGGTAACACCGCGGGGTTCAGCTAGTTAGATATAAATTTAAGCTATAGCCCAAATATATTGTTAGAGTGGGGAATATCGCAGCAAAGCTTGTGCTTATGCAATATTTATAGAGTAGATACCTACAATGAATACAATTTGTGGACAAGTGACGTGTTGCGGACGTTGCGGTGTGTGCGGAGTGCACGTGCACCGATCGAGTGCGCGATAACGCGCGGTATCGCGGATCGCGCAGATTTTAATTGAATCGCTTGCGATAAGACGCGGCGTGCGGCCGGCCTATATACCGCACTGTGCGCGGCAGGGATACTTGACTGACGCATTTGCTCACAACATTAATTTAATCACATTATTGAAGGGCCGAAAACTCAATAACATTATTTAACAATCTCTGTCGGCAATAAAGTTAAAATCTATGTAAATAAAATTGCAGTATTTGTTTGTTATTTAAATTTAACAGTTTTGCACTACATGCATATGAAAGTATTTACGGTACTTACATTTTATTTAATAAACACTTCCCACTATTTTTAAATATTTTTTGTTTATTTTATTAAAGCTCCAGAGACAGTAGATTTGACTGACAATCAGGTGCAATATTTTCTTAATCCCTATTCTAAATCTATGAATTATCTCAGCATGTCGTACGATCGCCAATTCACCCGTAATATCGAGTTACGGTCATCAGGCTCAGCGGAGAGCGAGAGTCAATATTATTGTAGAGAGTTCAGGAGCTTTTAGATAACAATTAGAAGCGCAGAGCGCGAGCACCATTGCTAATTGTTCAGTAATGGACCAACACTACGATTGAATACTACAATCGATATTGAACTTTATGCCTCTATAATTAGAGACAGAGTTACAGGGACGACACGCGGAGCGATGTTTATACAGCTGTGTTCTCCCTTGATTCAACATTTCAGACCTTTTTTAAATCGCCCCGTACAATACAATAATAATGTAAAGAGATTAAATGTTACAATTTAGATCTCAATAGGTACAAGTGCACGAGGCAGTGCGATTGTACCGCGACCAATTGGTTTTAATATTTTACAAGTAGCAATGTAGAACATTTCAGCTACACAATAACTAATCTCCCACCATATTCAATGGAACCGTTTCCCAAGTTTATTATTCAGCACCTGTACAGTGACATCAGATAGCTGCTGGAGCACATTTTATACACATACATGATTCATCAAATCATGTACGAGCTCTAGTCATTTGGACAGTAAATAATCCAAGATTTAGTGTAGTGTCTGGTATAATTAATTTATTAACATCGTACATCGGCGGACTATATGCCTAGGGCGTTCTCTACCACTACCTTTGGGGGTTTTACCGTTTTTATCAGGCAGAGTAGAGTCATTTTGTCAAGCTATAAATAAAAATAAAAACAAAGAAAATATATCACCCAAGCAATATAAAAACGTTATACTAGTATCAAAAAGAGTCGGTCGGCGTGTAACAATCGCCCGATATCATTTGAGTTTAGTTTTTTTATATTTAAATGGAGTCCTGTCACGAGAGCGCCGGCGTTATACTTACATGTTGCACTAATCTCTATATCGTTTGAACAAATAAACGCAGCACTCTACTAAGAGTCCATTAAACGAACATTGCGACTCTTTAACAGCTTAAAGAGTTTTTGTGGTAAATGTTGACGTGACGCTGTTTAATATTCACACCAGATCATCAAATGAAACAGACAATAGCTTTTGCATATGCTTAATAGTTGATACCTGCAGCTACCTTAGACATATTATTATAGTCGCATCACAATTTGGCTTTACCTGATTAAGGGTCAGACGGCCGAGTGGGAAATTATATCTTTTACTAATGCGATACATTAAACTGCAAGCGGACAGCCTGTAACGAAGTGTCAGTACCTTTATTAATTTAAGCTATAATTTCATCTTACTTTGATGGATGGTACAAAATGGGCCCAAAGGTACCACATCAGGCAGGCATAGGTCAACACATTGCAAACAAAGCAACCCTAGAAAGGTCAGTCTACGGATAGGTGACCATTCTTAACACACTGAGGTCCCTCCCTGTCTCAGAGAACACTTAAGTTGGAGCCCTAATAAGACCGTCAAAGGACTTTCTACAGCCTTCGATATCGCCTAGTACTTAGAATGTGGAGCTCTCGTTCCAAAATATATTTTTATTATATGCTGTAACTATTTTTTTCCCTTTATCTGTGTTATAATACATTACTTCGTACCAAATTTCAAGATTCTGAGCATACGGGAAGTACCTACCATGTAAATTTTGATTCCCTTTCTAGTGTCGAAAATTTGCAACATAAACGTCCGTATCTTTTGATTGCGTTGCCGTAGAAGTTTGATGTTTTCACAGCTCCAAGGGACAGTTGACCTATTGGACATGAATTTCGGCTTGATATATCCACGCGTACCTGCGAAATAGTCTTCAGACAGACAGACAGACGGACAACAAAGTGACCCTATAAGGTTTCCGTTTTTTTTTGAGGTATAAATTTTATATCATTTCGCCAAAATTAAAAAAATGGGCCCTCAGTCCAGATGCACACCGGACAATGTACAATTATTAGAAGGTACCTAGGTATAGACAGGTGCTTAATTCTGTATTATAGGGCTGTTTGTTATGCGAATTCAACGAGCATACAAGTAAAAACAAGTACACTCCAATTGAGAGCCTCTTCTTGTTTGAAATCACTTAAAAATAAATGAAATAGCCATCAGATAATTCAGAATGAAAGCGATATAACTTATAAAAGATCTGGTTTTTTTTAGAAAGCTTCGTCGCGAATTAACAGAGTTTTGATACTTTCATTGAACCATAGCGAAACCTTTAGGTAGTTACTCAATATTTTGATATCATTACTTCCGTTAAGAACAAACTTACGATAATGATTGCGGACACCGGACACCATTTCGCTAATATGTGCCCTCTTTGCCCTCAAACTCAACCCATAATACGAACAAGACTAGGTTTGATATTTTTAAGTAGCGCTTTAACAGTTGATTCTAATTATAGCAGCAAAAGAGTAACAACGAACGAATAATTAAGATGATTGAACAAACAAAATGATTTTAGGAAACGAACTTGTTTATTGCTATCCACTTTAGCCTCCATAACAGATACAACCGTTATTAAAATGAGTTTTATTTTTTTCAGCGGAACATTAAGCGACGAGTTGGTCTGTAAGTGAGGTGACCACGTGGTGGCTGAAGTGTCGACTGATCTATGTACTAGTGGTGCTTAGTGACATCGATGAACATTGCTCCAAAACGTACACTGAAGTGAACGTGCCGTGGACGTGGGTGCATCCAAATTGTAGTAACCTATTTCTAGCATTGACATATTTCATGTGCGTATACCGAGTAAAAGATTTATTTTCTTTAAGTTATTTCTGACGCTGAAGGCTTTGTGGCGTTAGATTAAATACGCGTTTTGTTTAAACACAGCATGGCTTTGGTCAAGTGTGTTATAAATAGATCCAATGTTCAGTGAAAAAATTGGAGACGAAATTACGTCTATAAAAATTTATAGGTATGTCATGTTTACAATATGGTTCCTGATGCAATTTCTATGCTAAACTCTGGTTAATTGTCATAACTCTAATTGTCATCTAACACCTCTTGAAGTTTATTTGAGTGTGAGTTAGTTTCGTAAATTGAAATCGATAGTTCACGTGACAGAGATCAATGTCCTGTGTTCATCTAGTAACTATACGAGTACCTATGTAAATTATTCTTCTATTCTATACTTATTCTCATACATATCTATACTTGTTCTCAATTAAATTCACATACTTAGCGTTACTTAACGGGGAGACAGTTCCAGTGACATTCGACTATTAATTGTTGAAACTGTCGTCAAATTTGCGATGAAGATAGGCCTTAACATATTGATTGATCTCTTGACAAAGTAGTGAAACTGACGAAGTAAATTTAAACAAGCGTCATGATAACAAATCACTTTATATGCATTCTTAACATGCAATTTTTGTCATAAATGAAGTGCAATACATTATACATATTAAAAATTCACTGTGTGACAACTGTCACATCACAGAGATGAAGCTATATTTAATGGACAGACATTCTGTCTGATACGTCTACAATTCTTCATTCACAAATCTATTTTACTGCTGTTATTGATTTATATATATATGTAATTAGCAGTTTCAAATTAAACTTCGGTATACGTGCATGTACTAAATCAATTAGATAACTGTATAGCAGTTAAATCGTTCCTGTACAATGTACACTTGCGGGGAGAGCGAGCTGGACGTGCTAGCGTCTCCTCGTGTTGAGCTCCTTTAGATAATATGACGAGGTTGTTCGTGCATTGTTACTTATTTTTAGGCTCTTTTGTTTTGTCTCTGTAAAAACTTTTATTAGAGTATCTAGTTAATATTTTGAAGTTTTAGAATAAAATATTTAGTTACCTACAATGTCATCGTATTATTTTAGTCCTATATATGTACCTACCTACCTGCAGGTGTTATTGTTTGCTTCATGTATTTATGTCCCCCGCGACACAGGCTTATTCTTAGTGCGGAGTGGTCTTTAAAAGTGAAAGATATATATAAAGAAACCCTAGACAACAAATTTTGAAGAATTCAACCTGAGAAAGTTAATTTTGTAGTCTTAAATGAATACTCGAAAGGCAAATAGTTATTTAGTAATGGCTATGTAGTTATTTAAGTTTTGAGAATAGCTATGGCCTAAGTAAGTACACTCATTGCTCTGTCAAGTGACACCGACACGACCTTCAATTGTACCTTTTTCTAAAAAAAATGAGTTATAAAATTATTTATATTAGCTTTACCCTGTCAATTTTGACGCTACTCATTTTGGCACATTATGGTTAAATACTTTGTTGAGAAATTAGGAAATAACTTTCCCGAAAACTATAAAAACAAAGAAGTGAATCAGTTCACAACTGAGTTTTTGAAGCGAACACAAACCATCACGTAGCGCCGACAGTCATACTTATTCGAAAATCACTGTTATAATTATAATCAGAAAATAATACCTAATAATACAATCTAATGAGAAAAACATATTTACAGTACGATTGGCGGAGGGCGTTGCGGAAATTTGCACAGTGGTAGGGAGCAGAGTACGGCCCTCCGCCCTCTGTGCTAGGGATAAGAGTGTAGGTATATATTAACAACAACCCTCACCCCGGCGACAGTCCTGCGCTCACGCACCTTGCGATTTTTACACGTCGTGCACTAGTGCAGAGGATTGTGAAGTGAGCTGACCTCCGAAATGTCCCGAGTTCTGTGTCGACGAGGAGTGCCGCGCGGAGCTCAGTCCGCCGCCTTCACAACCGACGACCTACTCGACGCGCTACAGGGAAGCGACACCGAATACGTGAGTCTCAACTATTCACTCGCAGTATCAATAAATAATTACTATTTAATTAGTTTAGGCTCGGTGTCACGACCGTCAGATACAAGTTGGTCAGATTGGTATCATTTTGGGTTTCTCAAAGAGCTTAATCTTGTCTGTTGATTCTAACCTTAATAGATACAGTACCTATCTGTAGAATTGCAATATTGATGTTTACGTATTTCAATAAATTGTATTTAAAACTTTATGTGCACCGTCATCATTTAATATTTTATTTGCTTATATAATATACAAATACATATGCGGATACCTATGCTGTTTTTGTAAATACATACATATTAATTATAGATAGAAACACTCACATTAATGAAACATTAAATGTTCATGTGCACAAATGTTTGCAGGCATCGAATGCATCCGTGACCAAAATGCCATCCGACGACCGTCATTTTCATAATTCGTCATATTAACTCTACTAAAGAAATGTATTAAAGTTCTTCTATTTAGGTATATCTAAATTACTATTTAATACACTACTATGGGCAAAAATTTGAATGCGAAAAAGTATTTGTCCGCCCGAATCGAACTGGGAACTTTAGGCGCGTGTGTGTAAGGCGGATGTGATAACCACCTACACCACAGAAGCCGAAGGTAAACCTTCCAAACATAACATAATAACAGAAAAAATATTTTCTATATAATCGAACGTTGAAGAGGACCAAAAAATTTAGTTTGAGGTTTTTTCAATATTTTGTGTACATTAATAAGAATATTGTTCTCAAAGTGTTGTAAAGTATGACTTGGCGATAGATAAATACCTATCGCTCGCTGAAAGTAGAAATAATAATATTTATTCATTCTATCACCTTATCTAACAGATGCAAAGACCCCCGTTCGTGTTCGTCGGGCTAGCCCAACCACACGGAATTTGATCAAGAGATATGTATCAATCTGAATGTACTCCTATAAAGAATCATACGTACTTACTTCGTTTTCAATATACCTATTTGTAAAAGTTAGAGACGCTTTATAGGGGCCGGGCCAGTTTGACGTTTTCAGCCTAGCCGGGCTTGAAATATCGGGAACTACAAAACATACGGATACAATTCTCGTGACCAAATTCCGTGGAGCCGGACCAACCTGACGAACACCCCCTCGTTCGAATAAAGCCACACAGCATCCCCCTACTATTTATGAAATATCTCAGGGGAAGTCCTCTAAAGAGGTTTTTCTGCTTGATGCATATTTATAATCAACTCGTAAAGTTTTTGTGTTTGTCTGCCTTGATGGCGCAGTGGATCGGTATTCAACCGATCACCATAAGTTCAGTTCAAGTAAAGACAACAATTTGTATCTTTCTAGCGTTAGTAAAAAATTGGAACGATTGTAAATTCAACCTCTGCCTTTTAAAAGAATCATATTAATAAAGTCCAATCCATTAAATGAGGTCCCTCAATTGAAACGCATAACACTAAATAATTACTATTACTAGCGATGGGCCGAATGTAGTTTTTAACCGACTACAAAAAAGGAGGAGGTTCTATGTTCCACTGTACGTATTTTTATGTATGTTCACCGATTACTCCGTCAATTGTGGGCCGATTTAAACGATGGCTAGTTTCTCTACCAGCATGTCAAATTTTCGGAAGAATAAAATAAGTACTAACCATAGATATAGAATACCATAGATTGGTTGTGCATTTCAGGAAGCGAGACCAAAAAAGAAATGCAATGGTGTGCGTCAAATGTGCATGTGCGTGTAACGTGCTAGTGATGTACCATGCAAAATTTTTTTTTTCGGTAACCTGTACCAGCTGGTACAAATAAATCCACAGGCATTCAAAGTTACGTATTCAGTGCGAATAAGTGCAAGAAAACCACAAAATTAAAAAGACAAATCTTTATTGATAGGATTTTTAGTGGATGCACAAAAACAAGGGATAACTGTTTAAATGTGATAATAATATTACGCAACATTGCTCGTTATTTTAGAAACATAAATATTTAACCACAAACAATATTTAATAACTATATATATATATATATATATATATATATATATATATATATATATATATATAGTTATTATATATTGTTTGTGGTTTTATATATATATATTTAAAAACAGCACTGTAAGCATGCATAGGAATTAATTTTCCTCCGAACAATATTAATTTATTATAGAAATGTCTCAAATTTTCTTTTATTGCATAACACAACTTTGCCTCATATTAAATTCTAATAGACACAGTGGCGTAGCGAGGGGGGGGCGGAGGGGCGGACCGCCCCGGGCGCCGTCATAGGAAGGGCGGCAAAATTAGAAAAAATATATTTTGTGCCGTCAGTGGCGGTCAGTCAGCCAATTAATTTTTCAAGAAGTCAACTTTTGTTAAAAAAAATGTAGGACGAAGCTATGTGCTAACAAGCTACAGCCACTTGTTTAACCAATATTTTACGCATTAAAGTTGTGATAAATGATCCACAAAAATAATTGATAGCATTATATATATTTACGATAAATTCAGAATAAGACTTTTAATGTAAATTGACTGGCAAGTCAATTTTAGTTGGTTGGATTTAAGCTATTTTTTCCTATTACACTAAAATTATTGAAATTAATTGAATTATTGAATGAATCCGACAAATATTTAGCTATACTTGGCAACTTTTAATGGCCGCACGTTACGGCTAGACTCGCATCTGGCACAACTCGAGGTGGAATTTGAGAAGATTAGATAGCATATTTTAGGGTAATGTGAAGTCCGAAGAGAAGGAGAGGACACCATAACCCTCGACTTAAGCCATCCAATGTACTTCCGTGTGGGAGACCAATACGACCTCAAGGTGGCATTGAGTTTCTGGTTAATAAGTTCCTTTCTAGCAACGTTGTGGAAATATCTAGTATATAGAACAGGGTAGCATACCTCATTGTCAAGCTCACCAAGCAATATAGCCTCAATGTAGTGCAAGTGTACGCACCGACCTCGACCCACTCGGATGACGAGGTAGAGGATATGTTTGACGACATACCGAGAGCTCTCCACTTCACCATTAAGACCCACAACAATGTTGTTACGGGTGACTTTAACGCCAAAGTAAAAGTACTAAATTGCAGCGAATCGATAATAGGATCCTATGGATTTGGAAGCAGAAATCATAGAGCAGATACTCGTCAACTTCCTCGAACGAGAGGGGCTGAATTTTTTCTCAAAAAAAAAAAACAGTCCCAAAGGAAGTGGACTTGACAAAGCCCCAACGCTATGACCATAAACGAGATCGATTTCATCTTGACGGACCAATAGCACATATTCAGAGACCTCTCAGTTTTATCAATAGGTTTAACACCGGTAGTGATAACCGAATTGTCTGAGGCTCTCTGAATATCGACATTAAGGCTGAACGTGGCCGTTTGAGAAATCCAAGCTCCGGCCAACTCTGCTCCAAGCCGCGATGGAAATTGAAAAGTTTCAGTCAAATCTGGAAAACCGATGGACTGGCATGGAAACCACAACACACGTAAACTAGAACTTGGAAAATGTGGTTCGAATTTTCAGGGAAGAAGGTATGAGATTTTATTAAATGCAGCTAAGGACAAGAAAACGAAGCTCTCGGAAGGCTCATGAAGGAATGACGTGAAAACCCACTTTTAACTTCGTCGTCAAAGCGGACTAAATCAAGAGACCAGCATACTCGTACGACACGACCTCCGATGCTCCAATACTCTTTCAATCGAACAGGCGATCGAACAGAACCGGGGTTCAAAAGTGTTTGTACAGTCTCGGAGGAAGCCGCCTGACGAAATTGACCACAGCAAGTGGAAAAATCGTTGCTTCCAAGCTGACCATCCTTTCGGAAGTGGAACGTTTCTATGACGATTTATACGCTGACAGAGGCAGGTGAAACTAGTTAAAAGCTCAAACCCAAGGACAGATGCAGGAGCTTTACTAGTAGTGATGCAGTCATTTTCCTTTCTTTGTCTCTTGGGCCTTTGGCAACCGGTTCAACATGAAGTAAATGATAACTACACAAAAATAATTACAAATAAAGGGACTTGACATAAGATTCTGCGCTCAGAAAGTAAACGCTTTGCAAATGATATTGGCAGAGAAACGAGAGAAATAGGCAGATGGCGTGGTAAGTTATGAGAAAAATATGTGTGAAGAACTCTAAAATTCCATAGAACCTTATAGGCACAGAAGGCATATTTTTGATGACAGAACTAGAGATGCTAACTTGTATGATTTGAAATAGTAGTTAATTTCGCTATCGTGTCTATTGAGCAAGTGAAAAAAAAAATGTGTGATGCTATAGACATTGATGGCGTAATAAAATACTTTTCTATTAAACAAAGTAGACCTATAAATATTTAACTTATATTATTTTTCAATAAAAATATAGTTCTAGTTTATATGAAAAAGTAGTTGACCCACGTAACCTCGTTTGCGTCTCCTATTGTCCGTAGCGTGATAATTTTCCCCTATTTTTGAAACGTTCTCGATTGGTGCTCCGCTTCTATTGGACTTAGGGTGATGATATGGACAGTGTTATATGCTCGATAAATGCACTATCCAACACTGCATGAGTTTCTTAAATCGGACCAGCGGTTGCTGAGATTAGCGCGTAAATATTGATTTGGGTTTTTGAATTCGCTAATCATGTCATTTTGTCTATCGTCAAGTTGTAACAATGTTTCAAAGTGGTTGTATTTCAACCACTTTATTATTTATAAAAAGTGTACTAATAAACAATAAGTGATTGTAAAACTAAAATTAAGTTATTTATTTTTATATCTAACCTGTATTATGTCAAAATAATGTGGACTGTTCTCGCCGAAAAGCTCTCAAGAATTAATCTATATAAGTAATGTTTAGTTACATTACCTTTAAATATCTAAATAAGAGGGCGGCAAAATTGTCTGCCGCCCCGGGCGGCCGACACTCACGCTACGCCACTGACTTTATCGTAGAAAGTGACTTCTTGATGTATTTCTCGGTTATATTATTAATTACTTTAATTGATTGTTCCCCTCATGGGCCACCATGTTATGTCTTTAGATAACATACAGGTGCCAAATAAATCTACAATAATCGTAATTTTATAACTTATTTTATTGATTTTATCGTTACAGTTTAAAAGTTTTTCTGAGAGTAAAAAATTATATGACATGACATTAAACGTCCAACAACCACAGATTATACATTACTTATTGTGATCGTCGCTTGCAGCGGCGCTGGAACACTAAGTTTAAAGAAGAAATAATATTCAAGTTGTTATGAAATATTTTATGTTGTCATAAGTAAATTTCAGGACTGATCATTAAACTTGGCACCCATTTAGATCTCACTACTTTTGTCGTCGAAGTGAATAACTAAGGCATATACTGAACTTGGCTCTCATTTCACATTTATGTTTTAATAGGATATCATCACTTTATGTACAGAAATTATTAGTAGGTACTTATCTATACATCTATACAAATAAATAAAATTGGAGTGTCTGTTTGTAATATTAAAATAACAGCTTTTTAATCAATGCATATGTATGTATACACGATACATATACCAAAAATGTAGCTAAAAAATTTTTGTCTGTCTGTCTGTTTGTTCTGGGTAATCTCTGGAACGGCTGGACGGATTTTGACGGCACTTTCACTGGCAGGTAGCTGATGATCCGGGGAGTAACTTAGGCTACTTTTTAGACTAAGTTTGTCCCGCGGCGTTACTCGCGGTACAACAATAGCCGCGGGTAACACCGCGGGGTTCAGCTAGTTCGTAATAAACTTAATACTATGTTTTCGTATTAATCATTATTTCAATTATACCTATAATAACATTGAAATATTAATCTATACAAATAAATAAAATTCAAGTGTCTGTTTGTAATATTAAAATAACCGCTTTTTACTAAATGTATATATATATACACGGTACATATACCAAAAATGTATCTAAAAAAATTTTTGTCTGTCTGTCTGTCTGTTTGTTCCGGGTAATCTCTGGAACGGTTGGACGGATTTTGACGGGACTTTCACTCGAAGGTAGCTGATGATACAGGGAGTAACTTAGGCTACTTTTTTTAGACTAACTTTGTCTCGCGGCGTTACTCGCGGTACAACAAAAACCGCGGGAAACACCGCGGGGTTCAGCTAGTTAATACTAAATCTCAGTTAATAGCGTAATAAATGTATTTAAATACGAAAGTCGACTAGAACCTTAGTTATAAGTACCTACTAAAACTCATTAATTAAGGGTGGTATTCTACTCGTTATAATATTCATGTGATGACCTTTAGATCCACATAAAGACAGGCTGTGATCAATTTTGGTTGGTTTTAAATTACAGGTTACAGGCACTTTTACAGGCGCAATAAGTAAGTGTTCCTAATAAAATCAATTGATTGAGAAATTATAATAAAATACTAGTTTCTGATTTATTCCTATGTATTTATTCAACTACCTATCTGGGTGCCAAATTTGGACTTTCTAAGTCATCTGTAACTGGGTTAGAATTTTGATCTTTATGATCTAGGTATCAGTGATAAAAATGACTATTCTGACATTCTGAGCGTCTTTCGTAGTTATCTCAGCGGTCGGACTCAGTGTGTGAGGATTGGCAATCATGTTAGTGAAGAACAACCTATTACTTACGGGGTGCCGCAAGGAAGTGTCTTGGGCCCAACTCTCTTCTTGATTTACAACAACGATTTGTGCCAATTAACCTAACAAAACTGTAAAATTTTTACTTACGCAGATGATACAGCATTGGTTGTTCATGCACAGAGTTGGGATCTTGCCTTTAATTTAGCCGAAATGGCCATGTCATATGTTACGTCATGGCTTGTTGCAGATCTTCTCACACTGAATATTACGAAAACAAAGTATATAGCATTTTTTCCGGCTTCTTCCTCGCGGCCACCTCACCAACAAACGCTGACGCTACACACATGCAACCGTCTGAATGTGAATTGTACTTGTGACACAATTATGCGAACATCCACTATTAAATATTTAGGTATACATATTGATGCATGTCTTAAATGGGATAAGCAAATTGAGAGCCTAACGTCGCGTACCAGGAAACTAATATATATAATAAAAAAGCTCAAACTGTCTGGGGGGGAGCTGGGTCTGTGCATATGCTGAGAGTGGAGAGGGTACAGAGGGCGGTGCTTAAGGTTCTACTTGGGAAGCCGCGCAGATACTCAACGACAGCACTGTACCAAGAGTGCTCTGTTTTAACTGTGAGACAACTCTTTGTGCGTCAAGTAATCCTGCGCAAACATTTGAGCATGTTTGCGCCATACCATACAAGCAAATACGAAGTAGAAGGAAGGACCTAATCTGTAATATTGAACCCCACAGGACAGCGCTTGCTTCTAGAAGTTACTTTATCCTCAGTTCTCGACTGTACAACCGTGCAACTGCAAAAAATTGTAAAACTGGTCATTCAACGCTGGCTGCTGACTCTAGATTATCTGGAGACGGAAAACCTTTTAAAACCGAGAATATAAAGGACAAATAGGACACGTGTACCCCATACATTCATAAACAAACACACCCACATGTACACACACACCCACACACACACATATATGAAATTACAACGAAATAATAACAAATTTTATTTTATTTTCAATGTAAACCGTTAACCATTATAATCTAAATGTTACTTTATTTAAATTATTGGATTATTGATTCATAATTTATTTTTGACTATAAAATGTAATTCTAATTAAAACTAAATGATTTTAATCCAATGTGAAGGCGCTGGCACCTGTGATACAATGCTCGCATTAGTACAGGTGTCAACGACACATATAAACTTGATTACACTAGGTACCTAAGATGTGAAATTATAGATTTGTAAATGTTTGTAAACAAAAATTTTAAGCTCAATAAAAAATATATTATTATTATTACTTTATTGTTTTTGATTTTGCCTCTTTTTCTTTTTTGTTTATCCACGTAACCATGTAACATGTACTTACCTACTAACCTTATGTGATAGTATTGTTTAACTTCATATTTTTTTTTAAGTTGTAAATGTTGTAGTTACCTGTAATTGTTTGTTGCGCTTAGTTCCATTATTTCTTTTGTGTTATTTGTTATTGCATTGGTGTGAACAAATGTTGGTAACTCTAAATAAACAAATAAAAAAAAAAAAAAAATGTACCGCGAGTAACGCCGCGGGACAAAGTTAGTCTAAAAAAAGTAGCCTAAGTTACTCCCCGGATCATCAGCTACCTGCTAGTGAAAGTCCCGTCAAAATCCGTCCAGCCGTTCCAGAGATTACCCAGAACAAACATACAGACACAGACAAAAAAAATTTTAACTACATTTTTGGCATGTGTACCGTGTATACATACATATGCATTTAGTAAAAAGCGGTTATTTTAATATTAATTGCATCGCTCGGAAGACTACGCTTAGTCACTGCGCTAATGTTAATCGGCGACCGGCGACCAGCGAGCGAATCTATTATGTCGTTTCAGCAACTCGCTTCCCTCGAATCGGTATTTACGCAATATGTTTGTGCGGTGTCGGCAGGTGTACGCGGAGCTGGACGGCGCCGGCCGCCTCAGCGCGCGCGGCGGCGCGGCGCGGCTCTGTGCGGCGCGGCTGGCGCCCTCCCGCCCCGCGCGCCACCTGGCCCTGGCGCTCGACCTGGCCCACCCCGACCTGGCCCACCTGGACCACCCGGCCCACCCGCGCCTGCTGCTGCGCGCCGAGACCGCGCTGGCGCCGCACGCCGAGGCGCTGCTGTGGTTCGACGACGACGCGCTGGCCGCGCTCGACATGCCCTTCCTCACGCCGCGCGACGTGCGCGCGCCCGGCGCCGCCGGCCCCGAGCCCTACGCGTGCCGCGTCTGCGCCGCCGCCTTCGCCGAGCCCAACCCGCTCAAGCTGCACCTGTTCCTCGGCTGCCGACCGTTCGCGCCGCGGGCCTTCTGGCGCGAGGTGGCCGAGCGCCTGCGCCGCGCCCTGGGCCCGGCGCTCCCGACGTCCGCGCCGCCCCCGCCGCTCCCCGACCCGGCCGAGCTGGAGGCGCTGGCGACGGAGTGGGGCCGGTCGCGCGCCGGCCACGTGTGCGTGTACTGCGGCAAGGTGTACTCGCGGCGCTACGGGCTCAAGATCCACCTGCGCACGCACACGGGCTACCGGCCGCTGCGCTGCCGCCACTGCCTGCGCGCGTTCGGCGACCCCAGCAACCTCAACAAGCACGTGCGCCTGCACGCGGCGCGGGGCGAGGGCGAGGGCGAGGGCGAGGGCGAGGGGGCGGCGCGGGGGGCCTACGCGTGCGCCGTGTGCGGCCGCGTGCTGGCGCGCCGGCGCGACGCGGAGCGACACGCGCGAGCGCACGCGCGCGCGCTGCGCCCCGAGGGGGTTGGGAGAGTCGGGAGGGTCGGGAGGGACGAGGGAGACGAGGGACACAAATGAAAGGCCGTCACTGAGTGTAGACTTATTTATTAAAGAGCGGCTACTGGCCGGCCACCTTGGCGGCGATCCTCTTGTCGCGCTCCTCGGCGATGGTGAGCCGCACGCCCTTGCCGCGCGGCAGCGAGATGTACGCCTTGGTGCCCTTACCGATGATGAACACGTTGTTTAACCTGCACGACGTTACGTCAGAACGTTATATTGTGTTCGAGCCTCTCGCCGACCGATCGACCGCGTCCGGTGACGACGATCGACGGGTCGGCGTCCGTTTCGAGTGTGATGCACGAAAAGAAAACGAAACGAGTAACATTAAAAACGTTAATAAATCATCGTTTCTGAAGGAAATGCCTTTTTATAATTTTTCTTATTTCATTATTACCATGTTTAATTTAGCTGCCGGTGAACATTTACAACGATCGAAGTGCATAGCCCTGAACGGACTCCGATCGAATGGGTCCATTTGTGCCGAAGCATGGCTCGACGTGACTCATTATTACACGCAAATTAATGAATGCACTCGTATCTTATATTCAAAACAGTAGGCAGGGTAACTGTTTAGTAAAACGATTGAAGGTAGCAGATAGTGAGTCCTACCTAGTGGCGAAGGTGTGTCCCGTGGAGTCCTTGATGTGCACGATGTCGAAGGAGCCGGGGTGCCTCTCGCGCGACACGATGGTGCCGACCCGCCCCAAGTTCCTGCCGCCCGTGATCATGCACAGGTTTCCTGCAACAAGCACCACGAACTTGTAACAACTCCGCACCCACTCACTCACTCCCTCCCCCCTCCCCCTCGCCGCCCCTCAAATGTCAATTGTAACTCACTTTTCATAGCTTTCATTCAACATTTTCATCGTTAGATAGTCCATTTATCGAGGAAGGCTATAGGCTGTATATCATTATGCTAAGACCTACAGAAGCAGAGCACCAATGAAGAAGGTTACAAAAAAGGGGGAAAATTAGGTCAATAGGAGGGGTAAACGAGGTTGCGTGGGTCAGCTAGTGTATAATCTATACTTATAAAATAGTAAGTCCTGGCTGACTGACTGATTCATCATCGCCGAGCGTAAACTATGATAGTTAGGGCTATGAAATTTGGTGAGTAGGATCCTTTTATTGAGTAGACACGCACTAAGAAAGGAATTTTGGAATTTCACACTCTAAGGGGGTGAAATAGGGGATTGAAGTTTGTATGGAAGTTCGTCATTTTTTAAGTTAGAAACATGTAACTTTACTTTTGGGCTGCTGATTAAAAATAAGTAAACACGTATTTCAGCATTTCTGAATATTCTATCCCTAAGGGTTGAAATAGGGGTTGACATTTCGCATATAGGTTAGTCTGAAAGTCTTTCGTTTTTGAAGTTCGAAATATGAAACTTTGTTTTTGGGCTACTGATTAAAAATGAGTAGATATGTATTTAAGCGTTTCTGGATATTCTACCCCTAAGGGGGTGAAATAGGGGTTGCAAGATTGCATGGAAGTCCATCATTTTTCGAGTTAGAAACATAAATTATTACCTTTGGGTTACTAATTAAAAACGAGTAGATGCATATCTAAGCGCTTCTGGATATTCTACCCCTAAGGCGAGAAATAGGCATTGACATTTCATATATTGGTTAGTTTGGAAATCCGTCATTTTTTTTATTTGGCAGCATAAAACCTTTCGTCTTTATGTTTCTGATTACAAATAGATGAATAATTATATCAGCACTAGCTGTTGCCCGCGGCTTTGCTCGCGTGGAAGTTGGTTTTATGTATTTAATTAAAACTGTATAAAAGTATGTATCAGTAATTTATTCATATTTCTGAACGTATTTATTTATTTTTGATCAATAGCCCATTTAAAAGAACTATCATACAAACATTCGACCCATATTTCATCCCTTTTAGGAACAGAATTCGCATTAATGCTGATAATGCATAAAGTTACATGGTACTAATTTAAAAAATAACGGACTTCCATACAAACTTTCAACCCCTATTTCACCCCTTTAGGGGTAAAATATCCAGAACTGCTTAAATACGTCTTTACATTTTTTTAATCAATGCACATCAATCAATGTACATGAATAAAGTTTAATGGTTCTAACTTAAAAAATGACAAACTTCCATACAAACTTTCAACCCCTATTTCACCCCTTAGGGGTAGAATATCCAGAAACGCTTTAATACTTATTTACTCACTTTTAATCAGTAGCCCAAAAATAAAGTTTCATGTTTGCTACTTCAAAAATAACGAACTTCAATACAAACTTTCAACCCCTATTTCACCCCCTTAGGGGTAGAATATCCAGAAACGCTTAAATACGTATCCACTCACTTTTAATCAGTAGCCCAAAAATAAAGTTTCATGTTTGCTACTTCAAAAATAGCGAACTTCCATACAAACTTTCAACCCCTATTTCACCCCTTAGGGGTAGACTATCCAGAAACTCTTAAATACGTATCCGCTCACTTTTAATCAGTAGCCCAAAAATAAAGTTTCATGTTTGTAACTTCAAAAATGGCGAACTTACTTACAAACTTTCAACCCCTTTTTCATCCCCTTAGGGGTAGAATATCCAGAAACGCTTAAATAGGTGTCTACTCATTTTTAATCAGTAGCCCAAAAATAAAGTTTCCTGTATCTAACTTAAAAAATTACGAACTTCCATACAAACTTTCAAACCCTATTTCACCCCCTTAGGGGTAGAATACCCAGAAACGCTCAAATACGTCTCTACTCTTTTTAAATCAGTAACACATAAATAAACTTTCATGTTTCGAACTTCAAACATTACGGACTTCCAGACTAACCCATATACGAAATGTCAACCCCTATTTCACCCCTGAGGAGTAGAATATCTAGAAACGCTTAAATACGTCTTTACTCTTTTTTAATCAGTAGTACACCAATAAAGTTTCATGATTCTAACTTAAAAAATTACGAACTGCCATACAAACTTCCAACCCCTATTTCACCCTCTTAGGGGTAGAATACCAAGTAACGCTTAAATACATATCTACTCTTTTTTAATCATTAGCACATGAATAAAATTACATGTTTCTAACTTAAAAAATGACGAATTCCATACAAACTTTCAACCCCTATTTCACCCCTTAGGGGTAGAATATCAAGAAACGCTTAAATACGTATTTACTCACTTTTAATCAGTAGCCCAAAAACAAAGTTTCATGTTTGTAACTTCAAAAATGGCGGACTTCCAGACTAATCTATATGCGAAATGTCAACCCCATTTTACCCCCTTAGGGGTAGAATATCCAGAAACGCTTTAATACGTATTTAGTCTTTTTTAATCATTAGCACATGAGTAAAGTTACATGTTACTAACTTAAAAAATAACGAACTTCCATACAAACTTTCAACCCCTATTTCACCCCTTAGGGGTAGAATATTCAGAAACGCTGAAATACGTATTTACTCATTTTTAATTAGTAGCCCAAAAACAAAGTTTCATGTTTGCTACTTCAAACATAACGAACTTGCATTCAAACTTTCAACCCCTATTTCATCCCCTTAGGGGTAGAATATCAAGAAACGCTTAAATACGTATTAACTCTATTTTAGTCAGTATCCCAAAAACAAAGTTTCATGTTTGTAACTTCAAAAATGGCGGACTTCCAGACTAATCTATATGTGAAATGTCAACCCCTATTTCACCCCCTCAGGGGTAGAAAATCCAGAAACGCTTTAATACGTATTTACTCTTTTTTAATCATTAGCACATGAGTAAAGTTACATGTTACTAACTTAAAAAATAACGAACTTCCATACAAACTTTCAACCCCTATTTCACCCCTTAGGGGTAGAAAATTCAGAAACGCTGAAATACGTATTTACTCATTTTTAATTAGTAGCCCAAAAATAAAGTTTCATGCTTCTAACTTAAAAAATGTCGTACTTCCAGACTAACCTATACGCGAAATGTCAACCCCTATTTCACCCCTTAGGGGTAGAATATTCAAAAACGCTGAAATACGTGTTTAATTATTTTTAATCAGTAGCCCAAAAATAAAGTTTCAGGTCTCTAACTTAAAAAATGACGGACTTCCATACAAACTTTCAACCCTTATTTCACCCCCTTAGGGGTAGAAATTCCAAAATTCCTTTCTTAGTGGGTGTCTACTCAATAAAAGAATCCTACTCACCAAATTTCATAGTCGTAACTATCATAGTTTACGCTCGGCGATGATGAATCAGTCAGTCAGGACTTACTATTTTATAAGTATAGATTTATGCCATTATGTTTGTATGAAAGTTCTTTTAAATGGGCTATTAATCAAAAATAAATAAATACGTTTAAAAACATTGATAAATTACTAAAACATACTTTTACACAGTTTTAATTAAATACATATAATCAACTTCCACGCGAGCAAAGCCGCGGGCAACAGCTAGTATGTATATGTTTACAAAAAAAAGGTATATATATTTTTCTCATTCCACCATCTCAGAAAGAGTATTTTTGCTCTTCGATATCTGAGTGTAAAAGTCATTGTTATCCGCTAGAGGATAAAGTAAAATTGAATTTAGAACATCGCGTGCACTACGGTTGAGTTCAAAACATTATTAAAACTATTTACTTTTAACTCCATGGTGCCGAATTTAGCATGCGATCTCTTTTGTTTTGTTAAGAACTCAGACTCGGAACCTTCTTGGGTTACTTTTTTTTATTTGCCATCCCCGCACCATTTTATTTTCACGTCATTTAGTCACGTGTTGCACTTGAGTGCAAAGATTTCTCATCTCATGCTCTTTTGATTCCCTCGCTGACGCTCAGGATTCTAATTTTTAATCAATATTAGAATCCTTGATATGCTTGGTCGTCAAAATTGAGCTTACGGTTGAAAAGCAACTTTGCACTCTTGTATAACAAATAACTATTATATTTATAATAGTAGTTTTCAACAGTTTGAGAAAAATACTCTTCCTAAAGTGGGTTGAAGCACAAAGAGAAAAGTTAAATTGAGTGAAAGGAAGGGTGAGGGTCAGATGAGAGAACTGAACTGAGACTGTAATATTGAGCTGTGGAGATATCTTTGTAATTTAAATATTCTGCACAGTACAGTACCTCCGGGGTTATACAACCTAGGGGTTTTTAACATAGCTTTAGACAAATCGTGAGAGAAACCAAGCCTTCTTAATCCTGTCTTATGTACATTCTCACAACATTGTTCCAGTATGTAAATAAAGTGTCTGTGTAATCTTGCAGAAGACTAGAGGCAAGGGAAAGTAGGCAATGATGGTTCACAAACCTGATTCAAACTTGATGAAGTCCATGATCTTAGATGTGGCAATATCCAGTTGTATGGAGTCATTGACCTTGATGAGTGGGTCGGGGTACCGGATGGTGCGGCCATCGTGTGTCACCAAGAAGGGGACATTCTTGGGGCCGGTCGCTACACGCTTCACTTTGCAAAGCTTGTACTGCAAAGTTATTTTATAATTTTAAGTACTGAAATTGATGAGCCAAAAAAAAAGATGATAAAAATATAAAAGTCAAAGGTTAATGAACAATGCATTACTAATTTTATAACTCATGTTCGGATTATAATACTGAAGTACTTTGTATAACTTGTTATAACATTAAGTGAAATGAGCATTTTCATTACAAAAAACAAGTTCTACAATGGTGGAAACAATAACCTCATCTGCTTACAGTCCATTTTTTGATATATCACATCTTAGCTTTCACTATATTTAGTTCAGTAAGTATCACCTAAAAATTGATCAGAGGTAAACTCTTGTATATTAGTAAAAAAACTATACTCTAAATATAAAATTTATGAGTAATAGTTACGTAAGTAATTTTTGTGGCATGTATTTCAACATCTAAATTTAGTGCAACATGTTAAGTTTTTACGTCATACGACATTACAAATTTTAAATGTTCAACACCACAAGAATAGCATAAGAACTATTATGGCCTAGGTTGAGTATTTTAACCAATTTTGGTGATGCCAAAATGAATTTTACTATTTCAACTAATAAAAAAGTGTGTATCTCTGATTAACAGGTAAACTAAACACACAGTGACAGTTGAGATGTGAGATATCAAAAAATGGACTGTAAACAAATAACATTAAAGTATGAAATCCAACAACAAATTTTTGAGAATTTTAGTTTAGTGATGACAACAGAATCACCACTAATGGCTAGCAATAAAATTTAAAACAATTTTTGAGCTGATAGTGTATATCAATATTAGTTAGTTAAGTAGTGTAATTAAATATTGTTAAATAAACATCAACCAATTTGAGTGCACGAAAATATATGTAAATAAGTTTAGACAAATACCTTGGCTTCCTCAGGCGTAATGCGATGGACAGTGAAACGTCCCTTTACATCATAGATGAGACGGAACAATTCATTTGTCTTTTCAATGGACACAACATCTGCAAACACCACAACAATCATATACATTACACTCATTAACAACTCAGAAAGCTTAAGGGCTACAAGTATTGTACCTAAGGTCTAAGGCGAGTTGCAACTCACCTTAGACCTCAGGTTAGTAACAATACCAACTCAAGCAATACTCTTTCTTTCATAATAATTTTGTAGTAGATTATCTATATGGGTAAACAAAATGTAATCTTAACGGCTCAAAAAACTTTGTCTACAACGAAAGTCAACATGAAGTATCACTCACCCATGAAACCAGCAGGGTATGTGGGGTCGCTCCTCACTTTGCCATCGACTTTGATAAGGCGCTGCTTCACGATCTTGACAACTTCGGTGCCTGTGAGCGCATAGTTGAGTCTGTTCCGCAGGAAAACCGTCAGCGGTAAACATTCACGGAGCTTGTGTGGACCAGTGGACGGCCGCGGCGCGTACACACCGCCGAGCTTGTCCAACATCCATGCTTTTGGAGCGTTTAAGCGCTTCAGATGCTTCTTTGGCCCTCGCGCCTGGACATGAAAAATTATATATGTCAAACATAACCTCTTCAATGAACACGAAGACTGGCACGTTCTAGAGCAAATCCTATTTCTAGCGAATGGTATACAGAATATAAACATAACCACAAACTACATCGATTTTACAATTAAAAAGTTTAAACACAGTAACATTATAGTAATTTGTATTCAATAAAACATCGGCATTCAGATACACACAAATTATGCAGCGATGCCAATAAATATTGTTATAATTAATATCCTCCGATCATATTCATTAGTAACACTGTTATCATTAGCACAAAACAAATTTAACATTTAAGATTACAACGGATTTTAACTGAATTTCAACCACGAACTCACCATGTTGAACACAAATTTAAAAGAGAAAGAAACGTCAAGTTACAAACACTGTCAATAATCAAAACGACGACAGTGTTACCAAGCTCAAAAGTTCAATATTGCTAAACGTGTTTCTTTTTATAACTAGATTTTACGGATCTGGGTTCTAGCCTTTTTAAGCCAGTCGTTGATATTTGATTGAAAAGTTTGATGGAGAATTTTATTTACAAGTTTTTTTCTACAACATTTCACAGTTTATTTCACACGCGTTACTCGGAATTAAGTTGAATCTGTTCAGGTGAGTGGGAATGTAGCAATGGCCAAACTGTAGTCTGTTTACAATGCAGTTGCACAATGAACTTCCTGCTGCCTATGTTTTGATTCTTGGATCGTAGCGTACAATTATTCCATTTGTGTAGTTACATATTCCAATATTCATGCCCCTACCTTTTCAGATCATGGGTGATCGCTGCTTGGTACTCAGTGTGCGTAATCTTCATAGTAGCAGAGTGATCAACATCAAACCTATTTCATTCATTCTCGCAGCGAGGTTCACAGTTTCATAACAGATAATAAGAAAATAAGCTGGTACCCACAAGAAATAAATAATGGTACCGGTGAGCTGACTTATTTGGTAAATTATCTTTCTAATATCCTATATTATTTCATTTCAACCAATTGCCGTCCACTGCTGAACGCCCGAGGAGCGCCAACTATCACACAGTACATACACTAGCAGGATGCTCTACACTACCTTTGCCTAATCGCGGTCTCCACTCAAGCACTTTTCGGCTCCGCCGGGCGCCGACCAACGGTACGTCTGGAGACATGACTGGCCCATTTCCACTGCAGCTGCAGATGTCGGTTACTCTAATTTTCTATCGAATACCTTCGTTTCGAATTCAGGCAAATAAATGTTAGGAATATACATACTCCTTATTAATATATTCTTGGAGAGTGGTCTATGACTAACTACCTTAGCAACCGATGATTTGTTATTCTTGATATTCATTCTTTTCAATATAAATGTAAACTTAAATATATATTTTATCAAAGCTATTTTATTATATCTTATAGTCCTGCTACTCCTAATCTACTTTTCATCTTTAATATGGTAGCAGAGTAATAAAGCTAAGAAGTGGATGTTAAAAAGTATTTTTTAATCTGGGAAAGAATTTAATAAAAAAAATTCTAGCAAAAAATTGTATCCAGTCTTAACGTCACCATGGATAAGGCGATCGCAGAGGCTTCGAAGGTACAAATAATGCACCTAGATGGAAATAACTATAAGCATTGGAAGTACAGGATTTCGACTGTATGCAGGGCTATTCCCGGTGCTGAAGAAATTTTAGAAGGGAAAATCTGTAAGCCTGATGTAAATGCAGCTGATAAAGATGACGTAGCTAAAGATAAATATGAAAAGGATTTAAAACAATTCAGAACTATTGACTGTATTGTTTTGACACTGATGACGACGAACATGACGGATGAGATACTTGAACAAGTCATGCGGTTGAAAAGCGCTAAAGAAGTATGGGACGAGTTAGAACGCCTCTACAGTGGAAGTAGCGAAGACAAAAGTTATGATCTCTGTCTAAAATTTTTTGATTATAAAAAGGATCCTGAGCATGACATAAGAAAGCATATATCTGCGTTAAAAAACATTTGGCATGATCTAAAAAGCCAAATTGATGCAAACTTGCCTGAAATTTTACTTATCTGTAAAATACTTGGAACTTTACCAAAAGATTATTTCGCTTTCAAGTCAAGTTGGCTTCTAATAACAAAAAACGATCGGACAGTAGAAAATTTAACTTCGCAACTAAGTGCCTACGAAAAAGCATTGACTAATAAAGTAGAATCGGAAAATACTGAAGAAGTCTTAACAGTAAAGACAAAGAAGAAGAATAAAGTTTTTAAATGCAATTATTGTGGAGAAGTTGGACATGCAGTACGTAAATGTCGAAAATGGATAAATGATGGACGCCCACCAAAACCATCAAACGGTCAAACCTCAAATGTAAATCTGACAGTGTTAGCATTGGATGATGGATTGCCTAATGATAAAGATAACTGGTACGTTGATAACGGAGCGACAAGCCATGTTACAAATAGAGGCGACTTCTTCGAAAGCTTCGAGCACTTCAAGAGTTCACATACGGTGACTGCGGTGAATGGGCAAACCATTGAAGCCATTGGAATGGGCAATATTCGAGCTGAATCCAACGTCAATGGGAAAATTGTGCACATATTACTCAAGGACGTTTGGTATGTTCCAAAAATAAAAAAAAACTTATTCTCAGTACTTTCTGTACATGATAACTCATGCACGAGTACGTTTGAGTCTACGCCTAAAAAATGCATAGTGAAAGTAAATGGAGACATCAAAGCAATTGGGACTAGAAAAATAAAAGGTGGACTATTTAAGCTAGAGCTTATCTGTATAAAGCCTAAAAATCATGAAGTCAATCAATTACTGTCAAATCCATTACAAATTTATCATGAAAGGCTAGTACATCAAAATAAAAGACACGTTCGTCAGGTCATCGAACAAGAGCTAGGATTGAAACTTGAAAATAAACAATCGGACATTTGCGAAGGATGTGTTTATGGAAAGGCTCACAAGCAATCTTTTGGTAAAAGGGTTAGAGCTACTAAACCAGGAGAACTAATCCATACCGATATATGCGGACCATTTCCATATTCAATTGGTTCGAAGTTACGATATTACGTCCTATTTAAAGACGACTTTACACGCTATCGTCACATCTATTTTCTTCGACAAAAATCTGAAGCAGCCTCAAAGCTTAGAATTTTCTTAAAAGAAGCCAAAGTTGCAGGACACGTCATTAAAGAAATATTAAGTGACAATGGTGGAGAGTTTGTCGACAAGGAATTTAAAGATATCCTAACTGAAAATGGCATTAAGCAAAGGTTTACGATGCCCCACACCCCGGAGCAAGCAAGTTGCGTAGAGAGAGAAAACAGGACTGTCGTAGAAGCCGCGCGCGCCGTTATGAATGCATATGAAAAGATTTCTGATGGCTTATGGGCAGAGATTGTGAATGCGACTGTCTACGTGTTGAATCGTACAGGGCCATCTAGCGTGCCATACAAATCACCTCATGAACTATGGTATGGTAAGAAGCCAGCGATCAAACATCTTAGAATTCTAGGTTGCACGTGCTATGCCCACGTCCCTAAAGCTAATCGCAAGAAGCTGCAACGGAAAGCTCAAAAAGGTATTCTTGTTGGATACGAAGGAGACGAAGGATACAGAATCTGGGACAAGGAATCATTCAAATTGATTAGGTCTAGAGACGTGATATTCGAAGAGGTACCGTTACTGGGAAAACCTAAAGAGGATACACTTAAATCAGAAAAGCCTACAAGTAATATCCATAAGAACTTGTTCCATGATTTCCCAAGTCTCCAGAATGAACTTGAAACCAATGATGATAGAAATATTGGAGAAAGGAATGTTACGGAGGATAGATCGAAAGGAGTTGAGCAACCTATTTCATCAAGGGCACATGAAGCCGATGAAGATATAGGTGATGATTCAAGAATCGATCTAGATAAATCAACGTTTGAATCCATTCACTCTGAAGAAGATGATGAACTCACTGAAGGCAATGAAACTGATGATCCTGATCTGTCTGATGATGACATTGAAAGAGAAGGAAGTCGGATGATCCTCAGAGATAGAGCCAACCTAAAGCCTCCTGAACGGTTCAATGACAATATTATGGCTTTAGAAGCTAACAATATGTTCGAGCCCAAAACCTACAAACAGGCAATGTCATGTAAAGATAAAGAAAAATGGCAAAAGGCTATTGAAAGTGAAATAAGCTCGCTCAGAGAAAATCAAACTTGGGATATAGTTGAACTACCAAAAGTTCGGAAAGCTATTCCATGTAAATGGATATTTAAAATTAAGACAAATCCTGACGGCTCTGTTGACAAATATAAGGCTCGACTAGTCATAAAAGGATATTCTCAGAAGAAAGATATAGATTTCCATGAAACTTTTAGTCCAGTTGCTAGAAGCAACACAATAAGAGCTGTATTGAGCGTTGCTGCTAGAGAGAAGCTGAAATTATTACAGTTTGATGTGTCCACAGCCTTCCTTTATGGAAAATTAGAGGAGGACATTTACATGAAACCTCCTGAAGGTTATGCTGAGAAAAATTATGTCTTCAAATTAAAGAAAAGCTTGTATGGACTTAAGCAAGCCTCGCTATGTTGGAACAGATGTATCACAGACTATGTCGTAAAAATAGGATTCAAGCAAAGTCACTCTGATCCCTGTTTGTTTGTTAGAACACAAGGAAGAGAGAAACTTATTCTTGCTCTTTACGTTGATGATGGTTTGATTGCATTTACTAGCGCGAAACAAGCTAACTGCTTCCTAGAAGAAATGAGGACATGTTTTAAAATAACAGTGAAGCCCGCAAGCTATTTTCTTGGAATGGAGATAAAAAGGTACTCCGATGGTTCCATTTTGCTACATCAGAAAGCGTACATCACTCGCATACTAGAAAGGTTTGGTATGGAGAAATGTAAGCCTGTCCCAACACCAATTTTAAAAGCAAATAATGCTCAAATTGATGAAGAATATATGATGCGCTTCCCGTATCGTGAAGCTGTTGGTGCTTTAGCTTATTTGATGACAAGCACGAGGCCTGACATAGCTTTTGCAGTCAGTATTGCATCACGCAATTTGGATAAACCTACAAAGGAGAACATCATTAATGTCAAGAGAATAATGCGTTACTTGAAAGGGACAATGGATGAAGGCATCATTTACAAGCCAGGAAATATCCATAACTTAGAATGTTACAGTGATTCTGACCATGGAGGTGATATGGAAACTGGAAGATCAACCTCAGGCATCCTCTGCATGTATGCCGGAGGACCAATAGCTTGGTATAGCAAACGCCAGAGCACTGTTGCAATTTCCTCCACCGAGGCTGAGATAGTGGCAGCTAGTGAAACTGCCAGAGAAATTATTTGGCTTCAAAAGATTATGAAAGACATCACTGGTGATAAATGTTCATGTCCTGCGTCCCTATGTGTGGATAATGAATCAGCAATTAAGTTGGCTAAAAATCCACCAGAGTTCCATCAAAGAACTAAACATATACGGATTCGTTCGTTCTTCATACGAGAATGCATTCAGGATGGAAGCATTACCATCTGCCATGTGCCAGCAGCCAGGCAGATTGCTGACATGCTAACCAAACCACTTTATGGGCCCAGAATTGAAATACTTAAGAAGATGGCTGGAATAGCAAACAGAGGTGGATGTTAGGAATATACATACTCCTTATTAATATATTCTTGGAGAGTGGTCTATGACTAACTACCTTAGCAACCGATGATTTGTTATTCTTGATATTCATTCTTTTCAATATAAATGTAAACTTAAATATATATTTTATCAAAGCTATTTTATTATATCTTATAGTCCTGCTACTCCTAATCTACTTTTCATCTTTAATAATAAACACCCAACATAGCACGTTTCCATCGCACGCTGAGCCACTTTCAGGTTGGTCTTCAATGATTGTGGTATTGGTGACTCAAAGATGTGACGTAGATTCACGTATGCCGCCCAGCCCAGGCGAATTCTTTCTTCTTCTATCGGCCTCCCCGATCGAAGTTGTACCTGCCGAGTTGGATAGTTTGGCCAAGGTAGATGTATTCTTGCACAACCCTGATAGTAACGACATTTACGGTCATGGGATTTGGGGACACATGCCGATAATGCAAAATTTTCGTCTCTTCTATGTTCATCCCCAGTCCCACTCTAGATGATTCTTTAAAAGAATCATCTAGAATCTAGACTGTTAATCATTTCTGCCATGTCCTGCAGAGACTCCGACAGGATGACCATGTCGTCTTCAAACCGTAGGTTTGAGAGGAAGCGGCCATTGATATTGATCCCCTGTCCGCTTCAATCGAGCGTCTTGAAAACGTCTTCCAAGGCATTAATAAACAGATTCGGAGATATAATATCTCCCTGTCTTACTCCTCGATGTACTTGGATTGGTCTTGTGCTATTTATTATATATATATATATATATATATATTCTTGTACTTGGAGGGTCATCGTTGCAGCTTCATAAAGGCATCTCAACAACTTGATGTATCGGCAGTCGACCAGGCACCTCCGCATGGATTTCAGAATAGCCCATGTCTCAATGGTATCGAAGGCTTTCTCGAAGTCCACATATGCTAGACAGAGAGGCTGATTATATTCTTCGTCTTCTCAATAATTTGCCTGGGAGTGTATATGTGGTCCACAATATTGAACCCTTTTTACCCGACTACGGCAAAGCCAAAGGAGGGTTATGATTTTGACAGGCTATGTATGTATGTATGTATGTATGTATGTATGTATGTTCATTTGTTCCCTCATAGCTCCTTAACTACTCATTAGAACTGAACAAATGAGGTGTCGTTAGAAGCGTCATGATCGTCTTCTGGTTATAGGCTATATGAAATGTCACTGAATCTAATGTGGCGCCCTCTAGCCAACATAATGTACTGCATTAAAAAATAAATTTTAGATAAATATATCGTGTTTGGTATCATTGGAAAGGGTGTTTCTTGTACATTTCAAATATACATATATTATTAGCATTCGCTCGTGACTTTGTCCGTATTTATTCGATAAGTATGGAATTTCTATGATATGCTCGTTTGTTCGCTCCTTTCTAAGCTACTAGTCAGAATAAGACAAATGAGGTATCGTTAGAAGCGTCTTAATTGTCCGGTGGTTATAAGCTATATGACGTGTCATTAAATCTTATGTGGCGCCCTCTAGCCGACGTAAAATACTGTTTCAAAAAATAAATTTGAGAGAAATATGCCGTGTTTAGTATCATACGAAAGGGCGTTACTTGTACATTTCAAAAATATATATATAGTATAAGCATTTTCTCCTGACTTTGTCTGTATTTATTCGATAATTGTGAATTTTTTATAGTACCTCTTTAAAATATACTATGCAAAGAAATTAATATTATAGAGGCACCAAAACATTTTAAAAAATAAAAATAAGTAAAAACTAAAACCCAACTACGACAAAAAACAACGTTGAAAAAGCATGAAACAAGTTTCAAAAGCCGTAGTCACGCGTTGTTAAAGTGTTATGAACTATGGTACATTATACTACATGGGCTACGGTTTTTGAAACTTAGTAATGAACCATAGTCCATGACACTTTAACAACGCGTGACTACGGCTTTTGAAACTTGTTTCATGCTTTTTCAACGTTGTTTTTTGTCGTAGTTGGGTTTTAGTTTTTACTTTTTTTTATCTAAACCCAGCACGATTACTTACGATTAGTAATCGAGTTTTTGGGCAAGACGATTCGTAATAACACTAATAACCCTCGAAAAAAACTTGTAAACATGGGTCAGAAGTGAAATTGGGCGATAGTTCTTCAGCAGGCTTTTGTCTCCCTTCTTGATGAAAAGCACTTACCGCGTCTCCTACCTACCCCATGCTTCCGGTCTAGTGCTGGAATGAATGACGGAATTAAATAGTTGTGAGAATTTTTTTTTTACACTGATTTTTAATCGTAGTGCACGCTTAGCCGTCCTTGGGAAAGTTGACCGCAGTTCGATTAAGTAGTAGTAGTAGTAGAAGTAAGTAGCTTCCACATAAATCGCGAAGTTGAACGAGGTTAGAAGGTGAATACGATAGTGTGGAGAGGCCTTAGAATATATACCAAGAGTGCTCCTCTTGGAACTGGTGGAAAGCGTGATCAGCGTAGAGATCTCTATCTCAGTCTCTCTAGACTGACTTTGGGTAGTGTCTGTCTCTATTATGCAAGTTTCTGATTGGTGGAGGCACATACTAATTTGTATGACTGATTTGGCGGAAAATACACCAAACAATCAGAAGCATACACCAACCAATCAGAAGCTGGCATGAGAGATACAGAGACTACCCAAACTAGGTCTCTCTCTTCTACTACGACCACGCTTGCCGCCCATTCAGCTGCCGCTCCATGTATAATATACGCTCTAAGCTAATGGCTGAATTGTTATAAAACATGGTAACACTGCTGATGGCACATTTTTTTTCCTACAACTTAGTAAAAAAAAACACATTTTTGTTTGACAATTAATATAAATTTTGACATTTTAGATTTGAGGTTAGTTACTTGGCAATGTAATTTTATAATTTCTTCAGTTAGAAGATACTTGGTAAAGGATAATATAAATTGATGGAATCATCTTCTGAAGATAGTTTTACTTGGACCGATACCTCTAGTGATAGTATTGACAGCCAGTCGACGTAAGCATAAGATTAACTAAAAAAAACAACACACCTAAATAAAATGTGTCCACTTCATGGCAATATTCAAGTAGAAACAATTGAAGAATGATCGAATGTCATTATCATAAGGCACACGTTTATTCATTTAATTATTAACTACATTTCACATTTCTGTATTTCAGACCTCCAGGTGCAAATTCATTAGAAAATAATTTAAAAACAGATAAACATATAAAAAGGAGGAACGATTGTAACGAGGAGGTAAACCACAAACAGTGGAATTGTGGAGAACGTAATAGTGCACATGGAAATATGGTTAAGGTAGAGCCCGAAAGTGATTGTGACATACCGAGGAAGAAAAAGAAAAACAAACACGCCGAAGAAAATGGCGGCGAGAACGACTTGTCCCGACAGGACTCCTCTTGTTATGATGAAAGCTTCCTCGAGCTTAAGGTAAAGCAGGAGGAAATGGGTGCTCCACTGTTACCTAATAAAATAAAGAAAAAGAGAAACTTGAGTGGAAGTGCTGAAGACAGTCAATCAGGAGTGAAAAAATGTAAACTTGTAGAAGCTAGTCTGGACATTTATACTGAAAACCCAGAAGGTCAGTTAGATACAGAAATAAAAACAAAAAAAAAGAAAAAAAAGTCAAAAAGGAGAAAGGAAAATGAAGAAGAAATACAGAACAGTTGTGATAAAGACTGTGAGGATACTGTCAGTAAAGATGTTGATTCACACACGAACACACAAACTAATGGAATGGAAGAAACTTCAATAACGGAAAATACATTTGAAAATGAAAGTTGTGAAATATCTGCAATACAAAGTGATGAACACAATATTCACACATTGTCATTCAACTCTAGTGAAATTGTTGAAAGTAAACCTAAAGGTGATAGTCTTTACAAAACTGCCATTATAAATCAATTCAAGAGTGACAACTACGAGGAGGGTGATGCTACACTCAGTAGAAGACCTCGCTTGTCAGATCGTATTAGGTTCGAAGATGACTCTGAAACAGAAGTAAGTCATACTGATCACAATGCAACGGTAGCAACACCTATCAAACTAACAAAGTTTATTAAAACTCTTGATAACATGAAGCTAATTTCTCAAGAATTAAGTTTTGGTTCCAACCTTACATGTGATGATGAGGTCTGGATAGTTCACTGTCCAAAACACATAGATATGGGAGGTCTTTGTGAGACAGACTTGAATATCAATGGGAAGAGCAAAGTGAAAGTAGGAGGTCAAACATATGATGTCACATTAGATAATGAAGGATGTGATACAACTGCTGTGTTGATGACGGCCGGTGGGAAATATCAAATTAACAATTTACCATTGAGTGGTATAATAAACTTTCGCAAAAGAATTCCTAAAGCACATTTCCGTGATGATAATATTATGGTAAATAATCAGACAAATTTTATACCTCTACCTGAAACTAAATGTCGACACCCACTTTTTGGATCCAATTACAAAAAAGCTTTGAAAATACCTAGTGCTGCTGCACAACAATTAAATTTACTAAATGAACCAGAGGAAATCTTTACAACAGAGAAGCGAAAAAAGAAAAAACACAGAAGAGAAAAAAATATAATAAAAGATGAGGAAACCAATTCCAAGTGTGAAGTTAGCACAATACCTGTCTGTGAACCAGTGCAAGATGGTGATAAAAAGAGAAAAAAGCGCAAGCGCTTAGAGGAAGAGGACCCTGTTCCAAAAAAATTAAAAAAATTTAAACATGACCCGGAGTCAGCTGAAGCTTGGGAGTCTGCAAAAGCAATTGAACAAAATCTTTTTAACTTCTGATATATATTGATGTTCCAAATCTTGTTTTATTTGTCCATTACTATTAAAATAATATTTATAAATTACTAGCTGAACCCCGCGGTGTTACCCGCGGTTATTGTTGTACCGCGAGCAACGCCGCAGGACAAAGTAAGTCTAAAAAAAAGTAGCCTAAGTTACTCGCTGGATCATCAGCTACCTGCCAGTGAACGTCCCATCAAAATCCGTCCAGCCGTTCCAGAGATTACTCGGAATAAACAGACTTTTTACTACATTTTTTATATAATATGTACTGTGTATACACACAATGTAATGTGAAACTAGCTGTTGCCGGCGGCTTTGCACGCGTTGAAGTTGTTTAAGGTAGTTTTCCAATTATAGCACTAGAGCGCAATAAGCGGCATAATGCTTAACGTTTAATGTTTCAACTACAGCAATGCTTCGCACAGTCGAGCACTCTCAAAAGTAGTGTTTTCGCTTGATGCGTGCAATGGACACCAACTCAGTGACAGAAAATAAACAAGTGTGTTTTCTATAAGTTGACATTGATCGGAATGTTCTACTTATATTATCTTTAGTAATATTATTTATTATTGACAAAATTTTTAAAGCTTTCATTGCGTTGTAGGTTTTTCAAAATAATCAAAGTTATTTCAACATCTATGTTTCAACCTGTGTTAAAAAAATTTATATAAATATGGATAGGGTACAAGCATTGTTTTTTTTTTATATTTCACATTTAAAATAAATAATCGTAAATAGTTTTCAACCAATTATTATGTATACCACTTTATTTCTTTATTTACATATTAATGAGGTTATTGCTAGCTCTATGATTTTTTTTTCAATACTGTACTTAGCTTACTTCAACACTCTACTGGTGCATTTGAAAATTCACGTTCCAATTAAGCTTCAGCAGAATTCATTTCATATGCTTTGTAATTGGAAAACTATCTATAGGTATGTATTTAATTAGAACTGTAAACGTATATATGAATATTTATAAACATATTTATTTATTTTTATCAATAGCCCATTTAAAAGAACTTTCATACAAACATTCGACCCTTATTTTAATCGCTTTAGGAACAAATTCAAATAAATGTGAAAAATGACGGGCTTCCAAACTAACCTATATAATCTATGATATATACGAAATGTCAACCCCTATTTCACCTCCGGGGTAGAATGTCCAGAAACGCTTAAATACGTATCTCAGCATTATCAGCCTACCGCAGTCCACAGCTGGGCATAGACGTCTCCAAATGCACGCCACTTGGTTCGATCCTCGGCTTCTCGCATCCCCCTCCTGCCAGCTGTCTTTGGGCAGATGATTATTCCACCTGGCCTGTGGACGTCCTACACTACGTTTACCGAGACGCGGTCTTCACTCAAGAACCCCTACGGTTATCAGTTCTACAGCTGATATATCCAGCACATTACTACTACTACTACACTTCAGCTTGCTTATCCTGTGTACTATGTCAATGACCTTGGTACTCTGCCGGATCACCTCATTCCTATTGCGATCCCTTAGAGTATCAACGAGCATAGCCCTGTCCATAGTACGCTGAGCGACTTCAAAACTTGTGAAACAGCCGTGTCGTGAGTTTCCACGTTTCAGCACCGTATATCACGACGGGTAACGGGTAGGACGCACTGACTGAAGACTTTCGTGTTTTTATTGTATGTCCGGAAGAATACTCTCATTCTCAAGAAACCTAGTGAGCTGAGTACATACCAATCTTCGACATCGACATTGGAACCCTTTGGGAGAGGTTTTATTTTGGCAGTTTTCCAGTTTTTAGGGAATTTTCTAGATCTAAGACAGTTATTGACAATGTCTGTAATTGGTGGTAAGGTGATTGGCAGGCAGAGTCAACCATATATCAATCGAGATGGAGTCATCATGTCATGTCCACACGCTTTTTTTTTAATGTTTTAAATTATTTAAAAAAAAAAACCTCTTCAGATGTACTTGTTTCAATAAGAACTGTTTAATTATTTTAGAAAAATTCCAAGGTTTGAACGTCAACGATATCATCCCTACCAGACACCCCCAGAAAAAACCATATCAAAAAACTATATTTCTGTAATGGCGCTGGTCACATGAGACGCGTGACATCACATGCTAGCCACAACAAAACAAAACAGCGCAGTTTAAGTGAATTTTATCAGTTTTGTCCAATTTTATTAATTAAAATGTCGAATAAATGGTGTGTAGTGCCACAGTGAACAAATCATAGATACAAAAATGAATCGCCGAAATATATGTACGGGCATAACTTTCGATCGGCTTCACCAAATAATATATATTTTTTATGTGTTAGTTATTCTTAGGGCAAGGTTTGTGTACAAGAAAATTAAAAAATAAAGGAAAAAGTTGTTTTTTGTCCGTAAATGCACCCTACCCATGGAAAGCTGAGGCGATAACTGCTAAAACCAAGGTTTTCAGAAATTTAGAAAATATTTACGAAAGAAAAATATGGTGGTACGAAGTTCGTCGGGCCAGATAACATCTATAAATACCGTGTTTTGTACCATTTCAAAATGTAACCTAAAAGCATTGAGATATACCTACCTACATAAAGTAAATTAGATTTTACAAAAATAATTAATGAATTTTACCAGAGGTTATTAAAGAAACAATTTTTATGTTGTACTTATGTAAGTGCAACATAGCTACTTTTAGATTTTTTAATACCGCAGCAAAGTAATCAGCGTTATTATTATGTATTAGCTGAACCCCGCGGTGTTACCCGCAGTTATTGTTGTACCGCGAGTAACGCCGCGGGTTAAAGTTAGTCTTAAAAAAAAGTAACCTAAGTTACTCCCTGGATCATCAGCCTCTTGCCAGTGGAAGTCCCGTCAAAATCCCTCCAGCCGCTCCAGAGATTACCCGGAGGAAACAGACAGACAGACAAAAAAAAATTAACTACATTTTTGGTATATGTATGATAATATACATTGCATTTAGTAAAAAGCGGTTATTTTAATATTACAAACAGACACTCCAATTTTATTTATTTGTATAACTAGAAAAGTGCAACCATTAAAAGCGTCTATCTTATATAGATTGCTGTTATCGGCACGCACAAAATTTGGTTCCTTTTTGTTTCGAACCACTTATTAAATAGTTTAATAAAAAAAGTGCTGCAGAAATAGCTCACAGATCGATTATTACCACTCCGAAAACATAAAACGCAAACAATACTCAATAGAAGAATCTTTCGTTTATTAGCGTGTGACGTCACCAGAGTTGCAACCAATCACAAGGCGTTCTTGTCGCAGGCAAAATTTAAAAAAAAAAGTTTTATTTCGTACAATCTGCGAGAAACTTACATTATTTTGTTTGATTTATAGTGAAATATGTCTTTTTATCACAATCCATAGTTTATTTTCAATAATGTCAAATAGCCTATTGTGGTTAACACATAGAGCTTGAGCAACTCTATGGTTTGTCATTATTTGGGGTATTCTGAGATTTGGATGATTTGGATGAAGGTCATTTTAAGGTGAAATCTGTCAAAGTGAAAAACACTGTTCAATCAAAACATTGCGATAACATTTGATTTTATCCAAGTGTTAAAATATTTTTTGTAGTTTTATTAATTACCTCTATAATAAATTGCATCCCATGTGAAAGTATTATAGCGTGAATGTAATTCTAGAGTAGTATTTAGTTTGAACATCAACTTTATCTGTGTTAAACAAGGATTTAGGTGAGATTATTTAAATATGTAATTAATACTCTTGATTGTCGGCACTTGATGGAATTTGTTGCAATACATTCTAGAATTAGTAACCAGTAACCTTTGATAATGCCATAAAGCAAAACCGATGAGGAGTAAATATAATAAAAATAGTGGAGTATGTACAAATGAATTTGATTCTAGAATATATTATCTAAATAGTTGAATTATTTAACAGATACACATTTTGGGGTGCTTAATTATAAATACTTAGCTTTAATGTTTGCTAATTTTAACAATCTAAAATATTTGATTTAGTGTCCATATAATCAATTTTGTGTCATTTCCACACCATCAAAGTCATATTGTTGTAGGTAAATTTAAAGCAAATAAATGAATTCATTGTTTTTGTCGTCCTTACAAAACATGAACTGAGAAGAACCTAAATCACATTTTAATTACATACACAAGTACAATGAATAAATAATAAAGATAACAAGAACAAATTATAAAGATGTGCCGCAGGACCACAACATCTGTAACTAAGTGAAGAAACAGGTGAACTTTTGATTAAAGAATGTATTTTCTCTCTCTGTACAAGGATCAACTATAACTATGACAAGGTGGCAACTGAAAAGTTAAGGGTGATGAAGAACTATAAAGTGTGAATCCTATTGTATTGCTTATTTAACTTTCTTTGGGCACAAGGCTAAGCTCAAAGTCATCAGATAAAAATAGCAGGAGTGCAAGAGCATGTATGCTAGAAACAAAATGGATAGGGTAGTAGTATTGTAACAAAGAAATACACAACCTAAGACTTAGGATATAGTCATTGCTGTTCATAAATTCCATGCATATCCCCATGTGGATTAAAGGTTTTTAGTGTATTTTTAGATTTGGAGAGAGGGCTTATAGTAGAGTTTTTTTTTTATGTTATAACATATAGCCTATAGGCGGGCAAACGAGCAGACGTATCGCCTGATGGTAAGTGATTACCGCCGCCCATGGACACCTGCAAACACCGGTGGCGTCACAAGTGCGTTGCCGGCCTTTGGGGGCTAGGGAGGGGAGATAAGGGGAGGGGGGTTTGGTTTATGGGCCTCCGGTATCCTCACTCACTAAGTGAAACACAGCGCAAGCACTATTTCACACCGGTTTTCTGTGAGGCCATGGTATCACTCCGGTCGAGCTGGCCCATTCATGCCGAAGCGTGGCTCTCCCACGGTAAAAGAGTGAAACAAAATGAACTATGATTGATGCCACCGGTTGATGGTCATCTATGTATGGGTTCTATTAAATTGTATTGTGGGCTCTACATGAGTTCCACAACCTGTGTCATGAGTTTGTGATCTCTGGGTATATGTATATATGATATCAGGCAAGCATCAAGCATCTTGGTAATTTATTTAGTTTATTACATATGGATGTTTATGTAAACACAATGAGCAGAGTCTGGTTTGTGACTCTATTTTTGCTGTGAAATTAATAAAGAACTTCAAGTCATTTGCAATGTTTTACAGGACAACAAGTCATAACATTGGTTTTCTTAAGGTAGGTTTACGAACTGCTTGCTTTTTCATGCATGCAGCCATCATTCATCGATTTATAAGACAGCTGACCCACTTTGTTGGGCGGTAAACATTTTTTTCTCCAACTTATTTTGCAAATCCGGCTGCCACAAAAAAGTCTTTCCACTTTTCGTTTTATTATATATCCTATGTTACTCATAAAAAACTTAGCTTTCTTTTGGAAAAGAATTATCAAAATCGGTTCAGTAAATCCACAGAATTTCCCTACAGTGTCACAAACTCACAAACTTTATCTCTTTATATAATAGTATAGATTATGTTAAATAATATTGCTACTGGATGTTAAATTCAATAAAAATAAAGTGGTCCGGCAACACAAAAATCTAATACTTACACAATATAATAACAAAATACGCCAGGTGATAGGGTGACAGGCCTAAGAAAAAAATAATTTCAATAATAATAATACCTGGAATAACTCCGTCAGCATTGAACTATTAATCTAGGGTGGGGGAAGACATTACAAAATCAGATGTTAAATGATTACGATGCAAATTAGGGTCTGAAGGTTACAATGTATATTAAACTTCTAATTACAAAGATAATTTATAATTTCAAGTTAGTTTACCGAAACAAGTCCTAATATTTTTATCTTAATTTAAATTATTTTAGGGCTTGAAGGATGACCTTGCTGAACTCTAGGCCGCGTATCGGCTCGCCGTCGTAGCATGGTAATTGTCGTAGATTTAAAGGATTTTTAATTTTAACTAGAATTGAATCTAATAAATCTAAACCATGAACAAAGTTTAATGTTACACAACTTTGCCTAATTTATATTTATGAGATACTAGTTGTTGCCCGCGACTCCGCCCGCGTATATGTCGGTTATCGCGGCAAATAGTAGCCTATGTGTTATTCTGATGTATAAGCTATATAACTGTAAAGTTTCATCCAAATCCGTTCAGTAGTTTTTGCGTGAAAGAGTAACAAACATCCATCCAAACATCCATCCATCCTTAGAAACTATCGCATTTATAATATTAGTAGGATTTACTAGATGTAGGAGGTTTGGCGAATCATTCTAAATCCTATCCTAAAGTTTCTGGAATATTCCTGAAATACTTTCGACATAGAATAAGGCATTTAGCAACATTTTTTTGGAAAATTACTTTGTTCATTGAATGTTGCTGATGTTCGGAAACCTCGTTCACATTTTAAGCCTATTTCTATTATATCTTGAGATGGATAATAGTGTGCGTACTGACTCAGAACGGAGCTTTATTCTTTGTGCACTTCTGTTTACAAAACAGTTTTCTTCGAAATGACTGCCACAAATGGTTGAATGTTTTTTTGGGGCCTAATCCGGTCTGTTCACTATTTTTAACCATTTTCCTCGCATGTCTGCATTTTGAGCAAATCTGTAACCATATTAATTAACATAATCAAAATGCCAAATAGTCAGTATAAAAAAACCTAATTGATGATATTATTTGATCACTGTGACTATTATCGATATTTCTACCGACATTATCACTTCAAACTTCTAGGTATGTGAGGTTTGAAATACCACAAATTCACGTATTTAATAATTCGTTTTATACGATGCCAAAGCATCTTAATTTATAATGAAACTAATCAAGATAATATTCTCTACCGCTTGATATATAAAATACACGATATCGCATTGAAACAAAGCTTATTTAGAGGCAAATATGGCATTGTTTACTTACATGTGAAATGAAAGATTTTGTGGATTTTCATTCTTGGAAGCGTTACATCCAGGTACTGCAGAAGTCACCATTATAAAACACGCTTAATAAATAATAAACCACAACAAAATACTCAAGGTTCTGAAAAAATAACAACAATAACGTTTCGACCTCGAAGGGGAAGCCGATACAGGCTCATAGCGTATCATTGTTTGATCACGTAAAGGATATGGAAGGAAGAGATATGGACTATGGAACATTCCTAAGTTTCGAAAGCCGTAGTCCATGTAGTGTAATGTACCATAGTCCATAACACTTTAACAACGCGTGACTACGGCTTTTGAAACTTGTTTCATACTTTTTAAGCGTCGTTTTTTGTAGTAGTTGGGTTTTAGTTTTTACTTTTTTTTATTTAAAATGTTTTGGTGCCTCCATAATACTTATTGTTGTGCAAAGTTTATTTTGAATAGGTACCATAGAAATAACATACTTACGGACAAAGTCACGAACAAATGCTAATAATATATATATTTTTGAAATGTACAAGTAACACCCTTTCCAATGATACCAAACACGGCATATTTATCTCAAATTTTGTTTTTAATACCGTACTTTATATCGGCTAGAGGGCGCCACATTCGATTCAGTGACACGTCATATAACCTATAAGCAGCGGACAATCAAGACACTTCTAACGATACCTCATTTATTTTATTCTGACTGGTTTAGAAAGAATGAGGGAACAAATAAGCATACCATAGAAATATCACACTTATCGAATAAATACGGACAAAGTCACGAACAAATGCTAATAATATATGTATTTTTGAAATGTACAAAAACACCTCTTCTAATGATACCAAACACGGCATATTTATCTCAAATTAATTTTTTTACACAGTACTTTATGTCGGCTAGAGGGCGCCACATTAGATTCAGTGACATGTCATGTAGCCTATAACCAGAAGACGATCATGACGCTTCTAGAGACATCTCATTTGTCTAAATCTAATGAGAAGTTAAGGAGTTAGGAGGGAACAAATGAACATACATACATACATACATACATACATAGCCTGTCAAAATCATAACCCTCCTTTGGCTTTGCCGTAGTCGGGTAAAAATAGGAAAGCACATAACAAAAAAAAACTGTACCAAAAATGGACCCAATTCGGCATTGTGTCAGGCGAAAACCTGACGCTGATTTTCAATTGGGCCCAAGTGACAGTATACCCAAAACTAATTTTAAACTTATTTATTCATTTTTGATCAATAGCCAATTTAAAAGAACTTTCATACAAACATTCGACTCATATTTTAACCCCCTTAGGAACAGAATTCCCATAAATGCTAATATAAGTATTCATCTATTTGTAATCAGAAACATAAAGACGAAAGTTTTTAGGCTGCTATATTAAAAAAATGTCAGTCTTCCATGCAATCTTGCAACCCCTATTTCACCCCCCTTAGGGGTAGATTTCAAGAAACGCTTTAATACATATCTACTCTTTTTAAATCAGTAGCACATAAATAAAGTTTTATGTTTCGAACTTCAAAAATAACGGACTTCCAGACTAACCTATGTACGAAATGTCAACCCCTATTTCACCCCTTAGGGGTAAAATATGCAGAAACGCTTAAATAGATATCTACTTATTTTTAATCAGTATCCCAAAAACAAAGTTTCATTTTTCGAACTTAAATAATGACGGATTTCCAGACTAACCTATATGCGAAATGTCAACCCCTATTTCAGCCCTTATATTCTACCCGAATATCCAGAAACGCTTAAATACGTATTCACTCATTTTTAATTAGCAACCCTAAAGTAAAGTTTCAGGTTTCTAACTTAAATATGACGGATTTTCATAAAAAATTTCGACCCCTTGTCATCCCCTTAGGTATGGTAATCCGCTAGGAGAACATCACATCATCACATACCAAAATACCTTATTTTTTAATTTTTATCTGTCGACTTGTCTGTCTCATATCGCGTAAGTCTGCCGTAAATATAGCAGAGGCGTTAGTTCCTATGAACTTAAAACGAGGCTGGGACGGTGAAATGCCCTACAGATTGTTCTGGGTCATTGGAAAATATCTTAATATATTAAAGTTACATAGTGCTAGACAGATAGATAGAATGATAGATATATGAAATTTCAGGTTTCCTAAAATGACGTAAGTTAACATGGTTTTTTTCCACATCTGTTTTATGCTAACTAAAACGGCCCCGCTTTTAGCTTAGCGAATGTAATGTACATTCGCTAAGCTGAAAGCGGGGCCTTTTTGTATATGTTAGACTATCGACCCTAAAAATTTCATCTTTCCCAAAATGACATAAATCTGGGGTGACTGGGATCTCAGTCTAACATTAATTACTACTAACATTACTAACATTAATAACTAAAAATAAACATAATTTGCTGTAAGAGCTTGCACACAGAAGAGGAGAATTAATTCTTTTGTTCTGTGAGCTTGCACTTTACACATACATACAACCTGAAAATCATAGCGATGACGTGAAAGTAATCATTCACGAAAGTACCGAAGTCAGTAGTAATAATTAGATGGGGTACGTAAGGGTGGGTAGCGTTGCTCGTATGTAGGCATGCTGCGATCGTCACACTGCTGCATTTACGACTCTTTATGCTATTGAATTTCGTTTGAAGCGTTTCTACTCTAATAGAAAACCAGATTAGTACATTAAACTAGTTTTTTCTCGTGCTCATTACCTGATTGTCGTCGCAGTGATAGAGAATGTGAATTGGTTTGTATTAATCATGTTATGCTGTTTGTCAAGATTTACCGCTCGTCACAAACAGGTATGTGACTATTCCTTAACTCAGTTCAACACGGTAGGTTTAAGGGTTCCGTTCAAACTTTTAGATAATTAGGGACACATGTAACTTTGCCGTTGGAAAACTGTTCTCCCCTTACATCGATATATATCATGTCTAGTGTACCAACTGCAAATAAGTTTATACAATTTGACGGGACTTTCACTGATAGGTAGCTAATGATATGGGGAGTAACTTAGGCTACTTTTTTTAGACTAGCTTCGTCCCGCAGCGTCCGTCGCGGTACGACAATAACCGCGGGAAACACCGCGGGATTCAGCTAGTGACAATTATACAATCGTACCTACCTACTTATTTTTAATTGATTTTAAATTTCTTTTTTTCTCTTTTCTCTCAAATGACGAGTTCCCCAATTTAACAAAAACGATCCAACCATTACAGATACTAGCCGGAACAAACAGACAGACAGACAAAAATTGAAAAAGATAATTGTTTTAGTACAAGTGCTGTGCTGTGTATGCATACATCTGAATTTAGTAAAATACGGTTATTTTAATATTACAAACAGACACTCCAATTTTTACCCGACTACGACAAAGCCAAAGAAGGGTTTCGATTTTTACCCGACTACAGCAAAGCCAAAGGAGGGTTATGATTTTGACAGGCTATGTATGTATGTTCATTTGTTCCCTCATAGCTCCTTAACTACACGTTAGAACTGGACAAATGAGGTATCGTTAGAAGCATCTTGATTGTCCGCTGGTTATAGGCTATATGACGTGTTAGTAAATGCATTGTGGCGCCCTCTAGCCGACATAAAGTACTGAATTAAAAAATAAATTTGAGATAAACTGGTGGTGGTTGTGGTTGGTGTCATTGGAAAGGGCGTTACTTGTAAATTTCAAAAATACATATATTATTAGCATTTGCTCGACACTTTGTCCGTATTTATTCGATAAGTGTTATATTTCTATGGTATGCTTGTTTGTTCCCTCATTCTTTCTCAAATACTAGTAAAAATAATATAAATAAGGTATCGTTAGAAGCGTCCTGATTTTCCGCTGATTATGGGCTATATGTCGTGTCACTGAATCTAACGTGGCGCCCTCTAGCCAACATTAAGTACTGTATTTGCCATAAATTAATATTGTAACGGCACCAAAACATTTTAAATAGTAAAAAGTTAAAACTAACACCCAACTACGACAAAAAATGACGCTGAAAAAGTATGAAACAAGATTTTCAGGACACTGGATTAAACAACATTACTGAAGAAACATACGATTCGATACTTACAGTAGGTACACAATTATCAGTGTACAGAGATACACATATTTAAGTTTGAAAAGCCGTAATTACGCGTTGTTAAAGGGTTATGGTACGTTTCTATGTAACGTCGTTTTTTATATTATTTGTACAGATGTATAGATAAAACCTACCTAACAATTTTTGCGTATGTCTCACAGTACCTATATGATTTTGATTTGACACATCCAGATAGACAAAAATCAAGAGTTTATGTATGGGACCGTAAATATTTCAATGTATACTTCATCAACAACCCATATCGTCCCACTGCTGGGCTCGGGTCTCCTCTCGATTTATACTTAACTAGCGACCCGCCTCGGCGGGTAGATTTCAGATGTACCCACGGACGATACGATTTATGCATTTTAAACCTGTTATATCTTCTAAAATATTCATTTAAATTACACACTAACTTTTTTTTTATCTGAGCTTGCTACAGCTATTAAAACTTTGTATTATTTGATAAGACCTGGTTAAAATATGTATAGAACGGCATTAAAGAGTATTATCATTATAAATATCATTTTTCATTGAGCTTCTAAGCTCCGCTGTATCACCAAAAGATATAGCCATATTGATCTATATTGAAGTATAAGGTGACTGAGTCAAAACAAAGACACGACTGCTTGATTCAAGTTTTTAATGAAAATTTCTTATGTACTAATACTATGCTGTCTTATATAGCTACTTCAATAGTATATATGTTTATTTACATCATCACATTAGAAACCTCTAAAATTATCAGTGTTTCTCTACTATATTAGGCATGTAACGCCGTTTTCCCGCAGAGGTAGGCAAAGTAAATTGATCTCCACTTACTACGGTCCTGACACACCTCTTTTGCTTCGTCAACATTCATCAATCTCTGCATCCACATACATTCGCTCGAAATGGCCAAACCATCGAAGCATGCCCATTTCAATCCTTGTCACTACATCTTCTTTCAATCCACAAAGTTCTCTTATAACTACATTCCTAACTCTGTGACTATTTTTCACATCAGACATAATTCTTAGGGACCACATTTCCACAGCATTTATTCTACATTCGTGCTTCTTCTGCCATAGCCAAGATTCGCTACCAAAAATAAGGGTTGGGACGAGCACACCATTGTGCACAGCGAAACGCGCTCTTTACGACACGTTTTTATTAGCAACAAAGGAGTGCATAACATTCACCTTATTTCCCGCTTTCACTCTCCTTTCTATATCATCTTCATATACTCCATTTTTTGTGAACATCGAACCTATATAAACAAACCTCCACTTGCTCTACTTTCTCACCTTCAATCGTAATATTCAAGTAAGACACTGTTTTCTCTTTCAAAAATAATTTCTTTGGTTTTCATAACATTCATTTTCATGCCTTCCATTTTAAATCCCTCACTTGTAAGTGTTACCATCTTCTGCATCTCCTCCGTCGTCGACGCCAGTAGCCAGGTCATCAGCATAGAGAAGGCATTTGACAGATAAGTCTCCCATTCTCAATCCCAATTCTGAATATTTCAAATCCATCAAACAATTGTCCGTGAATAAGTTGAACAGCCAAAGAGACGTTACACATCCTTGCCTGACACCTCTCTAAAAAAGAAAGCTTTCTCAAAAGCAATGTACAAAAAAATTGTTCCCATTTAAAAGATAAAAAAGTCCACAATAGAGGCAGCGTCGACCAGCTTCGGACCAAGCTGTCGGAAGTGCCCGTCGAAGATGAAGATAGATGCCTCATTTAGGCCCGAACAGGTACGAGGACCGAGTTGACCTCGATAGAGGCACCGGCGGGTGGACCACGACGGGGCCCAATCCAACGGAGGTATTCCGGCCAAGGCGCACACCGCCTCGGTCGACACCGTGCGGTATCCGCGTATGGCTCTGACCGCCAATATCCTCTGAGGCCGCCAGAGTCTAGCCTTATTAAGGGCAGTCAGAGCCGTCACCCACGCCGGTGCACCATAAAGCGCCATCGACCGGACCACCCCCGTGTAGAGGTGTCGCGTTGCGACGCTGGATCCGCCCAAATTGGGCAAAAGTCGCCCAAAAGCAGAGGCAGCGTCGACCAGCTTCGGACCAAGCTGTCGGAAGTGCTCGTCGAAGAACCACCTACCGTCGAGGATTAGGCCCAGATACCTCATCTGGGCCCGAACCGGTACGAGGACCGAGTTGATACTATGGAGGCGCCAGGGGGCAACCTAACCTAAAACTATGTTAACCAAATTTGTTCACGCTTTATAACATAACATTACACTACGGGCAATAGGAGTCGCACACGAGGTTGCGGATGTCAGCTAGTGTAATATAAAAAGGTGTTTCACGAAATAAAATTCAAAATTTGATCAATAATTTCTAAAATATATTTTTTTTTTACAACATCTCAAAATTTGCACTACGTCTGGCTACATGGCTTACATAGCCTTTTTCGTAATTTTTCCATTCTCAAAATTTGCACTACGTCTGGCTACATGGCTTACATAGCCTTTTTCGTAATTTTTCCATTCATCGATAAATGATGAAATGAAACAGAATTTTGTGTACTGTAACAGATACCTGTTATTAGATTATGCTACAGGTATAAACTAAGATATAATTACAACAATAACAAATGTTTAAATTGTCTACCATCAGCCTCAATACACGCCCTACATCTTTTTAAAAAAGATCTACTTATTAGCCGGGCATATCCTCGAGAGTTGATGTCCTCGCTCACTCATGGCAAAGTCCACTATCCATCTTCCTTATCATTTTACCGTAAAATTAAGAACCTACCAACCTACCTTGTGCGAATAAAAAACATTTTAATTGAGTAAAATGGGTTAGCAAAAATCGGGTTACTTGAGATTTTTATTTTTTACTCGTTAATTCTAGAAGTTTTATGTAGGGTTACAGTTCCAAAGTTTAAATGAATAATAATAATAAAAATTAACCACAAAAACCGAAAAATGGTTGCAGTTTGACCAAATTTCTAGAATAATATTTCATTATTTTCAAACTGCATGCGATAGTTTTTTTTTTTTTTTATGTTGGTTACAATCAATTCTGTCACCCCGTTTTGGTTCGACGTTGAGTTCTGGTACACCCTGTATATATCAAGTGTTTTTTAATAGTTAAGTAAAATATATCATTTTGAAAATAATAATAATATTATAAGTTCCAGCAAATTAAAGCCACTTTGAGCGACACTTATATAAATTTCAATCATAACAAGTTAGATAGACATTCTTTGGATTTTGCATCTAGTGTACCTACCTACCTATCTCACAATCAGTTGCTATTACATTTAACACGACAAGTATTAACTACCAGAGCGTACTAACTGGTGTCATTTAGTACAAGCATGTGGATTTATATATACCAGAGTGCCTTTACATATGTACCTATATGAAGTAAATGAATGTGCATTGTTTAAAAAGACAACTCGGAATAGACAAAAGACTGAAACCCAACACAGCGTACAATGCTTGCGGCTGAACTCAGGCTCGGATCGCCGCGACCGGCGCCAACCGCTCTCTGTCACGCTGATTGCGTACCGTGTTTATATAAGGGGGGCCGTGTCAGCGCCTCAAGTCAATACGAATGTGTTGTTTCATGGGTACTCGTAACCGGTGACTACTCGACGCTTCTAAAATGGTTACTCGCGAGAAGAACGACTACGGTAGGAAAGTGCAGGAAAAGGCCGTCATCGAAAAGGTCATTCCTCTCCCTAAACCGAACCGTTTCCGTAGATGGAGTATAGTGCGTGCAATGGAGGCGGCTTCGAGGCTCTTCGAATATATTGTAGAAAACATCATCAGTTGCGTTTGGTTAAACTTGGTATTAATTTTGATTGTAACAGTCAGTGGCGAGCTCTGTAGCCTCTACCCCCTAGGAGGGCGCAGTGTGTACACAGGCGGGCAGGACAGAGATCTCGGCTAACAGGGTTGTGTCATGTTGCAGAGGCAGATGGCCATCGAGCGCAGCTCGGCGGGGGTGGGTGCGGGTGCGGGGGCGGGGGCGGCGGCGCCGGCCGCGTACGCCCCGCGCCCCGACCCGGCTGCCTCCACACACGTTCTCACGCTAGAGCACGCCGAACATAATGACTCCACCCTATACAGGTAACTTAAACAAACACAAAGCATTCTGTCCGCTGTTTGTCGTATGTTTTAGTTGCAGATAAAAGAGATTAACTTGTTGTTTTAGATTCGAAAAGGGCTGCCATTTACAGTTTTGTCCGGGTCCTTCATTACTCGGACGAAAAGTGTTTCTTTACACCAACTATGTGACATCTGACAGCCGTGAGTATAATTAGAATAATGCGACACACACATGTTATTGAAAAAAGTTAGTAATTGTTTGTATTTGATGGCGTACAGAGGAGGAGGAGGGCGACGCCTGCGTAGGCGAGTTCATCCGCAACCAGTACTACGGGCTGGAGTGGCGGCGCGAGGACGAGGCGCCGCTCGGCACGGGCCTGCTCGTCGCCGACACCGACACCTACTGCCAACTGCGCCTGACGCGGGCCGGCTCTTTCCACTACTACTTCGTCTACGACAATGCGTAACTATTCCACAGTTTTTAGTACTTTAATATTTTCCACTCTTGGAGCACGGTTACCGTACCGTTTCTTTGGTTTCCATAACGTACTACAATTTTCGTTACAACGAATACACATCCACGCGTTGTAGTGTATTCCTTTTTTGCGTTGTACATAATTATTTGGAAGTCGCCACACTGTCATTTTAGGTCAGTCTTCTGTGAGAGGCTAGTAGCGCCCTGGTCGAGCCGGCCCGTTCGTGATGAAATCAGCGTGGCTCTACCACCATTAGCCATTACTTCTCATGTATGATGACGGAGAGTGGTCTGTTTGAACTTGATCCCATATCAATTTGAAAAATAATTCAACCCTAGGTGTAGGAAAAGAGTCGATGATTGATATCACCTCGTATGATAATAGTATCACATGAGTGTTATAATACCTAAGTATCTACAGTTGCAGACAAGACTTTATCTACACTCATGATATAAATCGTAGTGAAAAGCGAATTATTATGAACTTTAGTACAACATTATAACACTCGTTTGGATGATATTATGACTTAGTAGTCATAATATCATCCAAACCCTCAAAAGTTTTTTAATGTTGGCAATCAGAAACTTTTATAGAGGATTTGTAGCATGGGCTTAGACAAATCTTTTTAATTAATCTTAACTTGTAAGTTATGAAAGTAACGTAAGTAGGTACCTACACCTAAGTAATTTCGAGTCGGCGTAGAATATAAGATTGAAACGGATGAGATAGGCAGGTAGACGTGTACCGGTCGGTTGCGTGCGCAGGGAGTCGCCGGTCGGGCCGCAGGGCTCGGGCTGGTTCCACGTGGCGCCGACGCTGCGCGTGGGCGCGGGCGGGCGTGACGTCATCCCGCTGGACGGGCTCATGTGCCAGACCGTGCTGGCCAAGTGCCTGGGCCCGCTGCCGCGCTGGCGGGCGGCGCTGCGCGCGGCGCGCGAGGCGGGCTACAACATGCTGCACTTCACGCCCGTGCAGCAGCTCGGCGCCTCCGGCTCCTGCTACAGCGTCGCGGACCAGCTGCGCCTCGACCCCGCCTTCAGCGCCGACGCGGGCCGCGAGGCCACCTTCGCGGACGTCGAGAACCTCGTCTCTAACATGCGGACCGAATGGAAAGTACGTCCAGTTTATTACTAACGACGTTTCGGATCTAGCCCGAGATCCCACGAGAGATCACAAAGATAAAAGTATATCCGGCGGTTCGTTTTTTGTTGCGTTACGCCTCTCTACGTTAAATATGCGAAAAAAATACCATTTATGAAGTGGATCATCCTAACTCTTTCCCTGTACGTGATTATCTTATTTTTAGATCCTTGCTAAAATAAATTAAATTCTTCCCAACGACTCGTTACGACTGCATTATAGAAACGTATCTGCTTAGTTAGTGAAATAAATTACATTTTGTCGGATGTCCGAAAATATTGTAACAGGTACTAGAACTCATAGCTGAGCCTCTCGATGTTATCCGCGGTTGTTGTTGTACCTCTACAACAACAAACGCGAGTGACGTCGATGGGCGAAGCGAATCTAAAAAAGTAGCCTTCGTTCTCCTACTCCTCCTCATATCGTCAGCTCTCTGTCTGTGAAAGTCCTGTGAAAACCGGTCTAGTCATTATAGAGGTTAGAAACGAACGGAATGACGTTCATGAAATTTAAAACTATGGTGAATTTACTAATCGTTAATTGCAAATGGACAATGAAATATGAACGGTAGATAAAATGGAATCCAACGCTAACTATCACACGAAGTGGTAGTGGTGGTGGTTGCGCGGTTTAATCGGCGCGCGGACTCGACGTCGACAGATGCTGTCGATCTGCGACGTCGTGCTGAACCACACGGCCAACGAGTCGGCGTGGCTGAGCGCGCACCCCGAGGCGTCGTACAACTGCGCCAACTGCCCGCACCTGCGGCCGGCGGCGCTGCTGGACGCGCTGCTGGCGCGCGTGTCGGGCGGCGTGGCGCGCGGCGAGCACGCGGCGGCCGGCGTGCCCGAGCGCCTGAGCGCGCCCGCGCAGCTGGACGCGCTGCGCCGCCTGCTGGAGCGCCTGCTGCCCGAGGCGCGCCTGCACGAGATGTACGCCTGCGACGTGCCCGACGTCGTGCGCACCTTCTACTGCACGGCCAGGAACAAGTGAGTCGAGCTTTCGCGCTTCTCTCTTCTCTCTTCTCTCTTCTCTCTTCTCTCTTCTCTCTTCACCGATCTCTTCCAAAATTATGGATCGACTGACCTTTCAAAATGGTTCGATTCGCTTTCGACGGCGGCGTCGTATCGTCGCTCGCGTAGACCGTAGTCCGACGAATTGAATTCTTTCGCGTGTTCTGTTCGAGCGATGTGCATATTTGTCGCTGAAATTCCCAAAACGGGTACCGCTCTCGAGTGTGAATCTAACCGACGGCGACGTAACCGTCGTAGATCGTAGTTTTTTTTTAATATATCTACATTGTAATCTGCCCAATTATTTGGCATTAAGCTAGAGGTTACGTAATTTAAATTTTGTCATGAAATGGCATCAGTCCAATGACTAATCCATTTTACTATACCCGAGTCGTTATATCTTGAGGGGCTTTAAAATAGGTATCTGCGGGATTGCTACCATCTACCTTTTTGTTTGTGAGTATACATGGCAGCGATCCCACAGATTCCTTTTTAATGTTACTGACCATGAGAGTTTAAAACAATATCTTGAGGGGCTTTTCTCTTCGGTCTGTTGAAAGAAGTTTCAGTCATCAGTTTGCTAGCGAGCACGTTTGAGTGAACTTTAATGCATTCTGCATATGTCTTGAGCTTATTAAGTATCTCCTGTTTGACAATTGGTACCTTAAAGTCGCGATAAAGCTGATTGTTAGTGACATACCAAGGTGTATTTGTTATCGTCCGTAAAATTTTTGACTGGGAACGTTGGAGAATTTCTAGGTTTGAGTTAGCTGCAGTTCCCCACAGTTCAATTCCATAGGACCATATGGGCTTTAATATGCATTTGTATAGATATAATTTAGTATGCAATGGTAATTTTGAATGCCGAGACATTAACCAGTAAATATTTCTGAGCTGCATGCCAAGAGCTTTTCTTTTGCAGAAAATATGTTTTTTCCATGTCAGTCCTTTGTCCATGAGTATAGCCAAATATCGTACCTCCTCAGATTGAGGTATTTGAATGTTATTCAGTATGACTGGAGGGCATGAGCCATGTCTAATTAATTCGCTTTGATGCGCCAGTCTCGCAGCCACACAGATATCTCGTTAAGGCTTTATTGTAGCATATGGAATGCGATTTTTGGATCTTCATGAGTTAGCAGATGATACAGCAGCTAACACTGCTGTATCATCTGCAAAGGTGCCCACGAGTACGTTTTTTGCTAATGGTAGATCATACGTGTATAGTAGGTAGGTACATGACTGGACCCATAACGCTCCCTTGCGGGACTCCAGCCTTAATGTCATATAAATCAGATTTTTCCTCTCCTAACTTGACATAAAAATGACGTCAAGTAAGATAAGATTTTAAGAATAAGTAGTAGTATGGTGGAAGGATTTTCGATATCTTGAATAGAAGGCCCTAGTGCAAACCCGATCAAAAGCTTGTGAAATATCGAGGAAGGCTGCCGAGCAATATTTTTTCTATTCGAAGACAGTATTGATTTCATTGACGAGTCGATGAACTTGTACAATGGCTCTATGAGCCTCACAAAATCCAAATTGGTGCGAAAGAATTATATTTGATTTCTTGATTTCTGGTAGCAATCTTTTCGTGACAAGGGCTGCCAGCAATTAAAAGCTATACGTAATACATTTATAGGGCGATATGAAGTCACCTTATTCGGTTCCTTTCCAGGCTTTAGGATAAGAATTATTTCAGCTGTTTTTCATTGCCCAGGAATAAAAGTACGTCTTAGAATAGTATTGTATATTTGTATTAATAATGCTATAGCTACGTCAGGTAATTCTTTTAACGTATTTGCTGTTATGAGATCATAACCAACAGCCTTTTTTGAGTCTAGTTTACGAATGGCTTGGTATACTTTACTTTTGGAGAAACACTCAATGGGAAGTGATAGCTGATGAGTCAAGGACATGCTTTCTCTCATATCATCATATCAGCCGTAAGAAGTCCACTGCTGAACATAGGCCTTTCTCTAGTGCCTAGGTTTTCTCTAACTTCGTCTATTTTAGTCGACCCTAAGTCAGGGTTTAAAGTAAATACGCAAGATAAATGTTCAACAAATAATTTTGCTCTATCTGTGTCAGTTCTCGCCCATCCTTCATCATATCCCCGTAGGGGTGATTTGAAAGCGATCGGTCTTTTCACGGTGAGGCTGCAAGGTTATGTAAAAAGTTTTCAACATTTTCATTTCTGATTTTCTAGTGGGTGTTTAACTTTTTTAACCGGGTCGTTGTATATGTTTTTATTTTCAGGGTATTTTGATGCTTGCCACTTTTTTGTACCAGATCCTTTACAATTAGTGGATAAGTAGGTACGTAATCATTATCACCGTACACTGTAGGAGTAGCTGCCCAGGCCGCTGATTGGACACACTTGTTACATATTTGTACAGCATTAAGTACGTCACAGTCACACACATGAAGGGTGATGGTGTCCTGTACTCGTGAGTGCATTGTGCCGCAGGGTGCCGGCGCCGGGCGGGGCCGGGGGTGCGGGCGGGGGCGGGGGCGGGGGCGAGGGCGAGGGCGAGGGCGGGGGCGAGGGCGAGCTGCGGCTGGTGCCGGACGCGCAGTTCCGCCGCCTGCGCGCCACCGTGGACATGGAGCTGGCGCTGCGGCTCTACAACGTGTACAGGTACCTCCCTACCTACCCTCCTACTTCGTGGCCTCGTGGCTTCGTCCCTTCCTACGGGTTTTTACCTTTATTCATTTATTCATTATAAATACACATTTAAAAATATACAGCTTCATATATAGCATATATACTTTACATTAATATTATTACAGTTACATTACAGTATTATTATATAATGCCGAGTACTCCTCGAATTGATGTTCTGTTTGCGAGAATATACCTAAATTATTTCAGCGGGAAGACGGCGAGTTATTGTAAGGAAAACGAACAGAATGAGAGAGGTAAAGGATAACGCATGCCTTCGCATACAGACCGCAGGGACTGGTGTCGTACTCTCCTCCTGTGGTTTAAAATGTCAATAAAACGAATACATAGTGTCAATAAAACGAATACATAGTGTCAATAAAACGAATACATAGTTGAACTATGTAGTGAAAGTAATCTATACATCTATACAAATAAATAAAATTGGAGTGTTTATTTGTAATATTAAAATAACCGCTTTTTAATAAATGCACATGCAATAACATTTTTATAATTCTGTTCTGTCAGTCTGTTTGTTCCGGGTGTACCGATTTTGATGAGACTTTCACTGATAGGTAGCTATAGGGAGTAACGTAGGCTACTTTTTTTAGACTAGCTTTGTCCCGCGGGATTATTCGCGGTACGACGATAACCGCGGTTAACATCGCGGGGTTCAGCTAGTATATTATAATAAAAACCAAAACAGGTTGACCTATACCGAACGCATCGATACGGAGGGCCAGGTGATAAGTTTATAACGACGTCGGTATAGTAACGATGTAGGCGATCGGGTGTGACCTGAAGGTACGGCGTGTTCGCAGAGCGGAGTGCCACGACGAAGAGTCTCGGTTGAAGAAGTGCTGCGAGGAGCTGCAACGGAAGCTGGAGCAGCTGAACGAGGCGGCCGCCGACGACATGCGCGAGCACCTGCGGGCCGCCATCGACAACGTCGTGGCCGGCGTGCGCTACCACAGGCTGCAGGCCGACGGCCCGAGGATCCAAGAGGTCAGCGCGAAGCATCCGCTCGTGCCGAGGTACCTTCTCCGACCCTTCGCTCACAACGACCGATGCCGGCCGCTGAGAACGGTATGAGCGTGACTCGTCTGCGCAGGTACTTCACGTGGGCGTGTCCGGTGGAGAGCAGCTCGCAGAGCGAGGTGGAGGAGGCGCTGTACTCGGACGCGGGCCGCCTGTGCATGGCGCACAACGGGTGGGTCATGGACGCCGACCCGCTGCAGGACTTCGCGGCCAAGGCGGCCGGCGCCAGGGTGTACCTGCGCCGGGAGCTCATCGCCTGGGGCGACAGCGTCAAGCTCAGGTGCGTGGGGCGAGCGGGGCGGGTGGGCCGAGTGGGCCGGCACCGACTGACCGAGTGACTGCGCAGGTACGGCGACAAGCCCGAGGACAGCCCGTTCCTGTGGGCGCACATGCGCGAGTACGTGGAGCTGACGGCCGAGGTGTTCGACGGCGTGCGGCTCGACAACTGCCACTCCACGCCGCTGCACGTGCGTACGCCGCCCTGTCCCTCACACGCGTACAGCACGCACATGCACACGCACATACAACACGCACATGCACACGCACATACAACACGCACATGCACAGACACACGTTATTAAGAAATTTTTTTTTTTAACTTATTGTACCAGTTTATATCACGCTATTTTGATACATATTAAAAATGTCTATCTCTGAAGTCAAGGTAATATGACTATCTTAAATGAGAAAAATGATGAGATCCAAAGATCATTTAATCGTTCGAACTAAAAATTTAATTGAAATTGTTTTAATTTAACTGTTTTACTATAAAATTTAAAGTATTGACGGGTCAAACCAAAATGTTCGGTGACAGTAGTAGAATTACCTTAAAATGAAACATGCTACATAATAAACGCCACTGAAGTAATACACAATAATACACAATGTAACCATTAAAGCCATTAACTAACATTGAGAGGTCTGCAGCGCTATGCTATGCTCGTAGGAGCTTGGCGAGCCTCTGCGAGTTGTGAGCGTGTGTGTGTGTGTGTGTGTGTAAACGCTTCAACTGACTGCTTATACCATCAACTATCTCGACTGCCTCTGTGGCGCAGCGCTAGCGTATGCCACCGCTGTGATTGAGCTCTCGGGTTCGACTCCCGGGTCGAACCAAATGTTTGTATGGTCTGCAAATAGTTGTTTCGAACTTTGGATGTTTTGTATGTATAATATGTATGAATTTACAAAAAAAAATAGTTTATATGTAGGTATGTTTTATGTATATCAGTTGTTTAGTTTCCACAAAACAAGCTCTGCTTAGCTTGGGACTAGAATGGTGTTCTGTGTTAAATATCCGAAATATTTATATATTATTTATTTATACTAGTAAAAGTCCCGTCAAAATCGACCCAGTCGTTCTAGACATTAACCAGAACAAACAGACAGACATTTTTTTTTTCTTTTCTGTCCGTCTATCACCAGGCTGTATTTTGTAAACCGTGATAGTTAGACAGTTGAAATATGATGTATTTCCATTGCCGCCACAACAAAACATACAAACAGAATAAAATAAACATTTAAGGGGCTCTCAAACATGAAACTTGATTTTTTTGCTCGATATTTTTTTTTTATATTTCGGACATCTTACACACAACGCCATCTAGTCCCAAGCTAAGCAGAGCTTGTGTTATGGATACTAGACAACTGATACAAATACATATATACTTTTTTTTTGTAAATACATACACATTGTTCATAGAAAACACCCAAACTCCGAAACAAATATTTCTAGATCATACAAACATTTGGCCCGACCCGGGAATCGAACCCGAGAATCGAACCCCTCATGATCAGTAGTCGCACACGCCAACCACAAGACCAACGAGGCAGTCATATTTGCATGCATTATGCATATTGATAACGGCTACAGGTAGACGCTTGAAATATTCACAGAATGTTTAGACATATGTTCATTTTTATAATGAAATACCTAGTTAGCTTTAAATGAAACAAATATTTAAGAGACTCTCATACAAAAAATGTGTTTTTTTGTTCGTTTTTGTTAATTAGATAATGGTACGAAACCTTTCGTGAGTGCGACTAGCACTTGGCTGTTTTAAACCGACTCCAAAAAAGGAGGTGGTTATCAATTCGACTGTATTTTTTTTATATTTGTTACCTCATAACTTTCGACTGGGGATTTTAATGATTCATTTTTTATTTGAAAACTGGTGCTTCCCGCGTGGTCCCATTTCAATGGAATCCAGATCGAAGTCGATTTTATTTTGTTAAAATTTGTGATTTTTTAGTTATGTAATTATCGCATATGTTTTACTTTCAAATGTATTTAATGAAAAGCTGTCAAGTTGAAGTTACAAATACGTACTTCAACTTCATTTATTTGAATAGATTACATGGATCTTCAACAAGAACATTATGTAGGATAGTACTCATGGTGAGCGACAGAGTAATCGATCTGGTGGATGTTTAATTCGAACATACTCGTTTACGGGAGCCGAGCCCGGCCGACTCGCTCGCGGTAAACCAAAAAATGAACGCTTCGGAGCTCTGCGCCAGGTGGCGGAGTACATGCTGGACAGCGCGCGCAACGTCAAGCCGGAGCTGTACGTGGTCGCGGAGCTGTTCACCAACTCGGACCACGTCGACAACATCTTCGTCAACCGCCTCGGCATCACCTCGCTCGTCCGAGGTAAGCGACGCGCGGCACCCGCCCCGGGGAGGGGGACGGGGAAGGGGGGCGTGCCGCGCTCGGGAGGGTGAAGCGGTGTGTTTGACGTCCGCAGAGGCGCAGAGCGCGTGGGACGCGCACGAGCAGGGCCGGCTGGTGCACCGCTTCGGCGGCCGCGCCGTGGGCGCCTTCGAGCGGCCGCCGCGCGCCGCCGCCGCCGCGCGCGTGGCCCACGCCATGCTGCTGGACCTCACGCACGACAACCCGTCGCCGCTGCAGCGCCGCAGCGTGTTCGACGTGCTGCCCAGCGCCGCGCTCGTGGCCATGGCGTGCTGCGCCACCGGCAGCACGCGCGGGTACTCCCCTCCCCTCGCCTCCCCGCCCCACGACCACCTTACACCACCACAGTGTGGGTCTCCATGCCGCATCGCCTGCGTTATCGATGAGTACGGTCACCACCTCTCTTGGGTTCCGCTCATACTTCCCATCAGGCAGAGTAGGTACTTTTAAGATTTTTTCTAAAGCTGCCAAAATGCCTTTACTCTGGCTGATAAAAGCTAGAGTAGACAATGCAGCATGGTGACCGACAGTATGGCGGCTCAGTGAGATGCTTTTTCATTTCCCGCTTGAAGGATCCGGGGTCATAGAGTATATGACCTCGTGCGCTGGTAGTGAGATCCCGGTTTTAACTGCTCGGCTCGAGAAATAAGAGCCGAACCGATTACTTCGGATTCGTTTGTCAACTATTCTAAAGTGGTGATTTCCAAGAACGCACGTATTGTCGTGTAGGGGAAGGGTGAAGGGGGAGATCACACTTTTTATGAACTTATATAAAAAAAACGTAATTCGTCACGAGACGCCTGGCAGATGTGAAACATCTAAATCGTTTTGTATAAAATAAAATGACTGTTTATTACATTAATATTATTTTTTACTAAATACTTCACAAAATTCAAATACAAATAAAAATGCAATTAACGGAACAAATAAACATTTGAGATCGCGACGCCAAAAATCAGGTTTACACCTCGCCTATAGATGTTTCACATCAAAAATAATGTACTTTTTAGTTTGGTTAGTTATTAGTTAACCTATAAAATAATATTTGAAGCGGTAAATGTGAGGTACGTGTGCGAGCAGGCTGGACGAACTGGTGCCGCACCACGTGCACGTGGTGGACGAGACGCGGCTGTACATGACGTGGGCCGAGAGCGAGGCGGGCGCGGGGGCCGAGGCCGGGGCCGAGGGCGGGGCCGAGGCCGAGCCGCGCGTGTGCGCCGCCAGCGGTATCGTGGCCGCCAAGCGCGCGCTAAACGACCTGCACCTCGAGCTCGCCGCCGAGGGCTACGACGAGGTACGCGATGCTTGTCCGCCGAGAAGCGGTCAAATAAAGTAAACGCGACCGATTTCTATGCATTCAGGCTTAGCACACACTGCGATTAAATGCAAGCGGTTTACGAATAGTTGAAAACGCAAAACCCCGTACCAAATGTATGCACTGCGGCTGGCGTTTTGCTTAAACTTATTTTCAGTTCCACCCGGATTTCTGGTGAGAAGCATGTGTCGTAGCTTTGGTATTGAAAAAAAAAATAGAAAACGGAAACTACGCCGCCGCCATTGGTACTGGGTATATACACTAACCGATCGAAGACATTTGAAACGATACTTTTGCAAAATGTAGATAAATGTGCGTCAGAATTCCAATATTTTTTTTAATTACTAGTCTTTTTTATTTCTAAAGAAGCGGTTAACCGCCGCTGTGCGTGTTCTACAGTACTGTTAATATGGGTTACAAATAAATCGCGCGTTTTCAAACCGCGGTCAAAAGGCGGCAAGTTGCGTTTTTAAAATCAGTCACTGATAAAAGTGGCTAATGTGTGCGCTTGTATAGTGCGCTGTCTACAGTTTCAACTGCTGCTGCGGTAACACGCGGCCATTTAATCGCAGCGCGTGCTAAACCTTACACAGATCGCGATACGTGTGTTTTGAAAAGTTTTCGACCTAACGATGATCCAAGTCATTTTTATTTAATTTATTTTTGTACAGGAATGCCTGAGCAATACATACATACAGTACATTATCCCAGCGATGCACGGCGCAAGTTTTAATATACACGAATAGATTCACTACTTTTTATTAACGAGCGTCTCTTTTATGCTGTGGTCGGAAACTTTTCAGACGGACTTTACAGATTAGGTCGTGTTGATCGTTGCTCTATTTTAAATTAATTTTACGCATCGTACAGGTGTACGTGGACCAGATGGACGCTGACGTCATAGCCGTCACGAGACATCATCCGCGCTCCCGCCAGGTGTGTATGCACAAGCAGAGCCCCGAGTTTTTGTTGTACCTAAAAATGTAGCCTTATAATTATCATTAGCTATCTGACAGTAAAATTCCCGTCAAAATCGGTCCAGTCGTTTTAATGATTAGCCGGTACAAACAGAGAGACGGACTAACGGACAGACAGGCAGATAGACAAACAATTAAAAAACGTGAGTCGTCACGGGACACCTGGCAGATGTGAAACGGTGAAATTGTTTTGTATAAAATAAAATGATCGTTTATTACATTATTATTTATTTTTATTAATTACATAATTCAAATACAAGTAAAAATACAATTAACAGAATAAATACAAATAAAATTAAAATTTGAAATCGCGGCGCTCCGCCGGCCGGCCTTCGCCTATAGAGGATTCACATAAAAAAAAATTGTGATGTACCGTAATATCCACATGCACCTTCATATGCATGTTTGGAAAATCTGTTTGTATGAATTTACAAAAAGATACTTCAATTATATTAGGCGGCCGTCGCAACGCATCGTATGTACTACGCACTTAGATACTTAAATGTAGAGCCAAACCCTAAACGTAGGTAGGCATACGGAGGCAGCGGCAAAAAGCGGGAGTCGAGAGGTTTTCCACTTTAATGCGTCATCGTGTTGCAGTCGGTGATCCTCGTGGCCTTCACGGCGTTCTCCGCCCCGAGCGCGGAGCGATCCGTCAAGCCGCTGCGCTTCGAGGGGCAGCTCGACGAGATCATCTTCGAGGCCGACCTGCGCCACCGCGACTGCGAGTGAGTACTCGCGACGTACGTGTCCGCCCGGTACAGAGTGATACGACACGGATAACGCGAGCCGTCCCGTCCCCAGGAGCTCGGGCGACGTGTTGCGGGCGCTGCGGGCGCCGGGCGCGCACGCTCGCCACCCGCGCTGCATCAACGGGCTGACGGAGTACGAGTGCCGCGTGCGCAGGCGCGTGCCGCTGGCGCAGTCGCGCGTGTTCGCGGCGCAGCGCGACGAGGGCGGCGCCACGGAGCTGCAGTTCCGCGCGCTGCTGCCCGGCTCCGTGGTGGCGCTGCGCGTGTCGCCGCGCGGCGCGCAGGCGGCGGCGCTGGCGGAGCTGGAGCGCGCCCGGCCCGACGCGCTGGCGCTGGCGCTGGGCCCCGCGCTGGACGAGCTGGAGCTGGCCGACTTCAACGCGCTGCTGTACCGCTGCGACGCGGAGGAGCGCGAGGCGGGCGGCGGCGGCGTGTACGACGTGCCGGGCCACGGCCCGCTCGTGTACGCCGGCCTGCAGGTGAGCCTCTCGTGCGTCCTCGCGGCGGCGGATTTACCGCCCGCTCGACCCTCACTCGGTACGATCGTCGGAAAACATTCAGAGCTCGACGATGTGACCCGTGTCGTCACACAAATCTTACATCCAGATAATAAAAGAATATACTTTTCGATCCTAGAAGTAGGCTCAAACCTAGGGAGAGACTCGTGTCCGGCTCTCGAAAGCAGTAGCAGCAGGATAGGTAAAATACTAAACGAGAAACTGACAACTGAACTACTGCGCGGAATCTAGTCCCTCGTATCGTATAAGTCGGCTATACTCTGCACTCCACGAGCGTGTCGGCAACTTTCACTTTGTCTTTTATCACGATGGTCTATTTTAACAAAAATATTTCACGAGGCCCCGTCTCCCAATATTTACACTACAATAGGAGGTTAATGTTTAAAGAGTACAAGTACAATTTAACAGTTCTCCACATCTAAATCGGCGTTTCCACGTAAAAATTAGGACGGTCAATTCGACATAAAATTACAATTTTATTCGAGTCGAAATCATATATCGTGTGTACGAACCGTCTCAAACACACTAAAATCGAATGACACGCGCGTCGGTCGCCATATTTTTTCCAAGAGAGTTTTAATATAAAGTGAAACGACAGAGAGTGGCCTCGAACTCCCTACACTATCATGTTCGATGTCGAACTCCGCTTACTCTATGTCGAGCGATGAATTCGAAATTTGCTCATCGATCATCGGGACCGCATCGGAAGGAGGGAGTCGGTCTATTACAACAACAGATTACACAGTTACACATGGAGCAGACGAGCGCAGGCGGGTACGACGTCAAATAGACAACGCAACGGCACCCACACACGTACTTAAACTAACTTGTCCATTAGAAGTTTCCTCATTATTTTTATATAGTTATCGTTTACGTCCTTCGAGCCGGATCGACGTGACGGGAACGCGATCCGATCGCGATGTGCTTCGCCGAATGCACCGTCGTGAACGTCTAGGCGGCCCGTAAAGTCATAACGCGATCGACGGCCACTAAGAAAAGGAGCGATAAAAGATATTCAATTCGATCGGGATCGACATCGGGCGAGTCACCGATCCGACGCCTTCTCTACGCCGATGACGAGTACGAGTACGAGTCGAGCGATAGGTCACCACTAGCGGGCGCGCTCTGCAGGGCGTGGCGTCGCTGCTGAGCACGGTGACGCCGAGCGACGACCTCGGGCACCCGCTGTGCGACAACCTGCGCGCCGGCGACTGGCTCGTGGAGTACACGTGGCGCCGCCTCGAGCGCTCGCCGCGCCTCGGCGCCGTGGCGGCGCGCTACCGCGACGCGCTGCGCCCGCTGGCCGCGCTGCCGCGCTTCCTCGTGCCCGCCTACTTCGCGGCGCTGCATGGCGCGCTGCACCGCGCCGTGTGCGCGCACGCGCTGCGGCGGCTGGGCGCGCCGCGGGGCTCGTTCCGGCGCGCGCTCGCGCTCACCGGCGTGCAGCTGCTGGGCGCCGTGCGCTCGGCGCCGCTGCCGCGCGCGCGCTGCGGCACGCCCTCGCTGTCGGCGGGGCTTCCGCACTTCGCCGTGGGCCACATGCGCTGCTGGGGCCGCGACACGTTCATCGCGCTGCGCGGCGTGGCGCTGCTGACGGGGCGCGCGCAGGACGCGCGCGCGCACGTGCTGGCGTTCGGCGCGTGCCTGCGCCACGGGCTCGTGCCCAACCTGCTGGACGGCGGGCGCGCGGCGCGCTACAACTGCCGCGACGCCGTGTGGTGGTGGCTGCAGGCCGTCAAGCACTACTGCGCCGAGGTGCCGGGCGGCGAGGCGCTGCTGGCCGAGCCGGTGTCGCGCCTGTTCCCCGCCGACGACGCGGAGCCGGCGCCGCCCGGGGCCAGGGACCAGCCGCTGCACGACGTCATGCAGGAGGCGCTGGACGTGCACTTCCAGGTACTCAACTGTTCTATTTGTAATCTCGCACCCTTATCGCACTCGCTTCCGTTGCCTCTGTTTCATCCTCTGGCAGAATCTCACGTTTACAGGTGCGCCGGCACGAGCCGTTCCTTCCGGGTGGGAGGTGGGAGGTGGGAGGTGGAGTATGTGCTATAATTATTTATGATCGACATATTTGTGTTCGATGAACACGTCAGCGTTCCGAGTTGCAACCTTCAGAGTGGCCATTTCAGTTAACGAGCTCGTTAATTACGGCGGTGAGAAGATACGTATTACATCATTGTTGACGTTCGATCTGATCGTTTGTCTAGCTTGTTGAGACATGTTGAAAATTTCTTTGTAGACTTCACACCCTTCGCAGTTAGCAGGATGTGCACCTTCACATATGACACAGATAGGACGTTGTTACGGTCTTTCTTAGAACGATCACATGTTTTATGATTGTAAGCATACTTAAGCAGCGAAATAGGCGCATGCAGTAATTTTTCGAATGTCCGTGTTGTTGACACCCTTGGCACTGTGGTATTGTGTTTCTTCGATTACAACGATTTGACTGTTAATAGATCTTATCGATTTAGCAGCGCTATTGTTTGGCCAAGTTGCAAGAGTCAGGAAAAATAATTTTTAGGGCCATATTTTACATTAGTTATTTCTTCTTGTACATTGCCTGTTTCTTCTATTTCTTTTTTGAATTAACTCCGCATAGTGATATCTATACGGCTGCATTTAATTTTCATTACAAAAATAATAATGCAAAGGCTCCTAAGCCTTCAGGCAAAGGCCCCAGATGCTTTAAATGCAACAAATATAGTCACATATCAAAAGTTTGTCGCAACAAAAGTTCAAATAAAAACACAAATTTTAACAAATCGAATGGTAATTCTAATGACACTTCAGGATTTGTAGCTGCCTTTTCAGTTTCACCTGTAGTGAAAAGGAACTGCTGGTGTCTTGATTCAGGAGCTGCGATGCATATGACCAATAATAAAGACTGGATTTATGATTTAAAACCTGCTACAATTAATACAGTCACTGTTGCAGACAATAAAACTTTATCTGTGAGGGGCTGCGGTAAGGTAAATATACAAAGTTATGATGGAAAAAACAAGCAATTAATTGGCACTGTACAGGTAACCAATGTATTATTTGTCACAGATTTATCTGTAAACCTGCTATCAATACCTCAGATAACTAAAAATAATTGCAAGGTACAATTTGATGAGAAGTGGTTAATAATGATACTTTTGCACTATTATCGACAGCTCACCTGTGGCATCAACGAATGGGTCATATAAATTACCAGAACTTATTTAAACTCAATGATTCTGTTGAAGGAGTAGATGTGAAGATAAATCAAGAGAGGAATGTGACTTGCCATACTTGCTTACAAGGTAAACAAACCCGGCAACCGTTTAAGGATCTTGGCACAAGGGCTTCGGTCTTCTAGAGATAATACATTCAGATGTATGCGGTCCAATGGAAGAAAAGTCACTTGGAGGTGCTCGATATTATGTCACATTTATCGACGATTATCCAAGAAAGGTATTTGTCTATTTCATGCATTCTAAGTGTCAAGTGTTTGAGTATTTTAAAGAATTTAAGAAACTAGTTGAGAATCAGCTACAGACCAAAATAAAAATATTTAGTAGTGACAATGGCAAAGAGTATGCCAATGAAGCATTTGATAAATTCTGTAAAGAATCTGGTATCAAGCGACAGTTTACTATATACAGTTTACTATATAGTATACCATATTCTCCCGAGCAAAATGGCATGAGCGAGAGAATGAATCGTACATTGGTAGAACGTGCTAAATGCATGCTTATAGATGCTAAGTTGCCAAAAAAATTTTGGGCAGAGTCTGTCTCTACTGCTGCATATGTAATTAACCGCTCGCCAACGAAATCTATTAATTATAAAACACCAGAAGAAATGTGGACAGGCATGAAACCGAATTTACAACACATGAAAGTTTTTGGTTGTCCGGCTATGATGCATATACCTAAAGAAAAGCGGTTAAAGTGGGACTTCAAATCTAAGGAACTCATATTTGTTGGATACCGCCCAGAATCTAAGGGATATAGACTATATGATAAAAAGGAAGGAAAAATACTTCGAAGTAGAGATGTTATTATCTTGGAAGAAAATATACAGAAAGATTTTATTTGGATGCCACTTAAAAATGAACAAACTAATGAAAATTTAAATGAAACTGTTGTTAGTGCATCAAGCTCTTATCAAAGTACTAGTACAGTCTGGGAGATTGACAGCACTCATTTTAGTGAAGATGATACAAAGGATGAAGATTATGTTCCTGAACGTAATGTCAACCAGAGCCCACTGCCTTCTACCACTCGATATCTGAGACCCAGAAAAAAGATCCCTACCTATGTGTGTCACAATACGTCAGGGAATACAACTTTAATAAATGATCCTCAGACGGTACAGGAAGCTATAAACAGTGAACACGCACAGATGTGGAGAAATGCGATGGACTGTGAATATGAATCACTAATAGAAAACAATACCAAGGAAAAAGGGCAATTCCAAGTAAATGGGTTTACAAAACCAAACTAAATGCTTAATGGAAACATAAGCCAATATAAAGCCAGGTTGGTCATCAAAGGTTATGAACAAACATATGGCATAGATTATGTTGATGTATATGCCCCTGTGGTACGTCTCACCTCTATACGATACCTACTTGGAATGGCAGCTAGATACAAGCTATACATAGAACAGCTGGATGCAATTTCAGCCTTACTGCAAGGTGATTTAGACGTAGAGCTGTACATGACACAACCACCACTCTATGAAAAGGAAGAGGATAAGGTAATTCTGCTTATCATCATTATATTCGAGAAAACGTTAAGGCTGGGGAAGTTCACATTGAGTATATTCCTACAAGCAGCATGCTGGCCGACTGCCTGACCAAGGCCTTGGGAAAGTCTAAGCATCACCAACTTATCAGTGACATGGGTCTACGTTCAAGAGAGGATGTTGAAATGTGAACGCGGACTCCATGGTTGGTCATAGAGGTCACCGTGTTTTTGTTAGTTATCTATGTACACTTCCATGTTCTGTAATAAACCTCCTGTCGTTGTAACATCGTTCCGTCTATTCATTTTCTGCATTAGTTTAGATCTAGACAATCCTAATATAATAATAGTTTTTCATCACAAGTAATAAATATTAATTAAGATCCGGGTTGATATATTTTTGCTCCGTGTTTGTGTTAGCTGATTTAGAAGCTACGTTTTGATGTCGGTTTTGTGAGATTAGCGGCTGCGACACGAGCTTAAGTTGATCGGAGTGTTTGTAGCGGGTGTTAAGTAAGATTCAAGAATCTCCCCCGGCCTTCGTTAGAGTGGTTGAATTGTAAAAAGGATTTTAGTGATCGCCACCACGCGACTTGAATATACGTTTGCTGTGTATCAAATAAAACTTCTACGTGGTTTTGGCTGCCTTATTAGTTTGTTCTGTGCCATTTCTGAAATGGCGTGGTTAGTACTTGGATGGGTGACCACCTGGGAACACCACGTGATGTTGGCTTATATTATATTAAATATGTCTGACATCATTATTAAATATGTCGGACATCTAGCACACAACGCCATCTAGTCCCAAGCTAAGCAGAGCTTGTGTTATGGGTACTAGACAACTGATATAAATACGTTTATATTTTTTTTTGTAAATGCATACATATTATAATAGAAAACACCCAAACATTTGGTTCGACCCGGGAATCGAACCCGAGACCTCATGATCAGCAGTCGCACACGCCAACCGCTAGACCAACGAGGCAGTTTAAATCTAATATTATTATATTTATTTTGTACAGTCTGTTTATTTCTAAAATAATTTGAGTATTTTATGCGCATTTTTATTGTAGTAAAATATATTAACCAATAACCAAAATCTGGTCCCGATGCGGCGTCTTTTAGTTGAGTTTATTTTTTGTTACGAGTTGTACCTCTGTCTTATTGACTATAACTTCTCATATCGTGTCTAAATGCTTTGCTTTCATTTGAGTTTATTTTTTGTTACGAGTTGTACCTCTGTCTTATTGACTATAACTTCTCATATCGTGTCTAAATGCTTTGCTTTCATTTGAGTTTATTTTTTGTTACGAGTTGTACCTCTGTCTTATTGACTATAACTTCTCATATCGTGTCTAAATGCTTTGCTTTCATTCTGCTGAACCCCTTGCTCGGAACGGAGCTAACTCCAGCCCCGCGTCCCGCTGCCGACCACCACGACTACTGCGCATCTCACGAATCTGGCCGAGGAACGTGCCGGTCTCTATATCTGATCTGTTAATCGGTGTTCCGATATTATGTTGAGGTCTATAGGTCTATCTATATAGATATATTTCAATTAATATCCTGTAGGGTGCTGGGTGCTATCCCGTGAGATTATTGTAATATAATTGGTAAGTGATGAGTGAATTATTGTGACCTAATTGACTAAATAAAGAGAGAAAAAAATGGTAAAAGAACATCGGTGTCTCCCAGGTAGTGCTCCTTTACCAGTCCCTTAAATGTTATAGTAGGGGAGCCCACGATGCTAAATGGGGATTTACTCGAGCGTCGTAGAGACCTATTGGGATGCAAAGCTTAGATGATAAGAAGAAAAAAATGTTATATGATAATACCTTTACATCGGTGGGGGAAGCGGCTATAGATTTTTAAATATGTAAAAAAAAACTGTTGCATGGACATCCTCGAGCGCATCAGATATTGATAGCATCAATGCCCTACGTATTTTTAATAATGTACGTATGTTAATCTGATCGTTTGCATGATGCGGGTGGTTGTATTTAAGGGTTGAAAATGAAAAAAAAAAAAAATTAATCGAGCGCGTCAGATTTTCTAAGGGAGTGTTAAGTACACCAAAAAAAAGCTCTCATTCACTAATCTGACGATTTCGATGGGACGCAAACTCGCAGCCATTTTCATAATGTGCAAAAAAAAATCGCCATTTTGAAATACTCAAGCGCGTCAGATTAAGATATATATGGTTCATCTTTATGTTCTAAACGTACTGTCTCATAATCTGACGATTATCTAGAGGGATTCGCCTGATCTGACAAAAAAAAATTAGAAAAACGGTTCACTTTAAAGGCCATCCCTGCAACTTCCCGCTAATTCCATTCCTGGGCGCTTGAAATTGTACTTATGACATTTTTGAGCTCAAAATATAACCTATGTGATATTTTGAGCTCGCTGAGTGCAAATAAATAATATTTCTATGCATTTGAGCTCTCCCAGCTCGAAAGTCTGATAAAAGTTTCATAGAACACGCAGTTTTATCATCCTCATAAGTAATTTTGCAATTTTAATTGTTCGAACCACAAATTTCGGAGTAATCCCGAAAAAACACTTTTTCGGGTTTCTTTCGTTCACGATATCTCTCGAACGAATCAACCGATTTTGACCAGCTTGGTGGCGATCGACGTGGTTTTTCAAGCTCAAAGGCGGATTAGTTTTTGAAGTTAATCGATAAAGCCGGTTAAAAGTTATTCCAAAAAAACCACTTTAAAAAATTTTTTTTTTCTTATTTTTTTATATCATTGAATTAATTAAAAAGCTCAGGAAATAGCATGCAAATAAATAAGTGTATGCTTTTTTAGTAGATTACATGTATTTATAAAAAAAATGCCACGAACGAGTCTTTATGATCAGCTGTGATGGCGTCATGGCAACAGAAACCAGAGTGGGGACGGAGTGAGAAAGTAATAGATAGAGAAAGAGTGAGAGAGGAATAGAAACGCGGAGAAGGAAATGTAGGCATCACGCAGCTGCACGCATTTAACTTTATCGACGAATTTTTGTTATTTCGGTTTGCGGAAATCGTCAGATTATATATTTTTCATTATTCTTGAATTATTTCCTTCAAAATAAAAAAAAAATTAGCTACGCTCGAGAATGTCGAGATGACGTTTTTTTTTTACAACTTTGTTGCCCTCCCCTTTTTTTACGTCACTCTCAAATTGTCAGATTAGTGGAATATACACTTTTTAGGATGTAATTAACTCACCCTACCTTAATCTGACGCGCTCGAGAATTTCTGATGGTCAATTTTTTTTTACTAATCTGATCCTGTATCCTTCACGGGCGGCCTTATATATGGGCCTCATGTTTTGTGGAGGTACTTAACCGGGTACAAGGTATCCCCCTGTATATTAATCTGCCGCGCTTTAGTAAATCCCGAAATTCCTTCTAGGGCTCCCCTACTATTAGTGTTTGTGCACCTGTGAGGAGAGCTGCTTGCACAGAGGAGTGGTCGAGAAATTTGATTTTCAGTTTTGGGTTCTCCGACGAACTCAGCAACTCGAGATGTGTGTCGTGCAAAAAAGTGAATCGTGATTTACTTTACTTACTCGTTTAATGGATCACCTTAGCCTCGTTAGCCACGTAAGTTTCGATAGTATGTGTTTTCGCCTCCCACGTGATCTGGTGTTCGAAAGGACGTAAGGTAGGATTTGAGGGGCTTATTATTATTATTAATCGACTTTCGAGACGGATCGTCTCACCGGCCTTCGAGTGATCTCGAGCGTCGGCGTCGGTGATCGAATTCTTAAAACGACGGACGTTCGAATCCAGGGACTCGTGTTTCGCGAAAGAAACGCCGGCCGCACCATCGACGCGCACATGGCCGACAAGGGGTTCAACGTGCAGATCGGCGTCGACCCCGAGACGGGCTTCCCGTTCGGCGGCAACGACGCGAACTGCGGCACCTGGATGGACAAGATGGGCTCGTCCGACCGCGCCGGCAACCGCGGCCGCCCCGCCACGCCGCGCGACGGCAGCGCCGTGGAGCTGGTGGGGCTCGCCTACAGCGTCGTGAGCTGGCTGGCGGCCCTGCACCGCGCCCAACGCTACCCCTTCCCCGGCGTGGTGCGGCGCCACCGCGACGGCCGCCTCACGGCCTGGAGCTGGGCGCAGTGGGCCGAGCGCATCCGCCTGCACTTCGAGCGGCTCTTCTGGGTGCCGGCCGCGCCCTCGGCCGCCGACCTGCGGCCCGACCTCGTGCACCGGCGCGCCATCTACAAGGACAGCCACGGCGCCTCGCAGCCCTGGGCCGACTACCAGCTGCGCTGCAACTTCCCCGTCGCCATGGTCGTGGCGCCCGAGCTCTTCGACCCGCGCCACGCCTGGCTCGCCCTCGACCAGGTGGAGCGCCTGCTGCTCGGCCCGCTCGGCGTGAAGACCCTCGACCCGGCCGACTGGGCGTACCGCCCCGACTACGACAACTCGAACGACGGGGACGACCCGAGCGTCGCCCACGGGTTCAACTACCACCAGGGGCCCGAGTGGGTGTGGCCGCTCGGCTTCTACCTGCGAGCGCGGCTCGCGTTCGCGACCGAGTGCGGCAAACACGCGCGCACCGTGGCCTCCGTGCTCGCCGCGCTCGCCCCGCTGCTCGCCGAGATCCGCACCTCGCCCTGGCGCGGCCTGCCCGAGCTGAGCGACGCGGGCGGGGCCTTCTGCGCCCACTCGTGCCGCTCGCAGGCCTGGAGCTCCGGCGTCGTGCTGGAGGTGCTGCACGACCTGGACGCGGCCCGGCGCGCGCGCCCGCTGGCCGCCGACTGACGCGCGCGCCCGCGCCGCCTGCGCCACGCGCCGCCCGCCGCCGAGCCGCGCCGCCTGTACTCGGCGCCCTACGAGCCGCGGCCGCGCGCCGGCCCGCGGCGCCCGCTGGCGGCCCTGCGGCGTCTGTGGCGGCGCGCGCGTCCGCCGCCGGCGCTGCGGCGCTCCGTCTACAACCTGCTGCAGGGCGAGCGCGCCGGCCGCCTGGCCACCGTCGTGTACAGCGACCGCTACTTTCGCTACGGCCTGGCGCTGCGGGCGCGCGACGCGTCGGGGAGGCGCCTCGTCGCCGACGAGCTGGGCGCAGGCGCGGTCGAGCGGCGGCTCTCGCCCTCCACTCTCCGACCGCACGCGATGCCTCTGCGGATCCCGACGCCGCGACTCGCTCCTCGCGCGGGCGTCGTCTCGGTCGGTGCTCGTTTTTCGCCGCCGGCACCGTCTCGTTTCGCGGACGGGCGCCGGAGACGCGCCTCGCCCCGCCTGCTGCTCGTGGAGGCGGGCGCCCGCTTCGAGGAGGGCCCGGCGCTCAGCGCGGCGTGGACGCGGCGCGCGCTGGACTACCGGCAGGGCTCGCGCGGGCTGGCGCCGTGCGCGCCGACGGCCGCCCCGCGCCGGCGCCGCTCGCCGCCGCCGTCGCCGTCGCCGGCGCCGACGCCCGAGACGGCCCCGCGGCCGCAGTTCGCGCTGCCGGACGAGCCGCCCCCGGAGAGGGCGGAGCGGGCGGAGGCGGCGGGGCCGGGTGCGACCTACGAGGCGCTCGCCAAGAGTTCCTCGCGGGTGAGCGCCGCCAACTTGTCGCCGACGGCGCCGAACGACAAGACCTCGGCCAAGACGCTGGCGCGCAAAGTGCTCAACACGGAGCGCTACAACAACGGGGCCCGGTGCGCGGAGCGGCCCGTCTCGAGCGCGTCCCGGGGCTCGGGCGGTCCGGACGGCTGGCGCGGCTCTGGCGGCCCGAGCGGCTGGCGCGGTTCTGACGGCCCGAGCGGCTGGCGCGGCTCTGGCGGCCCGGGCGGGTCTCGCGCGCTTCGACTGCAGCGAGCCACGATCCGCGCGATGCTGGCGTTCAGCGGGCTGTTCTACGCGGTGTCCTTCCTCGCGTTCTACTTCCTGAGTCTTCCGTAGAACGCGGCGGCTGCTGTTCTTCTCCGAGTGCCATGGCGTAGCTAAACTAGTGAAGTTGTTTAGACAGGAGCGGACGAGTCGCGACTGTCCTGTCGCTCGGCGCTGCTCTTTTATATAAACTTTATTACTGTTGTGTAATGTAGATGTATTTAAAAGAATATATAATAATCATCATTGTTAAGTAGTAGTTAAGAAGTCATATTATGATTTGTCGTTGTATTTCGACATCCAAGCCCTACGCTTACACTACAGACGTGGAGCATTAATCTATACATTTAAGGCGTTTTATAAATTTACTTTATCCAAATCTAACTCTAAGGTTGTAATGTATGCTAATTTTACAAATATATATAATCTGTAATAATCGAGCAAAAATATAAAAACACCTCCAGTAATCCGAAACACTACCTAAATTAATTTCTTTAAACCTCAGAAACAAAAGTTTCTAAATACCATTGATTTTCTATTTCGCTATTTCCGTACCTCAAAAATAAAAAACGGAACCCTTTATTGTCCATATATGTGTCTGTCAAGACTCTTTTTCTCAAGAACGCGTGGAGGTATCAAACTGAAATTCATGTCTAATACTCAGACCTACTGTCCCTTGGAGCCTCAGATCAAATAAAAAAAGGTAGATAACGCTCGGCCTTGTTCTTGTTGAAGCAGAAAAAAAGCTCGTAGTTTCAAGTAAACACACGCTAACGCAACAAACTAAGAGCTTTTCGTCATTAACGTACAAGTTGTAGTGCAGTAAGGTTCTCTACAAAATGCCGTCTTGTGCAATTAAATGGTGTAAAACAAAACTAAAAAAATACAAAAAGCGTCTAGGCGTAAACATTTCACACCTAAGTACACACGCTTTTTTTTTTTATGCTATTTTATCACAATTTTACTATTATTAAAGTCAACGTCAGAAAAGACGTTCTGGGAGAGTGTTGCCAGGAGTTCGTATTTTTAATAACCTAGAAATGTGGATAAGTAATTTGTAGGTAAATTCATAGTCATATAATGAAGTAAAGAGTCAGGCATTAGCATTACTTTATTTTTTTATTACGTACTTTTATAGCGTTTATGAAATCCCCACTTGCAACTCTCATATCTTGTAAATGGCTAAATCAATTTCAATATAACTTAACGTTCTGAAATGTATACATTATGCCCTTTTAGTTGATACCCATGTGGACACTGTTTTAAAACATTTTTCAATCATGACTTCACATCCTCTAGAGGGCGCCATATTGAATTTACGGCACCCCATTTTTTTATTTAATTTTGTGTTACTTCTAAACGAACAGGCAAACATACATGCATGTATCATACATACGAGTCAAATTCATAACAAAAAAACTTTCGAATAACCTTCCCGTATTTTCTGCTCACAAATGCCTCTTTCATTTACATGAATACGTATAATCTTATTGTAATGTATACGAAACAGATTTATTTTTGTATATTACCTATTTTGCATCTTTCAGGGACATATTTTTTTTAAAATGGCAACACTGTCAGTCACTCGCACATCCTACTATCCTACTAATATTATAAATGCGAAAGTTTGTAAGGATGGATGGATTTTTGGATGTTTGTTACTCTTTCACGCAAAAACTACTAAACGGATTTGGATGAAACTTTACAGTAATATAGCTTATACATCAGAATAACACATAGGCTACTATTTGCCGCGATAGCCGAACATATACGCGGGCGGAGCCGCGGGCAACTAGTTTGACATATTTACAAAAAACTGCTTCATTCTTTTGTTCTACGTGCGTTATCTACCTTTTTTTATTTGATCTGAGCTTAGAACTGAAAAAAGGCAAACTTCTAAGCCAATGTAATGTAAGCAAGGGAATCAAAACATAGCAAACACACCTACTTCGAGGGTACTTCCCGTGAACTCAGAATTTTGAAATTTGATACGCAGCAGCACAGAAAAAGGAAAAATTGCGAAAAGCATAATTTTTTATTACATCATAAATATACCTACAGGTTTGTACGGAACTCTCGGTGCGCGAGTCCCACTCGCACATAGCCGGTTATTTTTCTCTGATAGGTCTGATATTCAGTCCGGTAATTCTGATGTCAATACAGTTAGTTGTAGTCTGTATTATTTTAAATTCAAGATGGCCACTGCTACAAAATGGCGAATTATATATTTTTTAAAACAAGCTCAAGATGGGTATTATACTTGACTATACTGTAAGCTATGTTACATTTTGTAAGAAAATAAAACGATAATTTTATTTTGTGTTTTTTTTGTAGAATTATCTTAATTCTATAATGATGTAATGTAACGGTAGATAAGCCAAGACGGCGGCTAAGTCAACACTTTATAGTAGCACAACGGCACAATATTCTCCAACGCACATCTAAAAGAACGATCGGAATATGAATGTCCCGAATTATTCGACCTGAAGGTACTTTATAGCATTTGACAGACTTAACCCAATTTACTAAATTCGCATATTTAGTAGAGAATATTAAATATTGTTTATAATAATTATTAGAATGATTATTAGCTTACAATTACTATTCGGTAATAGAGGATTTTGTAACATTACAGATTAATTACGCCGGAAGTAGAAGTATTATGATCAAATTTATGTCAAGATATTAGTTGGAATCAACTATTTACTTGATTATAAAATCACCAATTGAATTATAAGATTATAATATATATATACAACATATATTATTGAGGGTTTTCGCTATTAAACACAAATTGTTTCTCTGAAAATACAAAGCTTTGTATGACACACTTACTTTTACAATATTAAAACAAATTAAGAGACTTACACTTTTATCTCACCTGAAAATACAAATAAACGAAATTAAAGTTCACTAATATCGCCTGTGTTCACTAATATGTTCGATGTGCAAGGTGATCAATTTAATATTAAATCCGTTCACTCTGGTTTGTTCACACGGTTTATATATCAATTACATAAAAGTCAAGACACGACCAATGTCCAAGAGTGGTCCGCGAGCGACTGAATTGCGTCCATCGCGCTATGGCTCAGCTTACATAAAATTGCTGGCTTGATTAAACAATGTGTCCCTTCATCTTTTGCCCATTTTTCCTTTCTTTTCACAAAAAAATATCCTTATTCTAAAATTTTAATTTAACAAAGAATTAGGTATAGACAAGAATTGGCATAGCAATTTATGAAGAGCCAGTTTATTTTAAGCTTTTTAGTATTTTTAGTAGCAACAGAGGCACCAAGGTGTGTCCACCTCCGATCACCAGGCAGTGATCGGAGGATCCCAGAGGGGCGAGCACCGATACACTGTAATGGTCTGGGCGACTCGTCAGCAGGAGATCCAGCAAGGAAGGCGCTTGACTCAGTATATCTGGTATCCTGGTGGGCTGGAGTACCTACTGGGTGAGGTCATGCGTGAAAGCGAATGCGTGGACAGTCCGGCCTGCGTGGTCGGTTCTGGCAGATCCCAACCAGGACTCATGGTAGGTGTAAAGTCTACCAGACCACAGTGCGGCGGTCGGAAACTGTTCCTGCGCTTTGTCCACTGCCTGACTGAGATATTTAGATTTGTAAAATGGTAATATTACTACTTGTGCAGATGATACTGTTTTGTTTTTTAAAGGACAAACTTGGGAGGATGCGTACTCGAGTGCCAATTAGGGACTTAATTTGGTATCTAAATGGCTTGAAAACAACCTTCTCTTTTTTTTTTTTTTTTTTACGTGTGGAAACCCCCTCGGGCCGTCACCCCGCCGGGGTTTGCGGCGGGGCGGTGTGTCGGAATCGAACCGACTAAAACCACACGGTGTGCCACTCTGCGCCTGAGACGGGAGGGATCCGGGAACTGCTGTTATTAACACTTCCGGACCTCTCCCAGCGCCTGCCCGCACTGAAGCGGGCACCGTCTGCTGTTAAACTCTCTAAATAGGCGACGTACGGCACACGCGTAACGTCGCCCCCTCGCGGGTGACCACTAGAGCGGATGGAAGGGAAAACTCATCCCGACCATCCGCGGCCACACTCAGGGCGGCATGAGGCGCTGATAGGCGCGCCTCCGCCGCCCGGTTCGCCGGCGGTGGATCGGGTCCGAGTGGATATCATCCTCCCGGGCCTTCTCCGCCGCCTCCTTCTGCGAGATTACATCTTCACAGAAAGTTGCGACCGCGGTAAAACTGCTGTCGCTACCGGCCATGGATCGTATGACGGCCGGTAGCGACAGATCTCCTCCGATGACTGCAGTGAGGGCCCGGCGCTGCGACGCCCATGCGGGGCAGGTCGCCAGCGTGTGCTGGGCCGAGTCCTCACTGCAGTCGCAGTGGTGGCAGGCGGGACTCAATTCCCTCCTGGCGACCGAGTGCAGGTACTTCCCGAAGCAACCATGCCCGGAAAGCACCTGCGTCAGTCGGAAGGAAAGAGTCCCGTGCTGCCGCCCTGCCCACTCGAGGATGACCGGCTGGAGAGCCTCCACGGCGGCAAATCCAGCGCGTGGAGTTTCCAGCCGGAACGACCAACTAGCCATCGTGGCTCGACGGGCGGCTTCACGCCACTCGCGTACCTCTTCGGGCGGAGGGCGATAGCCATACTCCGCCCGGTATTCAGCCACCCGTCGATAAACTTCGGCGAGCACTTCCGCCTCCAAATCCCACGGGGGTGTCCCGGCCAAGGCGCACGCCGCCTCGGTCGACACCGTGCGGTATCCGCGTATGGCTCTGACTGCCAACACCCTCTGAGGCCGCCAGAGGCGGGCCTTATTGAGGGCAGTCAGAGCCGCCACCCACACCGGTGCCCCATACAGCGCCATCGACCGGACCACCCCCGTGTAGAGGTGTCGCGTTGCGACGCTGGCTCCGCCCAAATTGGGCAAAAGTCGCCCAAGGGCAGAGGCAGCGTCGACCAGCTTGGGACCAAGCTGTCGGAAGTGCTCGTCGAAGAGCCACCTACCGTCGAGGATCAGGCCCAGATACCTCATCTGGGCCCGAACCGGTACGAGGACCGAGTTGACCATTATGGAGGCACCGGGGGGCGGTCCACGACGGGGCCCATGGAACAACAGGGCCTCCGTCTTGTCCAGGGCCACCCGCAAGCCCAGCGCCTCGATGCGCCCGACCACCAGAGAAACACCCCTGGTGGCCAGGCGCGCCGCCTCCTGGAAGTTTGCCCCCCGAGCCGTGACCAACGTGTCATCGGCGTAACAAATTACGCCCAGCCCGGGGGGGAGACGACCTCGTAGGACCCAGTCGTATCCCACGTTCCACAGGAGTGATCCTAGGACAGACCCCTGCGGAACGCCGCACGACATGGGTCGCCGTCTCAAGAAAACAACCTTCTCTCACTGAACCTATCCAAGACAAATTACATAAATTTTAGTGTTAGAGCTGATGGTCAACCTCCAACAAACAAATACAATAATAATAATAATAAATCTCTTTATTGTACACCAGCTTATAAAAAAATATTATGAAACAATATTAAATTACACTATGTATTGGTTACTTGAAGGTTTTGGCTATTACAAATAGCCAAAACCTGCAATTAACCAATTCATCGTGTAGTTGCGCTACAATCAGCTCGGTATCATCAATCAAATATTTAGGAATACAGCTTGACAGTAATTTAAATTTTAAAGAACACGTTTATAGCCTTTCTTCGCGTATTAGGAAATTCATTTTTATATTCAGAACAGTGCGATACATTTGCCAGACACAACAATTAAAATGTATTTATCAAGCACTTTGTGAGTCCATTCTCATATACTGTATTATTTGGTGGGGCGGCTGCACTAAAACCACTCTTCTACAATTAGAAAGGGCACAGCGTGCTGTACTTAAAATAATGCACTTTAAGCAATTTATGTTTCCAACATCAGAGCTGTACGAAATTTCTATGACTCTTACCGTAAGACAACTATTTATTCTACAAACTGCCCTAGTCCAACACAAACATTCCTGCAGTGTTGCATCTCTTAGTACTAAGCGGAGCAAAGACAGAGTTTTCTCGGCTCCGCTGTGCAGAACAACTTTTGCGCAAAGATTTATTTTGTTTCTTGGGCCTTTCCTTTATAACAGACTTGCTAGAAAAAATCTAGATCTTCCTAATTTAACAGTAAGAAATTGCAAACGCGCTGTTTTTAGTTACCTAGGATCCCTAAATTATGACGCCACCGAATCCTTACTTGACACTGTAGGTTGTAATCTAATATTAAATTAAAAAGGGTCAATTTGTTACTAATACTCACTAATGCTTTACTTACATTCTTAAACTGATGATTTAGTTATGTAACAAATGTACTATCTCCACGTATTTGTAAATTGGAATATTAGATACTAACACCGATGAACTGTTGCCTTCTGAGATCCACTAGTTCGGAAGGTACGGAACATACTACTATGTACCTAAAATGTATAATCTTTACAGTGGAGTGAACTTAAATGTGAATAATGTAAGTTACTTACGACAGTCCTCTCCAGACTGCATTAGGTTTTATTTTCAAAAAATAAAGTTATGTTTATTTATGTTTATGTTATCATACCCTCGGTCGCTTTGTCGATATCGACCTGGGTCTCTTCGATCTTCTCGAAAAGCTGTTCGAGCTCTAATTTGTATGTCTATTAATTTTTTGAGGTGTAGGGTGCCTCAGTCAAATAATACAAAACTATAGGAAATTTTTAAAACTAAAATTAAATTAAAATAAAAAATAAATGAGTATAAATTTTTTTTGGTCGATGCCACCGGTTGACGATCCCTGGTCTAAAGCCCTATATAACCAGTGAAGAAAGGGACCCTCCCTTTCTTCACTGGTTATATAGGCAGGGGAGGGCAATTTTTTGGATTTGCATTGGCCGGATCCAAAGAAATGAGGTGTCGCTAGATGGGTCTTGTAGAGACCTATCTAAATATGTATAAATTGTATTTACCAAGTTAAGGGTTGTCGAGTTATTCGACAAAAACCTCCAAAATGTTAAAAATTTACCAAAAATTAAATTTAAATATCAAGTTTTTCGAGTTCCTATTTGTAAGATCTATACAAATAGGGTGTCGTTAGACGGGTCTAGGCAAGCTCTATCTAAATCTGTAAGATTCGTGGTTTCCAAAATAGGGGTTTTTAGTTTATTCGATGAAAACCTTCGACATTTTTAAGAATTACCAAGATTTCAAAATGAATGTAATTTTTTTTCTAACTTCTAATAAGATCATTGCAAACAACAACAGTGGTATTAGTGGCTATACTGAATAAAAAATTACGTATGGTCAGAGTTAGGTTAGTTCAGAGTTAGGTTAGGTAAGAGTTAGGCTAGTTCAGAGTTAGGTTAGGTCAGAGTTAGGTTAGTTCAGAGTTAGGTTAGTTCAAAGTTAGGTTAGGCCAGAGTTAGGTTAGTTCAGAGTTAGGTTAGTTCAGAGTTAGGTTAGTTCAGAGTTAGGTTAGTTCAGAGTTAGGTTAGTTCAGAGTTAGGTTAGGTCAGAGTTAGGTTAGGTCAGAGTTAGGTTAGGTAAGAGTAAGGTTAGTTCAGAGTTAGGTTAGATCAGAGTTAGGTTAGGTCAGAGTTAGGTTAGTTCAGAGTTAGGTTAGGTTAGGTTTTTTGGAGTTTACTCCTTAAGAATCGATTTTCATATATAAGGCGCCCGGTATGAGAAAAATATGAGAGGTAAAATCTACTGATGAATGACCTCGTTACTTTTTTGGTGCGCACGTACCAAGAGCACTAGCTCTTGGTACGTGCGCACCAAAAAAGTGCACCCAATCATGTATGCACATTTTTGTCACGAAGTGGTTGTAGGAGCCATGAGGTGATGGTGGTTACTTCATAGTAGCTAACTATAGCTACCATGAAGTAAAATTTTAAAATTTACTTCATAGTAGCTAATTATTGGAGTTTACTCCTTAAGAATCGATTTTCATATATAAGGCGCCCGGTATGAGAAAAATATGAGAGGTAAAATCTACTGATGAATGACCTCGTATAAGAAACAAAGATGAGGTCGTGGTTGGAGAATGCCGGTGCTTCCAGCTGGCCGTGGTCGCGGACAAGTGTTGGGTCCGATATTGTAATAGATTTCATTTTTGAGGCATTATTGTCTTATACAGAAGGTGGATCAAAACTACTTGGAAAAGAATACCATTTTAATGTCGATCTTAGCAAAGATGACGGATTGAAATTAATACAATTTTTAAAATCTGAACTGAATTTAGATATTGTTTCTGATAGAGCAATGGGGACAACGAGTTATGGTACAACCATTGATGCGGTATTTTCGAGATTCGTGAACCACGTATCTACCAACGTCCATGTGTCTTATTTTAGTTACCATAAACCACTTGTCACTGTAATTAAAAATGAAAGTAATGTTGATCTAATTAATATTGAAAAATAATATTTAAAAAATAAATGATAATTGTCAGATAATAATAATTACATAATTTATCAACATTCCTAATGAAATATTTGTGCACATCTGAAATTGACTATTGTGAAAAGTTTAATGTAAAATATTTCGCAGATTAGTTATAATAAATGTATATTAAATGTATAAATATATATTTACATATGTATATTATTTTCATTAATTTGTTAATTTACCCTTTCATATGGTATTATTCTTATTTTCAGTTGGATAAACTCTTTTTGCGTATGTTTAGACAATCGTACTTAAGGAGTAAACTCCAGTCGTGCGTCGGAGCTGACACACACAATTTTTTTTTTTCTGTATCTCTCGCACTATATACAAAGAAATGAGGTGTCGCTAGATGAGCCTCGTAAAGACCTATCATCTAAATATGTATAATTTGTAATTACCAAGTTAAGATTTTTTGGATTTGTATTGGCCGGATCCAAAGAAATGAGGTGTCGCTAGATGGGTCTTGTAGAGACCTATCTAAATATGTATAAATTGTATTTACCAAGTTAAGGGTTGTCGAGTTATTCGACAAAAACCTCCAAAATGTTAAAAATTTACCAAAAATTAAATTTAAATATCAAGTTTTTCGAGTTCCTATTTGTAAGATCTATACAAATAGGGTGTCGTTAGACGGGTCTAGGCAAGCTCTATCTAAATCTGTAAGATTCGTGGTTTCCAAAATAGGGGTTTTTAGTTTATTCGATGAAAACCTTCGACATTTTTAAGAATTACCAAAATTTCAAAATGAATGTAATTTTTTTTCTAACTTCTAATAAGATCATTGCAAACAACAACAGTGGTATTAGTGGCTATACTGAATAAAAAATTACGTATGGTCAGAGTTAGGTTAGTTCAGAGTTAGGTTAGGTAAGAGTTAGGCTAGTTCAGAGTTAGGTTAGGTCAGAGTTAGGTTAGTTCAGAGTTAGGTTAGTTCAAAGTTAGGTTAGGCCAGAGTTAGGTTAGTTCAGAGTTAGGTTAGTTCAGAGTTAGGTTAGTTCAGAGTTAGGTTAGTTCAGAGTTAGGTTAGGTCAGAGTTAGGTTAGTTCAGAGTTAGGTTAGTTCAGAGTTAGGTTAGGTAAGAGTTAGGTTAGTTAGGAGTTAGGTTAGTTCAGAATTAGGTTAGGTCAGAGTTAGGTTAGTTCAGAGTTAGGTTAGGTCAGAGTTAGGTTAGTTCAGAGTTAGGTTAGGTCAGAGTTAGGTTAGTTCAGAGTCAGGTTAGGTCAGAGTTAGGTTAGTTCAGAGTTAGGTTAGGTAAGAGTTAGGCTAGTTCAGAGTTAGGTTAGGTCAGAGTTAGGTTAGTTCAGAGTTAGGTTAGTTCAAAGTTAGGTTAGGCCAGAGTTAGGTTAGTTCAGAGTTAGGTTAGTTCAGAGTTAGGTTAGTTCAGAGTTAGGTTAGTTCAGAGTTAGGTTAGGTCAGAGTTAGGTTAGTTCAGAGTTAGGTTAGTTCAGAGTTAGGTTAGGTAAGAGTTAGGTTAGTTAGGAGTTAGGTTAGTTCAGAATTAGGTTAGGTCAGAGTTAGGTTAGTTCAGAGTTAGGTTAGTTCAGAGTTAGGTTAGTTCAGAGTTAGGTTAGTTCAGAGTTAGGTTAGGTCAGAGTTAGGTTAGTTCAGAGTTAGGTTAGTTCAGAGTTAGGTTAGGTAAGAGTTAGGTTAGTTAGGAGTTAGGTTAGTTCAGAATTAGGTTAGGTCAGAGTTAGGTTAGTTCAGAGTTAGGTTAGGTCAGAGTTAGGTTAGTTCAGAGTTAGGTTAGGTCAGAGTTAGGTTAGTTCAGAGTCAGGTTAGGTCAGAGTTAGGTTAGTTCAGAGTTAGGTTAGGTCAGACTTAGGTTAGTTCAGAGTTAGGTTAGTTCAGAGTTAGGTTAGTTCAGAGTTAGGTTAGGTCAGAGTTAGGTTAGGTCAGAGTTAGGTTAGGTAAGAGTAAGGTTAGTTCAGAGTTAGGTTAGATCAGAGTTAGGTTAGGTCTAGGTTAGGTTTTTTTTTTCTGTATCTCTCGCACTATATACAAAGAAATGAGGTGTCGCTAGATGAGCCTCGTAAAGACCTATCATCTAAATATGTATAATTTGTAATTACCAAGTTAAGATTTTTTGGATTTGTATTGGCCGGATCCAAAGAAATGAGGTGTCGCTAGATGGGTCTTGTAGAGACCTATCTAAATATGTATAAATTGTATTTACCAAGTTAAGGGTTGTCGAGTTATTCGACAAAAACCTCCAAAATGTTAAAAATTTACCAAAAATTAAATTTAAATATCAAGTTTTTCGAGTTCCTATTTGTAAGATCTATACAAATAGGGTGTCGTTAGACGGGTCTAGGCAAGCTCTATCTAAATCTGTAAGATTCGTGGTTTCCAAAATAGGGGTTTTTAGTTTATTCGATGAAAACCTTCGACATTTTTAAGAATTACCAAAATTTCAAAATGAATGTAATTTTTTTTCTAACTTCTAATAAGATCATTGCAAACAACAACAGTGGTATTAGTGGCTATACTGAATAAAAAATTACGTATGGTCAGAGTTAGGTTAGTTCAGAGTTAGGTTAGGTAAGAGTTAGGCTAGTTCAGAGTTAGGTTAGGTCAGAGTTAGGTTAGTTCAAAGTTAGGTTAGGCCAGAGTTAGGTTAGTTCAGAGTTAGGTTAGTTCAGAGTTAGGTTAGTTCAGAGTTAGGTTAGTTCAGAGTTAGGTTAGGTCAGAGTTAGGTTAGTTCAGAGTTAGGTTAGGTAAGAGTTAGGTTAGTTAGGAGTTAGGTTAGTTCAGAATTAGGTTAGGTCAGAGTTAGGTTAGTTCAGAGTTAGGTTAGGTCAGAGTTAGGTTAGGTTAGGTTAGGTTAGGTTAGGTTAGGTTAGGTTAGGTTTTTTTTTTTTTTTTTTTTTTTTTTTTTTTTTTTTTTTTACGTGGTGGAATGCATTTACGCGCTTCGCTCGCCCCCCGCGGGGGCAGGGGGTTCGCTTCGTGTGGGTCTCCTGGCCTCGGAGAGAGGCCAGACTACCCACTAAACCACCACGGTGTTCTTCCTCCTTCACCCAATCCGAGCCACGGGATAGTTTGCTCACCGTGACTCGGCTGGGGATGCCCTGTTGGTCGGGCTCGCTACTGTCGAGGCCCCACCCTCCGGGCCACGTGCCCAGATGGTGGGGCCTGTCCTCCTCGCCTGAATGCACCCCAGGAACACAGGGGGGCGCATTCCGCCACTTTAGCATGGGGCGGCAGGTCCCCCGACCCACCGCCCGTGGCCACTCTCATTCGGGGGCGCGGGCGAATTGTGTTCGCCGGCGCCCCCTCTCCGGGGGTCTGCGGGGCGGGAGAGTGAGACCAGCTCGCTCCCGCTCCCGCAGAGCCTCTCTCTTGGCCGCCATCACCTCGTCGGCGAACGAGGCGACGGCGGCCCAACACTCTTCGCTGCCGGCCATAGCCGAGACCACGGCCGACAGCGAGAGGTCCGCACCGACGGTGCTCATGAGGGCCGCCCTTGGTCCGTCCCACGCCTCACACACACTCAGGGTGTGGTGGGCAGTGTCAGGGTCGCCGCTGGTGCAGTTTCGGCACCGGGGCTCCGACTCGATCCCCACCACTTCCCACAGGTACTTGGCGAAACAGCCATGTCCTGTGAGAAGTTGGGTGAGGTGGTATGTCGGGGCCCCATGACCCCGCTCTACCCACTCACGCAAGACGGGCCGAACGGCCCCCACAAGCAGCGAGCCGCCGCGGGTCGCCCGCAGTCTTTCGGCCCATTCCCGGAAGAGATCATCGCGAGCCGATTGCCTCCAGCGATCGATCTCCTCCGGGGGGGGCCGACCTCCGAGAGCACGCCGCATCAGGGCGCCCTCCTCGTACACCCTCTTGAGGACGCGAGCCTCGAGATCCCAGGGGATACTACCCGCTATCACGCACGCCGCCTCGTAAGAGACGGTGTGGTACGCCCGAGCAGCCCTCTGCGCGACGGCGCGCTGCGGACGTCGCAGCAGCGCAGTATTCGTCGGGCAGAGGGCCTCCGCCCATATGGGCGCTCCGTAGAGCGCCTTGGAGCGCACCACTCCGTCATAGAGGCGGCGGCAGGCAGACCCCGGGCCTCCGCTGTTGGGCAGCAACCGCGAGAGCATTCCGGCAAATGCCACCAGCTTCGGTGCCAGCTGCCGGAAATGCTCCGCGAACCGCCACCGACCGTCGAGAACGAGCCCGAGGTATTTCAGGCTCGTCCCGACGGCGATGGGGGTGCCGCCCACCACGATCGACCTGTCTCGAGGCGGCGTCTGCCGAGGCCCGTGGAAGAAGAGGGCCTCGGACTTCTCGAGGGCGACTTCGAGGCCGAGCGCCCCGATGCGACGCACTACGTGCGCGACGCCTGCCGTCGCAAGGACGGCGGCGTCCCGAAATGTGGGGGCCTGCGCGGTGACTAGGGTGTCGTCGGCGTAACAAAGTACGCCGACTCCCCGAAGATTGGCACCGCGCAGGACCCAGTCATACCCGACGTTCCACAGGAGCGGCCCGAGGACCGACCCCTGTGGAACGCCACAAGACATGCCCCTGCGGACCACCCCGTCTTGGGCCGGGTAAACTATGACCCGGTCCACGAAGTAGTCCGCAAGGACGCGCCTGAGGTACCACGGGACATCGTGGTACCTCAGCGCCTCCGCAATAGTTTCCCAGGGGAGGGTGTTGAAGGCGTTCGCTATGTCCAACGATACCGCCAACAACACCTCACCCCTGGAGACCGCTTCGTCGACGCCGTCCCGCAGTCGGGATATAGCGTCGAGAGTTGACCTCCCGCGACGGAAGCCGAACTGGCCGTCGCTCAAGTTGGGCCCCGCCCCCTCGAGGTGGCCGACGAGACGCGCAGCGAGCACCCGCTCAAAAAGCTTGCACATCTCGTCGAGCAACACGATGGGGCGGTAGGCCGACGGCGATTCGGCTGGGCGCCCGTGCTTTCTGAGCAGCACGAGCTTGCCGATTTTCCATCGCCGGGGGACCCTCCCCGACGCCAGACACTCCGACATGAGGGACAGCGTCTCCTCTTCTAGTGCCGGCATGACTGTGGCAATAACCTTCCCAGGGACTCCGTCCGGGCCCGGGGCGCGATTTCTGGACCGAAGTGCCAGTATCGCGGCCCCCAACTCGGCCTCGGACACGGGAGGTATTGCCCCTTCGTCTGCCGGCACCTGACTCGGTGCTGCCATCCGCGGCGGGACCCACTCTCCCCTCGCAGGAAAGAGGGAACTGACCACTCGGTCCAGAAGGCCCGGCTCGAGAGTTCTGGTGAGGGGAGGCGCCCAGGGCCGGAGTTTCTGACTCACGGTCTTGTACGGGCGCCCCCACGGGTCTCGATCCAGGCTCTCGAGCCACTCCTTCCAGGCCTCGTCCTTGGCGGCTTTGATCGCCGAGCCGAGGGCCCGACGAGCGGCCAAGTACGCGGCGTGCAACTCCTCCTCGCGGGCGAGATCTCTAACAGCCCGCCTTCGGCTGCGGGCGTACTGCCTCTGGGCCGCGTAACTCGCAGTACGCAGCCCGGCTAGGTGGGGTCGCCACCAGTACACCTGCCTCCGGGGCGGGGTTGGTCTCGCCCTCTGCATCGCCGCGTCGCAGACGCGAGTCAGCGCTCCAGCGAGCCGCTCGCATCTCGCGTCCACGTCCTGGTCGCTGTCGACAGCAGCCCAACGCTCGACGATAGCCGCCTCTTGGGCCAGTTCCCGGTTCAAAGAACCGAGGCGCCACCGCGGACCTTCTCCTGTTAGAGGGCGGTTATTTCCACCTACTTCTCCTCGGGCGGCCGCTGAGTGAGAGACCACGTCGAACCGTACGTAACGATGGTCCGACGCGGTCTCCACATCCTCGACGACCCGCCAATTGCGAGTGCGGCTAGCCAGGGCAGGGCTAGCAAACGATAGGTCTACTATCGAGCTGCCCTGGGGCCGCACAAGCGTGGGAACCGCCCCCCTGTTGAGCAGCACCAAGCCGTGTGACACCGCCCATTCCTCCAAGATCTCCCCCCGGCCGTCGGTCCTCGGAGATCCCCACGCCCGTGAGTGGGCGTTGAAATCCCCGGCTACCACGACCGGAGTGGGGTGCGCATCTGCCAGCAGAGCCCCGACCTCCGTGAGCCACTGCTCGAACTCGGCGAGGCTTCTGCTGGGCGAGAAGTACACCCCGATCACTGCAGCGTCGCCCAGCGTGGCGAGGACGCACCCTCGGCCTCTCACCACTCTGTCGAGTTGGTGAGGGCCGGTTCGCTGGGCGACGATAGCCACCAATCCGTCGCGGTCGCTGACCCAGTTGGGGGCGGTGCGAACGCAGTACGGCTCGGCGACTACCGCCACTGTCGTCTGCCACTGCATCACGGTCTGGGCGAGTAAGTCCTGGGCCGTGGCGCAGTGGTTGACGTTGGCCTGCAGGATGGAGATCTTGTGAGCCATTAAGTATGGGCGGTGTCCATCTCCTCCTCGTGTGACGGCGGCGACAGGGTGGTTGAGGTGGTTCTAGGTTCCACCCCCCCTGTCGCTTTGCGTTTCGCCTGGCCCCTTTTGCGGGAGACTGCCTGGCACTTGGCGGAGCCAAGTCTGTGGCCGGAGTTTGCACCCTCCGCGGCACAGACGGGACACTTGGGCTCCGCAGAGCAGGTGGCCGCCTTATGGCCCTCCTGTCCGCAGCGGAAGCAGAGTGCGCTGCGGTCAATGTTCGCAGCGCACCTGACCCCTACGTGTCCCGGCTCCAGGCAGCGGAAGCACCGCGCCGGCCTTGGCTCCAAGGTGGTCAGCCTGACAACCGACCACTCAATGATGATGCGGCGGCCGTCCGTCAGCTTCTTGGCCGCCGCAACCGGACAGCGCAGCCAGGCAGTGCCCTGTCGACCGGGAGGGCGATTTATATCGCCCACCTTGATAGAGGCGACAGGGCAACCTCCTTCGGTTGCCAGGCGCTCCGCCACCCCCTCCTTCGTCGCCGCATCGCCCAGGCCAGAGATGCGCAGCTCCACGCACCTCTCCGGCCTGGCGACACGGACTTCATCTCCCAGCACCGTCTTTAGCTGTGCCGCCAGGTTGTCGGCCTTCACGGCCCTGTCGGTGCCACCCACCTCCAGGATCCGACCCCCAGTCACGGCAGTGCGGAACCGGAGGCCGTCAATGCCGAGAGTCTTGAGGTCTATTGACCTCTCGGCACTGGCGATCACCTGGGTGTAGGTGACACCCTTCTCCACCGCGCCCGGCTGCAGTGTAAGGCACACTGCAGCGGTCGTCGGGGCGCGGATTCTGCGCCTCGCCTTCGCCTGCTTCGCAGGCTTGGCGGGCGCCTTGGTGCTCGGCGGTGCTGGGGCAGCTTGCGTCTTCTTTGGCCGCGCCGCCACCACATTCCACGCCTCCTTCACAGGTGGAGGGGCGGCGGCGGAAGCCTGCTGGCGCGGCTGATGGGCGGCTTCGGCCTCCAGCGATGCGGCGCTCTTCTTGGCCTTCCCCCTTCTAGCCTTCTGTTTCCCCCCCAACTCCGCCGGGACCGCTCCAGAGGAGCAGGGGCCCGGTTCCTTCCGCCCGTCTGTCACGACGGGCGAGAGGGGCGGAGCCGAAAGAGGGAGGGCAGAAGGCTCGGGCCTCCGGCTGGAATTGGAGGCCCTGGGTTCCGCATCGCGAGCAGCGCCAGCGGCTCTGGCGGCATTCCTCACGTCCGCCTGGAGAGGCGGACGGATACGCTCCTCCGGCAGCAGGCGGTCCTGAATCCCCGCGAATTTCGCCTCCACCATAAAGGCGATTTCTTCGCGGGTCATTGCAGGGGGAGCTGCTTCCGCCTGCCGCTTCAGGGCCTTCATCTCCGCCCGCATGGCGGCGAGCTCTGCCTGAAGATTGGCCACCTCCTCGTTTACTGTGCGGGCCTTGAGTTGGTGGGCGAGCTCCAAAATGGAGCTGCAGGCCACCCGCAAGTCCCGCACATACTGGCCCTTCAATTTAGAGCTCTTGGTGGCGATGGTTTGCACCACCGCCACCGCCGCCTCGATGCTCCCCGTCAGCTGCTCGGCGCTGACGGGCTCGGAGGAGGGTTCTAGGTCCGACCTTGGTTGTTGAGCGGGAGTCTTGAGGAGGGAAGACTCCCTTTGCAGTCGGACCTCCTCCGCCAGTTCCTTCTCGGCACGGAGCTCGAGCTCCCGCTCCTGTGCCTTGATGAGTTCGGCCTTGGCTTTCGCCAGGCCGACGTACTCGCCCGTCGTTGGAGGGCGCCCTCTCCTTTTCGCCTTGACCGGGCCAGAGCTGTCGTCTTCCGACGCAGGGTTCTGGCGTTTCCGCCACAGCCGGCCCGGCGAAGATGGACGCGAGTCTTCATCCAGCATTGATGCGTCACTCGCCACCGACGAGTCCCTACTGGAAGTGCTGTAACGCGTCAGGGTCACGCGTGCCTCCTTTGTCACCAACGGGTGTGGTGACCGGGTTCGCAACTCCCCCGTCTCCTCTCTCGTCAAGCTCTCCTTTTCTTCTTCAGGTTTTTTTTTGTTTTTTATATTTGAATGTGCCATAATATTTCCCACGAGTGGGGGAGAAATAAAAGTCCACCCGGGCAGAGATCCCCCAGTACCCGGGTAAGCGTAGATTTGTTTCCCAACCGAGGGGTCCGCAGGTGCCCCGGCTGGGGGTGTGCTTGCGACTGAACTACCCATCAGCCATGCATCCCCTGGCCACACACCAGAACACGGGATTCGGGGTAATTTTTTATAGAGGTTTTCTTCCTCGCGGCCCGGGCGATTAAGCCAAGACCCTCGCCCCCGATCTAATCGGGATTACGATATGCCAACGGTGGCAGGAACACAAGTCCACTGCCTGCTCGACGGTAGGGTGAGTACACGCCGAGCCCGTCCCTATGCGGTCAGCCTCTGCGCGAGCAGTGGGTCGACCCGTCCCTGGTTCCCGGACACAGTCTCTTCCTCTGTCCCCTCTGCTAAACAGAGGGCTGGGAGCGACTGTTAGGGATCCCCCTCGGCAGCCTGGTGGTCGGCGCCGTCTTTCCCTTAGTCGCCTTTTACGACACCCACGGGATGAGATGGGGTGGGGCTATTCTATGCCGGCCCCACACGGCGCAGGTTAGGTTAGGTTAGGTTAGGTTTTTTTTTTTTTTTTTTTTTTTTTTTTTTTTTTTTTTTTTTTTTTTTTTTTTTTTTTTTTTTACGTGGTGGAATGCATTTACGCGCTTCGCTCGCCCCCCGCGGGGGCAGGGGGTTCGCTTCGTGTGGGACTCCTGACCACTTGAGCCTGGCCAGACTACCCACTAAACCACCACGGTGTTCCTCCTTCGCCCAATCCGAGCCGCGGGATAGTTTGCTCACCGCGACTCGGCTGGGGATGCCCTGATGGTCGGGCTCGCCTCTGTCGAGGCCCCACCCTCCGGGCCACGTGCCCAGATGGTGGGGCCTGTCCTCCTCGTATGAATGCACCCCAGGAACACAGAGGGGCGCATTCCGCCACTTTAGCGTGGGGCGGCAGGCCCCCCGGCCCACCGCCCGTGGCCACTCTCATTCGGGGGCGCCGTTGCCCCGTCGCCCATGCCCCGCAGGGCAGCGGTCGGGGGAACCCGCTCCCGCAGGGCTCGGACTCAGGAGCGCGAGCAAACTGCGCTCGCCGGCGCCCCCCCTCCTCGCGGGGTACTCGGCTCGCGAGGCAGGAGAGCTCCCCGCTCGATCCCGCTCCCGCAGAGCCTTTCCCCCGGCCGCCACCACCCCGTCGGCCGATCGCCGTCGGCGTACGAGGCGACGGCAGCCACTGCTTTTAACGACTTTGCTGTCGGGTTTTAAAGTCTTTTCCTTGACTCGACGGCCCAAGAGCCCGTCAGCCCCTGGGTCAGCAGGGGCCGACCCGCCTCGGCAGCCTGATGTTAGGCTCCGTCTTTTGTTCCCTGGCACCGTCTCATCCCCTGTCCCCTCTGCTAAACAGAGGGATACTGGGAGCGACGGCGAGCCCTGAAAAGGGCTGGGATCTCCTCGGCAGCCCGGTGCTCGGCTGCGTGTTTCCCTTAGTCGCCTCTTACGACACCCACGGGATGAGATGGGGTGGGGCTATTCTATGCCGGCCCCACACGGCAAAGGTTAGGTTAGGTTTTTTTTTTTTTTTTTTTTTTTTTTACGTGGTGGAATGCATTTACGCGCTTCGCTCCCCCCCCGCGGGGGCAGGGGGTTCGCTTCGTGTGGGACTCCTGACCACTTGAGCCTGGCCAGACTACCCACTAAACCACCACGGTGTTCCTCCTTCGCCCAATCCGAGCCGCGGGATAGTTTGCTCACCGCGACTCGGCTGGGGATGCCCTGATGGTCGGGCTCGCCTCTGTCGAGGCCCCACCCTCCGGGCCACGTGCCCAGATGGTGGGGCCTGTCCTCCTCGTATGAATGCACCCCAGGAACACAGAGGGGCGCATTCCGCCACTTTAGCGTGGGGCGGCAGGCCCCCCGGCCCACCGCCCGTGGCCACTCTCATTCGGGGGCGCCGTTGCCCCGTCGCCCATGCCCCGCAGGGCAGCGGTCGGGGGAACCCGCTCCCGCAGGGCTCGGACTCAGGAGCGCGAGCAAACTGCGCTCGCCGGCGCCCCCCCTCCTCGCGGGGTACTCGGCTCGCGAGGCAGGAGAGCTCCCCGCTCGATCCCGCTCCCGCAGAGCCTTTCCCCCGGCCGCCACCACCCCGTCGGCCGATCGCCGTCGGCGTACGAGGCGACGGCAGCCACTGCTTTTAACGACTTTGCTGTCGGGTTTTAAAGTCGTTTCCTTGACTCGACGGCCCAAGAGCCCGTCAGCCCCTGGGTCAGCAGGGGCCGACCCGCCTCGGCAGCCGATGGTAGGCTCCGTCTTTGGTTCCCTGGCACCGTCTCATCCCCTGTCCCCTCTGCTAAACAGAGGGATACTGGGAGTGACGGCGAGCCCTGAAAAGGGCTGGGATCTCCTCGGCAGCCCGGTGCTCGGCTGCGTGTTTCCCTTAGTCGCCTCTTACGACACCCACGGGATGAGATGGGGTGGGGCTATTCTATGCCGGCCCCACACGGCGAAGGTTAGGTTAGGTTAGGTTAGGTTTGCCGTGTGCCCCCCAATGTATCCCTACGTTGTCGTCGTGGTGGGGCTTGCGTGGGTCGATGATTTCTGGGGCTACGCCGGTAGAGCCACTCATGCCGGATAGGCCCAGAAGGAGACCCCAGACTAAATGGGATACGAGACGGAGTCTGTAAAGACTGCCGCGTGGGGCACTCTAAACGTCCCTCTGCTCTAGCAGAGGGCGTATTAGAGTGCCAGTAGTTCCGAGAGGGACAGGGGGCGGACGGATCAGGTCTGGTGCAGACCCCGTCCGGCCCAGCCGTAATCCTGAACGGACAGGACCGGTGGCTCTTGAAGCCGCGAGGACGTAAACCTCTATAAAAATACCCTAAGCTTACGCTCTGACGCCTGGCAATGAGCTGAGTCGCTGGAGGGAGTCCAGTGCCAAGGGCGTCCTGTCGAAGGACACTAAACTAAAAAACTCATGACATGGAACAAAATAGGAATATACCTACCCAGGAGGGTCCTAGACGCGACGCGTCTGGGGAATCCCTTCCGGAGCCAGTCGGCTCCGGCAGCCCCCAATCGTATTATGGGGGGGGCATTCAATGTCACACACGCCCGTTGCCGAGCGTCAAATCCGGCACCGAAAACAACGCGGAGGTCGCGAAAACCATAATTAATTTTGACACGGAGCGGAAAAGGCCGACGCGGAACAGCAGAGGCCAATTCCGGAGGGCGGACGTCCACTCGTCCAACGAGGATGTCACTGCGGCTGGAGCGCCTATACCGGTTGGGCTCCCAGAAGTCGATCTGACTGCTGGGAGCCGAAGACGATCGGAGCGCTTGCGTTCAAGGTCCGCGGTTGATGTCGCGGGTAGCAGTTCCGGTGCGAGGACGCACGTACCGGAACCTATGGATACGGAGGTTGACGGCCGGAAGCGTGGTCGCCCCCAGGGTTGCGAGAGCGACATCTCCCAGGAGATGTTGCCTCCGCCTAAGGTTGCGAGCAGCCATAGGGGGCGTTCGCGAACTCCGGTGCCGGCCCATACGGGTTCCGCCTTTTGTAAGGCGGAATCCTACAGACGGGTCCGAGCGGACGGAGAACTGCAGGCGGAAGAGGAGATCGCTGGTCTCCTGCTTACAATCGGGACGCCGGTGGAAGGGGATTCAGTGCCCGAATCGCCGGCGTCTCTGCAGGAGAGGGCGCATGCCGCGGTGGCCATCATTCACAAGGTGGCCACCAAGTCGGTAAACCTAAAGGGTCCTTTTGTGAGGGCCCTCAAGGACTCCTCGACTGCCGTAGCCGAGGTCGTCGAGACCTTGGCTGGCGACGTGGCTCGCCTGCAGGCGGCGAACGACCGACTGACGGAGCAGGTGGCGGACCTGAGCGCTCAGTTCGCCCAATTTCGGGCGGAGCGCCCTGAGTGTGAGGCCCCTGTCCCATCTGCGTCCTCGTTGGCCCCGAATACGTCCCAGCCGGCCCCGTCTGCGTCCCGGCCGGCCCCGTCTGCATCCCGGCCGGCCCCGTCTGCGTCCCGGCCGGTCCCGACTGCCTCCCAGCCTGCCCCGTCTGCGTCCCGGCCGGCCCCGTCTGCCTCCCAGCCGGCCCCGTCTACGTCCCAGCTGGCCCCTACCATCCCCGGGGTACCAGACGCCGTCCTGCAGCAGATGCTGCAGCAGATCCTCACCTCGGTGGGGAATCTGGTGGACGGTCGTCTGGCCGGCCTGGAGGCGAGGCTGCCTCCCGCCCCCATTATTCGGCCGCCTCTTGCGGCGCCGAGGCCGAAGGTCGCGTCGGCACCGACCCCGCTCCCCGTGGTGGGGGGTCACGTGTCGTACGCGGTGGCGACATCGGCGCCGGCCCCTGCTGCTGCTCGAAAGACGCAGCGGGGGACGAAGGCTCTAGCCAAGACGGCAGCGCCGAAAAAGACGGGGCCCAAGACGGCGGTGGGGGCAGGAGCGGAGTTTTCTCCGCTCCCCACTCCAACACCTCTGCCTGGCTCCTCCACCTCTGCCCCCTCGAATGAGGGTTGGCAGGTGGTTGGGGGGGCCAAGCAGTCGAAGAAGGCGAAGAAGCGGGCCAAGAAGGCTGCCCAAAAGGCGGCCTCTGGCCCGCAGTCGTCACCGGTGGCAGGGGCCACCCCAAAGAAGCCGCGGAAGTTGCAGCCGCCTAAGACCGCGGCTGTGGTGGTCACGGTGTCACCGGAGGCGGCAAGCGGCGGACTGTCCTACGCGGCCGTCTTTAAAACGGCCCGGGACAGTCTCGCCCCAGATTTTGGAGCGTCAGGTGTCCGCCTGCGTCTAGCCCAGACGGGAGCTCGAGTCCTCGAGTTCCCTGGGGCCGATGGCGCAAAGACGGCGGACACCTTCGCCGAGAAGCTTCGGGAAGTCTTCGCAGCCACGGATGGTGTGAGGATCTCCAGGCCCACTAAATGCGCAGAGCTGCGCGTTTCGGGCCTGGACGATTCCGTCACAGCTGATGATGTCCGCGTTGCAGTCCAGGAAAGGACGAAGTGCAACGCGGAGAACATCAGGGTCGGCACCATCCGTCCCGGTCCAGGGGGCCTTGGTGCAGTGTGGATGAGCTGTCCCGTGGCGTCGGCCAAAGTTTTGGGCGACGCCGGCAGGCTCCTCGTTGGCTTCGTCAGCGCCAGGATCACAATCCTGGCGGCGAGGCCAATGAGGTGCTACAAATGCCTGTCAGCGGGACACACACGCACCAAGTGTGAAAGCTGCTTCGACTGCAGCGGACTCTGTTTCCGCTGCGGTCGAACGGGGCACAAGGCGGCAGAATGTTCTGCCGCCCCTCACTGCCCTATGTGTGCGGCGGGCAATAAGCCCGCCAATCACCAGATGGGGCAGGGGGGCTGCAAGCCTTCCCGAGCTTCTCGGCAGACTTCGGGGGCTAGCCTGGCGACCCAGGCTGCCTCCGAAGTCATAAGTGCGTCTACATCGTCGCCCATGGAGGAGGTTGTAGAGACGGTTCAGTAATGGACCACGTCTCCAACCTCCTTGTCCAGACGAACCTCAACCACTGCGCCGCGGCGCAGGATCTCTTCCTGCAAAGCATGGCGCAGTGGTCGATCGGTGTTGCCGTAGTCGCGGAGCCCTATTACGTTCCTCCCCGTCCAAACTGGATGGGTGACTGGGACGGCTCCGTGGCAGTCGTCGGTTCCGGGGCGGCTCATTCCCCGCCCTTGTCGCTTAGAGACAAGGGCTCGGGATATGTGGCCGCCGAGTGGGGGGGGATCACCGTTTACGGTGTATACTTCTCCCCCAACCGGAGTTTGAGCGACTTCGAGGTCTTTCTTAACAGCTTGGAGACCTCGATGCGGCGTTTAGCGTCTGGGCACGTCCTCGTGCTGGGGGACTTCAACGCAAAGTCCATTGCGTGGGGGTCCCCAAGGACGGACGCCAAGGGCGAAGCCGTAGAGGAGTGGGCGGCTTCGGTGGGCCTCTGTTTGCTGAACAGAGGCGCCACCAACACGTGCGTGCGACAGCAGGGGGGGTCGATAGTGGACCTTTCGTTCGCTACCCCTGCTGTCGCCGCACGAGTAAGGAACTGGTGTGTCCTGGAAGAGGTCGAGACACTCTCGGATCATTTGTACATCCGATTCGAGCTCTCCCGGTCCCAGGGCCCCAGTAGGGGTCACGTGGCGCGGCAAATGTCCCACTTTACGCGGTGGGCTGTCGCCAAGCTCGACAGGGACCTACTGGAGGAGGCGGCCATTGTCCAATCTTGGCTGTCTCCGCAGGCCCCGACCGAGGAGGTCGGCGTGGACGCGGGGGCTGGCCGTTTTCGCGATGCGATTACGCAGATTTGTGATACGGCCATGCCCCGCGTCCAGGGTCGTCGGCCTCCTCGGAAGGAGGTCTACTGGTGGTCCCAGGAGTTGGCGGACCTCCGTGCGGCTTGTACTCGTGCCCGGAGGTCTTACACCCGCAGCCGGCGACGTCACCGCGGAGACGGTGGCGGGGACCAGCTTCATGAGGAGTACCGCGAAGCGCGGAAAACTCTGAAGCTGGCCATTTGCCGCGCCAAAGAGGTGAAGAAAAAGGAGATGCTGGAGAGTCTCGACCGTGACCCCTGGGGTCGCCCATATCGTGCGGTGCGACAGAAGCTCCGCACGGCGGGCCCCCCCCTTACCGAGACTCTCCAGCCCAGCTTCCTGCAGGAAGTGGTCGAGGGACTTTTCCCGCAGCGGGCGGAGCACACACCCCCGTCGATGGCCTATGCGGTCAGAGACGACGGGGGTCGAGAGGAAGACGTGCCGCCCGTTAGGGAATCGGAGGTTGGGGCGGCTGTTCTGCGGATTCGTTCCAAGAACACCGCCCCCGGGCCGGACGGGGTTCCAGCCCGAGTTCTGGCCCGAGCCCTCGACCATATGTCGGACCGCCTCAGGGAAGTGTTGGACGCTAGCCTGGCGTCCGGACGCTTTCCTGAGTGCTGGAAAGGCGGGAAGCTGGTCCTATTGAGGAAGCTGGGACGGCCTGCCGATTCGGTCGCGGCCTATAGGCCCATCGTGTTGCTGGACGAGGCGGGTAAACTTTTTGAGAGGATACTCTCTGCCCGCATCGTCCGGCAACTCCGCGAGGTGGGGCCCGACCTGTCGGACGCCCAATTCGGATTCCGAGAGGGGCGTTCGACGGTCGATGCCGTGATGCGCCTTAGGGCCGTGACCGAAGAGGCAGTGAGCTGTGGCGGCGTGGTGTTGGCGGTGTCTTTGGACATCGCCAACGCCTTTAATAGTCTGCCATTCAGCTGCATCGGGGAAGCACTCCAATACCACGGAGTGCCAGAGTACCTGAGGCGGCTGGTGGCAGACTATTTGCAGGAGCGTACCGTCGTGTACGAGGATCGAGATGGCGCCTTGAGACGGCGACCCATGTCGTGCGGCGTTCCGCAGGGGTCTGTCCTTGGACCACTCCTGTGGAACGTGGGATACGACTGGGTCCTACGAGGTCGTCTCCCCCCCGGGCTGGGCGTAATTTGTTACGCCGATGACACGCTTGTCACAGCCCGGGGGGCGAACTTCCAGGAGGCGGCGCGCCTGGCCACCATTGGTGTTTCTCTGGTGGTCGGGCGCATCGAGGCGCTGGGCTTACGGGTGGCCCTGGACAAGACGGAGGCCTTGTTATTCCATGGGCCCCGTCGTGGGCCGCCCCCCGGCGCCTCCATAGTGGTCAACTCGGTCCTCGTACCGGTTCGGGCCCAGATGAGGTATCTGGGCCTGATCCTCGACGGTAGGTGGCTCTTCGACGAGCACTTCCGACAGCTTGGTCCCAGGCTGGTCGACGCTGCCTCTGCCCTTGGGCGACTTCTGCCCAACTTGGGTGGAGCCAGCGTCGCAACGCGACTCCTCTACACGGGGGTGGTCCGGTCGATGGCGCTGTATGGGGCACCGGTGTGGGTGGCGGCTCTGACTGCCCTCAATAAGGCCCGCCTCTGGCGGCCTCAGAGGGTATTGGCGGTCAGAGCCATCCGCGGATACCGCACGGTGTCCACCGAGGCGGCGTGCGCCTTGGCCGGAACACCTCCGTGGGATTTGGAGGCGGAGGTGCTCGCCGAAGTTTATCGACGGGTGGCTGAATTCCGGGCGGAGAGAGGCATTCGCCCTCCGCCCGAAGAGGTACGCGAGTGGCGTGAAGCCGCCCGTCGAGCCACGATGGCTCGCTGGTCGTTCCGGCTGGAGACTCCACGCGCTGGCTTTGCCGCCGTGGAGGCTCTCCAGCCGGTCATCCTCGAGTGGGCAGGGCGGCAGCACGGGACCCTTTCCTTCCGACTGACGCAGGTTCTTTCCGGGCACGGATGCTTCGGAAAGTACCTGCACTCGGTCGCCAGGAGGGAACTGAGTCCCGCCTGCCACCACTGCGACTGCAGTGAGGACTCGGCCCAGCATACGCTGGCGATTTGCCCCGCTTGGGCGTCGCAGCGTCGGGCCCTCACTGCAGTCATCGGAGGAGATCTCTCGCTACCGGCCGTCATACGATCCATGGCCGGTAGCGACAGCAGTTTTACCGCGGTCGCAGCCTTCTGCGAAGACGTAATTTCGCAGAAGGAGGCGGCGGAGAAGGCCCGGGAGGATGATATCCACTCGGACCCGATCCGCCGCCGGCGAACCGGGCGGCGGAGGCGCGCCTATCAGCGCCTCATGCCGCCCTGAGTGTGGCCGCGGATGGTCGGGATGGGTTTTCCCTTCCATCCGCTCTAGTGGTCACCCGCGAGGGGGCGACGTTACGCGTGTGCCGTAAGTCGCCTATTTAGAGAGTTTAACAGCAGACGGTGCCCGCTTCAGTGCGGGCAGGCGCTGGGAGGGGTCCGGATGTGTTAATAACAGCAGTTCCCGGATCCCTCCCGTCTCAGGCGCAGAGTGGCACACCGTGTGGTTTTAGTCGGTTCGATTCCGACACACCGCCCCGCCGCAAACCCCGGCGGGGTGACGGCCCGAGGGGGTTTCCACACGTAAAAAAAAAAAAAAAAAAGGTTTGCCGTGTGGGGCCGGCATAGAATAGCCCCACCCCATCTCATCCCGTGGGTGTCGTAAGAGGCGACTAAGGGAAACACGCAGCCGAGTTTCAGGCTGGCGAGGGGATCCCTAACAGCCCTTTTCAGGGCTCGCCGTCGCTCCCAGTACCTCTCTGTTTTGCAGAGGGGACATGGGAAGAGACGGTGTGAGGGATCGAGGGACGGGTCGGCCCACTGCTCGCGCAGGGGCTGGCAGGCACTAGTGCCGCCGTCGGTGAGACAGGGTTAGCCACCCTGTCGCGTTCCGTAACCAACAGGGGCTCAGCAGCGACCTGACTGGTGGCTCCAGGAAGGTACGTTGAGAACCTGTTGGCCGGAGGGCTTGCCGTAATTGGCCGGCCCATGACAAGGATAGTCAAGGTATAACACCCGACAGCCAAGTCGTTAAAACCTGTGGATACCGGCCGACCTCCACAGTATCTAGGCTTATCCGGGTGCAGGGGGCACCGCCCGGACGGACCTTTTATTTCCCCCATACTCGTGGGACTTGTATGGGAACTGAGCAAGAAAATATAAATAAAATTAAAATGGATCTACAACAAACGACAACTGGCACGTCTATGGACACCGAAAAGCATGTGAAACGGAAGGGTAGGAGGAACGCCAAGGGGCAGTTCCGGAGGGCGGACGACTCGTCTACCGAGGAGGAGTCCGCGTCCGGGACGCCTATGGCGGCGGGGCTCCCAGTAGTCAGTCGGACTGCTGGGAGCCGAAGAACCTCGGAGCGTACGCGTTCCCGGTCCACCCACTCGTCGGAAGGCGCGAGTGGGATGGACTTGGAGTTTACGGATAGCCGTAAACGCGTACGCTCCAACGATGGGGGCAGCGACGCCCAACATATGTTGCCACCTAAAATGGCAACAAGCCAAAGGGGGAGGTCCCGAACCCCAGTCTCGGATGCGTCAGGTTCCGCCTTTTGTAAGGCGGAATCTTATCGACGAGTCAGAGCGGAAGGCGAGACTCAGGCGGAGGAGGAGATCTCGGGTCTCCTGCTGAAGATCGGGGGGCCGGTGGATGGGGATTCTGTGCCCCAGACGCCGGCCTCCTTGCAGGAGAGGGCGGACGCGGCGGTGGCCATAATTCACAAGGTGGCCACCAAGTCCGTCAACCTTAAGGGCTCCTTCGTGAGGGCCCTTAAGGACTCCTCCTCCGCTGTGGCGGGGGTTGTCGGGACCCTAATCGGGGATGTGGCTCGCCTCCAGGCAGCCAATGATCGCCTGACGGAGCAGGTGGCGGAGCTAAGCGCTCAATTCGCCCAATTCAGGGCGGAGCGGCCTGAGCGTAAGGCTCCGGCACCAGCCCCGTCTGCGTCGCGGCCGGCTCCGTCTGCGTCGCGGGCGGCCCCGGCTGCGTCGCGGCCGGCTCCGTCTGCGTCGCGGGCGGTTCCGTCTGCGCCGCGGGCGGCTCCGCCTGCGTCGCTGTCGGCGCCCTCTGCGTCGCAGTCGACCCCCACTGTCTCTGGGGAATCTGACGCTCTTATGCAGCAGATCCTCATCGCAGTGGGGAACCTAGTGGACGGCCGCTTGGCCGGCCTGGAGGCTAGGCTGCCCCCGGCCCCTATCGTTCGGCCGCCGCTCGCGCCCCCGAGGCCGAAGGTCTTCCCGGCGCCGGCGCCGCTCCCCGTGGTGGGTGGCCGCGTCACCTACGCGGCGGCGACGTCGGTGCCTGCTCCTTCGGCTGCCCAAAAGGCACGTCCGGGGGCCAAAGCGGCTGCACCGAGGGTGGCGCCAAAGGCGACACCCAAGAAGTCGGCACCAAAAGCGGTGGCAAATGCTGGAGCGGAGTTCCCTCCGCTCCCCACTCCAACCGCTGCACCTGGACCCTCCACTTCTGCCCCCTCCAATGAGGGTTGGCAGGTAGTTGGCGGGTCCAAAAAGTCCCGGAAGCGGGCCAAGAAGGCTGCCCAGAAGGCGGCCTCCGGCCCGCAGTCGCCGCCGGTGGCAAAGGCCGCCGCTAAGAAGCCGCGGAAATTGCAGGCACCAAAGACCGCGGCGGTAGTGGTGACCGTGTCACCGGAGGCGGCTGAAGGCGGGATGTCCTACGCGGCCCTTTTTAAAAGGGCCCGGGCCAGTCTCGCCTCTTTCGGGACGCCAGGGGTGAGATTGCGCCTCGCCCAGACGGGGGCTCGAGTCCTTGAATTCCCCGGGGCTGAAGGCGCAAAATCGGCAGACGCATTTGCCGAGAAGCTCCGAGAAATGTTCTCGGAGGCGGATGGTGTGAGGATCGCCAGGCCTGTGAAGTGCGCGGAACTGCGCATTTCGGGCCTGGACGATTCCGTCACGGCCGACGATGTCCACGTTGCAGTTCAGGAGAGGACGAGCTGCAGCGCGGATAGCATTAGGGTCGGCACCATCCGCCCTGGTCCGGGGGGCCTTGGCGCGGTATGGCTCAGCTGCCCAGTGGCGGCAGCCAAAGTACTGGGAGATGCCGGCAGGCTGCTCGTCGGCTTCGTCAGCGCCAGGATTACGGTCCTGGCGGCGAGGCCGATGAGGTGTTTCAAATGCCTGTCGGCGGGCCATACCCGCGTCAAGTGCAGCAGTTGCTTCGACTGCAGCGGACTTTGTTTCCGTTGCGGTCTGGCGGGGCACAGGGCGGCGGAGTGTTCTGCCGCCCCTCACTGCCCCATCTGTGCGGCGGGCAATAAACCCGCCAATCATCAGATGGGGCAGGGAGGCTGCAAGCCCCCTCGGGCTTCTCAAGCTTCTCGGCAAGCGTCGGGGGTCAGCCAGTCGACCCAGGCTGCCTCCGGCGTAGCTAATGCGTCTACGCCGACGCCCATGGAGGAGGCTGTAGAAGCGATCCACTAATGGATCGATTCTCCAGCCTCCTGGTCCAGACGAACCTAAACCACTGCGCCGCGGCGCAGGATCTCTTCCTGCAAACCGTAGCGCAGTGGTCCATAGGTGTTGCCGTGGTCGCGGAGCCATACTATGTCCCTTCCCGTCCGAATTGGATGGGTGACAGGGATGGCTCCGTGGCAGTCGTCGGCTCCGCGGCGGCTCATTCCCCGCCCTTGTCGCTAAGAGACAAGGGTACGGGATATGTTGCCGCCGACTGGGGGGGTATCACCGTTTACGGCGTATACTTCTCCCCTAATCGGAGTCTGAGCGACTTCGAGGTCTTCCTCAACAACTTGGAGGCCTCGATACGGCGACTAGGGTCTGGGCACGTCCTCGTGCTGGGGGACTTCAACGCAAAGTCCATTGCGTGGGGGTCTCCCGGGACGGACGCCAGGGGCGAAGCCGTAGTGGAGTGGGCGGCTTCGGTGGGCCTCTGTTTGCTGAACAGAGGCGCCACCAACACGTGCGTGCGACAGCAGGGGGGGTCGATAGTGGACCTTTCGTTCGCTACCCCTGCTGTCGCCGCACGAGTAAGGAACTGGTGTGTCCTGGAAGAGGTCGAGACGCTCTCGGATCATTTGTACATCCGATTCGAGCTCTCCCGGTCCCAGGGCCCCAGTAGGGGTCACGTGGCGCGGCAAATGTCCCACTTTCCGCGGTGGGCTGTCGCCAAGCTCGACAGGGACCTGCTGGAGGAGGCGGCCATCGTTCATTCGTGGCTGTCTCCGCGGGCCCCAACCGGGGAGGTCGGCGTGGACGTGGGGGCTGGCCGTTTTCGCGATGCGATTACGCAGATTTGTGATACGGCCATGCCCCGCGTCCAGGGTCGTCGGCCTCCTCGGAAGGAGGTCTACTGGTGGTCCCAGGAGTTGGCGGACCTCCGTGCGGCTTGTACTCGTGCCCGGAGGTCTTACACCCGCAGCAGGCGACGTCACCGCGGAGACGGTGGCGGGGACCAGCTTCAAGAGGAGTACCGCGAAGCGCGGAAAACTCTGAAGCTGGCCATTTGCCGCGCCAAAGAGGTGAAGAAAAAGGAGATGCTGGAGAGTCTCGACCGTGACCCCTGGGGTCGCCCATATCGTGCGGTGCGACAGAAGCTCCGCACGGCGGGCCCCCCCCTTACCGAGACTCTCCAGCCCAGCTTCCTGCAGGAAGTGGTCGAGGGACTTTTCCCGCAGCGGGCGGAGCACACACCCCCGTCGATGGCCTATGCGGTCAGAGACGACGGGGGTCGAGAGGAAGACGTGCCGCCCGTTAGGGAATCGGAGGTTGGGGCGGCTGTTCTGCGGATTCGTTCCAAGAACACCGCCCCCGGGCCGGACGGGGTTCCAGCCCGAGTTCTGGCCCGAGCCCTCGACCATATGTCGGACCGCCTCAGGGAAGTGTTGGACGCTAGCCTGGCGTCCGGACGCTTTCCTGAGTGCTGGAAAGGCGGGAAGCTGGTCCTATTGAGGAAGCCGGGACGGCCTGCCGATTCGGTCGCGGCCTATAGGCCCATCGTGTTGCTGGACGAGGCGGGTAAACTTTTTGAGAGGATACTCTCTGCCCGCATCGTCCGGCAACTCCGCGAGGTGGGGCCCGACCTGTCGGACGCCCAATTCGGATTCCGAGAGGGGCGTTCGACGGTCGATGCCGTGATGCGCCTTAGGGCCGTGACCGAAGAGGCAGTGAGCTGTGGCGGCGTGGTGTTGGCGGTGTCTTTGGACATCGCCAACGCCTTTAATAGTCTGCCATTCAGCTGCATCGGGGAAGCACTCCAATACCACGGAGTGCCAGAGTACCTGAGGCGGCTGGTGGCAGACTATTTGCAGGAGCGTACCGTCGTGTACGAGGATCGAGATGGCGCCTTGAGACGGCGACCCATGTCGTGCGGCGTTCCGCAGGGGTCTGTCCTTGGACCACTCCTGTGGAACGTGGGATACGACTGGGTCCTACGAGGTCGTCTCCCCCCCGGGCTGGGCGTAATTTGTTACGCCGATGACACGCTTGTCACAGCCCGGGGGGCGAACTTCCAGGAGGCGGCGCGCCTGGCCACCATTGGTGTTTCTCTGGTGGTCGGGCGCATCGAGGCGCTGGGCTTACGGGTGGCCCTGGACAAGACGGAGGCCCTATTGTTCCATGGGCCCCGTCGTGGGCCGCCCCCCGGCGCCTCCATAGTGGTCAACTCGGTCCTCGTACCGGTTCGGGCCCAGATGAGGTATCTGGGCCTGATCCTCGACGGTAGGTGGCTCTTCGACGAGCACTTCCGACAGCTTGGTCCCAGGCTGGTCGACGCTGCCTCTGCCCTTGGGCGACTTTTGCCCAACTTGGGTGGAGCCAGCGTCGCAACGCGACTCCTATACACGGGGGTGGTCCGGTCGATGGCGCTGTATGGGGCACCGGTGTGGGTGGCGGCTCTGACTGCCCTCAATAAGGCCCGCCTCTGGCGGCCTCAGAGGGTATTGGCGGTCAGAGCCATCCGCGGATACCGCACGGTGTCCACCGAGGCGGCGTGCGCCTTGGCCGGAACACCTCCGTGGGATTTGGAGGCGGAAGTGCTCGCCGAAGTTTATCGACGGGTGGCTGAATTCCGGGCGGAGAGAGGCATTCGCCCTCCGCCCGAAGAGGTACGCGAGTGGCGTGAAGCCGCCCGTCGAGCCACGATGGCTCGCTGGTCGTTCCGGCTGGAGACTCCACGCGCTGGCTTTGCCGCCGTGGAGGCTCTCCAGCCGGTCATCCTCGAGTGGGCAGGGCGGCAGCACGGGACCCTTTCCTTCCGACTGACGCAGGTTCTTTCCGGGCACGGATGCTTCGGAAAGTACCTGCACTCGGTCGCCAGGAGGGAACTGAGTCCCGCCTGCCACCACTGCGACTGCAGTGAGGACTCGGCCCAGCATACGCTGGCGATTTGCCCCGCTTGGGCGTCGCAGCGTCGGGCCCTCACTGCAGTCATCGGAGGAGATCTCTCGCTACCGGCCGTCATACGATCCATGGCCGGTAGCGACAGCAGTTTTACCGCGGTCGCAGCCTTCTGCGAAGACGTAATTTCGCAGAAGGAGGCGGCGGAGAAGGCCCGGGAGGACGACCTCCACTCGGACCCGATCCGCCGCCGGCGAACCGGGCGGCGGAGGCGCGCCTATCAGCGCCTCATGCCGCCCTGAGTGCCAGAGTACCTGAGGCGGCTGGTGGCAGACTATTTGAGGGAGCGTACCGTCATGTACGAGGACCGAGAGGGCGTCTTGAGACGGCGGCCCATGTCGTGCGGCGTTCCACAGGGGTCTGTCCTCGGACCACTCCTGTGGAACGTGGGGTACGACTGGGTTCTGCGGGAACGTCTCCCCCCCGGGCTGGGCGTAATTTGTTACGCCGATGACACTTTGGTCACAGCTCGGGGGGCAAACTTCCAGGAGGCGGCGCGCCTGGCCACCAGGGGTGTTTCTCTGGTGGTCGGGCGCATCGAGGCGCTGGGCTTGCGGGTGGCCCTGGACAAGACGGAGGCCCTGTTGTTCCATGGGCCCCGTCGTGGTCCACCCCCCGGCGCCTCGATAGAGGTCAACTCGGTCCTCGTACCGGTTCGGGCCCAGATGAAATATCTGGGTCTGATCCTGGACGGTAGGTGGCTCTTCGACGAGCACTTCCGACAGCTTGGTCCGAAGCTGGTCGACGCTGCCTCTGCCCTTGGGCGATTATTGCCCAACTTGGGCGGAGCCAGCGTCGCAACGCGACTCCTATACACGGGGGTGGTCCGGTCAATGGCGCTGTACGGCGCACCGGTGTGGGTGGCGGCTCTGACCGCCCTCAACAAGGCCCGCCTCTGGCGGCCTCAGAGGGTATTGGCGGTCAGAGCCATACGCGGATACCGCACGGTGTCGACCGAGGCGGCGTGCGCGTTGGCCGGGACACCCCCGTGGGATTTGGAGGCGGAAGTGCTCGCCGAAGTTTATCGACGGGTGGCTTCTTTCCGGGCGGAGTGTGGCACTCGCCCCCCGCCCGAGGAGGTACGCGAGTGGCGTGAAGCCGCCCGTCGAGCCACGATGGCTCGCTGGTCGCTCCGGCTGGGGACTCCACGCGCTGGCTTTGCCGCCGTGGAGGCGCTCCAGCCGGTCATCCACGAGTGGGCAGGGCGGCAGCACGGGACCCTTTCCTTCCGACTGACGCAGGTGCTTTCCGGACACGGATGCTTCGGGAAGTACCTGCACTCGGTCGCACGGAGGGAACTGAGTCCCGCCTGCCACCACTGCGACTGCAGTGAGGACTCGGCCCAGCACACGCTGGCGGCATGCCCCGCATGGGCGTCGCAGCGCCGGGCCCTCACTGCAGTCATCGGAGGGGATCTCTCGCTACCGGCCGTCATCCGCTCCATGGCCGGTAGCGACAGCAGTTTTACCGCGGTCGCCACCTTCTGCGAACACGTCATCTCGCAGAAGGAGGCGGCGGAGAAGGCCCGGGAGGACGACCTCCTCTCGGACCCGATCCGCCGCCGGCGAACCGGGCAGCGGAGGCGCGCTCACCAGCGCCTCATGCCGCCCTGAGTGTGGCCGCGGATGGTCGGGACGGGTTTGCCCTTCCATCCGCTATAGTGGCCGCCCGCGAGGAGGCGACGTGACGCGTGTGCCGTACGTCGCCTAAACGGAGAGGTACTGGAGGAGGGTGCCCGCATCTGTGCGGGCTGGCGCCGGGAGGGGTCCGGAGGTCGTAATACAGCAGTTCCCGGACCTCTCCCTCTCTCAGGCGCAGAGTAGCACACCGTGTGGTTTTAGTCGGTTCGATTCCGACACACCGCCCCGCCGCCGCAAACCCCGGCGGGGTGACGGCCCGAGGGGGTTTCCACACGTTAAAAAAAAAAAAAAAAAAAAAAGGTTAGGTTAGGTTTTTTTTTTTTTTTTTTTTTTACGTGGTGGAATGCGTTTACGCGCTTCGCTCCCCCCCCGCGGGGGCAGGGGGTTCGCTTCGTGTGGGACTCCTGACCACTTGAGCCTGGCCAGACTACCCACTAAACCACCACGGTGTTCCTCCTTCGCCCAATCCGAGCCGCGGGATAGTTTGCTCACCGCGACTCGGCTGGGGATGCCCTGATGGTCGGGCTCGCCTCAGTCGAGGCCCCACCCTCCGGTCCACACGCCCAGATGGCGGGGCCTGTCCTCCTCGTATGAATGCGCCCCAGGAACACAGAGGGGCGCATTCCGCCACTTTAGCGTGGGGCGGCAGGCCCCCCGGCCCACCGCCCGTGGCCACTCTCATTCGGGGGCGCCGTTGCCCCGTCGCCCATGCCCCGCAGGGCAGCGGTCGGGGGAACCCGCTCCCGCAGGGCTCGGACTCAGGAGCGCGAGCAAACTGCGCTCGCCGGCGCCCCCCCTCCTCGCGGGGTACTCGGCTCGCGAGGCAGGAGAGCTCCCCGCTCAATCCCGCTCCCGCAGAGCCTTTCCCCCGGCCGCCACCACCCCGTCGGCCGATCCCACCGGCGTACGAGGCGACGGCAGCCACTGCTTTTAACGACCTTGCTGTCGGGTTTTAAAGTCTTTTCCTTGACTCGACGGCACAAGAGGGTGTCAGCCCCTGGGTCAGCAAGGGCCGACCCGCCTCGGCAGCCGATGGTAGGCTCCGTCTTTGGTTCCCTGGCACCGTCTCATCCCCTGTCCCCTCTGCTAAACAGAGGGATACTGGGAGCGACGGCGAGCCCTGAAAAGGGCTGGGATCTCCTCGGCAGCCCGGTGCTCGGCTGCGTGTTTCCCTTAGTCGCCTCTTACGACACCCACGGGATGAGATGGGGTGGGGCTATTCTATGCCGGCCCCACACGGCGAAGGTTAGGTTTTTTTTTTTTTTTTTTTTTTTTTTACGTGGTGGAATGCATTTACGCGCTTCGCTCGCCCCCCGCGGGGGCAGGGGGTTCGCTTCGTGTGGGACTCCTGGCCTCGGAGAGAGGCCAGACTACCCACTAAACCACCACGGTGTTCCTCCTTCACCCAATCCGAGCCACGGGATAGTTTGCTCACCGTGACTCGGCTGGGGATGCCCGTTGGTCGGGCTCGCTACTGTCGAGGCCCCACCCTCCGGGCCACGTGCCCAGATGGTGGGGCCTGTCCTCCTCACATGAATGCACCCCAGGAACACAGGGGGGCGCATTCCGCCACTTTAGCATGGGGCGGCAGGTCCCCCGACCCACCGCCCGTGGCCACTCTCATTCGGGGGCGCGGGCGAATTGTGTTCGCCGGCGCCCCCTCTCCGGGGGTCTGCGGGGCGGGAGAGTGAGACCAGCTCGCTCCCGCTCCCGCAGAGCTTCTCTCTTGGCCGCCATCACCTCGTCGGCGAACGAGGCGACGGCGGCCCAACACTCTTCGCTGCCGGCCATAGCCGAGACCACGGCCGACAGCGAGAGGTCCGCACCGACGGTGCTCATGAGGGCCGCCCTTGGTCCGTCCCACGCCTCACACACACTCAGGGTGTGGTGGGCAGTGTCAGGGTCGCCGCTGGTGCAGTTTCGGCACCGGGGCTCCGACTCGATCCCCACCACTTCCCACAGGTACTTGGCGAAACAGCCATGTCCTGTGAGAAGTTGGGTGAGGTGGTATGTCGGGGCCCCATGACCCCGCTCTACCCACTCACGCAAGACGGGCCGAACGGCCCCCACAAGCAGCGAGCCGCCGCGGGTCGCCCGCAGTCTTTCGGCCCATTCCCGGAAGAGATCATCGCGAGCCGATTGCCTCCAGCGATCGATCTCCTCCGGGGGGGGCCGACCTCCGAGAGCACGCCGCATCAGGGCGCCCTCCTCGTACACCCTCTTGAGGACGCGAGCCTCGAGATCCCAGGGGATACTACCCGCTATCACGCACGCCGCCTCGTAAGAGACGGTGTGGTACGCCCGAGCAGCCCTCTGCGCGACGGCGCGCTGCGGACGTCGCAGCAGCGCAGTATTCGTCGGGCAGAGGGCCTCCGCCCATATGGGCGCTCCGTAGAGCGCCTTGGAGCGCACCACTCCGTCATAGAGGCGGCGGCAGGCAGACCCCGGGCCTCCGCTGTTGGGCAGCAACCGCGAGAGCATTCCGGCAAATGCCACCAGCTTCGGTGCCAGCTGCCGGAAATGCTCCGCGAACCGCCACCGACCGTCGAGAACGAGCCCGAGGTATTTCAGGCTCGTCCCGACGGCGATGGGGGTGCCGCCCACCACGATCGACCTGTCTCGAGGCGGCGTCTGCCGAGGCCCGTGGAAGAAGAGGGCCTCGGACTTCTCGAGGGCGACTTCGAGGCCGAGCGCCCCGATGCGACGCACTACGTGCGCGACGCCTGCCGTCGCAAGGACGGCGGCGTCCCGAAATGTGGGGGCCTGCGCGGTGACTAGGGTGTCGTCGGCGTAACAAAGTACGCCGACTCCCCGAAGATTGGCACCGCGCAGGACCCAGTCATACCCGACGTTCCACAGGAGCGGCCCGAGGACCGACCCCTGTGGAACGCCACAAGACATGCCCCTGCGGACCACCCCGTCTTGGGCCGGGTAAACTATGACCCGGTCCACGAAGTAGTCCGCAAGGACGCGCCTGAGGTACCACGGGACATCGTGGTACCTCAGCGCCTCCGCAATAGTTTCCCAGGGGAGGGTGTTGAAGGCGTTCGCTATGTCCAACGATACCGCCAACAACACCTCACCCCTGGAGACCGCTTCGTCGACGCCGTCCCGCAGTCGGGATATAGCGTCGAGAGTTGACCTCCCGCGACGGAAGCCGAACTGGCCGTCGCTCAAGTTGGGCCCCGCCCCCTCGAGGTGGCCGACGAGACGCGCAGCGAGCACCCGCTCAAAAAGCTTGCACATCTCGTCGAGCAACACGATGGGGCGGTAGGCCGACGGCGATTCGGCTGGGCGCCCGTGCTTTCTGAGCAGCACGAGCTTGCCGATTTTCCATCGCCGGGGGACCCTCCCCGACGCCAGACACTCCGACATGAGGGACAGCGTCTCCTCCTCTAGTGCCGGCATGACTGTGGCAATGACCTTCCCAGGGACTCCGTCCGGGCCCGGGGCGCGATTTCTGGACCGAAGTGCCAGTATCGCGGCCCCCAACTCGGCCTCGGACACGGGAGGTATTGCCCCTTCGTCTGCCGGCACCTGGCTCGGTGCTGCCATCCGCGGCGGAACCCACTCTCCCCTCGCAGGGAAGAGGGAACTGACCACTCGGTCCAGAAGGCCCGGCTCGAGAGTTCTGGTGAGGGGAGGCGCCCAGGGCCGGAGTTTCTGACTCACGGTCTTGTACGGGCGCCCCCACGGGTCTCGATCCAGGCTCTCGAGCCACTCCTTCCAGGCCTCGTCCTTGGCGGCTTTGATCGCCGAGCCGAGGGCCCGACGAGCGGCCAAGTACGCGGCGTGCAACTCCTCCTCGCGGGCGAGATCTCTACCAGCCCGCCTTCGGCTGCGGGCGTACTGCCTCTGGGCCGCGTAGCTCGCTGTACGCAGCCCGGCTAGGTGGGGTCGCCACCAGTACACCTGCCTCCGGGGCGGGATTGGTCTCGCCCTCTGCATCGCCGCGTCGCAGACGCGAGTCAGCGCTCCAGCGAGCCGCTCGCATCTCGCGTCCACGTCCTGGTCGCTGTCGACAGCAGCCCAACGCTCGACGATAGCCGCCTCTTGAGCCAGTTCCCGGTTCAAAGAGCCGAGGCGCCACCGCGGACCTTCTCCTGTTAGAGGGCGGTTATTTCCACCTACTTCTCCTCGGGCGGCCGCTGAGTGAGAGACCACGTCGAACCGTACGTAACGATGGTCCGACGCGGTCTCCACATCCTCGACGACCCGCCAATTGCGAGTGCGGCTAGCCAGGGCAGGGCTAGCAAACGATAGGTCTACTATCGAGCTGCCCTGGGGCCGCACAAGCGTGGGAACCGCCCCCCTGTTGAGCAGCACCAAGCCGTGGGACACCGCCCATTCCTCCAAGATCTCCCCCCGGCCGTCGGTCCTCGGAGATCCCCACGCCCGTGAGTGGGCGTTGAAATCCCCGGCTACCACGACCGGAGTGGGGTGCGCATCTGCCAGCAGAGCCCCGACCTCCGTGAGCCACTGCTCGAACTCGGCGAGGCTTCTGCTGGGCGAGAAGTACACCCCGATCACTGCAGCGTCGCCCAGCGTGGCGAGGACGCACCCTCGGCCTCTCACCACTCTGTCGAGTTGGTGAGGGCCGGTTCGCTGGGCGACGATAGCCACCAATCCGTCGCGGTCGCTGACCCAGTTGGGGGCGGTGCGAACGCAGTACGGCTCGGCGACTACCGCCACTGTCGTCTGCCACTGCATCACGGTCTGGGCGAGTAAGTCCTGGGCCGTGACGCAGTGATTGACGTTGGCCTGCAGAATGGAGATCTTGTGAGCCATTAAGTGTGGGCGGTGTCCATTTCCTCCTCGTGTGACGGCGGCGACAGGGTGGTTGAGGTGGTTTTTTGTTCCACCCCCCCTGTCGCTTTGCGTCTCGACTGGCTCCTTTTTCGGGAGGCTGCCTGGCACTTCGCGGAGCCAAGCCTGTGGCCGGAGTCTGCACCCTCCGCGGCACAGACGGGACACTTGGGCTCCGCAGAGCAGGTGGCCGCCTTATGGCCCTCCTGCCCGCAGCGGAAGCAGAGTGCGCTGCGGTCGACCTTCGCGGCGCACCTGACCCCGACGTGTCCCGGCTCCAGGCAGCGGAAGCACCGCGCCGGCCTTGGCTCCAAGGTGGTCAGCCTGACCGCCGACCACCCAATGACGATGCGGCGGCCGTCCGTCAACTTTTTGGCCGCCGCAACCGGACAGCGCAACCAGGCAGTGCCCTGTCGACCGGGAAGGCGATTTATGTCGCCCACCTTGATGGAGGCGACAGGGCAGCCTCCCTCGGTTGCCAGACGCTCCGCAACCCCCTCCTTCGTCGCCGCATCGCTCAGGCCAGAGACGCGCAGCTCAACGCACCTCTCCGGCCTGGCGACACGGACTTCTTCCCCCAGCACCGTCTGGAGCTTGGCCGCCAGATTGTCGGCCTTCACGGCCCTGTCGGTGCCACCCACCTCCAGGATCCGACCCCCGGTCACGGCGGTGCGGAACCGGAGGCCGTCAATGCCGAGAGTCTTGAGATCTATTGACCTCTCGGCACTGGCGATCACCTGGGTGTAGGTGACACCCTTCTCCACCGCGCCCGGCTGCAGTGTAAGGCACACTGCAGCGGTCGTCGGGGCGCGGATTCTGCGCCTCGCCTTCGCCTGCTTCGCAGGCTTGGCAGGCGCCTTGGCGCTCGGCGGTGCTGGGGTAGCTTGCGCCTTCCTTGGCCGCGCCGCCACCACGTTCCACGCCTCCTTCACAGGTGGAGGGGCGGCGGCGGAAACCTGCTGGCGCGGCTGACGGGCGGCTTCGGCCTCCAGCGATGCGGCGCTCTTCTTGGCCTTCCCCCTTCTAGCCTTCTGTTTCCCCCCCAACTCCGCCGGGACCGCTCCAGAGGAGCAGGGGCCCGGTTCCTTCCGCCCGTCTGTCACGACGGGCGAGAGGGGCGGAGCCGAAAGAGGGAGGGCAGAAGGCTCGGGCCTCCGGCTGGACTTGGAGGCCCTGGGTTCCGCATCGCGAGCAGCCGCAGCGGCTCTGGCGGCATTCCTCACGTCCGCCTGGAGAGGCGGACGGATACGCTCCTCCGGCAGCAGGCGGTCCTGAATCCCCGCGAATTTCGCCTCTACCATAAAGGCGATTTCTTCGCGGGTCATTGCAGGGGGAGCCGCTTCCGCCTGCCGCTTCAGGGCCTTCATCTCGGCCCGCATGGCGGCGAGCTCTGCCTGAAGATTGGCCACCTCCTCGTTTACTGTGCGGGCCTTGAGTTGGTGGGCGAGCTCCAAAATGGAGCTGCAGGCCACCCGCAAGTCCCGCACATACTGGCCCTTCAATTTAGAGCTCTTGGTGGCGATGGTTTGCACCACCGCCACCGCCGCCTCGATGCTCCCCGTCAGCTGCTCGGCGCTGACGGGCTCGGAGGTTGAGTCCGACCTCGGTTGTTGAGCGGGAGTCTTGAGGAGGAAAGACTCCCTTTGCTGTCGGACCTCCTCCGCCAGCTCCTTCTCGGCACGGAGCTCGAGCTCCCGCTCCTGTGCCTTGATGAGTTCGGCCTTGGCTTTCGCCAGGCCGACGTACTCGCCCGTCGTCGGAGGGCGTCCTCTTCTCTTGGTCTCGACCGGGCCGGAGCTGTCGTCGTCCTCCGACGCAGGGTTCGGGCGTTTCCGCCACAGCCGGCCCGGCGGAGATGGACGCGAGTCTGCGTCCACCATTGAGGCGTCACTCGCCACCGACGAGTCCCTGCTGGATGTGCTGTAACGCGTCAGGGTCACGCGTGCCTCCTTCGTCACCAGCGGATGTGGTGACCGGGTTCGCAAATCCCCCGTCTCCTCTCTCGTCAAATACTCCTTCTCTTCTTCTGGTTTTTTGTTTTTTAAGTTTAAATTTGCCATAATATTTCCCACGAGTGGGGGAGAAATAAAAGTCCACCCGGGCAGAGATCCCCCAGTACCCGGGTAAGCGTAGATTTGTTTCCCAACCGAGGGGTCCGCAGGTGCCCCGGCTGGGGGTGTGCTTGCGACTGAACTACCCATCAGCCATGCATCCCCTGGCCACACACCAGAACACAGGATTCGGGGTAATTTTTTATAGAGGTTTTCTTCCTCGCGGCCCGGGCGATTAAGCCAAGACCCTCGCCCCCGATCTAATCGGGATTACGATATGCCAACGGTGGCAGGAACACAAGTCCACTGCCTGCTCGACGGTAGGGTGAGTACACGCCGAGCCCGTCCCTATGCGGTCAGCCTCTGCGCGAGCAGTGGGTCGACCCGTCCCTGGTTCCCGGACACAGTCTCTTCCTCTGTCCCCTCTGCTAAACAGAGGGCTGGGAGCGACTGTTAGGGATCCCCCTCGGCAGCCTGCTGGTCGGCGCCGTCTTTTCCCTTAGTCGCCTTTTACGACACCCACGGGATGAGATGGGGTGGGGCTATTCTATGCCGGCCCCACACGGCGGGGCGAAGGTTAGGTTAGGTTAGGTTAGGTTTCGAGAGGACGACGTGCCGCCCGTTAGGGAATCGGAGGTTGGGGCGGCTGTTCTGCGGATCCGTTCCAAGAACACCGCCCCCGGGCCGGACGGGGTTCCAGCCCGAGTGATGGCCCGAGCCCTCGATCATATGTCGGACCGCCTCAGGGAGGTGTTGGACGCTAGCCTGGCGTCCGGACGCTTCCCTGAGTGCTGGAAATGCGGGAAGCTGGTCCTATTGAGGAAGCCGGGACGGCCTGCCGATTCGGTCGCGGCCTATAGGCCCATCGTGTTGCTGGACGAGGCGGGCAAGTTGTTTGAGAGGATACTCTCTGCCCGCATCGTCCGGCACCTCTGCGAGGTGGGGCCCGACCTGTCGGACGCCCAATTCGGATTCCGAGAGGGGCGTTCGACGGTCGATGCCGTGATGCGCCTTAGGGCCGTGACCGAAGAGGCTGTGAGCTGTGGCGGCGTGCTGTTGGCGGTGTCTTTGGACATCGCCAACGCATTCAATAGTCTGCCATTCAGCTGCATCGGGGAAGCACTCCAGTATCATGGGGTGCCAGAGTACCTGAGGCGGCTAGTGGCAGACTATTTGAGGGAGCGTACCGTCATGTACGAGGACCGAGAGGGCGTCTTGAGACGGCGGCCCATGTCGTGCGGCGTTCCGCAGGGGTCTGTCCTTGGACCACTCCTGTGGAACGTGGGGTACGACTGGGTCTTGCGGGAGCGTCTCCCCCCCGGGCTGGGCGTAATTTGTTACGCCGATGACACTTTGGTCACAGCTCGGGGGGCAAACTTCCAGGAGGCGGCGCGCCTGGCCACCGGGGGTGTTTCTCAGGTGGTCGGGCGCATCGAGGCGCTGGGCTTGCGGGTGGCCCTGGACAAGACGGAGGCCCTGCTCTTTCATGGGCCCCGTCGTGGTCCACCCCCCGGCGCCTCGATAGAGGTCAACTCGGTCCTCGTACCGGTTCGGGCCCAGATGAAATATCTGGGTCTGATCCTGGACGGTAGGTGGCTCTTCGACGAGCACTTCCGACAGCTTGGTCCGAAGCTGGTCGACGCTGCCTCTGCCCTTGGGCGATTATTGCCCAACTTGGGCGGAGCCAGCGTCGCAACGCGACTCCTGTACACGGGGGTGGTCCGGTCGATGGCGCTGTACGGCGCACCGGTGTGGGTGGCGGCTCTGACCGCCCTCAACAAGGCTCGCCTCTGGCGGCCTCAGAGGGTATTGGCGGTCAGAGCCATACGCGGATACCGCACGGTGTCGACCGAGGCGGCGTGCGCGTTGGCCGGGACACCCCCGTGGGATTTGGAGGCGGAAGTGCTCGCCGAAGTTTATCGACGGGTGGCTTCTTTCCGGGCGGAGTGTGGCATTCGCCCCCCGCCCGAGGAGGTACGCGAGTGGCGTGAAGCCGCCCGTCGAGCCACGATGGCTCGCTGGTCGCTCCGGCTGGAGACTCCACGCGCTGGCTTTGCCGCCGTGGAGGCTCTCCAGCCGGTCATCCACGAGTGGGCAGGGCGGCAGCACGGGACCCTTTCCTTCCGACTGACGCAGGTGCTTTCCGGACACGGATGCTTCGGGAAGTACCTGCACTCGGTCGCACGGAGGGAACTGAGTCCCGCCTGCCACCACTGCGACTGCAGTGAGGACTCGGCCCAGCACACGCTGGCGGCATGCCCCGCATGGGCGTCGCAGCGCCGGGCCCTCACTGCAGTCATCGGAGGGGATCTCTCGCTACCGGCCGTCATCCGCTCCATGGCCGGTAGCGACAGCAGTTTTACCGCGGTCGCCACCTTCTGCGAACACGTCATCTCGCAGAAGGAGGCGGCGGAGAAGGCCCGGGAGGACGACCTCCTCTCGGACCCGATCCGCCGCCGGCGAACCGGGCAGCGGAGGCGCGCTCACCAGCGCCTCATGCCGCCCTGAGTGTGGCCGCGGATGGTCGGGACGGGTTTGCCCTTCCATCCGCTATAGTGGCCGCCCGCGAGGAGGCGACGTGACGCGTGTGCCGTACGTCGCCTAAACGGAGAGGTATTGGAGGAGGGTGCCCGCATCTGTGCGGGCTGGCGCCGGGAGGGGTCCGGAGGTCGTAATACAGCAGTTCCCGGATCCCTCCCTCTCTCAGGCGCAGAGTAGCACACCGTGTGGTTTTAGTCGGTTCGATTCCGACACACCGCCCCGCCGCCGCAAACCCCGGCGGGGTGACGGCCCGAGGGGGTTTCCACACGTTAAAAAAAAAAAAAAAAAAAAAAAAAAAAAAAAAAAAAAAAAAAAAGGTTAGGTTAGGTTAGGTTAGGTTTTCTTGCCGTGTGGGGCCGGCATAGAATAGCCCCACCCCATCTCATCCCGTGGGTGTCGTAAGAGGCGACTAAGGGAAAAACAGCCGAATTACAGGCTGGCGAGGGGATCCCTAACAGCCCTTTTCAGGGCTCACCGTCGCTCCCAGTACCCCTCTGTTTTGCAGAGGGGACATGGGAAGAGACGGTGTGAGGGATCGAGGGACGGGTCGGCCCACTGCTCGCGCAGGGGCTGGCAGGCACTAGTGCCACCGTCGGTGAGACAGGATTAGCCACCCTGTCGCGTTCCGTAACCAACAGGGGCTCAGCAGCGACCTGACTGGTGGCTCCAGGAGGGTACGTTGAGAACCTGTTGGCCGGAGGGCTTGCCTTAATTGGCCGGCCCATGACAAGGATAGTCTATAACACCCGACAGCCAAGTCGTTAAAACCTGTGGATACCGGCCGACCTCCACAGTATTTAGGCTTATCCGGGTGCAGGGGGCACCGCCCGGACGGACTTTTTATTTCCCCCATACTCGTGGGCTAAGCTATGGCAAATGACTCAATTGAAAATATAAATAAACCGGACCGATCTTCTCTAATAAAAACTGGCAAGACAACAGGACACGATAACGAAGCAAAGCGGAAGGGCAGGAGGAACGCCAAGGGGCAGTTCCGGAGGGCGGACGACTCCTCTACCGAGGAGGAGTCCGCGTCCGGGACGCCTTTGGCGGCAGGGCTCCCAGTAGTCAGTCGGACTGCTGGGAGCCGAAGAACCTCGGAGCGTACGCGTTCCGAAGTCTGCGTCGCTGCCGGCGCCGTCTGCGTTGCAGTCGGTCCCCACTGTGCCTGGGGTACCTGACGCACTTGTGCAGCAGGTCCTCATCGCAGTGGGGAACCTAGTGGACGGTCGCCTGGCCGGCCTGGAGGCCAGGCTGCCTCCGGCCCCTATCTTGCGGCCGCCGCTCGCGACCGCGAGGCCTTATGTCGCCTCGGCGCCAACCCCGCTCCCCGTGGCGGGTGGCCGGGTGACTTATGCCTCGGCGACGTCGGGCCCGGCTCCTGCAGCGGCCCACAAGCCGCGACAGGGGGCTAAGGCCAAGGCGGCTGCCTCGAAGCCGGGGCCTAAGACGGCTACAAGGGCTGGAGCGGAGTTTCCTCCGCTCCCCACTCCAACGACTGCACTTGGACCCTCCACTTCCGCCCCCTCCAATGAGGGTTGGCAGGTGGTTGGCGGGTCCAAGAAGTCCCGAAAGCGGGCCAAAAAGGCTGCCCAAAAGGCGGCCTCTGGCCCGCCGTCGTCGCCGGTGACAGCGGCCAAGAAGAAGCCGCGGAAGTTGCAGCCGCCCAAAACCGCGGCTGTTGTTGTCACCGTGTCGCCGGAGGCGGCAAGCGGCGGACTATCATATGCGGCCGTCTTCAAGAGGGCCCGGGATAGTCTCGCCGCCGATTTCGGGACGGCAGGAGTAAGACTGCGCCTCGCCCAGACGGGAGCTCGAGTACTCGAGTTCCCGGGGGCTGAAGGCGCCAAGACAGCGGACACGTTTGCCGAGAAGCTGCGAGGCATTTTCGCAGCCACGGATGGTGTCAAAATCGCCAGGCCTGTAAAGTGCGCAGATTTGCGCATTTCGGGCCTGGACGATTCAGTGACGGCCGAGGATGTCCGCGCTGCAGTACAGGAGAGGACGGGCTGCAGCGCGGATAGCGTTAGGGTCGGCACCATCCGCCCCGGTCCAGGAGGGCTTAGCGCCGTGTGGGTGTGTTGTCCCGTGGCGTCGGCCAAATTGTTGGGCGACGCCGGCAAGATCCTCGTCGGTTTCGTATGTGCCAGAGTCACAGTGCTGGCCGCGAGACCGATGAGGTGTTACAAATGCCTTGCCGGAGGACACACTCGCACTAAGTGCGAAAGTTGCTTCGACTGCAGCGGTCTTTGTTTCCGCTGCGGTCGACCGGGGCACAAGGCGGCGGAATGCTCTGCGGCCCCTCACTGCCCCATGTGTGCGGCGGGCAATAAGCCCGCCAATCACCAGATGGGGCAGGGGGGCTGCAAGCCTCCCCGCGCTTCTCGGCAGACGTCGGGGGATAGCCAGTCGACCCAGGCTGCCTCCGGCGTAGCAATCGCGTCCGCGTCGACGCCCATGGAGGAGGCTGTAGAGACGACGATCCAGTAATGGATCAAGTCTCCAGCCTCCTGGTCCAGACGAACCTGAACCACTGCGCCGCGGCGCAGGATCTCTTCCTGCAAACCGTGGCGCAGTGGTCTATAGGTGTTGCCGTGGTCGCGGAGCCATACTATGTCCCTTCCCGTCCAAATTGGATGGGTGACTGGGATGGCTCCGTGGCAGTCGTCGGCTCCGCGGCGGCTCATTCCCCGCCCCTGTCGCTAAGAGACAAGGGTACGGGATATGTTGCCGCCGACTGGGGGGGTATCACCGTTTACGGTGTATATTTCTCCCCTAATCGGAGTCTGAGCGACTTCGAGGTCTTCCTCAACAACTTGGAGGCCTCGATACGGCGACTAGGGTCTGGGCACGTCCTCGTGCTGGGGGACTTCAACGCAAAGTCCATTGCGTGGGGGTCTCCCGGGACGGACGCCCAGGGCGAAGCCGTAGTGGAGTGGGCGGCTTCGGTGGGCCTCTGTTTGCTGAACAGAGGCTCCACCAACACGTGCGTGCGACAGCAGGGGGGGTCGATAGTGGACCTCTCGTTCGCTACCCCGGCTGTCGCCGCACGAGTAAGGAACTGGTGTGTCCTGGAAGAGGTCGAGACGCTCTCGGATCATTTGTATATCCGATTTGAGCTCTCCCGGTCCCAGGGCCCCAGTAGGGGTCACGTGGCGCGGCAAATGTCCCACTTTCCGCGGTGGGCAGTCGCCAAGCTCGACAGGGACCTGCTGGAGGAGGCGGCCATCGTTCATTCGTGGCTGTCTCCGCAGGCTCCAGCCGGGGAGGTCGACGTGGACGTGGGGGCTGGCCGTTTTCGCGATGCGCTTGCGCAGATTTGCGATACGGCCATGCCCCGCATCCGGACTCGTCGGCCTCCTCGGAAGGAGGTCTACTGGTGGTCCCGGGAGTTGGCGGACCTCCGTGCGGCGTGTACTCGTGCCCGGAGGTCCTACACCCGCAGCAGGCGACGTCACCGTGGAGACGGTGGCGGGGACCAGCTTCACGAGGAGTACCGCGAGGCGCGGAAAACTCTGAAGCTGGCCATTTGCCGCGCCAAGGAGGCGAAGAGAGAGGAGATGCTGGAGAGTCTCGATCGTGACCCCTGGGGTCGCCCTTATCGTGCGGTGCGTCAAAAGCTCCGCACGCCGGGCCCCCCCCTTACCGAGACTCTCCAGCCCAGCTTCCTGCAGGAAGTGGTCGAGGGCCTATTCCCGCAGCGGGCGGAGCACACGCCCCCGTCGATGGCCTACCCGGCCAGGGATGACGGGGACGAGGTTCCGCCCGTGAGGGAATCGGAGGTAGGGGCGGCGGTTCTGAGAATCCGTTCGAAGAACACCGCCCCCGGGCCGGACGGGGTACCTGCCCGAGTTCTGGCCCGAACCCTCGACCATATGTCGGACCGCCTCAGGGAAGTGCTGGACGCCAGCCTGGCGTCCGGTCGCTTCCCTGAGTGCTGGAAAGGCGGGAAGCTGGTCCTTTTGAGGAAGCCGGGACGGCCTGCCGATTCGGTCACGGCCTATAGGCCCATCGTGTTGCTGGACGAGGCGGGCAAACTTTTTGAGAGGATACTCTCTGCCCGCATCGTCCAGCATCTCAGCGAGGTGGGGCCCGACCTGTCGGACGCTCAATTCGGGTTCCGAGAGGGGCGTTCGACGGTCGATGCCGTGATGCGCCTTAGGGCCGTGACCGAAGAGGCGGTGAGCTGTGGCGGCGTGCTGTTGGCGGTGTCGTTAGACATCGCCAACGCATTCAATAGTCTGCCATTCAGCTGCATCGGGGAAGCACTCCAGTATCATGGGGTGCCAGAGTACCTGAGGCGGCTGGTGGCAGACTATCTGAGGGAGCGTACCGTCATGTACGAGGACCGAGAGGGCGTCTTGAGACGGCGGCCCATGTCGTGCGGCGTTCCACAGGGGTCTGTCCTTGGACCACTCCTGTGGAACGTGGGGTACGACTGGGTCTTGCGGGAACGTCTCCCCCCCGGGCTGGGCGTAATTTGTTACGCTGATGACACTTTGGTCACAGCTCGGGGGGCAAACTTCCAGGAGGCGGCGCGCCTGGCCACCGGGGGTGTTTCTCAGGTGGTCGGGCGCATCGAGGCGCTGGGCTTGCGGGTGGCCCTGGACAAGACGGAGGCCCTGCTCTTTCATGGGCCCCGTCGTGGTCCACCCCCCGGCGCCTCGATTGAGGTCAACTCGGTCCTCGTACCGGTTCGGGCCCAGATGAAATATCTGGGTCTGATCCTGGACGGTAGGTGGCTCTTCGACGAGCACTTCCGACAGCTTGGTCCGAAGCTGGTCGACGCTGCCTCCGCCCTTGGGCGATTATTGCCCAACTTGGGCGGAGCCAGCGTCGCAACGCGACTCCTGTACACGGGGGTGGTCCGGTCGATGGCGCTGTACGGCGCACCGGTGTGGGTGGCGGCTCTGACCGCCCTCAACAAGGCTCGCCTCTGGCGGCCTCAGAGGGTATTGGCGGTCAGAGCCATACGCGGATACCGCACGGTGTCGACCGAGGCGGCGTGCGCGTTGGCCGGAACACCCCCGTGGGATTTGGAGGCGGAAGTGCTCGCCGAAGTTTATCGACGGGTGGCTTCTTTCCGGGCGGAGTGTGGCATTCGCCCCCCGCCCGAGGAGGTACGCGAGTGGCGTGAAGCCGCCCGTCGAGCCACGATGGCTCGCTGGTCGTTCCGGCTGGAGACTCCACGCGCTGGCTTCGCCGCCGTGGAGGCTCTCCAGCCGGTCATCCACGAGTGGGCAGGGCGACAGCACGGGACCCTTTCCTTCCGACTGACGCAGGTGCTTTCCGGACACGGATGCTTCGGGAAGTACCTGCACTCGGTCGCACGGAGGGAACTGAGTCCCGGCTGCCACCACTGCGACTGCAGTGAGGACTCGGCCCAGCACACGCTGGCGGCATGCCCCGCATGGGCGTCGCAGCGCCGGGCCCTCACTGCAGTCATCGGAGGGGATCTCTCGCTACCGGCCGTCATCCGCTCCATGGCCGGTAGCGACAGCAGTTTTACCGCGGTCGCCACCTTCTGCGAACACGTCATCTCGCAGAAGGAGGCGGCGGAGAAGGCCCGGGAGGACGACCTCCTCTCGGACCCGATCCGCCGCCGGCGAACCGGGCAGCGGAGGCGCGCTCACCAGCGCCTCATGCCGCCCTGAGTGTGGCCGCGGATGGTCGGGACGGGTTTGCCCTTCCATCCGCTCTAGTGGCCGCCCGCGAGGAGGCGACGTTACGTGTGTGCCGTACGTCGCCTAAACGGAGAGGATATGGAGGAGGGTGCCCGCTTCTGTGCGGGCTGGCGCCGGGAGGGGTCCGGAGGTCGTAATACAGCAGTTCCCGGATCCCTCCCTCTCTCAGGCGCAGAGTTGGCACACCGTGTGGTTTTAGTCGGTTCGATTCCGACACACCGCCCCGCCGCCGCAAACCCCGGCGGGGTGACGGCCCGAGGGGGTTTCCACACGTTAAAAAAAAAAAAAAAAAAAAAAAAAAAAAAAAAAAAAAAAAAAAAAAAAAAAAAAAAAAAAAGTTTTTTTTTTTTTTTTTTTTTTTTTTTTTTTTTTTTTTTTTTTTATCTCTCTGCTTTTCCCCGTCCATAATAACGACAGGACCTTGTCATTCTTAAGTTATTACTGTCCTTTATTTAAGTAGTTCTTCGGGTAAATTCCCGTTAATTGTCTGTTTTCATTTTTTGCGACTATAATGTGTTTTAAAGTGAAATTTTATATTTAGTTTGTCTATACTCATACTTTACGTGATCACTTTTTTACTTGATTCGTATGTGTTTCTTATGTCAATTATTTATTTCATTTCTAATATAATAGTTATTTATTTTAGCTTTCAATTTTATTTACTATTTAGTTTGTCATATGTTTTCATTGAGTTTAACAACTTATTTTGGCTTAATTTATCTAGGTTTCTTTTTGTTTTATAATTTTGTTTGTAGGTAGTAAGTTCTTTGACTCGGTGTGTTTTCATTTTTCTGTCGTTATTCATATTTTTAGGCGTCACACAATGTTTTAGTGGCTATAGTAATTTCATTTTGTCTCTACTCTGTTTTAAGTTTTCTTCCCAGTTAGTCTCACCAAGACGTCTCATTCAGCTGTTATGTTCTACTTGTGAGGGCGTGATTTATAACTCGTGTCTTTTGTTTTGTGTACTGTCCGGTGTTTATGTGCGTGTTTTCCTTTAACCCAACTCGTACGGTTCTTTTCTTTCCTTCCTATCAACAATCTATATATATCCCAGATATATGTAATTATTGCCACCTCTGTTACGAATTGGTTCTTGCCTTTTATGTTGTTTGTTTACGTGTGCGTGTCTTGTGTTTGTGTGCATGTTTCGATATATCCATATATATCTAATATATACTTTATAAATCGGTGTGTGTATGTCTATGCGTGTGTTTATGTGTCGTGTGTGTGTGTGAGTGAATGAGTCATAAATACGACGTATTTTGTCTCGCCAGGTAGTCCCACTTGGAGCGGGTCGGGCATTCGGCACTAAATGCGTTATGGCCGGTGTTCTTCAGCCCAGAGTGCGAGCAGTTGCAGCACCGCGGTTCGGCTCCCTTGTCATATTCAGGGCATTTCTCGCGTAAATGCGTGCCTCCGCAGTGGCTGCACCTGTCCACACTCTCGGTGCAGAACTTACGGCCGTGTCCGAACGCCAGGCACTTCGTGCATTGGATGAGCGGAGACTGGTCCTCCACTCTGACCCTTTGCAGGTCCAGATAGAGAGTTCCAGTCTCCGTCATCCTCTGCCACACCCCTGGCTTGACTTGCAGTACGATGTGAGACGTCTTTGGGTTTTTTGTGCGTTTTTTGTATTTGATGGTCAGTTCCCTATCCTCTTGCGGTAGGCCCACGAAAATGTTGGTGTTTTGGGTGTAAATGGCCCTGATCATACCCTCGTCGTCACCATCGACAAAAACGTCTTTGAGGACGACGAGGGGATCCTTATTTTTCATGGGCGCTACCACAAGTCCCTCGCCACTGTTCTCGATTTGCTCCTTCACCCTGTTCCGCTCCACCTCGGTGTCACAGCCAAGGATAACTGTGCTACCCTTTGCCTTTCTGGCTTTGCTTACTCTTAGGCCAGTGCCCCTGGCATCGACCGCCTTCTTCACCCTGGCGAGTACCTCATCGGCTGTCTCCTGACTCTCCGTGGAGGTCACCGCCAGCGAGTGAAGCGCCGGTCGGTGCCCGGGTCTGGTTGCTGCGACACTGGCGTAGGATTTGGGGATCGGGTTCGGGAAGCTTTCGGGCATTCCACCCTTCACTGCCTCGCCGATGTGCGTCTTTGTCTCTATCACGATATCCCTGGCGACAGTCCCAACCAGGTCTTCGAGTTGGGACTGCGCACGCATTACAATCCCCTCTGTCGCCTTATCTATTTCTATCTGGGTCTCCTCGATTTTCACGCAGATCTTTTCGATGGCGTCGGCGCCCCGGTCATCATTGCTTTTATCGAGGTCCGTTATTTCCTTCTTTAATTTGAAGTATGCCTCATTGATCCACGTGAAAACCGAGTCTTCCATCTCCCCCAGTTTCGCCAGCAGTCTTCCCTCTTGTGCCGAAGATGCGGCTACCGTGGCCGTATTCTCCTGTACAGGAGCCACCGCCACGGCAGCCGCACCAGCCGCACCGGACGCCGCCGTTTCCAGGATCTTCACCCGCCTGCTTAACTCGAAGAGTATGCGGATGCCTCTGTCGGATTGTGCCTCCAGGAAGGATTTTATGTCACGCCTCATCTGAGGGTACTGTTTGACCTTTGAGGGTATGTCCTCAAAGGTCTTCATCACTTCCTCGAGGAGGTGGTCACTCGATAACTCAGCGTAGTTGGTCTGCTGTTTCTTGTATTGGTCCATGTTATCGAGTGACCTTCTCTTCGTGCCCGGTCTTCTAATAAAAGTTTTGGCGGCGTCCATGACAATAGAGGGTGAGGTAGCGCCACTGGGAGTTGGCGGTTTTTTGGTTACGCCAGCTGTTGGTGGTGTTTGGAACATCTTGTGTTTGTAGTATGTGTGAGGGAGAGTGTGACGCAAAGTGTCGTGTATGTACGGGGAATGTTGTCAATATGTATGTGTATGAATAGAACCCTGTATAGGGGGGTGGATGTTAATATATGTGTCTGACCCTGTAAAGGGGGGTATGTGTAGATTAGTCAACTAAATAATTAAAACAGTGAACAATAAATCAACTGATACGTTAAAAAAAATCTGTGCTCTAATTTGAGCCGGTCTGGTTATTATATGAGGTGTATAGAGCCTCGGTCAGTAAATTAAAATACACGAAATTTGTTAAAATGAAATAAGATTGATAAATAAAATGAGTATAAAAATAGAAAAAATTTTTGGTCGATACCACCGGTTTGTGACCCCTGGTCAACGAATCCTATATACCCCGTGAAATATGGGAGGGTGGGCGGGCGATTTTTTGGTTTTCTATACGTCTGATCTTAAAAATTTAGGTGTCTTTCGACGGGTCTCGGCGAGACCTATCCAAATATGTATAGATTGTCACTACCAAATAAACTGCTGCCGAATTATTCGACAAAAACCTCCAAATTTAACAATTTAAATTTTTTATGTAAAAAATTTTCCAACTTCTATTTGTCCAAACTGAACAAACAGGGTGTCTTTAGACGGGTCTTGAAGAGACCTATCTAGATATATATAAATTATAATTATCAAACAAAGGGTTATCAAAGGAATTGAAGATAACCTCAAAAAATTTCAAAAATCTAAAAATTTTAAAATGAATGTAAAATTTTCTAAGTAACTATATGCCGAAACTATGTAAAAGGGATGTTTTTAGATAGGTCTAGATGAGAGCTATCTAAATCTGTAACTATATAAACTATATATAAGGAGGGCTATCGAATTATTCGACAAAAACGTCAAAATTTAACAAAATTTAAAAATTTAAAAAATTCAAAGTACCAAATTCTAATTTTCTTTTGATTTTCCAGATGAAAATTATCCTACGCTGTTTGCTGAACAGAGGCGCCACCAACACGTGCGTGCGACGGCAGGGGGGGTCGATAGTGGACCTTTCGTTCGCTACCCCTGCTGTCGCCGCACGAGTAAGGAACTGGTGTGTCCTGGAAGAGGTCGAGACGCTCTCGGATCATCTCTATATCCGATTTGAGCTCTCCCGGTCCCAGGGCCCCAGTAGGGGTCACACGGCGCGGCATACATCCCGCTTTCCGCGGTGGGCGGTCGCCAAGCTCGACAGGGACCTACTAGAGGAGGCGGCCATTGTCCAATCTTGGCTGTCTCCGCAGGCCCCGACCGAGGAGGTCGGCGTGGACGTGGGGGCTGGCCGTTTTCGCGATGCGATTACGCAGATTTGTGATACGGCCATGCCCCGCGTCCAGGGTCGTCGGCCTCCTCGGAAGGAGGTCTACTGGTGGTCCCAGGAGTTGGCGGACCTCCGTGCGGCTTGTACTCGTGCCCGGAGGTCTTACACCCGCAGCCGGCGACGTCACCGCGGAGGCGGTGGCGGGGACCAGCTTCATGAGGAGTACCGCGAAGCGCGGAAAACTCTGAAGCTGGCCATTTGCCGCGCCAAAGAGGTGAAGAGAAAGGAGATGCTGGAGAGTCTCGACCGTGACCCCTGGGGTCGCCCATATCGTGCGGTGCGACAGAAGCTCCGCACGGCGGGCCCCCCCCTTACCGAGACTCTCCAGCCCAGCTTCCTGCAGGAAGTGGTCGAGGGCCTATTCCCGCAGCGGGCGGAGCACACGCCCCCGTCGATGGCCTACCCGGCCAGGGACGACGGGGGCGAGGTTCCGCCCGTGAGGGAATCGGAGGTAGGGGCGGCGGTTCTTCGAATTCGTTCGAAGAACACCGCCCCAGGGCCGGACGGGGTTCCTGCCCGAGTTCTGGCCCGAGCCCTCGACCATATGTCGGACCGCCTCAGGGAAGTGTTGGACGCTAGCCTGGCGTCCGGACGCTTCCCTGAGTGCTGGAAATGCGGGAAGCTGGTCCTGCTTCAGAAGCCGGGACGGCCTGCCGATTCGGTCGCGGCCTATAGGCCCATCGTGTTGCTGGACGAGGCGGGTAAACTTTTTGAGAGAATACTCTCTGCCCGCATCGTCCAGCACCTCTGCGAGGTGGGGCCCGACCTGTCGGACGCCCAATTCGGATTCCGAGAGGGGCGTTCGACGGTCGATGCCGTGATGCGCCTTAGGGCCGTGACCGAGGAGGCAGTGAGCTGTGGCGGAGTGGTGTTGGCGGTGTCCCTGGACATCGCCAACGCCTTTAATAGTCTGCCATTCAGCTGCATCGGGGAAGCACTCCAATACCACGGAGTGCCAGAGTACCTGAGGCGGCTGGTGGCAGACTATTTGCAGGAGCGTACCGTCGTGTACGAGGATCGAGATGGCGCCTTGAGACGGCGACCCATGTCGTGCGGCGTTCCGCAGGGGTCTGTCCTAGGACCACTCCTGTGGAACGTGGGATACGACTGGGTCCTAAGAGGTCGTCTCCCCCCCGGGCTGGGCGTAATTTGTTACGCCGATGACACTCTTGTCACAGCCCGGGGGGCGAACTTCCAGGAGGCGGCGCGCCTGGCCACCATTGGTGTTTCTCTGGTGGTCAGGCGCATCGAGGCGCTGGGCTTACGGGTGGCCCTGGACAAGACGGAGGCCCTGCTATTCCATGGGCCCCGTCGTGGGCCGCCCCCCGGCGCTTCCATAGTGGTCAACTCGGTCCTCGTACCGGTTCGGGCCCAGATGAGGTATCTGGGTCTGATCCTGGACGGTAGGTGGCTCTTCGACGAGCACTTCCGACAGCTTGGTCCGAAGCTGGTCGACGCTGCCTCCGCCCTTGGGCGATTATTGCCCAACTTGGGCGGAGCCAGCGTCGCAACGCGACTCCTCTACACGGGGGTGGTCCGGTCAATGGCGCTGTACGGCGCACCGGTGTGGGTGGCGGCTCTGACCGCCCTCAACAAGGCTCGCCTCTGGCGGCCTCAGAGGGTATTGGCGGTCAGAGCCATACGCGGATACCGCACGGTGTCGACCGAGGCGGCGTGCGCGTTGGCCGGAACGCCCCCATGGGATTTGGAGGCGGAAGTGCTCGCCGAAGTTTATCGACGGGTGGCTTCTTTCCGGGCGGAGTGTGGCATTCGCCCCCCGCCCGAGGAGGTGCGCGAGTGGCGTGAAGCCGCCCGTCGAGCCACGATGGCTCGCTGGTCGTTCCGGCTGGAGACTCCACGCGCTGGCTTCGCCGCCGTGGAGGCTCTCCAGCCGGTCATCCACGAGTGGGCAGGGCGGCAGCACGGGACTCTTTCCTTCCGACTGACGCAGGTGCTTTCCGGGCACGGATGCTTCGGGAAGTACCTGCACTCGGTCGCACGGAGGGAACTGAGTCCCGCCTGCCACCACTGCGACTGCAGTGAGGACTCGGCCCAGCATACGCTGGCGATCTGCCCCGCTTGGGCGTCGCAGCGCCGGGCCCTCACTGCAGTCATCGGAGGAGATCTGTCGCTACCGGCCGTCATTCGCGCCATGGCCGGTAGCGACAGCAGTTTTACCGCGGTCGCAACCTTCTGTGAAGATGTAATCTCGCAGAAGGAGGCGGCGGAGAAGGCCCGGGAGGATGATATCCACTCGGACCCGATCCGCCGCCGGCGAACCGGGCGGCGGAGGCGCGCCTATCAGCGCCTCATGCCGCCCTGAGTGTGGCCGCGGATGGTCGGGATGGGTTTTCCCTTCCATCCGCTCTAGTGGTCACCCGCGAGGGGGCGACGTTACGCGTGTGCCGTACGTCGCCTATTTAGAGAGTTCATCAGCAGACGGTGCCCGCTTCAGTGCGGGCAGGCGCTGGGAGGGGTCCGGATGTGTTAATAACAGCAGTTCCCGGATCCCTCCCGTCTCAGGCGCAGAGTGGCACACCGTGTGGTTTTAGTCGGTTCGATTCCGACACACCGCCCCGCCGCAAACCCCGGCGGGGTGACGGCCCGAGGGGGTTTCCACACGTTAAAAAAAAAAAAAAAAAAAAAAAAAAAAAAAAAAAAAAAAAAAAAAGGTTAGGTTAGGTTAGGTTTTTTTTTTTTTTTTTTTTTTTTTTTTTTACGTGGTGGAATGCATTTACGCGCTTCGCTCCCCCCCCGCGGGGGCAGGGGGTTCGCTTCGTGTGGGACTCCTGACCACTTGAGCCTGGCCAGACTACCCACTAAACCACCACGGTGTTCCTCCTTCGCCCAATCCGAGCCGCGGGATAGTTTGCTCACCGCGACTCGGCTGGGGATGCCCCGATCGTCGGGCTCGCCTCAGTCGAGGCCCCACCCTCCGGTCCACACGCCCAGATGGCGGGGCCTGTCCTCCTCGTATGAATGCGCCCCAGGAACACAGAGGGGCGCATTCCGCCACTTTAGCGTGGGGCGGCAGGCCCCCCGGCCCACCGCCCGTGGCCACTCTCATTCGGGGGCGCCGTTGCCCCGTCGCCCATGCCCCGCAGGGCAGCGGTCGGGGGAACCCGCTCCCGCAGGGCTCGGACTCAGGAGCGCGAGCAAACTGCGCTCGCCGGCGCCCCCCCTCCTCGCGGGGTACTCGGCTCGCGAGGCAGGAGAGCTCCCCGCTCGATCCCGCTCCCGCAGAGCCTTTCCCCCGGCCGCCACCACCCCGTCGGCCGATCGCCGTCGGCGTACGAGGCGACGGCAGCCACTGCTTTTAACGACTTTGCTGTCGGGTTTTAAAGTCTTTTCCTTGACTCGACGGCCCAAGAGCCCGTCAGCCCCTGGGTCAGCAGGGGCCGACCCGCCTCGGCAGCCGATGGTAGGCTCCGTCTTTGGTTCCCTGGCACCGTCTCATCCCCTGTCCCCTCTGCTAAACAGAGGGATACTGGGAGCGACGGCGAGCCCTGAAAAGGGCTGGGATCTCCTCAGCAGCCAGGTGCTCGGCTGCGTGTTTCCCTTAGTCGCCTCTTACGACACCCACGGGATGAGATGGGGTGGGGCTATTCTATGCCGGCCCCACACGGCGAAGGTTAGGTTAGGTTAGGTTAGGTTAGGTTCCCCGTGCCGGACGGGGTTCCTGCCCGAATTCTGGCCCGAACCCTCGACCATATGTCGGACCGCCTCAGGGAAGTGCTAGACGCCAGCCTGGCGTCCGGTCGCTTTCCTGAGTGCTGGAAAGGCGGGAAGCTGGTCCTGTTGAGGAAGCCGGGACGGCCTGCCGATTCGGTCACGGCCTATAGGCCCATCGTGTTGCTGGACGAGGCGGGCAAACTTTTTGAGAGGATACTCTCTGCCCGCATCGTCCGGCATCTCAGCGAGGTGGGGCCCGACCTGTCGGACGCCCAATTCGGGTTCCGAGAGGGGCGTTCGACGGTCGATGCCGTGATGCGCCTTAGGGCCGTGACCGAAGAGGCAGTGAGCTGTGGCGGCGTGCTGTTGGCGGTGTCGTTAGACATCGCCAACGCATTCAATAGTCTGCCATTCAGCTGCATCGGGGAAGCACTCCAGTATCATGGGGTGCCAGAGTACCTGAGGCGGCTGGTGGCAGACTATCTGAGGGAGCGTACCGTCATGTACGAGGACCGAGATGGCGTCTTGAGACGGCGGCCCATGTCGTGCGGCGTTCCACAGGGGTCTGTCCTTGGACCGCTCCTGTGGAACGTGGGGTACGACTGGGTTCTGCGGGAACGTCTCCCCCCCGGGCTGGGCGTAATTTGTTACGCCGATGACACTTTGATCACAGCTCGGGGGGCAAACTTCCAGGAGGCGGCGCGCCTGGCCACCAGGGGTGTTTCTCTGGTGGTCGGGCGCATCGAGGCGCTGGGCTTGCGGGTGGCCCTGGACAAGACGGAGGCCCTGCTCTTTCATGGGCCCCGTCGTGGTCCACCCCCCGGCGCCTCGATAGAGGTCAACTCGGTCCTCGTACCGGTTCGGGCCCAGATAAAATATCTGGGTCTGATCCTTGACGGTAGGTGGCTCTTCGACGAGCACTTCCGACAGCTTGGTCCGAAGCTGGTCGACGCTGCCTCCGCCCTTGGGCGATTATTGCCCAACTTGGGCGGAGCCAGCGTCGCAACGCGACTCCTGTACACGGGGGTGGTCCGGTCAATGGCGCTGTACGGCGCACCGGTGTGGGTGGCGGCTCTGACCGCCCTCAACAAGGCCCGCCTCTGGCGGCCTCAGAGGGTATTGGCGGTCAGAGCCATACGCGGATACCGCACGGTGTCGACCGAGGCGGCGTGCGCGTTGGCCGGAACACCCCCGTGGGATTTGGAGGCGGAAGTGCTCGCCGAAGTTTATCGACGGGTGGCTTCTTTCCGGGCGGAGTGTGGCATTCGCCCCCCGCCCGAGGAGGTACGCGAGTGGCGTGAAGCCGCCCGTCGAGCCACGATGGCTCGCTGGTCGTTCCGGCTGGAGACTCCACGCGCTGGCTTCGCCGCCGTGGAGGCTCTCCAGCCGGTCATCCACGAGTGGGCAGGGCGGCAGCACGGGACCCTTTCCTTCCGACTGACGCAGGTGCTTTCCGGACACGGATGCTTCGGGAAGTACCTGCACTCGGTCGCACGGAGGGAACTGAGTCCCGCCTGCCACCACTGCGACTGCAGTGAGGACTCGGCCCAGCACACGCTGGCGGCATGCCCCGCATGGGCGTCGCAGCGCCGGGCCCTCACTGCAGTCATCGGAGGGGATCTCTCGCTACCGGCCGTCATCCGCTCCATGGCCGGTAGCGACAGCAGTTTTACCGCGGTCGCCACCTTCTGCGAACACGTCATCTCGCAGAAGGAGGCGGCGGAGAAGGCCCGGGAGGACGACCTCCTCTCGGACCCGATCCGCCGCCGGCGAACCGGGCAGCGGAGGCGCGCTCACCAGCGCCTCATGCCGCCCTGAGTGTGGCCGCGGATGGTGGGGACGGGTTTGCCCTTCCATCCGCTATAGTGGCCGCCCGCGAGGAGGCGACGTTACGCGTGTGCCGTACGTCGCCTAAACGGAGAGGTTGAGGAGGAGGGTGCCCGCATCTGTGCGGGCTGGCGCCGGGAGGGGTCCGGAGGTCGTAATACAGCAGTTCCCGGACCTCTCCCTCTCTCAGGCGCAGAGTTGGCACACCGTGTGGTTTTAGTCGGTTCGATTCCGACACACCGCCCCGCCGCCGCAAACCCCGGCGGGGTGACGGCCCGAGGGGGTTTCCACACGTTAAAAAAAAAAAAAAAAGGTTAGGTTAGGTTAGGTTAGGTTCCCCCCCAATGTATCCCTACGTTGTCGTCGTGGTGGGGCTTGCGTGGGTCGATGATTTCTGGGGCTACGCCGGTAGAGCCACTCATGCCGGATAGGCCCAGAAGGAGACCCCAGACTAAATGGGATACGAGACGGAGTCTGTAAAGACTGCCGCGTGGGGCACTCTAAACGTCCCTCTGCTCTAGCAGAGGGCGTATTAGAGTGCCAGTAGTTCCGAGAGGGACAGGGGGCGGACGGATCAGGTCTGGTGCAGACCCCGTCCGGCCCAGCCGTAATCCTGAACGGACAGGACCGGTGGCTCTTGAAGCCGCGAGGACGTAAACCTCTATAAAAATACCCTAAGCTTACGCTCTGACGCCTGGCAATGAGCTGAGTCGCTGGAGGGAGTCCAGTGCCAAGGGCGTCCTGTCGAAGGACATTAAACTACAACTCATGACAATGGACAACAATAGGAAGAAACCTACCCAGGAGGGTCCTAGACGCGACGCGTCTGGGGAATCCCTTCCGGAGCCAGTCGGCTCCGGCAGCCCCCAATCGTATTATGGGGGGGGCATTCACTGTCACATACGCCCGTTGCCGAGCGTCAAATCCGGCACCGAAAATACCGCGGAGGTCGCGAAGAACAACATTAATCCTAGGTTAAATTTGGACACGGAGCGGAAACGGCCGACGCGGAACAGCAGAGGCCAATTCCGGAAGGCGGACGCTCACTCCTCCACTGAGGAGATTGCTGCGGCTGAAACGCCTGCATCGGTGGGGCTCCCAGAAGTCGACCTGACTGCTGGGAGCCGAAGAACGTCGGAACGCGTGCGTTCTAGGTCCGTTGTGAACGTTGCGAGTTGTAGTTCCAGTGCAAGGACGGACGCACTGGAGCTGATGGACACGGAGGAGGACAGTCGGAAGCGCGGACGCCCCACTGGTTGTGAGAGTGACGTTTCTCTGGAGATGTTGCCTCCTCCCAAGGTAGCAAGCAGCCATAGGGGGCGTTCGCGAACCCCAGTGTCGGCTCCATCGGGTTCCGCCTTTAGTAAGGCGGAATCGTACAGGCGGGCCAGGGCAGACGGCGAACTGCAGGCGGAAGAGGAGATCGCAGGCCTCCTGCTTAAGATAGGTGAGCCGGTAGATGGGGACGCAGTGCCCCAAACACCGTGCTCCCTGCAGGAGAGAGCGGAAGCGGCGGTGGCCATCATCCACAAGGTGGCCACCAAATCCGTGAACCTGAAGGGCCCTTTCGTGAGGGCCCTCAAGGACTCCTCTTCCGCCGTAGCCGGGGTCGTGGAGACCCTGGCTGGAGACGTGGCGCGCCTACAGGCGGCCAATGACCGACTGACGGAGCAGGTGGCGGACCTGATCGCTCAGTTCGCCCAATTTCGGGCGGAGCTTCCTGAGCGTAGGGTCCCTGTCCCATCTGCGTCCCAGTCGGTCCCGAATACGTCCCAGCCGGCCCCGTCTGCGTCCCGGCCGGCCCCGTCTGCATCCCGGCCGGCCCCGTCTGCATCCCGGCCGGTCCCGTCTGCCTCCCGGCCGGCCCCGTCTGCCTCCCGGCCGGCCCCGTCTGCGTCCCGGCCGGCCCCGTCTGCCTCTCAGCCGGCCCCGTCCACGTCCCAGCCGGCCCCTACCATCCCCGGGGTACCAGACGCCGTCCTGCAGCAGATGCTGCAGCAGATCCTCACCTCGGTGGGGAATCTGGTGGACGGTCGTCTGGCCGGCCTGGAGGCGAGGCTGCCTCCCGCCCCCATTATTCGGCCGCCTCTTGCGGCGCCGAGGCCGAAGGTCGCGTCGGCACCGACCCCGCTCCCCGTGGTGGGGGGTCGCGTGTCGTACGCGGCGGCTACATCGGCGCCGGGCCCTGCCACTGCTCGAAAGGCGCAGCGGGGGACTACGGCCGGGACGGCTGCGGCGAGGAATACGGGGCCCAAGACGGCCAAAGGGGCAGGAGCGGAGTTCCCTCCGCTCCCCACTCCAACACCTCTGCCTGGCTCCTCCACCTCTGCCCCCTCCAATGAGGGTTGGCAGGTAGTTGGGGGGGCCAAGCAGTCAAAGAAGGCAAAGAAGCGGGCCAAGAAGGCTGCCCAAAAGGCGGCCTCTGGCCCGCAGTCGTCACCGGTGGCAGGGGCCACCCTAAAGAAGCCGCGGAAGTTGCAGCCGCCTAAAACCGCGGCTGTGGTGGTCACGGTGTCACCGGAGGCGGCAAGCGGCGGACTGTCCTACGCGGCCGTCTTTAAGACGGCCCGGGACAGTCTCGCCCCAGATTTTGGAGCGTCAGGTGTCCGCTTGCGCCTCGCCCAGACGGGAGCTCGAATCCTCGAGTTCCCTGGGGCCGATGGCGCAAAGACGGCGGACACCTTCGCCGAGAGGCTGAGGGAGGTCTTCTCCGCCACGGATGGTGTGAGGATCTCCAGGCCCACGAAGTGCGCAGAGCTGCGCATTTCGGGCCTGGACGACTCCGTCACTGCTGATGATGTCCGCGTTGCAGTCCAAGAAAGGACGAAGTGCAACGTGGGCAACATCAGGGTCGGCACCATCCGCCCCGGTCCAGGGGGACTTGGCGCGGTGTGGGTCAGCTGTCCCGTGGCGTCGGCCAAAGTTTTGGGCGACGCCGGCAGGCTCCTCATCGGCTTCGTCAGCGCCAGGATTACAATCCTGGCGGCGAGGCCGATGAGGTGTTTCAAATGCCTGTCAGCGGGGCACACACGCGCCAAGTGCGTAAACTGTTTTGACTGCAGCGGTCTCTGTTTCCGCTGCGGTCAACCGGGGCACAAGGCGGCGGAATGCTCTGCTGCCCCTCACTGCCCCGTGTGTGCGGCGGGCAACAAGCCCGCCAATCACCAGATGGGGCAGGGGGGCTGCAAGCCTCCCCGCGCTTCTCGGCAGACGTCGGGGGATAGCCAGTCGACCCAGGCTGCCTCCGGCGTAGCAATCGCGTCCGCGTCGACGCCCATGGAGGAGGTTGTAGAGACGGTTCAGTAATGGACCACGTCTCCAACCTCCTTGTCCAGACGAACCTCAACCACTGCGCCGCGGCGCAGGATCTCTTCCTGCAAAGCATGGCGCAGTGGTCGATCGGTGTTGCCGTAGTCGCGGAGCCCTATTACGTTCCTCCCCGTCCAAACTGGATGGGTGACTGGGACGGCTCCGTGGCAGTCGTCGGCTCCGGGGCGGCTCATTCCCCGCCCTTGTCGCTTAGAGACAAGGGCTCGGGATATGTTGCCGCCGAGTGGGGGGGGATCACCGTTTATGGTGTATACTTCTCCCCCAACCGGAGTTTGAGCGACTTCGAGGTCTTCCTTAACAGCTTGGAGACCTCGATGCGGCGATTAGCGTCTGGGCACGTCCTCGTGCTGGGGGACTTCAACGCAAAATCCATTGCGTGGGGGTCCCCCGGGACGGACGCCAAGGGCGAAGCCGTCGAGGAGTGGGCGGCTTCGGTGGGCCTCTGTTTGCTGAACAGAGGCGCCACCAACACGTGCGTGCGACAGCAGGGGGGGTCGATAGTGGACCTTTCGTTCGCTACCCCTGCTGTCGCCGCACGAGTAAGGAACTGGTGTGTCCTGGAAGAGGTCGAGACGCTCTCGGATCATTTGTACATCCGATTCGAGCTCTCCCGGTCCCAGGGCCCCAGTAGGGGTCACGTGGCGCGGCAAATGTCCCACTTTCCGCGGTGGGCTGTCGCCAAGCTCGATAGGGACCTACTAGAGGAGGCGGCCATTATTCACTCTTGGCTGTCTCCGCAGGCCCCGACCGGGGAGGCCGGCGTGGACGTGGGGGCTGGCCGTTTTCGCGATGCGCTTGCGCAGATTTGCGATACGGCCATGCCCCGCATCCGGACTCGTCGGCCTCCTCGGAAGGAGGTCTACTGGTGGTCCCGGGAGTTGGCGGACCTCCGTGCGGCGTGCACTCATGCCCGGAGGTCCTACACCCGCAGCAGGCGACGTCACCGTGGAGACGGTGGCGGGGACCAGCTTCACGAGGAGTACCGCGAGGCGCGGAAAACTCTGAAGCTGGCCATTTGCCGCGCCAAGGAGGCGAAAAGAGAGGAGATGCTGGAGAGTCTCGATCGTGACCCCTGGGGTCGCCCATATCGTGCGGTGCGTCAAAAGCTCCGCACGGCGGGCCCCCCCCTTACCGAGACTCTCCAGCCCAGCTTCCTGCAGGAAGTGGTCGAGGGCCTTTTCCCGGAGCGGGCGGAGCACACACCCCCGTCGATGGCCTATGCGGTCGGAGACGACGGGGGTCCAGAGGACGATGTGCCGCCCGTTAGGGAATCGGAGGTAGGGGCGGCGGTTCTGAGAATCCGTTCGAAGAACACCGCCCCCGGGCCGGACGGGGTACCGGCCCGAGTTCTGGCCCGAACCCTCGACCATATGTCGGACCGCCTCAGGGAAGTGCTGGACGCCAGCCTGGCGTCCGGTCGCTTCCCTGAGTGCTGGAAAGGCGGGAAGCTGGTCCTATTGAGGAAGCCGGGACGGCCTGCCGATTCGGTCACGGCCTATAGGCCCATCGTGTTGCTGGACGAGGCGGGCAAACTTTTTGAGAGGATACTCTCTGCCCGCATCGTCCAGCATCTCAGCGAGGTGGGGCCCGACCTGTCGGACGCCCAATTCGGGTTCCGAGAGGGGCGTTCGACGGTCGATGCCGTGATGCGCCTTAGGGCCGTGACCGAAGAGGCGGTGAGCTGTGGCGGCGTGCTGTTGGCGGTGTCTTTGGACATCGCCAACGCATTCAATAGTCTGCCATTCAGCTGCATCGGGGAAGCACTCCAGTATCATGGGGTGCCAGAGTACCTGAGGCGGCTAGTGGCAGACTATTTGAGGGAGCGTACCGTCATGTACGAGGACCGAGAGGGCGTCTTGAGACGGCGGCCCATGTCGTGCGGCGTTCCACAGGGGTCTGTCCTTGGACCACTCCTGTGGAACGTGGGGTACGACTGGGTCTTGCGGGAGCGTCTCCCCCCCGGGCTGGGCGTAATTTGTTACGCCGATGACACTTTGGTCACAGCTCGGGGGGCAAACTTCCAGGAGGCGGCGCGCCTGGCCACCGGGGGTGTTTCTCAGGTGGTCGGGCGCATCGAGGCGCTGGGCTTGCGGGTGGCCCTGGACAAGACGGAGGCCCTGCTCTTTCATGGGCCCCGTCGTGGTCCACCCCCCGGCGCCTCGATAGAGGTCAACTCGGTCCTCGTACCGGTTCGGGCCCAGATGAAATATCTGGGTCTGATCCTGGACGGTAGGTGGCTCTTCGACGAGCACTTCCGACAGCTTGGTCCGAAGCTGGTCGACGCTGCCTCTGCCCTTGGGCGATTATTGCCCAACTTGGGCGGAGCCAGCGTCGCAACGCGACTCCTGTACACGGGGGTGGTCCGGTCGATGGCGCTGTACGGCGCACCGGTGTGGGTGGCGGCTCTGACCGCCCTCAACAAGGCCCGCCTCTGGCGGCCTCAGAGGTTATTGGCGGTCAGAGCCATACGCGGATACCGCACGGTGTCGACCGAGGCGGCGTGCGCGTTGGCCGGAACACCCCCGTGGGATTTGGAGGCGGAAGTGCTCGCCGAAGTTTATCGACGGGTGGCTTCTTTCCGGGCGGAGTGTGGCATTCGCCCCCCGCCCGAGGAGGTACGCGAGTGGCGTGAAGCCGCCCGTCGAGCCACGATGGCTCGCTGGTCGCTCCGGCTGGAGACTCCACGCGCTGGCTTTGCCGCCGTGGAGGCTCTCCAGCCGGTCATCCACGAGTGGGCAGGGCGGCAGCACGGGACCCTTTCCTTCCGACTGACGCAGGTGCTTTCCGGACACGGATGCTTCGGGAAGTACCTGCACTCGGTCGCACGGAGGGAACTGAGTCCCGCCTGCCACCACTGCGACTGCAGTGAGGACTCGGCCCAGCACACGCTGGCGGCATGCCCCGCATGGGCGTCGCAGCGCCGGGCCCTCACTGCAGTCATCGGAGGGGATCTCTCGCTACCGGCCGTCATCCGCTCCATGGCCGGTAGCGACAGCAGTTTTACCGCGGTCGCCACCTTCTGCGAACACGTCATCTCGCAGAAGGAGGCGGCGGAGAAGGCCCGGGAGGATGATATCCACTCGGACCCGATCCGCCGCCGGCGAACCGGGCGGCGGAGGCGCGCATACCAGCGCCTCATGCCGCCCTGAGTGTGGCCGCGGATGGTGGGGACGGGTTTTCCCCTCCATCCGCTTTAGTGGTCACCCGCGAGGGGGCGACGTTACGCGTGTGCCGTACGTCGCCTAAATGGAGAGGTGTTGGAGGAGGGTGCCCGCTTCTGTGCGGGCTGGCGCCGGGAGGGGTCCGGAGGTCTTACTGCAGCAGTTCCCGGATCTCTCCCTCTCTCAGGCGCAGAGTGGCACACCGTGTGGTTTTAGTCGGTTCGATTCCGACACACCGCCCCGCCGCAAACCCCGGCGGGGTGACGGCCCGAGGGGGTTTCCACACGTAAAAAAAAAAAAAAAAAAAAAAAAAAAAAAAAAAAAAAAAAAAAAAAAAGGTTAGGTTAGGTTAGGTTAGGTTCCCCCCAATGCCCCCCAATGTATCCCTACGTTGTCGTCGTGGTGGGGCTTGCGTGGGTCGATGATCTCTGGGGCTACGCCGGTAGAGCCACTCATGCCGGATAGGCCCAGAAGGAGACCCCAGACTAAATGGGATACGAGACGGAGTCTGTAAAGACTGCCGCGTGGGGCACTCTAAACGTCCCTCTGCTCTAGCAGAGGGCGTATTAGAGTGCCAGTAGTTCCGAGAGGGACAGGGGGCGGACGGATCAGGTCTGGTGCAGACCCCGTCCGGCCCAGCCGTAATCCTGAACGGACAGGACCGGTGGCTCTTGAAGCCGCGAGGACGTAAACCTCTATAAAAATACCCTAAGCTTACGCTCTGACGCCTGGCAATGAGCTGAGTCGCTGGAGGGAGTCCAGTGCCAAGGGCGTCCTGTCGAAGGACATTAAACTAAAAATCATGACAATGGACAACAATAGGAAGAAACCTACCCAGGAGGGTCCTAGACGCGACGCGTCTGGGGAATCCCTTCCGGAGCCAGTCGGCTCCGGCAGCCCCCAATCGTATTATGGGGGGGGCATTCACTGTCACATACGCCCGTTGCCGAGCGTCAAATCCGGCACCGAAAATACCGCGGAGGTCGCGAAGAACAACATTAATAATTTTAAGGTAAATTTGGACACGGAGCGGAAACGGCCGACGCGGAACAGCAGAGGCCAGTTCCGGAGGGCGGACGTTCACTCGTCCGCGGAGGATGTCGCTGAGGCTGCAATGCCTACACCGGATGGGCTCCCAGAGGTTGGTCTGGCTGCTGGGAGCCGAAGAACGTCCGAACGCGTGCGTTCGAGATCCGAAGTTGGTGTCGCGGGTAGCAGTTCCGGTGCGAGGACGGACGCACCGGAACCTATGGATACGGAGGTTGACGGCCGGAAGCGCGGACGCCCCCAAGGTTGCGAGAGCGACATCTCTCAGGAGATGTTGCCTCCGCCTAAGGTTGCCAGCAGCCACAGGGGGCGTTCACGAACTCCTGTGCCGGCCACCTCGGGTTCCGCCTTTAGTAAGGCGGAATCCTACAGACGGGCCCGGGCGGACGGGGAAATGCAGGCGGAAGAGGAGATCGCTGGTCTCCTGCTGAAGATCGGTGAGCCGGTGGATGGGGACTCAGTGCCCCAAACACCGTGCTCCCTGCAGGAGAGAGCGGAAGCGGCGGTGGCCATCATTCACAAGGTGGCCACCAAATCCGTGAACCTGAAGGGCCCTTTCGTGAGGGCCCTCAAGGACTCCTCTTCCGCCGTAGCCGGGGTCGTGGAGACCCTGGCTGGAGACGTGGCGCGCCTTCAGGCGGCCAATGACCGACTGACGGAGCAGGTGGCGGACCTGATCGCTCAGTTCGCCCAATTTCGGGCGGAGCTTCCTGAGCGTAGGGTCCCTGTCCCATCTGCGTCCCAGTCGGCCCCGAACACGTCCCAGCCGGCCCCGTCTGCGTCCCGGCCGGCCCCGTCTGCATCCCGGCCGGCCCCGTCTGCGTCCCGGCCGGTCCCGTCTGCCTCCCGGCCGGAACCGTCTGCGTCCCGGCCGGCCCCGTCTGCCTCCCAGCCGGCCCCGTCTACGTCCCAGCCGGCCCCTACCATCCCCGGGGTACCAGACGCCGTCCTGCAGCAGATGCTGCAGCAGATCCTCACCTCGGTGGGGAATCTGGTGGACGGTCGTCTGGCCGGCCTGGAGGCGAGGCTGCCTCCCGCCCCCATTATTCGGCCGCCTCTTGCGGCGCCGAGGCCGAAGGTCGCGTCGGCACCGACCCCGCTCCCCGTGGTGGGGGGTCGCGTGTCGTACGCGGCGGCGACGACGGCGCCGGGCCCTGCTGCTGCTCGGCAGACGCAGCAGCAGATGAGAAAGGCCCCAGCCAAGACGGCTGTGCCGAGGAAGACGGGGCCCAAGACGGCGGCGGGGGCAGGAGCGGAGTTTCCTCCGCTCCCCACTCCAACACCTCTGCAAGGCCCCTCCACATCCACTGCTCCATCAAATGATGGTTGGCAGCTGGTAGGGGGGGCTAAGTCGAAGAAGTCCCGACAGCGGGCCAATAAGGCTGCCCGAAAGGCGGCCTCTGGCCCGCAATCATCGTCGGTGTCCCGGGCCGCTCCGAAGGGGCCGAGGAAGCTGCAGCCGCCAAAGACCGCGGCTGTGGTAGTCACGGTCTCGCCGGAGGCGGCAAGGGGCGGACTGTCCTACGCGGCCGTCTTTAAGACGGCCCGGGACAGTCTCGCCCCAGATTTTGGAGCGTCAGGTGTCCGCTTGCGCCTCGCCCAGACGGGAGCTCGAATCCTCGAGTTCCCTGGGGCCGATGGCGCAAAGACGGCGGACACCTTCGCCGAGAGGCTGAGGGAGGTCTTCTCCGCCACGGATGGTGTGAGGGTCTCCAGGCCCACGAAGTGCGCAGAGCTGCGCATTTCGGGCCTGGACGACTCCGTCACTGCTGATGATGTCCGCGTTGCAGTCCAAGAAAGGACGAAGTGCAACGTGGGCAACATCAGGGTCGGCACCATCCGCCCCGGTCCAGGAGGACTTGGCGCGGTGTGGGTCAGCTGTCCCGTGGCGTCGGCCAAAGTTTTGGGCGACGCCGGCAGGCTCCTCATCGGCTTCGTCAGCGCCAGGATTACAATCCTGGCGGCGAGGCCGATGAGGTGTTTCAAATGCCTGTCAGCGGGGCACACACGCGCCAAGTGCGTAAACTGTTTTGACTGCAGCGGTCTCTGTTTCCGCTGCGGTCAACCGGGGCACAAGGCGGCGGAATGCTCTGCTGCCCCTCACTGCCCCGTGTGTGCGGCGGGCAACAAGCCCGCCAATCACCAGATGGGGCAGGGGGGCTGCAAGCCTCCCCGCGCTTCTCGGCAGACGTCGGGGGATAGCCAGTCGACCCAGGCTGCCTCCGGCGTAGCAATCGCGTCCGCGTCGACGCCCATGGAGGAGGTTGTAGAGACGGTCCAGTAATGGACCACGTCTCCAACCTCCTTGTCCAGACGAACCTCAACCACTGCGCCGCGGCGCAGGATCTTTTCCTGCAAAGTATGGCGCAGTGGTCGATCGGTGTTGCCGTAGTCGCGGAGCCCTATTACGTTCCTCCCCGTCCAAACTGGATGGGTGACTGGGACGGCTCCGTGGCAGTCGTCGGTTCCGGGGCGGCTCATTCCCCGCCCTTGTCGCTTAGAGACAAGGGCTCTGGATATGTTGCCGCCGAGTGGGGAGGGGTCACCGTTTACGGTGTATACTTCTCCCCCAACCGGAGTTTGAGCGACTTCGAGGTCTTCCTTAACAGCTTGGAGACCTCGATGCGGCGATTAGCGTCTGGGCACGTCCTCGTGCTGGGGGACTTCAACGCAAAATCCATTGCGTGGGGGTCCCCCGGGACGGACGCCAAGGGCGAAGCCGTCGAGGAGTGGGCGGCTTCGGTGGGCCTCTGTTTGCTGAACAGAGGCGCCACCAACACGTGCGTGCGACAGCAGGGGGGGTCGATAGTGGACCTTTCGTTCGCTACCCCTGCTGTCGCCGCACGAGTAAGGAACTGGTGTGTCCTGGAAGAGGTCGAGACGCTCTCGGATCATCTCTATATCCGATTTGAGCTCTCCCGGTCCCAGGGCCCCAGTAGGGGTCACGTGGCGCGGCAAATGTCCCACTTTCCGCGGTGGGCTGTCGCCAAGCTCGACAGGGACCTGCTGGAGGAGGCGGCCATCCTTCATTCGTGGCTGTCTCCGCAGGCTCCGGCCGGGGAGGTCGACGTGGACGTGGGGGCTGGCCGTTTTCGCGATGCGCTTGCGCAGATTTGCGATACGGCCATGCCCCGCATCCGGACTCGTCGGCCTCCTCGGAAGGAGGTCTACTGGTGGTCCCGGGAGTTGGCGGACCTCCGTGCGGCGTGTACTCGTGCCCGGAGGTCCTACACCCGCAGCAGGCGACGTCACCGTGGAGACGGTGGCGGGGACCAGCTTCACGAGGAGTACCGCGAGGCGCGGAAAACTCTGAAGCTGGCCATTTGCCGCGCCAAAGAGGTGAAGAGAGAGGAAATGCTGGAGAGTCTCGATCGTGACCCCTGGGGTCGCCCTTATCGTGCGGTGCGTCAAAAGCTCCGCACGCCGGGCCCCCCCCTTACCGAGACTCTCCAGCCCAGCTTCCTGCAGGAAGTGGTCGAGGGCCTATTCCCGCAGCGGGCGGAGCACACGCCCCCGTCGATGGCCTACCCGGCCAGGGATGACGGGGACGAGGTTCCGCCAGTGAGGGAATCGGAGGTAGGGGCGGCGGTTCTGAGAATCCGTTCGAAGAACACCGCCCCCGGGCCGGACGGGGTACCTGCCCGAGTTCTGGCCCGAACCCTCGACCATATGTCGGACCGCCTCAGGGAAGTGCTGGACGCCAGCCTGGCATCCGGTCGCTTCCCTGAGTGCTGGAAAGGCGGGAAGCTGGTCCTGTTGAGGAAGCCGGGACGGCCTGCCGATTCGGTCACGGCCTATAGGCCCATCGTGTTGCTGGACGAGGCGGGCAAACTTTTTGAGAGGATTCTCTCTGCCCGCATCGTCCAGCATCTCAGCGAGGTGGGGCCCGACCTGTCGGACGCCCAATTCGGGTTCCGAGAGGGGCGTTCGACGGTCGATGCCGTGATGCGCCTTAGGGCCGTGACCGAAGAGGCTGTGAGCTGTGGCGGCGTGCTGTTGGCGGTGTCTTTAGACATCGCCAACGCATTCAATAGTCTGCCATTCAGCTGCATCGGGGAAGCACTCCAGTATCATGGGGTGCCAGAGTACCTGAGGCGGCTAGTGGCAGACTATTTGAGGGAGCGTACCGTCATGTACGAGGACCGAGAGGGCGTCTTGAGACGGCGGCCCATGTCGTGCGGCGTTCCACAGGGGTCTGTCCTAGGACCGCTCCTGTGGAACGTGGGGTACGACTGGGTTCTGCGGGAACGTCTCCCCCCCGGGCTGGGCGTAATTTGTTACGCCGATGACACTTTGGTCACAGCTCGGGGGGCAAACTTCCAGGAGGCGGCGCGCCTGGCCACCGGGGGTGTTTCTCAGGTGGTCGGGCGCATCGAGGCGCTGGGCTTGCGGGTGGCCCTGGACAAGACGGAGGCCCTGTTGTTCCATGGGCCCCGTCGTGGTCCACCCCCCGGCGCCTCGATAGAGGTCAACTCGGTCCTCGTACCGGTTCGGGCCCAGATGAAATATCTGGGTCTGATCCTTGACGGTAGGTGGCTCTTCGACGAGCACTTCCGACAGCTTGGTCCGAAGCTGGTCGACGCTGCCTCCGCCCTTGGGCGATTATTGCCCAACTTGGGCGGAGCCAGCGTCGCAACGCGACTCCTATACACGGGGGTGGTCCGGTCGATGGCGCTGTACGGCGCACCGGTGTGGGTGGCGGCTCTGACCGCCCTCAACAAGGCTCGCCTCTGGCGGCCTCAGAGGGTATTGGCGGTCAGAGCCATACGCGGATACCGCACGGTGTCGACCGAGGCGGCGTGCGCGTTGGCCGGAACACCCCCGTGGGATTTGGAGGCGGAAGTGCTCGCCGAAGTTTATCGACGGGTGGCTTCTTTCCGGGCGGAGTGTGGCATTCGCCCCCCGCCCGAGGAGGTACGCGAGTGGCGTGAAGCCGCCCGTCGAGCCACGATGGCTCGCTGGTCGCTCCGGCTGGAGACTCCACGCGCTGGCTTTGCCGCCGTGGAGGCTCTCCAGCCGGTCATCCACGAGTGGGCAGGGCGGCAGCACGGGACCCTTTCCTTCCGACTGACGCAGGTGCTTTCCGGACACGGATGCTTCGGGAAGTACCTGCACTCGGTCGCACGGAGGGAACTGAGTCCCGCCTGCCACCACTGCGACTGCAGTGAGGACTCGGCCCAGCACACGCTGGCGGCATGCCCCGCATGGGCGTCGCAGCGCCGGGCCCTCACTGCAGTCATCGGAGGGGATCTCTCGCTACCGGCCGTCATCCGCTCCATGGCCGGTAGCGACAGCAGTTTTACCGCGGTCGCCACCTTCTGCGAACACGTCATCTCGCAGAAGGAGGCGGCGGAGAAGGCCCGGGAGGACGACCTCCTCTCGGACCCGATCCGCCGCCGGCGAACCGGGCAGCGGAGGCGCGCTCACCAGCGCCTCATGCCGCCCTGAGTGTGGCCGCGGATGGTCGGGACGGGTTTGCCCTTCCATCCGCTATAGTGGCCGCCCGCGAGGAGGCGACGTGACGCGTGTGCCGTACGTCGCCTAAACGGAGAGGTTGAGGAGGAGGGTGCCCGCATCTGTGCGGGCTGGCGCCGGGAGGGGTCCGGAGGTCGTAATACAGCAGTACCCGGACCTCTCCCTCTCTCAGGCGCAGAGTTGGCACACCGTGTGGTTTTAGTCGGTTCGATTCCGACACACCGCCCCGCCGCCGCAAACCCCGGCGGGGTGACGGCCCGAGGGGGTTTCCACACGTAAAAAAAAAAAAAAAAAAAAAAAAAAAAAAAAAAAAAAAAAAAAAAAAAAAAAGGTTCCCCCCAATGTATCCCTACGTTGTCGTCGTGGTGGGGCTTGCGTGGGTCGATGATTTCTGGGGCTACGCCGGTAGAGCCACTCATGCCGGATAGGCCCAGAAGGAGACCCCAGACTAAATGGGATACGAGACGGAGTCTGTAAAGACTGCCGCGTGGGGCACTCTAAACGTCCCTCTGCTCTAGCAGAGGGCTTATTAGAGTGCCAGTTGTTCCGAGAGGGACAGGGGGCGGACGGATCAGGTCTGGTGCAGACCCCGTCCGGCCCAGCCGTAATCCTGAACGGACAGGACCGGTGGCTTTTCGAAGCCAAGAGGACGTAAACCTCTATAAAAATACCCTAAGCTCACGCTCTGACGCCTGGCAAGGAGCTGAATCGCTGGAGGGAGTCCAGTGCCAAGGGCGTCCTGTCGAAGGACAATAAACTAAAAACAAACATGACAATGGACAATAATAGGGAAAAACCTACCCAGGAGGGTCCTAGACGCGACGCGTCTGGGGAATCCCTCCCGGAGCCAGTCGGCTCCGGCAGCCCCCAATCGTATTATGGGGGGGGCATTCACTGTCTCACACGCCCGTTGCCGAGCGTCAAATCCGGCACCGAAAACAACGCGGAGGTCGCGAAAAATAATCTTGCTAATTTTAATTTTAATTTGGAAACAGAGCGGAAAAGGCCTACGCGAAATAGCAAAGGCCAATTCCGGAGGGCGGACGTCCACTCGTCCAACGAGGATGTCGCTGCGGCTGCAACGCCTATACCGGTCGGGCTCCCAGAAGTCGATCTGACTGCTGGGAGCCGAAGACAATCGGAACGCGTGCGTTCAAGGTCCGCAGTTGCTGTCGCGGGTAGCAGTTCCGGTGCGAGGACGGACGCACCGGAACCTATGGATACGGAGGTTGACGGCCGGAAGCGTGGTCGCCCCCAGGGTTGCGAGAGCGACATCTCCCAGGAGATGTTGCCTCCGCCTAAGGTTGCCAGCAGCCAGAGGGGGCGATCGCGGACCCCGGTGTCAGCCTCGTCAGGTTCCGTCTTTTCTAAGGCGGAATCCTACAGGCGGGCCCGGGCGGACGGGGAACTGCAGGCGGAAGAGGAGATCGCTGGTCTCCTGCTGAAGATCGGGGAGCCAGTGGATGGGGACTCAGTGCCCCAAACACCGTGCTCCCTGCAGGAGAGAGCGGAAGCGGCGGTGGCCATCATTCACAAGGTGGCCACCAAATCCGTGAACCTGAAGGGCCCTTTCGTGAGGGCCCTCAAGGACTCCTCTTCCGCCGTAGCCGGGGTCGTGGAGACCCTGGCTGGAGACGTGGCGCGCCTACAGGCGGCCAATGACCGACTGACGGAGCAGGTGGCGGACCTGATCGCTCAGTTCGCCCAGTTTCGGGCGGAGCTTCCTGAGCGTGGGGTCCCTGTCCCATCTGCGTCCCGGTCGGCCCCTAATACGTCCCAGCCGGCCCCATCTGCGTCCAGACCGGCCCCGTCTGCATCCCGGCCGGCCCCGTCTGCGTCCCGGCCGGTCCCGTCTGCCTCCCGGCCGGCCCCGTCTGCGTCCCGGCCGGCCCCGTCTGCCTCCCAGCCGGCCCCGTCTACGTCCCAGCCGGCCCCGTCTACGTCCCAGCTGGCCCCTACCATCCCCGGGGTACCAGACGCCGTCCTGCAGCAGATGCTGCAGCAGATCCTCACCTCGGTGGGGAATCTGGTGGACGGTCGTCTGGCCGGCCTGGAGGCGAGGCTGCCTCCCGCCCCTATTCTTCGGCCACCTCTTGCGGCGCCGAGGCCGAAGGTCGCGTCGGTACCGACCCCACTCCCCGTGGTGGGGGGTCGCGTGTCGTACGCGGCGGCGACATCGGCGCCGGGCCCTGCCGCTGCTCGTCAGACGCAGCGCGGGCCAAAAGCTCCAGCCAAGACGGCTGCGCCGAGGAAGACGGGGCCTAAGACGGCAACGGGGGCAGGAGCGGAGTTTCCTCCGCTCCCCACTCCAACACCTCTGCCTGGCTCCTCCACCTCTGCCCCCTCGAATGAGGGTTGGCAGGTAGTTGGGGGAGCCAAGCAGTCAAAGAAGGCGAAGAAGCGGGCCAAGAAGGCTGCCCAAAAGGCGGCCTCTGGCCCGCAGTCGTCAACGGTGACAAGGGCCACCCCAAAGAAGCCGCGGAAGTTGCAGCCGCCTAAGACCGCGGCTGTGGTGGTCACGGTGTCACCGGAGGCGGCAAGCGGCGGACTGTCCTACGCGGCCGTCTTTAAAACGGCCCGGGATAGTCTCGCCCCAGATTTTGGAGCGTCAGGTGTCCGCCTGCGCCTAGCCCAGACGGGAGCTCGAGTCCTCGAGTTCCCTGGGGCCGATGGCGCAAAGACGGCGGACACCTTCGCCGAGAAGCTTCGGGAAGTCTTCGCAGCCACGGATGGTGTGAGGATCTCCAGGCCCACTAAATGCGCAGAGCTGCGCGTTTCGGGCCTGGACGATTCCGTCACAGCTGATGATGTCCGCGTTGCAGTCCAGGAAAGGACGAAGTGCAACGCGGAGAACATCAGGGTCGGCACCATCCGTCCCGGTCCAGGGGGCCTTGGTGCAGTGTGGATGAGCTGTCCCATGGCGTCGGCCAAAGTTTTGGGCGACGCCGGCAGGCTCCTCGTTGGCTTCGTCAGCGCCAGGATCACAATCCTGGCGGCGAGGCCAATGAGGTGCTACAAATGCCTGTCAGCGGGACACACACGCACCAAGTGTGAAAGCTGCTTCGACTGCAGCGGACTCTGTTTCCGCTGCGGTCGAACGGGGCACAAGGCGGCAGAATGTTCTGCCGCCCCTCACTGCCCTATGTGTGCGGCGGGCAATAAGCCCGCCAATCACCAGATGGGGCAGGGGGGCTGCAAGCCTTCCCGAGCTTCTCGGCAGACTTCGGGGGCTAGCCTGGCGACCCAGGCTGCCTCCGAAGTCATTAGTGCGTCTACATCGTCGCCCATGGAGGAGGTTGTAGAGACGGTTCAGTAATGGACCACGTCTCCAACCTCCTTGTCCAGACGAACCTCAACCACTGCGCCGCAGCGCAGGATCTCTTCCTGCAAAGCATGGCGCAGTGGTCGATCGGTGTTGCCGTAGTCGCGGAGCCCTATTACGTTCCTCCCCGTCCAAACTGGATGGGTGACTGGGACGGCTCCGTGGCAGTCGTCGGTTCCGGGGCGGCTCATTCCCCGCCCTTGTCGCTTAGAGACAAGGGCTCGGGATATGTGGCCGCCGAGTGGGGGGGGATCACCGTTTACGGTGTATACTTCTCCCCCAACCGGAGTTTGAGCGACTTCGAGGTTTTCCTTAACAGCTTGGAGACCTCGATGCGGCGTTTAGCGTCTGGGCACGTCCTCGTGCTGGGGGACTTCAACGCAAAGTCCATTGCGTGGGGGTCCCCCGGGACGGACGCCAAGGGCGAAGCCGTAGAGGAGTGGGCGGCTTCGGTGGGCCTCTGTTTGCTGAACAGAGGCGCCACCAACACGTGCGTGCGACAGCAGGGGGGGTCGATAGTGGACCTTTCGTTCGCTACCCCTGCTGTCGCCGCACGAGTAAGGAACTGGTGTGTCCTGGAAGAGGTCGAGACGCTCTCGGATCATCTCTATATCCGATTTGAGCTCTCCCGGTCCCAGGGCCCCAGTAGGGGTCACGTGGCGCGGCAAATGTCCCACTTTCCGCGGTGGGCTGTCGCCAAGCTCGATAGGGACCTACTAGAGGAGGCGGCCATTATTCACTCTTGGCTGTCTCCGCAGGCCCCGACCGAGGAGGTCGGCGTGGACGTGGGGGCTGGCCGTTTTCGCGATGCGATTACGCAGATTTGTGATACGGCCATGCCCCGCGTCCAGGGTCGTCGGCCTCCTCGGAAGGAAGTCTACTGGTGGTCCCAGGAGTTGGCGGACCTCCGTGCGGCTTGTACTCGTGCCCGGAGGTCTTACACCCGCAGCCGGCGACGTCACCGCGGAGACGGTGGCGGGGACCAGCTTCATGAGGAGTACCGCGAAGCGCGGAAAACTCTGAAGCTGGCCATTTGCCGCGCCAAAGAGGTGAAGAAAAAGGAGATGCTGGAGAGTCTCGACCGTGACCCCTGGGGTCGCCCATATCGTGCGGTGCGACAGAAGCTCCGCACGGCGGGCCCCCCCCTTACCGAGACTCTTCAGCCCAGCTTCCTGCAGGAAGTGGTCGAGGGACTTTTCCCGCAGCGGGCGGAGCACACACCCCCGTCGATGGCCTATGCGGTCAGAGACGACGGGGGTCGAGAGGAAGACGTGCCGCCCGTTAGGGAATCGGAGGTTGGGGCGGCTGTTCTGCGGATTCGTTCCAAGAACACCGCCCCCGGGCCGGACGGGGTTCCAGCCCGAGTTCTGGCCCGAGCCCTCGACCATATGTCGGACCGCCTCAGGGAAGTGTTGGACGCTAGCCTGGCGTCCGGACGCTTTCCTGAGTGCTGGAAAGGCGGGAAGCTGGTCCTATTGAGGAAGCCGGGACGGCCTGCCGATTCGGTCGCGGCCTATAGGCCCATCGTGTTGCTGGACGAGGCGGGTAAACTTTTTGAGAGGATACTCTCTGCCCGCATCGTCCGGCAACTCCGCGAGGTGGGGCCCGACCTGTCGGACGCCCAATTCGGATTCCGAGAGGGGCGTTCGACGGTCGATGCCGTGATGCGCCTTAGGGCCGTGACCGAAGAGGCAGTGAGCTGTGGCGGCGTGGTGTTGGCGGTGTCTTTGGACATCGCCAACGCCTTTAATAGTCTGCCATTCAGCTGCATCGGGGAAGCACTCCAATACCACGGAGTGCCAGAGTACCTGAGGCGGCTGGTGGCAGACTATTTGCAGGAGCGTACCGTCGTGTACGAGGATCGAGATGGCGCCTTGAGACGGCGACCCATGTCGTGCGGCGTTCCGCAGGGGTCTGTCCTTGGACCACTCCTGTGGAACGTGGGATACGACTGGGTCCTAAGAGGTCGTCTCCCCCCCGGGCTGGGCGTAATTTGTTACGCCGATGACACTCTTGTCACAGCCCGGGGGGCGAACTTCCAGGAGGCGGCGCGCCTGGCCACCACTGGTGTTTCTCTGGTGGTCGGGCGCATCGAGGCGCTGGGCTTACGGGTGGCCCTGGACAAGACGGAGGCCCTGCTATTCCATGGGCCCCGTCGTGGGCCGCCCCCCGGCGCCTCCATAGTGGTCAACTCGGTCCTCGTACCGGTTCGGGCCCAGATGAGGTATCTGGGCCTGATCCTCGACGGTAGGTGGCTCTTCGACGAGCACTTCCGACAGCTTGGTCCCAGGCTGGTCGACGCTGCCTCTGCCCTTGGGCGACTTTTGCCCAACTTGGGTGGAGCCAGCGTCGCAACGCGACTCCTCTACACGGGGGTGGTCCGGTCGATGGCGCTGTATGGGGCACCGGTGTGGGTGGCGGCTCTGACTGCCCTCAATAAGGCCCGCCTCTGGCGGCCTCAGAGGGTATTGGCGGTCAGAGCCATACGCGGATACCGCACGGTGTCCACCGAGGCGGCGTGCGCCTTGGCCGGAACACCTCCGTGGGATTTGGAGGCGGAAGTGCTCGCCGAAGTTTATCGACGGGTGGCTGAATTCCGGGCGGAGAGAGGCGTTCGCCCTCCGCCCGAAGAGGTACGCGAGTGGCGTGAAGCCGCCCGTCGAGCCACGATGGCTCGCTGGTCGTTCCGGCTGGAGACTCCACGCGCTGGCTTTGCAGCCGTGGAGGCTCTCCAGCCGGTCATCCACGAGTGGGCAGGGCGGCAGCACGGGACTCTTTCCTTCCGACTGACGCAGGTGCTTTCCGGGCATGGATGCTTCGGGAAGTACCTGCACTCGGTCGCCAGGAGGGAACTGAGTCCCGCCTGCCACCACTGCGACTGCAGTGAGGACTCGGCCCAGCATACGCTGGCGATCTGCCCCGCTTGGGCGTCGCAGCGCCGGGCCCTCACTGCAGTCATCGGAGGAGATCTGTCGCTACCGGCCGTCATTCGCTCCATGGCCGGTAGCGACAGCAGTTTTACCGCGGTCGCAACCTTCTGTGAAGATGTAATCTCGCAGAAGGAGGCGGCGGAGAAGGCCCGGGAGGATGATATCCACTCGGACCCGATCCGCCGCCGGCGAACCGGGCGGCGGAGGCGCGCCTATCAGCGCCTCATGCCGCCCTGAGTGTGGCCGCGGATGGTCGGGATGGGTTTTCCCCACCATCCGCTTTAGTGGTCACCCGCGAGGGGGCGACGTTACGCGTGTGCCGTACGTCGCCTAAATTGAGAGTTTTTAGCAGCAGACGGTGCCCGCTTCAGTGCGGGCAGGCGCTGGGAGGGGTCCGGATGTGTTAATAGCAGCAGTTCCCGGATCCCTCCCGTCTCAGGCGCAGAGTGGCACACCGTGTGGTTTTAGTCGGTTCGATTCCGACACACCGCCCCGCCGCAAACCCCGGCGGGGTGACGGCCCGAGGGGGTTTCCACACGTTAAAAAAAAAAAAAAAAAAAAGGTTAGGTTAGGTTAGGTTAGGTTAGGTTTCGCCTATTTGAGGGAGCGTACCGTCATGTACGAGGACCGAGAGGGCGTCTTGAGACGGCGGCCCATGTCGTGCGGCGTTCCACAGGGGTCTGTCCTTGGACCACTCCTGTGGAACGTGGGGTACGACTGGGTTCTGCGGGAACGTCTCCCCCCCGGGCTGGGCGTAATTTGTTACGCCGATGACACTTTGGTCACAGCTCGGGGGGCAAACTTCCAGGAGGCGGCGCGCCTGGCCACCAGGGGTGTTTCTCTGGTGGTCGGGCGCATCGAGGCGCTGGGCTTGCGGGTGGCCCTGGACAAGACGGAGGCCCTGTTGTTCCATGGGCCCCGTCGTGGTCCACCCCCCGGCGCCTCCATAGAGGTCAACTCGGTCCTCGTACCGGTTCGGGCCCAGATGAAATATCTGGGTCTGATCCTGGACGGTAGGTGGCTCTTCGACGAGCACTTCCGACAGCTTGGTCCGAAGCTGGTCGACGCTGCTTCCGCCCTTGGGCGATTATTGCCCAACTTGGGCGGAGCCAGCGTCGCAACGCGACTCCTGTACACGGGGGTGGTCCGGTCAATGGCGCTGTACGGCGCACCGGTGTGGGTGGCGGCTCTGACCGCCCTCAACAAGGCTCGCCTCTGGCGGCCTCAGAGGGTATTGGCGGTCAGAGCCATACGCGGATACCGCACGGTGTCGACCGAGGCGGCGTGCGCGTTGGCCGGAACACCCCCGTGGGATTTGGAGGCGGAAGTGCTCGCCGAAGTTTATCGACGGGTGGCTTCTTTCCGGGCGGAGTGTGGCATTCGCCCCCCGCCCGAGGAGGTACGCGAGTGGCGTGAAGCCGCCCGTCGAGCCACGATGGCTCGCTGGTCGCTCCGGCTGGAGACTCCACGCGCTGGCTTCGCCGCCGTGGAGGCTCTCCAGCCGGTCATCCACGAGTGGGCAGGGCGGCAGCACGGGACTCTTTCCTTCCGACTGACGCAGGTGCTTTCCGGACACGGATGCTTCGGGAAGTACCTGCACTCGGTCGCACGGAGGGAACTGAGTCCCGCCTGCCACCACTGCGACTGCAGTGAGGACTCGGCCCAGCACACGCTGGCGGCATGCCCCGCATGGGCGTCGCAGCGCCGGGCCCTCACTGCAGTCATCGGAGGGGATCTCTCGCTACCGGCCGTCATCCGCTCCATGGCCGGTAGCGACAGCAATTTTACCGCGGTCGCCACCTTCTGCGAACACGTCATCTCGCAGAAGGAGGCGGCGGAGAAGGCCCGGGAGGACGACCTCCTCTCGGACCCGATCCGCCGCCGGCGAACCGGGCAGCGGAGGCGCGCTCACCAGCGCCTCATGCCGCCCTGAGTGTGGCCGCGGATGGTCGGGACGGGTTTGCCCTTCCATCCGCATTAGTGGCCGCCCGCGAGGAGGCGACGTTACGTGTGTGCCGTACGTCGCCTAAACGGAGAGGTTGAGGAGGAGGGTGCCCGCATCTGTGCGGGCTGGCGCCGGGAGGGGTCCGGAGGTCGTAATACAGCAGTACCCGGACCTCTCCCTCTCTCAGGCGCAGAGTTGGCACACCGTGTGGTTTTAGTCGGTTCGATTCCGACACACCGCCCCGCCGCCGCAAACCCCGGCGGGGTGACGGCCCGAGGGGGTTTCCACACGTTAATAAAAAAAAAAAAAAAAAAAAAAAAAAAAAAAAAAAAAAGGTTAGGTTTCGCCGTGTTTGCGGGAACGTCTCCCCCCCGGGCTGGGCGTAATTTGTTACGCCGATGACACTTTGGTCACAGCTCGGGGGGCAAACTTCCAGGAGGCGGCGCGCCTGGCCACCGGGGGTGTTTCTCAGGTGGTCGGGCGCATCGAGGCGCTGGGCTTGCGGGTGGCCCTGGACAAGACGGAGGCCCTGCTCTTTCATGGGCCCCGTCGTGGTCCACCCCCCGGCGCCTCGATAGAGGTCAACTCGGTCCTCGTACCGGTTCGGGCCCAGATGAAATATCTGGGTCTGATCCTGGACGGTAGGTGGCTCTTCGACGAGCACTTCCGACAGCTTGGTCCGAAGCTGGTCGACGCTGCCTCTGCCCTTGGGCGATTATTGCCCAACTTGGGCGGAGCCAGCGTCGCAACGCGACTCCTGTACACGGGGGTGGTCCGGTCAATGGCGCTGTACGGCGCACCGGTGTGGGTGGCGGCTCTGACCGCCCTCAACAAGGCTCGCCTCTGGCGGCCTCAGAGGGTATTGGCGGTCAGAGCCATACGCGGATACCGCACGGTGTCGACCGAGGCGGCGTGCGCGTTGGCCGGAACACCCCCGTGGGATTTGGAGGCGGAAGTGCTCGCCGAAGTTTATCGACGGGTGGCTTCTTTCCGGGCGGAGTGTGGCATTCGCCCCCCGCCCGAGGAGGTACGCGAGTGGCGTGAAGCCGCCCGTCGAGCCACGATGGCTCGCTGGTCGCTCCGGCTGGAGACTCCACGCGCTGGCTTCGCCGCCGTGGAGGCTCTCCAGCCGGTCATCCACGAGTGGGCAGGGCGGCAGCACGGGACCCTTTCCTTCCGACTGACGCAGGTGCTTTCCGGACACGGATGCTTCGGGAAGTACCTGCACTCGGTCGCACGGAGGGAACTGAGTCCCGCCTGCCACCACTGCGACTGCAGTGAGGACTCGGCCCAGCACACGCTGGCGGCATGCCCCGCATGGGCGTCGCAGCGCCGGGCCCTCACTGCAGTCATCGGAGGGGATCTCTCGCTACCGGCCGTCATCCGCTCCATGGCCGGTAGCGACAGCAATTTTACCGCGGTCGCCACCTTCTGCGAACACGTCATCTCGCAGAAGGAGGCGGCGGAGAAGGCCCGGGAGGACGACCTCCTCTCGGACCCGATCCGCCGCCGGCGAACCGGGCAGCGGAGGCGCGCTCACCAGCGCCTCATGCCGCCCTGAGTGTGGCCGCGGATGGTCGGGACGGGTTTGCCCTTCCATCCGCTCTAGTGGCCGCCCGCGAGGAGGCGACGTTACGTGTGTGCCGTACGTCGCCTAAATGGAGAGGTTGAGGAGGAGGGTGCCCGCATCTGTGCGGGCTGGCGCCGGGAGGGGTCCGGAGGTCGTAACACAGCAGTTCCCGGATCTCTCCCTCTCTCAGGCGCAGAGTTGGCACACCGTGTGGTTTTAGTCGGTTCGATTCCGACACACCGCCCCGCCGCCGCAAACCCCGGCGGGGTGACGGCCCGAGGGGGTTTCCACACGTTAAAAAAAAAAAAAAAAAAAAAAAAAAGGTTTCGCCGTGTGGGGCCGGCATAGAATAGCCCCACCCCATCTCATCCCGTGGGTGTCGTAAGAGGCGACTAAGGGACACACGCAGCCGACTTACAGGCTGGCGAGGGGATCCCTAACAGCCCTTTTCAGGGCTCGCCGTCGCTCCCAGTACCCCTCTGTTTTGCAGAGGGGACATGGGAAGAGACGGTGTCAGGGATCGAGGGACGGGTCGGCCCACTGCTCGCGCAGGGGCTGGCAGGCACTTGTGCCACCGTCGGAGTTGGGAGAGTTGGCTGCCCTCCCGCGTCGCGTAATCTCCGGGTGATCGGCGTTTTGACCTGGGTGCTGGCCACATTCAGGAAGCCGTGATCTCGGAGAACGTGGGGCTTGCCTTCATTGGCCGGCCCGCGTCAAGGAAAAGACTTTAAAACCCGACAGCGAAGTCGTTTAAAACCTGTGGATACCGGCCGACCTCCACAGTATATAGGCTTATCCGGGTGCAGGGGCCTCCGCCCGGACTGACCACTTATTTCCCCCATTCTCGTGGGAACTGTATGGAGCTGAATATAAACGAAACTAATAAAACTAAAACTGATATAAACTTAACGAAAACTGGCGATAATAACGGATCTGATAAGGCATGTGATAAGGCAAACAAAAAGAAGGGAAGGCGGAACGCCAAAGGGCAGTTCCGGAGGGCGGACGACTCCTCTACCGAGGAGGAGTCCGCGTCCGGGACGCCTATGGCGGCGGGGCTCCCAGTAGTCAGTCGGACTGCTGGGAGCCGAAGAACCTCGGAGCGTACGCGTTCCCGGTCCACCCACTCGTCGGAAGGCGCGAGTGGGATGGACTTGGAGTTTACGGATACCCGTAAACGCGTACGCTCAAACGATGGAGGCAGTGACGCCTCAGATATGTTGCCGCCGAAGATCGCGAGCAGCCATAGGGGGCGCTCGCGAACCCCGGTGCCGGGCCCGTCAGGTTCCGCCTTTTGCAAGGCGGAATCGTACAGGCGGGCCAGGGCGGAAGGCGAAACACAAGCGGAGGAGGAGATTTCAGGTCTCCTGCAGAAGATCGGAGGCCCGGTGAATGGGGACCCAGTGCCCCAGACGCCGGCCTCCTTGCAGGAGAGGGCGGACGCGGCGGTGGCCATCATACATAAGGTGGCCACCAAGTCCGTCAACCTTAAGGGCTCCTTCGTGAGGGCCCTTAAGGACTCCTCCTCCGCTGTGGCGGGGGTCGTGGGAGCCCTAATTGGTGATGTGGCACGCCTCCAGGCGGCCAACGATCATTTGACGGGGCAGGTGGCGGAGCTAAGCGCTCAATTCGCCCAATTCAGGGCGGAGCGGCCTGAGCGTAAGGCTCCGGCACCGGCCCCGGCTGCGTCGCGGCCGGCTCCGTCTGCGTCGCGGGCGGCTCCGTCTGCGCCGCGGGCGGCTCCGCCTGCGTCGCTGCCGGCGCCGTCTGCGCCGCAGTCGATCCCCACTGTTCCTGGGGTACCTGACGCACTTGTGCAGCAGGTCCTCATCGCAGTGGGGAATCTAGTGGACGGCCGCTTGGCCGGCCTGGAGGCTAGGCTGCCCCCGGCCCCTGTCGTTCGGCCGCCGCTCGCGCCACCGAGGCCGAAGGTCTTCCCGGCGCCGGCGCCGCTCCCCGTGGTGGGTGGCCGCGTCACCTACGCGACGGCGACGTCGGTGCCTGCTCCTTCGGCTGCCCAAAAGGCACGACAGGGGGCCAAAGCGGCTGCACCGAAGGCGAAGCCTAAGGCGGCGTCTAAGGTGGCGCCGAAGAGGACGGCAGTGAATACTGGAGCGGAGTTCCCTCCGCTCCCCACTCCAACGTCGACACCCGGACCCTCCACTTCCGCCCCCTCCAATGAGGGTTGGCAGGTAGTCGGAGGGTCCAAAAAGTCCCGAAAGCGGGCCAAGAAGGCTGCCCAGAAGGCGGCCTCTGGCCCGCAGTCGCCGCCGGTGGCAGGGCCCGCCGCTAAGAAGCCGCAGAAGCCGCGGAAACTGCAGGCTCCAAAGACCGCGGCGGTAGTGGTGACCGTGTCACCGGAGGCGGCTGAAGGCGGGATGTCCTACGCGGCCCTTTTTAAAAGGGCCCGGGCCAGTCTCGCCTCTTTCGGGACGCCAGGGGTGAGACTGCGCCTCGCCCAAACGGGGGCTCGAGTCCTCGAATTCCCCGGGGCTGAAGGCGCAAAGTCGGCAGACGCATTTGCCGAGAAGCTCCGAGAAATGTTCTCGGAGGCGGATGGTGTGAGGATCGCCAGGCCTGTGAAGTGCGCGGAACTGCGCATTTCGGGCCTGGACGATTCCGTCACGGCCGACGATGTCCGCGATGCAGTTCAGGAGAGGACGAGCTGCAGCGCGGATAGCATTAGGGTCGGCACCATCCGCCCTGGTCCGGGGGGCCTTGGCGCGGTATGGCTCAGCTGCCCAGTGGCGGCAGCCAAAGTACTGGGAGATGCCGGCAGGCTGCTCGTCGGCTTCGTCAGCGCCAGGATTACGGTCCTGGCGGCGAGGCCGATGAGGTGTTTCAAATGCCTGTCGGCGGGCCATACTCGCGTCAAGTGCAGCAGTTGCTTCGACTGCAGCGGACTTTGTTTCCGTTGCGGTCTGGCGGGGCACAGGGCGGCGGAGTGTTCTGCCGCCCCTCACTGCCCCATCTGTGCGGCGGGCAATAAGCCCGCCAATCATCAGATGGGGCAGGGAGGCTGCAAGCCCCCTCGGGCTTCTCAAGCTTCTCGGCAAGCGTCGGGGGTCAGCCAGTCGACCCAGGCTGCCTCCGGCGTAGCTAATGCGTCTACGCCGACGCCCATGGAGGAGGCTGTAGAAGCGATCCAGTAATGGATCGATTCTCCAGCCTCCTGGTCCAGACGAACCTGAACCACTGCGCCGCGGCGCAGGATCTCTTCCTGCAAACCGTGGCGCAGTGGTCCATAGGTGTTGCCGTGGTCGCGGAGCCATACTATGTCCCTTCCCGTCCGAATTGGATGGGTGACAGGGATGGCTCCGTGGCAGTCGTCGGCTCCGCGGCGGCTCATTCCCCACCCTTGTCGCTAAGGGACAAGGGTACGGGATATGTTGCCGCCGACTGGGGGGGTATCACCGTATACGGTGTATACTTCTCCCCTAATCGGAGTCTGAGCGACTTCGAGGTCTTCCTCAACAACTTGGAGGCCTCGATACGGCGACTAGGGTCTGGGCACGTCCTCGTGCTGGGGGACTTCAACGCAAAGTCCATTGCGTGGGGGTCTCCCGGGACGGACGCCAGGGGCGAAGCCGTAGTGGAGTGGGCGGCTTCGGTGGGCCTCTGTTTGCTGAACAGAGGCTCCACCAACACGTGCGTGCGACAGCAGGGGGGGTCGATAGTGGACCTCTCGTTCGCTACCCCCGCTGTCGCCGCACGGGTAAGGAACTGGTGTGTCCTGGAAGAGGTCGAGACGCTCTCGGATCATCTGTACATCCGATTTGAGCTCTCCCGGTCCCAGGGCCCCAGTAGGGGTCACGTGGCGCGGCAAATGTCCCACTTTCCGCGGTGGGCAGTCGCCAAGCTCGACAGGGACCTGCTGGAGGAGGCGGCCATCGTTCATTCGTGGCTGTCTCCGCAGGCCCCGACTGGGGAGGTCGACGTGGACGTGGGGGCTGGCCGTTTTCGCGATGCGCTTGCGCAGATTTGCGATGCCATGCCCCGCATCCGGACTCGTCGGCCTCCTCGGAAGGAGGTCTACTGGTGGTCCCGGGAGTTGGCGGACCTCCGTGCGGCGTGTACTCGTGCCCGGAGGTCCTACACCCGCAGCAGGCGACGTCACCGTGGAGACGGTGGCGGGGACCAGCTTCACGAGGAGTACCGCGAGGCGCGGAAAACTCTGAAGCTGGCCATTTGCCGCGCCAAAGAGGTGAAAAGAGAGGAAATGCTGGAGAGTCTCGATCGTGACCCCTGGGGTCGCCCTTATCGTGCGGTGCGTCAAAAGCTCCGCACGCCGGGCCCCCCCCTTACCGAGACTCTCCAGCCCAGCTTCCTGCAGGAAGTGGTCGAGGGCCTATTCCCGCAGCGGGCGGAGCACACGCCCCCGTCGATGGCCTACCCGGCCAGGGACGACGGGGGCGAGGTTCCGCCCGTGAGGGAATCGGAGGTAGGGGCGGCGGTTCTGAGAATCCGTTCGAAGAACACCGCCCCCGGGCCGGACGGGGTACCTGCCCGAGTTCTGGCCCGAACCCTCGACCATATGTCGGACCGCCTCAGGGAAGTGCTGGACGCCAGCCTGGCGTCCGGTCGCTTCCCTGAGTGCTGGAAAGGCGGGAAGCTGGTCCTTTTGAGGAAGCCGGGACGGCCTGCCGATTCGGTCACGGCCTATAGGCCCATCGTGTTGCTGGACGAGGCGGGCAAACTTTTTGAGAGGATACTCTCTGCCCGCATCGTCCAGCATCTCAGCGAGGTGGGGCCCGACCTGTCGGACGCCCAATTCGGGTTCCGAGAGGGGCGTTCGACGGTCGATGCCGTGATGCGCCTTAGGGCCGTGACCGAAGAGGCTGTGAGCTGTGGCGGCGTGCTGTTGGCGGTGTCTTTAGACATCGCCAACGCATTCAATAGTCTGCCATTTAGCTGCATCGGGGAAGCACTCCAGTACCATGGGGTGCCAGAGTACCTGAGGCGGCTAGTGGCAGACTATTTGAGGGAGCGTACCGTCATGTACGAGGACCGAGAGGGCGTCTTGAGACGGCGGCCCATGTCGTGCGGCGTTCCACAGGGGTCTGTCCTTGGACCACTCCTGTGGAACGTGGGGTACGACTGGGTCTTGCGGGAACGTCTCCCCCCCGGGCTGGGCGTAATTTGTTACGCCGATGACACTTTGGTCACAGCTCGGGGGGCAAACTTCCAGGAGGCGGCGCGCCTGGCCACCGGGGGTGTTTCTCAGGTGGTCGGGCGCATCGAGGCGCTGGGCTTGCGGGTGGCCCTGGACAAGACGGAGGCCCTGCTCTTTCATGGGCCCCGTCGTGGTCCACCCCCCGGCGCCTCGATTGAGGTCAACTCGGTCCTCGTACCGGTTCGGGCCCAGATGAAATATCTGGGTCTGATCCTGGACGGTAGGTGGCTCTTCGACGAGCACTTCCGACAGCTTGGTCCGAAGCTGGTCGACGCTGCCTCCGCCCTTGGGCGATTATTGCCCAACTTGGGCGGAGCCAGCGTCGCAACGCGACTCCTGTACACGGGGGTGGTCCGGTCGATGGCGCTGTACGGCGCACCGGTGTGGGTGGCGGCTCTGACCGCCCTCAACAAGGCTCGCCTCTGGCGGCCTCAGAGGGTATTGGCGGTCAGAGCCATACGCGGATACCGCACGGTGTCGACCGAGGCGGCGTGCGCGTTGGCCGGAACACCCCCGTGGGATTTGGAGGCGGAAGTGCTCGCCGAAGTTTATCGACGGGTGGCTTCTTTCCGGGCGGAGTGTGGCATTCGCCCCCCGCCCGAGGAGGTACGCGAGTGGCGTGAAGCCGCCCGTCGAGCCACGATGGCTCGCTGGTCGCTCCGGCTGGAGACTCCACGCGCTGGCTTTGCCGCCGTGGAGGCTCTCCAGCCGGTCATCCACGAGTGGGCAGGGCGGCAGCACGGGACCCTTTCCTTCCGACTGACGCAGGTGCTTTCCGGACACGGATGCTTCGGGAAGTACCTGCACTCGGTCGCACGGAGGGAACTGAGTCCCGCCTGCCACCACTGCGACTGCAGTGAGGACTCGGCCCAGCACACGCTGGCGGCATGCCCCGCATGGGCGTCGCAGCGCCGGGCCCTCACTGCAGTCATCGGAGGGGATCTCTCGCTACCGGCCGTCATCCGCTCCATGGCCGGTAGCGACAGCAGTTTTACCGCGGTCGCCACCTTCTGCGAACACGTCATCTCGCAGAAGGAGGCGGCGGAGAAGGCCCGGGAGGACGACCTCCTCTCGGACCCGATCCGCCGCCGGCGAACCGGGCAGCGGAGGCGCGCTCACCAGCGCCTCATGCCGCCCTGAGTGTGGCCGCGGATGGTCGGGACGGGTTTGCCCTTCCATCCGCTCTAGTGGCCGCCCGCGAGGAGGCGACGTTACGTGTGTGCCGTACGTCGCCTAAACGGAGAGGTACTGGAGGAGGGTGCCCGCTTCTGTGCGGGCTGGCGCCGGGAGGGGTCCGGAGGTCGTAATACAGCAGTTCCCGGATCCCTCCCTCTCTCAGGCGCAGAGTTGGCACACCGTGTGGTTTTAGTCGGTTCGATTCCGACACACCGCCCCGCCGCCGCAAACCCCGGCGGGGTTCTTAAAAAAAAAATAAAAAAAAAAAAGGTTAGGTTTCGCCGTGTGGGGCCGGCATAGAATAGCCCCACCCCATCTCATCCCGTGGGTGTCGTAAGAGGCGACTAAGGGAAACACGCAGCCGAATTCCAGGCTGGCGAGGGGATCCCTAACAGCCCTTTTCAGGGCTCGCCGTCGCTCCCAGTACCCCTCTGTTTTGCAGAGGGGACATGGGAAGAGACGGTGTGAGGGATCGAGGGACGGGTCGGCCCACTGCTCGCGCAGGGGCTGGCAGGCACTAGTGCCACCGTCGGTGAGACAGGATTAGCCACCCTGTCGCGTTCCGTAACCAACAGGGGCTCAGCAGCGACCTGACTGGTGGCTCCAGGAGGGTACGTTGAGAACCTGTTGGCCGGAGGGCTTGCCTTTATTGGCCGGCCCGCGTCAAGGAAAAGACTTTAAAACCCGACAGCCAAGTCGTTAAAACCTGTGGATACCGGCCGACCTCCACAGTATTTAGGCTTATCCGGGTGCAGGGGGCACCGCCCGGACGGACTTTTTATTTCCCCCATACTCGTGGGCTAAGCTATGGCAAATGACTCAATGGAAAACTTAAATAAAACAGACCGATCTCTTCTAACGAAAACTGGCAAGTCAAAAGGACAAACCGATAATGAGGCAAAGCGGAAGGGCAGGAGGAACGCCAAGGGGCAGTTCCGGAGGGCGGACGACTCCTCTACCGAGGAGGAGTCCGCGTCCGGGATGCCTATGGCGGCGGGGCTCCCAGTAGTCAGTCGGACTGCTGGGAGCCGAAGAACCTCGGAGCGTGCGCGTTCCGGGTCCACCCACTCGTCGGATGGCGCGAGTGGGATGGACTTGGAGCTTACGGACAGCCGTAAACGCGTACGCTCCAACGATGGGGGCAGCGATGCCTCCGAAATGCTGCCACCGAAAATGGCAAGTAGCCATAGGGGGAGGTCCCGAACCCCAGTCCCGGGCACGTCGGGTTCCGCCTTTTGCAAGGCGGAGTCATATCGGCGAGCTCGGGCGGAAGGCGAGACTCAGGCGGAGGAGGAGATCTCGGGTCTCCTGCAGAAGATCGGGGAGCCGGTGGACGGGGACTCAGTGCCCCAGACGTCGGCTTCCTTGCAGGAGAGGGCGGACGCGGCGGTGGCCATCATACATAAGGTGGCCACCAAGTCCGTCAACCTTAAGGGCTCCTTCGTGAGGGCCCTTAAGGACTCCTCCTCCGCTGTGGCGGGGGTTGTAGGGACCCTGATCGGGGATGTGGCTCGCCTCCAGGCAGCCAACGATCGCCTGACGGGGCAGGTGGCTGAGCTGAGCGCTCAATTCGCCCAATTCCGGGCGGAGCGCCCTGAGTGCGAGGCCCCAGCCCCAGCCCCGTCTGCGTCGCGGCCGGCTCCGTCTGCGTCGCGGCCGGCTCCGTCTGCGTCGCGGGCGGCTCCGTCTGCGCCGCGGGCGGCCCCGTCTGCGTCGCGGGCGGCTCCGTCTGCGCCGCGGGCGGCTCCGCCTGCGTCGCTGCCGGCGCCGTCTGCGCCGCGGTCGACCCCCACTGTCCCTGAGGAATCTGATGCTCTAATGCAGCAGATCCTCATCGCAGTGGGGAATCTAGTGGACGGCCGCTTGGCCGGCCTGGAGGCTAGGCTGCCCCCGGCCCCTGTCGTTCGGCCGCCGCTCGCGCCCCCGAGGCCGAGGGTCTTCCCGGCGCCGGCGCCGCTCCCCGTAGTGGGTGGCCGCGTGACCTACGCGGCGGCGACGTCGGTGCCGGTTCCTTCGGCTGCCCAAGGGGCACGACCGGGGGCCAAGGCAGCAAAGGCGACGCCTAAGACGGCGCCCAAGACGGCGTCCAAGGCGGCGCCAAAAAAGACTGCAGTAAATGCTGGAGCGGAGTTCCCTCCGCTCCCCACTCCAACGACGACACCTGGACCCTCCACTTCTGCCCCCTCCAATGAGGGTTGGCAGGTAGCTGGCGGGTCCAAAAAGTCCCGGAAGCGGGCCAAGAAGGCTGCCCAGAAGGCGGCCTCTGGCCCGCAGTCGCCGCCGGTGGCTAAGGCCACCGCTAAGAAGCCGCGGAAACTGCAGCCGCCGAAAACCGCGGCGGTAGTGGTGACCGTGTCGCCGGAGGCGGCTGAGGGCGGGCTGTCCTACGCGGCCCTTTTCAAAAGGGCCCGGGCAAGTCTCGCCTCTTTCGGGACGACGGGTGTCAGATTGCGCCTCGCCCAGACGGGAGCTCGAATTCTCGAGTTCCCCGGGGCTGAAGGCGCAAAGTCGGCAGACGAATTTGCTGAGAGGTTAAGAGGCATGTTCGCGGAAACGGACGGTGTAAGGATCGCCAGGCCTACGAAGTGCGCGGAACTGCGCATTTCGGGCCTGGACGATTCTGTGACGGCCGAGGATGTTCGCGCTGCGGTTCAGGAGAGGACGAACTGCAGTGCGGAAAGCATCAGGGTCGGCACCGTCCGTACCGGTCCAGGGGGCCTTGGTGCGGTGTGGCTCAGCTGCCCTGTGGCAGCGGCCAAAACTCTTGGAGATGCCGGCAGGCTGCTCGTCGGCTTCGTGAGTGCCAGGATTACGGTCCTGGCGCCGAGGCCGATGAGGTGTTTCAAATGCCTGTCGGCGGGTCACACCCGCACCAAGTGCAGTAGCTGCTTCGACTGCAGCGGACTTTGCTTCCGCTGCGGTCTGGCGGGGCACAAGGCGGCGGACTGTTCTGCCGCCCCTCACTGCCCCATCTGTGCGGCGGGCAATAAGCCTGCCAATCATCAGATGGGGCAGGGAGGCTGCAAGCCCCCTCGCGGCTCTCTTGCCTCTCGGCAAGCGTCGGAGGTCAGCCAGTCGACCCAGGCTGCCTCCGGCGTAGCTAATGCGTCTACGCCGACGCCCATGGAGGAGGCTGTAGAAGCGATCCAGTAATGGATCGATTCTCCAGCCTCCTGGTCCAGACGAACCTGAACCACTGCGCCGCGGCGCAGGATCTCTTCCTGCAAACCGTGGCGCAGTGGTCAATAGGTGTTGCCGTGGTCGCGGAGCCATACTATGTCCCTTCCCGTCCGAATTGGATGGGTGACCGGGATGGCTCCGTGGCAGTCGTCGGCTCCGCGGCGGCTCATTCCCCGCCCTTGTCGCTAAGAGACAGGGGTACGGGATATGTTGCCGCCGACTGGGGGGGTATCACCGTTTACGGTGTATACTTCTCCCCTAATCGGAGTCTGAGCGACTTCGAGGTCTTCCTGAACAGCTTGGAGGCCTCGATACGGCGACTAGGGTCTGGGCACGTCCTCGTGCTGGGGGACTTCAACGCAAAGTCCATTGCGTGGGGGTCTCCCGGGACGGACGCCAGGGGCGAAGCCGTAGTGGAGTGGGCGGCTTCGGTGGGCCTCTGTTTGCTGAACAGAGGCTCCACCAACACGTGCGTGCGACAGCAGGGGGGGTCGATAGTGGACCTCTCGTTCGCTACCCCCGCTGTCGCCGCACGGGTAAGGAACTGGTGTGTCCTGGAAGAGGTCGAGACGCTCTCGGATCATTTGTACATCCGATTCGAGCTCTCCCGGTCCCAGGGCCCCAGTAGGGGTCACGTGGCGCGGCAAATGTCCCACTTTCCGCGGTGGGCAGTCGCCAAGCTCGACAGGGACCTGCTGGAGGAGGCGGCCATCGTTCATTCGTGGCTGTCTCCGCAGACCCCGACCGGGGAGGTCGACGTGGACGTGGGGGCTGGCCGTTTTCGCGATGCGCTTGCGCAGATTTGCGATACGGCCATGCCCCGCATCCGGACTCGTCGGCCTCCTCGGAAGGAGGTCTACTGGTGGTCCCGGGAGTTGGCGGACCTCCGTGCGGCGTGTACTCGTGCCCGGAGGTCCTACACCCGCAGCAGGCGACGTCACCGTGGAGACGGTGGCGGGGACCAGCTTCACGAGGAGTACCGCGAGGCGCGGAAAACTCTGAAGCTGGCCATTTGCCGCGCCAAAGAGGTGAAAAGAGAGGAAATGCTGGAGAGTCTCGATCGTGACCCCTGGGGTCGCCCTTATCGTGCGGTGCGTCAAAAGCTCCGCACGCCGGGCCCCCCCCTTACCGAGACTCTCCAGCCCAGCTTCCTGCAGGAAGTGGTCGAGGGCCTATTCCCGCAGCGGGCGGAGCACACGCCCCCGTCGATGGCCTACCCGGCCAGGGACGACGGGGGCGAGGTTCCGCCCGTGAGGGAATCGGAGGTAGGGGCGGCGGTTCTGAGAATCCGTTCGAAGAACACCGCCCCCGGGCCGGACGGGGTACCTGCCCGAGTTCTGGCCCGAACCCTCGACCATATGTCGGACCGCCTCAGGGAAGTGCTGGACGCCAGCCTGGCGTCCGGTCGCTTCCCTGAGTGCTGGAAAGGCGGGAAGCTGGTCCTTTTGAGGAAGCCGGGACGGCCTGCCGATTCGGTCACGGCCTATAGGCCCATCGTGTTGCTGGACGAGGCGGGCAAACTTTTTGAGAGGATTCTCTCTGCCCGCATCGTCCAGCATCTCAGCGAGGTGGGGCCCGACCTGTCGGACGCCCAATTCGGGTTCCGAGAGGGGCGTTCGACGGTCGATGCCGTGATGCGCCTTAGGGCCGTGACCGAAGAGGCTGTGAGCTGTGGCGGCGTGCTGTTGGCGGTGTCTTTAGACATCGCCAACGCATTCAATAGTCTGCCATTTAGCTGCATCGGGGAAGCACTCCAGTATCATGGGGTGCCAGAGTACCTGAGGCGGCTAGTGGCAGACTATTTGAGGGAGCGTACCGTCATGTACGAGGACCGAGAGGGCGTCTTGAGACGGCGGCCCATGTCGTGCGGCGTTCCGCAGGGGTCTGTCCTTGGACCACTCCTGTGGAACGTGGGGTACGACTGGGTTCTGCGGGAACGTCTCCCCCCCGGGCTGGGCGTAATTTGTTACGCCGATGACACTTTGGTCACAGCTCGGGGGGCAAACTTCCAGGAGGCGGCGCGCCTGGCCACCAGGGGTGTTTCTCTGGTGGTCGGGCGCATCGAGGCGCTGGGCTTGCGGGTGGCCCTGGACAAGACGGAGGCCCTGTTGTTCCATGGGCCCCGTCGTGGTCCACCCCCCGGCGCCTCCATAGAGGTCAACTCGGTCCTCGTACCGGTTCGGGCCCAGATGAAATATCTGGGTCTGATCCTTGACGGTAGGTGGCTCTTCGACGAGCACTTCCGACAGCTTGGTCCGAAGCTGGTCGACGCTGCCTCCGCCCTTGGGCGATTATTGCCCAACTTGGGCGGAGCCAGCGTCGCAACGCGACTCCTGTACACGGGGGTGGTCCGGTCAATGGCGCTGTACGGCGCACCGGTGTGGGTGGCGGCTCTGACCGCCCTCAACAAGGCTCGCCTCTGGCGGCCTCAGAGGGTATTGGCGGTCAGAGCCATACGCGGATACCGCACGGTGTCGACCGAGGCGGCGTGCGCGTTGGCCGGAACACCCCCGTGGGATTTGGAGGCGGAAGTGCTCGCCGAAGTTTATCGACGGGTGGCTTCTTTCCGGGCGGAGTGTGGCATTCGCCCCCCGCCCGAGGAGGTACGCGAGTGGCGTGAAGCCGCCCGTCGAGCCACGATGGCTCGCTGGTCGCTCCGGCTGGAGACTCCACGCGCTGGCTTCGCCGCCGTGGAGGCTCTCCAGCCGGTCATCCACGAGTGGGCAGGGCGGCAGCACGGGACCCTTTCCTTCCGACTGACGCAGGTGCTTTCCGGACACGGATGCTTCGGGAAGTACCTGCACTCGGTCGCACGGAGGGAACTGAGTCCCGCCTGCCACCACTGCGACTGCAGTGAGGACTCGGCCCAGCACACGCTGGCGGCATGCCCCGCATGGGCGTCGCAGCGCCGGGCCCTCACTGCAGTCATCGGAGGGGATCTCTCGCTACCGGCCGTCATCCGCTCCATGGCCGGTAGCGACAGCAATTTTACCGCGGTCGCCACCTTCTGCGAACACGTCATCTCGCAGAAGGAGGCGGCGGAGAAGGCCCGGGAGGACGACCTCCTCTCGGACCCGATCCGCCGCCGGCGAACCGGGCAGCGGAGGCGCGCTCACCAGCGCCTCATGCCGCCCTGAGTGTGGCCGCGGATGGTCGGGACGGGTTTGCCCTTCCATCCGCTCTAGTGGCCGCCCGCGAGGAGGCGACGTTACGTGTGTGCCGTACGTCGCCTAAATGGAGAGGTTGAGGAGGAGGGTGCCCGCATCTGTGCGGGCTGGCGCCGGGAGGGGTCCGGAGGTCGTAACACAGCAGTTCCCGGATCTCTCCCTCTCTCAGGCGCAGAGTTGGCACACCGTGTGGTTTTAGTCGGTTCGATTCCGACACACCGCCCCGCCGCCGCAAACCCCGGCGGGGTGACGGCCCGAGGGGGTTTCCACACGTTAAAAAAAAAAAAAAAAAAAAAAAAAAAAAAAAAGTTAGGTTAGTAATAGTAATAGTAGTAGTAAGGTTAGGTTAGGTTAGGTTAGGTTCCCCCCAATGTATCCCTACGTTGTCGTCGTGGTGGGGCTTGCGTGGGTCGATGATCTCTGGGGCTATGCCGGTAGAGCCACTCATGCCGGATAGGCCCAGAAGGAGACTCCAGACTAAATGGGATACCAGACGGAGTCTGTCGAGACTGCCGAGATGGGCACTCCAAACGTCTCTCTGCTTTAGCAGAAAGCGTATTGGAGTGCGACTAGAGGGCGAGCTCGGTGAGCACTCACCCTGCCTCCGAGCGGGCAACATAGGAGTTAGTCCTGTGTTGCCCTCGCCGCTACAACGTAATCCCAGTAGGTACGTCGAGTTAGGTCAGTGTCTGACTCGACTGGGACCGTGGGTCTTGGCTTAACCGCCCGGACCGCGAGGAAGAAAACCTCTATAAAAAATTACCCCGAATCCCGTGTTCTGGTGTGTGACCAGGGGATGCATGGCTGATGGGTAGTTCAGTCGCTAGCACACCCCCAGCCAGGGACCTGCGGACCCCTCGGTTGGGCACAAATTTACGCTTGCCCGGGTATTGGGGATCTCTGCCCGGGTCGACCTTTAGTTCTCCCCGACTCGTGGGATTTATTATGGAAGCTGATAAATTTAATAATGAAAATGAAAATACGATCGATCAAACTCTAACGAACACTGGCAAGCATACTGGACAGGAGACGAGGAAAGGGAAGGTGGCGAGGAATGCCAAAGGGCAGTTCCGGAAGGCGGACGACCGCTCATCTGCGGAGGAGGATGCGGTGCCTAGAACGCCTATAGCGGTGGGGCTCCCAGAAGTCGATCTGACTGCTGGGAGCCGAAGAATATCTGAACGTGTGCGTTCGAAGTCCGCCGTGGTTGTCGCGGGCAGCGGTTCCAGTGCGATGACGGACGCACTGGAGCCGATTGACACGAATTCGGACAACCGAAAGCGTGAGCGTCCCCCTGGCTGCGAGAGCGACATCTCTCAGGAGATGTTGCCTCCTAAAATACCGAGTAGCCACAGGGGGCGATCTCGAACTCCGGTGTCGACCCCGTCGGGCTCCCCCTTTTGCAAGGCGGAGTCTTACAGGCGAGCCAGGGCTGACGGCGAGTCTCAGGCGGAGGAGGAGATTGCTGGTCTCCTGCTCAAGATAGGTGAGCCGGTAGGTGGGGACTTAGTGCCCCAAACACCGTGCTCCCTGCAGGAGAGAGCAGAAGCGGCGGTGGCCATAATTCACAAGGTGGCCACCAAGTCCGTGAACTTGAAGGGCCCTTTCGTGAAGGCCCTCAAGGACTCCTCATCCGCCATTGCTGGGGTAGTGGGGACCCTGGCTGGAGACGTGGCTCGTCTACAGGTGGCCAACGACCGGCTGACGGAGCAGGTGGTGGAGCTGAGCGCTCAGTTCGCCCAGTTTCGGGTGGAGCGCCCTGAGCGTGAGGCCCCGGTCCCATCTGCATCCCGGCCGGTCCCGACTTCGTCCCAGCTGGCCCCGTCTGCGTCCCGGCCGGCCCCGTCTGCGTCCCGGTCGGCCCCGTCTTCGTCCCGGCCGGCCCCGTCTGCGTCCCGACCGGCCCCGTCTGCGTCCCAGCCGGCCCCGTCTGCCTCCCGGCCAGCCCCGTCTGCTTCTCAGCCGGTCCCTACCATCCCCGGGGTACCAGACGCCGTCCTGCAGCTGATGCTGCAGCAGATCCTCGTCTCGGTGGGGAATCTGGTGGACGGTCGTCTGGCCGGTCTGGAGGCGAGACTGCCTCCCGCCCCAATTGTTCGTCCCCCACTTGCAGCACCGAGGCCGAAGGTGGCGTTGGCGCCGACCCCTCTTCCCGTGGTGGGGGATCGCGTATCATACGCGGCGGCGACATCGATGCCGGCCCCTGCCGCTGCTGCTGCTCGAAAGACGCAGCAGCGGGCGAAGGCTCTAGCCAAGACGGCTGTGCCGAAAGCGGGACCCAAAGCGGTGGCAAAGGCTGGAGCGGAACGTACTCCGCTCCCCACTCCAACATCTCTGCCTGGTCCCTCCACAACTGCCCCCTACAGTGAGGGTTGGCAGGTAGTTGGGGGGGACAAGAAGTCGAAGAAGGCTAAGAAGCGGGCTAAGAAGGCTGCCCAAAAGGCAGCCTCTGGCCCGCAGTCCTCATCGGTGACAAAGGCCAGCCAGAAGAAGCCGCGGAAATTGCAATCGCCGAAAACCGCGGCTGTGGTGGTCACCGTGTCACCGGAGGCGGTAAGCAGCGGGCTAAACTATGCGGCCCTCTTCAAAAGGGCCCGGGCTAGCCTCGCGGGTGACTTCGGTACGGCAGGGGTGAGATTGCGCCTCGCCCAGACGGGAGCTCGAATCCTCGAGTTCCCTGGGGCTGAAGGCGCAAAGTCGGCAGACGCATTTGCCGACAGGCTCAGAGGCATGTTCGCAGAGACGGATGGTGTCAAGATTGCCAGGCCTACAAAGTGCGCGGAGTTACGCATTTCGGGCCTGGACGATTCAGTGACGGCTGAGGACGTCCGTGTTGCGATCCAGGAGAAAACTGGAAGCAATGCGGACAACATCAGAACTGGCACCATCCGCCCCGGTCCGGGAGGCCTTGGTGCGGTATGGGTGAGCTGTCCCATAGCGTCGGCCAAAATTTTGGGCGACGCTGGCAGACTCCTTGTCGGTTTCGTGAGCGCCAGAGTTACAGTGCTGGCCGCGAGACCGATGAGGTGCTTTAAATGCCTAGCCGGAGGACACACTCGCACCAAGTGCCAAAGTTGCTTTGACTGCAGCGGATTGTGTTTCCGCTGCGGTCGACCGGGGCACAAGGCGGCAGAATGCTCTGCCGCCCCTCACTGCCCGATGTGTGCGGCGGGTAATAAGCCCGCCAATCACCAGATTGGGCAGGGGGGCTGCAAGCCTCCCCGAGCCTCTCGGCAAGCGTCGGGGACTAGCCAAACGACCCAGGCTACCTCCGACGTAGTTCGTGCGTCAACGCCGACGCCCATGGAGGAGGCTGTAGAAATGGTCCAGTAATGGATCAAATCTGCAGCCTTCTTGTCCAGACGAACCTGAACCACTGCGCCGCGGCGCAGGATCTCTTCCTGCAAACCATGGCGCAGTGGTCGATCGGTGTTGCCGTAGTCGCGGAGCCCTATTACGTTCCTCCCCGTCCAAACTGGATGGGTGACTGGGACGGCTCCGTGGCAGTCGTCGGTTCCGCGGCGGCTCATTCCCCGCCCTTGTCGCTTAGAGACAAGGGCTCTGGATATGTTGCCGCTGAGTGGGGGGGGATCACTGTTTACGGTGTCTACTTCTCCCCCAACCGGAGTCTGAGCGACTTCGAGGTCTTCCTTAACAGCTTGGAGACCTCGATGCGGCGATTAGCGTCTGGGCACGTCCTCGTGCTGGGGGACTTCAACGCAAAATCCATTGCGTGGGGGTCCCCCAGGACGGATGCCAAGGGCGAGGCCGTCGAGGAGTGGGCGGCTTCGGTGGGCCTCTGTTTGTTAAACAGAGGCTCCACCAATACGTGCGTGCGACAGCAGGGGGGGTCGATAGTGGACCTTTCGTTCGCTACACCTGCTGTTGCCGCACGAGTAAGGAACTGGTGTGTCCTGGAAGAGGTTGAGACGCTCTCGGATCATTTGTATATCCGATTCGAGCTCTCCCGGTCCCAGGGCCCCAGTAGGGGTCACACGGCGCGGCATTTATCCCACTTTCCGCGGTGGGCTGTCGCCAAGCTCGACAGGGACCTACTAGAGGAGGCGGCCATTATTCACTCTTGGCTGTCTCCGCAGGCCCCGACCGAGGAGGTCGGCGTGGACGTGGGTGCTGGCCGTTTTCGTGATGCGATTACGCAAATTTGCGATACGGCCATGCCCCGCGTCCAGGGTCGTCGGCCTCCTCGGAAGGAGGTCTACTGGTGGTCCCAGGAGTTGGCGGACCTCCGTGCGGCGTGCACTCGTGCCCGGAGGTCCTACACCCGCAGCCGGCGACGTCACCGTGGAGACGGTGGCGGGGACCAGCTTCATGAGGAGTACCGCGAGGCGCGGAAAACTCTGAAGCTGGCCATTTGCCGCGCCAAAAACGGAAAGAGAAAGGAGATGCTGGAGAGTCTCGACCGTGACCCCTGGGGTCGCCCATATCGTGCGGTGCGACAAAAGCTTCGCACGGCGGGCCCCCCCCTTACCGAGACTCTCCAGCCCAGCTTCCTGCAGGAAGTGGTCGAGGGCCTTTTCCCGCAGCGGGCGGAGCACGCTCCCCCATCGATGGCCTATCCGGTCAGAGACGACGGGGGCGATGTTCCGCCCGTTAGGGAATCGGAGGTTGGGGCGGCTGTTCTGCGGATACGTTCCAAGAACACCGCCCCCGGGCCGGACGGGGTTCCAGCCCGAGTGATGGCCCGAGCCCTCGACCATATGTCGGACCGCCTCAGGGAAGTGTTGGATGCTAGCCTGGCGTCCGGACGCTTCCCTGAGTGCTGGAAATGCGGGAAGCTGGTCCTTCTAAAGAAGCCGGGACGACCTGCCGATTCGGTCGCGGCCTATAGGCCCATCGTGTTGCTGGACGAGGCGGGCAAGTTGTTTGAGAGGATACTCTCTGCCCGCATCGTCCGGCACCTCAGCGAGGTGGGCCCCGACCTGTCGGACGCCCAATTCGGGTTCCGAGAAGGGCGTTCGACGGTCGATGCCGTGATGCGCCTTAGGGCCGTGACCGAAGAGGCAGTGAGATGTGGCGGCGTGGTGTTGGCGGTGTCTCTGGACATCGCCAACGCCTTTAATAGTCTGCCATTCAGCTGCATCAGGGAAGCACTCCAATACCACGGGGTGCCAGAGTACCTGAGGCGGCTAGTGGCAGACTATTTGGAGGAGCGTACCGTCGTGTACGAGGATCGAGAGGGCGCCTTGAGACGGCGACCCATGTCGTGCGGCGTTCCACAGGGGTCTGTCCTTGGACCACTCCTGTGGAACGTGGGATACGACTGGGTCCTACGAGGTCGTCTCCCCCCCGGGCTGGGCGTAATTTGTTACGCCGATGACACATTGGTCACGGCTCGGGGGGCGAACTTCCAGGAGGCGGCGCGCCTGGCCACCATTGGTGTCTCTCTGGTGGTCGGGCGCATCGAGGCGCTGGGCTTACGGGTGGCCCTGGACAAGACGGAGGCCCTGTTATTCCATGGGCCCCGTCGTGGGCCGCCCCCCGGCGCCTCCATAGTGGTCAACTCGATCCTCGTACCGGTTCGGGCCCAGATGAGGTATCTGGGCCTGATCCTCGACGGTAGGTGGCTCTTCGACGAGCACTTCCGACAGCTTGGTCCGAAGCTGGTCGACGCTGCCTCTGCCCTTGGGCGACTTTTGCCCAATTTGGGCGGAGCCAGCGTCGCAACGCGACACCTCTACACGGGGGTGGTCCGGTCGATGGCGCTGTATGGGGCACCGGTGTGGGTGGAGGCTCTGACTGCCCTCAATAAGGCCCGCCTCTGGCGACCTCAGAGGGTATTGGCGGTCAGAGCCATCCGCGGATACCGCACGGTGTCTACTGAGGCGGCGTGCGCCTTGGCCGGAACACCTCCGTGGGATTTGGAGGCGGAAGTGCTCGCCGAAGTTTATCGACGGGTGGCTGAATTCCGGGCGGAGAGAGGCATTCGCCCTCCGCCCGAAGAGGTACGCGAGTGGCGTGAAGCCGCCCGTCGAGCCACGATGGCTCGCTGGTCGTTCCGGCTGGAGACTCCACGCGCTGGCTTTGCCGCCGTGGAGGCTCTCCAGCCGGTCATCCTCGAGTGGGCAGGGCGGCAGCACGGGACCCTTTCCTTCCGACTGACGCAGGTGCTTTCCGGGCACGGTTGCTTCGGGAAGTACCTGCACTCGGTCGCCAGGAGGGAATTGAGTCCCGCCTGCCACCACTGCGACTGCAGTGAGGACTCGGCCCAGCACACGCTGGCGACCTGCCCCGCATGGGCGTCGCAGCGCCGGGCCCTCACTGCAGTCATCGGAGGAGATCTGTCGCTACCGGCCGTCATACGATCCATGGCCGGTAGCGACAGCAGTTTTACCGCGGTCGCAACTTTCTGTGAAGATGTAATCTCGCAGAAGGAGGCGGCGGAGAAGGCCCGGGAGGATGATATCCACTCGGACCCGATCCGCCGCCGGCGAACCGGGCGGCGGAGGCGCGCCTATCAGCGCCTCATGCCGCCCTGAGTGTGGCCGCGGATGGTCGGGATGGGTTTTCCCTTCCATCCGCTCTAGTGGTCACCCGCGAGGGGGCGACGGTACGCGTGTGCCGTACGTCGCCTATTTAGAGAGTTTAACAGCAGACGGTGCCCGCTTCAGTGCGGGCAGGCGCTGGGAGGGGTCCGGATGTGTTAATAACAGCAGTTCCCGGATCCCTCCCGTCTCAGGCGCAGAGTGGCACACCGTGTGGTTTTAGTCGGTTCGATTCCGACACACCGCCCCGCCGCAAACCCCGGCGGGGTGACGGCCCGAGGGGGTTTCCACACGTAAAAAAAAAAAAAAAAAAAAAAAAAAAAAAAAAAGGTTAGGTTAGGTTTTTTTTTTTTTTTTTTTTTTTTTTTTTTTACGTGGTGGAATGCATTTACGCGCTTCGCTCGCCCCCCGCGGGGGCAGGGGGTTCGCTTCGTGTGGGACTCCTGGCCTCGGAGAGAGGCCAGACTACCCACTAAACCACCACGGTGTTCCTCCTTCACCCAATCCGAGCCACGGGATAGTTTGCTCACCGTGACTCGGCTGGGGATGCCCTGTTGGTCGGGCTCGCTACTGTCGAGGCCCCACCCTCCGGGCCACGTGCCCAGATGGTGGGGCCTGTCCTCCTCGCCTGAATGCACCCCAGGAACACAGGGGGGCGCATTCCGCCACTTTAGCATGGGGCGGCAGGTCCCCCGACCCACCGCCCGTGGCCACTCTCATTCGGGGGCGCGGGCGAATTGTGTTCGCCGGCGCCCCCTCTCCGGGGGTCTGCGGGGCGGGAGAGTGAGACCAGCTCGCTCCCGCTCCCGCAGAGCCTCTCTCTTGGTCGCCATCACCTCGTCGGCGAACGAGGCGACGGCGGCCCAACACTCTTCGCTGCCGGCCATAGCCGAGACCACGGCCGACAGCGAGAGGTCCGCACCGACGGTGCTAATGAGGGCCGCCCTTGGTCCGTCCCACGCCTCACACACACTCAGGGTGTGGTGGGCAGTGTCAAGGTCGCCGCTGGTGCAGTTTCGGCACCGGGGCTCCGACTCGATCCCCACCACTTCCCACAGGTACTTGGCGAAACAGCCATGTCCTGTGAGAAGTTGGGTGAGGTGGTATGTCGGGGCCCCATGACCCCGCTCTACCCACTCACGCAAGACGGGCCGAACGGCCCCCAAGAGTAGCGAGCCGCCGCGGGTCGCCCGCAGTCTTTCGGCCCATTCCCGGAAGAGATCATCGCGAGCCGATTGCCTCCAGCGATCGATCTCCTCCGGGGGGGGCCGACCTCCGAGAGCACGCCGCATCAGGGCGCCCTCCTCGTACACCCTCTTGAGGACGCGAGCCTCGAGATCCCAGGGGATACTACCCGCTATCACGCACGCCGCCTCGTAAGAGACGGTGTGGTACGCCCGAGCAGCCCTCTGCGCGACGGCGCGCTGCGGACGTCGCAGCAGCGCAGTATTCGTCGGGCAGAGGGCCTCCGCCCATATGGGCGCTCCGTAGAGCGCCTTGGAGCGCACCACTCCGTCATAGAGGCGGCGGCAGGCAGACCCCGGGCCTCCGCTGTTGGGCAGCAACCGCGAGAGCATTCCGGCAAATGCCACCAGCTTCGGTGCCAGCTGCCGGAAATGCTCCGCGAACCGCCACCGACCGTCGAGAACGAGCCCGAGGTATTTCAGGCTCGTCCCGACAGCGATGGGGGTGCCACCCACCACGATCGACCTGTCTCGAGGCGGCGTCTGCCGAGGCCCGTGGAAGAAGAGGGCCTCGGACTTCTCGAGGGCGACTTCGAGGCCGAGCGCCCCGATGCGACGCACTACGTGCGCGACGCCCGCCGTCGCAAGGACGGCGGCGTCCCGAAATGTGGGGGCCTGCGCGGTGACTAGGGTGTCGTCGGCGTAACAAAGTACGCCGACTCCCCGAAGATTGGCACCGCGCAGGACCCAGTCATACCCGACGTTCCACAGGAGCGGCCCGAGGACCGACCCCTGTGGAACGCCACACGACATGCCCCTGCGGACCACCCCGTCTTGGGCCGGGTAAACTATGACCCGGTCCACGAAGTAGTCCGCAAGGACGCGCCTGAGGTACCACGGGACATCGTGGTACCTCAGCGCCTCCGCAATAGTTTCCCAGGGGAGGGTGTTGAAGGCGTTCGCTATGTCCAACGATACCGCCAACAACACCTCACCCCTGGAGACCGCTTCGTCGACGCCGTCCCGCAGTCGGGATATAGCGTCGAGAGTTGACCTCCCGCGACGGAAGCCGAACTGGCCGTCGCTCAAGTTGGGCCCCGCCCCCTCGAGGTGGCCGACGAGACGCGCAGCGAGCACCCGCTCAAAAAGCTTGCACATCTCGTCGAGCAACACGATGGGGCGGTAGGCCGACGGCGATTCGGCTGGGCGCCCGTGCTTTCTGAGCAGCACGAGCTTGCCGATTTTCCATCGCCGGGGGACCCTCCCCGACGCCAGACACTCCGACATGAGGGACAGCGTCTCCTCCTCTAGTGCCGGCATGACTGTGGCAATAACCTTCCCAGGGACTCCGTCCGGGCCCGGGGCGCGATTTCTGGACCGAAGTGCCAGTATCGCGGCCCCCAACTCGGCCTCGGACACGGGAGGTATTGCCCCTTCGTCTGCCGGCACCTGACTCGGTGCTGCCATCCGCGGCGGGACCCACTCTCCCCTCGCAGGGAAGAGGGAACTGACCACTCGGTCCAGAAGGCCCGGCTCGAGAGTTCTGGTGAGGGGAGGCGCCCAGGGCCGGAGTTTCTGACTCACGGTCTTGTACGGGCGCCCCCACGGGTCTCGATCCAGGCTCTCGAGCCACTCCTTCCAGGCCTCGTCCTTGGCGGCTTTGATCGCCGAGCCGAGGGCCCGACGAGCGGCCAGGTACGCGGCGTGCAACTCCTCCTCGCGGGCGAGATCTCTAACAGCCCGCCTTCGGCTGCGGGCGTACTGCCTCTGGGCCGCGTAACTAGCAGTACGCAGCCCGGCTAGGTGGGGTCGCCACCAGTACACCTGCCTCCGGGGCGGGGTTGGTCTCGCCCTCTGCATCGCCGCGTCGCAGACGCGAGTCAGCGCTCCAGCGAGCCGCTCGCATCTCGCGTCCACGTCCTGGTCGCTGTCGACAGCAGCCCAACGCTCGACGATAGCCGCCTCTTGAGCCAGTTCCCGGTTCAAAGAACCGAGGCGCCACCGCGGACCTTCTCCTGTTAGAGGGCGGTTATTTCCACCTACTTCTCCTCGGGCGGCCGCTGAGTGAGAGACCACGTCGAACCGTACGTAACGATGGTCCGACGCGGTCTCCACATCCTCGACGACCCGCCAATTGCGAGTGCGGCTAGCCAGGGCAGGGCTAGCAAACGATAGGTCTACTATCGAGCTGCCCTGGGGCCGCACAAGCGTGGGAACCGCCCCCCTGTTGAGCAGCACCAAGCCGTGGGACACCGCCCATTCCTCCAAGATCTCCCCCCGGCCGTCGGTCCTCGGAGATCCCCACGCCCGTGAGTGGGCGTTGAAATCCCCGGCTACCACGACCGGAGTGGGGTGCGCATCTGCCAGCAGAGCCCCGACCTCCGTGAGCCACTGCTCGAACTCGGCGAGGCTTCTGCTGGGCGAGAAGTACACCCCGATCACTGCAGCGTCGCCCAGCGTGGCGAGGACGCACCCTCGGCCTCTCACCACTCTGTCGAGTTGGTGAGGGCCGGTTCGCTGGGCGACGATAGCCACCAATCCGTCGCGGTCGCTGACCCAGTTGGGGGCGGTGCGAACGCAGTACGGCTCGGCGACTACCGCCACTGTCGTCTGCCACTGCATCACGGTCTGGGCGAGTAAGTCCTGGGCCGTGGCGCAGTGGTTGACGTTGGCCTGCAGGATGGAGATCTTGTGAGCCATTAATTATGGGCGGTGTCCATCTCCTCCTCGTGTGACGGCGGCGACAGGGTGGTTGAGGTGGTTCTAGGTTCCACCCCCCCTGTCGCTTTGCGTTTCGCCTGGCCCCTTTTGCGGGAGACTGCCTGGCACTTGGCGGAGCCAAGTCTGTGGCCGGAGTTTGCACCCTCCGCGGCACAGACGGGACACTTGGGCTCCGCAGAGCAGGTGGCCGCCTTATGGCCCTCCTGTCCGCAGCGGAAGCAGAGTGCGCTGCGGTCAATGTTCGCAGCGCACCTGACCCCTACGTGTCCCGGCTCCAGGCAGCGGAAGCACCGCGCCGGCCTTGGCTCCAAGGTGGTCAGCCTGACAACCGACCACCCAATGATGATGCGGCGGCCGTCCGTCAGCTTCTTGGCCGCCGCAACCGGACAGCGCAGCCAGGCAGTGCCCTGTCGACCGGGAGGGCGATTTATATCGCCCACCTTGATAGAGGCGACAGGGCAACCTCCTTCGGTTGCCAGGCGCTCCGCCACCCCCTCCTTCGTCGCCGCATCGCCCAGGCCAGAGATGCGCAGCTCCACGCACCTCTCCGGCCTGGCGACACGGACTTCATCTCCCAGCACCGTCTTTAGCTGTGCCGCCAGGTTGTCGGCCTTCACGGCCCTGTCGGTGCCACCCACCTCCAGGATCCGACCCCCAGTCACGGCAGTGCGGAACCGGAGGCCGTCAATGCCGAGAGTCTTGAGGTCTATTGACCTCTCGGCACTGGCGATCACCTGGGTGTAGGTGACACCCTTCTCCACCGCGCCCGGCTGCAGTGTAAGGCACACTGCAGCGGTCGTCGGGGCGCGGATTCTGCGCCTCGCCTTCGCCTGCTTCGCAGGCTTGGCGGGCGCCTTGGTGCTCGGCGGTGCTGGGGCAGCTTGCGTCTTCTTTGGCCGCGCCACCACCACATTCCACGCCTCCTTCACAGGTGGAGGGGCGGCGGCGGAAGCCTGCTGGCGCGGCTGACGGGCGGCTTCGGCCTCCAGCGATGCGGCGCTCTTCTTGGCCTTCCCCCTTCTAGCCTTCTGTTTCCCCCCCAACTCCGCCGGGACCGCTCCAGAGGAGCAGGGGCCCGGTTCCTTCCGCCCGTCTGTCACGACGGGCGAGAGGGGCGGAGCCGAAAGAGGGAGGGCAGAAGGCTCGGGCCTCCGGCTGGAATTGGAGGCCCTGGGTTCCGCATCGCGAGTAGCGCCAGCGGCTCTGGCGGCATTCCTCACGTCCGCCTGGAGAGGCGGACGGATACGCTCCTCCGGCAGCAGGCGGTCCTGAATCCCCGCGAATTTCGCCTCCACCATAAAGGCGATTTCTTCGCGGGTCATTGCAGGGGGAGCTGCTTCCGCCTGCCGCTTCAGGGCCTTCATCTCCGCCCGCACGGCGGCGAGCTCTGCCTGAAGATTGGCCACCTCCTCGTTTACTGTGCGGGCCTTGAGTTGGTGGGCGAGCTCCAAAATGGAGCTGCAGGCCACCCGCAAGTCCCGCACATACTGGCCCTTCAATTTAGAGCTCTTGGTGGCGATGGTTTGCACCACCGCCACCGCCGCCTCGATGCTCCCCGTCAGCTGCTCGGCGCTGACGGGCTCGGAGGAGGGTTCTAGGTCCGACCTTGGTTGTTGAGCGGGAGTCTTGAGGAGGGAAGACTCCCTTTGCAGTCGGACCTCCTCCGCCAGTTCCTTCTCGGCACGGAGCTCGAGCTCCCGCTCCTGTGCCCTGATGAGTTCGGCCTTGGCTTTCGCCAGGCCGACGTACTCGCCCGTCGTTGGAGGGCGCCCTCTCCTTTTCGCCTTGACCGGGCCAGAGCTGTCGTCTTCCGACGCAGGGTTCTGGCGTTTCCGCCACAGCCGGCCCGGCGAAGATGGACGCGAGTCTTCATCCAGCATTGATGCGTCACTCGACACCGACGGGTCCCTACTGGAAGTGCTGTAACGCGTCAGGGTCACGCGTGCCTCCTTTGTCACCAAGGGGTGTGGTGACCGGGTTCGCAACTCCCCCGTCTCCTCTCTCGTCACGTTCTCCTTTTCTTCTTCAGGTTTTTTTTTTTTTTTTGGTTTTGTATATTAGAATCTGCCATAATATTTCCCACGAGTGGGGGAGAAATAAAAGTCCACCCGGGCAGAGATCCCCCAGTACCCGGGTAAGCGTAGATTTGTTTCCCAACCGAGGGGTCCGCAGGTGCCCCGGCTGGGGGTGTGCTTGCGACTGAACTACCCATCAGCCATGCATCCCCTGGCCACACACCAGAACACGGGATTCGGGGTAATTTTTTATAGAGGTTTTCTTCCTCGCGGCCCGGGCGATTAAGCCAAGACCCTCGCCCCCGATCTAATCGGGATTACGATATGCCAACGGTGGCAGGAACACAAGTCCACTGCCTGCTCGACGGTAGGGTGAGTACACGCCGAGCCCGTCCCTATGCGGTCAGCCTCTGCGCTAGCAGTGGGTCGACCCGTCCCTGGTTCCCGGACACAGTCTCTTCCTCTGTCCCCTCTGCTAAACAGAGGGCTGGGAGCGACTGTTAGGGATCCCCCTCGGCAGCCTGGTGGTCGGCGCCGTCTTTCCCTTAGTCGCCTTTTACGACACCCACGGGATGAGATGGGGTGGGGCTATTCTATGCCGGCCCCACACGGCTAAGGTTAGGTTAGGTTAGGTTAGGTTCACCCGCCGGGGAGGTCGACGTGGACGTGGGGGCTGGCCGTTTTCGCGATGCGCTTGCGCAGATTTGCGATACGGCCATGCCCCGCATCCGGACTCGTCGGCCTCCTCGGAAGGAGGTCTACTGGTGGTCCCGGGAGTTGGCGGACCTCCGTGCGGCGTGTACTCGTGCCCGGAGGTCCTACACCCGCAGCAGGCGACGTCACCGTGGAGACGGTGGCGGGGACCAGCTTCACGAGGAGTACCGCGAGGCGCGGAAAACTCTGAAGCTGGCCATTTGCCGCGCCAAGGAGGCGAAGAGAGAGGAGATGCTGGAGAGTCTCGATCGTGACCCCTGGGGTCGCCCTTATCGTGCGGTGCGTCAAAAGCTCCGCACGCCGGGCCCCCCCCTTACCGAGACTCTCCAGCCCAGCTTCCTGCAGGAAGTGGTCGAGGGCCTATTCCCGCAGCGGGCGGAGCACACGCCCCCGTCGATGGCCTACCCGGCCAGGGATGACGGGGACGAGGTTCCGCCCGTGAGGGAATCGGAGGTAGGGGCGGCGGTTCTGAGAATCCGTTCGAAGAACACCGCCCCCGGGCCGGACGGGGTACCTGCCCGAGTTCTGGCCCGAACCCTCGACCATATGTCGGACCGCCTCAGGGAAGTGCTGGACGCCAGCCTGGCGTCCGGTCGCTTCCCTGAGTGCTGGAAAGGCGGGAAGCTGGTCCTTTTGAGGAAGCCGGGACGGCCTGCCGATTCGGTCACGGCCTATAGGCCCATCGTGTTGCTGGACGAGGCGGGCAAACTTTTTGAGAGGATACTCTCTGCCCGCATCGTCCAGCATCTCAGCGAGGTGGGGCCCGACCTGTCGGACGCTCAATTCGGGTTCCGAGAGGGGCGTTCGACGGTCGATGCCGTGATGCGCCTTAGGGCCGTGACCGAAGAGGCGGTGAGCTGTGGCGGCGTGCTGTTGGCGGTGTCGTTAGACATCGCCAACGCATTCAATAGTCTGCCATTCAGCTGCATCGGGGAAGCACTCCAGTATCATGGGGTGCCAGAGTACCTGAGGCGGCTGGTGGCAGACTATCTGAGGGAGCGTACCGTCATGTACGAGGACCGAGAGGGCGTCTTGAGACGGCGGCCCATGTCGTGCGGCGTTCCACAGGGGTCTGTCCTTGGACCACTCCTGTGGAACGTGGGGTACGACTGGGTCTTGCGGGAACGTCTCCCCCCCGGGCTGGGCGTAATTTGTTACGCTGATGACACTTTGGTCACAGCTCGGGGGGCAAACTTCCAGGAGGCGGCGCGCCTGGCCACCGGGGGTGTTTCTCAGGTGGTCGGGCGCATCGAGGCGCTGGGCTTGCGGGTGGCCCTGGACAAGACGGAGGCCCTGCTCTTTCATGGGCCCCGTCGTGGTCCACCCCCCGGCGCCTCGATAGAGGTCAACTCGGTCCTCGTACCGGTTCGGGCCCAGATGAAATATCTGGGTCTGATCCTGGACGGTAGGTGGCTCTTCGACGAGCACTTCCGACAGCTTGGTCCGAAGCTGGTCGACGCTGCCTCTGCCCTTGGGCGATTATTGCCCAACTTGGGCGGAGCCAGCGTCGCAACGCGACTCCTGTACACGGGGGTGGTCCGGTCAATGGCGCTGTACGGCGCACCGGTGTGGGTGGCGGCTCTGACCGCCCTCAACAAGGCTCGCCTCTGGCGGCCTCAGAGGGTATTGGCGGTCAGAGCCATACGCGGATACCGCACGGTGTCGACCGAGGCGGCGTGCGCGTTGGCCGGGACACCCCCGTGGGATTTGGAGGCGGAAGTGCTCGCCGAAGTTTATCGACGGGTGGCTTCTTTCCGGGCGGAGTGTGGCATTCGCCCCCCGCCCGAGGAGGTACGCGAGTGGCGTGAAGCCGCCCGTCGAGCCACGATGGCTCGCTGGTCGCTCCGGCTGGAGACTCCACGCGCTGGCTTTGCCGCCGTGGAGGCTCTCCAGCCGGTCATCCACGAGTGGGCAGGGCGGCAGCACGGGACCCTTTCCTTCCGACTGACGCAGGTGCTTTCCGGACACGGATGCTTCGGGAAGTACCTGCACTCGGTCGCACGGAGGGAACTGAGTCCCGCCTGCCACCACTGCGACTGCAGTGAGGACTCGGCCCAGCACACGCTGGCGGCATGCCCCGCATGGGCGTCGCAGCGCCGGGCCCTCACTGCAGTCATCGGAGGGGATCTCTCGCTACCGGCCGTCATCCGCTCCATGGCCGGTAGCGACAGCAATTTTACCGCGGTCGCCACCTTCTGCGAACACGTCATCTCGCGGAAGGAGGCGGCGGAGAAGGCCCGGGAGGACGACCTCCTCTCGGACCCGATCCGTCGCCGGCGAACCGGGCAGCGGAGGCGCGCTCACCAGCGCCTCATGCCGCCCTGAGTGTGGCCGCGGATGGTCGGGACGGGTTTGCCCTTCCATCCGCTATAGTGGCCGCCCGCGAGGAGGCGACGTGACGTGTGTGCCGTACGTCGCCTAAACGGAGAGGAATTGGAGGAGGGTGCCCGCACCTGTGCGGGCTGGCGCCGGGAGGGGTCCGGAGGTCGTAATACAGCAGTACCCGGACCTCTCCCTCTCTCAGGCGCAGAGTTGGCACACCGTGTGGTTTTAGTCGGTTCGATTCCGACACACCGCCCCGCCGCCGCAAACCCCGGCGGGGTGACGGCCCGAGGGGGTTTCCACACGTTAAAAAAAAAAAAAAAAAAAAAAAAAAAAAAAAAAAAAAAAAAAAAAAAAAAAAAAAAAAAAAAAAAAAAAAAAAAAAAAAAAAAAAAAAAAAGGTTAGGTTCACCCACTCGTCGGAAGGCGCGAGTGGGATGGACTTGGAGTTTACGGATACCCGTAAACGCGTACGCTCAAACGATGGAGGCAGTGACGCCTCAGATATGCTGCCGCCGAAGATCGCGAGCAGCCATAGGGGGCGCTCGCGAACCCCGGTGCCGGGCCCGTCAGGTTCCGCCTTTTGCAAGGCGGAATCGTACAGGCGGGCCAGGGCGGAAGGCGAAACACAAGCGGAGGAGGAGATTTCAGGTCTCCTGCAGAAGATCGGAGGCCCGGTGAATGAGGACCCAGTGCCCCAGACGCCGGCCTCCTTGCAGGAGAGGGCGGACGCGGCGGTGGCCATCATACATAAGGTGGCCACCAAGTCCGTCAACCTTAAGGGCTCCTTCGTGAGGGCCCTTAAGGACTCCTCCTCCGCTGTGGCGGGGGTCGTGGGAGCCCTAATTGGTGATGTGGCACGCCTCCAGGCGGCCAACGATCATTTGACGGGGCAGGTGGCGGAGCTAAGCGCTCAATTCGCCCAATTCAGGGCTGAGCGGCCTGAGCGTAAGGCTCCGGCATCTGCCCCGGCTGCGTCGCGGTCGGCTCCGTCTGCGTCGCGGGCGGCTCCGTCTGCGCCGCGGGCGGCTCCGCCCGCGTCGCTGCCGGCGCCGTCTGCGCCGCAGTCGATCCCCACTGTTCCTGGGGTACCTGACGCACTTGTGCAGCAGGTCCTCATCGCAGTGGGGAATCTAGTGGACGGCCGCTTGGCCGGCCTGGAGGCTAGGCTGCCCCCGGCCCCTGTCGTTCGGCCGCCGCTCGCGCCACCGAGGCCGAAGGTCTTCCCGGCCCCGGCGCCGCTCCCCGTGGTGGGTGGCCGCGTCACCTACGCGACGGCGACGTCGGTGCCGGTTCCTTCGGCTGCCCAAGGGGCACGACCGGGGGCCAAGGCAGCAAAGGCGACGCCTAAGACGGCGCCCAAGGCGGCGTCTAAGGTGGCGCCGAAGAGGACGGCAGTGAATACTGGAGCGGAGTTCCCTCCGCTCCCCACTCCAACGTCGACACCCGGACCCTCCACTTCCGCCCCCTCCAATGAGGGTTGGCAGGTAGTCGGAGGGTCCAAAAAGTCCCGAAAGCGGGCCAAGAAGGCTGCCCAGAAGGCGGCCTCTGGCCCGCTGTCGCCGCCGGTGGCAGGGGCCGCCGCTAAGAAGCCGCAGAAGCCGCGGAAACTGCAGGCTCCAAAGACCGCGGCGGTAGTGGTGACCGTGTCACCGGAGGCGGCTGAAGGCGGGATGTCCTACGCGGCCCTTTTTAAAAGGGCCCGGGCCAGTCTCGCCTCTTTCGGGACGCCAGGGGTGAGATTGCGCCTCGCCCAGACGGGGGCTCGGGTCCTGGAATTCCCCGGGGCTGAAGGCGCAAAATCGGCAGACGCATTTGCCGAGAAGCTCCGAGAAATGTTCTCGGAGGCGGATGGTGTGAGGATCGCCAGGCCTGTGAAGTGCGCGGAACTGCGCATTTCGGGCCTGGACGATTCCGTCACGGCCGACGATGTCCGCGTTGCAGTTCAGGAGAGGACGAGCTGTAGCGCGGATAGCATTAGGGTCGGTACCATCCGCCCTGGTCCGGGGGGCCTTGGCGCGGTATGGCTCAGCTGCCCAGTGGCGGCAGCCAAAGTACTGGGAGATGCCGGCAGGCTGCTCGTCGGCTTCGTCAGCGCCAGGATTACGGTCCTGGCGGCGAGGCCGATGAGGTGTTTCAAATGCCTGTCGGCGGGCCATACTCGCGTCAAGTGCAGCAGTTGCTTCGACTGCAGCGGACTTTGTTTCCGTTGCGGTCTGGCGGGGCACAGGGCGGCGGAGTGTTCTGCCGCCCCTCACTGCCCCATCTGTGCGGCGGGCAATAGGCCCGCCAATCATCAGATGGGGCAGGGAGGCTGCAAGCCCCCTCGGGCTTCTCAAGCTTCTCGGCAAGCGTCGGGGGTCAGCCAGTCGACCCAGGCTGCCTCCGGCGTAGCTAATGCGTCTACGCCGACGCCCATGGAGGAGGCTGTAGAAGCGATCCAGTAATGGATCGATTCTCCAGCCTCCTGGTCCAGACGAACCTGAACCACTGCGCCGCGGCGCAGGATCTCTTCCTGCAAACCGTGGCGCAGTGGTCCATAGGTGTTGCCGTGGTCGCGGAGCCATACTATGTCCCTTCCCGTCCGAATTGGATGGGTGACAGGGATGGCTCCGTGGCAGTCGTCGGCTCCGCGGCGGCTCATTCCCCGCCCTTGTCGCTAAGAGACAGGGGTACGGGATATGTTGCCGCCGACTGGGGGGGTATCACCGTTTACGGTGTATACTTCTCCCCTAATCGGAGTCTGAGCGACTTCGAGGTCTTCCTCAACAACTTGGAGGCCTCGGCTCAGCACGGGACTCTTTCCTTCCGGCTGACGCAGGTGCTTTCCGGACACGGATGCTTCGGGAAGTACCTGCACTCGGTCGCACGGAGGGAACTGAGTCCCGCCTGCCACCACTGCGACTGCAGCGAGGACTCGGCCCAGCACACGCTGGCGGCATGCCCCGCATGGGCGTCGCAGCGCCGGGCCCTCACTGCAGTCATCGGAGGGGATCTCTCGCTACCGGCCGTCATCCGCTCCATGGCCGGTAGCGACAACAGTTTTACCGCGGTCGCCACCTTCTGCGAACACGTCATCTCGCAGAAGGAGGCGGCGGAGAAGGCCCGGGAGGACGACCTCCTCTCGGACCCGATCCGCCGCCGGCGAACCGGGCAGCGGAGGCGCGCTCACCAGCGCCTCATGCCGCCCTGAGTGTGGCCGCGGATGGTCGGGACGGGTTTGCCCTTCCATCCGCATTAGTGGCCGCCCGCGAGGAGGCGACGTTACGTGTGTGCCGTACGTCGCCTAAACGGAGAGGTTGAGGAGGAGGGTGCCCGCATCTGTGCGGGCTGGCGCCGGGAGGGGTCCGGAGGTCGTAACACAGCAGTTCCCGGACCTCTCCCTCTCTCAGGCGCAGAGTTGGCACACCGTGTGGTTTTAGTCGGTTCGATTCCGACACACCGCCCCGCCGCCGCAAACCCCGGCGGGGTGACGGCCCGAGGGGGTTTCCACACGTTAAAAAAAAAAAAAAAAAAAAAAAAAAAAAAAGGTTAGGTTAGGTTAGGTTAGGTTTCATGGGCCCCGTCGTGGTCCACCCCCCGGCGCCTCGATAGAGGTCAACTCGGTCCTCGTACCGGTTCGGGCCCAGATGAAATATCTGGGTCTGATCCTGGACGGTAGGTGGCTCTTCGACGAGCACTTCCGACAGCTTGGTCCGAAGCTGGTCGACGCTGCCTCTGCCCTTGGGCGATTATTGCCCAACTTGGGCGGAGCCAGCGTCGCAACGCGACTCCTGTACACGGGGGTGGTCCGGTCAATGGCGCTGTACGGCGCACCGGTGTGGGTGGCGGCTCTGACCGCCCTCAACAAGGCTCGCCTCTGGCGGCCTCAGAGGGTATTGGCGGTCAGAGCCATACGCGGATACCGCACGGTGTCGACCGAGGCGGCGTGCGCGTTGGCCGGAACACCCCCGTGGGATTTGGAGGCGGAAGTGCTCGCCGAAGTTTATCGACGGGTGGCTTCTTTCCGGGCGGAGTGTGGCATTCGCCCCCCGCCCGAGGAGGTACGCGAGTGGCGTGAAGCCGCCCGTCGAGCCACGATGGCTCGCTGGTCGCTCCGGCTGGAGACTCCACGCGCTGGCTTTGCCGCCGTGGAGGCTCTCCAGCCGGTCATCCACGAGTGGGCAGGGCGGCAGCACGGGACCCTTTCCTTCCGACTGACGCAGGTGCTTTCCGGACACGGATGCTTCGGGAAGTACCTGCACTCGGTCGCACGGAGGGAACTGAGTCCCGCCTGCCACCACTGCGACTGCAGTGAGGACTCGGCCCAGCACACGCTGGCGGCATGCCCCGCATGGGCGTCGCAGCGCCGGGCCCTCACTGCAGTCATCGGAGGGGATCTCTCGCTACCGGCCGTCATCCGCTCCATGGCCGGTAGCGACAGCAGCTTTACCGCGGTCGCCGCCTTCTGCGAACACGTCATCTCGCAGAAGGAGGCGGCGGAGAAGGCCCGGGAGGACGACCTCCTCTCGGACCCGATCCGCCGCCGGCGAACCGGGCAGCGGAGGCGCGCTCACCAGCGCCTCATGCCGCCCTGAGTGTGGCCGCGGATGGTCGGGACGGGTTTGCCCTTCCATCCGCTCTAGTGGCCGCCCGCGAGGAGGCGACGTTACGTGTGTGCCGTACGTCGCCTAAATGGAGAGGTTGAGGAGGAGGGTGCCCGCATCTGTGCGGGCTGGCGCCGGGAGGGGTCCGGAGGTCGTAACACAGCAGTTCCCGGATCTCTCCCTCTCTCAGGCGCAGAGTTGGCACACCGTGTGGTTTTAGTCGGTTCGATTCCGACACACCGCCCCGCCGCCGCAAACCCCGGCGGGGTGACGGCCCGAGGGGGTTTCCACACGTTAAAAAAAAAAAAAAAAAAAAAAAAAAAAAAAAAAAAAAAAAAAAAAAAAAAAAAAAAAAAAAAAAAAAAAAAAAAAAAAAGGTTAGGTTAGGTTAGGTTAGGTTAGGTTAGGTTAGGTTAGGTTAGGTTAGGTTAGGTTAGGTTAGGTTTTTTTTTTTTTTTTTTTTTTTTTTTTTTTTTTTTTGTTATCCCTAAGGATAACTCTGCTTTCCCCCGTCCAAGGATTACGACAGGACCTTTTTGTTCTGGTATATTTTATCATTTTTCTGTTATCCCGCACCAAGTGCCTCCTATCTATCTCTTGACTTTAGCTAAGTTTTACTAGTTGTTATTTTAATTTTTCCACTCTTATTATTATACAACAAGCAATTTAGATCATTCTGGCATTAATTTTCAGGTATTTATTTTAAAACTACGACATTAATTCTTTAAGTTCTGTTATTTTTTTATTTATTCATGATATTGTTTTAATTTCTTATCTTCAATGTAATACTTTCTAATATAAACTAAAGATTTTTACTTTTCAATATTTTTTGTTAGGTTATTTAGTATTCACCTAGGTTAAAGTTTAAGTCATGATGTTTTCTTTTCATCTGTTTTTACTATCTGTAGTATAGTGTGAATTTCTATGATTATATTTTTCTATAGTTATACTATTTATATATATTGTTTATCTAAGTTTATCCTTTATTTGTACTATTCATATTTTGTTTTTCTTTTATTTATTATTTTTCTATTTTGATCTTATTTATTTTATCTATTATTATTATTTTGTCCGAATTCGTTTTATTGTTTCTTGGGGTTAATTAAATGAATGGTTTTGTGATAGTGGTTTTCCTATCTGTCGAGGCCACGGCATCTGCGACTTGTGTATTTGTGTTCTTGTGTTGTGTACATGTTCAGTGTTTGTGTGTGTTTAGTATACTTGTTTTGTGTTTATGTGATGTTCATGTGTGTATATGTTTTTTATTATTAGCATTCATTCTGCCTCTGTTATGCAATATACATATATACTCAAATATACATAATTACCATAATTTTGGTCGTGAATTTTTTAATATGCTGTGTCTTTTAGTTACGTGTACGTGTCCAGTGTTTATGTGCATGTATTGATGTCTCCGTATATATTCACTATATCCTTCTGATATCAGTGTGCGTGTGTGTGTTTTAGTATCGTGCGTGTATGATTGGGTGTGTCACAAATATGCCGTTGTTAGCCTCGCCAGATAGTCCCACTTTTTACGAATTGGGCACTCGGCGCTGAAGGCGCTGTGCCCCGTGCTGCTCAGCCTCTCCCCATGGCAGTTGCAGCATTTTGGTTCTGCACCACTAGCAGCGTCCTGGCATTCGGCCCTTAGGTGGGGCCCGCCACAATGGCTGCACTTGGGTTCTGTAGTGGTGCAGAACCTCCTGCTGTGCCCGTATCCCAGACATAGGGAGCACTGCACTAGGGGCGATTGGTCCGCAACCTTAATCGGTTGCAGGTCAACGTGCAGTCTCCCTACGTCTAGGGCACGAGACCAGACCGTTGGGGAGACCCTGAGCACCACGTGGCACATGTGGGGATTTTTTGCCCGTCTCCTATAAAGCGTTGCCATCCTGTCCTGGTCCGGTGTCAGGTCCCGGAATATCTCCCGGTTCCTGCACCGGACGGCCTTCACCAGGTCCTCATCTGTCATTGTCTTTGGGACGCTGTATAGTACCAGCAGTGGGTCTCTGTTTCTTACTTCCTCCACCACCAGATCCTTGCCCATCTCTGTTAGTCTTTTTTGTGCCTTTCTTCGGTCTTCTTCCGTTTTATAACCAACGATCACTTTTCTGTCTTTTACCTTTCTTATCTTCTCCACCCTTATCCATCCCTCATCCTCGTCAGCAACTTTCCTTATTCGGTCTATCACCTGCTCCCCGGTGTCCAGTTCGTCTTTGGACGTGACCACCAGGGAGTGTAACGTCGTCCGCTCGAGTCCGGTTGCTGCTGTGTTGGCGTATGTTTTGGGGGTCGTGATCGGGTCCGGGACATTTACAGGTGTTAGTCCCTTGATGGTTGCGCCGATGTACGTCCGGGTCTCGATGACGACATCTCTTGCGACAGTCCCGATCAGATCTTCGATCTGGGACTGCGCGCGCACCACCATAGCCTCGGTCGCCTGGTCAGTGTCGACCTGGGTCAGCTCGATTTTTTCGAAGACCCTTTCTACGACCCCCTCAACCGCCTTCTCGATGGCTAGCGTGGTCCCCTCAACCTTCTCTGTCATTGCCAATTTGATAGCGTCGGTCTTATCCATTACATGCTCGATGATATCGGCGCCCCGATCATTGTTTTCTAGATCGAGCATCTCCAGTCTATGTATGACGTTGGTCTCCATTACGTCGAGCCTCGCGGCGATCGTGCCCTCCAACACGCTCAGCCTCTCTGATAGTAACTCGTCCGTAACAGCCCCAGACGCCGCCGCCGATTTTTTCGCTTCCTCTTCGCATTCCTTAAACAAATTTTCTAGTGCTCTGACCCTCTCCTCAATTTCCCTCTTTATGTCCCTTCTGATGTTTCCTGACATGTTAAGTTGCTTCCTTATAACTCCACAATTTTGAGCGAAAATTGAGCTTCGGGTACGATCCTGTACGTGGATCTGTGACGTGGACGCCTCTATCACAGATGGTGATGCACTATGTCTCCTGGCGGGGGACCTGATGGCAAACATGTTGTGGGTGCGTGTGACGAGTATGGATGTAAGTGTGTGTGGTGTAAGTGTTGTGTGTGTGACGGGGGAAGTTGTCCGTTTAATGTGTTTGTCCAACCCTGTATAGGGGGGTGGTGTCAAAGGTGTGTCTGGCCCTGTATAGGGGGGTGAGTGTCAAGTGTGTGTTTACCCTGTAAATGGGGGTACGTGTCAGTTTGTTTACTAAAAACAGTTAATAATCAAATTTATAATAAAAAATTTAAAACTCTAATTTGAGCCGGTCTTTTAGTATTTGTGAGGTGTAGAGTGCCTCGGTCACTAATTAAAAACAATACGAAATTCTTACAAAATTATTAATAGTATAAATAAATTAAAATTAAAATAATTTGAATAAAAAATTGAATTAAAATTTTTTGATTGATACCGTCGGTTTACGACCCCTGGTCAACGAATCCTATATACCCAGTGAAATGTGGGAGGGTGGGCGGGCAATTTTTTGGATTTTCTTACGTCAGATGTTAACAATTTTGGTGTCGTTCGACGGGTCTCGACGAGACCTATCCAAATATGTATATATTAGTGTTTCCAAAATAAATGATGTCTAGTTATTCGACAAAAACCTCCAAATTTAACAATTAAAATTTTTTATGTAAAATTTTTTCCAACTTCTATTTGTCCAAACTGAACAAATAGGGTGTCTGTAGACGGGTCTTGAAGAGACCTATCTAGATATATATAAATTATAATTATCAAACAAAGGGTTATCAAAGGAATTGAAGATAACCTCAAAAAATTTCAAAAATCTAAAAATTTTAAAATGAATGTAAAATTTTCTAAGTAACTATATGCCGAAACTATGTAAAAGGGATGTTTTTAGATAGGTCTAGATGAGAGCTATCTAAATCTGTAACTATATAAACTATATATAAGGAGGGCTATCGAATTATTCGACAAAAACGTCAAAATTTAACAAAATTTAAAAATTTAAAAAATTCAAAGTACCAAATTCTAATTTTCTTTTGATTTTCCAGATGAAAATTATCCTACGCGACGCAGGAGTGTCTACAAAGGCGATATCTAGCAAAAAGGGTGCACTTTAAAGGTATTATGAACAAAAAATTTCGTATGGTTAGGTTAGGTTAGGTTAGGTTAGGTTAGGTTAGGTTAGGTTAGGTTAGGTTAGGTTAGGTTAGGTTAGGTTAGGTTAGGTTAGGTTAGGTTAGGTTAGGTTAGGTTAGGTTAGGTTAGGTTAGGTTAGGTTAGGTTAGGTTAGGTTAGGTTAGGTTAGGTTAGGTTAGGTTAGGTTAGGTTAGGTTAGGTTAGGTTAGGTTAGGTTAGGTTAGGTTAGGTTAGGTTAGGTTAGGTTAGGTTAGGTTAGGTTAGGTTAGGTTAGGTTAGGTTAGGTTAGGTTAGGTTAGGTTAGGTTAGGTTAGGTTAGGTTAGGTTAGGTTAGGTTAGGTTAGGTTAGGTTAGGTTAGGTTAGGTTAGGTTAGGTTAGGTTAGGTTAGGTTAGGTTAGGTTAGGTTAGGTTAGGTTAGGTTAGGTTAGGTTAGGTTAGGTTAGGTTAGGTTAGGTTAGGTTAGGTTAGGTTAGGTTAGGTTAGGTTAGGTTAGGTTAGGTTAGGTTAGGTTAGGTTAGGTTAGGTTAGGTTAGGTTAGGTTAGGTTAGGTTAGGTTAGGTTAGGTTAGGTTAGGTTAGGTTTTTTTTTTTTTTTTTTTTTTTTTGTTGTTATCCCATTATAGGGATAACGGCAGCTTTCCCCCGTCCAAAATTACGACAGGACCTTGTTCTCAATTTATATTTATTGTTCCTTTGTGATTAAGTTTCGCACTAAGTGCCTCCCATCCGTCTCTCGATAAAACCAAATTTATATAAACAATGTAATATTTATTTCTACGATTTAAATTAGTATAATTTCTTTAATTCTATTTTTCTTGTTTATTTGTGGTATCTATTTCTTATCTTTTTAATAATTCCAATTTCAAAACAAAATATTTAATTCAGTGTTAATATTTAATTTTTCACTTCTAGTTTATTATAGTATAGTGTTTTTTCTAAAAGTTTGTTTTTCTATGCGTATTATTAATAATTTATTTCATTTTTTATTCGTACTTTTCTGTTTTTATCTAATTTTAACTGTTATCGTTATTGTTGATTTGTCTAACTTATTCTGTAATTTAATATAATTTAGTTTTTCAATTTGCGTTTTTGTTTGTGGTGTCTCTATCTGCGAGATCACGGCATTTGTGACACGTGTATTCTGTTTAGTGTACATGTTAGTGTTTGTGTGTGTGTTGTTATATTGTATGATATGCGTGTCTAAATGTGATGTTCTAGTCTGTATGTGTTTTTTATTATTAGCAATAATTCAGCCTCTGTTATACAATGTATATATATGCTTAAATATATATAATTGCTATAATTTTGGTTGTGAATTGTGTTTTGCTGTTTCTGTTAGTTGTGTGTACGTGTCCAGTGTTATGTGCATGTTCCGATATCGCCGTATATATTTACTATATAGTTTAAAAATCTGTCATTGTGTGTGTGTTTCTATGTGGTGCGTGTGTGAGTGAGTGTGTCACAAGTATGCCGTCGTTGATCTCGCAAGATAGTCCCACTTCATCCTGATCGGGCACTTAGCGCTGAAGGCGTTGTGCCCCGTGCTGCTCAGCTTCTCCCCTTGGCAGTTACAGCATTTTGGTTCTGCACCACAAGCAGCGTCCTGGCATTCGGCCCTTAAGTGGGGCCCGCCACAGTGGCTGCATTTGGGTTCTGTTGTGGTGCAGAACCTCCTGCTGTGCCCGTATCCCAGACACAGGGAGCACTGCACTAAGGGTGATTGGTCCGCTACCTTGATCGGTTGCAGATCCACGTGCAGTCTCCCCATGTCTAGGGCACGAGACCAAACCGCCGGGGAGACCCTGAGCACCACGTGGCACATGTGGGGATTTTTAGCTCTCCTCCTGTACTGCACTACTAGTCTGTCCTGGTCCGGTGTTAGGTCCCGGAATATATTCCGGTTTCTACACCGTACGGTCTTCACCAGGTCATCGTCCGTTAGGTTTTTTAGGACGTTGAATAGTATCAGCAGGGGGTCCTTGTTTTGAATCTCCTCCACAATAAGTTCTTTCCCTTTTTCTTTTAATCGTTTTTGAGCCTTTTCTCTGTCTTCTTTCGTTTTGTAACCAATTATGACTTTCCTGTCTTTTGCCTTCCGCATTCTCTCCACCTTCACCCATCCCTCGTCCTCGTCCGCAACTTTTCTTAGCCGCTCGATCACCTGCTCCCCGGTGTCCATTTCGTCTCTAGACGTAATGACCACCGAGTGCAGGGTCGTTCTCTCTGGGAGCCCAACTTTAGAGCGGCCTGCCACTACCCCAGCATAGGTTGCTGTTTGAGTTTGATTTTCCATCTCATTTTGCTTTGTGATTCTTTCCTTAATCTCTCCT